>JASERS010000006.1:2512500-5012500 GCA_036711965.1 Onthophagus sagittarius
TTATTACGCAAAAATGTTCACTGATTAACAATAAACTTTAGCGCAATTTTTTTCATCGAAGATATCGATCTCTAAAGTGAGGGGCCTTGACTTTTTGCACAAACAATAGTTCAAGATTATATTCTATATGGTTGAAGCATAATCATCAAAAATCATTTTAGGGATAAAAAATCTAGCATAAAATGTTTTTGTAATCGTTAAATTTTGTTATAAAAATGAAATGTGCACTGTAAGTCGGTTATAACGGATTCGTTTATAAAGAACTTCTGTATTTAAGTTATCTACATAAATTTGCTTATAACGGATCGAGTTATAACGATCTTTGAGATATAACGAATCGGTTATAACGAACAGTTTCCTGTTTTTGAGTTAATCCCTAAACAAAATACGTTAGTATTAGATAATCTATCGACTCTATGTCATCTATAAAGCAATAATGTTTGATAAATACGACGAAATGATACCTATCCATTTTATTTCTAAATATTGTGATTTTTGAGAAATTATAGAAAAAAAATCAACCCAAATATTAGGAAATGTTTTTCATTTTTTGTAAATAATCTGTGATTTTTTCTTCTGTGGTTGAGTTGAGCTTCAACAAAAAAAAAATATGGGAGATGGTATGAAGTTGAAGGTCAACCCAAGGCAACCATTGAAGAAAAAAGTCAAACCCAATATTAGGTAATATTTTTTTATTTTTTGTAAATATTCTATGATTTTTTCTTCTATGGTTGGGTTGGGCTGCAACATTACACCATTTTACATTACCCAAATTAAAAGCTAACCCAATATAACCACAAAATAAAAAATCACAGAGTATTTCCAAATATAAAAAATATTTCGTAATGTTGAATTTAATTTCTTTTTGATGGTTGGGTTGGGTTGAGCTCCAACATCATACCATTCAATATGAGAAATGGTAGGAAGTTGAAACTCAACCCAACTCAACCCAACTCAATCACATAAAAGCAAAATCAACCCCAAAACAACAAATTTTTAAGTTCAATTCTAAATGAGAGATGATAAAAAATTGGGTCGGGTTTAGCATCAATTTCATACCATCTCTAAAATTAAATGATAAAATGTGGAATTTTATTATTTTTATAAAAATTACGTAATTTTTTCTTCTATACTATTCAATAAAATAAATAAAATGATCAATGTATTTATGATTGCTTTAAATTTTAATGAACTTTTATTGAACCTTTAATAAACTTTGGTTATAACGATCCAATTCTCAAATCAAATAAAAACCAAACTCAACCTAACCCAAACCCTAACATTCCTCATAATGAATGATATAAAGTTGGAATTCAACCCAACCCAATCTAATGAAACTTTTAATTTTGTTTGGAATATTCTGTAATTTTTTCTTTTTTGATTGGGTTGAGTTCCAACTTTATAGCATTCTACATGAAGGATGGTAGGATAGTGAAAATGGTCAAAATGACAAAATTGTAAGCTTTTGTTAATAATCCGTCCATACCATGGAAATTAAAAGATATAGAGGGAAATGTTTTGCATAAAAATTGTATATTATGAACAAAAAAATCGATATTTACAACCAGATGTAACAAAAATAATCTTATACTCATTATCTATTTAGAAAGGGAAAATTATCGAAATTGGTGATTTTTGTTGTTAAACTCGATCTTATCATGATAATTAAAGATATTTTGAAAATATTTTGGATAAAACTTGTTAATAATGAACCAAAAAGACATAGTCTGTAGCTAAACCTATACGGAAATAAAAAAAAATTGTGATACAAAAATAAAAAATTTGTAGCAAATTTGTCTTTAAAGAAATACTTGAAAAACCCAATATAATAAAAATAAAAGGAATATTAATCTAAAAATTTAATACTCTTGTCCAAATTTGCTAAACTAAGCGTAAATTGTTTTGAATTAGGAACAGAACATGTTGAGTTCTTATTTTAAAAATTCGTGGATGAAGTGTTACTTCAAAAAATAAAATTGAAAAATAAAATTACTTCAGAAAATATTGCACTCAGAATTTGATTTGTAATTCAAAACATGAATATGAAGCAAAAAAAATTGTTTTTAATCAACACCAATCTAAAACATATTCTTGTTACAAGTTTAAAATTGTCTTATATCGAAAACTAATATGGTCTTGAAATAAATCAAATATATTTATTACGCAAAAATGTTCACTGATTAACAATAAACTTTACCGCAATTTTTTTCATCGAAGATATCGATCTCTAAAATGAGGGGACTTGACTTTTTGTACAAACAATAGTTCAAGATTATATTCTATATGGTTGAAACATAATCATCAAAAATCATTTTAGGAATAAAAAATCTAGCCTAAAATGTTTTTGTAATCGTTGAATTTTGTTATAAAAATGAAATGTGCACTGTAAGTCGGTTATAACGTATTCGTTTATAAAGAACTTCTGTATTTAAGTTATCTACATAAATTTGCTTATAACGGATCGAGTTATAACGATCTTTGAGATATAACGAATCGGTTATAACGAACAGTTTCCTGTTTTTGAGTTAATCCCTAAACAAAATACGTTAGTATTAGATAATCTATCGACTCTATGTCATCTATAAAGCAATAATGTTTGATAAATACGACGAAATGATACCTATCCATTTTATTTCTAAATATTGTGATTTTTGAGAAATTATAGAAAAAAAATCAACCCAAATATTAGGAAATGTTTTTCATTTTTTGTAAATAATCTGTGATTTTTTCTTCTGTGGTTGAGTTGAGCTTCAACAAAAAAAAAATATGGGAGATGGTATGAAGTTGAAGGTCAACCCAAGGCAACCATTGAAGAAAAAAGTCAAACCCAATATTAGGTAATATTTTTTTATTTTTTGTAAATATTCTATGATTTTTTCTTCTATGGTTGGGTTGGGCTGCAACATTACACCATTTTACATTACCCAAATTAAAAGCTAACCCAATATAACCACAAAATAAAAAATCACAGAGTATTTCCAAATATAAAAAATATTTCGTAATGTTGAATTTAATTTCTTTTTGATGGTTGGGTTGGGTTGAGCTCCAACATCATACCATTCAATATGAGAAATGGTAGGAAGTTGAAACTCAACCCAACTCAACCCAACTCAATCACATAAAAGCAAAATCAACCCCAAAACAACAAATTTTTAAGTTCAATTCTAAATGAGAGATGATAAAAAATTGGGTCGGGTTTAGCATCAATTTCATACCATCTCTAAAATTAAATGATAAAATGTGGAATTTTATTATTTTTATAAAAATTACGTAATTTTTTCTTCTATACTATTCAATAAAATAAATAAAATGATCAATGTATTTATGATTGCTTTAAATTTTAATGAACTTTTATTGAACCTTTAATAAACTTTGGTTATAACGATCCAATTCTCAAATCAAATAAAAACCAAACTCAACCTAACCCAAACCCTAACATTCCTCATAATGAATGATATAAAGTTGGAATTCAACCCAACCCAATCTAATGAAACTTTTAATTTTGTTTGGAATATTCTGTAATTTTTTCTTTTTTGATTGGGTTGAGTTCCAACTTTATAGCATTCTACATGAAGGATGGTAGGATAGTGAAAATGGTCAAAATGACAAAATTGTAAGCTTTTGTTAATAATCCGTCCATACCATGGAAATTAAAAGATATAGAGGGAAATGTTTTGCATAAAAATTGTATATTATGAACAAAAAAATCGATATTTACAACCAGATGTAACAAAAATAATCTTATACTCATTATCTATTTAGAAAGGGAAAATTATCGAAATTGGTGATTTTTGTTGTTAAACTCGATCTTATCATGATAATTAAAGATATTTTGAAAATATTTTGGATAAAACTTGTTAATAATGAACCAAAAAGACATAGTCTGTAGCTAAACCTATACGGAAATAAAAAAAAATTGTGATACAAAAATAAAAAATTTGTAGCAAATTTGTCTTTAAAGAAATACTTAAAAAACCAAATATGATAAAAATAAAAGGAATATTAATCTAAAAATTTAATACTCTTGTCCAAATTTGCTAAACTAAGCGTACATTGTTTTGAATTAGGAACAGAACATGTTGAGTTCTTATTTTAAAAATTCGTGGATGAAGTGTTACTTCAAAAAATAAAATTGAAAAATAAAATTACTTCAGAAAATATTGCACTAAGAATTTGATTTGTAACTCAAAACATGAATATGAAGCAAAAAAAATTGTTTTAAATCGACACAAATTTAAAAATCTAAAACATATTCTTAGTACAAGCTTAAAATTGTCTTATATCGAAAATTAATATGGTCTTGAAATAAATCAAATATATTTATTACGCAAAAATGTTCACTGCTTATAATAAACTTTACCGCAATTTTTTTCCTAGAAGATATCGGTCTCTAAAGTGAGGGGCCTTGACTTTTTGCACAAACAATAATTCAAGATTATATTCTATATAATTGAAATATAATCATCAAAAATCATTTTAGGGATAAAAAATCTAGCCTAAAATATTTTGTGATCGTTGAATTTTGTTATAAAAATGAAATGTGCACTGTAAGTCGGCTATAATGCATTCGTTTTGCTTTGCTTATAACGGATCGAGTTATAACGATCTTTGAGATATAACGAATCGGTTATGACGAACAGTTTCCTGTTTTTGAGTGAATTCCTAAACAAAATACGTTAGTATTAGGTAATCTATCGACTCTATGTCATCTATGAAGCAATAATGATTGATAAATACGACGACATCTACCTATCCATTTTATTTCTAAAAATTGTGATTTTTGAGAAATTATAGAAAAAAAATCAATCCAAATATTAGAAAATATATTGCATTTTTTGTAAATAATCTGTGATTCTTTCTTTTGTGGTTAAAAAAAAATAAATAAAAAAATATGGGGAATGGTGTGAAGTTGAAGGTCAACCCAAGGCAACCATTGAAGAAAAAAGTCAAACCCAATATTAAGTAATATTTTTTTATTTTTTGTAGATATTCTACGATTTTTTCTTCTATGGTTGGGCTTAAACATTATACCATTTTACATTACCCAAATTAAAAACTTACCCAATATAATCACAAAATAAAAAATCACAGAGTATTTCCAAATATAAAAAATATTTCGTAATGTTGAATTTAATTTCTTTTCGATGTATTTATGATTGCTTTAAATTTTAATGAACTTTTATTGAATCTTTAATAAACTTTGGTTACAACGATCCAATTCTCAGATCAAATAAAAACTAAATTCAACCCAACCCAAACTCTATCAATCCTCATAATGAATGATATAATTGGAATTCAACACAACCCAATCTAATGAAACTTCTAATTTTGTTTGGAATATTCTGTAATTTTTTCTTTTTTGATTGGGTTGAGTTCCAACTTCATAGCATTCTGTATGAAGGATGGTATGAAAAAAAATTAACTCAATATGACCATAGAGAAAAAAATCAAAGAATATTTATGAAAAGTAAAAAATTTGTCTTCTATGATTGATCCATATCTGAACATTAAATTAATTCCAAAACAACAATTTTCAAGTTTAGTTCAATATGAGAAATGATATCAAATTGGGTTGGGTTAAGCTTCAACTTCATATCATCTCTCATATTCTGCAGATGAAAAGTTAGAAACGTATTCGGGACTGTTTTTCAATATAACTGATGAAGAAAATATTTGGAGAAGTTATTTTACATAGAAATTGAATATAATGATCCACATTGATATAATTTATATCCAAATTTATCTTAAGTATTTTTATAGTAAAGTTGACGAAACGAAAATTCTCAAAATATCAAAATTGACTGAAAAGAGTAACAATGCAACAATGCATAATAATTAATAGTAATTATAGTTAATATATCGAAATTATAACTTTCTGTTATTGAAATCGTCTACAACTCAAAATTTCGAGAAAAATTGTTGATAAAAGATTAAATTTTTTTGTATAGAGAGTACAAAGCACCGTATCTCGAAAACTACAAATTGTGTTTGAAAATGTTTGTGATCAAATGCTTATCATTTCAAAATGGCTACACAGATATTGATACACTTTTTTAATTCTTTTTGACCTGAATTTAGCAATTTTGCGATGTAACTTTTAACAAAAGATGACATAATTCATGCTTATATTATCTATACAGGATGTCTCACGTAATTGGTTCACTAGAACTTCTTTTGGATGTACTATTCGTAAAGACTCAGAATTTTGATAACATGAGATATTTATGCTTAACTTTCGATTTAAAATATTCTCAAGACGGTGGTCATTTCCGGTCAAACAGAAGTAGATAAGAACTTCGTTATTTAAAATAAAATGCTTTAGTTTTTATAACCCCTTTTAATTATACGTAAAAAATATGTTGACTTTGATAAATGGGTTTTTTGTTTCCGAGTTATTTTGGTTTTAAATATTTTTTGGCAAATTTGTATTAATTATTTTGTAAATATTAAAAAAAAATAGTTCATAAGTATTATTACTTGAAATTAATAAAATAAAATTTCCATAAAAAAAAAATAAATAAAAAACATTATTATTGTTATTATTAAAACTGCCCTCTTAAATCTCCCCAAATCTTTTTCATTTTGTTATATCAAGGTTTCCAATTGGGGATATATTTTAAGTGGTGTTATATGTGGTGACTGACTTGAACGGTTCTGTTACTTCCAACATTTTAACACTATTAACTAAAAATATTTAAGCAGATAACGACACATATTTTTATCTAAAGTATACTTTTTACACATTATTATGATGAGGCAACACAAAACGTTATACTATGTTTGCTATATACGAGATGTTATGCATGAATTGTTGGACGTAGGGATTGCTAACGATTGCTATTTTTCTAACGTATACATAAAATATGTACCATCCATAACATAACGTTTTGTGTAGCCTCAATGTTATCAGAATAAAATCAATCCATGTGCCCCATCGAATCATTAGAACTCAGGAAGTGTCAAGACAGGAACTAATTAAATTTCTGTTGATTTATTTACATTAACATCATCATTAAATCACCAACATCTTCGTATATACTTCCTAGTTTTAGTGTCGAGATGCAGACGAATTTACCAAAGAAACAAGAACAAAAAGAAAAAGCAGTTAATATCATCCAAATTATTATCATTTAATCAGCCAAAAAATAATGAAAAGAAGATAATAACAAAAATTAATTGAAGACAGACCAAATGCTCAATACGAAGTAATCATAAAACACAGTTACATAGGGAAATGTATTTGAAGATCACATAAGATCATATAAAATGGTGTAGTATCTGATTAATACGTTTAGAGTCAAATTAAACTATGATGAGATCACTCAAAATTGCCACAGTTATTAAAAGATTTATTAAACAGCTAATAAACGTATTTGAAATTCTTTTAAAAATGTATGAGATCACAACAAGAAGAAAAAAAAGGTAATATCATCCAAACTATCATTATTTAATCAGCCAAAAAATAATGACAAGAAGATAATAACAAAAATAAATTGAAGACAGACCAAATGCTCAATACGAAATAATCACAAAACAAAATAAGAAAAATTACGAGGAAACACAAAGAAAAATAAATTTCTTAAGGATTGGAGCATATGTAAAAATTACATATGATAACAATATTTCTATTCAAAACCAAAAATAAAGATTATGGTGCATATTATTATTAATTTCAAGCTTATTATTAAGATGAAATTGCGTGATGCTCAAGATCTTCTTTGAGAAATGAAAATATTTCCTAAATTTTTATTTATTTTTTAGAATATGTTGTTTTTATTTATTTGCTGTTTGCCCAAATTTATTTTGAATATTGGTTGTTCAAATAATAATAAATGATAATTATTTTATATAATCAATAATCTTATTATACTATTTTTGTATAAAATATTTTCTTTAAAATATAAATAAAAAAAATCAAAAATATTAAAAAAAATAATAATATTTAAAAAATAATTAATGGTCAAATATTTTTAATGTAATAAGATCAAAAATGTGCTAAATCTGTTTATAAATATTGAACAATTTTTATATAAAATATTTTCACCATTATTTTTATCTTTCAAGATATGGTCAAAATATTTTAATGTAATAAGAAAAATTAACAATTTTACAAAAATGGTAAATGGGGATTTAAATGGGGTAAATGCGGATTTCAAGCAAAATCAGACAATTCAAACACGATTTGGATACGAATTTCGTCTTTTTGGTTCATTTTAAATATTTTTTTTGTAAAATATTTCCCTCCATCGTTTTCAAATATTTCCCAGATATGAATGAGTTAATAACAGGATATTTATCATATAGGTTTCTGATAAATTGCAGAAAGCATATTGCAGCACCTGATTAAAATATTTATTATGAGTTATTAAAAGATATATTAAAAAGCTAATAAAACCGTCAGAAACTCATTTAAAAAGGTGCGAGATCATATAAAATCATATAGGATAAAATAAAGATCATATAACTTTATTAAAAATATACGATATTGCGTTTCAAGTTTGATATCGTTAAAATCACAATAGAATGATCATCGAGATAGGTTACATACGCAAAAAAGTACTTGATGAGCACACAGGATCATATAAAATCAGGTGTATTTGATTAATATATTCGAGGTCAAATTAAAGGATTTTTGATATCAATCAGAATTGCTAGGATTATTACAAGATTTATTAAGCAGATAAAAGTGTTTGAAATTCATTTAGAGAGGTACGAGATCATATAAAATCATATAGGATTAAATAAATATCATAAAAGAAGTATTACCAGTTTGATATCGATCACAATCGCAAAAAATTAACATCGAGCTAAGTAACACACGAAAATGTATTTGAACATTATATAAAATCATATAAAATCTGATTAGTACGTTCAGGGTCAAATTAAATGATGTTGAGATCACTCAAAATTGCTACAGTTTTTATTAGATTAAGTAAAAAGCTGAGTAAGCGTATGAAACTCATTTAAGATGGTACGAGATCATATAAAATCATATAGGATTAAATAAAGATCATATAAAATCGTTAAAAATGACATGATAATATATTACAAAGTTTGATAACGGTCAAAATCACAAAAAAATGATCATCGAGACAAGTTACATACGAAAAGTGTATTTGAAGATCATATAGGATCATATAAAATCCTGTTATATCTTATTGATTATATCTTAAAACTGCTTCAATTATTAAATGATTTTAAAAGTGGCAAAAATTCAATGAATTTTATTTATTTGCTATTTTCCCAAATTTATTTTGAATATCAGTTACTTAAATAATAAAGAATGATAATTATTTTGTATAATTAATAATTTTATTGCACTATTTTTGTTGAAAAAAATTTTCTTTAAAATATAAATCAAAGGTATTAAAAAAAATATTTAAAAAATAATTAATTTTTCAAATATTTTTTAATGTAATAAGAAAAATAAAAAATTGCTTATAAATGTTGATTTTTTAATTCATTACAAACAATTTTTATATAAAATATTTTCTCTGTTATCTTTATTTTTCAAGATGTGGTCAAAATATGTTAATGTAATAAGAAAAATCAACGAATTTTGCCATTTTGGGATTTTAAGCAAAATCAGACAATTCAAGCAAGATCTGGATACGGATTTCGTCTTTTTGGTTCATTTTTAAGTAAAATATTTCCCCCCATCGTTTCAATTTCCCAGATATGAACGAGTCAATAACAGGGTTTTTATCATATAGGTTTCTGATAAATTGTAGAAAGCATATTGCAGCACTTGATTAAAATATTTATTAAAAGATGAGTTGTTAAAAGATTTATTAAAAATCTAATAAAACCGTCAGAAACCCATTTAAAAAGGTGCGAGATCATATAAAATAATATAGGATTAAATAAAGATTATATAAAATCGTTAAAAATGACATGATATTATATTACAAAGTGTGATATCGGTTATCAAAGATTTGCTAAAAATCTAATAAAAGTGTATAGTCTTTTAAAAAGGATCGCGATCATATAAAATCATATAGAATCAAATAATGATCATATAAATTTATTAAAAGTATACGATATTGCGTTTCAAGTTTGATATGGGTAAAATCACAATAGAATGATCATCGAGATAGGTTACATACGCAAAAAAGTACTTGATGAACACACAGGATCATATAAAATCAGGTGTATTTGATTAATATATTCGAGGTCAAATTAAAGGATTTTTGATATCAATCAGAATTGCTAGGATTATTACAAGATTTATTAAGCAGATAAAAGTGTTTGAAATTCATTTAGAGAGGTACGAGATCATATAAAATCATATAGGATTAAATAAATATCATAAAAGAAGTATTACCAGTTTGATATCGATCACAATCGCAAAAAATTAACAACGAACTAAGTAACACATGAAAATGTATTTGAAAATCATATAAAATCATATAAAATCTGATTAGTACGTTCAGGGTCAAATTAAATGATGTTGAGGTCACTCAAAATTGCTACAGTTATTAATAGATTAAGTAAAAAGTTGAGTAAGCTTATGAAACTCATTTAAGATGGTACGAGATCATATAAAATCATATAAGATTAAATAAAGATCATATAAAATCGTTAAAAATGGCATGATATTATATTACAAAGTTTGATAACGGTCAAAATCACAAAAAATGATCATCGAGACAAGTTACATACGAAAAGCGTATTTGAAGATCATATAGGATCATATAAAATGCTGTAATAACTTATTGATACGTTCAAGGTAAAATTACACGATTTTGAGATCACTTAAAACTGCTTCAATTATTAAATGATTGTAAAGGTGGTAAAAATTGAATGAATTTTATTTATTTGCTATTTTCCCAAATTTATTTTGAATATTAGTTACTCAAATAATAAAGAATGATAATTATTTTGTATAATTAATAATTTTATTGCACTATTTTAGTATAAAAAAATTTCTTTAAAATATAAATCAAAGGTTTAAAAAAATATTTAAAAAATAATTAATTTTTCAAATATTTTTTAATGTAATAAAAAAAATAAAAAATTGCTTATAAATGTTGATTTTTTAATTCATTACAAACAATTTTTATATAAAATATTTTCTCTGTTATTTTTATTTTTCAAGATGTGGTCAAAATATGTTAATGTAATAAGAAAAATCAACGAATTTTGCCATTTTGGGGATTTTAAGCAAAATCAGACAATTCAAGCAAGTTCTGGATACGGATTTCGTCTTTTCGGTTCATTTTTAAGTAAAATATTTCCCCCCATCGTTTCAATTTCCCAGATATGAACGAGTTAATAACAGGGTTTTTATCATATACAAAGATATGATATCAAGATTTATGTTAGATTTTTTTTAGAAAGCAACATTTTTATTTTGTAATGAACGTCAATTATAATAAAACTAAAAGTAAAAGAATGTTAAAGAAATGTCTAAAACTTCTCCATCTCTAAACAGATTTGTTAAATAGCATCATGAATAATGCAAGAGAGTACGGAAAAGAGAGTGGTCACCATATCGAAAAAGTAAAATGAGAAAAAAAAGAGAAAAAATTAACATAGTTCCACACTCTAAACTCAGATGTCTTTCTCGATTCTTTTTCCTCACCCAAAGAAAAAATCCAAACCCACCGGAAAACGTAATTTGAGGCCATCGTTGTTCTACTCTCGCGGGGATCACTTCTCCTCTCTCGTTCCCCCCAAGTAAATGGGAACGTAAAGACTCCAGTTTTCGTAGACCGGGGTAATTTGTATGCAGAGTAAACACGTCCTTAGCGCAGGAGTCGCCATCGAAAGTCGGAGAAGGAGGTGAAGGAGGAGGCAAAGAAAACCGAGGTTGTGGCGCCATTTACATAAACCAAAGGAGCTAATCCTTAATCCCACAAGAATACATTTACATAAAAACTTCAAATAAAGATAATTTTTAATTTTACCTTAATTATTCAAAAAAATATCCAAAAATTTCAAACTTCACTAAGAATTCAACTCGAAATGGATTACGTCCGGAACCATACTGAGTTAAAACTACACTCGGGGAACTTCACAATGGGGTGTCTAAAAAAAAACAACCTAAACCCACCTCCTAAACTCATCCGATAAAAGACATAAAAATTAACCCCCTCAAAAAAAAAAGCGAAAGTTCTTTGAACGAGATGAAAGGAAGGTAAAAAAATACAGGTAACGAGATGATGTAAGTTTCAACTTCAAGGTCCAACCCTTTTCAGTTACGAACCAGAAAACCGCGAGTGGAGGTCAAAGTATTATTTCAAGGGAAGTGCGAGTGATGTGTAAGGTTAAAACGAAGGTGATTAATGTCACCAAAAAATTTAAGGTAAATAACAGATTTCTTGGAAAAAAAATTCGTTATCAATTTTCGGGAATCAAGAGCAAAACTTGTTCCCGCAAAATTTTTTTATGGCTACTTTTTTCTTGTAAAAACACGCGAGATGTTTAATAATGTAAACGGAGACACTTTGAACCGTGCTGCAATAAAACGTAATAATTTTTTTATTTTTTTAAAAATATTTTAACGTTTAAAGGTCGCGTTTTGATAAGGAACTTGATTTAAAATGTTCAATAAAATTCAATAAAATTCGAATTCACCCAAGATTTGATTTATGACTACAATTAATAATCATAGTAATAGTTTATTGAGCCACAAATCAAAATGTAAACGAAATTATATTTAACAAGATACCAAACGATACAATCCCCAAATGCTACAAGAATATTTTGTAGGAATTTTATCGAATTCACATAAAATCATATAGGATTAAATAAAAATTATATAAAGTGGTTAAAAGAGGAATGATATTATATTACAAAATTTAATATCGATCAGTCACAAAAACAGTATTAGATTACGTAGGATCATATAAAATCGTATATATGATTAGGTTCAAATTAAACGATTTCGAGATCACTAAACTAGAGTTATTAAAAGATTTATTAAAAATCTGACAAAAGTGTTTGAAACTCATTTAAAGAGATACGAGATCATATAAAATCATATAAGATCATAAAAAATTGTTAAAAAAATACATGATATTCTATTTCAAGTTTGATATCGGTTAAATCACAATAAAATGATCATCGAGACAAGTTACATAGGCAAGAAGTATTTAAAGGACACATAGGATTATATAATATTATGTGTATCTGATTAATATATTCAATGTCAAATGAAAGGACTTTTGGTATGACTCAAAATTGCTAGGATTATTACAAGATTTATTAAAAACTGATAAAAGTGTTTGAAATTCATTTAAAGATGTACGGGATCATATAAAATCATATAAGATCATAAAAATTTTTTAAAAAAATACATGATATTCTATATCAAATTTGATATAGGTAAAATCACAGTAAAATGATCATCGAGACAAGTTACATATGCAAAAAGTATTTAACGAACGCATAGGATCATATAATATTATGTGTATCTGATTAATATATTCAAAGTCAAATTAAAGGACTTTTGGCATGACTCAAAATTGCTAAGATTATTACAAGATTTATTAAAAAACTGATAAAAGTGTTTGAAATTCTTTTAAAGAGGTACGAGATCATATAAAATCATATAAGATCATAAAAAAATTGTTAAAAGAATACATGATATTCTATATCAAGTTTGATATAGGTAAAATCACAATAAAATGATCATCGAGACAAGTTACATATGCAAAAAGTATTTAACGAACGCATAGGATCATATAATATTATGTGTATCTGATTAATATATTCAAAGTCAAATTAAAGGACTTTTGGCATGACTCAAAATTGCTAAGATTATTACAAGATTTATTAAAAAACTGATAAAAGTGTTTGAAATTCATTTAAAGAGGTATGAGATCATATAAAATCATATAAGATCATAAAAAATTGTTAATAAAATACATGATATTCTATTTTAAGTTTGATATCGGTAAAATCACAATAAAATGATCATCGAGGCAAGTTACATATGCAAAAAGTATTTAACGAACGCATAGGATCATATAATATTATGTGTATCTGATTAACATATTCAAAGTCAAATGAAAGGATTTTTGGTATGACCCAAAATTGCTAGGATTATTACAAGATTTATTAAAAACTGATAAAAGTGTTTGAAATTCATTTAAAGATGTACGGGATCATATAAAATCATATAAGATCATAAAAATTTTTTTAAAAAATACATGATATTCTATATCAAGTTTGATATAGGTAAAATCACAGTAAAATGATCATCGAGACAAGTTACATATGCAAAAAGTATTTAACGAACGCATAGGATCATATAATATTATGTGTATCTGATTAATAAATTCAAAGGCAAATTAAAGGACTTTTGGCATGACTCAAAATTGCTAAGATTATTACAAGATTTATTAAAAAACTGATAAAAGTGTTTGGAATTCATTTAAAGAGGTATGAGATCATATAAAATCATATAAGATCATAAAAAATTGTTAAAAAAATAGATGATATCCTATTTCAAGTTTGATATCGATTAAATCACAATAAAATGATCATCGAGACAAGTTACATACGCAAAAAGTATTTAAAGAACACACAGGATCATATAATATTATGTGAATCTGATTAATATATTCAAAATCAAATTAAAGGACTTTTGGTATGACTCAACATTGCTAATATTATTACAAGATTTATTAAAAAGCTGGTAAAAGTGTTTGAAACTCATTTAAAGAGGTACGAGATCATATAAAATCATATAAGCTCATAAAAAATTGTTAATAAAATACATGATATTCTATTTTAAGTTTGATATCGGTAAAATCACAATAAAATGATCATCGAGGCAAGTCACATATGCAAAAAGTATTTAACGAAGGCATGGGATCATATAATATTATGTGTATCTGATTAACATATTCAAAGTCAAATTAAAGGACTTTTGGTATGACTCAAAATTGCTAGGATTATTACAAGATTTATTAAAAAACTGATAAAAGTGTTTGAAATTCATTTAAAGAGGTACGAGATCATATAAAATCATATAAGCTCATAAAAAATTGTTAATAAAATACATGATATTCTATTTTAAGTTTGATATCGGTAAAATCACAATAAAATGATCATCGAGGCAAGTCACATATGCAAAAAGTATTTAACGAACGCATGGGATCATATAATATTATGTGTATCTGATTAACATATTCAAAGTCAAATTAAAGGACTTTTGGTATGACTCAAAATTGCAAGGATTATTACAAGATTTATTAAAAAACTGATAAAAGTGTTTGAAATTCATTTAAAGAGGTACGGGATCATATAAAATCATATAAGATCATAAAATTTTTTTAAAAAAATATATGATATTCTATTTCAAGTTTGATATCGGTTAAATCACAATAAAATGATCATCGAGACAAGTTACATATGCAAAAAGTATTTAAAGAACATAAAGGATCATATAATATTATGTGTATCTGATTAATATATTCAAAGTCAAATTAAAGGACTTTTGATATGACTCAAAATTGCTAGGATTATTACAAGATTTATTAAAAACTGATAAAAGTGTTTGAAATTCATTTAAAGAGGTACGGGATCATATAAAATCATATAAGATCATAAAAAATTGTTAAAAAAATACATGATATTCTATTTCAAGTTTGATATCGGTTAAATCACAATAAAATGATCATCAAAATAAGTTACATGCGCAAAAAGTATTTAAAGAACACATAGGATCATATATTATGTGTATCTGATTAATATATTCAATGTCAAATTAAAGGACTTTTGATATGACTCGAAATTGTTTGACTCGAAAGAAGACGTTAAATGCTGGCAAAAGTATCGATAAATTATAAAGATGCTTAAATTGTAAAGTAGCGAATGTTTTTGGAGAGCACATATTTTGTGTTGAGACTTGAATCTGTTTCCAAAAGACTTGCTACTGCTTTTAAGATACCTCAAACTATTTCCAAAGAACTTGAAACTTTGAAAAGACTCTAAAGATTCTAAAACACTTGAACTGCTTTCAAAAAACTTGAACTGCTTTCAAAAAACTTGAACAGCTTTCAAAAAATTTGAGCTGCTTTCAAATGACTTGAACTGCTTTCAAAAAATTTGAACTGCTTTCAAATTATATGAACTGCTTCCAGAAGATTTGGCACTGCCCCTGGAAGGCTTGACACTGCATCTGGAGGACATATTGTCTCTAGAAACCTTGATCTGCTTCCTGAAGACTTGAAATGTTTCCTCAGGAAATGAAATGCTTCTAGAAGGCTGATACTGTTTTCAGAATACTTGGTACTGATTCCAGCAGACGTGAAATGTTTCTAAAAGATTTGATATTGCTTCTAGAAGACTCGATCTGCTTCGAGAAGACTTAAAATTGCTTATAAATGACTTGATACTGCTTTCAAAAGACTTAAAATAGTTCTAGACGATATGATACTGCTTCTAGAAGACTTAATACTGCTTCTGGAAGACTGAAAACTGATTCCAAAAGACTTGATATATTTCCAGAAGATTTGAAATGCTTCCAGAAAATTTGATACTGTCTTTACAAGACTTGCAACGTTTCCAAAGATTGCAATACTTCCAGAAAATTTTATACTGCTTTAGAATACTTGAAATTCTTCCAGAAGGCCTCTGGAAGACTTGAAATGCTTCCAGAAAACTTTTTACCGCTTCTAGAATACTTGATCCACTCGCAGAAGAGTTGATATTGCCTCTAAAAACTTGATGCTGCTTTCAAAAGACTTCCAATGCTTTCAGAACACTTAAAATGCTTCTAGAAGGCTTGACACTCTTTCCAGAAGACCTAAAAGGCTTCCAAAAGACCTGAGATGCTTCCAAAGGACTTGATATTGCTTATAGAAGACTCGATCTTCTTTCAAAAGGCTTGACACAGCTTCCAAAAGCTTAATACTTCCAGAAAACTTGAAATTTATTTATTTATTTACAATATAGGTATAGTTATGTCTTGAACCGAAACGAATCGAAAAGTTCTGCATCACAAAAAACGAAACTGTGAAAAACTGTTATCGAAACTGTGTATAAAAATTAAGGTGAAAGTTGGACACAAAAGTAAACAGAAAAAAGCATAGCAAAGCAACAATTAAAATAAACAGTGCTTACTAATTATGAAACAATGGCTAGATTGATCACTATAAGAAGACTTAATCAACAAGAAAGCCGAGCTACTAACATTCAATGCAATTTGCTGATAGTATCAAAATTAAGTGCCTAAATGTAATAAAAGAGTTCTGAAACATATCAATACCAAATTTGTCAGTCAGATGAGCTATTGGTAATATAGCAAATTGCCAAAAAGCCAAAAAGCATTGGTGTGTGGAATAAGCTTACAGAACAAGAAGTTAAAGCAAAGTAGACTTGATGCTGCTTAAAAAAGATTTAAGATACTTTTAGAAGACTTGATACTGGTTCCAGAATATTTGAAATGCTTCCAGAAGACTTGATATTGCTTCCAAAAAAACTCGATACTGCCTCTAGAAGACATGAAACTTATTTGAGTTGAAATGTTCCCAGAATACTTGATAATAAATGAGTATTCTAAAGAATTCTAAAAGGCTTGAACTGCTTCCAGAAAGCTTGATATTACTCCTGGAAGAAATGATACGCCTCTAGAAGATTGAAATGCTTTTAGATGGCTTGATAATGCTTTTGCCTGACTTGGTATAGCTTCCAGAAAAATTGAAATAATTCCAGAAGACTTGAAAGATTTGATAGTGTTTCTAGAACACTTGGGATGCTTGCTGAAGACTTAACATTGCTTCCAAAAAACTCGATACTGCCTCTAGAAGATTGAAATGCTTTTAGATGGCTTGATAATGCTTTTGCCAGACTTGGTATTGCTTCCAGAAAAATTGAAATAATTCCAGAAGACTTGGTTTGCTTAGAAGACTTGAAAGATTTGATAGTGTTTCTAGAGCACTTGGGATGCTTACTGAAGACTAAATATTGCTTCCAAAAAACTCGATACTGCCTCTAGAAGACATGAAACTTATCCTAAAAGAGTTGAAATGTCCCCACAATACTTGAAATGAGTATTCTAAAGAATTCTAGAAGGCATAAACTGCTTCAAGAAAACTTGATACTGCCCCTGGAAGAAATGATACGCCTCTAGAAGATTGAAATGCTTTTAGATGGCTTGATAATGCTTTTGCCAGACTTGGTATTGTTTCCAGAAAAATTGAAATAATTCCAGAAGACGTGGTTTGCTTACAAGACTTGAAAGATTTGATAGCGTTTCTAGAACACTTGGGATGCTTACTGAAGACTTGATATTGCTTCCAAAAGAACTCGATACTGCCTCTAGAAGACATGAAACTTATTTGAGTTGAAATGTTCCCAGAATACTTGAAATGAGTATTCTAAAGAATTCTAAAAGGCTTAAACTGCTTCCAGAAAACTTGATATTGCCCCTGGAAGAAATGATACTGCCTCTAGAAGATTGAAATGCTTTTAGATGGCTTGATAATGTTTTTGCCAGACTTGGTATTGCTTCCAGAAAAATTGAAATAATTCCAGAAGACTTGGTTTGCTTAGAAGACTTGAAAGATTTGATAGTGTTTCTAGAACACTTGGGATGCTTACTGAAGACTTAATATTACTTCCAAAAAACTCGATACTGCCTCTAGAAGACATGAAACTTATCCTAAAAGAGTTGAAATGTCCCCACAATACTTGAAATGAGTATTCTAGAGAATTCTAGAAGGCTTAAACTGCTTCCAGAAAACTTGATATTGCCTCTGGAAGAAATGATACTGCCTCTAGAAGATTGAAATGCTTTTAGATGGCTTGATAATGCTTTTGCCAGACTTGGTATTGCTTCCAGAAAAATTGAAATAATTCCAGAAGTCTTGGTTTGCTTAGAAAACTTGAAAAATTGGAAAGTGTTTCTAGAACACTTGAAATGCTTACTGAAAATTTGATATTGCTTGTAAAACTTCTGGCAGAAAACATTTTCATGGTAAAACATAAGATATTATTAATTAACCATTTGAATTTGCTTCGAAAATATTAAATAATTTGGACAAAATGCAAAATCTTAACTAACCACTAAAAAACAACTGGCAGACGATATTTTTAAGCAACTGTTAATAAAATTTAATGTTGCCTCCAAATATTTTCTTGTTAGAAGTTCAAAAACTATCAATTCATGACTAAATATAGCTTGTAAAACTGTAAAGGCTTGTATCCATATAAAATTGTAAATGGTTTTGACTATCTTTTCCCAAATCACTTTTTTCAGAAATTTCGAAAAATCGGTGCTTATGAGTGCAATTATCCTGCTTAAAATTAAATTCAAAAGCAAACAATTTAATGAAACAACCCAAAATCAAGCCGTTTTATCTGCGCTCTCCGGTTTTCCCATTCTATCTACCCACAGAGTTTCGGCTTCCGTAGAAGCAGAACCGGAAGCGAGGCGGTAACAACAGTAGTTATGCAAAGCGCAATTTCGCGAAACGGGTCAATTCGCGTGCTCGGAACGCCATCGGGTGGCGCGGCGCTCAACTAGAACATTTCCGGGCGTCGCCGGCATCGCTGCACTTCGCCCTAATCGCACCCTAAAACCCCGTTCAATTTTCCCCGGGGAAAACCAACCCCGAAACTTACCCGACCAGTAGGAAAATTTCCCGACGGAAACAAGATAAAATTTTTTTATAAATTTTTATAAATTCAAAATAAAAAAAAAATTGTTACATTTTTCGAGTTAAACACAATCTAAGAATTGTATTGGACATAAATATTTGTCGAGTTGATAAGTTCTCTATATCGATGTGAGAAAATTGCCTGGAAAAACACAGGTCACGTCTGTTTTGCCGCCCCCAGCGAAACGTGACTCCCTTCCAAAAGTAATCAGGCGAAAATTTACGAATCGCACTTCATATTTTTGCCATCCCAACTTGATTCGAGCGAGAAAATTTAGACGTTTCAGTTTAATTTTTTTTAAATCTAATTTAACATATCATTTCGATGTAAAGCTCGTTCGCGTTCTATGCAAAGTTTTGGTCGTTTTCCTCCCCTCGGAGGTGGTTAGGTGGAGGAGAACACGTCAAAATGCACCAGACAGGAAATTAAATTTCAAGTGGCCGTATACACGAGACGTGTGCTGCTTACGGTTTCGTCGCCGCTCTAAAGACGAGGAACGTTGTCAATGCGGTGCAGGACCAAAATTTGCATACAATTAACGCGCTCGTCTCCTTGAATTACTACGATTTTCTAGTTTATTTTGCTCGTATGGCTAAACGTGTTAAGGAATCCAATTTTAAAAGATACATTAATAAATTTAAATATATATTATTATAATCTATTGATCGTTCTCAATCTTGACATCATAGATATCCCTTTTGTGAGTTTGAAGATCCAACCCTACCCAATTTAATCCAACCCAACTCCATATCATTACTTCTTATGTCACGAACATAACTTGATATAAGAAGCAATTTCGGCTGACTTCCGAAGACGTCAGCTGTTCCTGACGTCTTCTCCCTGAATGTTATGGACAATGTCCAGGACGACCGACGTCTTCGAAATTGAAACAGATTATAAATCAAAATATCATAAAACCAGGTCCTCTTCGTCAATTTAACGTTGCAATATCCAGTAATGTTGAGTTAGATTGGGTTGGGTTTGGTTGAATCCTTTGAGGTAAAATCACAAAATCATTCTATGGGATCAAGAATAGCAACATTGGATAGATGAATAGGATCTAATTTCACTATATTTTGGTTTATGGAAGATATAGTCTTAGACGACTTCGAAAACGTAATGATATGAGGTTAGTTTATATTGGGAGGGTTGGGTTCAGTTGGATCCTTTGAGGCAAAATCACTCATGAGATATCTATCGTGTCAAAAATTAATAAATAGGATGATCTAGTTTTATGAATTTTTGTTTTTTGAAGAGATAATCTCGGCCGTTTTGGAGTACGTGGTCGTTCTGAATATTGTTCATTATATTAGGTGTAGCCGATGTCTTTGAAGTAGAGATGTGCAAATTGCGTGAGTACCTCCGGGCCATTATGGGTCATGCGTGATCCATCGTGAGCGGGCATCAATTTTTTACCATTCACGTGAGTGTACGTGATCGTGAGCAACTTTGGTTTTGACGTGACCCGATGTGACCCGGCGTGAGAGACCTTGTAGATTTCGATTGTGAATCATATCTACAATGACTCTTATCATTGTTGCCAGATCTTTTGAAATTTCAGCATATTTGATGATTTTTTCCATGATCTAGTGAAATGGTGAAAACTTCAGAAATTTCACATTTCGGACGATTTTTCAACGTTTCATTTTTTGATTGAAATTTCGAATAAAGTGACAGATAAACAAAAAAAATGCCTGCCAACTTAGGCAGCATGAGCTATTATATCTCCAAAGTTCTGCTCATCAGATTGAAGTCTCCCAACTTGTTGACAGCATGAGCTATCACAGTTCCAAACAACTGTACATTACCTTCAAGGCTGCCACTTATTGGCAGCATAAGTTACTTTTTCTCCAAAATTTTGCTCATTAATTTGAAGTGAGCCAACTTGTTGGCATAATGAGCCATTACAGTTTTAAACATCGTATATTATCTTAAAGCCTGCTAATTTGTTGGCAGAATGAGTTATTATGTGGCCAATGTCATGCTCATCAATTTGAAGTCTACCAACTTGTTGGTGGCATAAGCTTTTTTGTCTCCAAAATCCTGCTCATCAGTTTGAAGTCTGATAACTTATTGATAGCATGAGCTATTACCATTCTACAGACTATATATTATCTTAATGACAAGAAAACTTCTTGGTAGTATAAGTTATTACTGTTCCAAGTACTGTACCTTATTTTAGACTGCCAATTTGTTGGCAGCATGAGCTATTATGTCTCCAAAGTCCTGCTCATCAGTTTGAAGTCTGCCAACTTGTTGACAGCATGAGCTATTACATTTCCTTAGTACATTACCTTAAAGACTGCCACTTATTGGCAGCATAAGTTACTTTTTCTCCAAAATTTTGCTCATTAATTTGAAGTGAGCCAACTTCTTGGCATAATGAACCATTACAGTTTTAAACATCGTATATTATCTTAAAGCCTGCTAATTTGTTGGCAGAATGAGTTATTATGTGGCCAATGTCATGCTCATCAATTTGAAGTCTACCAACTTGTTGGTGGCATAAGCTTTTTTGTCTCCAAAATCCTGCTCATCAGTTTGAAGTCTGATAACTTATTGATAGCATGAGCTATTACCATTCTACAGACTATATATTATCTTAATGACAAGAAAACTTCTTGGTAGTATAAGTTATTACTGTTCCAAATACTGTACCTTATTTTAGACTGCCAATTTGTTGGCAGCATGAGCTATTATGTCTCCAAAGTCCTGCTCATCAGTTTGAAGTCTGCCAACTTGTTGACAGCATGAGCTATTACAGTTCCTTAGTACATTACCTTAAAGACTGCCACTTATTGGCAGCATGAGTTACTTTTTCTCCAAAATTTTGCTCATTAATTTGAAGTGAGCCAACTTGTTGGCATAATAAGCCATTACAGTTTTAAACATCGTATATTATCTTAAAGCCTGCTAATTTGTTTTTGTTGGCAGAATGAGTTATTATGTGGCCAATGTCATGCTCATCAATTTGAAGTCTACCAAGTTTTTAGTGGCGTAAGCTTTTTTGTCTCCAAAATCCTACTCATCAGTTTGAAGTCTGACAACTTCTCGGCAGCATGAACGATTACTGTTCTACAGACGATATATTATCTTAATGACAACCAAACTTGTTGGTAGTATGAGTTATTACTGTTCCAAACACTGTACATTATTTTTAACTGTCAATTTGTTAGCAGCATGAGCAATTATGTCTCCAAAGTCCTTCTCATCAGTTTGAAGTCTGCCAACTTGTTGGCAGCATGAGCTATTACAGTTCCTTAGTACATTACCTTAAAGACTACCACTTATTGGCAGCATGAGTTACTTTTTCTCTTTCAGTTTCACTTACAATTCAGTATAGAGTTATTGTTTTGATTTTATTTTTCCTTAATTTCGTTAGAATTAGCCATGACATCTGACATTCAATGTTAAGTATTTTCTTTGAGGATAGAGATCTGTTATTGATGATTCGGCTCGTACGCAAGCGCCAATGCGTTAAATTTAGATGTAAACTTAATTTCTCCCTCTTTCGTCCCACCTTCTGCTGTATAGACGTGTTAACCTAATCGTACCTTAATTCGACCACGTTGTGAGTTGAACGAAATTTTGAATAAATTCAGCTTGTAGACCGTTTCTTTGCGGATATATTAGGGTCGATTAATTATTGGCGGGTTAATTCCACGTTTCATCCATTGCACTTCTTGCTTTTCTTTATTGCAGAAGAGAAGGATTTCCTTTAAATTTAAGAAGGATTTGGTTTCCCTTGGAAATTATCTTTTAAAAATCTTCAGCGTGGGATTCTGGTTGACTTTGAATTAGAGGTCTTGTGCAGTACTTCAAGAAACGTCCAGCTGATATTATCACCATAAAATATCTTAACTTATTCGTTAGTTAAACAGCTTATGGGATTGAAGTTAATTATGGAAAGATGACTGATACTAACAAAGAATTTTTTTTTCCTCATTATTATAATTTTTGTGTTATAAGTTTCACTTATAATTCAGTATAGTTTATTAATTAATTTTTCTTCTCTCGATACAAGATATTGCATTTTCAAAGTGATATACATTTATTATAATCTTCAGATGTTGATTGTTTATTTGTTTATTGTCTCACAATCCCTACAGCTGCTTAGATTGTATACTGTTTTTGAATATAAGATACAATTTATCCAAATTTATCTAAACTTGGCTAAACTTAAAGAAGATTATATAACATATGCAAAACATATTTAAAATTATCAAAATTTTACAAAATGGTTAACATATTACTAATGTTGTGCAAACTTGTATAAAATTATTTGACTCTCATCTAGAATTCTTTTCGAGAACCAAATGCGAAGTCTGCATTTGCAAATGCAGACTTCATGTAACAAATTGACGCAATCTCAGCAAATAATTATTTGCATTGTATGCAGAAATGTCGAGCATATTGCAAAACATCGCAACAGACTTGATGTGGTCTGTTTCATCATTGGTTCCAGTTCGAATAGTTGAATGATAAATCGAAAGCAACGTATGGGTCAGGTACTGGCCCTGGAAGACTTGACACTGCTTCTAGGATACGTGATACTGTTTTCAGTAGGCTTGAAATGTTTTCAAAAGATTTGATATTGTTTTCAGTAGACTTGAAATGTGTTCAGAAGACTGGAACTGTTTTTAAAAGGATTAAACTGCCTTCAGCTTGCTTGAAGACATGATACTGCCTCTGGAGGACTTGACACTGCTTCTAGAAAATTTAGACTGTTTCCAATAGACTTAAAATGACTTGAAGAAGACTTGAATTACTTCTAGAAGATTATGTATTACCTTTGGAAAGCTTTATATTGTTTCCAAAAGACTGCAAATACTTCCAAAAACTTGAAAAGCTTCAGCCAGCTTGGATTGCTTCCAGAAAGATTTGATATTGCTTCTGGAAGACCTGATATACTTTCAGAAGATTTAATGTTGCCTCTAAAAAACTTGAAATGTTCCCGGAAGATTTGGTATTACTTCTAGATGACTTGATATGTTTCCAAAAACCGGATTCTGCTTTTAGGAAATATGAAATACTTCTAGAGCACATGACATTATAAGACTGGAAATTCTTCCAAAAGATATGATATTACTTCAAGGAGAGTAAAAATGCTACAAAAAGACTAGATACTGATCCTAGAAGTGATAGCAGATAACATTTTCATTGCAAAGAAACAAGTTACTGTTGATAAATACTCAGTTTTCTTCCAAAATCTTAAATACTATTAGGCATAATGTAAAATCTTGACATAATTAGTCCAAAAACAGTTCATTTTAAGACTTTTAATTGCTGACTGAATTAAACACTGGTGGCAGAAGTAAACATAACATTTGTTTTTATATATCATCTATAATAATAATTTAATATGAATTTCTGTTGACAAAATGCAACATAATCATAATAGAATTTCAAAAGGTTCGTCATTTCAATGGCGCTATATTCTAGTAAATAGTATATGGTAGTGTTTTATCTATACCATAAGCAATTCTTTGAATAGTTTACGAAAATAAAAGATATACTTAGCTTGTTTTAAAGCAAAGGAAATAGAACTAATATAGCAATTGGCATTGATTGCCTGAAATATTTAATTATTTTATCTGTCGACAATAACAATACATTTGAATCTAAAATCGTCAGTATCATATTCTTCTCTTGCTGCAGTTTCGACTTTACTTTGCAAAAATTGCGCAAAATTAGATTAAAATTTTTTTATTTATAGATTAGAAAAGAAAATTAGATTTTATAAAAGTGATCAAATCAATAATTTTGCAATTTAATGATTTCACTATCTACCTTGATTATAAGAATATTTGAGACAGCTTTGGTTATTAATTTTAATTTTTTGGATCATTCTAAACAACTATTTGCAAAACATTTCTCTCCATCATATTTAATTTCCAAGCTATCACCCTGTCATTAATAACAAAAATCACCAATTTTGCAATTTGATGACTTCGCTTCCTACCTTGATTTTGAGAATATATGAGCTAACTCGGGTTATGAATTTTAATTTTTTGGATCATTATAAACAATTATTTGCAAAACATTTTCCCCGATTATCCTTAATTTCTAAGAAATGACCCTGTTATTAATAACAAAAATCGACAATTTTGCAATTTGATGATTTCGCTATTTATCTTGGTTATAAAAATATTTGAGCTAGCTCTGGCCATGAATTTTGATTTTTTAGATCATTATAAACAATTATTTGCAAAATATTTCTGTCCATCATCTTTAATTTCCAAGATATGACCCTGCTGTTAACACATAAATCAATAATTTTGCAATTTGATGATTTCGCTTTCTACCTTGATTTTAAGAATATATGAGCTAACTCAGGTTATGAATTTTAATTTTTTGGATCATTATAAACAATCATTTGCAAAACATTTCTCCCCATCATCCTTAATTTCCAAGGTATGACCCTGCTATTAACAACATAAATTAATAATTTAACAGCTTCATGATTTCACTTTCCACCTTGATTTTAAGAATATATGAGCTAACTCAGGTTATGAATTTTAATTTTTTGGATCATTATAAACAATTATTTGCAAAACATTTCTCCCCATTATCCTTAATTTCTAAGAAATGACCCTGTTATTAATAATAAAATCGACAATTTTGCAATTTGATGATTTCGCTATTTATCTTGGTTATAAAAATATTTGAGCTAGCTCTGGCCATGAATTTTGATTTTTTAGATCATTATAAACAATTATTTGCAAAATATTTCTGTCCATCATCTTTAATTTCCAAGATATGACCCTGCTATTAACACATAAATCAATAATTTTGCAATTTGATGATTTCGCTTTCTACCTTGATTTTAAGAATATATGAGCTAACTCAGGTTATGAATTTTGATTTTTTGGAGCATTATAAACAATCATTTGCAAAACATTTCTCCCCATCATCCTTAATTTCCAAGATATGACCCTGCATTAACAACATAAATCAATAATTTTATAGTTTGATGATTTTGCTTTCTATCTTTGTTATAAGAATATCTGAACTAACTCTGGTTGCGAATTTTGATTTTTTGGAACATTGCAAACAATTATTTACAAAACATTTCTCTCTATCATCTTTAATTTCCAAGCTGTCACTCTGTTATTGATAACAAAAATCACCAATTTTGGAATTTGATGATTTCGCCTTCTATCTTGGTTATAAGAATATTTGAGCTAGCTCTGGTGGAGAATTTTGATTTTTAGGATCATTGCAAATAATTATTTGCAAAATATTTATCCCCATAATCCTTAATTTCCAAGATATGGCCCTGTTATTAATAACAAAAATCGACAATTTTGCAATTTGATGATTTTGCTTTCTATCTTGGTTATAAGAATATTTGAGCTAGCTCTAGTTGACAATTTTGATTTTTTTGGATCATTACAAACAATTACTTGTAAAACATTTCTCCCCATCATCCTTAATTTCCAAGATATGACCCTGCTATTAACAACATAAATTACTAATTTAACAGCTTAATGATTTCACTTTCTACTTTGATTTTAAGAATATATGAGCTAACTCAGATTATGAATTTTAATTTTTTGGATCATTATAAACAATTATTTGCAAAACATTTCTCCCCATCATCCTTAATTTCCAAGATATGACCCTGCCATTAACAACATAAATCAATAATTTTACAATTTGAAGCTTTCGCTTTTCACCTTGATTATAAGAATATTTAAGCTAGCTCTAGTTATGAATTTTGATTTCTTGGTTCCTTATAAGTATTTATTTGCAAAACATTTCTCTCCATCATACCAATTTTCCAAGATATGACCCTATCATGAATAACAAAAATTACCAATTTTGCAATTTGATGATTTCGCTTTCTATCTTGGTTATAATAATATTTGAGCTAGCTCTAGTTGAGAATTTTGATTTTTTGGATCATTACAAACAATTACTTGTAAAACATTTCTCCCCATCATCCTTAATTTCCAAGATATGACCCTGCTATTAACAACATAAATTACTAATTTAACAGCTTAACGATTTCACTTTCTACTTTGAGTTTAAGAATATATGAACTAACTCAGGTTATGAATTTTAATTTTTTGGATCATTATAAACAATTATTTGCAAAACATTTCTCCCCATCATCCTTAATTTCCAAGATATGACCCTGCCATTAACAACATAAATCAATAATTTTACAATTTGAAGCTTTCGGTTTCCACCTTGATTATAAGAATATTTAAGCTAGCTCTAGTTATGAATTTTGATTTCTTGGTTCCTTATAAGTATTTATTTGCAAAACATTTCTCTCCATCATACCAATTTTCCAAGATATGACCCTATCATGAATAACAAAAATTACCAACTTTGCAATTTGATGATTTCGCTTTCTACCTTGATTTCCAGAACATATGAGCTAACTCAGGTTATGAATTTTAATTTTTTGGATCATTATAAACAATTATTTGCAAAACATTTCTCCCCATCATCCTTAATTTCCAAGATATGATCCTGCATTAACAACATAAATCAATAATTTTACAATTTGATTATTTCGCTTTCTAGCTTAAATATTCTTATAATATTTAAGCTAGCTCTGGTTGTGAATTTTGATTTTTTGAATTATTATAAACAATTATTTGCAAAAGATTTATATCCATCATCCTTAATTTCCAAGATATGACCCTGTCATGAATCACAAAAAACACCAATTTTGCAATTTGATTTATTTGCCTTTCTACCTTGAATATAAGAATATTTGAGCTAACTCTGGTTATGAATTTTGAATTTTTGGTTCCTTATAAACAATTATTTGTAAAACATTTCTCTCTATCATCCTTAATTTCCAAGATATGACCGTATCATGAATAACACCAATCACCAATTTTGCAATTTGATGATTTCGCTTTCTACCTTGATTATAAAAATATTTGAGCTAGCTCGGGTTATAAATTTAAATTTTTTGGATCATTATAAGCAATTATTTGTAAACTATTTCTCTCCATCATTTTTAATTTCCAAGATACGACTCTATTATTTATAACAAAAATCACCAATTTTGCAATGTTATGGTTTCGCTCTCTACCTTGATTATAAGAATATTTGAGCTACCCCTGATTATGAATTTTAATTTGTTGGATCATTATAAGCAACTATTTGCAAACCATTTCTCTCCACCATCGTTAATTTCCAAGATATGACCCTGTCATTAATAACAAAAATCACCAATTTTGCAATTTGACTTATGTCGCTTTCTACCTTGAATATAAGAATATTTGAGCTAGCTCTGGTTATGAGTTTTGATTTTTGGTTCCTCATAAACAATTATTTGCAAAACATTTCTCTCTATCATCCTTAATTTCCAAGATATGACCATCATAATAAGATCATATAATAAAATCATCATAATATGAAGATTATAAGAATATTTGAGCTAAATTATAACAGTATATTTTACATCTCTCAATGTTTTTCAGGTCTCTCTTACTTGTTAGGTTTATTTTAATAAACAGAAATATCACAAGATATATTCAATATTTTAAATTTACAATAAGAGATAATCAAACAAGTTTATTTACTTTTTCTTTAAAAAATCATCAATCTTCTTGTTATTTATTGTATATTATTTCGCGTGAGAACGCGCCATGAAAATAAAAATAGCGAAGATTTAAATTCAACTTAAGTAAAAGAAAAAGGAAACGAATGATTCCGAGAAATTGTTGTTTTGAATAATTTTTTGCACGCAAACCGGGATTGTGCCTTTTGAAAATATATCCGTCTCGGGACATAAATAAAGGATAATAGGTCCTTGTGGACCGACGGGTCCGTTCGTAGCTCGAGAAAAATATGTTTTCCGACCTTTTTAATATTGAAGATCACGAAAACAGGAAAAGCGGACGTCGGAAAAAGGTTCGTGTATACGCGATACTCATGGGATTTGCCTCGAGTTATCCCATCCTAGTCCAGGATAGGGTTGAAAGAACGCCGGCTTTACCATCCCGCGGGAATTTCACCTTAAAGTATACATACACGTTGATGTATTTACCTTAAAACGAAAAGCTTAAACGCATCCGAGGAAAATTCCATTTTCTAATTTTTACGAAATTACAAAGAAAAAAAAATGTGTACAACATAAAAATAAATAACATTCGGGGTTGGTGCAGCAACCGACTAAAATAAGTGCCCATATCGCAGGAGGCGACGTTCAGCGACAATGCGCTCCATCTGTCGGCGTAATCTAGAAGCTCTCGCTTCGCGAAAATAAAACGACCTCCACGTCCGCATTTACCCCATTTCTTAGCCTTATTTCTTTGCGACAAGTTCCTAAGAAACATTTTTAACTAAAATTAATTTAATAAAAACAAATTAATTCTATTAAAGACAACAAAACGAGATGTGTTTTTGGGGATGTAATCGGGGTTAGGTCGGGTTTAATTTATCCCGAGAATTGTTGCCAGTTCGTTTTATGCCGTTTTAATGGGCGTGAAAACGTCGCCGACGAGATCCGGGGGAACTAATTTAATAATTCGACAATCATCGGCAAATTTTACAATTTTAAGCAAAAGAATTTTTGACTATTAAATACATTTTGGAGATAACAAGAGATATATAGTTGTAAGTTTGGGCTATAAATGTCGGTTGAAATCTTTTGATCTCTATGTTAATGTCGGGCAGGTTTCTGTGATCGTGTGATTGTATAAAACGTTATTTATACTAGAATGTTAATAAAATATTATGTATTCCACTTCACAGTTATTTTATAGACTAATAAATATTCATAATTGCAGAAATTTCAGTTTAGGACTACGTAACTCGAATACAAAAATATTTAAGTTAGATATGGTTATTGATTTTGATTTTTTTAATCATTATAACAATTATTTACAAAATATTTCTCTCCATCATCCTTAATTTCCGAGATATGACCCTGTTATTAATTACAAAAATCAATTATTTTGCAATTTGATGATTTCGCTTCCTACATTGATTCTAAGAATATTTGAGCCACCTCTGGTTATGAATTTTAATTTGCTGGATCATTATAAGCAATTATTTGTAAAAATTTCTCTCAACCATCCTTAATTTCCAAGATATGACCCTGTTATTAATAACAAAAATCAACATTTTTGCAATTTGATGATATCACCAACTATCTTGATAATAAAAATATTTGAACTAGCTCTGGCCATAAATTTTGATTTGTCAGATTATTATAAACAATTATTTGCAAAACATTTCTCTTCATCATCTTTAATTACCAAGATATAACGCTGTTATTAACAACAAAAATCAATAATTTTGCAATTTGATGATTTCGCTTTCTGCCTTGATTATAAGAATATTTGAGCTAGCACTGGTTATAAATTTTGATTTTTTGAATCATTATAAACAATTATATGCAAACCATTTCTCTCCATTATCCTTAATTTCCAAGATATGACCATATTATTCACAACAACAACCTATAATTTTGCAGTTTGATGATATCGTTACCTATCTTAATAATAAGAATATTTGAGCTAGCTCTGGTTTCGAATTTTGAATATTTTGATCGTTATAAACAATTTTATGCAAAACATTTCTCTCCATCATTCTTAATTTCCAAGATATGGCCCTGTTGTTAATAACAAAAATCAATAATTTTGCAATTTGATGACTTCGCTTCCTGCCTTGATTATGAAAATATTTTAATTAGCTCTAGTTATGAATTTTGATTTTTTGGATCATTATAAACAAATTTTATGCAAAACATTTCTCTTCATCATCTTTAATTACCAAGATATAACGCTGTTATTAACAACAAAAATCAATAATTTTGCAATTTGATGATTTCGCTTTCTGCCTTGATTATAAGAATATTTGAGCTAGCACTGGTTATAAATTTTGATTTTTTGAATCATTATAAACAATTATATGCAAACCATTTCTCTCCATTATCCTTAATTTCCAAGATATGACCATATTATTTACAACAACAACCTATAATTTTGCAGTTTGATGATATCGTTACCTATCTTAATAATAAGAATATTTGAGCTAGCTCTGGTTACGAATTTTGAATATTTTGATCGTTATAAACAATTTTATGCAAAACATTTCTCTCCATCATTCTTAATTTCCAAGATATGGCCCTGTTGTTAATAACAAAAATCAATAATTTTGCAATTTGATGACTTCGCTTCCTGCCTTGATTATGAAAATATTTTAATTAGCTCTAGTTATGAATTTTGATTTTTTGGATCATTATAAACAAATTTTATGCAAAACATTTCTCTCCATCATCCTTAATTTCCAAGACATGACCCTGTTGTTAATAACAAAAATCAATAATTCTGCATTTTGACGATTTCGCTTTATGTCTTAGTTATAAGAATATTTGAGTTAGCACTGGTTATAAATTTTGATTTTTTGAATCATTATAAGCAATTATTTGCAAAATATTGTTCTCCGTCATCCTTAATTTCTAAGATAAGACCGTGTTATTAATAACAAAAATCAATATTTTTACAATTTGATGATATCGTTATCTATCTTAATAATAAGAATATTTGAGCAAGCTCTAGCTACGAATTTTGAATATTTTGATCGTTATAAACAATTTTATGCAAAACATTTCTCTCCATCACCCTTGAATTCCAAGATATGACCCTGTTGTTAATAACAAAAATCAATAATTTTGCAATTTCATGAGTTCGCTTTCTACCTTGATTATAAAAATATTTGAGCTAGCTCTGGCAATGAATTTTGATTTTTTAGATCATTATAAACAATTATTTGGAAAACATTTCTGTCCATCAACTTTAATTTCCAAGATATGACCCTGTTATTAACAACAAAAATCAATAATTTTGCATTTTGACGATTTCGCTTTATGTCTTAGTTATAAGAAGATTTGAGCTAGCAATGGTTATAAATTTTGATTTTTTTAATGATTATAAACAATTATTTGCAAAATATTGTTCTCCATCATCCTTAATTTCCAAGATATGACCGTGTTATTAATAACAAATTCAATATTTTTACAATTTGATGATATCGTTATCTGTCTTTATAATAAGAATATTTGAGCAAGCTCTGGTTACGAATTTTGAATATTTTGATCGTTATAAACAATTATATGCAAAACATTTCTCTCCATCATCCTTAATTTTCAAGATATGACCCTGTTATCAACAACAAAAATCAATAATTTTGCAATTTCATGACTTCGTTTTCTACCTTGATTATAAAAATATTCGAGCTAGCTCTGGCCATGAATTTTGATTGTTTAGATCATTATAAACAATTATTTACAAAACATTTCTGTCCAACATCTTTAATTTCCAAGATATGACCCTGTTATTAACGACAAAAATCAATAATTTTGCAATTTGACGATTTCGCTTTCTGACTTGTTTATAAGAATATTTGAGCTAGCACTGGTTATAAATTTTGATTTTTTGAATCATTATAAACAATTATTTGCAAAATATTGTTTTCCATCATCCTTAATTTCCAAGATATGACCGTGTTATTAATAACAAAAATTAATATTTTTACAATTTGATGATCTCGTTATCTATCTTAGTAATAAGAATATTTGAGCAAGCTCTGGTTACGAATTTTGAATATTTTGATCGTTATAAACAATTATATGCAAAACATTTCTCTCCATCATCCTTAATTTTCAAGATATGACCCTGTTATCAACAACAAAAATCAATAATTTTGCAATTTCATGACTTCGCTTTCTACCTTGATTATAAAAATATTTGAGCTAGCTCTGGCCATGAATTTTGATTGTTTAGATCATTATAAACAATTATTTACAAAACATTTCTGTCCAACATCTTTAATTTCCAAGATATGACCCTGTTATTAACGACAAAAATCAATAATTTTGCAATTTGACGATTTCGCTTTCTGACTTGTTTATAAGAATATTTGAGCTAGCACTGGTTATAAATTTTGATTTTTTGAATCATTATAAACAATTATTTGCAAAATATTGTTTTCCATCATCCTTAATTTCCAAGATATGACCGTGTTATTAATAACAAAAATTAATATTTTTACAATTTGATGATCTCGTTATCTATCTTAGTAATAAGAATATTTGAGCAAGCTCTGGTTACGAATTTTGAATATTTTGATCGTTATAAACAATTATATGCAAAACATTTCTCTCCATCATCCTTAATTTTCAAGATATGACCCTGTTATCAACAACAAAAATCAATAATTTTGCAATTTCATGACTTCGCTTTCTACCTTGATTATAAAAATATTTGAGCTAGCTCTGGCCATGAATTTTGATTGTTTAGATCATTATAAACAATTATTTACAAAACATTTCTGTCCAACATCTTTAATTTCCAAGATATGACCCTGTTATTAACGACAAAAATCAATAATTTTGCAATTTGACGATTTCGCTTTCTGACTTGTTTATAAGAATATTTGAGCTAGCACTGGTTATAAATTTTGATTTTTTGAATCATTATAAACAATTATTTGCAAAATATTGTTTTCCATCATCCTTAATTTCCAAGATATGACCGTGTTATTAATAACAAAAATTAATATTTTTACAATTTGATGATCTCGTTATCTATCTTAGTAATAAGAATATTTGAGCAAGCTCTGGTTACGAATTTTGAATATTTTGATCGTTATAAACAATTATATGCAAAACATTTCTCTCCATCATCCTTAATTTTCAAGATATGACCCTGTTATCAACAACAAAAATCAATAATTTTGCAATTTCATGACTTCGCTTTCTACCTTGATTATAAAAATATTTGAGCTAGCTCTGGCCATGAATTTTGATTGTTTAGATCATTATAAACAATTATTTACAAAACATTTCTGTCCAACATCTTTAATTTCCAAGATATGACCCTGTTATTAACGACAAAAATCAATAATTTTGCAATTTGACGATTTCGCTTTCTGACTTGTTTATAAGAATATTTGAGCTAGCACTGGTTATAAATTTTGATTTTTTGAATCATTATAAACAATTATTTGCAAAATATTGTTTTCCATCATCCTTAATTTCCAAGATATGACCGTGTTATTAATAACAAATATCAATATTTTTACAATTTGATGATATCGTTATCTATCTTAATAATAAGAATATTTGAGCAAGCTCTGGTTACGAATTTTGAATATTTTGATCGTTATAAACAATTCTATGCAAAACATTTCTCTCCATCATCTTTAATTTCCAAGATATGACCCTGTTATTAACAACAAAAATCAATAATTTTGTATTTTGACGATTTCGCTTTCTGCCTTGTTTATAAGAATATTTGAACTAGCACTGGTTATAAATTTTGATTTTTTAAATCATTATAAACAATTATTTGCAAAATATTGTTCTCCATCATCCTTAATTTCCAAGATATGAGCGTGTTATTAATAACAAAAATCAATATTTTTACAATTTGATGATATCGTTATTTATCTTAATAATAATAATATTTGAGCAAGCTCTGGTTACGAATTTTGAATATTTTGATCGTTATAAACAATTCTATGAGAAAAATTTCTCTCCATCATCCTTAATTTCCAAGATATGACCTTGTTGTTAATAACAAAAAATCAATAATTTTGCAATTTGATGACTTCACTTTCTACCTTGATTCTAAAAATATTTGAGCTGGCTCTGGCCATGAATTTTGATTTTTTAGATCATTATAAACAATTACTTGCAAAACATTTCTGTCCATCATTTTTAGTTTCCAAGATATGACCCTATTATTAACAACAAAAATCAATAATTTTGCAATTTGATGATTTCGCTATCTATCTTGTTAATAAGAATATTTGAGCTAGCTCTGGTTATGAATTTTGATCTTTTGGACCATTCTAAACAATTATTTACAAAATATTTCTCTCCATCATTCTTAATTTCCAAGATATAACCCTGTCATTAATAACAAAGGTCAATAATTCTACAATTTGATTTTTTCGCTTTCTGCCTTGATTATAAGAATATTTGAGCTAGCTCTCATTATAAATTTTGACTTATTGCATCATTATAAACAATTATTTGCAAAACATTTCTCTCCATCACCCTTAATTTCTAAGATGTGACCCTGTTATTGATAACAAAAATCAATAATTTTGCAATTTGAAGATATCGCCATATATCTTGATAATGAGAATATTTGAGTTAGCTTTGCTTATGAATTTTGATTCTTTTAATCATTATAAGCAATTATTTGCAAAACATTTCTCTCCATCATCCTTAATTGCTCAGCTGTGACCCTGTTATTAATAACAAAAATCAATAATTTTGCAATTTGAAGATATCGCCATCTATCTTAATAAAAAGAATATTTGAGCTAGCACTGGTTATGAATTTTGATTTTTTGGATCATTATAAACAAATTTTATGCAAAACATTTCTCTCCATAATTCTTAATTTCCAAGATATATATTTAAGATACATTTTATTGACAAACATATTTGAGATAGATGTAGTTATAAATTTAAATTTTTTAGTTCATCCTAAATAATTTTAATCTAAAACAGTTCCCCCCATCATCTTTAATTTCCATGAATGACCAGGTTAATAACAAAGATTATTTTACGATATCTGAAATATAAGAATAAAATTGAAATCCTTAAATAATTCGGCTATAATCGACAAATTTAACCACTACAAGTAATTTAAAGCAAAAGAATTTTCCCCGTAAAATAAATTCCAGATAACAAGAGATATAGTTGTAAATATTAAAAGTTTGGTCTATAAACGTCGGTTGAAATCTTTAGATCTCTATATTTTAATGCCTGACAGTTTTCTGTGATCGTGTGTCTGTATAAAACGTTATTTACACTAGAACGTTAATAAAACTTTACGTATTCCACTTAACAGTGATTTTATGGGCCAGTAAATATTAATAATTGCGGGAATTTCAACTGATTTCTGTTTATAAAATCGGCGCTTCCGTATTTGTTTGTTCGTTGCACGAAAATATTTTTAAAATCGAATCGTGGAGCGCCTATGAGATGAACCCAGTGGCGTCCGCCATATGGTTACCATCAATTGACAAGAGACGCCCACTACCTTGAATTATTACGTAAACTTTCCCCTGCGGCTTTGGATTTTTTTTTTCGTTCATTTTTTTGCTTTATAACGAAATAAATAAATAAATTAAAAAAATAATTATTTTGTTAATTCAAAAAAGTGTCGCCATCTATTAATGGGTTGTTAAACTATAACGAGTAAACAACCCCACTCCATTTTTGTTTTGTTACAAAAAAAAAGTTTTTTTATGGGCGTCTTGATTTAACAAGATCAATTTCCACTTAATTTCCATCCTCCCCCTTTTCACAATTTTCTTCTCACCCGCCACTTAATTCCGAGTTAAAAAAATTAAGTGCCCAATCAAAAGGTTCTCGAAAACTCGCGTGCTAAGCACCAACCTCGCCTCCACCGCCCCCAGTTTCCCCTTCCCCAACCCACCACCCCCAAATCGCTTCCAATTTGCTCGAGATATTTCCTCGGAGCTCCCCAATCTCATTTCATCGAAGTTTAAAACCCCGGCCAAGGAAAAGAAGCGTTCCTTTTTCTAAAACTTTGGGTTTTTGTTTCTCTTTTCGGAAACTTTTCCAAGCAACGGACATCTGCTCCCCCCAAGAATTGAGAATTGAGGGGAATTTTTCCCCGCCCAAGCACAAAAAGGGATGAAATATGAACGTTTCGTGTGTGTGTGTGTATTCGCAACTGAATAATTCAACTGAAACTCTACAAAAGGGAAGAAAATACATCTCTTGGAGTAAAAGGGAAATGCTGTTGCTTGACTTTGCTGAGAGAGGCATATTTCCCAAGGGGGGGGAAATATCTCATCTTCAATCAATAATACAATAATAATAATAATAATAATAAAATCCTTATTTTTATCATTTAATTTTTTTAAGCAGATAGAATCTCGCCTGGCTTGTTTATAAAGAAACAAAAACCTCAACGTCTAATAATAAACCTGTGCCTAGATAGACCAGGTTTTGAGATAAACAAAGTTTAAAACGAAAACTTAGATACACCGAAAATAACATTTTCGAAACGATCTTTCCGTAAACAAATGTCCCGCTGCGATTAGCTTTGCGTTTCTTTTTTTTTCTTACTTTTTATCCCATTTAAACGAAAATCAACTTTATGTAAAGAACGCATAACAACGTTTTGATTCGAGTTTGCGCGCTCCCTTACGAACAATCTTTTAAATTTTAGTTTGGCATCGCGATCATAGGTGGCGCTACGAGTATCAAAGCTACTTTGATCAATATATTAATATCAACATGATGTATATATATATCTTGAACCTCAGAGATATGTGGAAAGAGTAAAAAAAATGTTTAAGGTTCAAAATCTCAAAAATTGAAGCAAATAAGTTAATTTTTTTAGGTGATATGTTGTTGTCGCCTAAAATATAAAAAAAATATGATATGCTACTACTATTTATGATAAATCTTTGAAATTTGGCACAATATAAACAAATATCTGCCAGAAAAGATGTTTGTTAGAATATGTTTGCTTAGAACTTTCTTATTCGATTATAATCTTATATTTAGTGTTTAAGTTACAATAAGGTATCTATTTTGTCTTCGTGGAGTAGGTTGAATTACTGACATTCAAAATTGCAGAAATTGGGGTGGTCGTTGCTTTCGAAATCGGCCAAGACTGGCTGCTTTATGGAAAAGTGTTTATGGAAACTTTACTTCTCATGATGGCGGATGTCTTCGATGTCGGCTGAGAATATTTCTTAATCACCAACAATATTTGAGGCCGAGATTATTTTTTATATCATGAGCACTATTTAAGATGACTTCGAAGACGTCGGCCGCCCCAAAGATTGTTTGTGATTAATAAATATTCTCGGTCGATTTTGAAGACGTTGGCCGTCTCAAATATTGTTTTTGATATAAGAAGTATTCTCGACCGACTTCAAAGATATCGGCCGCCTCAAATATTGTTCGTGATTAAAATGTATTTTCGGCCGATTTCAAACACTTCGGCCGCTCCAAATATTATTCGTGATCAAGAAGCATTCTTGCTCAATTTCCAAGACGTCGTTCGTCCCAAATATTGTTTTTGATCAAAAAGCATTCTCGGCCGATTTAGAAGACGTCGGCCGCCTCAAATGTTGTTCGTGATTAAGAAATATTCTTGGTCGATTTTGAAGACGTTGGCCGTCCTAAATATTATTTTTGATGTAAGATGTAATCTCTACCGACTTCAAAGGTGTCGGCCGACTCAAATATTTTTTGTGATTAAAAGGTGTTTTCGGCCGATTTCAAAGACTTCGGCCGCTCCAAATATTATTCGTGATCAAGAAGCATTTTTGCTCAATTTCCAAGACGTCGTTCGCCCCAAATATTGTTTTTGATCAAAAAGCATTTTCGGCCGATTTAGAAGACGTCGGCCGCCCCAAATATTGTTCGTGATTAAGAAATATTGTCGGTCGATTTTGAAGACGTTGGCCGTCCTAAATATTATTTTTGATGTAAGATGTAATCTCTACCGACTTCAAAGGCGTCGGCCGACTCAAATATTTTTTGTGATTAAAAGGTGTTTTCGGCCGATTTCAAAGACTTCGGCCGCTCCAAATATTATTCGTGATCAAGAAGCATTTTTGCTCAATTTCCAAGACGTCGTTCGCCCCAAATATTGTTTTTGATCAAAAAGCATTCTCGGCCGATTTAGAAGACGTCGGCCGCCCCAAATATTGTTCGTGATTAAGAAATATTGTCGGTCGATTTTGAAGACGTTGGCCGTCCTAAATATTATTTTTGATGTAAGATGTAATCTCTACCGACTTCAAAGGTGTCGGCCGACTCAAATATTTTTTGTGATTAAAAGGTGTTTTCGGCCGATTTCAAAGACTTCGGCCGCTCCAAATGTTATTCGTGATCAAGAAGCATTCTTGCTCAATTTCCAAGACGTCGTTCGCCCCAAATATTGTTTTTGATCAAAAAGCATTCTCGGCCGATTTAGAAGACGTCGGCCGCCTCAAATGTTGTTCGTGATTAAGAAATATTCTTGGTCGATTTTGTAGACGTTGGCCGTCCTAAATATTATTTTTGATGTAAGATGTAATCTCTACCGACTTCAAAGGTGTCGGCCGACTCAAATATTTTTTGTGATTAAAAGGTATTTTCGACCGATTTTAAAGACGTCGGCCGCTCCAAATATTATTCGTGATCAAGAAGCCTTCTCGGCCGATTTCGAAGACTTCGGCCGCCCCAAATGTTGTTCGTGATTAAGAATAATTCTCGGTCGATTTTGAAGACGTTGGCCGTCATAAATATTATTTTTGATGTAAGATGTAATCTCAGCCGACTTCAAAGGCGTCGGCCGACTCAAATATTTTTTGTGATTAAAAGGTATTTTTGGTCGATTTCAAAGACGTCGGCCGCTCCAAATATTATTCGTGATCAAGAACAATTCTTGGCCAGTTTCGAAGACGTCGTTCGCCCCAAATATTGTTCATGATTAAGAAATATTCTCGGTCAATTTTGAAGACATTGGCCGCCCTAAATATTATTTTTGATGTAAGAAGTAATCTCAGCCGACTTCAAAGGCGTCGGCCGACTCAAATATTTTTTGTGATTAAAAGGTATTTTCGGTCGATTTCAAAGATGTCGGCCGCTCCAAATATTATTCTTGCTCAAAAAGTATTCTCGGCCGATTTCAAAGACGTCGGCCGAACCAAATCTTGTTCGTGATTAAGAAATATTCTCGGTCGATTTTGAAGACGTTGGCCGCCCTAAATATTATTTTTGAAGTAAGATCTAATCTCAGCCGACTTCAAAGGCGTCGGCCGACTCAAATATTTTTTGTGATTAAAAGGTATTTTCGGCCGATTTCAAAGACGTCGACCGCTCCAAATATTATTCGTGATCAAGAAGCATTCTTGGCCAGTTTCAAAGACGTCGTTCGCCCCAAACATTGTTCTTGCTTTCGAAGACGTCGGCCGCCCCAAATGTTATTCGTAATTCAAAAATATTCACGGTTGATTTTGAAGATGTTGGCAGCCCTAAATATTGTTTTTAATGGAAGAAGTAATCTCGGCCGACTTCAAAGACGCCGATCGCCTCAAATATTGTTCGTGATTAAAAAGTATTTTCGGCCGATTTCAAAAACGTCGGCAGCCCCAAATACTGTTCGTGATCAAAAATCATTCTGGGTCGATTTCGATGACGTCGGTAGCCCCAAATACTGTTCGTGATCAAAAAGCATTTTCGGCCAGTTTCGAAAACATCGGCCGCCCAAAATATTGTTCTTAATCAAAAAACATTCTCGGCCGATTTCGAAGACGTCGGCTGCCCCATATATTGTTCGTGACTAAAAAGTATTTTCGGCCGATTTCAAAGACGTCGGCCGCTCCAAATATTATTCGTGATCAAAAAGCATTCTTGGCCAATTTCGATGACGTCGGCTGCCCCAAATACTGTTCGTGATCAAAAAGCATTTTCGGCCGATTTCGATGACGTCGGTAGCCCCAAATACTGTTCGTGATCAAAAAGCATTTTCGGCCAGTTTGGAAAACATCGGCCGCCCAAAATATTGTTCTTAATCAAAAAACATTCTCGGCCGATTTCGAAGACGTCGGCTGCCCCATATATTGTTCTTGATTAAAAAGTATTTTCGGCCGCTTTCAAAGATGTCGGCCGCTCCAAATATTGTTTGTGATCAAGAAGCATTCTTGGCCAATTTCGATGACGTCGGCAGCCCCAAAAACTGTTCGTGATCAAAAATCATTTTCGGCCAGTTTCGAAAACATCGGCCGCCCAAAATATTGTTCTTAATCAAAAAACATTCTTGGCCAATTTCGATGACGTCGGCTACCCCAAATACTGTTCGTGATCAAAAAGCATTTTCTGCCGATTTCGATGACGTCGGTAGCCCCAAATACTGTTCGTGATCAAAAAGCATTTTCGGCCGGTATCGAAAACATCGGCCGCCCAAAATTCTTGATATAAGAAAAAAGCCATCCATTAAGGAAATGTTGGGTTCATCACTGAAATAACACCGTATTCAAAGCGGGAAGTCTTGAGAGAGGGAGGCGCCAAATATTGTTTTTGATAGGCTTTCATTAACACCTCAGTATAAAACAGCCAGACTTGCTTGGTTTCAAGAACTGTTAAGGTGGATTCATCAATGGATTGTATATCCAGATAAGGGTGGTCTTTAAGGTTTTGTTTGTAGGTGAATGATGGTCGTAAAAGGGTGCTGCGACATCTATGTATATCGTCTTCGTTCAAAGACGATATACAGCTGTTTTAGATTACTACACGAAAGATAACACACTATACGCACGTTGTTATATCGACAAGGTTCTAGAACAGTTGTTAGTATTATCATGCAGACGATGACACTTTCCACATATTGCTGTGGTTACAAAAACTCTTCTGAAGCACTTTGGATTGTAGATTTTGCCCTGACCAGCACGGACTCTAGATATGTTTCCCATTAAACATGTCTAGGATATGATGGGTCAACAACTAAGACAAGTAACAACATTTCTAAGAATCTTGATGAACTTTAACACCATCTAGGGATTGAATTGAACGAGATACCTCAGAGGGACATCGATTTCATCGAGCATTTATTGGGTTGGGTTAGGTTGAGAATGCAACCCATTACTAACTTTTTTTTGAGAAATCTTAATAAAGCATTATTTTACTGACATATCAAAATTGTAGTCTGATTCTTAATGGGTAGCGTGTTTCATCTAAAAGTATGGGGTATGTTCGAATAATAATGTTTCCAAACTTCAGAGAGATGGGTTGGGTTTGGGTACGCTTAATGAACCCTAGGATGTTTACCTTTCCCGAAGGTGCCCGGTGACTCTACTGGAAGGCCCACATTAGACTAGAGATTATAGGTTATGGGCCTCTCAAGAGCCTATAAGCCATAAGATGTAAGACTATTTGAATGTTATTAACAGCAAGTTGTTGCCATAATTTTTAGCAATGATTTTTGATATGATTTTTATATTAAAACATTTTTAACAAATATTTCTGATTGGTCTCTAGTATAAAACCGTTAAAATCAGGGGCGATCAAACTCAGTTGTGGTTTGAAGAAATTCACAATGGTTAATAGCACAACCATGGATTATTTAGCACTAAATAATTACTAAATAGTCCAATAGGTTTTAATCTATTCTGCCATTATGATCCTGCCACCTTAAGAAGAAGTGTAAGTAAAATCTATATCATAATCAATTTTTTTACCAGTAATTGTATATAATAGGATATGTTGTTATTGATTTTGCACATTAACGGGTTTAATGTAAATAATAATTTGTCATTAAAAATCATCTATTATTTATTTAATGGTATTTCAATTTGACATGTTTCGCCTGTCAGAAGCAGGCATCTTCAGAAAAATGAAAATGTGTAAAGTTGAAATGTCAAAGATTTTTGAATATGTAATAAATCAATGTTGAAACTTTTCTTTAATTATGTTGAAAAAGTTTTTAAATATTTGTGTTCATGAAATGTTCTTATCATCCGGGCCATAATTCCTGGCACCAATTCACAGATGTATATTTCATCCTTTAGTGGGTAACTGTTCTTTACATTCATTTTGTATTTAGCTGATTTCGAAGGGATATACTATGTGAAGTGCAACATTTGCTTATCACTGATTACACACACGCTGCAAATTAATGTTTAGCATTATTCAAAGATCATCAATGGTTCATCTATTTACTCAATGCCTCAGGATGCGGTAATATGTTTCAGTCGGTCGTGTAACATCGAGAGTTTGTAGATGTTATTTTGATATTGTTTCTACTAAGCTTCTTTAGTTGAATGTATTTGAATTTGTATTTAAATTTGAATTTGTTCTGTACTTTGTTTCTGTCTAAACTCTTGCAGTTGAATAAGCATGGATGTTCTAATGGCGGTTGATGCTGAAAGCTTTGCGATTTATTTCATAAATAATTAAGAGTAATAAATTGCTCTTAAAAACTGCATAATTGCGATAAGATCACATCTAGCAACAACTAGCGTTGTATCAATCATTAGAACCATATCAGTCTTCCTGTACTTCGTTCGTCACTTATTTATTATTTTAATCAGTTGTTTTCTGAATAATGACAACAAAACAATTTTTTAATGACATCATATCTTCACATCCAATAGAAATTGTGTTTCAATTAATTCAATGCGTCGTAATCATCATATTGATAAGAACAAATAACGACAAATAACAACGACAAACAAAAAATAATATGGAATAACCCCAAATCTTTCAATTATTAATTTTAAACACAGTTTTTACCAACTAGAGTATTCCAAATTGAATATGGGCTCAGAGCCATGTAATGCCGAACATTACTATTAAGACAAATTATGTATACAGGGTCAGTCTAAACGTAAGGATGAACCAAGGTTGCCAACCCTTGCAAAGAGGTAAGGTTGCTTGTATATTATTCCATAATTTCATCTCGAAATTCTCAACAACGTTTTTGTAGCATATCATAATGTTTAAATTAACCGTTTTCAAGATATCAAACTTTGAAAATCACGTAAGTACATAAATAACATTAAAGAGCCGAGATGTATATTTCCGTTTTTAAATAGAGTATCATTTATTAGTCTATCATATGCGGGGTTCTTAAAAATGTAATTATTGTTTTACCACATTCAATTGCTAAAATGTCGAAAATTTTGCTGTCGAAGATTTACTTTTGATCAGTAATCTAGTATCCATAACAAAATAGAAAACTTTTGTTTGCAACATTTATATTAGTTAGTGAATATTTTACAATAAAAATTCAATACACAACCAAAGGAATGGTGGTCATAATAGATGGGAGTTGTTTTTGCATCCATAGCAGTCAAAATGTCTCTTTTTTTATTAGATATTTTTCAAATCTTAAGCATGGAAAGATATACAATTGTTGAAAAACTTGTAATGATACTCTTTTATGGAGATGATGCTATGTTAATGCTGATTTTATGAGATATGGTGTGAAGTTGCTTCTTCAGCAAAATTATTCTTTTTTGATGTATCTGCTTGAATGTATGGCATAAGATGTATCTGCCGGGAAAACTATTTTCATTTAAATTTCAGTCAACAATGATATAGCTCATAACAAGCATTACTTCCATTTTTTCAGCAATCGCATATCATTTCAAGCTTAATTTATGATCAAAACGATTGGATTTTTTATCTTTGGCGCCGACCATGCTTTTATGGTTGATGAGAGTTGTAAGTGAGGAGTGTTATAAATGGATGAGTGGTCACATCTTCTTTCTTCAATCTCCTCTCTGCAGCAGCTATTCTATTGGAGAATTGGAGAATTTTGACGGTTTGATAAGAAGTATTAAAAATAAAATACATCTTTTGCAATTTTTTCAAAAACTATTCTCTCTAGATAGATATCGATAAATAGATTTCGATTTCAACATTGGATCCGTCCATGTTCCAATATGAAATATTTGGCACGAATCACTGGAGTTCTATGTTTGTTTCTCCTTTTCTGTACTCATATCCATGTCTTCTGTTCTCTCATCAATTTCCTCAGATCTGTCTTTACTAATGTCATTTTAGTATAGCTTCTTGCGTGTTATTAATATCAGCTTTGTCTTTATTTGTAGTGATTGCGAACTTTCTGACTTTGATGCTATGCATACTTTTCGATCGATTATTCCTTCCTCCAATGGCTTTCTAATATTTATAACTGACATCTCTATCTATTATATATATTAATTTGTCTGATTGGTGGTATATAACCTCTATCATCAACCGAACCCAATGCAACACAACCCAAAATTAAATTAAATTTACTTATCACTGATTACACACACGCTGCAAATTAATGTTTAGCATTATTCAAAGATCATCAATGGTTCATCTATTTACTCAATGCCTCAGGATACGGTAATATGTTTCAGTTGGTCGTGTAACATCGAGACTTTGTAGATGTCATTTTGATATTGTTTCTACTAAGCTTCTTTAGTTGAATGTATTTGAATTTGTATTTAAATTTGAATTTGTTCTGTACTTTGTTTCTGTCTAAACTCTTGCAGTTGAATAAGCATGGATGTTCTAATCGCGTTTGATGCTGAAAACTTTGCGATTTATTTCATAAACAATTAAGACTAATAAATTGCTCTTAAAAACTGCATAATTGCGATAAAATCACATCTAGCAACAACTAGCATTGTATACTTGCAACCATATCAATCATTAGAACCATATCAGTCTTCCTGTACTTCGTTCGTCACTTATTTATTATTTTAGTCAGTTGTTTTCTGAATAATGACAACAAAGCAATTTTTTAATGACATCATATCTTCACATTCAATAGAAATTGTGTTTCAATTAATTCAATGCGCCGTAATAATCATACTGATAAGAACAAATAACGACAAATAACAACGACAAACAAAAAAATAATATGGAATAACCGCAAATCGTTCAATTATTAATTTTAAACACAGTTTTTAACAACTAGAGTATTCCAAATTGAATATGGGCTCGGAGCCATGTAATGCCGAACATTACTATTAAGACAAATTATGTATACAGGGTCAGTCTAAACGTAAGGATGAACCAAGGTTGCCAACGCTTGCAAAGGGGTACGTTTGCTTGTATATTATTCCATTATTTCATCTCGAAATTCTCAACAACGTTTTTGTAGCATATCATAATGTTTAAATTAACCGTTTTCAAGATATCAAACTTTGAAAATCACGTAAGTACATAAATAACATTGAAGAGCCGAGATGTATATTTCCTTTTTTAAATAGAGTATTTTCATTTAAATTTCAGTCAACAATGATATAGCTCATAACAAGCATTGCTTCCATTTTTTCAGCAATCGCATATCATTTCAAGCTTAATTAATGATCAAAATGATTGAATTTTTTATCTTTGGTGCCGACCATGCTTTTATGGTTGATGAGAGTTGTAAGTGAGGAGTGTTATAAATGGATGAGTGGTCACATCTTCTTTCTTCAATCTCCTCTCTGCAGCAGCTATTCTATTGGAGAATTGGAGAATTTTGACGGTTTGATAAGAAGTATTAAAAAATAAAATACATCCTTTTCAATTTTTCAAAAACTATTCTCTCTAGATAGATATCGATAAATAGATTTCGATTTCAACATTGGATCCGTCCATGCTTTCACATTTGGCACGAAGCATAGGAGGTCTATGTTTATTTCTCCTTTTCTGTACTCATATCCATGTCTCCTGTTCTCTCATCAATTTCAGCTTTGTCTTTATTTGTAGTGATTACGAACTTTCTGACTTTGGTGCTATGTATACTTTTCGATCGATTATTCCTTCCTCCAATGGCTTTCTAATATTTACAACTGTACATCTCTATCTATTACATATATATATATATATATATATATATATATATATATATTAATTTGTCTGATTGATGGAATATAACCTCCATCATCAACCGAACCCAATGCAACGCAACCCAAAATCAAGTTAAGATATAAAATAGTAATCATTCGTCGTACATAAGCTGTATCCAAAGAAAACTAAAACGTTATAAAAATAACGATAGAACTCAATAACTGAGAATAATCGTACACTATACAGAGTGATTCATTTAAAACGTCATATGCTTATATTTCAAAAATCAAAACTCGAATCAAAAAACTTTCAATTAAACTTTCTTTGACAAAAAGAAGGCACGGGGTACACATAAGCAGATTTATTTTCAAGGTTGTCTAAAGGCCATTCTGACGTCATTTTCATTTTTTCAAATGGCACGTATACTTTTTTTAAATTCTGTTTATATGTACTCACAAAAAGTGTTTGCTTGAAACTTTTTTCGATACGAGTTTTTGTTTTTGAGATATAAGCACATATCATTTTAAATGAAACACCCTGTATACATATAGTGCAGTTTTGACGCACAATCTTACACATTTTAGATTCTATCTCAATAATTTTTCGATCAATATAAATCTTATATCATTTTAAAGATCATCCTAATTGGGACAAGTTGTTCAATGCCCAAAGTGTTCGAATTAACCGGATATAAATTATCGTTATCATATATATTTCGTTTTTATATTAAAAGATAATTTTATAAATAACATTTATATGAGGAGCTTTTAAACGTCATATACATACACTTAAAAAGGGGTAGGGGAGAAAATAAACGTATACCTTACAGGTAGAGCAGCTTTGGGGCTACATCACGTAAGCTCGAGTACAACCCCACGTGCACACGTAACAAATGAAGGTTGGTGGGATGTTCCCATCCCCATTTTTCCACGGGAGTACCCTCCCAGGGGGCCAATGTTCCCCCTTTCCTTTCTAGTAGCAAACTTTCCTCGGTGCATTCCTTTTTCCGACGAAACCACCTTACTTTTTGGGGAAGTTGCTGTTTTCGTTCTCCAACTTTCGTTATTTACCCCGGGAAAACGGAATAGTTCTCATAATTGGATGGGGAGCTCTTTTTGCGGAACTATTTTTGTTGTTGAGATTGAAAATATCTCCAAAATCCACGAAGATGGCGGCAAAGAGCAAACGACGTTAAAACACCAATAAGGGTGGAGAATTTCTCTTCCTATTCAAATCAAATCTTTTGTGTTTAAGTTTCTTTGTGTAAAACGGATCCTTTATGTTATTTTAGAAAGTTACCCAAAAAAAATGGACGAAAAAAAAATGGAAAGTTAAGTTCAGTTAAGTTTCCCTATTCAATTTGAAGGAAAAAATCTTTAAAACGTGTAATAAGTATATCTTCCTTGGTTTTATCTCGCTCCGAACGAAACAAGAAAGCTCATCTCATCAATTCTCCTCGGGTTCTTTTCGACTTAATGAACGGCTTTACTTAAAGTACACGCTTCGGTGGTCACAAGCTGCTGCTGGAGCTTTTAAAACCGTCGAGCGTCTGGCGAACATAACCTCTCGCTAATTAGTAGAGGCCTTAAATACAACATTTAAATACACAAGAATATTGAACGGTTTTAATTAGAACCAAGTGTTTCAAAATAAATTTTATACCGAAAAATATAAAAATAATAAAAATAAATAATTCGTGTGCGCCATCTCAGCTGAATCTAACTGAATTAAACTGAATTAAACAAGCACCGCGTTCCAGTTTCGTAAAATTGACGAATTCGACCCGAACGTAACAACCTGACCTAAATAACAAATTTATTATCCGAAAGTATAAAAAGTTTCGACAAAAATTTCTATTTAAAACTCTCGACTAAAGCGTATTTTTTTCTGTTTTATCCCGTTTAGTTAGGATACAAGAAATTCAAGAAAAGTACATGAACAGAGCGATGTGAATCCACTGAATTACTTAGGCCTTTTCGTCTGGACCGTTCTGAAAGTGCTCTCGAAACGTCACGAATACTTTGTGGGGGAAAATCGCGTACATCAAAATTTATGATTCACCTCTAACATTACATATGTCTGTATGTATACAAGGTGAGTCGTAAAAATTTATAAAGAAATATCCATAACAATAAGTTAAAGTAAAATATCGCAAAAATGGATTGAGATTTAATGGTGAAATAAGAAATATTTTGAAAATAATTTAACATAGATTTGGTGCCCCATACATTTGTTTAAAATTTCGATAAAATTGTTTGTTACAAATTTTTTGAACCCAAATCACCACATATTTGATGGTTATACATTTTATTAACAAAGATTTAAATTATATTTCAATCAAGAACGGATTGAGATATAAAGATAAATTTGTAAACATTTAAAAGCAAATTTAATATAAATTTGGAGAGAAAGAAATAATTTTTTTACCTTCATAAATTTTTTTCTTACGATTTTTTAAACTAAAAAATATGTATATTATTTTAAACAAAAACGTAAAAAGGATATCTCAAGAACGAATTAAGATATAATAATAAAATAAAAAATATTTGAGAGCTAATTTAATATAGATTTGGTGCCACATAAATTTATTTTTTAATTTTAATAAATTTGTATGTAACGATTTTTTGAACCCAACTCTACATATTTGATGGTTATAAATTTTATTAACAAAAATTTAAAAGGTCGTATCTCAAGAACGGATTGAGATATAAAGATGAATTAACAAACATTTAAAAGCAAATTTAATATAGATTTGGAGCGCAAGAAATAGTTTTTTAACTTTCATAAATTTTTTTCTTGCAATTTTTTAAACTAAAAAATATGTATATTATTTTAAATAATAACTTAAAAAAGGATATCTCGAGAACGAATTGAGATATAATAATAAAATAAAAAATATTTGAGAGCCAATTTAATATAGATTTGGTGCGCCAGAAATATTTTTAATAACTTTGATAAATTTGTATGTTACGATTTTTTGAACCCAACTCTACATACTTGATGGTTATAAATTTTATTAACAGAAATTTAAAAGGTCGTATCTCAAGAACGGATTGACATATAAAGATGAATTAACAAACATTTAAAAGCAAATTTAATATAGATTTAGCGCGCAAGAAATATTTTTTTAACTTTCATTATTTTTTTTCTTACGATTTTTTAAACTAAAAATATATATATTATTTTATATTAAAACTTAAAAAAGGATATCTCGAGAACGAATTGAGATATAATAATAAAATAAAAAATATTTGAGAGCCAATTTAATATAGATTTGGTGCGTCAGAAATATTTTTAATTATTTTGATAAATTTGTATGTTACGATTTTTTGAACCCAACTCAACATACTTGATGGTTATAAATTTTATTAACAGAAATTTAAAAGGTCGTATCTCAAGAACGGATTGAGATATAAAGATGAATTAAAAAACATTTAAAAGCAAATTTAATATAGATTTAGCGCGCAAGAAATAATTTTTTAACTTTCATTATTTTTTTTCTTACGATTTTTTAAACTAAAAAATATATAAATTATTTTATATTAAAACTTAAAAAAGGATATCTCGAGAACGAATTGAGATATAATAATAAAATAAAAAATATTTGAGAGCCAATTTAATATAGATTTGGTGCGCCAGAAATATTTTTAATAATTTTGATAAATTTGTATGTTACGATTTTTTGAACCCAACTCTACATATTTGATGGTTATAAATTTTATTAACAAAAATTAAAAAGGTCGTATCTCAAGAACGGATTGAGATATAAAGATGAATTAAAAAACATTTAAAAGCAAATTTAATATAGATTTAGCGCGCAAGAAATAATTTTTTAACTTTCATTATTTTTTTTCTTACGTTTTTTTAAACTAAAAAATATATATATTATTTTATATTAAAACTTAAAAAAGGATATCTCGAGAACGAATTGAGATATAATAATAAAATAAAAAATATTTGAGAGCCAATTTAATATAGATTTGGTGCGCCAGAAATATTTTTAATAATCTTGATAAATTTGTATGTTACGAATTTTTGAACCCAACTCTACATATTTGATGGTTATAAATTTTATTAACAAAAATTTAAAACGTCGTATCTCAAGAACGGATTGAGATATAAAGATGAATTAACAAACATTTAAAAGCAAATTTAATATAGATTTAGCGCGCAAGAAATAATTTTTTAACTTTCATTATTTTTTTTCTTACGTTTTTTTAAACTAAAAAATATATATATTATTTTATATTAAAACTTAAAAAAGGATATCTTGAGAACGAATTGAGATATAATAATAAAATAAAAAATATTTGAGAGCCAATTTAATATAGATTTGGTGCGCCAGAAATATTTTTAATAATTTTGATAAATTTGTATGCTACGATTTTTTGAACCCAACTCTACATATTTGATGGTTATAAATTTTATTAACAAAAATTAAAAAGGTCGTATCTCAAGAACGGATTGAGATATAAAGATGAATTAAAAAACATTTAAAAGCAAATTTAATATAGATTTAGCGCGCAAGAAATAATTTTTTAACTTTCATTATTTTTTTTCTTACGTTTTTTTAAACTAAAAAATATATATATTATTTTATATTAAAACTCAAAAAAGGATATCTCGAGAACGAATTGAGATATAATAATAAAATAAAAAATATTTGAGAGCCAATTTAATATAGATTTGGTGCGCCAGAAATATTTTTAATAATTTTGATAAATTTGTATGTTACGATTTTTTGAACCTAACTCTACATATTTGATGGTTATAAATTTTATTAACAAAAATTAAAAAGGTCGTATCTCAAGAACGGATTGAGATATAAAGATGAATTAAAAAACATTTAAAAGCAAATTTAATATAGATTTAGCGCGCAAGAAATAATTTTTTAACTTTCATTATTTTTTTTCTTACGATTTTTTAAACTAAAAAATATATATATTATTTTATATTAAAACTTAAAAAAGGATATCTCGAGAACGAATTGAGATATAAAAATAAAATAAAAAATATTTGAGAGCCAATTTAATATAGATTTGGTGCGCCAGAAATATTTTTAATAATTTTGATAAATTTGTATGTTACGATTTTTTGAACCCAACTCTACATATTTGATGGTTATAAATTTTATTAACAAAAATTAAAAAGGTCGTATCTCAAGAACGGATTGAGATATAAAGATGAATTAAAAAACATTTAAAAGCAAATTTAATATAGATTTAGCGCGCAAGAAATAATTTTTTAACTTTCATTATTTTTTTTCTTACGTTTTTTTAAACTAAAAAATATATATATTATTTTATATTAAAACTTAAAAAAGGATATCTCGAGAACGAATTGAGATATAATAATAAAATAAAAAATATTTGAGAGCTAATTTAATATAGATTTGGTGCCACGTAAATATATTTTTTAATTTTAATTAATTTGTATGTAACGATTTTTTGAACCCAACTCTACATATTTGATGGTTATAAATTTTATTAACAAAAATTAAAAAGGTCGTATCTCAAGAACGGATTGAGGTATAAAGATGAATTAAAAAACATTTAAAAGCAAATTTAATATAGATTTGGCACGCAAGAAATAATTTTTTAACTTTCACAAATTTTTTTCTTACGGTTTTTTAAACTAAAAATATGTATATTATTTTAAATAAAAACTTAGAAAAGGATATCTCGAGAACGCATTAAGATATAACAATAAAATAAAAAATATTTGAGAGCTAATTTAATATAGATTTAGTGTCCCATAAATTATTTTTTTGATTTTGATAAATTTATATGCTACGATTTTTTGAACCCAACTCTGCATATGGATGGTTATAAATTTTACTAACAAAAATTTAAAAGGTCGTATTTCAAGAACGAATTGAGATATAAAGATGAATTAGCAAACATTTAAAAGCAAATTTAATATAGATTTGACGCGCAGGAAATAATTTTTTAACTTTCACAAATTTTTTTCTTCCGATTTTTTAAACTAAAAAATATGTATATTATTTTAAATAATAACTTAAAAAAGGATATCTCGGGAACGAATTGAGATATAATAATGAAATAAAACACATTTTGAGGAAAATGCGTAACTTTTCATACATACTATTAATACATCTTTTAAAAATCTCGTTTAGCTTTTAAAATCAATTTGTTTTCAAACTTTTCAATGATTCTTTTATATTAAGTTAAGCAAATATTCCGTCGGTTTAAAAAAAAATGGATTTCTTAAGATATTATAATGCACATTTCAAAAATTACACAAAAATGTCCCAATTTTTCAATAAAAAATATCATAATAAGTTTTAGTTTTTGAGATATCAAATAAAAAGGGTACATTAATTTATTATTGTATATTTTTTAATTACGATTTTATGAAAACCTTTTTTTACGATATTTAATTTTGAAACAAATATTTAAGTTATATCTCAAGGCGTTTCTAATCCATTAAGAGCATTTTAACACAACCCAATAATTTTCATAAATTTGAATCATTTTTTGGTATATTTCACCTTCATTAAGCATCATAGCGAATAGACATCTTTATTTAAACATTTTTATTAAGTATTCTCTTCGTGGTTTTAGTAAATCGAACAATTTTGACTGACTCAATCAAAATTCTCACATAACATTAACAAAATTAAGTCATCTTGACCTTATTAAATAAAGTGTATTAAATAAATGCATTATAATATATTGCAAAGCTGAACATATTGATTTTAATAAAATATTTGCACGTTTTTACGACTCGCCCTGTATATGTACCTTTACAATAAAATTACTGGATCAATTTTTGATCGTCCAGATGCATTATCTATATTGGAAATTTACTGTCGAGACGTAAAATATCAAAGATGTTTTCGAAGGAGATCCATTTTTTTCTCTTATTTTTTCCGGTTTTTTGCCAATTTTTGTTATTGGAGATGTAAAAACAATTTTAAAAAAACTTGAGACAAAAGCAAAACGAAAAAACAATCTTGTTTGGGGAGGCGCATAAAAATAATAAAAGAATAAAAAAACAAGAAGATAAAACTTACCCCTAAGGTAAACAAGGAAATACTTTTTTTCATAATATATAAGACAATTTATAAATTTATAAAAATATGTATGTATTAATAAATATTTTTTTTGATTTAATTTTTGTGTCTAAATAATTTTTTTAAAGGGCGTATCTTATATTACGGTTTTTTAGGAGATATTTGGATGAAAACGCCTGCGTGAAATTTGAAGCGCATGCGCTTAAGAACCAATCCATACTTGCCCATACAATAACAGAGCGCCATCTTAGTAGATAATACAAGTTAATTGCCATAGAACTCTACGCCATAACATCAACAACATTCCAAGAAGACGATTTCGAAATAGGTAAATAAAACAAATCAAATAATTTAAATAAGTAGAAAATGCATGATTTAATCAAAAAAATTAATTATTGAAATCGGATACTTTTTCGAAATTTTCTTAAATAAACTTTCATTTGATGTGAGAAGATTTCGATCGAGACGTTTTTAATTTAATTTAAGATTATGAAACTTTTTTATTATTATTATTTTTTTTTCATGATGAATTAGGAGTTTTAATAAAAGTATTGATCCCTCGAATTCGAGGATAAAAAGGACGCTGATTTTCATATCGAGAAGAAGCGACGGAACTTAATCTAATTTAATTCGGCAATCTCTCGAAAGTTTTTGCAGTAACTTCCAAGATTAAGGGATAAAATCGGAGGATTACTCAAAATCCTTATACTCTGTGCCAGAAGACGGCCAACTTTCTTTTCCTTTAGCTTCGGGTGTTATTAAAATATTCTCTCCGCGCGCTCACCAAACTTTAACTTTGTCTAAATTCAACTTCATTTTTTATAACTCAAAAAAAAAAAGAATTTTCTAAGATTACGTTCGCGTAGGAAAATTAAAGTGGAATTGTTTTTGAGGAGAACAATGTATCGAAAATAAATTGAGTGTTGAAACAATAGGCGAACTCGATTATAATGTTATCGTGCCAAATGAAATCGTCCGGAAATATTATACATCGATTTTACGATCGTTACAAGGTGATAATCGCCCCTTGACTTAATCGTGTAACATAAACGACCCGATAACGTTGCGTTTCGTTTCAAGAAATTAATGGCTTGTGGAAATTGAAATTGACCAACTTAATATACTCACATCAAAATTTTAAAAAATACAAAATACTTAAATTTTAGTCAACTTAGGAATAATATCTCAATTTTGAGATATTTGTACATTTCAGTTTCGTTGTATTGATTAGATATGTATGCATCGAATATGTACAGGATGGTTCAAATTCGATTTACTAATACAAGACTATAAGAGTCAGAAAAATAAATTCTAAAGTAGAATTTTTCAAAGAATTATGTTTTTGTTTTTCCCATAGAGACCATAATTGAAAAAATAATCTGCGTGTGCAAGTGCGAGCGTTTAACAAGATAAAGTGGTTTAAACGACTACAACCACTTCCACTTCCACTTCATTCTGTAAAATATTACAATTTGAGCCATTCTCTTGGTTATTATTATTGGTGAAATATTGGAATTAAAACATTATATGAACACTTTTTACAGAGAATTTGATGATAAAATTGAAATTTTCATAACTTGTTAGTTTAAATTGCTATTTTGACGTTAATTCAGTAATTACATTAGAGATTTTATAAAAAGGGTTTGCTTTTAGCTTTATTCTAAAATAATAAGAAATAAATCTTGATATGAAAACTACTTTTTTTAAGCTCTTATAGTTTCTAAAATAGCATATTGGGATATCGAATTTGAACCACCCTGTACACATGTGTACAATAGAATTTTGTTGTTCGTTCATTAAAGATAAACATTTCATTCAGAATAAATCTGCTTTCATAATTCAGCTTTAGTCATGTGTCTCTCTAGACGATCTTGAGATGCATGGCTTAATTTGAATGATAAAGTTCTAAGGCTAATCCGGAATCAGAATCATTCAGGTTTAGGCATGCGTCTCTCAAGACTGCCTTGAGACGCATGACTAAACCTGAATCATTCAGATTTAACCATGGATCCCAAAACCGTCTTGAGAAACGCATGGCTAAAGCTGAATGATTCTGGTTCTAGATCAGTCTTAGAATTAGGCATGCGTCTCTCAAGACTGCTAGAACTGGAATTATTTAGGCGTAGCCATGTATTCCCAAACAGTTTTGAAAGACGTATGCCTAGTTCTAAGACTGATCTAGAACCGGAATCATTTAGATTTAGCCATGCGCCTCTCAAGACAGCCTTGAGACGCATGGCTAAACCTGAACAATTCTAGTTCTAAGACTGTTCTAGAACTAGAATTATTTAGGTGTAGCCATGTGTCCCCAGGTAATTTTGAGAGACGCATGCCTACTTCTAAGACTGATCTAGAACCGGAATCATTCAGCTTTAGCCATGCGTCACTCAAGATAACCTTGCGACGCATGACTTAACCTGAATGATTCTACTTCTAAGACTGTTCTAGAACTGGAATTATTTAGGTGTGGCCATGTATCCCCAGACAATTTTGAGAGACGCATGCCTAATTCTAAGGCTGATCTAGACCCAGAATCATTTGAGAGACGCATGGCTAAATCTGAATAAATCCGGTTCTAGATCAGTCTTAGAATTAGGCATGCGTCTCTCAAGACTGTCCGGGAATACATGGTTACACCTAAATAATTCTAGTTCCAGAACAGTCTTAGAACTAGAATTGTTGAGGTTTAGCTATGTACGTCTCAAGGTTGTCTTCAGACCAGAAGGCTAAAGCTGAATGATTTTAACTATAGATCAGTCTTATAACTAGGCATGCGTCTCTCAAAACTGCCTGGGGATACATGGCTACACCTAAATAACTCTAGTTCTAGAACAGTCTTAGAACTAGAATTGTTGAGGTTTAGCTATGTACGTCTCAAGGTTGTCTTCAGGGACAGAAGGTTAAAGCTGAATGATTTTGACTCTAGATCAGTATTATAACTAGGCATACGTCTCTCAAAACTGCCTGGGGATACATGGCTACACCTAAATAATTCTAGTTCTAGAACAGTCTTAGAACTAGAATTGTTCAGGTTTAGCCATGCGTCTCAAGGTTACCTTGAGAGACGCATGGCTAAAGCTGAATGATTCTGGTTCTAGATCAGTCTTAGAGCTAGGTATGAGTCTCTCAAGACTACCTGGGGATACATGGCTACACCTAAATAATTCTAGTTCTAGAACAGTCTTAGAACTAGAATTGTTCAGATTTAGCCATGCGTCTCAAGACTGTCTTGAGAGACGCATGGCTAAAGCTGAATGATTCCGGTTTTAGATCAGTCTTAGAATTAGGTATGCGTCTCTCAAGACTGCCTGGGAATACATGGGTGCACCTAAATAATTCTAGTTTTAGAACAGCCTTAGAACTAGAATCATTCAGGTTTAGCCATGTGTCTCAAGGGTGTCTTGAGAGACGCATTGCTAAATCTAGTTCTAGTTTAGGTTCTAGTTCTAGGACAGATCTAGAATCAGAATTATTCAGGTTTAGGCATGCGCCTCTCAAAACAGTTTTGATATGCAAGGCTAAACCTGAATGTTTCTAGTTCAAAATTCAGTCTTAGAACTAAAAGTAAGAACATACAGCTTTAGGCATAAATGTGACAGAAGGTGACAGAAGAAAGTGGCAGAAGGCTAAACCTGAATGTTTTTAATTGTAGGTCCGAGATTCTCAAGATTTCCTAAAGACGCATGGCCTAACCCGAATATTCCTAGTTCAAAATCAGTCTTAAAATTAAATAAATTCGGGTTCAGTTTAATGTCTCAAGACTGCCATGAGGGACGCATATTGTTCTATTTTCTGGAAAAAGCTTGGATCGACGACCAAAAAGGTTTCTAGTTCTAACATAAATTCTACAACTAGAAATTTTTGAAGACTTTAACCTTTAGTTTTTATGTGTTACTTGTCTTAGAAATCTATAAGCGTTTTTTTGAATCATCCTATATATATATATAGACTTTCATATAAAATCCACCACCCACTAAAATTGCTCTTAATATAATATTATTATCAACCGATATGAATTATTACAAATTGGAATTAAAATGAATTTCTTCGTTTTTTTTAACTTTTAATCGATGTATTTATTATTTATTATTTAGTTTTCGTCCCTTACATGTTTCGGCTATTTTTAGCCATCATCTATCGTCAAATGTTGGAGAATCTTAAGGTTATTATATAGCATAAAATGATGTTTGTTAATTTTTTTTTATAAAAGATTTTAAAAGACTTTAAATTATCTATTACAGATGATAACAACGTACAATATGTAAAATTTCCAACAATACAAAAAAAATTAAAGTCTTTTAAAATCGTTTATAAAAAAAAATTAACAAACATCATTTTATGTTATATAATAACATTAAGATTCTCCAACATTTGACGATAAACCCTCTGATGATGGCTAAAAATAGCCGAAACATGTAAGGGACGAAAAATAAATATTAAATACATCGATTAAACGTTAAAAAAATGAAGAAATTCATTTAAATTCCAATTTATTTAAAACATCGATGAAAAATAGATAAAAATAAAAATAATTATTCCGATATACTGAATTATTATACTTATGAATAACTTCTATTGTGGATTAGTTAAAAATTGACTACAAATAGTACACAATTTCTGAATGATGGAGGGGAAAGGAAGAGGTGTTCAGGCTATTACAATAAATAATAAGTTTTCCTATGTTCTTCATCATTGAGGAAAAATTTGAATATATAGAAAATTTTCTGCCAAATTATGCAAATTACAGAAAAGATGAAACCTTATGCTTTTCATGGACCAAGTAACTGTTTAAAAAAAGGAGAATCGAAATAACGAAATAACGCAGAAGAATAGGAATGTTTTTGCTACAGAAGCTTGCAAAAAAATCTAGAGATTCATGCCCTTAGAAGATTTAATCTAGGTCAAACAGTTATGTTACCCGAAAAAGACCCGAAAGTTTCTAGTTTTAGATCTAGTGTTAGTCCTAGTGATAGTTCTAGTGTTAGTGCTAGTGTTAGTTCTAATTTTAGTTCAATTTAATGGTTATATTGCAGTTTATTTGCGAAACGAATACTAAATTAATTTGAAATAATACCACTCTAAATCCTCCTCGTAATGATGCAGGTCAATAAATATTAGATTTATTAAAAGATCATTGATGTTATAAACTAAGAAACGTTGCAGGTGTTATTGCAAAACATTGTATGATGCCTATAAAGATTGACGGAGAAGTTTCTTTAATGGAACTGTTAGTGCTATTTGTTAATTTAGAATAATATGAATATTTATTCTACACAATATTAGCAACAAATCTAAACAATGACAAGAAAGCTCTTTAAAAAAGCTTGAAGATGGTAAAAACTTATGTAAAGAATGTGATCGTGAAAAAATGCTCGGATCCAACATTATTAAAAATACACTTTTGTCAACAAGAAGCAGGTGATGTACGAATTATTAATTTATTAACTCACATTAATTTATTTATGCCACCAACAAGTTGGCAGTCATTAAAATAGCATATAGTTGACAGTCTAAGATAATATATAGTCTTAATCATGCTGCAAACAAATTGACAGACTTCAAACTGAGTAGAACTTTGGAGGCATAAACTATCATACTGCCACAGTAATACCAAAGTGCTACTTCATGCTGCCAACAAGTTGGCAGACTACAAATTGATGAGAATGTCTTTGGAGATATAATAGCTTATGTTGCTAACAGGTTGGCACACTTCAAACTGATGAGCAGGAATTTGGAGATACAATAGTTTATGCTGCAACCAAGTTGGCAGTCTTTAGGATAATATATAGTTTATGACAACCAAATTATGCCATCATTATGGGATTGTTAGACGTATTACTATGATAACGAAGGCGGTTTAAAAAAGAGTACATTTATTGAAAACAGAACAAAGTATTATTTTAACAATGGTTGATTGTGGAGATCGTACAAGAATGCAGCATTCATTTAATGAAACATATCAAATCAACAACCAATTAATCAATCGGTTGTTAGTAAAATCCCTAAAATCTTACAAGAAGACGAGTCATGTAAAAGATATTCCACAATGCTGTCTTTCAAGGTTTCCATTATAAGAAACAATACCTCGATTTATCAACTAACCTTAAATTTCAATGTTAGTACAAGATCTATTCAAAACGATTTATAAAGGAAATACAACGGGATGTTGTATAGATATAAAACGGATTTATTGCCAGAGTTACTAGAAGATGATTTTAATAGACGTGTACAATTTTATGAAGAAATAATGATTTCTAAATGATAAAATCTCTGGTTTCAACAAGATTGGGGCACCACCTCATGGGATACCAACTATATGTATGCAAGCTTTTAGATGAAGTATTTTTGAATTGTTGGATAAACCGTATAAGTCCTGTAGTATGATGTTAAAATAAAACATTAAGCTTTCAAAAAGTTTTCTGCTAGTTTTTTAAAGTCACTTATATCGTGTGATTCAATTGGATTGGGTTCTATTGGGCTGAGTTCGGTTGGGTTGAATTTTTTAGGGATGTACATTTTAGGAGAAGTTTTACATCAAATTTTCATTTAAACTAATAATGGCAATGAATTAAATATTTTTGAGTCATTTTAAAAAACTTTCCCCCACATATTTTGCTCTATCATTTCTAATTTTCAAAATATGACCAAGTTAACAAAAAAATCAACAATTTTGCAATTTTAGAAATTTTCATTTTCTAACTCAAAAATAAAATTACTTAAACTAATTCTGATTATAAATTACGCATTTCTATTTCAATTTAAACAATTTTATGCAATATATTTTACCCCATCATTTTTAATTTCCCATATATCATCAACATATCAAGAAAAAAAGATTAATAATTTTATCATTTTGACAATTTTCACTTCCTTACTCAAATATAGGATCATTTAAACTAATAATGGCAATGAATTAAATATATTTGAGTCATTATAAAAAACTTTCCCCCACATATTTTACTCTATCATTTCTCATTTTCAAAATGTGACCAAGTTAACAACAAAAATCAACAATTTTGCAGTTTTAGAAATATTCATTTTCTAACTCAAAAATAAAATTATTTAAACTAATTCTGATTATAAATTACGCCTTTTTAGTTCAATTTAAACAATTTTATCCAAAATATTTTACCCCATCATTTTTAATTTCCCATATATCATCAACATATCAAGAAAAAAAAATTAATAATTTTATCATTTTGACGATTTTCACTTTCTAACTCAAATTTAAGATTATTTAAACTAACAATGACAATGAATTAAATCTTTTTGAGCCATTATAGAACATTTTCCTTCCCATATTTGGCTCTATCATTTCTAATTTTCAAAATACGACCAAGTTAACAACAAAAATCAACAAATATGCAATTTTGGAAATTTTCATTTTCTAACTCAAAAATAAAATTATTTAAACTAATTCTGATTATAAATTACGCCTTTTTAGTTCAATTTAAACAATTTTATCCAAAATATTTTACCCCATCATTTTTAATTTCCCATATATCATCAACATATCAAGAAAAAAAAATTAATAATTTTATCATTTTGACGATTTTCACTTTCTAACTCAAATTTAAGATTATTTAAACTAACAATGACAATGAATTAAATCTTTTTGAGCCATTATAGAACATTTTCCTTCCCATATTTGGCTCTATCATTTCTAATTTTCAAAATACGACCAAGTTAACAACAAAAATCAACAAATATGCAATTTTGGAAATTTTCATTTTCTAACTCAAAAATAAAATTATTTAAACTAATTCTGGTCATAAATTACGCCTTTTTAGTTCAATTTAAACAATTTTATCCAAAATATTTTACCCCATCATTTTTAATTTCCCATATATCATCAACATATCAAGAAAAAAAAATTAATAATTTTATCATTTTGACGATTTTCACTTTCTAACTCAAATTTAAGATTATTTAAACTAACAATGACAATGAATTAAATCTTTTTGAGCCATTATAGAACATTTTCCTTCCCATATTTGGCTCTATCATTTCTAATTTTCAAAATACGACCAAGTTAACAACAAAAATCAACAAATATGCAATTTTGGAAATTTTCATTTTCTAACTCAAAAATAAAATTATTTAAACTAATTCTGGTCATAAATTACGCCTTTTTAGTTCAATTTAAACAATTTTATCCAAAATATTTTACCCCATCATTTTTAATTTCCCATATAGCATCAACATATCAAGAAAAAAAAATTAATAATTTTATCATTTTGACGATTTTCAATTTCTAACTCAAATTTAAGATTATTTAAACTAACAATGACAATGAATTAAATCTTTTTGAGCCATTATAGAACATTTTCCTTTCCATATTTTGCTCTATCATTTCTAATTTTCAAAATACGACCAAGTTAACAACAAAAATCAACAATTATGCAATTTTGGAAATTTTCATTTTCTAACTCAAAAATAAAATTATTTAATCTAATTCTGGTCATAAATTACGCCTTTTTAGTTCAATTTAAACAATTTTATCCAAAATATTTTACCCCACCATTTTTAATTTCCGATATATCATCAACATATCAAGAAAAAAAGATTAATAATTTTATCATTTTGACGATTTTCACTTTCTAACTCAACTATATGATCACCTAAACTAATAATGGCAATGAATTAAATCATTTTGAGTCATTATAGAACATTTTCCTTTCCATATTTTGCTCTATCATTTCTAATTTTCAAAATATGACCATGTTAACAACAAAAATCAACAATTTTGCAATTTTAGAAATTTTCATTTTCTAACTCAAAAATAAAATTATTTAAACTAATTCTGATCATAAATTACGCATTTTTATTTTAATTTAAACAATTTTATGCAATATATTTTACCCCATCATTTTTAATTCCCGATATATCATCAACATATCAAGAAAAAAAGATTAATAATTTTATCATTTTGACGATTTTCACTTTCTAACTCAAATATAAGATCATCTAAACTAATAATGGCAATGAATTAAATCTTTTTGAGTCATTATAAAAAATTTTCCCCCCACATATTTTGCTCTATCATTTCTAATTTTCAAAATATGACCAAGTTAACAACAAAAATCAACAATTTTGCAGTTTTAGAAATTTTCATTTTCTAACTCAAAAATAAAATTATTTAAACTAATTCTGATTATAAATTACGCATTTTTATTTCAATTTAAACAATTTTATGCAATATATTTTACACCATCATTTTTAATTTCCAAAATATCATCAACATATCAAGAAAAAAAGATTAATAATTTTATCATTTTGACGATTTTCACTTTCTAACTCAAATATAAGATCATCTAAACTAATAATGGCAATGAATTAAATCTTTTTGAGTCATTATAAAAAATTTTCCCCCCACATATTTTGCTCTATCATTTCTGATTTTCAAAATATGACCATGTCAACAACAAAAATCAACAATTTTGCAGTTTTAGAAATTTTCATTTTCTAACTCAAAAATAAAATTATTTAAACTAATTCTGATAAATTACTCCTTTTTAGTTCAATTTAAACAATTTTATCCAAAATATTTTACCCCATCATTTTTAATTTCCCATATATCATCAATATATCAAGAAAAAGAAAATTAATAATTTTATATTTTTGACAACATTCCTTTTTTCAGTTAAAACTTCATCTAAGTATGAAAGCTTTAACCACCGATGTTATTTGACCTACAATTAGAACTAACACTAGCACTAACACTAAAACTATCACTGGGATTAATACTAAATCTAAAACTAGAAACTTTCGGGCTTAACCGACCGTTTTTTGAACAAATATTTGATGCTTCGGTTGCAAAAGTTTCTAATTTTTTGATGTAGCATAAGTCCTAGTGTTAGTGTTAGTTCTAATTTTAGTTCAATAAAATTTTATCGTTTCTTAGTTGTATTCGTAATAATACAATTATTTTCTCCAGATTCTTTTTCACCTCTCATCCAAATAAATAATTCAACTTATTCAATTCTTAAATTTAAAACAAAATAAAACCCCGCGAAAATAGCAAGGAAAAGAACGTTAAAAAGAGATACCCGGGCTGTATACCTGAGGTTAAAAGAGAATTTATATAGCAAGGAAGATACGTGCACTTCGTACGACCAACGGACACGAAATCAGCAATTTCACGTCCGGTATTCCGGAAGTCGGACGACTAATTTGGCGGGGAAATTGACTCCGCTCTCTCCAATTTCGTCTCATATATATATAAGGATCTTATCTATACGATTTTAGTTTTCGTGTCCAAAAACTAAAACGATATCACAACACCACCACGAAACTAGTTGTAATTCAACGTTCGCTATCTGTTAGTTTAATTAAATTTATTTTCGACTCGCCTCCGTGGATTGTAAAGTTTTATTTCGTACTCCCTGCATCACTCCCTTTTGAATACGAGATTTTCCGACGTGTACCAAGGAAATGCAAAAGAGTTTTCTTTTTTTGCCTTATTTGTGAATTCAAAAAGCGTAAGCGCCGTTTTCGCTAACAAGAAAAAGTTAATTAACTCAACCAATTCCCCAATTCTTATTCTTATCCTTATTCTTAAAATTTTCCCTCGAAATTATTTTTCTACCTCACTGATATTCAAATGCTTTTAGTATAATCAGTAAACCGGGTCCTATAAAGTGCATATCGCGAAAATGGAGAGAAGACGAAGAAAGCTCAGAGCAGCATCTTTTAGTGTAATTGAAGTTTTAGTTTGTTGTAACGTTCACTTATTTCTTGTGACATTTCGAATGAAGGAAAATTAAAACCCGATCGTTGTTGATGATAATCGTGGCATTTTTTTGTGCCAAGTAGGACGCATTTGGACCACCAACTGAGTCGCTAAGTGGTTATTTATTCTAAAGGACGCGGAGCACGCTGAAAGCGTGGCATTTTTATAGTTAGAACGCAGCCGGGTCGATACAAAATTAAAATGGAAAATAAAAAAAGGTTTAAATTGTAACGTATACATTCACGATGAATAAGCTAAAATGGAAATAAATTCTTTGTGTTATAGTTTTAATCTGGAAATTTCAAGTATTTTAATTATGATATAAAGATACATTTTAATTGAATTGTTGAATTAAAAAATATTATTAGAAATACTTATTTTTTTACATAAAAATTATAAATTATATATATTTATATTATTATTGTTCAATTTTCCTGCATAATTAACAAAGAATGTTGATATTTTTGGAATTTTTCTTATCTTACTAGGACGTAGTCAGAATTTCAAAGCATTTTCCCCAACGTAATTTTACAACATAGTTTTAATTTAGAAATATCTGATTATTTATATCTATGCAAAATCATTATCTTCATTAAATTTAATTTTGGGATATTTTTACAATTTCTAATTCGAATATAAAATTATTGAAGCTTAATCTGGTTATGAATTGAAATGATACCTATTTGAGTCATTATATTGAATTTTTATGTAAAATATTTTCCTCTTACATTTTTAATACTCGTGATATGGATATAATCAGAAAAAATTATGAATTAATTATTATTTTGGGGATTTTTATTTTTTAACTCAAATATAAGATTATTTAAGCTAGTAATAATAATGAATTATGCCTTTTTGAAGTATTACCAAAATTTTTACTCTAATTATTTTGTTTTATCGTTTTTAATTTTCGAGATATGGCAGGGGTAACAACAAAATCAACAATTTTGCCATTTTAGTGATTTTTTTGTTCTAACTCGAATATTATATTATTTGAACAAATTATGGTAACGAATTTTGCCTTTTTAATTCAAAATAAATAATTTTTATGTAAAATATTTCATTTTTCTAATTATTTCTAATTATATCATTTTTAATTTCAGAATCACGACCATGTTATCAACAAAAATTAATAATTTTAGCATTCTGGATTGATTATTTATTATTTTACTATTCTAACTAAAATATGAGATTATTTAAGTTAGAACTAACAATGATTTATACTTTTTTGAGTCATAATGAAGAAATTTTATAAAAAATATTTTGCTTTATTATTTTTAAATTTTGAAATGTAGCATATAACTGAAAAAAAATCAACAATTTTGCTCAACTCAAATATAAAATTATTTAAACTAATTCTGATCATAAATTCCGCATTTTTAGTTTAATTTAAACAATTTTATACAAAATATTTTACCCCATCATTTTAATTTTCGATATATGATCAACATATCAAGAAAAAAAGATTAATAATTTTATCATTTTGACGATTTTCACTTTCTAACTCAAATTTAAGATTATTTAAACTAACAATGGCAATGAATTAAATCTTTTTGAGTTATTATAAAAAAATTTCCTTCCCATATTTGCCTCTATCATTTCTAATTTTCAAAATATGACCAAGTTAATAACAAAAATTAACAATTTTATAATTTTAAAGATGTTTATTTTCTAACTCAAAAATAAAATTATTTAAACTAATTCTGATTATAAATTACGTATTTTTATTTTAATTTAAACAATTTTATGCAATATATTTTACCCCATCATTTTTAATTTCCGACATATCATCAACATATCAAGAAAAAAAGATTAATAATTTTATCATTTCGACGATTTTCACTTTCTAACTCAAATATAAAATTATTTAAACTAATAATGGCAATGAATTAAATCTTTTTGAGTCATTATAAAAAATTTTCCCCCACATATTTTGCTCTATCATTTCTAATTTTCAAAATATGACCAAGTTAACAATAAAAATTAAAAATTTTGCAATTTTAGAAATTTTCATTTTCTATCTCAAAAAGAAAATTATTTAAACTAATTCTGATTAAAAATTACACCTTTTTAGTTCAATTTAAACAATTTTATGCAAGATATTTTACCCCATCATTTTTCATTTCCGATATATCATCAGCATCAAGAAAAAAATTTAATGATGTTATCATTTTGACGATTTTCACTTTCTAACTCAAATATAAGATTATTTAAACTAATAATGGCAATGAATTAAATCTTTTTTAGTCATTATAAAAAATTTTCCTTCCCATATTTGGCTTTATCATATCTAATTTTCAAAATACGACCAAGTTAACAACAAAAATCAACAATTTTGCAGTTTTAGAAATTTTCATTTTCCAACTCAAAAATAAAATTATTTAAACTGATTCTGATTATAAATTACGCATTTTTATTTCAATTTAAACAATTTTATGCAAAATATTTTACTCCATAATTTTTAATTTAAGATATATGATCAACATATCAAGAAAAAAAATTAATAATTTTATCATTTTGATGATTTTAACTTTTTAACTCAAATATAACATTATTTAAATTAATAATGGCAATGAATTAAATCTTTTTGAGTCATTATAAAATATTTTCCTTCCCATATTTGCCTCTATCATTTCCAATTTTCAAAATACGACCAAGTTAACAACAAAAATCAATAATTTTGCAATTTTAGAAATTTTCATTTTGTAACTCAAAAATGAAATAATTTAAACTAATTCTGATCATAAATTACGCATTTTTATTTCAATTTAAACAATTTTGTGTAATATATTTTACCCCATCATTTTTAATTTCCGATATATGATCAACATAACAAGCAAAAAAATAATAATTTTATCATTTTGACGATTTTCACTTTCTAACTCAAATATAAGATCATTTGAACTAATAATGACAATGAATTAAATCTTTTTGAGTCATTATAAAAAATTTTCCTTCCCATATTTGCCTCTATCATTTCTAATTTTCAAAATATGACCAAGTTAACAACAAAAATTAACAATTTTGTAATTTTAGAGATGTTCATTTTCTAACTCAAAAATAAAATTATTTAAACTAATTCTGATTATAAATTACACCTTTTTAGTTCAATTTAAACAATTTTATGCAATATATTTTATCCCATCATTTTTAATTTCCGATATATCATCAACATATCAAGAAAAAAAGATTAATAATTTTATCATTTTGACGATTTTCACTTTCTAACTCAAATATAAGATCATTTAAACTAATAATGGCAATTAATTAAATATTTTTGAGTTATTATAAAAAATTTTCCCCCACATATTTTGCTCTATCATTTCTAATTTTCAAAATACGACCAAGTTAACAACAAAAATCAACAATTTTGCAGTTTTAGAAATTTTCATTTTCTCACTCAAAAATAAATTTATTTAAACTAACTCTGATTATAAATTACGCCTTTTAAGTACAATTTAAATAATTTTATACAAAATATATCACCCCAACATTTTTAATTTCCGTTATATAATCAACATATCAAGAAAAAAAATTAATAATTTTATCATTTTGACGATTTTCACTTCCTTACTTTAAATAAGATCATTTAAACTAATAATGGCAATGAATTAAATCTTTTTGAGTCATTATTAAAAATTATCCTCCCACATATTTTGCTCTATCATTTCCAGTTTTCAAAATATGACCCAGTTAACAACAAAAATCAACAATTTTGCAATTTTAGAAATTTTAATATTCTAACTAAAAAATAAAATTATTTAAACTAATTCTGACCATAAATTACGCATTTTTATTTCAATTTAAACAATTTTATGCAATATATTTTACCCCATCATTTTTAATTTCCGATATATCACCAACATATCAAGAAAAAAAGATTAATAATTTTATCATTTTGACGATTTTCACTTTCTAACTCAAATATAAGATCATTTAAACTAATATTGGCAATGAATTAAACCTTTTTGAGTCATTATAAGAAATTTTCCTTCCCATATTTGGCTTTATCATTTCTAATTTTCAAAATACGACCAAGTTAACAGCAAAAATCAACAAATTCGCAGTTTTAGAAATTTTTATTTTCTAACTCAAAAATAAAATTATTTAATCTAATTCTGATCATAAATTACGCATTTTTATTTGAATTTAAACAATTTTATGCAATATATTTTACCTCATCATTTTTAATTCCCGATATATCATCAACATATCAAGAAGAAAAAATTAATAATTTTATCATTTTGATGATTTTTACTTTCTAACTCAAATATAAGATCATTTAAACTGATAATGGCAATGAATTAAATATTTTTGAGTCATTATAAAAAATTTGCCCCCACATATTTTGCTCTATCATTTCTAATTTTCAAAATACGACCAAGTTAACAACAAAAATCAACAATTTCGCAGTTTTAGAAATTTTCATTTTCTAACTCAAAAATAAAATTATTTAAACTAATTCTGATTATAAATTAGGCATTTTTATTTCAATTTAAACAATTTTATGCAATATACTTTACCCCATCATATTTAATTTCCGACATATCATCAACATATCAAGAAAAAAAGATTAATAATTTTATCATTTCGACGATTTTCACTTTCTAACTCAAATATAAAATTATTTAAACTAATAATAGCAACGAATTAAATATTTTTGAGTCATTATAAAAAATTTCCCCCCCCCCAAATTTTGCTCTATCATTTCTAATTTTCAAAATACGACCAAGTTAACAACAAAAATCAACAATTTTGCAGTTTTAGAAATTTTCATTTTCCAACTCAAAAATAAAATTATTTAAACTAATTCTGATTATAAATTACGCATTTTTATTTCAATTTAAACAATTTTATGCAATATATTTTACCTCATCATTTTTAATTCCCGATATATCATCAACATATCAAGAAGAAAAAATTAATAATTTTATCATTTTGACGATTTTTACTTTCTAACTCAAATATAAGATCATTTAAACTGATAATGGCAATGAATTAAATATTTTTGAGTCATTATAAAAAATTTTCCCCCCACATATTTTGCTCTATCATTTCTAATTTTCAAAATACGACCAAGTTAACAACAAAAATCAACAATTTCGCAGTTTTAGAAATTTTCATTTTCTAACTCAAAAATAAAATTATTTAAACTAATTCTGATTATAAATTAGGCATTTTTATTTCAATTTAAACAATTTTATGCAATATACTTTACCCCATCATATTTAATTTCCGACATATCATCAACATATCAAGAAAAAAAGATTAATAATTTTATCATTTCGACGATTTTCACTTTCTAACTCAAATATAAAATTATTTAAACTAATAATAGCAACGAATTAAATATTTTTGAGTCATTATAAAAAATTTCCCCCCCCCAAATTTTGCTCTATCATTTCTGATTTTCAAAATATGACAAAGTTAACAACAAAAATTAACAATTTTGCAATTTTAGAAATTTTCATTTTCTAACTCAAAAGTAAAATTATTTAAACTAATTCTGATCATAAATTACGCATTTTTATTTCAATTTAAACAATTTTATGCAATATATTTTACCCCATCATTTTTAATTTTCGATACTTAACAATTAACACAAAAATTTACAAAAAGATTTTGTCATTAAGATTAATAATATTAAAAAAAAAATATTTTTCAAAAAATTTCAACCCTTATTATTCTTTTTTCTTTCTTTCAGGGGGTTGTAACAAGGTTAATCAGAGATGTGTTAGCCCGAGACGTGACACCGGGTTCGGTCAACCCGTAAATCAATCCCTTTGATTCCAACCCCCCTCTTTTCCTTCCACGAAGGGATTTTCTGGAGACACCTTTATCCGACGTAAGGGGGAAAAGGTATTCGGGGATGAAAGGTAATCAGGATTCCGTAGGTAATACACCCCCCGAAACTAGGGGATATAAATTTGTTATAGACAAAAAAAAATCAAACTTTTTTTTGTAAATTTTTCTTTCCTTTTAGAATTTCATTTCAACTCGAAGAAGAAGTTGGATCGTCAAGGAGAAGAAGTAACGATAAACATGGTATTTTAAACGAGACGAGTTTTCTCCTTTTAATGAAATTCACATCTTAATTTCGATAATCTCCGAAGAAATCGAAGAAGAACTCAAAGAAGAACTCGAAGGATTACTTGAAAAGGAACACGTAGAATAAGTTGAAGATATAACGATGGGGAGAAAATGAAGATAAACAAAGTATTTTCGACCTATACGGGCGGATATGGTACGGAATTTGAATAAATTAGAGTTTAAAATGACGCCGTCCCATCTACCAGATGGGGTTTAATTTTGTTATCGAAAATTAAAAAAAAAATAATTATGTAAATTAAAAGTAATAAAAACGAGTTTTTTATCTTTCTTGTTTTAATTCTTATTAATAAATAAATTAGAAATAAAAAATAACTTACCAAATAAAATATAATTAAATCACTTTTTTCTTGGGAAATCGATTTTTCAACATCGTTACTGCAAATAAAGCCAGGATTCGATCGGTGGCTATTTTATAACGAAAAATCTTATCCCATAGATGATAATTAATTTTTATAACCCACCGTAAAAACCGCCAGCCCGTAAAATAACACTTCATTGTCTCGCGCGCGAACACAATGACGATCAACAATATTCCGTTTTAACAAATTAACCGTTTTTACCGACGATTAATTACTGTTTATTGTTATTGTAACACTCTATTTAGAGACACGTTTAACACTTTTATTATTCTCGTTTTTGTTACTGTTTTTTTTTAACTCAATTTTTTTAATTCATTCCTTTAAAAGCATTTTTTATTTAATTCAAATTCATTAATTAAGGTAAGTTGTTTTTTACATTTTTTTAAAAGCAAAATAAAGATAGAAACAAATATATATACCTATTTCTGTCATTCGTAGTCCCATCATCAGGTAAAATTCAAAACCAGGTAATTTTATTCGATATTCAACCAATCACGAACCAACTTTATCCTAAAGCCATCTTTTCTTTGGGTTGGACCGATTTGGGATTATCCTACAGGAACAATATTTTTTTTGTAAGATTTTTAAAAAAGGAAGTTGAGTCTGGGAGGTGGCGACGTCGTCGTCTGAAGCGGAGAGACGTTGAACTACGCACTCAACCGATCGATACAGAAAGAAACGAATTCTTTGCGAAAACTCTTTCTAAAGTTATAAAAATAAATTTGAATTTAATTTCAAGTTAATACATCAGTAAATTATGATAATAAAAATTTATTTGTTAAATGAATTAATTAATTAACACGATATGTATGCAAATTGCAAATTGCCACTTGGGATAGGCGAGGAAAGCGTTGGGAGTTTTCAAGGAGCTAATATGAATACTTATGTGCAATCACGTTCTTTGAATTTGAATTAGTTTGATTGTATCTAGTGACTAAGAATGTTACCAAGCTCTATTATTAAAAAGATATTTTTACTTAATTTAAAATACAGATGATGCGATTTCACAAAAAACCGGATGTCTCAAGATGTTTTAACATTAATTTTATGCATATACAGGTGTTCGGTGTCTTCTAAATCGATACGGATATGGAACATATCTTGATAAAATTTTTCGTGATTTATTAAATTAAAACTAAACCATACATGAATATCTCAATTCGTCTTTGAGATATCTTTTAAGATAAATTTGTAACGTTTAATTAATAAAATTTTAATCATCTTAGTAAAATTGTGCAATATCCGATTAATTCGATTTAATTCAAAAAGGACAGTAGGTATTTTCCTCAGAACAAAACAGTACTTGAATATCTCAATTCTTTATTGAGATATCAAGTTTTGAACTCAAAATAATTTTGCAGCATTTTTAAAAATAACAATTTTTTTAATCATTTTTGAAAAATCGTAGAAAATTGAATACTTTAGATATCTTGATGAAATTTATCGTGATTAATAAAGGAAAGTATGTATTTTCCTCAGAACAAAACGATACTTGAATATCTCAATTCGTTTTTGAGATATCAAGTTCTGAACTCAACCTCAATTTATAATATTTCTTCAAAAATGATTAATTTTTGAAAAATCGTAAAAAATCGAATTCTTAAGATATCTTTATGAACTTTTTTAAGATATATAAAGGAAAGTATGTATTTTCCTCAAAACAAAGCGGTACTTAAATATCTCAATTTGTTTTTGAGATATCAAATTCTGAACTCAACCTCAATTTATAACATTTCTTCAAAAATGATTAATTTTTGAAAACTCGTAAAAAATCGAATTCTTAAGATATCTTTATGAACTTTTTTAAGATATATAAAGGAAAGTTTGTATTTTCCTCAGAACAAAGCGGTACTTAAATATCTCAATTTGTTTTTGAGATATCAAATTCTGAACTTAACCTCAATTTATAATATTTCTTCAAAAATGATTAATTTTTGAAATATCGTAAAAAATCGAATTCTTAAGATATCTTTATGAACTTTTTTAAGATATATAAAGGAAAGTATGTATTTTCCTCAGAACAAAGCGGTACTTAAATATCTCAATTTGTTTTTGAGATATCAAATTCTGAACTCAACCTCAATTTATAATAATCCTTCAAAAAAGATTAATTTTTGAAACATCTTGAAAAATCGAATTCCTAAGATATCTCTATGAACTTTTTTAAGATATATAAAGGAAAGTATGTATTTTCCTCAGAACAAAGCGGTACTTAAATATCTCAATTTGTTCTTGAGTTATCGAATTCTGAACTCAACCTCAATTTATAATAATTCTTCAAAAATGATTAATTTTTAAAAAATCGTAAAAAATCGAATTCTTAAGATATCTTTATGAAATTTTTTATGATATATAAAGGAAAGTATGTATTTTCCTCAGAACAAAGCGGTACTTAAATATCTCAATTTGTTTTTGAGATATCAAATTCTGAACTCAACCTCAATTTATAATATTTCTTCAAAAATGATTAATTTTTGAAAAATCGTAAAAAATCGAATTCTTAAGATATCTTTATGAACTTTTTTAAGATATATAAAAGAAAGTATGCATTTTCCTCAGAACAAAGCGGTACTTAAATAGCTCAATTCGTTTTTGAGCTATCAAATTTGTAGCATTTCATAGAAATAATTTTAAACAATTTTTGAAAAATCGTAAAAAAATCGAATTCTTAAAACATTTTAATAAATTTTTGTATGTTTTATAAAGGGAGGCATGTATTTTTTTCAGAATAAAAGGATACTTGAATACCTCTACTCGTTTTTGAGATATCATGTTTTGAAGTCAATCTAATTTTACAACATTTTATAAAAAAGAAAATTTTCTTTATCGTTTTTGAAAAATCGTAAAAAATCGAATTTTTAAGATATCTTGACGTTTTTTTTTTAAATTATGAATAATTTAATTATAAAATGAATATCTCAATTTATTTTTGAGATATCAAGCTTTGATCCTAATCTAAATTTGTAGTATTTTGTAAAAATAACAATAATTTCATAATTTTTGAAAAATTGATCGAGACGATACTTGAATATCAACTCGTTTTTGAGATAACAAGTCTTGAACTCAATCAAATTTGGGACATTTCATTAAAATCAGAAATTCCATAATTATTTTTGAAAAATCATAAAAAATCGAGTTCTTAAGATATCTTGACAACATTTTTCTGATTTTTGAAGGAAAATGTATACTTTCTTTGGATCGAAGCAACACTTGGATATCTCAATTCGTATTTGAGGAGATATCAACTTTTAAACTCAACTTAAATTTGTAGCATTTAGTAAAAATAACAATTTTTGCATAATTTTTGAAAAATCGTAAATAATCAAATTCTTAAGACATTTTCATGAAATTTTTTACAATTTATTAAGGAACGTCTGCAGTTTCTTCAGCTTAAACCGGTATGCGAATATCTCAATTCGTTTTTATAATAACAGATCTTGAACTCAACCTAAATTTGTGACATTTCATTAAAATCAGAAATTCCATAATTATTTTTGAAAAATCATAAAAAATCGAGTTCTTAAGATATCTTGACAACATTTTTCTGATTTTTGAAGGAAAATGTATACTTTCTTTGGATCGAAGCAACACTTGGATATCTCAATTCGTATTTGAGGAGATATCAACTTTTAAACTCAACTTAAATTTGTAGCATTTAGTAAAAATAACAATTTTTGCATAATTTTTGAAAAATCGTAAATAATCAAATTCTTAAGACATTTTCATGAAATTTTTTACAATTTATTAAGGAACGTCTGCAGTTTCTTCAGCTTAAACCGGTATGCGAATATCTCAATTCGTTTTTATAATAACAGATCTTGAACTCAACCTAAATTTGTGACATTTCATTAAAATCAGAATTTTTTTAATTATTTTTGTAAAATCGTAAAAAATCGAGTTCTTAAGATATCTTGATAAAACTTTCGGTGGTTTTTAAAGGAAAATATGTACTTTTTTTGGATCGAAGCGATGCTTGAATATCTCAATTTGTATTTGAGAAATCAAGTTTTAAACGCAACCTAAATTTGGCGCATTTCGTTAAAACAAAAATTTTTTTTATATTTTTTGAAAAATCATAAAAGATCGAATGCTTTAGACATCTTTATAAATTTTTTTGTGATTAATAAAGCAAAGGAATGTAATTTCTTCAGATCAAAACAATACTTAAATAACTCAATTCGATTTTGAGATATCAAGTTATAAACTCAACCTAAATTTGTGATATTTTGTAAAGATAAAAATTTCCTTAATTATAAAAAAAATAAAATTAGAATAAAACATTAATCTTTTTTTAACTTCGGATTCTTCCATTATTTTAAATCTTCTGAGTACCGATTTCGGCCCTACAATGAGTCATCATCAGCAGAACAATCTAAAAAATTGCACACATCTGTTTGGTTAATAGAGATAAAATTTCAAATGTAATAACAATTTAAAATTAATATCACGAAAAAGATAACACTTAAATCAAGTTATGAAAGCTTAATAATGTTTATTATTCAGTTTTGATTATTTCAGTTTGATCATTGGTCTGAAGATAACCCAACCATCTTCATTTTCATCCCAACCATAGTTGAGTATCTCGCTTCATTTCTGAGATATCAAGTTTCGAACTCAACCTAAATACGTAGAATTTTACAAAAATATCAATTTTCTTAATAATTTTGGAAAATGGTACAAAATCAAATTCTTAAGATATATACTTTATTTTCGAAATTATCTTTCATCATTTAACAAATTGAAAATTTTGAGATATCAAGGTTTGAATTCAACCTAAATTCGTAGAATATAAAAATAGGAAATTTAGGTTGAGTATGGTTTACCATGATTTGAATTTAAGTTGAGACTATTTTGAGAGTTTTGCATCCTGATTGATGTCAATAAATTAACAGAAATGAATTATTAATAAGGCAGAAAAATACCAAAACGTTATCATAAAAGTAAACACAACATATTTTAAAATATCACATAAACACTTATTCATAAATAAATTCAAATAGCAAAAGTAATTTTCTCCATATTTTCTATAATTAATATAAACAATGCAAATATAATGGAAATTAATGTATTTTGACCAGAAATTCTATTCAAGCTAATGTATAAATTACAAAAAAAATAAAATTTGAATTTTGATTGTGATATATGTCCCAATAGATCAATATTTTAAAATTGATTTTGCTTTGAATTAATGGTAATTTTTTGTTAATTTAATTCTAAACTATTTGTGTCATTATCATACAAATTTAGAATAATAAACTCTTAGATAATGCATTAAAAAATGGTAATATTTTCCAAAAAACGTATTCATATCAGTCTTAAACTAAAAATAAAGAAACTTTGAATTTTAACAAATTCAAATTAATACAAAATAATTTCTAAAAATTAAGTTTAAGGAAATAAAAGTTTAAATTATAAATAATCGAAAAATGATTTATGTATATTTTTTTTAAACTAAATTCTATTAAATCAGTTTTTTCCTATCAGGTATGCGTGGTTTTAAAGTGCTTTTAATTTATCCTTTAATTAATAAATTTATGGCACTTTGTGTATGTCTGGCAATCAAAAATTGTGCTGGATGTGCTTAATATAGAGGAAAACTGTATGCTAGAAATACGACATAATCACAATTAATTAAGTAATAAAAGAAAAATTTAATCTTTTAATATTTCTTTTATATAAAAACATATAACCAAAAAATATATCACTATCATTTGATCAAAAAACATAAATTCAAATAATAATAATGCTTAAAATACATTTTAAAACAAATTACAGAAATTATAATGCTGAGAGCAATACTGAGACATTTTGTGATTTCCGGAGTTTTTATGATCGATAACTTTAAAATATTTAATTAAGGAAGCTTAATTTTTGAGATATGAAGTTTTGAACCCTAAATTTAAATCTATTTGATTTTGATTATTGACAGAGTTTGACAGAGAAATTTTATTAATCAATCTACAATATTCTTAAAATAATGGCTATCAGCTTTAATTTGTTGCAAGAATGATCATTTAATTCCCATGATTAAGCGCAGCATGATTTTTCGAAAATCATCATTTCACCTAAATCATTAATTTATAAGAAGATAATCTCAAACTCTCTGGATTTTTTTCCAACATTTTATAATAAACATCCAAATATTTTTAAATTTTTTTTGATAGTTTTTTGATAGTAGACTTTTAGCTTTAGTTTGATATAAAATTTATCATTTAATCACTATGAATAAATTTGGAACACTAATTTATAAGCGAAATAAAAATATTCAGCTTTACAATCAAATGTACTAAATATTTATTTCAATGTCCATTTTGACTTTATCTTGCCACTGATGACTTCAATATTAATCACATAATGACCCAAAATTATTGTGTGTTAATAACAAAACAAAAAAATACAAAAAAGAATCTTTAAGGAAACACATAATTGAATGCTTGAGGTATTTAGGTGACATATTTTGTATATGGGAATGAGATTTGAAGATACGAGAAGATTTTCATAATCATCTCAATCAGTTATACAATAAATTACAATTTACCATTGAAATTGAAAACAGTAATAAGATTATCTGGAAAATCCTCAAGATATAGAGTTTTAATTTTAATTTGATGCAAGAATTATTATTTAATTCCTATGATTAAGCGCAACTTGATTTGTTGTAAAATCATTTCATCTTAAACGTCAATGTATAACAGGATTACTCATAAACTTTTTAGATTTATTTTCTAGATTTTATAATTAATATGCAAACATTTTTAAACTTTTTTTAGACTTTTAACTTTATTTTGATTCAAAATATATCACTTAATCACAATAAATAAGATCAGAATGCTATTTTTTATTTTTTTCAAAATGATTAGGAAAAAAGTAATGAAATACTTAATTTTTTGAATTATCTCCAAAATTTTATTCTATGTAAAGGATGAATCGAGATTTTTCAAACTAATTATTACCATTTTACAGATCACATTTTACTTTATAAATAGAATTAATTTGAGAAAAGGTTTATTAATAAATCGATTTTTCACAAATTTTTAAAGTGGATTACACAAAACCTCCAACTTCGGTAATTTTAGAAATTTTGATCTTATTTAATCTATATCAAGAACGAATTGAGATTTTTCAAAACAGTTTCAACCATCTTTAAAATCACACTATTCTTTATAAGTAGAATTAATTTTAACAAAAATCATTAATAAATCGATTTTTCACAAATTTTTATAATTAATGGTTTTCAAAACTTGCAGTTTTGGTAATTTTTGAAATTTCAATCATTTTTAAAATATCCCATCATAAGAACGAATTAGATTTATCAAAACGGTTTCAACAGTCCTAAAAATCACACTTTTCTTTATAAGTAGAATTAGTTTTAAAAAACATTCATTAATAAATCGATTTTGCACAAATTTTTATAATTAATAGTCCAAAACTTGCAACTTTGGTCATTTTAGAAAAGTTAATCAAGCTTAAAAGATCCTATCTCAAGAACGAATCGAGATTTTTTAAATCAGTTTCAATCATGTTAAAAATCAAACTTTTCTTTATAAGCAGAGTTAATTTCAAAAAAGATTCATTAATAAATCAATTTTTCACAAATTTTTATAATTAATGGTTCAAAAAAAGATCCTATCTCAAGAATGAATTAAGGTTTTTGATAACGGTTTCAATAATCTTAAAAATCACACTTTTCTTAATAAGTAGAATTAATTTCAAAGACGATTCATTAATAAATCGATTTTTCACAAATTTTTATAGTTAATGGTTCAAAATTTGCAAATTTGGTAATTTTAGAAATTTCAATCAAATTTAAAAAATTCTATCTCAAGAACTAATTGCGATTTTTCAAAATGGTTTCAATCATCTTATAAATCATACTTTTCTTTATAAGTAGAATTAATTTCAAAAAATATTCATTAAAAAATCGATTTTTCACAAATTTTTTTAATTAATGATTCAAAACTTACAATTTTGGTAATTTTAGAAATTTGAATTAAATTTAAAAGATCCTATCTCAAGAACGAATTAAGGTTTTTGATAACGGTTTCAACAATCTTAAAAATCACACTTTTCTTAATAAGTAGAATTAATGTCAAAAAAGATTCATTAATAAATCGATTTTTCACAAATTCTTATAGTTAATGTTTCAAAATTTGCAAATTTGGTAATTTTAGAAATTTTGATCAAATTTAAATGATCCTATCTCAAGAACTAATTGCGATTTTTCAAAATGGTTTCAATCATCTTAAAAATCATACTTTTCTTTATAAGTAGAATTAATTTCAAAAAGTATTCATTAAAAAATCGATTTTTCACAAATTTTTTTTAATTAATGGTTCAAAATTTACAATTTTGGTAATTTTAGAAATTTGAATTAAATTTAAAAGATCCTATCTCAAGAACGAATTAAGGTTTTTGATAACGGTTTCAACAATCTTAAAAATCACAGTTTTCTTAATAAGTAGAATTAATATCAAAAAAGATTTATTAATAAATCGATTTTTCACAAATTCTTATAGTTAATGTTTCAAAATTTGCAAATTTGGTAATTTTAGAAATTTTGATCAAATTTAAAAGATTCTATCTCAAGAACTAATTGCGATTTTTCAAAATGGTTTCAATCATCTTAAAAATCATACTTTTCTTTATAAGTAGAATTAATTTCAAAAAATATTCATTAAAAAATCGATTTTTCACAAATTTTTTTAATTAATGATTCAAAACTTACAATTTTGGTAATTTTAGAAATTTGAATTAAATTTAAAAGATCCTATCTCAAGAACGAATTAAGGTTTTTGATAACGGTTTCAATAATCTTAAAAATCACACTTTTCTTAATAAGTAGAATTAATTTCAAAAAAAAATTCATTAATAAATCGATTTTTCACAAATTTTTATAGTTAATGTTTCAAAATTTGCAAATTTGGTAATTTTAGAAATTTCAATCAAATTTAAAAGATTCTATCTCAAGAACTAATTGCGATTTTTCAAAATGGTTTCAATCATCTTATAAATCATACTTTTCTTTATAAGTAGAATTAATTTCAAAAAAATAAATCGACATTTCGCGAATTTTTAAAACTAATATGTCGAAGTTTACAATTTTGGTAATAATAGAAATTTCGATCTTATTTAAAAGATCGTATCTTAAGATCGAATTAAGATATTTCAAGACGGTTGCAATCATATTAAAAATCATACTTTTATTTATTATTAGAATTAATTTCAAAAAAGATTCATTAATAAATCAATTTTTCACAAACTTTTATAATTAATGGTTCAAAACTTGCAATTTTATTAATTTTAGAAATTTCAATCAAGTTTAAAAGATTGTATCTCAAGAACGAATTGAGATTTTTCAAAGCGGTTTTTACCACATTAAAGATCACGCTTTTCTTTATAAGTGGAGTTAATTTCAAAAAAGATTCATTAATAAATCGATTTATCACAAATTCTTATAATTAATGATATTTCACATTAACCATCAATTTATAACAAGATTTATTTTGGATTTTTTCCTAAAATTTTATAATTAATATGCAAATATTTTTCAGTATTCTTAAATTTTAGACTTTTAGCTTTAATTTAATATAAAAATCAACATTTAATTCCCAAAAATACCCCCAGGATGATTTTTTAGAAAATTATTATTTATAAACTATTTCAGCTTAAATATTAATTTCTAACAAAAAACTTTTTTTGCATAATTCATCATTTTGTGTCCAATTAAATTTAATTGGACGAAAAAATAACATCATTATTCTTAAGATTTTTTTGTTTTTTGATACATACCTCATCAAATCAATTTTCATTACCATACAAGAAGCAACTACAAAAGAAACATTACCAACCACGATCAAAGTTAAACTAATCTTCAAAAAGTCCCCACGAAGCTTTAAACTTTTCTAAAAAGTATTCTATGTTCCTATTCGTTCTGTAAGAAATTTTTTTAACACGCCTCCACCCCGAACCATCTCTTTAACTACTATTTACAAACAGAATTATCGCCTACGCGTTCGACCAAAAAAACATATACCCAAAAAAAATATACCCAAATAAAAAAATACACAAAAAAAAGTTTTAAGAATAAGGAAAAAAGAGTTGAAAAGTTTTAAAGCTAAAAGTTCCGTTACGACACTTCAAGGTCCATATTTTTCCCATTTCTTTAGTATATTTTTTTTCAGAATTTTTTTTGATTCCTTTTTAGGTTGCACAGGTTGACGTAACAGTTTCCAAGGCGTTTGAGTTAACTTTTTTTTGCCTTTTGCATGAACGAACCAGTCGTAAAGTGAAACAGAGAAAGAAGAGGCAATAAACCGAAGCAATAAAGGGTTTGCTTTTGTAAGTCGTTACGCGCTCTACAATGGCACGTTATGGGCCCCGTTATGACCGTTTACGCGCCGCTTTTGACCCCGCTACTCTCTTCGACTTCAGTTTTCAACTATCACCACCCCAAGTAACACTTCAAATAATCAACCTTAGTACAAAAAATTTAAAAAATAGAAACGATTATTATTAATTAAGTGAGATAATAAGAAAAGAAAACATTACGTAACGTAAGTAACATTATGTATTTTTAGTTTTATGTATTTTTGGAGGGGTTGGGTTTGGATAAACATCGGGACGTATTAACAAGGTAAATAAAACGTAAATGGCTGGGAAATTTAGTATTAGGGAGAATGTGATGGAGAATGTTTTGTTTAAAGGTTAAAAGGTGGGGTTGATTTTTTTCTCAAAATTGGTTGAATTAGCTTTTCTGGTTAATTTAGTTTATTTCGGGGAAATAACGCTCAATAAAGTGAAGTCGTAATAACGAAGTGACTGCATAATACTTTATGAAGAAGTTAAATTAATTTTCTCTCTTCTCTTTTATGGGCACAAATAAAACGAAAAATACGAACACAAAGATAACTAATTGAAAAAATACTATTTTTTTAAAGTTAATTAAAAAAGAATAAATAAAGAAGGTCAAATCGGTTGAAATAAATTACTTTTTACTCGAGGTTAAGAGTAAAAGGAGCGATGCACTCGACCCCAAGAGATACATGTGATGATATCTCTCTCTCTCTGTAATTAACTCCGGAATTTATCTTCGGTTAACCGAAGAAATTCGCCGGGAATTATGCTAAAATGAAACCTGGTTTAGACCACCCAATAGCTACAATAAAAAATTAAAAATTGATAATTTTGAAACCATTTTGTTGGTGCATTTCAAAGAATTTTTATCCAGAAAATTATCTTCTATGATTATTAATGTTTGAATTTAATCACAGTTTTTCGTTCAAAATGTTTTTGAAATTACAAGTTTTTGAATTTGTAAAAAATCGATTTATTTTTTTTTAATTAATTATTACTTTATACTTATATTTACTATAAAAAGTGTGATTTTTAAAATAATTGAAACCGTTTTGAAAACCCTCAATTCCTTTTTGAAATAAGATCTTTTTTTTATTAAAATATTTAAAATTACCAAAATTGCAAGTTTTGAACTAATAATTATAAAAATTTGTGAAAAATCGATTTATTAATGAATCCTTTCTCAAATTAATTCTACTAATAAAGAAAACTGTGACCTTTAAGACGGTTGAAACTGTTTTAAGAAATCTCAATTCGTTCTTAAGATACGATCTTTTAAATAAGATCGAAATTTCTATTATTACCAAAATTGCAAACTTTGATTCGTTAGTTCTAAAAAATTGTGAAAAATCGATTTATTTTTTTGAAATTAATTCTACTTATAAAGAAAAGTATGATTTTTAAGATGATTAAAACCGTTTTGAAAAATAGCAATTAGTTTTTGAGATAGGATCTTTTAAATTTGATTGAAATTTCTAAAATCACCAAAATTGCAAGTTATGCACGATTAGCTATAAAAATTTGTAAAAAATTGATTTATTAATGAATCTTTTCTCAAATTAATTCTACTAATAAAGAAAACTGTGACCTTTAAGACTGTTGAAACTGTTTTAAGAAATCTCAATTCGTTCTTAAGATACGATCTTTTAAATAAGATCGAAATTTCTATTATTACCAAAATTGCAAACTTTGATTCGTTAGTTCTAAAAAATTGCGAAAAATCGATTTATTTTTTTGAAATTAATTCTACTTATAAAGAAAAGTATGATTTTTAAGATGATTAAAACCATTTTGAAAAATAGCAGTTAGTTTTTGAGATAGGATCTTTTAAACTTGGTTGAAATTTCTAAAATTACCAAAATTGCAAGTTATGCACGATTAGCTATAAAAATTTGTAAAAAATTGATTTATTAATGAATCTTTTCTCAAATTGATTCTACTAATAAAGAAAACTGTGACCGTTAAGACGGTTGAAACTGTTTTAAGAAATCTCAATTCGTTCTTAAGATGCGATCTTTTAAATAAGATCGAACTTTCTATTATTACCAAAATTGCAAACTTTGATTCATTAGTTCTAAAAAATTGCGAAAAATCGATTTATTTTTTTGAAATTAATTCTACTTATAAAGAAAAGTATGATTTTTAAGATGATTAAAACCATTTTGAAAAATAGCAGTTAGTTTTTGAGATAGGATCTTTTAAACTTGGTTGAAATTTCTAAAATTACCAAAATTGCAAGTTATGCACGATTAGCTATAAAAATTTGTAAAAAATTGATTTATTAATGAATCTTTTCTCAAATTGATTCTACTAATAAAGAAAACTGTGACCGTTAAGACGGTTGAAACTGTTTTAAGAAATCTCAATTCGTTCTTAAGATGCGATCTTTTAAATAAGATCGAACTTTCTATTATTACCAAAATTGCAAACTTTGATTCATTAGTTCTAAAAAATTGCGAAAAATCGATTTATTTTTTTGAAATTAATTCTACTTATAAAGAAAAGTATGATTTTTAAGATGATTAAAACCATTTTGAAAAATAGCAGTTAGTTTTTGAGATAGGATCTTTTAAACTTGGTTGAAATTTCTAAAATTACCAAAATTGCAAGTTATGCACGATTAGCTATAAAAATTTGTAAAAAATTGATTTATTAATGAATCTTTTCTCAAATTGATTCTACTAATAAAGAAAACTGTGACCGTTAAGACGGTTGAAACTGTTTTAAGAAATCTCAATTCGTTCTTAAGATGCGATCTTTTAAATAAGATCGAAATTTCTATTATTACCAAAATTGCAAACTTTGATTCATTAGTTCTAAAAAATTGCGAAAAATCGATTTATTTTTTTGAAATTAATTCTACTTATAAAGAAAAGTATGATTTTTAAGATGATTAAAACCATTTTGAAAAATAGCAGTTAGTTTTTGAGATAGGATCTTTTAAACTTGGTTGAAATTTCTAAAATTACCAAAATTGCAAGTTATGCGCGATTAGCTATAAAAATTTGTAAAAAATTGATTTATTAATGAATCTTTTCTCAAATTGATTCTACTAATAAAGAAAACTGTGACCGTTAAGACGGTTGAAACTGTTTTAAGAAATCTCAATTCGTTCTTAAGATGCGATCTTTTAAATAAGATCGAACTTTCTATTATTACCAAAATTGCAAACTTTGATTCATTAGTTCTAAAAAATTGCGAAAAATCGATTTATTTTTTTGAAATTAATTCTACTTATAAAGAAAAGTATGATTTTTAAGATGATTAAAACCATTTTGAAAAATAGCAGTTAGTTTTTGAGATAGGATCTTTTAAACTTGGTTGAAATTTCTAAAATTACCAAAATTGCAAGTTATGCACGATTAGCTATAAAAATTTGTAAAAAATTGATTTATTAATGAATCTTTTCTCAAATTAATTCTACTAATAAAGAAAACTGTGACCTTTAAGACTGTTGAAGCTGTTTTAAGAAATCTCAATTCGTTCTTAAGATACGATCTTTTAAATAAGATCGAAATTTCTATTATTACCAAAATTGCAAACTTTGATTCGTTAGTTCTAAAAAATTGCGAAAAATCGATTTATTTTTTTGAAATTAATTCTACTTATAAAGAAAAGTATGATTTTTAAGATGATTAAAACCATTTTGAAAAATAGCAGTTAGTTTTTGAGATAGGATCTTTTAAACTTGGTTGAAATTTCTAAAATTACCAAAATTGCAAGTTATGCGCGATTAGCTATAAAAATTTGTAAAAAATTGATTTATTAATGAATCTTTTCTCAAATTGATTCTACTAATAAAGAAAACTGTGACCATTAAGACGGTTGAAACTGTTTTAAGAAATCTCAATTCGTTCTTAAGATGCGATCTTTTAAATAAGATCGAACTTTCTATTATTACCAAAATTGCAAACTTTGATTCATTAGTTCTAAAAAATTGCGAAAAATCGATTTATTTTTTTGAAATTAATTCTACTTATAAAGAAAAGTATGATTTTTAAGATGATTAAAACCATTTTGAAAAATAGCAGTTAGTTTTTGAGATAGGATCTTTTAAACTTGGTTGAAATTTCTAAAATTACCAAAATTGCAAGTTATGCACGATTAGCTATAAAAATTTGTAAAAAATTGATTTATTAATGAATCTTTTCTCAAATTGATTCTACTAATAAAGAAAACTGTGACCGTTAAGACGGTTGAAACTGTTTTAAGAAATCTCAATTCGTTCTTAAGATACGATCTTTTAAATAAGATCGAAATTTCTATTATTACCAAAATTGAAAACTTTGATTCATTAGTTCTAAAAAATTGCGAAAAATCGATTTATTTTTTTGAAATTAATTCTACTTATAAAGAAAAGTATGATTTTTAAGATGATTAAAACCATTTTGAAAAATAGCAGTTAGTTTTTGAGATAGGATCTTTTAAACTTGGTTGAAATTTCTAAAATTACCAAAATTGCAAGTTATGCACGATTAGCTATAAAAATTTGTAAAAAATTGATTTATTAATGAATCTTTTCTCAAATTGATTCTACTAATAAAGAAAACTGTGACCGTTAAGACGGTTGAAACTGTTTTAAGAAATCTCAATTCGTTCTTAAGATGCGATCTTTTAAATAAGATCGAAATTTCTATTATTACCAAAATTGCAAACTTTGATTCATTAGTTCTAAAAAATTGCGAAAAATCGATTTATTTTTTTGAAATTAATTCTACTTATAAAGAAAAGTATGATTTTTAAGATGATTAAAACCATTTTGAAAAATAGCAGTTAGTTTTTGAGATAGGATCTTTTAAACTTGGTTGAAATTTCTAAAATTACCAAAATTGCAAGTTATGCGCGATTAGCTATAAAAATTTGTAAAAAATTGATTTATTAATGAATCTTTTCTCAAATTAATTCTACTAATAAAGAAAACTGTGACCTTTAAGACTGTTGAAACTGTTTTAAGAAATCTCAATTCGTTCTTAAGATACGATCTTTTAAATAAGATCGAAATTTCTATTATTACCAAAATTGAAAACTTTGATTCATTAGTTCTAAAAAATTGCGAAAAATCGATTTATTTTTTTGAAATTAATTCTACTTATAAAGAAAAGTATGATTTTTAAGATGATTAAAACCATTTTGAAAAATAGCAGTTAGTTTTTGAGATAGGATCTTTTAAACTTGGTTGAAATTTCTAAAATTACCAAAATTGCAAGTTATGCACGATTAGCTATAAAAATTTGTAAAAAATTGATTTATTAATGAATCTTTTCTCAAATTAATTCTACTAATAAAGAAAACTGTGACCTTTAAGACTGTTGAAGCTGTTTTAAGAAATCTCAATTCGTTCTTAAGATACGATCTTTTAAATAAGATCGAAATTTCTATTATTACCAAAATTGCAAACTTTGATTCGTTAGTTCTAAAAAATTGCGAAAAATCGATTTATTTTTTTGAAATTAATTCTACTTATAAAGAAAAGTATGATTTTTAAGATGATTAAAACCATTTTGAAAAATAGCAGTTAGTTTTTGAGATAGGATCTTTTAAACTTGGTTGAAATTTCTAAAATTACCAAAATTGCAAGTTATGCACGATTAGCTATAAAAATTTGTAAAAAATTGATTTATTAATGAATCTTTTCTCAAATTGATTCTACTAATAAAGAAAACTGTGACCGTTAAGACGGTTGAAACTGTTTTAAGAAATCTCAATTCGTTCTTAAGATGCGATCTTTTAAATAAGATCGAAATTTCTATTATTACCAAAATTGCAAACTTTGATTCATTAGTTCTAAAAAATTGCGAAAAATCGATTTATTTTTTTGAAATTAATTCTACTTATAAAGAAAAGTATGATTTTTAAGATGATTAAAACCATTTTGAAAAATAGCAGTTAGTTTTTGAGATAGGATCTTTTAAACTTGGTTGAAATTTCTAAAATTACCAAAATTGCAAGTTATGCACGATTAGCTATAAAAATTTGTAAAAAATTGATTTATTAATGAATCTTTTCTCAAATTGATTCTACTAATAAAGAAAACTGTGACCGTTAAGACGGTTGAAACTGTTTTAAGAAATCTCAATTCGTTCTTAAGATACGATCTTTTAAATAAGATCGAAATTTCTATTATTACCAAAATTGAAAACTTTGATTCATTAGTTCTAAAAAATTGCGAAAAATCGATTTATTTTTTTGAAATTAATTCTACTTATAAAGAAAAGTATGATTTTTAAGATGATTAAAACCATTTTGAAAAATAGCAGTTAGTTTTTGAGATAGGATCTTTTAAACTTGGTTGAAATTTCTAAAATTACCAAAATTGCAAGTTATGCACGATTAGCTATAAAAATTTGTAAAAAATTGATTTATTAATGAATCTTTTCTCAAATTAATTCTACTAATAAAGAAAACTGTGACCTTTAAGACTGTTGAAACTGTTTTAAGAAATCTCAATTCGTTCTTAAGATACGATCTTTTAAATAAGATCGAAATTTCTATTATTACCAAAATTGAAAACTTTGATTCATTAGTTCTAAAAAATTGCGAAAAATCGATTTATTTTTTTGAAATTAATTCTACTTATAAAGAAAAGTATGATTTTTAAGATGATTAAAACCATTTTGAAAAATAGCAGTTAGTTTTTGAGATAGGATCTTTTAAACTTGGTTGAAATTTCTAAAATTACCAAAATTGCAAGTTATGCACGATTAGCTATAAAAATTTGTAAAAAATTGATTTATTAATGAATCTTTTCTCAAATTGATTCTACTAATAAAGAAAACCGTGACCTTTAAGACGGTTGAACTGTTTTAAGAAATCTCAATTCGTTCTTAAGATACGATCTTTTAAATAAGATCGAAATTTCTATTATTAGAAAAATTGCAAACTTTGACTCATTAGTTCTAAAAATTTGCGAAAAATCGATTTATTTTTTTGAAATTAAATCTACTTTTAAAGAGTAGTATGATTTTTAAGATGATTAAAACCATTTTGAAAAATCGCAATTAGTTCTTAAGATAGGATCTTTTAAACTTGATTGAAATTTCTAAAATTACTAAAATTGCAAGTTATGAACCATTAATTATAAACATTTGTAAAAAATCGATTTATTAATGAATCTTTTCTGAAATTAATTCTACTTATCAAGAAAACTGTGATCTTTAAAGTGGTTCAAACACTTTAAAAAATCATAATTAATTCTTGAGATACGATCTTTCAAACTTGATTGAAATTGCCAAAATTATCTAAATTGCAAGTTTTGAACCATTAGCAATAAATATTTACTCAATAAAAATTTGGTGTATTGGGTGTAAATATTTAATACACCCAATAGCAATACTAAAAAATTAAAAATTGGTTTTAAACTTATTTGATACCATTTTGTTGGTGCATTTCAAAATTCAATGTTTGAGTTAAATCATAGGTTTTCGTTCAAAAAAATTTTTGAATGGTTTGGTTAATTAAGTAATGAAAATTTAAATTCAATGATTATTAAACCAACTTGAGATCACGTAACTATAAATAATTAGGACGCAAAATAAAGAAGCTTCATTATATTAAGAAGCCACATAAATTAGAAAATATCACATATCAAAAATGTATAAAGTAACATGTGCGTAAATGACACTAGAAATGTTATAAAAAATTATCTCTTAGAAAATAATGATTAACTCTATGGGATTGAGCCCTAAAGGCATTGATAACCTTATGAAAATGATTAATTTATCAACGTCAACTAGAATATAAATTTACGGAAAATCTGAATATGTATAACAAAGATTACGTTCATTAATTACACCAATGTAAATCAATTGCTGATAAATAACAAACATAAATTAAAGCGTAATGAAATTAGTGGCATTTACAAGTTAAAGTGTAGTGAATATGAAAAATATTACATAGATCAGACTGAAAAAAATATCAAAACGAGATAGGGAAATATCTGCTTTTTATAAAAACCTAGAAGAACATAGACTTAATGAGATAGGCATAAATATGAGGAGTGTTAACATCCTCATATTTATGAGTTTTAACATTCTGCGCATGCGTCAACGCCATTAATTATTAAGTCACAGACATCATTTGAAAATCATTTCACCATGTTAATTCTGAAGTATATTAATTGGTCTTGACCAAAATGGTTCTAATGCGCTAAATGCACTTCTGGAATACTTAGTCATTGTTGAGAAACTTAAAACATTTAATTTTAAGCTTTTAGAAAAAGCTTTTAAGATGTCTAAAGTTGAAAAAGGTATCTTAGAGTGTATTTGTGTATATGTGTTTGTAGAATTGAGCAAAACAACTAAAAATACATTAAATGAGATGTTTTTCAGAAAATGCAAAAAAAAAATAATATGGGATATACTATGTCATGGTTCAATTACTTTCGGCGATGATCATAAATGGCCACTAATTACCCAATATTGAACACTGTGAGTTGGATACTCTGCTCGTGTCACATAGAAAGACTTAAAACATAATTCAATCATATCAATTACCTTCTCTCATTTATATTGTATATCATCGATGCTTTTACTTATGAACCACAAATGAAATTCTATGCATTTCTTTGGAATAAAACACAGCCATGTATATTTCTCTTTTGGTTAGCTGAAATTGTCGTTGTGCAACCATATTTTGTGCGATTTCTTCTGCATTATGTAAAAATATATATTTCAGAAACTATGCGACTCTGTATATGGGAACCAAAACCGTCATAAGATATTTGGCATCCAATGGTTAGGTTGGACAAACGATATGAGTGTGCCCCTTTTCATGATAAATTCAATTCCCAAAAAAAAGAGTTCAAAAAGTTCATATTTTACTGGATATATGCATGATGGAAATACCATGCGTTTCATTGCAAAAACAGCCCTCCGCCTCAGAAGTTGGCGCACCAGGACTATAGCTCTATTAACCCTTAGGTTTAAATTGAACTGCTTTCAAAATAGTTAAATTTAAGTTTAAATTAAAAAGAATTAAAATAAACAAAAACCGTTGGAATACCTAAAGTAGTTAACAATGAGGAATTAACTACTTTCTGCAAATATTTTATGCCAGCACAAAATAATTGAGAATAACTACTAATAGAACAAAATTTGTTACGATACAACTACTTTAACACAAAATCACCCAGCTCTGGCTTTTCAGTATTTGTAGTGACTCCTCCGATTGATAATCATCGAGTGTGAAATATTCGAAATTCATCGTCATCTGCATTAAGCCTCATGATAATTCCAACTCACAGACTACCAATCTAACTCAAGACTTGATCAGAGAATTCAAAGGTTGGGAACAATTTGGCCACCTTGTACAGTCTTGATCTACTGCCAAGTGACTACCACGTCTTCATACCTTTCAAGATGTATTTGGGTGATCAGCGGTTCGATAATGATGTCAAAATTATCATGATGCTGTTACTAATCAAGTGGCAGATTGATATGAGAATAACATACAAGACCTGGACTTTTTAGTATTTAGTATATTAAATTCGTTAGGTTGGTAATAAGCGAACTTAAGTTCATAGAAATTTCTCTTACCATTTATAATTTTTGAATTATGTCACAGTTTTTCATTCAAAATCAGCAAATATATTTATATATATATATATACAGGGTCAATAAAAAAACAGACTTTTACGGCAAATAATACATAAAAATTAAGATGAATAGTCTTAATATACATGGGTTCGCAAATGCCTTTTTAACGAGATATAAATTTCCTTAATGTAAAAATTATCTGCAATAAAAAATAATTTTTTAAAAATATTTTCTACGCCAATGCCAATTTTATCACACAGGCAGAATTTTTGGATAAAGTGTCATCAATTATCTCTCAATTCTTTTACAAATGTTTGATTAAACCAACAGTTTTTGAGTAATTTACGGTTTTCCAAGCATCCATATGATGACTCTAAAGTCTGCGCAAAAAGTTAAGGCCCCTCAATTTATAGATCAATATCTTCGTAACCATGTGATGAAAACAATTAGGTTTTTGAAAGAATTGGAAATTTGTGATGTTTCTTGTCAAAATCATCAAAAATATATCCCAATTATTAGACCGCCAAGCATCTTCTTATTTTGTTTTGGAAAGTCCTTCGGACATGTTTTACATTCATTTAGAAAAAATATTGAAATTGGAAAATTTATGTGAAATTTTGAAAACTAAAGTAAATAAATTTTTTTTTTGTTAAGAGATAATATCTAAATTTTTATTAAAATAAAAAAAAAACATGTAAATCATATAGAAGAAAAAATGTGCATATAAAGAGTGATGTTTATTAATTTATATTTAATAAAGCAAGTTAGAAGTTTATAATTTTATTTATATATAATTCATGTTTTATTTTTATTACTTAATAAAATGATGCTCAAATATTTTGCCAACTTAAATTTCTAGTATTTCGTATAACTAACAAATTTTTAATAATTTTAAAAAAATCGTAAAAATCGAATTCGTAAGATATCTTAACGAAATTTTTTATAACTTATAAAGGAAAGTATGTATTTTCCTCAGAACAAAACGATACTTGAATATCTTAGTTCGTTTTTGAGATATCAAGTTCTGTACTCAACCTAAATTTATAGCTTTTCTTAAAAATGATAATTTTTTTAATAATTTTTGAAAACTAGTAAAAAATCGAATTCTTCAGATATCTTAGTGAAATTGTTTGTAATTTATAAAGGAATGTATGTATTTTCATCAAACCAAAACGATACTTGAATATTTCAGTTCGTTTTTGAGATATCAAGTTCTGAACTCAACCTAAACTTATAGCATTTCTTAAAAATAACAATTTTTTTAATAATTTTTGAAAAATCGTAAAAATTCGAATTCTTAAGATATCTTAACGAAGTTTTTGTGATTTATAAAGAAAAGTATATACTTTCATCAGAACAAAACGATACTTGAACATCTTAATCCGTTTTTGAGATATCAAGTTCTGAACTCAACCTAAATTTATAATTTATTAGCATTTCTCAAAAATAATGATTTTTTTAATATCTTTTAAGAAATCGTAAAAAATTTAATTCTTAAGATATCTTAAGTGAGCTTTTGATGATTAATAAAGTATGTAATTTCGTCAAATCAAAACCATTTTTGAATATCTCAATTCATTTTTAACCAATTTTTTTTTTGAATCAATAAAGAAAATTGAAGAGAAAAAATAATTTAAAAAGGAAATAAAGGGTTTTTTTTAGAATTAGTTGGAAAATTTAATCGATTATGAACATAAAGTTTTAAGGAAATAAACTTTGTGATCGAGTATTTTCAAAAATGATCATACATTTTTTTAAACGTTAAACTAACTAAAAAAATCTTTTTTACTAGGACACATTATATTGAAAATAATAAAAAAAATGTTTAAAAATTTCTTAAGGTTTATATCAAAAATTTTAATTAAATTTTAATTAAATTTACAGAAAAAAAATGGTGTGTCACTGTGTATATTGAAAATTATGTTATAACAAAAAGAGAATTAGGTTATTCGATGATGTCTTTTTATTTGATAAGAATATTTACTATAAAATTTAAAAATATCCTTTTTTGAAAAACTGTTTTTGTTCAAAACCGTTTATAAGTTAAATCTTTGACCCCAACTAAGTTTAACGAAATCGACAAAGACGAGGAGGATGACGACGTTGCGGCTTGGGGTGTGGCAACATCCCCTAGATTAGGTTCGCCCCGAGCTAGGAGTTTACGAGAGGATCGAAACTCTCTGCTGGCGAACCGACGACGGCGATTCACCATCTTGAATAATAAAAAACTTTGATTAAGTTTTCAAAACTAGAAGAGCCCCGTTTTTTAATGATTATTACCATTGGGTTCTAAGTTTTAACGTTTCTATTCCACTCACCCAAAAAAAAATTAATTTAATCGAAATTAATCATTAAATCGAAACCGAAGTTTAATGAAAAAATAAAAGGGGTTGAAACGACAATTACTGTTGTTACTCCCCGATTTACAAGGGTTTCGAATCACACAAACCCAACCCAATTCCCATAAAGTTTCGCAACGAGAAAAGGATTGATTTGAACTAAACTGAATTAGATTAGAATTAGTTTTAATCAAAAAAAAAACTTTCTAATTTAAGTTATTTATCGACATTTTTTCCCATGCTTCTAAATTAATATTCACCTCACTTTCGTGATTGAGTCGTGGAATTTCTAAACGGCTGGGAAAGAAAATAAGCAATTCGATTTTCGTGCCCATCTGGTTACAATTAAAAAAGTTAAAGCTTGTTAGGGTATGTAATGATGCAGAAACTTCGATTGGGGGGTAAAACGGTGGGAATAGAGAGCGTGGCGAGGGGGGACAGTTAAATTTTTACGCCAAAATATCCCCGGTTCGACTGTAAAAACGAACGTAAAGTTTTGCTCGCTATACACATTTTGTCTAGACTGTAAAAAAGACCGTAACCCGTTGACTATCTATAAGGACAAAACTAGTTTTTGTTGATTTTTGAAATATTTTATATTTTATAACTAGATTATATTTGCTATAAAATACTTTTTAAATTAAATTAATATCTTAATTATTGTTCGAGACCTGAATAAATACCTGATTGAATCTGGTTCAAAATAAGATTTATTTTATGATGATATCTCAATTTATATTTGAGATGCAACTTCATATCAAGTTCACATCTATAATTGCACCAAGTTTAATTAAAGAAATTATTTCAACGGGAATTATAAGAATCGACTCATATTGATATCTTAATTATATTTTTGTTATATAATTTTTTTGAATGAAGTTAAAAAATTAATAGTTATTAATTATTAATGATAAATTTTCTAATTGTCTAATTTTTAATTATTAATCATAAAATTCAAAAATGTGTTAATTGACGGTTTTGAACGTAAAGTGAAAAAAAAATACGAATATAATGGATAATATGTGGGTTAGGTTCCGTGTAAAATTCTAAGAATAATCTATCTATATTCAAAATAACTAATAATCTTATAATTTTGAAATAGCATACAATGTCATTTGCTTTAATTTTTGCTTCCTTTTTCGCATAACAACTATGATGTTTCTTTTTAACATTTGCGCTTCGATTCAAAACCTCATCTATCTCATAAAGCTCATCCCTTAACCTTTTTATAAAGAACAAGATGTGATTTTCTCATTCTCCTTTTCTCCTTCGGATATTTTTGGAACTTTTCTAATATTTGATTTGAGATTGGTTGGTCATGCACATCTACAACAGGTCGTTCACAATTTTAGTTACTATGCATTAGAAATCCGTATTCATATTGAAGAATTATAGTTCAAACTTTGCAATTTTGATTTCTTTTGTACCTAAATTGTTCAAATTGTCTTAAGGAACATGATCAGCACACACAATTAAATTTTGGCAATAACAAAACAAATTACACGATTCCAGAAAGGCATTTCTTTGGTTCTTACTTTGCAATATTTTTATTTTCGATTCTAAATTGTTTAAATTGACCAAAAGAACATGATCAGTACACACAAATCAAATTTGGCAGTATCAAAAAAAATTACAGATTGCAAAAACACATTTCCTTAGCTCAAAACTGGCAAATTTAATTCGAGTTAAGCCGTGTATTTGAAGATTTTGATTTATCTTAAAAAATAGCCGTGTTACAATTAATTAATTAATGGCAACATGAAGTTGGCTGCTTGTTACAAATATTAATACTTAACTCATTATTTGAGATAACCCTTTTTTGTTTGGACTCATTTTAACGGAGTTTCCATAATAAGTAAAAAATCAACAAAAGTAAAAAACGATTAATTTATCTTGAAAACGACCGAGATGCAAGAAAAAATATTTAAGCAACATGAATTTGGTTGTTTATTAGAAATGTTCGTACATTCCCCACTTTTTGAGATAACCTCTTCGTATTTAGACTCATTTTAAAGCATTTTTAATGTAGATTATTGAAATAAAAAAAATTTACAACGTCTCCAAGGTTGTGGAAATGATTATTGCTCTGCGCCTCTGGAATCACTTGAATATTTTTGGAATTTTGCTCTCTTTCAATCTAACTTCAGATCTGGATTTAGTTGTTCTAGAGCTGGGTTAGAGATGACCTTCATTAGATTGGTTGCTCGCAAAAAGTTAACATTTTTTTTTTGAACACTATCAACGTAATGTAAGGTAGATAGTTACTCTACATGGATCTCATTTCGATGATGCAGTCGTTACATTTGGTGTTCTCCAAGGTTCCATTTTGGGACATCTGCTGTACTTAATTTATACCACTAACCTTGTCGATGTTTTGAGACACTGCGCTGTCCATATGATACTACTTTTTACTTGCTCTTCACCAAGTTCTTTTTACTATTTTTAACTTTTATTTAGCTGCAGATTGTTGCAAATTTTTCTAGAACTAAAAATGTAACCTAAACTACTTCAGAAATCAGTATTGGCCCAAAAGAGACCCCAACATTTTAGGAAGGAATATTTAAAATCGAGTAACTTTTTTCTTTCATTGCCAAAAACACATTATGTGTATTTATCGTATACAACAGGCATTGGAAAATCTCCAACACGCATAAAGCATCAATCCGAACTACTTTAGATTCCTGTAAACATTTACTAAATTAGGGTTTTTTTTTTAATTACTTCTGGTGATAATTAAAATTTATTTTTCTAAACTAGTTTCGAGTCTTGCTCTTCTTCAGTAGGTACGTAATTATTAACAAATTAGAAAAATTAATTAATTATTAGTTTAGAGCAAGGCTCGAAACTAGTTTAGAAAAATAAATTTTAATTATCACCAGAAGTAATTAAAAAAAACCCTAATTTAATACTTGATGAAAAAAGGATAACAAAAATTATTTATATTTACAGAATTGTTTAAACAAATATCGAAACAACAAAACATTGTCTCAACGTTAAATATGCAAGAAAAAAATATATCTATTTCGCAGCAAATTGCCATTAAATTTGCTTTAATATGGTCATAATTACATGACGATATCTCAATTCATTCTTAAGATATGATTTTTTAAATTTTTGTTTTTACATATTCAGTATTCAAATGTGCAGTAAAAAGATTTGACAATGGTATTTATTAAACATAAGAAATCATTTAAAGCAAATTTAAACTTGATTAAAATTGGTTTAAAATGCTTATTATTTTTTCAATGTATCTCAATTGATTCATGAGATATAATATTTTTAAATTTCGATAATTGTAGAAAACAAGAATTTATCTTTTTTGTAGCAAATACAAAATACATGACGATATCTGAATTCATTCTTGAGATATGATTTTTTAAATTGTTATTATTCACATGTTTAGTATTCAAATGTGCAGTGTTAAGCTTAAAAGGATCTAATAATGGTGCTTATTAAAATGAGAAATCATTTAAAGCAAAATTAAACTTGATTAAATTTACTTTAAAATGCTTATTATTTTTTCAATATATATCAATTCATTCTTGAGATATGATATTTTAAATTCCTATTTTTAAATAAATAAAGATACAACACGCAGAGATCGATTTAAAGTATTGTATCAACGATAATTATGGAAAATAAGAATTTATCTTTTACGCGGTAAATCGTCATTAAATTTGTATTAATATGATCGTTATTACATGATGATACCTCAATTCGTTCTTGAGATATGATTTTTTAAATTTTTATTATTCACATATTCAGTATTTAAATGTGCAGTGTTAAGCTTAAAATGATCTGACAATGGTGCTTATAAAAAATAATAAATCATTTAAAGCAAATTTAAACTTGATTAAATTTACTTTAAAATGCTTATTATTTTTTCAACATATCTCAATTCATTCTTGAGATATGATATTTTAAATTTCTATTTTTAAATAAATAAAAATACATCACGCAGAGATCGATTTAAAATATTGTATCACCGATAATTTTAAAAAACAAGAATTTATCTTTTTTGAAGCAAATGGTCATTAAATTTGCTTTAATATGATCGTTATTACATGATTATATCTCAATTCGTTCTAGAGATATGATTTTTTAAATTTTTATTATTCACATATTCAGAATTCAAATGTACAGTGTTAAGCTTAAAATGATCTGACAATGGTATTTATTCAAAATAAGAAATCATTTAAAGTAAACTTAAACTTGATTAAATTTACTTTAAAATGCTTATTAGTTTTTCAACATATCTCAATTCATTCTTGAGATATGATATTTTAAATTTATATTTTTAAATAAATAAAGATACAACACGCAAATATCGATTTAAAGCATTGTATCAACGATAATTATGGAAAACAAAAATTTATCTTTTTCGCAGCAAATCGTCATTAAATTTGCTTTAATATAGTCATTATTACATGATGATATCTCAATTCGTTCTTGAGATATGATTTTTTAAATTTTTATTATTCACATATTCAGTGTTTAAATGTGCAGTGTTAAGCTTAAAAAGATCTGACAATGGTGCTTATAAAAAATAATAAATCATTTAAAGCAAATTTAAACTTGATTAAATTTACTTTAAAATGCTTATTATTTTTTCAATATATCTAAATTCATTCTTGAGATATGATATTTTAAATTTATATTTTTAAATAAATAAAGATACAACACGCAATGATCGATTTAAAACATTGTATCAACCATAATTTTGGAAAACAAGAATTTATCTCATTCGCAGTAAATCGTGATTAAATTTGCTTTAATATGATGGTTATTACATGATGATATCTCAATTCATTCTTGAGATATAATTTTTTAAATTTTTATCATTCACATGTTCAGTATTCAAATGTGCAGTGTTAAGCTTAAAACGATCTGACAATGGTATTTATTCAAAATAAGAAATCATTTAAAGCAAACTTAAACTTGATTAAATTTACTTTAAAATGCTTATTATTTTTTCAACATATCTCAATTCATTTTTGAGATATGATATTTTAAATTTCTATTTTTAAATAAATAAAGATACAACACGCAATGATCGATTTAAAACATTGTATCAACCATAATTTTGGAAAACAAGAATTTATCTCATTCGCAGTAAATCGTGATTAAATTTGCTTTAATATGATGGTTATTACATGATGATATCTCAATTCATTCTTGAGATATAATTTTTTAAATTTTTATCATTCACATGTTCAGTATTCAAATGTGCAGTGTTAAGCTTAAAACGATCTGACAATGGTATTTATTCAAAATAAGAAATCATTTAAAGCAAACTTAAACTTGATTAAATTTACTTTAAAATGCTTATTATTTTTTCAACATATCTCAATTCATTTTTGAGATATGATATTTTAAATTTCTATTTTTAAATAAATAAAGATACAACACGCAATGATCGATTTAAAACATTGTATCAACCATAATTTTGGAAAGCAAGAATTTATCTTATTCGCAGTAAATCGTGATTAAATTTGCTTTAATATGATGGTTATTACATGATGATATCTCAATTCATTCTTTAGATATGATTTTTTAAATTTTTATCATTCACATGTTCAGTATTCAAATGTGCAGTGTTAAGCTTAAAATGATCTGACAATGGTATTTATTCAAAATAAGAAATCATTTAAAGCAAACTTAAACTTGATTAAATTTACGTTAAAATGCTGATTATTTTTTCAATATATCTCAATTCATTCTTGAGATATGATATTTTAAATTTCTATTTTTAAATAAATAAAGATACAACACGCAGAGATCGATTTAAAGCATTGTATCAACCACAATTATGGAAAATAAGAATTTATCTTTCGTACAGCAAATCGCTATTAAATTTGCTTTAATATGGTCATTATTACATGATCATATCTCAATTCGTTCTTAAGATATGATTTTTTAAATTTTTATTATTCACATATTCAGAATTTAAATGTGCAGTGTTAAGCTTAAAAAGATCTGACAATGGTGCTTATAAAAAATAATAAATCATTTAAAGCAAATTTAAACTTGATTAAATTTACGTTAAAATGCTGATTATTTTTTCAATATATCTAAATTCATTCTTGATATATGATATTTTAAATTCCTATTTTGAAATAAATAAAGATACAACACGCAGAGATCGATTTAAAGCATTGTATCAACGACAATTATGGAAAATAAGAATTTATCTTTTGTACAGCAAATCGTCATTAAATTTGTTTTAATATGGTCATTATTATATGATGATATCTCAATTCGTTCTTGAGATATGATTTTTTAAATTTTTATCATTCACATATTCAGTATTTAAATGTGCAGTGCTAAGCTTAAAAAGATCTGACAATGGTGCTTATTAAAAATAAGAAATCATTTAAAGCAAACTTAAACTTGATTAAATTTACTTTAAAATGCTTATTAGTTTTTCAACATATCTCAATTCATTCTTGAGATATGATATTTTAAATTTATATTTTTAAATAAATAAAGATACAACACGCAAATATCGATTTAAAGCATTGTATCAACGATAATTATGGAAAACAAAAATTTATCTTTTTCGCAGCAAATCGTCATTAAATTTGCTTTAATATAGTCATTATTACATGATGATATCTCAATTCGTTCTTGAGATATGATTTTTTAAATTTTTATTATTCACATATTCAGTGTTTAAATGTGCAGTGTTAAGCTTAAAAAGATCTGACAATGGTGCTTATAAAAAATAATAAATCATTTAAAGCAAATTTAAACTTGATTAAATTTACTTTAAAATGCTTATTATTTTTTCAACATATCTCAATTCATTCTTGAGATATGATATTTTAAATTTCTATTTTTAAATAAATAAAGATACAACACGCAAAGGTCGATTAAAGCATTGTATCAACGATAATTATGGAAAATAAGAATTTATCTTTTTCGCAGCAAATCGTGATTAAATTTGCTTTAATATGATGGTTATTACATGATGATATCTCAATTCATTCTTGAGATATGATTTTTTAAATTTTTATCATTCACATGTTCAGTATTCAAATGTGCAGTGTTAAGCTTAAAATGATCTGACAATGGTGCTTATTAAAAATAAGAAATCATTTAAAGCAAACTTAAACTTGATTAAATTTACTTTAAAATGCTTATTATTTTTTCAACATATCTCAATTCATTCTTGAGATATGATATTTTAAATTTCTATTTTTAAATAAATAAAGATACAACACGCAATGATCGATTTAAAACATTGTATCAACCATAATTTTGGAAAACAAGAATTTATCTTATTCGCAGTAAATCGTGATTAAATTTGCTTTAATATGATGGTTATTACATGATGATATCTCAATTCATTTTTGAGATATGATTTTTTAAATTTTTATCATTCACATGTTCAGTATTCAAATGTGCAGTGTTAAGCTTAAAATGATCTGACAATGGTATTTATTCAAAATAAGAAATCATTTAAAGCAAACTTAAACTTGATTAAATTTACTTTAAAATGCTTATTAGTTTTTCAACATATCTCAATTCATTCTTGAGATGTGATATTTTAAATTTTTATTTTTAAATAAATAAAGATACAACACGCAAATATCGATTTAAAGCATTGTATCAACGATAATTATGGAAAACAAAAATTTATCTTTTTCGCAGCAAGTCATCATTAAATTTGCTTTAATATGGTCATTATTACATGATGATATCTCAATTCGTTCTTGAGATATGATTTTTTAAATTTTTATTATTCACATGTTTAGTATTGAAATGTGCAGTGTTAAGCTTAAAAAGATCTGACAATGCTGTTTATTAAAAATAAGAAATCATTTAAAGCAAACCTAAACTTGATTAAATTTACTTTAAAATGCTTATTATTTTTTCAATATATCTCAATTCATTCTTGAGATATGATATTTTTAAATATCTATTTTTAAATAAATAAAGATACAACACGCAAATATCGATTTAAAGCATTGTATCAACGATAATTATGGAAAACAAAAATTTATCTTTTTCGCAGCAAATCGTCATTAAATTTGCTTTAATATGGTCATTATTACATGATGATATCTCAATTCGTTCTTGAGATATGATTTTTAAAATTTTTATTATTCACATATTCAGTATTTAAATGTGCAATGTTAAGCTTAAAAAGATCTGACAATGGTGCTTATAAAAAATAATAAATCATTTAAAGCAAATTTAAACTTGATTAAATTTACTTTAAAATGCTTATTATTTTTTCAACATATCTCAATTCATTCTTGAGATATGATATTTTAAATTTCTATTTTTAAATAAATAAAGATACAACACGCAATGATCGATTTAAAACATTGTATCAACCATAATTTTGGAAAACAAGAATTTATCTTATTCGCAGTAAATCGTGATTAAATTTGCTTTAATATGATGGTTATTACATGATGATATCTCAATTCGTTCTTGAGATATGATTTTTAAAATTTTTATTATTCACATATTTAGTATTTAAATGTGTAGTGTTAAGCTTAAAAAGATCTGACAATGGTGCTTATTAAAAATAATAAATCATTTAAAGCAAATTTAAACTTGATTAAATTTACTTTAAAATGCTTATTATTTTTTCAACATATCTCAATTCATTCTTGAGATATGATATTTTTAAATATCTATTTTTAAATAAATAAAGATACAACACGCAAATATCGATTTAAAGCATTGTATCAACGATAATTATGGAAAACAAAAATTTATCTTTTTCGCAGCAAATCGTCATTAAATTTGCTTTAATATGGTCATTATTACATGATGATATCTCAATTCGTTCTTGAGATATGATTTTTTAAATTTTTATTATTCACATGTTCAGTATTCAAATGTGCAGTGTTAAGCTTAAAATGATCTGACAATGGTATTTATTCAAAATAAGAAATCATTTAAAGCAAATTTAAACTTGATTAAATTTACTTTAAAATGCTTATTATTTTTTCAAGATATCTCAATTTATTCTTAAGATATCATATTTTAAATTTCTGTTTTTAAATAAATAAAGATACAACACGCAATGATCGATTTAAAACATTGTATCAACCATAATTTTGGAAAACAAGAATTTATCTTATTCGCAGTAAATCGTGATTAAATTTGCTTTAATATGATGGTTATTACATGATGATATCTCAATTCGTTCTTGAGATATGATTTTTAAAATTTTTATTATTCACATATTCAGTATTTAAATGTGCAGTGTTAAGCTTAAAAAGATCTGACAATGGTGCTTATAAAAAATAATAAATCATTAAAAGCAAATTTAAACTTGATTAAATTTACTTTAAAATGCTTACTATTTTTTCAATATATCTCAATTCATTCTTGAGATATGATATTTTAAATTTTAATTTTTAAATAAATAAAGATATAACACGCAGAGATTGATTTAAATCATTGTATTAACGATAATTATGGAAAATAAGAATTTATCTTTCGTGTAGCAAATCGTCGTTAAATTTGCTTTAATATGGTCGTTATTACATGATGATATCTCAATTCGTTCTTAAGATATGATTTTTTAAATTTTTATTATTCACATGTTTAGAATTCAAATGTGCAGTGTTAAGCTTAAAATGATCTGACAATGGTTTTTATTAAAAATAAGAAATCATTTAAAGCAAACTTAAACTTGATTAAATTTGCTTTAAAATGCTTATTATTTTTTCAACACATCTCAATTCATTCTTGAGATATGATATTTTAAATTTCTATTTTTAAATAAATTACCATAAATACTCTTGATATATTAAATCTTTAGGTTGGTAATAATCATACTTAGATTTTAGTTATAGATACTATTTTGTTGGTTCATTACAAATAATTTTCATCCCAAAAATATTTTCCTACCGGTTTTAATTTTTGAGGTATATGAGTTTTTCATTCAAAACCATCAATTAAAGCATTTTTGAATTTTTTAGTTTATAACTGACAAATTTTTTAAAATAGAAAAAAATCCTTTATGGATTACTTTTTTGTGATTTATTATGAATAATTTTTATCAACATATTAATCCAAAAGTATTAATTTTCGAGCAAAGATTATTTCGATTCTTAATATTATTGAAGTTGTTACTTCATTCCATTTTCTTATTAACAAAATAAAACATATCGATTTTTTTTAGTATTTCTTTCATGAATATTGATTTTCTTGTATTCGTTTCGACCGATTTCGGTGCTCTTCGATCCATCATCAGGAACATTCGAAACACTTATGGATAGTATTTCCTTTCTTTAACATTTTTATATAATCTATTAGTATTATAAATTATTACAAACAACGTTTATCAACATCATTTTCATCAGCATCTTAATTTTTGAGTAAAAATTTATATTTGTCCCATCCGTTAACAAAGACTCTTTTATAAAAAAACTTTTCTTAAACTCCTTTCATTTCGTCTCTTCATAGCCGTTCATTTTAAGTTGGAAATGTTTATCGGCGGATTCCATTAACGTGTGTGGCTTTTGAAGCGAGGAAAAACGTCGGCGGTGGCGGCAGCGGAGGCGGGGAAAGAAAACAAATCCCCACTTCGGGGACAATGCCCGGAGCCGATAAGGGGAATTAAAAGGTTTATTTAGATGCAAATGACGGCCGGTTCGTCCGAACGAGTAGGATGGAAAAAAACGTCTTTATATACCCGGTTCTCTAGAAAATGGAGAAACCACTTCGAAGATAAGGTGATATTCTGGGGAGGGTCGAAACTAAGTGTACAAATGACCAAACGCAAAGGGTAAATAGACTTAGGGTCTTGACCCGCATATATATCGCCAATTTAGTCTGGCCGATGAAGATGAGGATGAGGATGAGGATGAGGATGGAGTTGAGAGAGAAAGAAAGAATCTGGTTGGGTTGGATTGAGATTTCTCGAATAAAAAGTTCGATTGGATCTGATCGAGTTAATCCATTTATAAATTTATTCAGTTTTATTTTATTAACGCCGTTTCGTTTTGCGTCATCCTCGTCGTATCTTTTTTTTGTAAACAAATTTTCGATATGACCAGGAGGAAAAGAAAGCAGACGTCTTGTTATTTTTTTCGCTAGTTTATAAACGTTTACCTGTCTCGAATGGGGGCCAACAGCCATATAAATCCGTCATCTTGTTCTCAAATGTTTTGGTAATAACTCCCCGGTTTCGTTTAGTTAAGAAAAAAAACGTTTTCCCCAAACGCTTTGGGAGTTACCCGAAATATAATCAAACTCAAATTTATTGTAAATAAACTCTTCCTATTTTCATTTTTTCTTCTTCTTCGTCAAAAAAAAATTGATTCACTTTACAGATTAAATTCGGATCACGCACAATTTTTACACCTACCCTTATCGTGAATTCGTAAAAACTTCTTTATACCTTCATCCTCCCCAAAAGAAAACGAAAAAAGGGTAAAAAAGGTATAAACGAAAAAAAAATTCTTGTAGTGCCCTAATTTTCCACCCCCCCTTAATTCCGATCCCAAAACGAACACGACCATCGGGAACTGTAAACAGGGATTTCGTTTCCCTTACGATCGTCTAATAACGAGCTTTTTTCTCGCACCATTTTCCTCCAACACTTTTCTTTCCTTTACTTTTCTTTTTTTTTTCTCGTCGTAGAAAACAACATTCTTTGTAGTCTCGTGTCATACTCGGAGAAAACGTATAAATTCTTACAAGAGTTCGGCACGTGAAACCGGAAGACTTTTAGGGGGTGGGGTTACGGGAATTCACCCCCGTATATGTAGGTTTAATCTTTCATGTGTTTGCTAGGAAGAGAATGGGACAACATGGGGACGAAGAGAGAAAAGGGACGTGATTCGACAAATAAGGTCGAAGTTTACGATGGTTGTACGTTGTTGGTGTAAGAAAAGCAAGTTATGTCTTGTTATGAGATGATGCATTAGAGTCAATTTTTTTTCTGAAATTTTTCTTATAATCTCGAGTTTGAACATTTTGTCATCATAATAAAACATAGGAGGTCAATAAGAATTTCATAACCCAAAACGAAACTTGTATATTTTGAAAACAAGAAAGTTCATAGTCATCGAAATATTGTAAATCAAATTATTTCATTAAATAATAGTAATATGTTATTCATCATAATTCAAAAATGTTTAAATTGAACGTAAAACTGTCACATATCTCAAACCATTTTATACAAATTATTTGTAATGAACCAACAAAATATCTGTAACAGATTAAAACGGATTTGATACATCAAACATTAAGAATAACAATGTTATTCTTAATCAATAATGTAGTGCATGAAAATGATGCTAATAAAAATTGTTTGTAATAAATCACAAAAATGTTTTGAAAATCTTTGAATTATAATTTGGTCAATCTCAAATTTATCCAAATACCCATATTCCAAAAATTCTAGACTTTATAATGAAGACTACTAATTTGGAGTAAACTTCTTTTTAATCATGCTTTATTTTAAGATATCAATCATGAAAATATATTTATTGGTTCAAAAGATATAAAGGAGAGGGGTAGATTTTGATTGTAACAAATTGAAGCTTGAATATGTATAATTTTGACTTTAAATTGATATCAATTCAGGATTCTTTTGAGATATTAATCACTGCAATATCTAGAAACGATTTAAGTCGATTTGGTCAATTTCAAGTTTATCGAAACACCCATATTTCAGAAACTTTAGAAGTTGTAATCAAGTCTGCTATATTAGACTAAAATTCTTTTTAATTAAGATGTATTCTAAGATATAAATCATGAAAATATCTTTATTCATTCAAAAGATATCTAACAGAATGATAGATTTTAATTGTAACAAATTGATCTTGTACTTAGAAGCAGATTTCAGAAATTCTAATAATTTTATTAATATGCGCAGTATTAAACTAAATTTATATAAATTGGGGATTCTATTGAGATATTACTCACCAACATATCTTTATTTATTGAAAAATTATGATATATAAACGATTTAAGTCGATTTTCTCAATTCCAAGTTCATCCAAACACCCATATTTTAAAAATTCTAGACGTATTTATTAAGTGTACTAATTTAGAGTGAAATTCTACTTAATCAAGCTTTAATTTAAGATATTGGTCATGAAAATATCTTTATTCGCTCAAAAGATATCAAAGAAAAAGTTGGGTTTTGAATGCAACGAATGGAAGCTATACATAAAAGCAGATTTGAAACATTCTAATAATTTGATTAATGTACGCAATATTGGATTTAAATTTATATAAATTGAGGATTTCTTTGAGATATTAATCACCAGTATGTCTTTATTTATTCAAAAATTATGATATATAAACGATTTAAGTCGATTTTATCAATTTCAAGTTTATCCAAACACCCATATTTCAAAAATTCTAGATATTTTCACTCAGCGTACTTATTTATAGTGAAATTTTACTTAATCAAGCTTCATATTAAGATATTAGTCATGAAAATATCTTTATTCATTCAAAAGAAATCAAAGAGAAAGTTGGGTTTTGAATGCAACAAATGGAAGCTATACATAGAAGCAGATTTCAGGCATTCTAATAATTTGATTAATGTACGCAATATTGGATTTAAATTTATATAAATTCGGGATTCTTTTGAGATATTAATCACCAAAATATCTTTATTTATTCAAAAATTATGATATATAAACGATTTAAATCGATTTTGTCAATTTCAAGTTTAACCAAAGACCCATTTTTCAAAAATTCTAGACGTTTTCATTCAGCGTACTGGTTTAGAGTGAAATTCCACTTAATCAAGCTTTATTTAAAGATATTAGTCATGAAAACATTTTTATTCGTTCAAAAGATATCAAAGAGAAAGTTGGGTCTTGAATGCAACAAATGGAAGCTATGCATAGAAGCAGATCTGAGACATTCTAATAATTTGATTAATGTTCGCAACATTGGATTTAAATTTACATAAATTGAGGATTGTTTCCTGATATTAATCACCAAAATATCTTTATTTATTCAAGAATTATGATATATAAACGATTTAAGTCGATTTTCTCAATTCCAAGTTCATCCAAACATCCATATTTTAAAAATTCTAGACGTTTTCATTAAGCATACTGGTTTGAAGTGATATTTTATTTAATTAAGCTTGATTTTAAAACATTAGTCATGAAAATATCTTTATTCGCTCAAAAGATATCAAAGAGAAAGTTGAGTTTTGAATGCAACAAATGGAAGCTATACATAAAAGCAGATTTCAGGCATTCTAATAATTTGATTAATGTACGCAATATTGGATTTAAATTTATATAAATTGGGGATTCTTTTGAGATATTAATCACCAAAATATCTTTATTTATTCAAAAATTATGATATATAAACGATTTAAGTCGACTTTGTCAATTTCAAGTTCATCTAAACACCCATATTTTAAAAATTCTAGACGTTTTCATTAAGCATACTGGTTTAGAGTGAAATTTTACTTAATTAAGCTTGATTTTAAAATATTAATCATGAAAATATCTTTATTCGCTCAAAAGATATCAAAGAGAAAGTTGGGTTTTGAATGCAACAAATGGAAGCTATACATAGAAGCAGATTTCAGGCATTCTAATAATTTGATTAATGTACGCAATATTGGATTCAAATTTATATAAATTAGAGATTCTTTTGAGATATTAATCACCAAAACATCTTTATTTATTCAAAAATTATGACATATAAACGATTTAAGTCGATTTTGTCAATTTCAAGTCTACAGAAAGACCCATATTTCAAAAATTCTAGACGTTTTCATTCAGCGCACTGGTTTAGAGTGAAATTCCACTTAATAAAGCTTTATTTTAAGATATTAGTCATGAAAATATCCTTATTCGTTCAAAAGATATCAAAGAGAAAGATGGGTTTTGAATGCAACAAATAGAAGCTATATCTAGAAACAGATTTGAGACATTCTAATAATTTAATTAATGTACGCAATATTGAATTTAAATTTATATAAAATGGGGATTCTTTCGAGATATTAATCACCAAAATATCTTTATTTATTCAAAAATTATAATATATAAACGATTTAAGTCGATTTTGTCAATTTCAAGTTTACCCAAAGACCCATATTTCAAAAATTCTAGACGTTTTCATTCAGCGCACTGGTTTAGAGTGAAATTCAATTTAATCAAGCTTTATTTTAAGATATTAGTCATGAAAGTATCTTTATTCGCTCAAGAGATATCTAAGACAAAGATGGGTTTTGAATGCATTAAATAGAAGCTATGCACAGAAGCAGATCTGAGACATTCTAATAATTTGATTAATGTTCGCAACATTCGATTTAAATTTACATAAATTGAGGATTGTTTCCTGATATTAATCACCAAAATATCTTTATTTATTCAAAAATTATGATATATAAACAATTTAAGTCGTTTTGTCAATTTTAAGTTCATCCAAACACCCATATTTAAAAAATTCTATACATTTTTATTAAGCGTGCTAGTTTAGAGTGAAATTCTACTTAATCAAGCTTCATTTTAAGATATTAGTCATGAATATATCTTTATTCGCTCAAAATATATCAAAGAGAAAGATGGGTATTGAATGCAACAAATAGAAGCTTTACATAGAAGCCGATTTGAGACATCCTAATAATCTGATTAATGTAGGCAATATTGGATTTAAATTTATATAAATTGAGGATTTTTTCGACATATAAATCACCAAAATATCTTTATTTATTCAAAAATTATGATACATAAACGATTTATGTCAATTTTGTCAATTTCAAGTTTATCCAAATACCCATATTCCAAAAATTCTATAGGTTTTCATTTAACGTACTGGTTTAGAATGAAATTCCACTTAATCAAGCTTTATTTTAAGATATTAGTCATGAAAATATCTTTATTCACTCAAAAGATATTAAAGAAAAAGTTGAGTTTTGAATGCAACAAATGGAAGCTATACATAGAAGCAGATTTGAGACATTCTAATAATCTGATTAATGTACGCAATATTGGATTTAAATTTACATAAATTGGGGATTCTTTCGTGATATTAATCACCAAAATATCACAAATTTATCATTGGGTTGGGATGGATAATATTAATATCAAAATACCGGTACTTTTGGGATAATACTACTCATAAATTATCCGGGATTCCAGAATTTCGGTATTAAAAGCCCTAATCAAGAATAAGAAACTTTATATATAAGACGAAGTAGTTTAAATAATAAATAAGTAATATCTATTTTAGGTAGATTTCAATATTTCTCTCTATAATCCAACGTATGTTAACCCTCATTTGGACTTTGTATCAAATTGACACAATTTTCAGTTCAATTTTTACAATCGACTCGACTCAATATTTTGTCTCAGTGAATAAATTTTTGTTTGTTTTAAATTTGCATTCTTATTTTTGCTAATTCTTATCTAGAAAGTAGTACAGCGTCGAGTATAACAGAGTGAGTGTGAGAGATGTTATTGTAATAGATGGTTACATTCAAAATCAATGCATTTAGTGAATCGTTTAAAGAAAGACTTTTTATATTTGTGCTTTGGTGGCACAAAAAATAAACAATTATCTATGATTCTACGATAATTCGTTTCATTTTTCATAATTAAGTTAATTTAAGTTTTATTTTAGTTTAATTAATTTTCAACGGTTGAAATTGTTGTATATTCCAAGAGATTTTGTTATTATTGATGAGTAATTACTTTCCATTTTATGGTTTACAGCTAATTCTGATACGTACTATGCATATAATTGGGAGTGATACAAATTCTGTTCGTAAAACAAATCAAGATGAACGTGTTGTTCATCTTGATATGTGAAAAGGTAATTTCTTCGTATATTTTAATATTTTTCTTCTGTTTGCTTAATATATAAATTTTTTCACATCATATGACAATTGTCATTACGATTTGTAAAAATCGAAATAAAATACTGTCTATCTTAGTCAGTAGGAAAAAATATACAACAGCATCATTTAGTCTTTAATTGCCACTTTTTGAACTTCTGAACATGAAGATATTGCCTTTTGACAATATTTATTATTTAGGAAGCAGAATCAAATTTTATATTTACTTCTGCTACCAGTATATAGTATTTAATTAACGCCAATTTTAAGGCAAACTCATCTAAAAATAGTATCAAGTTTTTTGGAAGCTCATCCAGAAAACATCCAGATCAAGTCTTCCAGAAGCAGTATCGAGTCTTCTGGTAGCGATATCAAGTTTTTTGAAAGCATTTTAAGTCGTCAAAATAGGAGCTCGTCAAGAAAATTTTGAAGAAACCAAACATTATAAAATTTTACAACTAAACACATCGTCGTTATATTTCAATACTTTTTTGGTTATATAACATACATGACCTTCAACATTCTGTTAAGGTTACTTGCGACCGAGACGCTATAACTATACCATAATTTTTTTTGCAAAAGTTGCATTTTTTGACAAATCAATTAATTAACTTAATCAAATAAATGAATATTGGCCAAATATTTCTATTAAATAAAAAAGTTTTAGAAAAGTCCTTCTGGTTAAGTTGATTACGAACGATAAGGAAAATTCTGGTTCGAAAGCTCTCTCGGATAATCCCCATTGAGGAAATGAGATCGACGCCGTTTATTCGCCCAAGATTAATCCCCTATATTTGAAGTAAAAAGAAATGTTCTTTATCCAAGAAGTTTAAGTAAACAATTCAACTCTATTCCCAGTGTAATACGTACGTCTACCTAACGTAACGTAATTTTTATTTATTAGGTCGCGGAATTGGTGCGAGCTTTTACGAGCTTTTCTTATCTAGCAGTCCCGTCGTCGTCGACGTTGTCGACGTTTTCGTCTCAATAAGGGAGTGCAATCGCCTCCAGGCTGCACCCAGCAGTGCAATCCGACTAGAATTGAATTTCTGGGGCGGTGGCTTCTAAAACTCGACGAAGCTTGTTTGTAGTAGTTTAATACCGCGGGGCTAGATTATTACCGGGGAGCTTTATAAAAGCCCTAACAACAACACCGTCTGCATTTAAAAGCAAACAAAATTGTAGGAGAAGAAATAAAATGGACGGTTTTAATTCGAAAAAGAATTCTTTGTTTTCATTTTAAAATTAAAGTTAATACTTTGTATACTTAAACAATAGAGATACATATCAAATTTAAAAAGATGTAGGCTCCGCGAAACGGTTTCACACGTCATCATAACATCTTGTTATCTCGGTGTTAAAAAATAATAATAATAAACTTAACGAAACAGCTTTCTACATTGTAATAATATTATTCGAGGAATGAGATCATTATGTAATTTTATTTTAACTCTACATATATATGTATGTAATAGTAATGAATGTTTTGAGGAATAGTTTGGCGCTTGCGCAAAATTAGTGTTTAAAAATGGGACAACGTACCTGAGATGTTTGTTCCGGGGGTTTCTCCTACTTCTCCGGATTTCTAGAAAAACGGCGTCGCGACGACGGCGTCGTTGCCATGGAAGCGCGCCCGACGCACTGCGCTCCGAAGGCGTCGCGACGCGAGTCACACACGGCACACTGAGAAGCAACCAAACGGAACGGAACTCGAGCTACGGCACTAAAAAAACTCGAAACACTTTGCGTACGAACGAATCGACCAACAAAAAAAATTTGCACCTGTAACAAAAAAATTCATTATTAATATTATGAAAAATAAAATGAAATATTTATGCGTTCAGATTAGAAATGTGTAAGTTACGTGAGTCGCGTTGGGCCATGCGTGACTCACCGTGAGCGGGCATCAATTTTTGTACCACTCACGTGAGCGGGCGTGATCGTTTTGACAGGAACGGGCGTGACCCGATTAGATCAATTTTTGTATTCGTTTTTAATAAGAATGTTTTACTAAACGCCGAGCTGATCGTTATCTTGTTATCTCGAACTCGCTTAGGTCTATATTAACGAAAAATACTACAACAATGCGTCAAAGAGACCTTGTAAATATCGATCGTGGATCGAATGTTACGAATGGGTTTTTAGTCCTATGAGGATTTTAAGTAATGCTGGGTAAAGTATTGATGGTAAATATGCAAGGTATCAATATCAAAAGTATTGAATGTGTCGAAATATTAAAAATTCTTTTTTTTTATATACAGGAAATTGCATTTACAGCATATTTAAAACGGTTATTCTACATATAAAATATTGAGAAAACCAAGATAGGGAGTAGAAATATGCGCGTGAGTGACTTTTTATGTCGGCTCACGCCCGTTCACGATCTAGACTCACGCGGATCGCGACACCACTCACGTGAATATCAGAACTGAATCACTGACTCACGCTCGATCAGGTGAAGAAAGGTGATTAAGCACAGTGTTTAGTTTTATTTATCATGTTATAAATTAAATAACACTGTTATAAAATTAAAATAAATAATAAAAGGTGGAAATTAATATTATTAAAAAAATCACGTATACTATAGGAGTTTTACTGTTATTTTTTTATACTCGTCGATGGTTTTATAATAAAGTATAATCTACGGATATAAAGAATTTGTCCAAAAAATGCGGGGTTAATTATTTTGAACAATTTCCTGTTAGTTGCAAATTATATAAAATGAAATGATATTAATTTCTGAACAATAATAATATAGTGGCTTCATGACGATAGATATAAATTCAATAAAATTTTGAATGCTTATCTGGCCAATTTTTAATTTTGATGGCTCAACCCAACTAAATAGCTAATTAAGATCAAATAAAAGGCTCAACCCAACTAATATTTAGTGCCAATAAGTTAGTTGGGTTGGGTTTAAGATTAATGGCTTAACCCAGCCCATCTAATAAGTAGCACTAACTAGCTACTTATGTTGGGTTCGGTTCAGATCAGGTTTATGGTTCAAGCCAACGCAATTAATATTTAATGCTAGCTGCTTAGCGTAAAGGGGTTAAGCTAAAATTAATAGCTTATCCCATCCCAATTAATATCTAGCACTAATTGATTAAGTGGGTTAGGTTGGGATCAGATAAGGTTGATGGCTCAATGTAACTAATATTTAAATGCTAACTGGCTAGTTGGATTGGTTTGGATTAAAATTAATGGCTAAACCCAACCCAATTAATATCTAGCACTAACAAGCTAGTTGGGTTGGGTTGGCTTCAGAAAAGATTGATGGTTGAACCCATTACAATTAATATTTAAAACTAACAAGCTAGTTGGGTTGGAGTAAACTTAATGGCTCAACTCAATCCAATTAATATCTAACCCTAATCAACTAAGTGGGTTAGGTTCAGACTAAGTTGATGGCTCAAACCAACCCAAGTAAAATTTTATGCCAATATGGTTCTAGAGTGCTATAATCAAGTATATAGAATTGTTAACGTAATAAATCACAAATGACAAGTTGGTTTTTAATTCTTTAGCTGCATTATTTCTGTTAAAGAGCAATTGCCACAAATAAAAATTCGCTCCAAATAGCTAATAATTTGTTAATTTCTAAATTATGATAAAGAATTCCCACACAGAATTAAGAACATCTATTAAAATAAAATATGACATTAAAAGTCTAATGGTGTTACCTCTTTTCACACATCATACTTTGAATTCTTTAAAATTATTAAAAATGCACCATGACTTTATAGACATTGTATGTTTTAATATAAGCTGATAAATGATTTTTTTTTTAATTTGTCTATACTTTATACTTTCATTAATAAAAGATTATATTTATTTATGTGCAAAATTTAATTTTTATTAATTCCATATTTAGTCAAATCAGCTTGATCAGTAAAATAGCTATTTAAACAGCGAATTTGGCTGATCAATTTGATATTTTAAGCAGTACTTATAGCATTCTGCATACCTATCATAATCTTGGCCAAATGATGTTATTAATACTATAGTAGTTTTAGAAAAGCATTATTTTAGCAAAAACACGAACACTTCACATTTTTCAGTAAAGGTTTACACTTGTCCTAATTTTTTTTTTTACATGACGGTCAACTGCATCATGGAAAATATTCTTTGATACTTTTCAGGATGCAAAATAATCTCAATTTCGTTGTCGGTCTCTCTCATGTTTTCAGAAAATATTTTTCAACCACTTTCACAGCATTCACGAGGTTGATGAATCCATCCTAACTAATATTTAATGCTAGCTAGCCAGTTAAGTTGGGTTGGATTAAAATTAATGGCTTAGCCAAACCCAATCATTATCTAGCGCTTAGTAGCTCGTTGGGTTGGTTTGCATTCCCGTTAAAACGAAAGTCATTTACGCGTGATCGTAAATGACTTTCTTTTTGACGTTCACGTGAGTGGTACATAAACTGATTCCAGCTCACGGTAAGTCACGCATGACCCATCATGACCCGGCAGGACTTACGTAATTCGTACATTTTTACTACATATACAGATGCTATAATACACCTTTACCAAACCAAGAAAAAAACAAAATTAATTTAATAAAAGCAATTGGTATTAACAATGGCGTCTCAACAACATACACAGATTCTTTAAAAGATAAATTTATAAATAAACAAAGCTTAAGAAACTCTACTAGTTTACAAAGTTCCAACAACAATCAAAATTTAATTTATAAATCAAAATTTACAATCAAAATTTGTATATAAGTTTTAATCTACAAGTTTTAATTTTTGAGTTATGCTCGATTTTTAAAATAAAATCATCAATTTTGATATTTCTGTGATTTATATCATGTGTCTAAAACAATGATGGTAAGTGGGTTAATAAAGTATATAAATTACATATTTTTGAGTCATTAAAAATAATTTATGTATAAAATATGTATCAATAAGTTTAAAGTTATCAGCGTATTTTGTAACACTTATCTATCACTTATGTTGATAAGAAATCATTAAGATATCTTTATACAATTAGTGTTAATTATAAAGTAGACAATAAGCTTTTAAGTCAACAAGAGCGCTTCTAAAAATTCATATTAGTTTTTAAAATAATAATTTTTTTTAATTCAATTTTAAAGAATTAATCAAATTCTTGAGATATAGTTATAAAATTATCCAACTTTATGAAATAAGAATTGAGCTTTTCGATGAAAAGAAAGCGTTTTAAAAAATTTGTTTTACTTCTTGACAAAATAATTTTTTTAATTTATCAATTTTATCAAATAAATAGTTTTCTTGTATATTTAAAAAAAATCACGAGAGCTTAATTTTTAAGACATAGTTTTAATAGAAAAAAACAGATTTTTAAAATTTGTTTTTTCATTTTGAGAAAATAATTGTTTAAATTTATCAATTTTATCAAATAAATATTTTTTTTTATATTTTTAAAAAAATCACGCGAGCTTAATTCTTTAAGACATTGTTATGAAATTATCAAAAATTACAAAATAAGAATTAAGCTTCTGAACAAAAAAAACCGTTTTTTAAAATTTGTTTTTTCATTTTGAGAAAATAATTTTTCAAATTTATCAATTTTATCAAATAAATAATTTTCTTGTATATTTTTAAAAAATCACGCGAGCTTAATTTTTTAAGACATAGTTATGAAATTATCAAAAATTATAAAATAAGAATTAAGCTTTTGAACAAAAAAAACCGTTTTTTAAAATTTGTTTTTTTCATTTTGAGAAAATAATTGTTTAAATCTATCAATTTTATCAAATAAATAATTTTCTTGTATATTATTAAAAAAATTACGCGAGCATAATTTTTTAAGACGTTGTTATAAAATTATCAAAAATTATAAAATAAGAATTAAGCTTTTCAACGAAAAAACCCGTTATTTAAATTTGTTTTTCATTTTGAGAAAATAATTTTTCAAATTTATGAATTTTATCAAATAAATATTTTTTTTATATTTTTAAAAAAATCACGCGAGCTTAATTCTTTAAGACATTGTTATGAAATTATCAAAAATTATAAAATAAGAATTAAGCTTTTCAACGAAAAAAACCGTTTTTTAAAATTTGTTTTTTCATTTTGAGAAAATAATTTTTCAAATTTATCAATTTTATCAAATAAATAATTTTCTTGTATATTTTTAAAAAAATCGCGAGAGCTTAATTTTTTAAGACATAGTTATGAAATTATTAAAAATTATAAAATAAGAATTAAGCTTTTGAACAAGAAAAAACCGTTTTTTAAAATTTGTTTTTTTTCATTTTGAGAAAATAATTGTTTAAATTTATCAATTTTATCAAATAAATATTTTTTTATATTTTTAAAAAAATCACACGAGCTTAATTCTTTAAGACATAGTTATGAAATTATTAAAAATTATAAAATAAGAATTAAGCTTTTGAACAAGAAAAAACCGTTTTTTAAAATTTGTTTTTTTCATTTTGAGAAAATAATTGTTTAAATTTATCAATTTTATCAAATAAATATTTTTTTATATTTTTAAAAAAATCACACGAGCTTAATTCTTTAAAACATTGTTATGAAATTATCAAAAATTATAAAATAAGAATTAAGCTTTTGAACAAAAAAAACCGTTTTTTAAAATTTGTTTTTTTCATTTTGAGAAAATAATTGTTTAAATTTATCAATTTTATCAAATAAATATTTTTTTTTAATATTTTTAAAAAAATCACACGAGCTTAATTCTTTAAGACATTGTTATGAAATTATCAAAAATTATAAAATAAGAATTAAGCTTTTGAACAAAAAAAACCGTTTTTTAAAATTTGTTTTTTTCATTTTGAGAAAATAATTGTTTAAATTTATCAATTTTATCAAATAAATATTTTTTTTAAATATTTTTAAAAAAATCACACGAGCTTAATTCTTTAAGACATTGTTATGAAATTATCAAAAATTATAAAATAAGAATTAAGCTTTTCAACGAAAAAAACCTTTTTTAAATTTGTTTTTTCATTTTGAGAAAATAATTTTTCAAATTTATCAATTTTATCAAATAAATATTTTTTTTTAATATTTTTAAAAAAATCACACGAACTTAATTCTTTAAGACATTGTTATGAAATTATCAAAAATTATAAAATAAGAATTAAGCTTTTCAACGAAAAAAACCTTTTTTAAATTTGTTTTTTCATTTTGAGAAAATAATTTTTCAAATTTATCAATTTTATCGAATAAATAATTTTCTTGTATATTTCTAAAAAAATCACGAGAGCTTAATTTTTTAAGACATAGTTATGAAATTATCAAAAATTATAAAATAAGAATTAAGCTTTCGAACAAAGAAAACAGTTTTTTAAAATTTGTTTTTTTCATTTTGAGAAAATAATTTTTCAAATTTATCAATTTTATCGAATAAATAATTTTCTTGTATATTTTTTAAAAAATTACGCGAGCTTAATTTTTTAAGACATTGTTATGAAATTATCAAAAATTATAAAATAAGAATTAAGCTTTTGAACAAAGAAAACCGTTTTTTAAAATTTGTTTTTTTCATTTTGAGAAAATAATTTTTCAAATTTATCAATTTTATCAAATAAATATTTTTTTTTAATATTTTTAAAAAAATCACACGAGCTTAATTCTTTAAGACATTGTTATGAAATTATCAAAAATTATAAAATAAGAATTAAGCTTTTCAACGAAAAAAACCTTTTTTAAATTTGTTTTTTCATTTTGAGAAAATAATTTTTCAAATTTATCAATTTTATCGAATAAATAATTTTCTTGTATATTTCTAAAAAAATCACGAGAGCTTAATTTTTTAAGACATAGTTATGAAATTATCAAAAATTATAAAATAAGAATTAAGCTTTCGAACAAAGAAAACCGTTTTTTAAAATTTGTTTTTTTCATTTTGAGAAAATAATTTTTCAAATTTATCAATTTTATCGAATAAATAATTTTCTTGTATATTTTTTAAAAAATTACGCGAGCTTAATTTTTTAAGACATTGTTATGAAATTATCAAAAATTATAAAATAAGAATTAAGCTTTTGAACAAAGAAAACCGTTTTTTAAAATTTGTTTTTTTAATTTTGAGAAAATAATTTTTCAAATTTATCAATTTTATCAAATAAATAATTTTCTTATATATTTTTAAAAAAATTACGCGAGCTTAATTTTTTAAGACATTGTTATGAAATTATCAGAAATTATAAAATAAGAATTAAGCTTTTCAACAAAAAAAACCGTTTTTTAAAATTTGTTTTTTTAATTTTGAGAAAATAATTTTTCAAATTTATCAATTTTATCAAATAAATATTTTTTTTTATATTTTTAAAAAAATCACGGGAGCTTAATTTTTTAAGACATTGTTATGAAATTATCAAAAATTACAAAATAAGAATTAAGCTTTTCAACAAATAAAACCGTTTTTTAAAATTTGTTTTTTTCATTTTGAGAAATTAATTTTTCAAATTTATCAATTTTATCAAATAAATAATTTTCTTGTATATTTTTAAAATATTACACGAGCTTAATTTTTTAAGACATTGTTATGAAATTATCAAAAATTATAAAATAAGAATTAAGCTTTTCAACAAATAAAACCGTTTTTTAAAATTTGTTTTTTTAATTTTGAGAAAATAATTTTTCAAATTTATCAATTTTATCAAATAAATAATTTTCTTATATATTTTTAAAAAAATTACGCGAGCTTAATTTTTTAAGACATTGTTATGAAATTATCAGAAATTATAAAATAAGAATTAAACTTTTCAACAAATAAAACCGTTTTTTAAAATTTATTTTACTTCTTGAGAAAATAGTTCCTAAAATTTGTTAATTTTGTCAAATATATAATTTTTGTATGTTTTTAAAAAAATCATGAGAGCTTAATTTTTTAAGTTATAGCTATGAAATAATCAAAAATTATAAAATAAGAATTGAGCTTTAGAACGAAAGAAACCGTTTTTAAATATTTATTTTAGTTTTTGAGAACACAATTTTTCAAATTTATCAATTTTGTCTCTATAATTTCCTTCTCTTAAAAAAAAATTAAAAAATTCGTTTTAATTCTTAAGAAAACAGTTAAAACAGCCATTTCAAAAAATTACTTCTTAATCATTTCCAAGCAATTACGAGTTTGTATAAATCGTTACTAGCCACTTTTAGAAAATTAATTTTATCGATAAATAAATCCACACGACGACTTTACTCGTTTGAGTAATCGCCACAAATTATTTTATAGTCCCTCTAATTGACATTCTTTTGCGCTTTTTTCCAATCGAGGAAGTTAATTGCGTTTTAATGCACGCAATCAATTCCATTCTCTTAATTATAACATTAATTAATTAATAGTAAACGCGTCTGTTTTTTTTAATAAATTTTTTATCACAATAAATATTTTACAGCTGCAAATTCAATAAAGACAGGAAGCCGTGTTCGCTTTTCGTTCGATGACGTTGAAACGGGGTTTTCCACCCAACCAAGAGTAAAATCTCTCTGGTATATATAGCATAGTGAGGATATGGATTTTTTTACTATTCCCCGTTTTATGTTCCTTGTGAAAATTGGATAACATTTATCAATTTTTTTTTAAATGTTAAAAAAAGATTTTATTTTTCGTCCATTTTAAGTTAAATTAAATGAAATTAAAAAGTATTTGAGCACTCAATTAACGAGCGAATAATTGAAAACCAGATTTTTCGACTTCTTCGTTTTGCTCGTTGCAATTTTGCGGTTTACGATCTTGGCGAGTTCGAGTATGGTTAAATTAACTCCCCGCCCAACTTTATCTCCTCAACGTAATCTTCATCGTCATCATCGTCCCCGTGTGCCATATGGTAAAACTCGATTTAAGAAAAACCATAAAGATACGCACGCACATACTACAAATACACCTTTATAAATATATCTAAATAAATTTCGATTTTAATTTTAACTTGACTCAATTAATCGGATTAACTTTTAAGTTGCTAAAACTAAAATGAAGTCATCCGTTAAAAGTTGAGTTCTGCGAAATAGTTGAATTTCGTAGAACCGCGTCGGGTTCAAATTAACTCAGTTGAACTTTTATGGATCAACATAAAACGTAGTGGACTCCGGTTGAAAGTCCGCCGGAAACATACGGGACTAATTTATTTATTAATCAGGTCCGTATATTAAAAGATCCAAGCAATTTCAGTACACTACTGTAAAGTTTTAGAGGGGGGGGATAATTGATGACGACATAAACTTGCCGCAACTTGTTTTAAACAAGGATAACATAAAAATGCTATTATAAACGAATTAAAATCGAGTTTATATATTATTTATTGATTATTAACGCCAAAAATGATTTTATTTAATACTTATACAGGGTGTGAGAGAATTAATGGAAAATATGAATAACACGAGATACTAGACATCAGATGATGAAGATGATGAAGAAGATGAACTCTAGTTTAGAAATTTCTTGATAATTTTGTTTTACGTTTTCGAGCATAAGAAATAGGAATTTGAAGAAATCTTGTTTTGTGATTGCTCCTCTATTTTGGAGGAGTTTTGCCTATTTAATATGCTCTCTCCTTCCTTCTCTGCTATTCTTTAACCCTGTTCTATTTTCCTATTTTTTGAAACTTATGCAATTCGTAATCCAAAAAAATCAATTCCCTGGTGTTGCGTTTAACGTACATATTATTATACATATCATTAAGCTGTGCTTAATGAAAACTCTCCATCAGAAGACATCTGGTAGTTTGAACGTGATTATTTGGTGTTAACTTAACTTTTTGTTTTTTGTTTCTGTTCAAATACATTTGTGCATCGATAAAATTTGATATAAGGTCTAACAAGATCAAAATAAGTGGCGAAGAAATAGAATCAAACGATACACATATAGAAGAGAACCAGAAGATTAAAACACAACACTCTAAGAAGCTGAAGTATAAATCGACGTATAATACAGAAAAAACTTTCAGCACATCAAATCATTCACCAGTAGACAGCAATAGCTGACAAAGTGGCAGCTATTGCATTCAGATTTGCATCACAATATAGAAAATAATGAATCTTTTGAAACTGTTACGTTATATGACATATTTGTCATATAACAGTTTGGACTGCGGCATAACAAAATTTAGACTTGATACTGCTTCTAGAAGACTTTATACTCTTTGCATAAGAATTGATACTATTTATCTATATTACTTAATACTCACTTGAAATGCTTCCAGAAAACATGAAATGGTTCTAGAAGATATGATACTGCATCTATAAAACATAAAATTCTTCCAGAAGACCCGATACTACATCTTGAAGACTTGAAATGGTTCTAGAGACATGCATACTGCTTCTGAAAGGCTTGATACTGCATCTAGACTAGAAGAGTTGAAATGCTTCAAGGAAACTTAACATTACCTCGGGAAGATTTAAAATACTTATATAAAACTTTATATTGCCTCTGGAAAACTTGAAAGTCTTCCAGAAAATCTGATGTTGCTTTTAGATAACTTGCTATTGCTTCCAGAAGACTTGAAATGTTTCTAGAAGACTTAATACTGCATCTAAAGGAATTGAAATGCTTTCAGAAAACTAGGTACTGCATACAGAGGACTTGAAATACTTCTAAAACACTTGAGATTGCATCTGGACGACTTGAAACGCTTCCAAAAAACTTGCTATGCTTCCAGAAGACTTGAAATGCTTGCACAAGATTTGATACTGCATTTAGAGGACTTAAAATGTTTCCAGAAGACTCAATATTGCACATAGAAGACTTGAAATACTTCCAGAATAATTGAGATTGCATCTCAAAGACGTGAAATGTTTTCTGAAAACATGAAATGCTTCCAGATGACTTGATAATGCATCTAAAGGTTTTGAGATGCTTCCAAATGACTCGATACTGCATACACAAGTCTTAAAAACTTTCAAAACGATTGAGATTGCGTCTAGAAGACTTGAAATGTTTCCAGAAAACTTTATACTCTTCCAGAAGACTTGAAATGTTTCCAGAAGACTTAATACTACATCTAGAGGTCTCAAATTTTCTAGAAACGTTTTAAGTCATCTGGAAGCATTTCAAGTTTTCCAGAAGCAATATCAATATTCTGATAGCATTTTAAATCTTTCCGATGCAATATTAAGTGGTTTGAAAGCATTTCCAGTCTTCTTAAGTCTTCTGGAAGGAATATAAAATTTTCCAGAAACTGCAACAAGTCTCTAGAAGCAGTATCAAGTATTCTAGAACCATTTCAAGTTATCTAGATGCAGTATCAAGTCTTCTGAAAGTGTTTAACGTCTTCTGAAAGCATTTCAATTCTTCCAGAAGCAATTTCAAGCCTTTTGGAAGAATTTTAAGTCTTCTGTATGCAGTATAAAGTCTTCTAGAAGAATACTATGTTTTATAGATGCAGTTTCAAGTCTTCTGCATGCAGTATCAAGTATTCTGGACGCAATATCAAGTTTTCGAAAAGCAGTATTAAGACTTCTAAAACCATTTTAAGTAATCTGGAAGCAATTCAAGTTTTCTGAAAGCATTTCAAGTTTTCGGAAGCATTTCAAGTCTTCTGGAAGTATTCCAATTCTTCCAGAAGCAATTTCAAGCCTTTTGGAAGAATTTTAAGTCTTCTGTATGCAGTATAAAGTCTTCTAGAAGAATACTATGTTTTATAGATGCAGTTTCAAGTCTTCTGCATGCAGTATCAAGTATTCTGGACGCAATATCAAGTTTTCGAAAAGCAGTATTAATACTTCTAAAACCATTTTAAGTCATCTGGAAGCAATTCAAGTTTTCTGAAAGCATTTCAAGTTTTCGGAAGCATTTCAAGTCTTCTGGAAGTATTCCAATTCTTCCAGAAGCAATTTCAAGCCTTTTGGAAGAATTTTAAGTCTTCTGTATGCAGAATAAAGTCTTCTAGAAGAATACTATGTTTTATAGATGCAGTTTCAAGTCTTCTGCATGCAGTATCAAGTATTCTGGACGCAATATCAAGTTTTCGAAAAGCAGTATTAAGACTTCTAAAACCATTTTAAGTCATCTGGAAGCAATTTAAGTTTTCTGAAAGCATTTCAAGTTTTCGGAAGCATTTCAAGTCTTCTGGAAGTATTCCAATTCTTCCAGAAGCAATTTCAAGCCTTTTGGAAGAATTTTAAGTCTTCTGTATGCAGTAAAAAGTCTTCTAGAAGAATTTTATGTTTTATAGATGCAGTTTCAAGTCTTCTGCATGCAGTATCAAGTATTCTGGATGCAATATCAAGTTTTCGAAAAGCAGTATCAAATCTTCTAGAACCATTTTAAGTCATCTGGAAGCATTTCAAGTTTTCTGGAAGCATTTCAAGTTTTCGGAAGCATTTCAAGTCTTCTGAAAGTATTTCAATTCTTCCAGAAGCAGTTTCAAGTCTTTTGGAAGAATTTTAAGACTTCTGTATGCAGTATAAAGTCTTCTAGAAATATTTTTAATATTCTAGATGCAGTGTCAAGTTTTCTGAAAGTGTTTCAAGTCTACTGGAAGCGTTTCAAGTCTTCTGGAAGCATTTCAATTCTTCCAGAACCAATTTCAAGTCTTTTGGAAAAATTTTAAGTCTTCTGTATGCAGTATAAAGTCTTCTAGAAGAATTTTATGTTTTATAGATGCAGTTTCAAGTCTTCTGCATGCAGTATCAAGTAATCTGGACGCAATATCAAGTTTTCGAAAAGCAGTATCAAGTCTTCTAAAACCATTTTAAGTCATCTGAAAGCAATTCAAGTTTTCTGAAAGCATTTCAAGTTTTCGGAAGCATTTCCAGTCTTCTGAAAGCATTTCAATTCTTCTAGAAAATATTTCAAATCTTTTGGAATTTTAAGACTTTAAAAAGAATTTTAATACTTCTTTATGCAGTATAAAGTCTTCTGGAAACATTTTTAATCTTCTAGATGCAGTATCAAGTCTTCTGTATGCAGTATCAAATCTCCTGGAAACAATGTCAAGTCTTCTGGAAGCAATACCATGTTTTCCAGAGGTATCCATTCCTTTAGAACCATTTCAAGTCTTCAAGATGTAGCATCAGGTCTTCTGGAAGCATTTCAAGTCTTTTGAAAGCAGTATCAAGTGTTCCAGAAGTAGTATCCAGACTTTTCCAGAAGGCATCCAGAAAGCATTTAAAATCCTTCAGAAATAGTATAATAAGTTAAGTCTTCTGGAATTCTCCAGATTCTAGAAGTAGTATTAAATCTTTTGGAACCATTTCAAGTCTTCTAGATGCAGTATCAAGTTTCTAAAAGCATTTCAAGTCTTCTGAAATGATTTCGAGTTTTCCAAATGTCATATCAAGTATTTTGGACGCGTTTTACATTTTCTAGAGGTAGTATTGAATCTTTTAGAACCATTTTAAGTCTTCTAGATGCAGTATCAAGTTTTCTGAAAGCATTGCAAGTCTTCTGGGAGTATTTCACATCTTATGCAAGCAATATCAAGCTTTGTAGAAGCAGTATCAAGTCTACAATATTTCAAGTCCTTTGTATCGAGTTTTTGGAAAGAGTTCCAGTCTTTTGGAAATATTCGAAGCCTTCTGGTACTATTTCAAGTCTTCTGGAAGCATTTAAATTCATTTGGAAGCATTTTATGTCTTTTATCCGATCGGATGTACACATCTTCAATCCTCTTTGCTTGTAGTTCTTTTGATTTCGATTTATTATTATTTTAAATATAATTTAATTGTTTTTCCATTTCTAGAAGCAGTAAAACAGTTTTGGTTCCAGGAATTTGACATCTTAGAGAATATCTCAGTTGCAATACTTAATTGGTGGGTACATTTATAAATGGATTTTCAACTCGAACCAGGTCCCTTCTTCTTCTTGATCATTGATTTTTATATTTCTTGGACGAAAAGAGCTCTCGCCAAAGTGATTAGTTGGATATATCTCCAAAATTTTTTCGGACTGCTCCTCACCCATTAAAATTGGTTTGAGCAAAACAATAAGTCATATCTCGCTTATCACTGTTAGAAAACTCATTATATCGTGGTATTTTAAAACTTTATTGTTGGTGAAGATGATTATTGCAAAATAAATTAGAACAATGTTGACAAATAATAAATAATTGTTGAAATTTTAGCCGAAAATATGTCAACTTTTTTATGTAAAAAAATAAATTATTATAGATTTCGATAATTTAAATAAAAGCACCTTCTTTAAAAAAACTTATGATCTAATTAATCAAACGAGCAGTATGCATCTATGAGCAATTACAAAATAAGTTTCAAATTCGTATTTCTCATGCTCAAAAATATAAAACTAAACGATTTTGTGTTAATATACAATGATATATAAAAGATGTTAGGTTAAATCGTCATATTTCAATGTCTCATTTTTCTGACTCACCCTGTATATACAAATAATAAAATGAATTTACGAGAAATGTTTCAGACATTTAAAGTAAAAAAAAAGAAAGAGAATGGAATAAAATCACAATCCATGCAAACGTCGGCATGCGAATTACAAAATAAAATTCTTATTGTAGTTCATACCATAATTCTAGCAGATTTATTTTACTCTGTTTATTTCGGTAAAACTTAAACGATTTGATATTTGATATCGGTTGGATGTTGAGGAACTAGTTTGTACGTGTTTTGGATGTTACGAACGGTGTACGTCTGTCTGATAGACAGTCGGAGGCCGTCGCTTTATACTGGCGCGTTCATTTTACAACAGTTTAGCGTCAATGTGTGTAGAGGCAGAGGCAGAGGCTGAGGCAGAAGCAGAGGCAGAGGCGGTGGGTTAGGAACCCGGGACGTTGCTTTTAGGACCCTATCCGGAACGGCAGTAACCCTGGAAATGGGCGCCGACGACACAGCCATAGGTGTATATGGCGAGGGCGTCGCGACGCCTTTAAACTTTCGTCGTACTTTCAGTTCCGACGGACGGCCGCGCAAAAAATAAGTTAAGAAAACCCTCGTTTTATTCCGTTTTGCGACCCAATTCCAATGGAAGGAGGAGCAAGAAAAAATATCCGAACTATAAAGTTTTTAAATTTATGATTTACTAAAAAAAAAGATTTTTTTAAGTTTTAGGAATTCGAAATTAGTTCTGGTTAATTCGGTTCCCACAGAAATTAGTGAATCCGTTACGAATTTTAGAAAAATTAAAAGAATTTAATTTCAGTGTGGGTGTGTTATTTATTTTCGGATTGATGACAACTTTTGGGGTCATTATGGTCATTAATTCTTTGGTTTCATTTTTGATTTATATCATTTTAAGTTATGGGTTTTCATTCTTTGAACATGTTCTAAAATTTTTTTGGACATAACCCCATATCTCTTTTTGTTGTGAAACTGACCTAGTATAATATTATTGATCCAATTATGTATAATGAGACACAGTACAATCACCATCAAAGATATTTCGACGATGTAGCCAATGGGCCGCTGCATCATGATAACTATAAGTACCTATTGGACTTCTAAAGTATTTGATAAATGGATTGTTATTACGAATTATTTCTAAAATACTATGTTAGGTCGTTGTCTAATTACCATTTCCTTTCTTTCTGAATTACTACATTAATTGCTATCGGCTAAATTATTTAGCCGATAGCAATCCTCCCGACAAAAACAATTTGTACAACACCAAACGTCTTTATACTCCCGATAAGTTTATCGGCCGGATAGCCGATTTTTAGTCGACAGATTAATGAATTTATAAATTATTTTTAAGAAGCAATGTATATTATACCGGGTGAAACATTTCAGATGAGAAGCACTTATAACTCATAAATGCCACCACATCAAATTTTCATATTTTCGCATTTTTATCAATATCTTCGTAGATTTTTGTAATCAACCAAATATTGTAGCAAAGTTACATCAATGTAGCGTCTCGTCACTTAGTGACCTCGGATTTTTATGTATTTTTTGTAATTAAACGAAATGTTATAATATGGAATCGATGTAGCCCCTCGATCTAGATATTCTGATGTAATGTGAAATTAAACACAAAGCTTTTTTTGTATAAATATTTCGTTTCTTGTAATCAAACGAAACGTCATTTTAAATACAATATTATCATCTAAAACTTCGTTTTTCTTTGTAATTTATCAAGTTTGATAATAATTTGGAATGAATGTAGCGCCTCGGCTGCAAATGACGTCGTCTTAATCACTTTAAAATATGGATATTCTGATCTAATGTGAAATTAAACACAAAATTTTAAAGAAGTTTGAAAAACTACGCAGATCTTTGTAATCAATCATATATTGAAACAATGTGGCATGGATGTAGCACCTCGCCCGCAATCGACCTTGGTATTTTTTTTGTATAAACATTTCGTTTCTTGTAATCAAACGAAATGCCATTTTAAATACAATGTTATCATCTAAAACTTCGTCTCTCTTTGCAATTTCTCAAATTTGATAACAATATGGAATGAATATAGCGCCTCGGCTGCAAATGACGTCGTCTTAATCACTTTAAAATATGGATATTCTGATCTAATGTGAAATTAAACACAAAATTTTAAAGAAGTTTGAAAAACTACGCAGATCTTTGTAATCAATCATATATTGAAACAATATGATATGGATGTAGCAACTCGCCCGCAATCGACCTTGGCATTTTTTTTGTATAAACATTTCGTTTCTTGTAATCAAACGAAACGTCATTTTAAATACAATATTATCTTCTAAAACTTCGTTTTTTTTTGCAATTTATCAAATTTGATAACAATATGGAATGAATGTAGCGCCTCGAATGCAAATGACGTCGTTTTAATCACTTTAAAATATGGATATTCTAATCTAATGTGAAATTAAACACAAAACTTTAAAGAAGTTTGAAAAACTAAGCAGATCTTTGTAATCAATCATATATTGAAACAATATGGCATGGATGTAGCACCTCGCCCTCAATCGACCATGGCATTTTTTTGTATAAACATTTTGTTTCTTGTAATCAAACGAAACGTCATTTCAAATACAATATTATCATCTCTAACTTCGTTATTCTTTGCAATCTATCAAATTTGATAACAATATGGAATGAATGTAACACCTCGGCTGCAAATGACGTCGTCTTAATCACTTTAAAATATGGATATTCTTATCTAATGTGAAATTAAACACAAAATTTTAAGGAAGTTGGAAAAACCACGCAGATCTTTGTGTAATCAATCATATATTGAAACAATATGGCATGGATGTAGCACCTCGCCCGCAATCGACCTTGGCATTTTTTTGTATAAATATTTCGTTTCTTGTAATCAAACGAAACGTCATTTTAAATACAATATTATCATCTAAAACTACGTTTCTCTTTGCAATTTCTCAAATTTGATAACAATATGGAATGAATGTAGAGCCTCGGCTGCAAATGACGTCGTCTTAATCACTTTTAAATATGGATATTCTGATCTAACGTGAAATTAAACACAAAATTTTAAAGAAGTTGGAATAACCACGCAGATCTTTGTAATCAATCATATATTGAAACAATATGGCATGGATGTAGCACCTCGCCCGCAATCCACCTTGGCATTTTTTTGTATAAACATTTCGTTTCTTGTAATCAAACAAAACGTCATTTTAAATACAATGTTATCATCTAAAACTTCGTTTTTCTTTGCAATTTCTCAAATTTGATAATAATATGGAATGAATGTAGCGCCTCGGCTGCAAATGACGTCGTCTTAATCACTTTAAAATATAGATATTCTAATCTAATGTGAAATTAAACACAAAATTTTAAAGAAGTTTGAAAAACTACGCAGATCTTTGTAATCAATCATATAATGAAACAATATGGCATGGATGTAGCAACTCGCCCGCAATCGACCTTGGTATTACAAAATAACGAGATATAATACGGAAGAATAAATATTACAAGCAAAAAGTAATATTTCTGAGGATTGTAGTTTAATTGTTGAGGTTGCATAAGAATCATAAAATTGAATTATTAAATTGGCCGTACGAACCATGGCAGAAAATTGAGAAAATCTCATTGCAAGTGCATAATCAATCTTGTGATTAATCCACAAGATTCGCGGAGAAAATCAGAACACAAATTTAAAAAGTAACATGATACAACATGGAACAATAAATATAATAAGCAAAAAAAAGATTTCTGAGGATTCAAATCCAATTGCTGAGGTTGTATAAGAAGCATAAAATTGAATTATTAAACTAGGCATACGAAGACATGGCAGAAAGTGGAGAAAACACAGAATTTCTCAACCAAACATGGAGAGCTTTTGTCAAAAAGATGTCATCTCAATGCATGTTCAGAATAGTGATACTCAATTCTGAGATATGTTCACAGATTGATGACCAGAAGTGATGAGAATGATAGGAGAAGAAGTCAGACCACAAATTTAAAAAATATTTTCAAATGGCTATGGAGAGGTTTTGCCAAAAATGTGCCATCTCAATACAAGTGCAGAATAGTGATACTCAATTTTGAGATATGTTCATTGATTGATGACCATAATTAATGAGAATAATAGTAGAAGAAGTCAGAACACAAATGTAACAAATATTTTTAAGCAGATATGGAGAGTTTTAGCGAAAAAGATTCCATATCAATGCTAGTGCAGAATACTGATACCCAATTTTGAGATGTGTTCATAGATTGATTACCATAATTGAGGAGAAAGACAGGAGAAGAAATCAGAACACAAATGTAACAAATATTTTCAAGCAGATATGGAGAGCTTTGCCATAAACATACCATCTCAATGCAAGTGCAGAATAGTGATACCCAATTTTGAGATATGTTCATATATTGATGACTATAATTAATGAGAATGATAAAAGAAGAAGTCAGAACACAAATTTAGAAAATATTTTCAAGCAGATATGGAGGGGTTTTGCCAAACAGATGCCATCTCAATGCAAGTGCAGAATAGTGATACCCAATTTTGAGATATGTTCATAGATGATGACCAGAATTGATGAGAATGATAGGAAAAGAAGTCAGAATACAAATTTAGAATATATTTTCAAGCAGATATGGAGAGTTTTTGCCAAAAAGATGCTATTTCAATGCAAGTTGAGAATAGTGATACACAATTTTGAGATATGTTTATAGATTGATGACCATAATGAATGAGACTGATAGAAGAAGAAGTCAGAACACAAATTTAAAAAATATTTTCATGCAGATATGGAGAGTTTCTGCCAAAAAGACGCCATCTCAATGCAAGTGCATAATAGTGAGTCAAAACATAAAATTTTTGAACGCATGTAGAAGAATCAAGATAAATTATTGTCGTTTTAGAAAGGCGTTTTTGTCAAAAAGATGCCATCTCGATGCAAGTGCCCAATAGTAATACCAATCTTGAGATTAATTCATAAATTGATGACCAGTACTGATGAGAATGATAACAGAAGAAGTGAGAACACAAATTTAAAAATCATTTTCAAGCAGACATGGAGAGTTCTTGTCAAAAAAAAAGCCAACGCAAGTGCAAAATGGGGATACTTAATTTTGAGATATGTTCATAGATTTATGACCATAATGAATGAGAATGATAGAAGAAGAAGTCAGAACACAAATTTAAAATATATTTTCATGCAGATATGGAGAGTTTCTGCCAAAAAGACGCCATCTCAATGCAAGTGCATAACAGTGAATCAAAACATAAAATTTTTGAACGCATGTAGAAGAATCAAGATAAATTATTGTCCTTTTAGAAAGGCGTTTTTGTCAAAAAGATGCCATCTCGATGCAAGTGCCCAATAGTAATACCAATCTTGAGATTAATTCATAAATTGATGACCAGTACTGATGAGAATGATAACAGAAGAAGTGAGAACACAAATTTAAAAATCATTTTCAAGCAGACATGGAGAGTTCTTGTCAAAAAAAAAGCCAACGCAAGTGCAAAATGGGGATACTTAATTTTGAGATATGTTCATAGATTTATGACCATAATGAATGAGAATGATAGAAGAAGAAGTCAGAACACAAATTTAAAATATATTTTCATGCAGATATGGAGAGTTTCTGCCAAAAAGACGCCATCTCAATGCAAGTGCATAACAGTGAATCAAAACATAAAATTTTTAAACGCATGTAGAAGAATCAAGATAAATTATTGTCGTTTTAGAAAGGCGTTTTTGTCAAAAAGATGCCATCTCGATGCAAGTGCCCAATAGTAATACCAATCTTGAGATTAATTCATAAATTGATGACCAGTACTGATGAGAATGATAACAGAAGAAGTGAGAACACAAATTTAAAAATCATTTTCAAGCAGACATGGAGAGTTCTTGTCAAAAAAAAAGCCAACGCAAGTGCAAAATGGGGATACTTAATTTTGAGATATGTTCATAGATTTATGACCATAATGAATGAGAATGATAGAAGAAGAAGTCAGAACACAAATTTAAAATATATTTTCATGCAGATATGGAGAGTTTCTGCCAAAAAGACGCCATCTCAATGCAAGTGCATAACAGTGAATCAAAACATAAAATTTTTAAACGCATGTAGAAGAATCAAGATAAATTATTGTCGTTTTAGAAAGGCGTTTTTGTCAAAAAGATGCCATCTCGATGCAAGTGCCCAATAGTAATACCAATCTTGAGATTAATTCATAAATTGATGACCAGTACTGATGAGAATGATAACAGAAGAAGTGAGAACACAAATTTAAAAATCATTTTCAAGCAGACATGGAGAGTTCTTGTCAAAAAGATGCCAACGCAAGTGCAAAATGGGGATACTTAATTTTGAGATATGTTCATAGATTTATGACCATAATGAATGAGAATGATAGAAGAAGAAGTCAGAACACAAATTTAAAATATATTTTCATGCAGATATGGAGAGTTTCTGCCAAAAAGACGCCATCTCAATGCAAGTGCATAACAGTGAATCAAAACATAAAATTTTTAAACGCATGTAGAAGAATCAAGATAAATTATTGTCGTTTTAGAAAGGCGTTTTTGTCAAAAAGATGCCATCTCGATGCAAGTGCCCAATAGTAATACCAATCTTGAGATTAATTCATAAATTGATGACCAGTACTGATGAGAATGATAACAGAAGAAGTGAGAACACAAATTTAAAAATCATTTTCAAGCAGACATGGAGAGTTCTTGTCAAAAAAAAAGCCAACGCAAGTGCAAAATGGGGATACTTAATTTTGAGATATGTTCATAGATTTATGACCATAATGAATGAGAATGATAGAAGAAGAAGTCAGAACACAAATTTAAAATATATTTTCATGCAGATATGGAGAGTTTCTGCCAAAAAGACGCCATCTCAATGCAAGTGCATAACAGTGAATCAAAACATAAAATTTTTAAACGCATGTAGAAGAATCAAGATAAATTATTGTCGTTTTAGAAAGGCGTTTTTGTCAAAAAGATGCCATCTCGATGCAAGTGCCCAATAGTAATACCAATCTTGAGATTAATTCATAAATTGATGACCAGTACTGATGAGAATGATAACAGAAGAAGTGAGAACACAAATTTAAAAATCATTTTCAAGCAGACATGGAGAGTTCTTGTCAAAAAAAAAGCCAACGCAAGTGCAAAATGGGGATACTTAATTTTGAGATATGTTCATAGATTTATGACCATAATGAATGAGAATGATAGAAGAAGAAGTCAGAACACAAATTTAAAATATATTTTCATGCAGATATGGAGAGTTTCTGCCAAAAAGACGCCATCTCAATGCAAGTGCATAACAGTGAATCAAAACATAAAATTTTTGAACGCATGTAGAAGAATCAAGATAAATTATTGTCCTTTTAGAAAGGCGTTTTTGTCAAAAAGATGCCATCTCGATGCAAGTGCCCAATAGTAATACCAATCTTGAGATTAATTCATAAATTGATGACCAGTACTGATGAGAATGATAACAGAAGAAGTGAGAACACAAATTTAAAAATCATTTTCAAGCAGACATGGAGAGTTCTTGTCAAAAAAAAAGCCAACGCAAGTGCAAAATGGGGATACTTAATTTTGAGATATGTTCATAGATTTATGACCATAATGAATGAGAATGATAGAAGAAGAAGTCAGAACACAAATTTAAAATATATTTTCATGCAGATATGGAGAGTTTCTGCCAAAAAGACGCCATCTCAATGCAAGTGCATAACAGTGAATCAAAACATAAAATTTTTAAACGCATGTAGAAGAATCAAGATAAATTATTGTCGTTTTAGAAAGGCGTTTTTGTCAAAAAGATGCCATCTCGATGCAAGTGCCCAATAGTAATACCAATCTTGAGATTAATTCATAAATTGATGACCAGTACTGATGAGAATGATAACAGAAGAAGTGAGAACACAAATTTAAAAATCATTTTCAAGCAGACATGGAGAGTTCTTGTCAAAAAAAAAGCCAACGCAAGTGCAAAATGGGGATACTTAATTTTGAGATATGTTCATAGATTTATGACCATAATGAATGAGAATGATAGAAGAAGAAGTCAGAACACAAATTTAAAATATATTTTCATGCAGATATGGAGAGTTTCTGCCAAAAAGACGCCATCTCAATGCAAGTGCATAACAGTGAATCAAAACATAAAATTTTTAAACGCATGTAGAAGAATCAAGATAAATTATTGTCGTTTTAGAAAGGCGTTTTTGTCAAAAAGATGCCATCTCGATGCAAGTGCCCAATAGTAATACCAATCTTGAGATTAATTCATAAATTGATGACCAGTACTGATGAGAATGATAACAGAAGAAGTGAGAACACAAATTTAAAAATCATTTTCAAGCAGACATGGAGAGTTCTTGTCAAAAAGATGCCAACGCAAGTGCAAAATAGGGATACTTAATTTTGAGATATGTTCATAGATTGATGACCAGAATTGATGAGAATGATAGCAGATGAACTAAGAACACAGACAAGTAAGATTCAGAGCTTTGCAGTTTCATTTTTAAGCATACTTAAGAAGCAGATAACATCAACAAGAAATATCAAAAATTGATTTGAGCTAATCAACGCTACATGGAACTAAACTGAAAGAACCTTTTTAGGAGACAAAGAGATGGTAGGAAAATTGGAGTTCAATCAAATTGAACTAATGCAAAAATGAAAACTTTCATGTTTTAAAATATATTGAATTATAATTTCGTCATAATAACTTCTTTTGCAACAAATTCTTCGTTTCATTTTCTTATATTGGAAGTTCATATTCCTATATAGTTTCAATTCTCAGTTTCAATTATTTCAATGTCTCATTTTGATGTTTCATTATAATGTTAAAATAAATATAAATAATTAAATTTTCTCTGTTACAGGTTCTAATTATCCACAAAAAATGGATCTTAATCCAGGATGAAAATAAAACAATGTAACACTATTAAGTCTAAATTGTTTCTTTCTTAAAACATTTCTTTATTCCTTTTTAGATTTAATCCGGGTCGAACAAATATTTGGCAGCCTCCCTCGCCTTTTGAGCTTTCGAGAATTTACGAGCACCAGCCGTTTCGGGCTTTATTTATTTTAATCGAAGAAGATCTCGCGACTCAGTAACAACGTCTTTAGTAGGCCACGGTTAAAATAGCTGACGATTTACAGAAATAACTGTATCAAGAAAAACAATGTACTTATTACACCGAGAGAAATAAAAACCTTTTTTTATTCGTTGTATCATTTCAAACATCCTTTCGAAAATCGCCTAAATAATCAACCAAGTATAACTTGGAATGTAGAAATTTATTATTTTACTATTATCTAAGCTGATTGGATTGTCCCAATTGATCGGAGTGCGCTAGATGTGTATTAATTTAAGTTATGATGTAGTGATGTAGACTCCGGGTTGGTTTGAATAAAAATGTGTTAAAAAGGGAATGAAATAAAAGGAAAAATACCTGAAGCTGGAAAGACGACATCGCATGCGTTGGCGCTTATCGATTGGTGAGTGGCGCCCCCGACAAAGAATAACGGCGGATCTTTGAACTACGTGAATAAGCCGAGAGGAGAAACGTTAATAGTTGGTTGGAAATTACATAGGTGGCTCTGAGTGGTTGGTTGGAGACATCAAAACTCCTCCAACAACATTTTAGGTTATATTCTTATAATAACACAAAATTTTCCACAAAATCACTTTTCCCCAATTAAAAAATCTTAATTTTTTCATTTTTAAATCAACAACGCACCTTTAACATTAATAAACTGAATTTTTTCTAATTTTTGGAACAACACTTTCGGCAGAAGTAAAAAATGGGTTTTGTATCCGACTCCCGGAGATAGACTGTCTATAGAATCCGTCCCCAATTTCATTCCGCCGTAACTTTTTTTTTATTATACATGACCATTAGGCCCGCGCTTTATGCGAACGGGTAATATTGTTTTTAATGATCATCCGGCCAACCAACATTTTATAACGGCCCCCCGCGATTGGAGAGGTTAGGATTTCGATTGTCAAAACCTTCTTCGATCAACCGCGGCGCCGTCGAAAGCATTCACTCAGATTCCTGATACCACACACATTCCATCTCATTTCATCTCATTCCCACATCCCAAACCCTAAAGGAATATGTTACAGAATAAGACAAAGATAGAAAAGTACGTCTTTTCTTACAGCACAACCGTGACGGATGCTACAGTCGACGCCTGCCATGATGCACAGTACAATAACGAGCACGTCACGTGACACTTCCAACCAATAGCTAAACGTGTTGTGAACGTGCAGTCATGGCAACCGCATCGACACGCCCACTAGAGACGGAGAAAGGGAATAAATGAATGGAAAAAAGTGAGATGAAATATCGAAGAGATTGTAGAACCTGTTTTTAGGGTTTTTTGTTGGGATTTATGGTTTCTAGTTCCGTGGGTTGTTAATAGATGTAGTTGAAGAGATGTTTTTGGGGATTTTTAATAAATTTAAAAAATATATTTTGATTTTTTTTTATATTATTTAAGAAATTTGAAATGCTTAATAAAGCTGAATTCATTTCGATTTCATTTCAATTCAATTCAAAAATTTTCAAATCGAATATGTAAATAAAAATCATTTGGTATGGTGAAAAAGTTATATCATTAACTGATTAAAAAAATTTTCAAAAATCATTAAAAATCATTTTATAGCAAGCAATTTAGTCCATCTAAATTAAAAATTTATAAAAAACATCATGGAAAATTCGTTTAAAATTTTTAGAAATAATTATTTGTTTTTGAGATATAAATTTTTTAAAATAATCGAAATTTTAATCAGCCAATTTTTCCAAACTTTATACAAAAATATTTGACAAATCAAATATTTCTTTGAAATTTAAAAACATACCATACAATGAAAAGTATGTATTTTTAAGCGCAATAACGATTCAAAAAATCTATTTTGGTAGCTGAGTTAAAAATTTTGGAAGTTCGCCGAAACCTACATTACATTTTGAAAATAAATAATCTGCCCTAATATTTAAAAATTTATAACAAATGGATTACACAGAAAATTTGTCTGATATTTTCACAAAGTATAAGGAGACGTATCTTTATCTTTGACGTTAAAAATAATTCTTAATTATTGAGAGATACATTTTTGAAATTGGTCGAAATTTTAATCAACTTTCGAAAAAACCGATTTTTTATTTTTTATCATCATTGTATTCATAGAGAAAAATATACTTCTTCATAAATTAAGCAGTATTTAAAAATATTCACTCATTCTTGAGATAATCACTTTTAAAGTAAACTGAAATTTTTGTCTGTTTACGAATTCTTACATATACTTAAAAAATCGTAAAAAATCGAGTTCTTAAGATATTTTAATCGACCTGCGTTCACTTATTGAGAAAAGTATGTATTTTCTCGTGATCTCAACTATATTTTAAAATATTCATCAATCCTTGAAATAATCACTTTTAAACTGTGTATTTTAAAAAAGTAAAGAGTATTTTTAAAAAATTGGGAAATATCGAATTTTTAAGATATTACAACGAAACTTTATTCATTGATAAAAAATATTTAATTATTTATTAATTCTTGAGATAATCACTTTTAAAATTAACTTGAATTTTTGTCCGTTACCAAACTTTGACATATTTTAAAAAATTGCGAAAAAGAAAGAAAAGTATGTACTTTCTCATGATCTCACCGTATTTAAAAATCTTTATTCATTATTGAGATAATCATTTTAAAAGTCAACATGTATTTTTATCAGTTAACTAATTTCTTAGATAATTTTTAAAATGTCGAGAAATTCGAATTCTTAAGATATTTTAATTAAACCATGTCCACTTATTGAGAAAAGTATGTATTTTCTCGTGATCTCAACCATATTTTAAAATATTCATCAATCCTTGAGATAATCACTTTTAAACTCTGTATTTTAAAAAAGTAAAGAGTATTTTTAAAAAATTGCTCAAAATAGAATTTTTAGGATATTTCAACGAAACATTATTCATTGATAAAAAAATATTTAATTATTTATTCATTCTTGAGATAATCACTTTTAAAATTAACTTGAATTTTTGTCCGTTACCATACTTTGACATACTTTAAAAAATTGCGAAAAATAAAGAAAAGTATGTACTTTCTTATGATCCCCACCGTATTTAAAAGTCTTTATTCATTATTGAGATAATCATTTTAAAAATCAACTTGTATTTTTATCAGCTAACTAATTTCTTAGATAATTTTTAAAATTTCGAGAAATTCGAATTCTTAAGATATTTTAATTAAACCATGTCCACTTATTGGGAAATGTATGTATTTTCTCGTGATCTCAACCATATTTTAAAATATTCATTAATCCTTGAGATAATCACTTTTAAACTCTGTATTTTAAAAAAGTAAAGAGTATTTATAAAAAATTGCGAAAAATCGAATTTTTAAGATATTTCAACGAAACCTTATTCATTGATAAAAAAATATTTAATTATTTATTCATTCTTGAGATAATCGCTTTTAAAATTAACTTGAATTTTTGTCCGTTACCAAACTTTAACATATTTTAAAAAATTGCGAAAAAGAAAGAAAAGTATGTACTTTCTCATGATCTCACCGTATTTAAAAATCTTTATTCATTATTGAGATAATCATTTTAAAAGTCAACATGTATTTTTATCAGTTAACTAATTTCTTAGATAATTTTTAAAATGTCGAGAAATTCGAATTCTTAAGATATTTTAATTAAACCATGTCCACTTATTGAGAAAAGTATGTATTTTCTCGTGATCTCAACCATATTTTAAAATATTCATCAATACTTGAGATAATCACTTTTAAACTCTGTATTTTAAAAAAGTAAAGAGTATTTTTAAAAAATTGCTCAAAATAGAATTTTTAGGATATTTCAACGAAACATTATTCATTGATAAAAAAATATTTAATTATTTATTCATTCTTGAGATAATCACTTTTAAAATTAACTTGAATTTTTGTCCGTTACCATACTTTGACATACTTTAAAAAATTGCGAAAAATAAAGAAAAGTATGTACTTTCTTATGATCCCCACCGAATTTAAAAATCTTTATTCATTATTGAGATAATCATTTTAAAAATCAACTTGTATTTTTATCAGTTAACGAACTTCTTAGATAATTTTTAAAATTTCGAGAAATTCGAATTCTTAAGATATTTTAATTAAACCATGTCCACTTATTGAGAAAAGTATGTATTTTCTCGTGATCTCAACCATATTTTAAAATATTCATTAATCCTTGAGATAATCACTTTTAAACTCTGTATTTTAAAAAAGTAAAGAGTATTTATAAAAAATTGCGAAAAATCGAATTTTTAAGATATTTCAACGAAACCTTATTCATTGATAAAAAAATATTTAATTATTTATTCATTCTTGAGATAATCGCTTTTAAAATTAACTTGAATTTTTGTCCGTTACCAAACTTTAACATATTTTAAAAAATTGCGAAAAAGAAAGAAAAATATGTACTTTCTCATGATCCCCAACGTATTTAAAAATCTTTATTCATTATTGAGATAATCATTTTAAAAGTCAACTTGTATTTTTATGAGTTAACTAATTTCTTAGATAATTTTTAAAATTTCGAGAAATTCGAATTCTTAAGATATTTTGATTAAACCATGTCCACTTATTGAGAAAAGTATGTATTTTCTCGTGATCTCAACCGTATTTTATAATATTCATCAATCCTTGAGATAATCAGTATTAAAGAGAACATTTATTTTTTGGTCAGTTAACAATTTCTTAGAAAATTTTTCATAAATCGAATTCTTAAGATAATTTAATGAAACTTTATCCACTAATAGATGAAAGTATGTACTTTTTTATGAACCCACCCGTATTTGAAAATCTTTGTTCATTCTTGAGAAAATCGCTTTTAAAGTTAACATATTTTTGTCTGTTAATAAAATGTTAAAATTTAATCAGTAATATCAGTATTTATTGTAATCAGTATTTAATCAAACCGTGTTCACGTATAAAGAAAAATATGAACTTCTCAAAATCTCAACCATATCTTAAAATATTCGAACATTTTTGAAATAATCACCTGTAAAATTAATTACCAACTATATCTATTTGAAATAAAAATTTCTGAGTAGAACATTTCATGGAGAAATTCTCTGAAATTTTCACAACATAGAAAGAAAAGATTATTAAGATGATTTCTATTGAAGCAATATGATTTTAAAAATATTTCTTAATTTTTGAGATATTAATTATATATAGTTTTCAAACTTTATATAATAATTTCTGACAAATCGGCCTCTTCGAATATTTTTTTGAAATTTACATAACATATAAAGAAAAACATGAATTTTCAATTGAAATTAACCAATTAAAAAAATCTATCTTGATGCTTGAGATATAACCGTTTGAAGTTGAGCGAAATTGCATTATTTTTTTTAGTAAGTAATTATATCTATTTGAAGTCATAAATTCCTGATTAGAGCATTTTATGGAGAATTTGTTCAAAATTTTTAAAACATATAAAGAAAAGGATCATCTTTCTCTTCGAAATTGGTCTAAATTTTAATCAATTTCTGAAGTGAACAATTTTTTCAAACTTTATATAAAATTTTCTGACAAAACGGCTTCTTCGAATATTTCTTTGAAATTTACATAGCATATAAAGAAAAGTATGCATTTTCAGTACAAAGGTTCAATTTAAAGATCTTGATTAGATATAAACGTTTGAAGTTGAACAAAATTTGCAACATTTTTTTAAAATAACCAATTATAGGCATTTCAATTCAAAAATTCCTGCGTAAAGCGTTTCTTGAAGAATTTTCTGAAATCTTCATAACATATAAAGAATAGTATCTTCTTTCCAATGAACCAATCTGATTCTAAAAATATTTCTTGGGTTTTGAGATATACCCCTTCGAAGTTGGTCTAAATTTTAATCAATTTCTGAAGTGAGCGATTTTTTCAAACCTTATATAAAAATGTCTGACAAATCGGTTTTTTTGAATATTTCTTTGAAATTTACATGGCATATAAAGAAAAGTATACATTTTCATGTGCGATCATTCAATTCCAAAAATCCATCTTGATTCTTGAGATATAAACGTTTGAATATGACCAAAATTAGCACCACTTTTTTAAAATAACGAATTATATGTATTTTAAGTCAAAAAATCATGAGTAGAGCATTTTATGGAGAATTTGACTGAAATTTTTATTACATATAAAGAAAAATATCTTCTTTCCAATGGAGTAATCCGATTCTAAAAATATTTCTTGGTTTTCGAGATATACCTCTTCGAAATTGGTCTAAATTTTAATCAATTTCTGAAGCGAACGATTTTTTCAAACTTCATATAAAAATTTCTGACAAATCGACTTCTTCGAATATTTCTTTAAAATCTACATACCATATAAAGAAAAGTATGCGTTTTCAAGTGTACTAATTCAATTCAAAAAATCCATCTTGATTCTTGAGATATTAACGTTTGAAGTTGACCAAATTTTGCACCACTTTTCTAAATAACTAATTATATGCATTTCAAGTCAAAAATTCCTGAGTATAGAGTTGCATGGAGAATTTATCTGAAATTTTCATAACATATAAAGAAAAGTATCTTCTTTCCAATGAAGTAATCCGATTCTAAAAATATTTCTTGGTTTTTGAGACATATCTCTTCGAAATTGGTCCAAATTTTCATCAATTCCCGAAGTGAACGATTTTTTCAAACTTCATATACAAATTTCTGACAAATCGGCTTCTTCGAATATTTCTTTAAAATTTACATAGCATATAAAGAGAAGTATGCATATTCAAGTGCAGTAATTCAATTTAAAATATCCATCTTAGTTCTTGAGATATAAACGTTTGAAGTTGACCAAAATTTGTACCATTTTTTTAAAATAACCAGTTATAGGTATTTCAAGTCAGAAATTCCTGAGAAGAGCATTTTATGGAGAATTTGTCTGAAATTTTTATAACATATAAAGAAAAGTAACTTCTTTCCAATGGAGTAATCCGATTCTAAAAATATTTCTTGGTTTTCGAGATATACCTCTTCGAAATTGGTCTAAATTTTAATCAATTTCTGAAGTGAACGATTTTTTCAAACTTCATATAAAAATTTCGCACCATTTTTCTAAATAACTAATTATATGCATTTCAAGTCAGAAATTCCTGAGAAGAGCATTTTATGGAGAATTTGTCTGAAATTTTTATAACATATAAAGAAGAATATCTTCTTTTCAATGGAATAATCCGATTCTAAAAATATTTCTTAGTTTTTGAGATTTATCTCTTCGAAATTGGTCCAAATTTTCATCAATTCCCAAAGTGAACGATTTTTTCAAACTTCATATAAAAATTTCTGACAAATCGGCTTCTTTGAATATTTCTTTAAAATTTACATAGCATATAAAGAAAAGTATGCATTTTCAAGTGTAATAATGCAATTTAAAAAATCCATCTTGATTCTTGAGATATAAACGTTTGAATATTACCAAAATTTGCACAATTTTTTTAAAATAACAATTTATAGGCGTCAAGTCAAAAATTTCTGAGTAGAGCATTTCATGAGGAATTTATCTGAAATTCTCAAAATGGATAAAGAAAAGTATCTTCTTTACAATGGAGTTATCCGATTCTAAAAATATTTCTTGGTTTTTGAGATATACCTCTTCGAAATTGGTCTAAATTTTAATCAATTTCTGGAGTGAACGATTTTTTCAATCTTTATATAAAAATTTCTAACAAATCGGCTTCTTCGAATATCTCTTTAAAATTTACATAGCTTGTAAAGAAAAGTATGCATTTTCAAGTGCAATAATTCAATTTAAAAAATCCTTCTTAATTCTTGAGATATAAACGTTTGAAGTTGAGCAAAATTTGTACCAATTTTCTTAAATAACTAATTATAGGCATTTCAAGTCAAAAATTCCTGAGAAAAGCTTTTTATGGAGAATTTGTCTGAAATTTTTATAACATATAAAGAAGAATATCTTCTTTTCAATGGAATAATCCGATTCTAATAATATTTCTCAGTTTTTTAGAATTATCTCTTCGAAATTAGTCCAAATTTTCATCAATTCCCGAAGTGAACGATTTTTTCAAACTTCATATAAAAATTTCTGTCAAATCGGCTTCTTTGAATATTTCTTTAAAACTTACATAGCATATAAAGAAAAGTATGCATTTTCAAGTGCAATAATTCAATTTAAAAAATCCATCTTGATTCTTGAGATATAAACGTTTGAATATTACCAAAATTTGCACAATTTTCTTAAAATAACAATTTATAGGCGTCAAGTCAAAAATTTCTGAGTAGAGCATTTCATGAAAAATTTATCAGAAATTCTCAAAATGGATAAAGAAAAGTATCTTCTTTACAATGGAGTTATCCGATTCTAAAAATATTTCTTGGTTTTTGAGATATACCTCTTCGAAATTGGTCTAAATTTTAATCATTTTCTGAAGTGAACGATTTTTTCAATCTTTATATAAAAATTTTTGACAAATCGGCTTCTTCGAATATTTCTTTTAAATTTACATAGCATATAAAGAAAAGTATGCATTTTCAAGTGCAATAATTCAATTTAAAAAATCCTTCTTAATTCTTGAGATATAAACGTTTGAAGTTGACCAAAATTTGTACCATTTTTTTAAAATAACCAATTATAGGCATTTCAAGTCAAAAATTCCTGAGTATAGAGTTGCATGGAGAATTTATCTGAAATTTTCATAACATATAAAGAAAAATATCTTCTATTCAATGGAGCAATCCGACTCTAAAAATATTTCTTGGTTTTTGAGATATATCTCTTCGAAATTGGTCTAAATTTTAATCAATTTTGGAAGTGAACGATTTTTTCAAACTTCATATAAAAATTTCTGACAAATCGGCTTCTTGGAATATTTCTTTAAAATTTAAACAGCTTATAAAGAAAAGTATGCATTTTCAAGTGCAATAATTCAATTTAAAATATCCCTCTTAGTTCTTGAGATATAAACGTTTGAAGTTGACCAAAACTTGTACCATTTTTTTAAAATAACCAATTATAGGCATTTCAAGTCAAAAATTCCTGAGAAGAGCATTTTATGGAGAATTTGTCTGAAATTTTTATAACATATAAAGAAAAATATCTTCTATTCAATGGAGCAATCCGACTCTAAAAATATTTCTTGGTTTTTGAGATATATCTCTTCGAAATTGCTCTAAATTTTAATCAATTTCTGAAGTGAACGATTTTTTCAATCTTTATATAAAAATTTCTGACAAATCTTCGAATATTTCTTTTAAATTTACATGGCATATAAAAAAAAGGATGCATTTTCAAGTGCAGTAATTCAATTTAAAAAATCCATCTTGATTCTTGAGATATAAACGTTTGAAGTTGAACAAAATTTGTCCATTTTTTTTTAATAATCAATTAATGCATTTCAAGTCCAACATTCCTGAGTACAGAAGTAATTGTATTAATAATCTCCCTCCTTAATTATATGATATCTATGGATGCCAACCATATTTTTAGTTACTAAATGTAAAGACATCCTCGCGTAAAAATAAAATGTCAAAAATTTCCATTTTATATTGTTGCAATAATGGAAATGTGTAGTCTTCGCAATAAAACGAAGGAGGTTACATTGTTTAGCACGATAAGGTATTGAAAAGGGAAAGAAACTATCCGGAAAACGTTTTCTTGTAAGTATACAAATTTTTCTACTTTACAAAAATAAAAATAAATTCCTCAACATTTCGAATTACGGTTTATTTCAACCTTGTAAAGAAAAAAATGCTTTAAATACACATAAATATCACGTTCCACTTAAAAAAATTTTAAAAGTTATCTAATAAAAATTCCCTGATTATTATTTATTTTTTTCCTACTTAAAAACCCGCGATATCTAAAAATATACGCGACAAACATTTTAAAATTATCATTCCCAACCCAATTAACATACCTCCATCATTTTTCATTCGAAACCCATTTTTCATGAATTCACCTTTCATTATAATTACATGCACTTGCAAACCAACACGCGTCTACAACTCGTTAAAAATACGTTAATTTAGAAATTGATTTCACCAATTTACAACGATTACATAAAGGATGAAATTTTTTTGACAATTAAGATAGTTTAAAGAGAAATATTAAAGAGAAACGAACCGTTTCTATTTAGCGATCACACATTTACTGATTCGTTTGAAATATGGTGGGTTTTAGGACGAAGAAAAACCATAAACCACCCCTCCACGGCTTCACGCGGAGGGAAGACCCTCGATTTTAATTGCTTTCGAGGTTTTTGGAACCGCCTCTCTTGGACTTCTCGGGTGTTATTCTTTGCATTTTGTATTCAAAAACAACAAATTTGCATTTATTATGCACCTTATATGCTTGTTTTTAACACTACCGGTTTTAAGATTTCAAGAAAGAAAATAAATTTACTTTATTTTGAGGATGATGATGATGGTACATTTCAACCTTCTTTAAATTTCTTTGATTTTATTAATCCTTTTTATAAGTTTAGAGAAATATAGTAGAAATATATATATATTTCTTATTTGCTCTCATTTTCTTCTTATTTGCTTATATTTTAAATATTTATTAGTACCGATTTCGATTGTAACAAGTCATCATCAGGCAAAATGTAAGTTCTGTGATATACCTATACAGATATATACAGGTGTCCGGTATCTTCCGGATCAAAGGTATATAGCGTTAGACATTATGTTGAGACGATTTTTCTAATAATTTTTCATATTGTTTATAATAACCGCATGAGAACTGCTTAAGGACGACTTTAAGCGGTTTTTTTTAACATTTTCCTTTGTCATTTATTAAGGCCTAGTACTATACCTAGGCCTCTTAAACATTCATTCTAGAACGATATGATTTTTGACCAAAAAGCATTAGTCCATTAAAATTGATTGGTTCTCCTTTAAAATTGAATCTTGTAAGACAGCATAACATTTCTTTAACTTTTTCTGGCTAAACTCGCAAGTAGGGAACAGTTATTTAATCTAGTTTGCACTTAAAAATGGCAAAGAATGTCATTGCAGAAAATTCTACGAAAGCTATAAACTAGACAGTGTTAAAGCAATTGGTTATACAGATAACGAAATAATTACAAATATTCCATTAAATTGGAAAATGGCACAATAGTTTTCTGCCAAATACAAGATGACACAGAAATGATTCCTTTTACAATTACACTTGTTGAATTACGTTTGGCTTGAATACGGCTTCATATACAATTTTATTTTAATGTTTTAAAGCGAGATACTACGATATATGTTCGAAGAGACTGTAATCAAAATTTCTAACTTATAAATGAGATATTCTGAGATGCAATAGGTCATACTAGCAACAAGTTGGCAAACCATTCTAGAAATTACAATATTTTAAATGTTATGGCTTATGTACGTCAATTGTTTCTGGAGAAAAACTTTCAGGAAAGAAAGTTACCAGGTGTACAACACAGGAAGAAGAAGAGAAATTCACTTAACTGACAAAAACACTTAATTGAAATTCACCTAACCTATGCTTGTATCTGCTAATCCTCTTCATATAATGTTTCATCCTTCATCAATCTCTTGATGTTGGAGATGGTTTGGTCACCGTAAGTTACTCTGATAAACGCCAACTGTCTCTGGGAAAAAACTTTCAGGAAAGATAGCAAAAAAATTGGTTATGGCTTATGTTGCCAAAAATTTGGCATACTCTATGGTATGGTACAGAAATTTTGAGATGCAATATCATCATGCTGTTAACAAGTTGGCGCTACATAAGAAAATTAAAACTTTGTAGGTGTAATAGCTCATATTGCCCATAGGTTGGCATACTCTATGATCTAGAACAGACAGTTTGAAATACATTAGCTCATACTGTCAAAAGTTGGCTGCCAGTAAAGGAGGTTATAACCTTCTGGTTACAGTAGCTCATGTTGCCCATAAATTGGCAGATTCTATAATTTAGAACAGTAAGTCTGAAATACAATAGTTCATATTGCCAAAAAGTTGGCTGAAAATAAAGGAGGTTATAACCTTCTGGTTACAGTAGCTTATGTTGCCCACAAATTGGCAGATTCTATGATTTAGAACAGGCAGTCTGAAATACAATAGCTCATATTGCCAAAAGCTTGGCTGAAAATAAAGGAGGTTATAACATTCTGGTTACAGTAGCTCATGTTGCCCACAAATTGGCAGATTCTATGATTTAGAACAGGCAGTCTGAAATACAATAGTTCATACCGCCTAAAGGTTGCTGAAAATAAAGGAGGCTATAACCTTCTGGTTACAGTAGCTCATGTTGCCCACAAATTGGCAGATTCTATGATCTAGAACAGGCAGTCTGAAACACAATACCTGATACTGCCAAAAAGTTGGCTGAAAATAAAGGAGGTTACAACCTTCTGGTTACAGTAGCTCATGTTGCCCACAAATTGGCAGATTCTATGATCTAGAACAGGCAGTCTGAAATACAATACCTGATACTGCCAAAAAGTTGGCTGAAAATAAAGGGAGGTTATAACCTTCTTGTAAGAGTAGCTCATGTTGCCCACAAAAATTGGTAGATTCTATGATTTAGAACAGGCAGGCTGAAATACAATAGCTCATACTACCAAAAAGCTGGCTGAAAATAAGGGAGGTTATAACATTTTGGTTACAGTAGCTCATGTTGCCCACAAATTGGCAGATTCTATGATTTAGAACAGGCAATCTGAAATAAAATAGCTCATATTGCCAAAAAGTTGGCTGAAAATAAAGGAGGTTACAACCTTCTGCTTACAGTAGCTCATGTTTCCCACAAATTGGCAGATTCTATGATTTAGAACAGGCAGTCTGAAATACAATAGCTCATACTGCCAAAAAGTTGGCTGTCAGTAAAGGAGGTTATAACCTTCTGGTTACAGTAGCTCATGTTGCCCACAAATTGGCAGATTCTATGATTTAGAACAGGCAATCTGAAATAAAATAGCTCATATTGCCAAAAAGTTGGCTGAAAATAAAGGAGGTTATAACCTTCTGGTTACAGTAGCTCATGTTGCTCACAAATTGGCAGATTCCATGATTTAGAACAGGCAGTCTGAAATACAATAGCTCATATTGCCAAAATGTGGGCTGAAAATAAAGGAGGCTATAACCTTCTTGTAAGAGTAGCTCATGTTGCCCACAAAAATTGGCAGATTCTATGATTTAGAACAGGCAGGCTGAAATACAATAGCTCATATTGCCAAAAAGTTGGCTGAAAATAAAGGAGGTTATAACCTTCTGGTTACAGTGACTCATGTTGCCCACAAATTGGCAGATTCTATGATCTAGAACAGTAAGTCTGAAATACAATAGCTCATATTGCCAAAAAGTTGGCTGAAAATAAAGGAGGTTACAACCTTCTGCTTACAGTAGCTCATGTTTCCCACAAATTGGCGGATTCTATGATTTAGTACAGGCAGTCTGAAATACAATAGCTCATACTGCCAAAATGTTGGCTGAAAATAAAGGAGGCTATAACTTTCATGTAAGAGTAGCTCATGTTGCCCACAAAAATTGGCAGATTCTATGATTTAGAACAGGCAGGCTGAAATACAATAGCTCATACTGCCAAAAAGTTGGCTGAAAATAAAGGAGGTTATAACCTTCTGGTTACAGTAGCTCATGTTGCCTACAAATTGACAGATTCTATGATTTAGGACAGGCAGTCTGAAATACAATAGTTCATACTGCCAAAAAGTTGGCTAAAAATAAAGGAGGTTATAACCTTCTCGTTACAGTGACTCATGTTGCCCACAAATTGACAGATTCTGTAATCTAGAACAGGAAGTCTGATATACAATAGCTTTATGCTGCGAAAAAAATGGCAGCTAAGAAACAAGGTTACAAAGTTTTGGTTATAGTACCTCATATCGCCCACAACTTGACAGATACTATGATCTAGAACAGGGAGTCTGAAATACAATAGCTCATACTGCTAAAAATTGACTGCCAATAAAGGAGGCTACATCCTTCTGGTTACAGTAGTTCAAGTTGTCCACAAGTTGGCAGACTCTTTGATCTAGAGCAGAATGTATGAAATAAAATAGCTCATGTTGCTAAAAATTCTCTACCAATAAAGGAGGATACAACCTTGTGGTTATAGTAGCCCATACTGCAAACATTTTGGTAGATTTTATGATATGGCAATAGTTCTGGATTACAATACCATATCATATAAAGAAAATTACAACTTTCTAGGTATAGTACCTTAGCTTTTAAGATATCGATTAGAATTTCTGAGATACAATACTCATAAAAGAAATATACAACTTATAAAGGACCCTTTTTGAGCTTTGATGATGATGAGTGGGTATAGATATTATCTGTTTACATCATCTATTATCTAACATTTATATTATGTACGTTAGTTCAAAATGTTATTTTTCGACTAAGCAAGATGGAAATATTGCTCTATTGACTCATCATAGAAATTAATACTTGAGTTTCTCAAACTTAAGCATTCATTTTGTGCGCGTAGAATACAGCTTATGACAAAATTAGAAAGCACGAAGGTGTTTCTTTACTGTATGATCCAATATGTGACGATGTTGACCCATACAGTAGTTTTTTTATGGCATTCTATCACATTATTTGTGATTAGAAAACCTGAATCGATCACTAAACCAAGATTGCTAGCTTCTGGAAAAACTTAATTTTTTTCATTACTTAAAAATGCATCCATTGCATTTCAATGACTGAAACATATTAGTTTTGATTTTGCCAAATTAAAATTCTATTAGAATAATAAGTAGTAACTTTAGATCTTGATTTATAAACAAACAGGCCGAAGCAAAAGCCTCGCTTAGAAAAGAAATATACAATTAAATTTAAGACAAGATAGCAAGCAATTTTGATTACATATCTTTCCATAATTGCAACATTTAGCAAAAAATTGTAATATTAATTAAATTAAAAAACAATACTAACTTTAAATCAATAAAAAACTTGTAGCAAAAAATATGACCTTTAATTATAATTTTTTAACAACTCTTTTTGACTATAAACTCAGGGTTATTGCAATTACAGAAATATTACTGTTTGTGGAATAGAGTCTTTGTGATACAATCAGTGCTTTCAATATCGGATCAAAATCTTCTTAACAATCTTTCAAAATCTTCCAAAACAGGAAATAGCAATGAGAAATAAAAAATGATAACCCACCATGAGCTGTCATGCGCGAAAATATTTCTGTAAACTTTTGACTTTTGTTGGTAAATGAATATGTAAATATTCCCATTAATGGTTCATAAATATGTATGAATACCACTAGGAGAATTTTCAGGTCATATTAGTTTGTTTCTATTAGATAATGATGCCATACAAACTATTCATCGCACAATTTTCTGTGTTAATTAAAGGTTTTCTTATTCATAGTGTTTAGTTTGCCTAATGATTTGATAGAGTTATGTTGGGTTGGGTTGCATTATTAATTAGTGGAGGACGTAAGCGAGAGGGATAGGAACGTAGATTCAGAAACTATTAGTTATTGAAGAAAGACGCCGATAAAAAGGGAACATGCAATGAAATAGATGGAGACAAAACTACCAAGTTTTTTTATAAAATATCTTATGAAGCAAGAAAGTGAGTAAAGGGAAGAAACTGGTGACCAAATTCTGTTGATTTGGCAATTTGCAACTCAAACAACTCCGATTAATTGTCTCTATGATTCCAAGACGTTTGATTTATTTATTTTATTGTAATTAGTTCAGAAATTGTAATAAAATCAAAATATTTAAATCAAAGTAGAAATGGTACTAAATGGTACTAAAATATATACTTTAAAAAAGCTTTAGATATAATAACACATGCTGCTAAGAGATTGGCAGGCTCTGAGATACTATGAATATTATGATATATACTACGATACTACGATATATATTTAGAATCTCTGAGATACAATGGCTCTAAGGTACTATACCTAATACTAAGAGTAAATACAGTAAATGTCCACTAGCAACAAATTGTGACATTAGTCTCAAAATAACTGTTTTATACAAGTGTGTTCACTAGACATAACATTTGCTAAAAGTTACTCTATCTGCAGTTATGAATGTGTCTGCATTGAGTACTTATCTACTGGCAATAAAATTGACAACAGCAAATTACATCTACATTTCTACTCAAGATATACTATAACGGCATTAAATTAAATGCAGTGTTATATTTATTGTATTCAACAAGTAACTGGATTGGCAATCTCTGGTGCGATAAGTACAATTCAAATGTTGGCAATGGATGTTCTACTTAGCCTAACTCCTTCGTATATGTATATATAGAGAAAGTGGCCAGAACTATTATTTACAGATTTAAGCAACACGCTCAAATCTGTTCTGATATGTCTTATATAAGATATAATAGGTATTGGTACTGTGTTATTAATGCCGTCAGATTTGACGAGGACACGGTTAGCGCTTAATACCAGATTAAACTTTCTGAACGGCAGACCTGGATTGGAAATTAAGATTCTCTGATTCAGCTGCATGTTCACAGATGGATCAATAACGCTGGAATGAGTCGGGGCAGAGTCGTCTTATTAACATAAGAACTAAAATTCTTCTAGAGAGAGAGCGAGAGAGGTGAAGATCATGGCCATTAGATCCTTCTTAGACAATCAAGCCACAATCCAGGCTCTGATTAATTACTCTAAGAGAACTTTAAACACACTCAGTGATGATAACCGAGTTTCTTTGATCTGGGTCCCAGGTCACTCTGGAGTAGTTGGCAATGAAACGGCAGATGAGTTAGAGCTAATGCGTTTGTAGGGCGAGAGCCAGCAATCGATTAAAAAGACACAAGATTAGACTGTGATCCGAAGAAAGAGTGCGCCTACTATGGACCGGCTTTCCTGGAATGAATTATTTATAACACATTGACACTGTCAGAGCTGGGAATACCACAGCACGTGCTTATGGCAGTATTAGAGTTCTAATGGGCATAGTCAACGAAGTTGATTGTCGCCTATGTGCAGAGGACGAGGAGATGGTTGAACATGTTTTATACCACTGCAGTCAGTCGTATCAGATTTTCAATTGTTGAAAATCAAAAATCTACGGATCTGAAAAATTTTTGTTTGTTCGTTAAAAGTATTGGACCGCACGGTGAAATTTGATAACGTTATCTAACGAGATACAATAGACTCTTTGGTTCGCGATGCAAGATACTGTGAGATAAGTAAATGTATGCAATTTAATGTACAATTGTTATATTGCCTTGATTATAACAAAAGATGAACGAAAAAATGTGAGTAGAGGAATGGGATATTAATAAAATGCAATCTTGAAATTTATAAAACACTGTTATCGGAAATAAATTCAAAAGACTTTTGTCAAAACTTGGTTTGGCCACCTTTTAGAAATTGTTCTACGATTTCTTGTCCGTCATTTTTATTTCTTCTCTCGCTTAAACTTTTCAAACAAACAAATACACTACATCAACTAAACTCAACTAAATTTCGGCTGCAAATACACTCATCAGATATGTGTACGCAAGATTTAGTGTTCAATCTCGAAATAGATGTCGCAATTTTCTTGCTAGTACAGATGTACATTAACATTCAATAACTCATGGTACCAGGAAGTTGGTAGCCTATAAAGAGAATTAGAACTTTCGAGATGAGTAGCTTGTAGTCAACAAGTTGTTGGATTCTATAATATAACACATACAATAACTCATGCTACCAGTAAGTTGGCAGCCTCTAAGGAAAATTAGTAGTTGCAACAAATTGGATTACACGTTTTGTAGTGATTTGTCTAACAAAATGGAATACAAGGAAAATTACAACATTTAAAATGTAGTAGCTTATGTTGTTAACAAGTTAGCAGACTCTATGATCTGGAACAGTAACTGTAAGATATAATGAAAATTAAAACATTTAAGGCGTAGTAGCTCATGCAGCCAACAAGTTGACAGACTCTATGATCTAAAACAAAAACTCTAAGTTACAATGGGTCATATTGTCAAAAAGGTCGTAACTTATGAGGAAAATAACAACATTCTAGGCATAATTGCTTATGATGCCAACATGTTAAAGGAAGCCACCACCTTCTAAATGTAGTAGCTCATGCTACCAACAGGTTGCCAGACTCCGTGATCTAGAACAGCAATTCTAAGATTTAATAACTCATGCTACCAGTAAGTTGGCAGTCTATAAGAAAAAATATAAATTTCGAAATGTAGTATATCATGGTACCAACAGATTAGCAGACTCTGTGATCTAGAGCAGGAACTCTAAGATATAGTAACTCATGCTCCCAGTACGTTGGCAGCCTCTAAGGAAAATTAGTAGTTGTAACAAATTGGATTACACGTTTTGTAGTGATTTGTCTAACAAATTGACCTACAAGGAAAATTACAACATTTAAAATGTAGTAGCTCATATTGTCAACAAGTTAGCAGATTCTATGATCTGGAGCAGAAAAAGCTCATGCTACCAGTGAGTTGGCAGCCTATAAGAAAAACTATAAATTTTGAAATGCAGTATATCATGTTATTAACAAGCTGGCAGACTCTGTGATCTAGAACAGGAACTCTAAAATATAATAACTCATGCTGGCAGCAAGTTAACAGCCTCTAAGAAAAATTAGTAGTTGCAACAAATTGGATTACACGTTTTGTAGTGATTTCTCTAACAAATTGGCCTACAAGGAAAATTACAACATTTAAAATGTAGTAGCTCATATTGTCAATAAATTAGCAGGCTCTATTATTAGGAACAGTAACCGTAAGATATAATAACTCATGCTATCAGCAAGTTGACAACATAGAATGAAAATTAAAACATTCAAGACATAGTAGCTCATGCATCCAACAAGTTGACAGACTCTATGATGTAAAACAAAAACTCTAAGTTACAATGACTCATATTGTCAAAAAGGTGGTATCCTATGAGGAAAATGACAACTTTCTAGGTGTAATAGTTTATGATGCCAACATGTTAAAAAAGCTACCATTTTTTAAATTTAGTAGCTCATGCTACCAACAGATTGGCAGACTCTGTGATCTAGAGCAGGAGCCCTAAGATATAATAACTCATGCTAAAAATAAATTGGCAGCCTCTAAGGAAAATTGATTTTTCTAACAAATTGGCCTACAAGGAAAATTACAACATTTAAAATGTAATAGCTCATATTGTCAACAAGTTAGCAGTCTCTATGATCTGGAGCAGTAACTGCAAGATATAATAGCTTGTGCTACCAGTAAGTTGGCAGCCTATAAGAAAAATTATAAATTTCGAAATGTAGTATATCATGTTATCAACAAGTTGGCAGAGTCTGTGATCTAGAACAGGAACTCTAAGATATAATAACTCATGCTCCCAGTATGTTGGCAGCCTCTAAGGAAAATTAGTAGTTGCAACAAATTAGATTACACGTTTTGTAGTGATTTATCTAACAAATAGGCCTACAAGGAAAATTACAACATTTAAAATGTAGTAGCTCATATTGTCAATAAGTTAGAAGACCCTATGATCTGGAATATAAACTGTAACGTATAATAACTAATGCTATCAGCAAGTTGACATCATATAATGAAAATTAAAACATCCAAGGCGTAGTAGCTCATGCAACCAACAAGTTGACAGACTCTATGATGTAAAACAAAAACTCTAAGTTACAATGGCTCATATTGTCAAAAAGGTGGTCACTTATGAGGAAAATGACAACTTTCTAGGCGTAATTGCTTATGATGCCTACATGTTAAAGGAAGCCACCACCTTCTAAATGTAATAGCTCATGCTACCAACAGATTAGCAGACTCTATGATCTAGAACAGGAGCTCTAAGATATAATAACTCATGCTAAAAGTAAATTAGTAGGTGCAACAAATTGGATTACACGTTTTATAGTGATTGGTCTAACAAATTGACCTACAAGGAAAATTACAACATTTAAAATGTAGTAGCTCATATTGTCAACAAGTTAGCAGATTCTATGATCTGGAGCAGAAACTGCAAGATATAATAGCTCATGCTACCAGCAAGTTGACAGCATATAATGAAAATTAAAACGTTCAAGGCGTAGTAGCTCATGCAGCCAACAAGTTGATAGACTCTATGATCTAAAACAAAAACTCTAAGTTACAATGGCTCATATTGTCAAAAAGGTGGTATCCTATGAGGAAAATAACAACTTTCTAGGTGTAATAGTTTATGATGCCAACATGTTAAAGAAAGCTAAATGTAGTAGTTCATGTTACCAACAGGATGGCAGACTCTGTCATCTAAAGCAGGAACTCTAAGATATAATAACTCATGCTACCAGTAAGTTGGCAGCATACAAAATAATTTAAATAAAAAAATTTAATTTAAAATTTAATATAGAATAGGATTTTTAAGATTCATCAAAGATTCCAACAAATTTGATCGAAGTGGACGAATGTTGATAGGCTATAAGGAAATTTACAACTTACGAAATGTAGTAGCTTATTCTGCCAACATGTTGGTAGCTAGCAAAGGAAGTTACAACCTCCTACAGTATGTCCCTGGAATGAGTTACAAAGAGAAAAAAATTCTTAATTTTTGTAAAAGTTAATTAATGATTTCCATTTTTATATAAAATATGGAGTTTTTCTAGAATTTTTTTGGAGTTTTAAATATGGTTTTTTAATAAGTACTGTAACTACGTGTTGGCAAGTTGACAATAGTTGTAACTTTAATGCTTTCTATAGCTACACAGCATAAATTGAATTTTTAAATTTTTTCATTTGGAAAAATAGTTCAATTTTTACATAAAAATGAGAATGAATAATTATCTTTTATAGTTAGAATATAAAAGTTGTGCTACACCCAACTCTTTTTTACACGGTCTTTTTAACACGATTTTGAAACAACACGGTTCACCAATAAATTTTTTTACACGATTTTTTTGTTATAGCACGAATCCCAAAAACAAATTCGTATTCTCACACTACCAACAAGTTGGCAGACTCTATAATCTAGATAACTCTAGGATATAGTGGCTCCTACTGCCAGTAAGTTGGCATCTTATGAGGAAGATTGCAACTTTTTTAACTTTTCTTTTTCAATAAAAGAAGTTACCACTTTCTAAATATAGTATCTTATGCAGACAACAAGTTGGCAGACTCTATAGTCTAAAACAGGAACTCTAGGATACAATGAGTCATACTGCTAGTATATTTGCATCCTATGAAGAAAATGATTTTGAACGTAACAGCTCATGCTGCCAATATGTTGGCAGGCAATAAAGGGAATTGCCGCCTTCTAAATGTAGTAACTCATGTTACCAAAAGTTTGGCAGACTCTGTGTTCTAAAACAGGAAATCTAAGATGTAATAACTCATGCCATCAGTAAGTTGGCAGTTTATAAGGAAAATAACAACTTTCGAATTGTAGGAGCTCATGTAACTAATAAGTTTTTAGACTTCATGATATATAACACGAACTTTAAGATACAATATCTCATACTGGCAGCCTTTTACTATTTCCAAAAGATTAAATAACACAGTGATTCGTACCTATCATTTATACAAGTGGGTATAACTTAATACCGTTATTAACCTTATCATCGACTCTATTACTTTCGGTAGCAAGATATTAACAGTATTAGATTCAGTATTAACAGTTTTTTTATATATAAAACTGTTTTTCAAAATTCCAAACAATCATCACCTAATATTTTGTTCTAACACCTCCTATCCGATCAATGTCTAACAATTTTTTTATATGTAATTTGTGAGATAGGTTCTAACATCTAAAACATCTAAAACAGCATTGGTCATCAGACGGTGATCATTAGGTGGTGATTGGAGAAAACACAAAGCATTGCCAAATGGTAATTTTTTATAACCTCCTCAATATAGCTGCAATCAACGCTTTTCTTATCTGCAAAGGCAACATACCAGATGATGAATTTGCCAAGACTCATAGAATATTAAATCATTATATATAGTACAAGCATCATAATAAACATATATATGAGAAATTAGCACTTCAAGGTTGTCATCCTTCAGATTTTTTTCTATTTATGATACCATAAATCACACCCAATCGAAAGTGTTAAGGAAGCCTTCCCGAAAGAGGGATGGTCAACCAAAGTAATGATAACATCTAGACTCTCAATTCAGTCCCATGTTGTACTTAAAGAGGATAAACTTGAAACCGGCAAAGCAATTTATGCTCTAAATCCGCATTTGGTTAACTTAAAGTAATAAACACATCAGCTCGGTTTATGTAGGATTTAATATCTTCAAATCTATATATTTAGTCTTGGTCCGTTTTTAATAATTCTTTCAGATCTTTGTTATAACTCCATCTTCCATATTTGTAATCAAACCATACTAACTTTTATTTGTAAGAATCATGTTAATGTCTTCATGTTAGATATTTATTTATTATCACTGAGTGAGTGTATATTTACATCATTATGTAATGGTATTTATAAGTCTATTAAGTGACATGTAACAGTACGACTCAGATATTACGAACGCTCAACTTCGATTAAACGAAAAATTATAATATAAAATATTGATTTATTTCAAAAATTAAAAATTACATCATATTCGCGAAATTGTTTTCTATGTCAATGAATTTATGTTGAAATAGTAGGATCAGTGCTGTTTAGTAACGCTTACCGGCCTTGTGATGTATATCTCACTTACCGCACTCAAACCGATAATATAAACATTAATATACCGAGCAGTATAAAATGTCCGATATAACTATAAAGTGTAGAATTTAGAATCTTTTCCGTTACTAAATCTCCCGTTATCTTCCCCAACTTTTTCTAACAAAACAAACCTCGAAAACGAAAAATTATAATATAAAACATTGACTTATTTCAAAAATTAAAAATAACATCATATTCGCGAAATTGTTTTTTATATCAATGAATTTATATTGAAATGGTAGGGTCAGTGCTGTTTAGTAACGCTTACCGGCCATGTGATGTATATCTCACTTACCGCACTCAAACCGATAATACAAACAGTAATATACCGAGCAGTATGAAATGTGCGATTTAACTATAAAGTATAGAATTTAAAATCTTTCCCGTTACTAAATATTCCGTTATCTTCCCCAACTTTTTCTAACAAAACAAGCCTCGAAAACGAAAAATTATAATATAAAACATTGACTTATTTCAAAAATTAAAAATGACATCATAACACGAAATTGTTTTCTATATCAATGAATTTATGTTGAAATAGTAGGATCAGTGCTGTTTAGTAACACTTACCGGCCATGTGATGTATATCTCACTTACTGCACTCAAACCGATAATATAAACATTAATATACCGAGCAGTATAAAATGTCCGATATAACTATAAAGTCTAGAATTTAGAATCTTTTCCGTTACTAAATCTCCCGTTATCTTCCCCAACATTTTCTAACAAAACAAACCTCAAAAACGAAAAAAAAAATTGTGAAAGTTGTCCCTTTTCACGTTATCTTTGAATCTTATTATGCAAACAACCCCTTTCAGCTTTCTCCTTTTTTTTTGCTCCCGGGGTAAAACTTTCTAACAACCCAACCGCAACGAAAAAAAAAATGGATGTTGAGAATCAGTTGTGGAGAATGAAGGGCTCGTAGAGAGAGAGTATTATAGCGGGAATCGTGGGGGCGACCCGTTTTGTTAAACGGGAATTTATTCAGTAGGTCATGGTTCGGGGCGAAGTTAGGTTCGGTTTCCTAAACCAGCTTTAACTTGTTCTCTATATATATATTCTCGATTAAATCCAATTTGAACTACCACTTACGATTTTCGCGGTTACATCGAGAAGTTTCGCGGTTACGAAATCGTCGCGATATTTCTATTAATTAATTAAATTGTGCAGTGTCGTGTTTTGATCAAAGATAAAAAAATGTTCGAGGATGTTAATGTAACGAAAATTAATGATGGTAAAGTATTTAAAAAGTTTTTATTCAATTAATAATCGATTTTTCACTTAATCAAGTTTTTAAGCTTCTAATAAAAAAAATAATTAAAAATAATTAACGTCTTTTCCCCCATTCATAAAAAAGTCTCTTTAACCAACAATTACCCACACCCTCTAAAAATTTCATCCCCTCATCCGGGTTTCACATATAACATCAAGATGGCCGCCTGTACACGGTTTTCAGGGTGGGAGGGTTGATTTCAGATCCGGAGAAACTCCGGGTGAGGGGAGGAAAAGGGGTGCGAGTGTGATGTCTCGTTCTGTATTACGGCGGCGAAAGAAGGGGGTTGGTCATCGATCTTCAGTGTTGTTTGAGTTTCTTTTTAACTTATCCGGGTTGGGTGGGGGTTAAAAATAATTTGATTATAATTCAAAAATAAATAAATAAAATTAAATAAATTAAAAGGAACTTGAGGTTGAATTCGGTTGTCGAAGGGGAGCAACAAGCTAATAGTTATGGATCCTTTTCCGAGGTGGAAAGGGGTTCGTTTCGTTATCGGGAAAACGGGCGGAAAATTAAGTCGGGGTGTCTTCATTGATTTTCCGGTGGAAATAAAAGGGTTGCTTTTATTTACTTTTTTTCTGACTAATTTATGATATTATTTATAGAAAAAATAACATAATAAAAAAACGAATGTTATTTTAAATTGAAGCTAAAAGCTGCTATTTTAAGATAATAAATAATCAATAAATTGTCGTGAAATCTTGATAGATAAACATAAAAATATTAAAGGTTGTTTTAAAGGTGGTTTTAAAGGATAAGAAATCATCTTCTTTGTATTTTTAAGAATAAAAAATGATTTTTTTGCCAAAAATAAAACTCAAAGTTCATATTTTAAAATACCATATATTAATCCATATAGTCCTATCAAATTTTGTTCAAATACCTTAAGATTGTTGAATACTGTTTTGTGGTTAAAATTAATAAAGATGGCTAAAAGTTTAAAAAATCATTCGGCTTTATTTTTAGCAATAAGAAAACCATTTTTAGTTTAAATTGAAGCTAAAAGTTTCTATTTTAGAATGGTATAGAATAGTCAATACATCTCTCTGAAATTTTGATCGATAATCCTAAAAATATTAAAGGTTACTTTTTGGTCAAAATTAACGAAAAAGTTAAAATAAAAAAAATCATCTTATATATATTTTTAGGAATTCGAAAACGATTTTTAGTTTAAATTGAAGTTAAAAGTTTCTATTTTAAGATAATATATAATAATCAATAGATCTCCGAGAAATTTTGATCGCTAACCCTAAAATTATTGAAGGTTGGTTTCTAATCAAAATTAGAAAAAAAATTAAAATTAAAAAAACCACTCCGATTTTATTTTTAGAAATTAAGAAACAACGTTTAATTTAAATTGAAGATAAAAGCTTCTATTTTAAGATGATGTATAATAATTAATATATTTTCGTGAAATTTTTATGGATAACCCTAAAAATATTAAACGTTGTTTTTTGGTCGAAATTAATGAAAAAATTAAAATAAAAAAAATCATCGTATCTATATTTTTGGGAATTAGAAAACGATTTTTAGTTTAAATTGAAGCTAAAAGTTTCTATTTTAAGATAATATATAATAATCAACATACTTCCGAAAAAATTTGATCGATAATCCTAAAAATATTGAAGGTTGGTTTCTGATCAAAATTAGTAAAAAGATTAAAATTAAAAAAATCAACTCGATTTTATTTTTAGGAATTCAGAAACAATTTTTAATTTAAATTGAAGATAACAGCTTCTATTTTAAGATGATGTATAATAATTAATATATTTTCGTGAAATTTTTATGGATAACCCTAAAAATATTAAACGTTGTTTTTTGGTCGAAATTAATGAAAAAATTAAAATAAAAGAAATCATCGTATCTATATTTTTGGGAATTAGAAAACGATTTTTAGTTTAAATTGAAGCTGAAAGTTTCTATTTTAAGATAATTAATAATAATCTATATACTTCCGAAAAAATTTGATCGATAACCCTAAAAATATTGAAGGTTGGTTTCTGATCAAAATTAGTAAAAAGATTAAAATTAAAAAAATCAACTAGTTTTTATTTTTAGGAATTCAGAAACAATTTTTAATTTAAATTGAAGATAACAGCTTATATTTTAAGATGATGTATAATAATTAATATATTTTCGTGAAATTTTTATGGATAACCCTAAAAATATTAAACGTTGTTTTTTGGTCGAAATTAATGAAAAAATTAAAATAAAAAAAATCATCGTATCTATATTTTTAGGAATCAGAAAACGATTTTTAGTTTAAATTGAAGCTAAAAGTTTCTATTTTAAGATAATATATAATAATCAATATACTTCCGAAAAAATTTGATCGATAACCCTAAAAATATTGAAGGTTGGTTTCTGATCAAAATTAGTAAAAAGATTAAAATTAAAAAAATCAACTCGATTTTATTTTTAGGAATTCAGAAACAATTTTTAATTTAAATTGAAGATAACAGCTTCTATTTTAAGATGATGTATAATAATTAATATATTTTCGTGAAATTTTTATGGATAACCCTAAAAATATTAAAGGTTGTTTTCTGGTCAAAATTAATGAAAAAATTAAAATAAAAAAAATCATCGTATCTATATTTTTAGGAATCAGAAAACGATTTTTAGTTTAAATTGAAGCTAAAAGTTTCTATTTTAAGATAATATATAATAATCAATATACTTCCGAAAAAATTTGATCGACAACCCTAAAAATATTGAAGGTTGGTTTCTGATCAAAATTAGTAAAAAGATTAAAATTAAAAAAATCAACTCGATTTTATTTTTAGGAATTCAGAAACAATTTTTAATTTAAATTGAAGATAACAGCTTCTATTTTAAGATGATGTATAATAATTAATATATTTTCGTGAAATTTTTATGGATAACCCTAAAAATATTAAAGGTTGTTTTCTGGTCAAAATTAATGAAAAAATTAAAATAAAAAAAATCATCGTATCTATATTTTTGGGAATTAGAAAACGATTTTTAGTTTAAATTGAAGCTAAAAGTTTCTATTTTAAGATAATATATAATAATCAACATACTTCCGAAAAAATTTGATCGATAACCCTAAAAATATTGAAGGTTGGTTTCTGATCAAAATTAGTAAAAAGATTAAAATTAAAAAAATCAACTCGTTTTTATTTTTAGGAATTCAGAAACAATTTTTAATTTAAATTGAAGATAACAGCTTCTATTTTAAGATGATGTATAATAATTAATATATTTTCGTGAAATTTTTATGGATAACCCTAAAAATATTAAACGTTGTTTTTTGGTCGAAATTAATGAAAAAATTAGAATAAAAAAAATCATCGTATCTTTATTTTTAGGAATTAGAAAACGATTTTTAGTTTAAATTGAAGCTAAAAGTTTTTATTTTAAGATAATATATAATAATCAATATACTTCCGAAAAAATTTGATCGATAACCCTAAAAATATTGAAGGTTGGTTTCTGATCAAAATTAGTAAAAAGATTAAAATTAAAAAAATCAACTCGATTTTATTTTTAGGAATTCAGAAACAATTTGTAATTTAAATTGAAGATAACAGCTTCTATTTTAAGATGATGTATAATAATTAATATATTTTCGTGAAATTTTTATGGATAACCCTAAAAATATTAAACGTTGTTTTCTGGTCAAAATTAATGAAAAAATTAAAATAAAAAAAATCATCGTATCTATATTTTTAGGAATTAGAAAACGATTTTTAGTTTAAATTGAAGCTAAAAGTTTCTATTTTAAGATTATATATAATAATCAATATACTTCCGAAAAAATTTGATCGATAAACCTAAAAATATTGAAGGTTGGTTTCTGATCAAAATTAGTAAAAAGATTAAAATTAAAAAAATCAGCTCGATTTTATTTTTAGGAATTCAGAAACAATTTTTAATTTAAATTGAAGATAACAGCTTTTATTTTAAGATGATGTATAATAATTAATATATTTTCGTGAAATTTTTATGGATAACCCTAAAAATATTAAACGTTGTTTTTTGGTCGAAATTAATGAAAAAATTAAAATAAAAAAAAATCATCGTATCTATATTTTTGGGAATTAGAAAACGATTTTTAGTTTAAATTGAAGCTAAAAGTTTCTATTTTAAGATTATATATAATAATCAACATACTTCCGAAAAAATTTGATCGATAACCCTAAAAATATTGAAGGTTGGTTTCTGATCAAAATTAGTAAAAAGATTAAAATTAAAAAAATCAACTCGTTTTTATTTTTAGGAATTCAGAAACAATTTTTAATTTAAATTGAAGATAACAGCTTCTATTTTAAGATGATGTATAATAATTAATATATTTTCGTGAAATTTTTATGGATAACCCTAAAAATATTAAACTTTGTTTTTTGGTCGAAATTAATGAAAAAATTAAAATAAAAAAAAATCATCGTATCTATATTTTTAGAAATCAGAAAACGATTTTTAGTTTAAATTGAAGCTAAAAGTTTCTATTTTAAGATAATATATAATAATCAACATACTTCCGACAAAATTTGATCGATAACCCTAAAAATATTGAAGGTTGGTTTCTGATCAAAATTAGTAAAAAGATTAAAATTAAAAAAATCAACTCGATTTTATTTTTAGGAATTCAGAAACAATTTTTAATTTAAATTGAAGATAACAGCTTCTATTTTAAGATGATGTATAATAATTAATATATTTTCGTGAAATTTTTATGGATAACCCTAAACATATTAAACGTTGTTTTTTGGTCGAAATTAATGAAAAAATTAAAATAAAAGAAATCATCGTATCTATATTTTTGGGAATTAGAAAACGATTTTTAGTTTAAATTGAAGCTGAAAGTTTCTATTTTAAGATAATTAATAATAATCTATATACTTCCGAAAAAATTTGATCGATAACCCTAAAAATATTGAAGGTTGGTTTCTGATCAAAATTAGTAAAAAGATTAAAATTAAAAAAATCAACTCGATTTTATTTTTAGGAATTCAGAAACAATTTTTAATTTAAATTGAAGATAACAGCTTCTATTTTAAGATGATGTATAATAATTAATATATTTTCGTGAAATTTTTATGGATAACCCTAAAAATATTAAACGTTGTTTTTTGGTCGAAATTAATGAAAAAATTAAAATAAAAAAAATCATCGTATCTATATTTTTGGGAATTAGAAAACGATTTTTAGTTTAAATTGAAGCTAAAAGTTTCTATTTTAAGGTAATATATAATAATCAATATACTTCCGAAAAAATTTTATCGATAACCCTAAAAATATTGAAGGTTGGTTTCTGATCAAAATTAGTAAAAAGATTAAAATTAAAAAAATCAACTCGATTTTATTTTTAGGAATTCAGAAACAATTTTTAATTTAAATTGAAGATAACAGCTTCTATTTTAAGATGATGTATAATAATTAATATATTTTCGTGAAATTTTTATGGATAACCCTAAAAATATTAAACGTTGTTTTTTGGTCGAAATTAATGAAAAAATTAAAATAAAAAAAATCATCGTATCTATATTTTTGGGAATTAGAAAACGATTTTTAGTTTAAATTGAAGCTAAAAGTTTCTATTTTAAGGTAATATATAATAATCAATATACTTCCGAAAAAATTTTATCGATAACCCTAAAAATATTGAAGGTTGGTTTCTGATCAAAATTAGTAAAAAGGTTAAAATTAAAAAAATCAACTCGATTTTATTTTTAGGAATTCAGAAACAATTTTTAATTTAAATTGAAGATAACAGCTTCTATTTTAAGATGATGTATAATAATTAATATATTTTCGTGAAATTTTTATGGATAACCCTAAAAATATTAAACGTTGTTTTTTGGTCGAAATTAATGAAAAAATTAAAATAAAAAAAATCATCGTATCTATATTTTTGGGAATTAGAAAACGATTTTTAGTTTAAATTGAAGCTAAAAGTTTCTATTTTAAGATAATATATAATAATCAATATACTTCCGAAAAAATTTTATCGATAACCCTAAAAATATTGAAGGTTGGTTTCTGATCAAAATTAGTAAAAAGATTAAAATTAAAAAAATCAACTCGATTTTATTTTTAGGAATTCAGAAACAATTTTTAATTTAAATTGAAGATAACAGCTTCTATTTTAAGATGATGTATAATAATTAATATATTTTCGTGAAATTTTTATGGATAACCCTAAAAATATTAAACGTTGTTTTTTGGTCGAAATTAATGAAAAAATTAAAATAAAAAAAATCATCGTATCTATATTTTTGGGAATTAGAAAACGATTTTTAGTTTAAATTGAAGCTAAAAGTTTCTATTTTAAGATAATATATAATAATCAATATACTTCCGAAAAAATTTTATCGATAACCCTAAAAATATTGAAGGTTGGTTTCTGATCAAAATTAGTAAAAAGATTAAAATTAAAAAAATCAACTCGATTTTATTTTTAGGAATTCAGAAACAATTTTTAATTTAAATTGAAGATAACAGCTTCTATTTTAAGATGATGTATAATAATTAATATATTTTCGTGAAATTTTTATGGATAACCCTAAAAATATTAAAGGTTGCTTTTTGGTCAAAATTAACAAAAAAGTTAAAATAAAAAAAATCATCGTATCTATATTTTTAGGAATTAGAAAACGATTTTTAGTTTAAATTGAAGCTAAAAGTTTCTATTTTAAGATAATATATAATAATCAACATACTTCCGAAAAAATTTGATCAATAACCCTAAAAATATTGAAGGTTGGTTTCTGATCAAAATTAGTAAAAAGATTAAAATTAAAAAAATCAACTCGATTTTATTTTTAGGAATTCAGAAACAATTTTTAATTTAAATTGAAGATAACAGCTTCTATTTTAAGATGATGTATAATAATTAATATATTTTCGTGAAATTTTTATGGATAACCCTAAAAATATTAAACGTTGTTTTTTGGTCGAAATTAATGAAAAAATTAAAATAAAAAAAATCATCGTATCTATATTTTTGGGAATTAGAAAACGATTTTTAGTTTAAATTGAAGCTAAAAGTTTCTATTTTAAGGTAATATATAATAATCAATATACTTCCGAAAAAATTTGATCGATAACCCTAAAAATATTGAAGGTTGGTTTCTGATCAAAATTAGTAAAAAGATTAAAATTAAAAAAATCAACTCGATTTTATTTTTAAGAATTCAGAAACAATTTTTAATTTAAATTGAAGATAACAGCTTCTATCTTAATATGATGTATAGTAATTAATATATTTTCGTGAAATTTTTATGGATAACCCTAAAAATATTAAACGTTGTTTTTTGGTCGAAATTAATGAAAAAATTAAAATAAAAAAATCATCGTATCTATATTTTTGGGAATTAGAAAACGATTTTTAGTTTAAATTGAAGCTAAAAGTTTCTATTTTAAGGTAATATATAATAATCAATATACTTCCGAAAAAATTTGATCGATAACCCTAAAAATATTGAAGGTTGGTTTCTGATCAAAATTAGTAAAAAGATTAAAATTAAAAAAATCAACTCGATTTTATTTTTAAGAATTCAGAAACAATTTTTAATTTAAATTGAAGATAACAGCTTCTATCTTAAGATGATGTATAGTAATTAATATATTTTCGTGAAATTTTTATGGATAACCCTAAAAATATTAAACGTTGTTTTTTGGTCGAAATTAATGAAAAAATTAAAATAAAAAAATCATCGTATCTATATTTTTGGGAATTAGAAAACGATTTTTAGTTTAAATTGAAACTAAAAGTTTCTATTTTAAGGTAATATATAATAATCAATATACTTCCGAAAAAATTTGATCGATAACCCTAAAAATATTGAAGGTTGGTTTCTGATCAAAATTAGTAAAAAGATTAAAATTAAAAAAATCAACTCGATTTTATTTTTAAGAATTCAGAAACAATTTTTAATTTAAATTGAAGATAACAGCTTCTATTTTAAGATGATGTATAATAATTAATATATTTTCGTGAAATTTTTATGGATAACCCTAAAAATATTAAAATTAAAAAAATCATCGTATCTATATTTTTGGGAATTAGAAAACGATTTTTAGTTTAAATTGAAGCTAAAAGTTTCTATTTTAAGATAATATATAATAATCAATATATATTAACGTTGTTATAATATTAATATAAACGTTGTTTTTTGGTCAAAATTAACGAAAAAATTAAAATAAAAAAATCATCGTATCTATATTTTTAGGAATCAGAAAACGATTTTTAGTTTAAATTGAAGCTAAAAGTTTCTATTTTAAGATAATATATAATAATCAACATACTTCCGAAAAAATTTGATCGATAACCTTAAAAATATTGAAGGTTGGTTTCTGATCAAAATTAGTAAAAAGATTAAAATTAAAAAAATCAACTCGATTTTATTTTTAGGAATTCAGAAACAATTTTTAATTTAAATTGAAGATAACAGCTTCTATTTTAAGATGATGTATAATAATTAATATATTTTCGTGAAATTTTTATGGATAACCCTAAAAATATTAAAGGTTGTTTTCTGGTCAAAATTAATGAAAAAATTAAAATAAAAAAAATCATCGTATCTATATTTTTAGGAATCAGAAAACGATTTTTAGTTTAAATTGAAGCTAAAAGTTTCTATTTTAAGATAATATATAATAATCAATATACTTCCGAAAAAATTTGATCGATAACCCTAAAAATATTGAAGGTTGGTTTCTGATCAAAATTAGTAAAAAGATTAAAATTAAAAAAATCAACTCGATTTTATTTTTAGGAATTCAGAAACAATTTTTAATTTAAATTGAAGATAACAGCTTCTATTTTAAGATGATGTATAATAATTAATATATTTTCGTGAAATTTTTATGGATAACCCTAAAAATATTAAAGGTTGTTTTTTGGTCAAAATTAACGAAAAAATTAAATTAAAAAAATCATCGGATCTATATTTTTAGGAATTAGAAAACGATTTTTAGTTTAAATTGAAGCTAAAAGTTTCTATTTTAAGATAATATATAATAATCAATATACTTCCGAAAAAATTTGATCGATAACCCTAAAAATATTAAAGGTTGTTTTTTGGTCAAAATTAACGAAAAAATTAAATTAAAAAAATCATCGGATCTATATTTTTAGGAATTAGAAAACGATTTTTAGTTTAAATTGAAGCTAAAAGTTTCTATTTTAAGATAATATATAATAATCAATAGACTTCCGAAAAAATTTGATCGATAACCCTAAAAATATTGAAGGTTGGTTTCTGATCAAAATTAGTAAAAAGATTAAAATTAAAAAAATCAACTCGATTTTATTTTTAGGAATTCAGAAACAATTTTTAATTTAAATTGAAGATAGCAGCTTCTATTTTAAGATGATGTATAATAATTAATATATTTTCGTGAAATTTTTATGGATCACCCTAAAGATATTAAGGTTATTTTTTGGTCAGAATTAACAAAAAAAATAAAATCTGTATTTTTAGGAATTCAAAAACGATTTTTGGACAAAATTGAAGCTAAAAGTATTTATTTAAAAATGGTATATAATAACCAATATATCTTCGTGAAATTTTGATCGATAACCCGAAAAATATTTAAAGTTGTTTTTTGATCAAAATTAATAAGAAATCAAAAGAATCAAGAAATAATTTTTAAATTAAATTGAAGATGAAACCTTTTATTTTAAGATGATATATAATGATCAATATATTTCCGTGAAATCTTGATCGAATATCCTAAAAATGTTGACGGCTGTTTTTTGGTTATAATTAATAAATATGATTAACATTTAAAAATCAAACTGACCTTATTTTTAGGGACAAAGACACAATTTTTAGATAAAATTGAAACTAAAGCTTCATATATGGAGATACTATATAAATTCAACCCTATATACTTTATTTTTACAAATCAAAAAAATCTTATAATTCAAAAATCAACCTGATTTAACTTTTAAGAATAAAGAAGGATCGTTTTGTTTAAATCAAGGCTAAAAGTTCGATTTTGAAATGGAATTATAATAATCAAAATGGTCCTATCAAATTTTGATCGATAATCCAAAAAATATTAGAGGCTGTTATTAAGTTAGAATTAATAAAGATTTTTAAAAATTAAATTAAAGTTGGAATTAAAACTCCATATTTTGAAATTATAGATACGTATCGTTTAATATTAATTAATACGACGTTAATTTTTATAACATTAAAAAAATAAAAATTTAAAAGATGATATGTGACAATCAATATGGTCTATATTTTGATCGAATATTCAAAAAGGATTAGATGCTGCCTTTTTGATAAAATTAACAAATATGGTTTAGATATATCTAAGTCAACAAGTTCAAAAAAATTGATTAAAACTCCTCTCCTGTATCAATAATAACTCTAGAATTGATATTGATTAATTAAAAAAGATTTATGGTACAAAAGATACAAAAATTTGATTTTGGAAGGGGTCTTTTAAAGTTCCTTAGTAACCTAAATTCGAAGTTCTTAACAGTGATTTAAAGACCCCTTCTAGACGGTTTCCCCCCTGGAACGTTTCCCCCCAAACCGAGTACAAGTACGAAGGAGAAGCGGGGCCACCCAAACATACATAATTCATAACCGAGGTCGACACCCACACCCAGACATCTTGATCTCTCTTTACCCAGACACGAATAGTCTCCACGTTTTACAAAGTCCATGAATAACAATCAAATAATGTTAAATATTTTACTTGCTTCAAATATATAAATAATTTAAAATTAAATTTAAAAAAATTTTTCTTAATATGTTGAGGTTAAAATAAATTTTGAACTTACCTTGATTCAATTTTGATTCTTGAAGAATTTTGATTGAAGGTTTAGTTTGGAACAGTTTATGGAGCACCCCTTGATTTAAATAAATCTAATCAACTCGATTATTTTTTTCTCACAAAAATGATGTTCTTCGTTTGTCTTGATAGAGTTCACTTTTTCCCCATTTACGTTTACCTTAAGAGAAGGTATATGGAGGTATGGAGTAGTGGATAGCGGGATTGCATAGGAACCGGGGCGTTCGACAGGCGTCGTCCGTGCCGCGGGGAGAGCACGGGACGTGGTGCGGGATGAAGGGGGATTGGTAGCGCAGCCGTATACATCTTAGCGTTATGCCATGGGAACTCACATTGGAAGATGGGCCATCAAGCGAGCCGGCGTCGCCGGTGTACCGGCCGCCCTCGATTGTAAAAGTTTTAGGACTTCGTCCCGCCGAACCCCCCAACGTCCCCGAAAACCGAGAACCCCTAACATCCCCCCATTCCTCTTCGTCTACTGTACTCATTCGTCTATATCATGTCCAAAAAAAATTAATTTAACACGTTGAATGCCACCATATATTCGACAAATGGGGTCCCACTGGCCAATAGTTTTTTATTTTAGAATCTTGTAATTATTGCTCTACAGATTCAGGAATTAACATAAATTGTTACTATAATTTTTTTTTGATATTTATTTTAAACTTTTATTTTATGGTGACACGTTGGTCTCGCGCGGCTTACAATAGACGCGTACATCTCGAGTAGCATGTGAGTCCAATGTGTCATCACGTAATTCCTGTCTGAACTTGTAAAATCTCTCATACACGTGTTTACGGCGATCGAGTATTACTTTTAATAATAATAATAATAACAATGCCTTTATTCGTACTAATACAATGAATACAAGAGAGTATATATATATAAAACTGAACAATAAGTACGAATTGGCGAAGTTCAGTACTGATGCACTGCTCAACTTAACCAATTACCGCTCTTAAAAATAATTTTCTAAACGTTCAGTAAGAGAGCGAAAATTGAGAGGAAAAAAAAATAATAAAATAAAACAAAAGAATGAAACTAAACATAGTAAAAATATAAAACTAAATATAATGAAAAGAGGAAAAAAAAACAACGTACATAATGTTGTTGAAATATTAATTTATTTATAGACTTCAATACCAATCAAGGTAGCTGTTCATTTTTTGAATGTTGTTAAGGTAAACAAATATAATAATTTTTTTTTTTTAATTGATAATCTGTAAAAGGTAGACGTTAATAAAAGGTTTATTACTACTGCTTTAAATATATCACGCATAACTTTTAATAGGTTATGGGCCCAGATATAAAACAGTAATAGTAATAATAATAAACTTTTAAAAAGAAAAGATGTCTGCAAGTTTTAAAATTGATCCTCTTAAAAAGGATAATTGGGAAACATGGAAGTTGCAAATGGAAGCAATACTAATTAAAAATGACGCATGGGAGTATGTAAGTGGAACATTAAAAAAACCAAGTTTAATACCAGATAACGATGCATCAATCAAAGAAATAAAGGCATGGGAAATAAAAGACAGTAAAGCACGATCAGACTTAATACTGTCAATAGACCCAACAGAATTAAAACAGATAAAATATTGTTTATCATCGCATGAAGTATGGAAAAAATTAGAAACAATACATCAATCAAGCGGACCTGCTAAAAAGGCATTTCTATTAAAAAAATTGATGTTGTCAAAAATGAAGGACGGAGAAAATATAATCGAATATTTAAATAATTTTTTTGAAACTGTAGATAAACTAAAAGAAATGAATTTAGAAATTAACGAAGACCTACTTACAATAATCATGTTATATAGTCTGCCAGAAAAATTCGAAAATTTCCGTATTGCTATTGAAACTAGAGACGATCTGCCAAAACCTGAAGTACTGCGAATTAAGATACTGGAAGAATATGAAGCAAGAGAAGAAAGAGAAAATAAACAAATCGAAGGAAATGTATTATATGTTAATAAACCGAAAACATTTAAGAAGGGATATTTTCAAAAGCCAAATGAAAATAAATTTAAAAATGAAGCATTCAAGGTTAAATGTCATATTTGTGGAAAAATAGGACATAAATCAATTGATTGTTATTTTAATCAAAAGAAGAAAGTCTTCAAACAGTCTAATAATTCAACCTTATATATTAAAGAATCAGAAGCAATGATAAATGAAGAAGAAAAGAAAAAGCAAATTTGGTGTCTCGACAGCGGATGTACATCTCATATGACTGGTGAAAAAGAAAGTTTTGACAAGATATATAAAACGTCAAAAGAATTAAAATTAGCTAATAACCAAAAAACGTCCGTTGAAGGAATTGGCAAAATAAAAATAAATGTTAAGAATAATTTTTCAATAGACCAAGTTCGACTAGAAAACACATTATATGTACCCAATTTGCGCACGAATTTATTATCCGTAGCTAAAATTACAGATCATGGATATAATGTTAAATTTACAAAGAACAAAGCATTTATAATTAATAAAAGAAACAGAAAAGTACTTGGAATAGCAGACAGAAAAGGAGACTTATACTTTATTGAAAAGGAAGAAGAAACAAATTTAATAAAAGATGGAAGTAAAATTCAAGATTGGCATTATAAATTAGGACATTTAAATCAAAAATCCCTTCAAGAAGTCTTAAAGAAAACAAAAATCCTGAATTTTAACGAGAAGAGTAAGCTGGAACCCTGTGAATGGTGTATCGTTGGAAAACATGTGCAAACAAAATTTCCTTCATCTACAAAAGTAAGAACAAATCAACCTCTACAAATTATTCATACCGATGTATGTGGTCCAATGAGAACAGAATCAAACGGAGGTAAAAAGTATTTTGTCATTTTTGTAGATGATTACACGCGATATACTGAAGTTTATTTTATTCGAAATAAAAACGAAGTTATAGATATTTTCAAAATGTATAAAGCTCAAGTCGAAAATAATACAGGTTATAAAATTAAAAATTTACAATCTGATAACGGAACTGAGTATTGTAATAAAAAATTCGATGAATTCTTATGGAAACATGGTATAAAACGAAGATTCACAGTTCCGTATACTCCCCAACAAAACGGAATAGCAGAAAGAAAAATTAGATCGTTAGTAGAAACTGCCAGGTGTAATTTGCTTCAATCAAACTTACCACCATCATTTTGGGCAGAAGCAATTAATACAGCAAATTACATAAGAAATCGATGTCCTTCAAATGGAATTAATGGAGAAATTCCTTATGAAAAGTGGACTAATTCAAAACTAAATTTAAAACATTTAGAAATTTTTGGAAGTCCTGTATATGTTCTAAACAAAACTCCAAATAAAAACAAGTTTGAACCTAGATCCATACGAGAAATATTTGTCGGATACTCCGATACAATGAAAGCATATAGAATTTATATTCCAAATAAAAGGAACGTAATATTCAGTAGAGATGTAAAATTCCTAAAAAGAGAAAATGTAAATATTGAAGATTTTTTGTTAAAACAAGAAAAGAAACAAACACAAGAAATATTGGTAGAATTCCCAATCATTAGTGAAAATATGAATCAAGAGAAAATAGAAAATACTCCGTTACATTTGGAATTAAACCCAGAAGATTCAATAAACTTAAATCAAAATGAAAAATGTGAAAAAGAAACTACAGAAAAAGAAGTTGAATTGAAAAGAGGCAGAGGCAGACCTAAATTAGAAAAAACAGGTAAAAAGGGTAGACCAAGAAAAATTTACAAAATGAAGATAGAAAATGAACCAGATGAAGACGACGATACAAATTTGGAAGCAAATATTGGAGAAATTTCTTTAAAGGAAGCTTTAAAAGAAGATGAAAAAGATTGGAAAAAAGCAATAAGAAATGAAATAACAGCCCTGATCAAAAACAAGACGTGGGAATTGGTTGAAAAACCAAGAAATAAAAACATAATCGGATGCAAATTAATTCTAAAAATAAATTTAAACAAGACGGTTCTTTGGAAAAATGGAAAGCTAGAATAGTAGCAAAAGGCTTCACACAGAAGGAAGGAATTGATTTCCATGAAACCTATTCACCAGTAACAAGGTTAAGCTCTATAAGAAAATTAATTGCTATAGCTGTAGAACATAATATGCACATACATCAAATGGATGTTATCACAGCATATTTGAACGGTGAAATTAATGAAGAGATTTATATGAAAACACCAGATTTATTTGTTGTCAAAAGTTAGCAAAAAACAATGTCTATCATAGTAGAACTAAACACATAGACATAAAATATCATTTTATAAGAAAAGCTCTGGAGGACAATATTATAAATTTGAAATATTGTCAAACAGAAGAAATGATTGCGGACATGTTAACAAAACCATTAACAAAACCAAAATTACAAAAGTTTATAACCATGATTGGTCTTGAGGGGGAGTGTTGAAATATTAATTTATTTATAGACTTCAATACCAATCAAGGTAGCTGTTCATTTTTTGAATGTTGTTAAGGTAAACAAATATAATTTTTTTTTTTTTTTAATTGATAATCTGTAAAAGGTAGACGTTAATAAAAGGTTTATTACTACTGCTTTAAATATATCACGCATAACTTTTAATAAATGTAAATAAATATCTCTGTTAATAGTATTGAAAAAAAAAAATCCTTTTTATACTACTGTGAGCGTCAAAAAAAGTAAACAGCTGTTGTTTTTCTATTAAAAGGTTAATAAAAATGCAGTTAATAACGAAAATCAAAACGTTTTATTGCAGTCTTCACAACTCATCTATACTATATTTAAATCAATAGAAACATGAAAAAAAAAACAAATCATTACCCGTAATAATTCAGATTATTGTAAATATCTAAATATAACTAATAGGTATTAAGTACAAAAATAAATACACTCAGCAGCAGAAGTCTGCGTACAAAAAACTTGTAATACTTTAATTGAAAAAATAAGAGTCATAATCTAATGTGATAAACTTGATTTTTTTTTATTTTGTATATTAACTACATATAATTTTATTAACAAAATATGCTTCAACAAAACAGAAATAGTAGTTACAGAAAAAAATCAAAACTAAAAATTCTACAAATAACGGGTATGCAAAAATCTGCGTACAAGTCAGGACAGTATTTATAAAAAATTCATAAATGAGATCATTGTTTCTATATTAATATGAGGTCGGATAACCTTTACTTTCGGTTTTATGACCTCCCTTAAACGTTTAGGCCTGGAGTGCACTAATTTCTTCGTTTCGTCCGAACTGATTTTGGCCCATTCCTCAATCATAACATTTTTTAACGTTTCCTTCGACGTTATGTTGTATTGCCGAATCCTGCGTTCCAGTAAATCCCAGAGGTGTTCGATGGGATTCAAGTCCGGCGATTGTGGAGGTGTTTTAAGTTGCTTTGGGGTATTGTATAGTAGCCAAAGCTTAGTGTTGTGGGCGCAATGTTTGGGGTCATTATCTTGTTGAAAAAAGTATTCGGGCCCCAAGCCCAAGTTTTCGATGCTAGGCTTCAAATTTTCTTTTAAAATGTCTATATACATTTTATGATCCATTGTCGATGTTATGAAAACCAACCTTCCCACCCCTTTGGTGCACATACACCCCAAAACCATAACTGCACCACCTCCGTGTTTTACAGTCGCTTTCAAATTTTCGGGATTAAGGGCAGTATTAGGTTTTCTCCATACAAGTTGTTTATCCTTAATGCCGAAAATGCAAAATTTGCTCTCATCTGTAAAGAGAACTTTCTCCCAGAATTCAATGGGCTTGTCTAAGAGTTTTTTTGCAAAGGCGATCCGCTTCTGACGATTGACCTCTGCCACAAATGGCTTTTTTCGTGCAACGCGACTGTGATAGTCAGCTTTTTTTAACGTCCTCTTCACCGTATCTTCGCTGATAGTTTTATGAAATTCTTCTTGTACATTTTCTACTATTTTTTTTACCGTCAGCCTAGGTTCTTTTCTAACCTGCTGTACAATTTTTCGCTTCTCTCGGTTTGTTAAAAGGGGTCGCTTCTCTCGGTCAAATCGCGGACGTGAGAGGTAATCTTCAGTGTCTTTATAATTATTAATTACTCTTTGAATGGAAGAGTGTGACCTGCCGACAGTTTCTCCTATTTTTCGAAAAGATTTTCCCTCTATCCATAACTTTACAATAATTTTTCTCTCTCCCAATTCAATTTCCTTTCCTTTCGTGTCCATTCTAACTTTTAGCTTCTAAGCCTCTGCTAATATAATTGACACCGATTATCTTTTATTTAAATCGGAAAGCGTACATCGCCAACTACGTATTTAAGTAAATAAGTATATTTTGGAGAAGGCGTCTTTATTTGTACGCATATTTTTGCATACGCATTATTTGGAGAATTTTTAATTTTAATTTTTTTTGTAACCAATATTTCTGTTTTATTGATGCATATTTTGTTAATAGAATTATATGTAGTTAATACACAAAATAAAAAAAAATTGAAGTTTATCACATTAGATCATGACCCTTATTTTTTCAGTTAAAGTGTTAGAAGCTTTTTGTACGCAGACTTCTGCTGCTAAGTGTATAATATTAACTTTTAATACTTGGTTTGAGCTCCTTTGGCCTTCAACACCTCCCTTAATCTCCTTGGCATGGATTCCACCAAGTTTTTGTAATATTTTGAGGGATTTTCATCCATTTTTCAGTTAAAGCTTTTTTAAGGTCTCTTTATTTGAAATTGTCCTTTCTCTGATCTTCCTGTCAAGGTGATCCCACAGATGTTCTATAGGATTAAGGTCTGGGGACTACGGTGGATGATCAAGGGTTTAGGGACTCGGTATAGCATCCATTCCTTCACAATTTTGGAAGTGTGCTTTGGATCGTTATCCTGTTGGAAGATCCAATTCTCTGATAAGCCCAATTCATTAATACTCGGGGAAATATTGTTCTTTAAAATGGTTAAATAGTCCATTTGATTCATTGTTGATTCAATAAAAACTAGATTACCGACCCCTGACGCCGCCATACAGCCCCAGACCATAACCGAGCCTCCACCGTGTTTGATGGTATTGGTAACAAATTTCTCTTTGAAGGCCTCATTTTTTGGCCGCCATATCTTTGGCGGTTTTCTTTTACCAAAAATTTCAAATTTACTTTCATCACTAAATAATATATTTTTCCAAAAATCTGGAGCTTCGTTCTGATATTTTTTTGCGAAATCAAGACGTTTCTGTTTATTTATTTTCGATATGTAATGCTTTTTACGGGGTGTTCTTCCATGCAGGCCACTTCTATGGAGTGTTCTTCGTATGGTACTGGAACTTATGGTTGTGTTTGCTATCTGCGATATGTCGTTTGCTATTTTAACCGCACTTGAACATGGATTATTCTTCACTTCTCTTACCACTGCTCTAGCCTGTGCTTCTGTAAGGCGCTTTGGTCGTCCAACGCGTTGTAAATCGGCTACAGTATGATGTTTTGCGTATTTATCCAAAATTTTTTTTATTGTGCAGTGATTTCGTCCCATTATTTTAGCTATTTCGCGTAAAGATTAACCTTTTTTATTTAAACTTAATATAATTTTACGCGTTTCTATAGTTGTTTGTTTTCCCATGATGATTTTTGGTATTTATAATTAATTTCGACGTTCAAGCACTTGCTGTTTCTTCTAAAATGTTCTAAAGTTGGCCTGGGAGGGGTTTATAAGTATTTATACGAAAATTGTGGTACTTCCCCTAAATCTAAAATAAATTTACAACAACCGGACCGGCTGTTTACTTTCTTTTGACGCGTAAAAATCGGGGTATTTTTAATCTAAAGGGGATTTACCATATTTGTGGGGTTTTTTTGCTTAACTATTTTTTACGATAGGATTGCTCACAAATAAAGTCGTAAATTTTGGTATATACATTTTTATTGTAAGTTAACAGAATCGTAGTAAAAAGGGTTTTTAGAAGTAAACAGCTAGTGTTTACTTTCTTTTGACGCTCACAGTATCTAGTTATGGCAGCCGTTTGTTGATCAAGTTAGCGATCGAAAACCTGCTTCTTGAATGTGAAGACGCTTGCAAGTAGCTTTATTTGCGGGGGCAAAGCATTGTATATCGTTACAATCTGGTGACTAAAACACCGTTTAAACTGCTCTGTGCGGTGGAGAGGAGGTGTCATAGCCCCCCTAAATCTCAAATTCAAGTTATGAATGTCAGTACGATACTGAATCTTCTGATATAGATATTGAGGTTTTTCTTTCTGAACGATATTGTAATAAAACACACAACTATGTAATCTTGTCCTTCGTGACATACTTAGCCATTTTGCGTCTAATAACTTGTGCGAAATTCTGTCAAATTTTTTAATGCCGTAAATGAAACGCAGGCATGCGTTCTGTGCCTTTTGAATTCGCTGCTCGTCGACTCGAAGTAAACAGGGCCCGTACACCACATCTCCAAAGTTAAATTTAGATAGAATTAAAGAGTTACAAAGTAGTGTTTTAGTTTTAATATTGAGTAGATGACGAGAAGGGTATAGAGATTTTAGTTTGGCGTATGCACCCTGAAGTATTGTCGACACAAGTTTCCGGAATCTCAGATCCGTATCTATCACCAATCCTAAATTACGTGCTTCGCTAAGAATGGGTAAAGTTGACCCTTGAATAGTTACCTTAACGTCAGCGCCATAACACAAAATATCAGTTTTTCGCCCGAATATCATGACTTTTGATTTGTTGGGATTTATAATTAAGCTGTGTTGGTCAGCTGTTTTTACTAGGTTAGATAATTCTGCATTCAATATACTAAGAAAATGCTGTTGTTCCGACGGTTTGTATGAAATATACACCTGAGTATCATCTGCGTAAAAATGTACTTTACAATGTTTAAAGATATTAATCAATGGTGCAGTATATATTGAAAAAAGAGTAGGCGAGAGTACAGAACCCTGCGCCACCCCAGATCTGATAGGACAAGCATTAGATTGACAATTAGACAACTGCACGTATTGCTGTCGGGCGTTCAGGAATTTTTCAAAGAATACAATAGCTGAGTCTTCCAGCCCGAAGTGCTTAAGAATAGCCAGCAGGAGTCTGTGATTTACCGTATCAAAAGCTTTGGTGTAGTCCAGCAGAACAAGTATTGTCATGTACCCTCTATCAGTTGCACCTATAATATCGTCAACCACACAAGCTAAAGCAGTCGTACAGCTATGACCTTGTCTAAATCCAGACTGAACCGTTGGCAGGATTTCATTAATTTCCAAGTGATGCTGCAGTTGAACATTAATAATGTTTTCCAATATTTTTGACATTGCAGTTAGTATACTTATCGGGCGCAGATCGGAAGCAAGAATTGGATTCGGAACTTTTGGTATCGGACGCACGACCGCTGTCTTCCACGATGAAGGAAATACACTGTATTGAATGCAAAAATTTACAATATGTGTGACATAAGGAAGTAAAAAAGGCATACAGTACAAAAAAATACAATTAACCTCTTGAGAATTGCTTCATACATACCATAAAAACATGTTATGTTGCATTAAAATCCTTAGTATCTAAGCTTTATTTCAAGATATCACCAATAAATATATCTCAATGCATTCACGAGATATGGAGCGAGGAGGCAAAAATTAGGTTGATTGATTGCATCACTAGTAAGTACCCAGATCTTAACGAGTTCGAATGAATTAAATATGATGTGATATATTGTGATGAATTCCTAATTAATTAAGCTATCTTTAAAGATACCCCATTTCAAAATATCTTAATTTTTTCATGAGATATAAAACGAATGATTATTGATTACCATTACGTCGATTTTAAGTTATATCGAGTAACGTGATTGCAAACGACCCAAATGCAATACAGTAATGTAATATATCAACTTTAAATTTGTATTAATTAAGCTTCCTTTTAAGATATAAAGCATCAATTTATGTGAGTGCATCAATACGATATAGAATAAAAATTCCAATTTTGATACTAATGACTTAAAACAATACATCTAACTTCTTGAGATTTGTTTCATACATACCATAAAAATAAGTTATATTACATTAAAATCCTTAGTATCTAAGCTTTATCTTAAGATATCACCCATAAATATATCTCAATGTATTCACGAGATATAGAGCGAAAAGGCAAAAATTAGGTTGATTGATTGCATCACTCGTAAGTACCCAGATCTTAACGACTTCGAATGAATGAAATATGTTGTGATATATTGTGATGAATTCCTAATTAATTAAGCTATCTTCAAAGACATCCTATTTCAAAATAACTTAATTTTCTCAAGAGATATAAAACGAATTTTTATTAATTACCATTACGTCGATTTTAAGTTATATCGAGTATCGTGATTGCAAACGACCCAAATGCAATACTGTAATGTAATATATCACATTTAAATCTGTATTAATTAAGCTTCCTTTTAAGATATAAAGCATCAATTTATGTGAGTGTATCAATACGATATAGACTAAAAATTCCAATTTTGATGGTAATGACATAAAACAATACAATTAACCTCTTGAGAATTGTTTCATACATACCATAAAAACATGTTATGTTGCATTAAAATCCTTAGTATCTAAGCTTTATCTTAAGATATCACCCATAAATATATCTCAATGTATTCACGAGATATGGAGCGAAGAGGCAAAAATTAGGTTGATTGATTGCATCACTCGTAAGTACCCAGATCTTAACGACTTCGAATGAATGAAATATGATGTGATATATTGTGGTGAATTCCTAATTAATTAAGCTATCTTTAAGACATCCCATTTCAAAATATCTTAATTTTCTCAAGAGATATAAAACGAATTATTATTAATTACCATTACGTCGATTTTAAGTTATATCGAGTAACGTGATTGCAAACGATCCAAATGCAATACTGTAATTTAATATATCGCATTTAAATCTGTATTAATTAAGCTTTCTTTTAAGATATATAGCATCAATTTATCTGAATGCATCCGTCAGATATAGAATAAAAAGTTCAACTTTAATGAACACGACTTAATACAACACAATTAACTCAATGAGAATTGTTTCATATATACCATAAAGACAAATTATATCTCATTGAAATCCTTAGTATCTGAGCTTTCGTTTAAGATATCACCCATAAATATATCTCAATGTATTCACGAGATATATTAATTTGGTTGATTGCACCAATTGTAATATTTTTTTTTAAATAATGATATCATTGGATCGAATTTTTGCATAAACATTTTTTGAATCAATAAGAAATTAAATGGATTTAATTCTTTGCAAGTACAACTTAAAGAAATTGGGGAACACCTTAAATTTACTGGATTTTATTTGAATCTCCAGACAAAACCCAATCAGCCAAAGTGGGCTTTCAGCAAATGCTTACGTTGGAGTATCTATTTTTACCGAATAATTTATTTTACTTTACAACCCGTTAAATCGAGTTTGTTCTTGTTGGAGATTTCGATGACATCGAAAAAATAGTAATAATAATATCGATGTGTTAACGAGTATTTTTATACCCACATCGCTGATTGTGTCATAAATTTAAACAAACTCGCGTGTGTCGCGTTATTTCCAATAATTACATTTACCGTGTCAAATTGTTCTTTTTCCGCGTTAATATGATAATTTTCTTTAATTTTCTTCGACGATTCGTGACACACATTTATTTATAGATGCAATTTTAGTAGTAAATTTTAAAAAAATCATTTTTACAATGTAACTATTTCTTGTAATGTAATAACCCCTATGGATTTAATGATACAAAACTTTAATCAAATATAATTTTATTTCCCCCATAATAATTTCTTATAAATTATTCATTCAAGATACATTTTCTTATTAATAATAAACAAAAAAAAATTGTTTGGGTGGAGTTTTCACCCCTCTTTGAAAAACATAACAACCTAAACGGATTATCCAGCGTACAAGCTCTTCTCTTTCCTTAGGAGGTTGGAGAGGGTTCCTCCAACCTCCCCCGCCCCCATTCATTCCGGGGTTTCTCTCCGGGAAAATCCCGGTTTCGCGTATCTCCGGCTCCGTATTATGCCCCATTTGTTTTATTTCATCTGGAAAAAGTATTGCAGAGCACGTTGCCGACGCGAACCAAGGCGCAGAAGACGATTTCGTATCGCGGGGGTGGTGATGTTTTTTTTTTTAGGGGGTGGTTGAAAGGGTGAGGTATGACAAATAAGAAAAGATAGGCGAAAAACGTCGATCGTAAAGACACATTGTGCGTGAACCAAAATAGTAATTTTTATTTTTTTTTGACGTATCAAGATTTTTTTGGAACGCAGCGAAATATTTTTAGATGAAAATATGTTTCTTAATATCAGCTTTTAAAATTTTCATAATAATTGTGATTTAAAAACAAGAAATTAGTAGAATTTTCTCATCTTAATCACTATCTTTATCCAGCTTTATTAATTGTGTTTTGAGAAGAAGTACAAATACGAAAATTATGAAGTAAAAAAAACGTTAATTAAACTTAGGATCTCACATCTCAAAAATGTTTTAAATTGATTAACTAAAGAGCGTTTAAAGATAAAAAACAATTCCCTACCACTACTTAAAACAAGTAGAGGTGGAACAATGGAAATAAGTATTAGTATAAAGCACTTACGAAAGTAATTTTTACGAGTATAGGATGGTGCTATACCTTTATGATATAAAAAAACAAAAAGCTGAATAGTGAAAATAATAATAATGCTTAGGAACTAGGTATATGTGTATTTTCAAAGTTTTATATTTATTTTAATTTTTGTCACGAAAATTATTGAAAAAATTGAACAGAATCATTAAACTAAATGTACTTACTCGAAATTTTGACTCTAAACCCACATTTTCTGGACGTTTCGTATAATACGTACTTTTTCATGGGATTAAGGATAAGATCAAGCCATGAAACACAGCATTAAGATATGATTATGATTAAGATGATATAGAACAAATTAATAGAAATTTTTAAAAAAGTAATTATCGTAATAAGTGGTTAAAGAAATTAATTTTTAACGTTTCCTTAGATAAGGATGTCAACTTGAAGCAACCTTCCATCTCTTTTAAATACAAAAAGTTGACTTTTGTTCCTGGTATCACAGAGAAGTTAATTAAAATTGTTTACGATAATAATTGTTTAGAAAATCTAAAAATAATCGAACGTTACCCTTTTAAACACAAATCATGTTTTTCTATATTAAAAGACAAACAAAAAATATTGAAAAATATATTAAAAGACAATAATTCCATTTTAGGTTACATTAAAAAGGAGATTCTAAACTTTTATATAATATATAAATCGTATCTTATTTTAGAAAAATTTTGCTTGGATATAGTTTTAAAATTATGAGAATAATTAATATTTCAAGTGAAAAATAATGGAATATTTATAATTGTAAGTAAAGAATTTATATGAACTATAAAAAGTAACCCTTACATCAAATTATAAAAAAAACTTTAAGCTTTAATATGATATATAAGTCATATCCTATTTCCAAGATATACAGCTTGTATACATTTTTAAAGTTAATGGTAAAATTAGACTTTCCAAATGAAAATCAATATTGTTTTAAAAAAATGTGTGTAAAGAATTTATATGAATTATGAAATAACTCTTATATCAAATTAAATACGAAACTTTAAGCTTTGATATGATATATGAGTCATATCTTATTTCTAACAAATACAGCTTGGATACATTTTTAAAATTAGTGGTAAAATTAGACTTTTTAAATGAGAATCAATATTCTTTTAAAAAAATGTGAGTAAAGAATTTATATGAATTATGAAATAACTCTTATATCAAATTAAAGAGAAAACTTTAAGCTTTAATATGATGTATGAGTCATATTTTATTTCCAACAAATACAGTTTGAAAACATTTTTAAAATTAATTGTAAAATTAGACTTTTTAAATGAAAATCAATATTCTTTAAAAAAATGCGAGTAAAAAATTTATATGAATTATGAAATAGCTCATATCAAATTAAATACGAAACTTTAAGCTTTGATATGATATACGAGTCATATCTCATTTCCAACAAATACAGCTTGGATACATTTTTAAAGTTAATGGTAAAATTAGACTTTTTAAATGAGAATCAATATTCTTTTAAAAAAATGTGATTAAAGAATTTATATGAATTTTGATATAACTCGTATATCAAATTAAAGAGAAAATTTTAAGCTTTAATATGATATATGAGTCATATTTTATTTCTAACAAATACAGCTTGAATGCATTTTTAAAATTAATGGTAAAATTAGACTTTTTAAATGAAAATCAATATTTTTTAAACAAATGTGAGTAAAGAATTTATATGAATTATGAAATAACTCTTATATCAAATTAAATACGAAACTTTAAGCTTTGATATGACATATGAGTCATATCTCATTTCCAACAAATACAGCTTGGATACATTTTTAAAGTTAATGGTAAAATTAGACTTTTTAAATGAGAATCAATATTCTTTTAAAAAAATGTGATTAAAGAATTTATATGAATTTTGATATAACTCGTATATCAAATTAAAGAGAAAATTTTAAGCTTTAATATGATATATGAGTCATATTTTATTTCTAACAAATACAGCTTGAATGCATTTTTAAAATTAATGGTAAAATTAGACTTTTTAAATGAAAATCAATATTTTTTAAACAAATGTGAGTAAAGAATTTATATGAATTATGAAATAACTCTTATATCAAATTAAATACGAAACTTTAAGCTTTGATATGATATATGAGTCATATCTCATTTCCAACAAATACAGCTTGGATACATTTTTAAAGTTAATGGTAAAATTAGACTTTTTAAATGAGAATCAATATTCTTTAAAAAAAATGTTATTAAAGAATTTATATGAATTTTGATATAACTCGTATATCAAATTAAAGAGAAAATTTTAAGCTTTAATATGATATATGAGTCATATTTTATTTCTAACAAATACAGCTTGAATGCATTTTTAAAATTAATGGTAAAATTAGACTTTTTAAATGAAAATCAATATTTTTTAAACAAATGTGAGTAAAGAATTTATATGAATTATGAAATAACTCTTATATCAAATTAAATACGAAACTTTAAGCTTTGATATGATATATGAGTCATATCTCATTTCCAACAAATACAGCTTGGATACATTTTTAAAGTTAATGGTAAAATTAGACTTTTTAAATGAGAATCAATATTCTTTTAAAAAAATGTGATTAAAGAATTTATATGAGTTTTGATATAACTCGTATATCAAATTAAAGAGAAAATTTTAAGCTTTAATATGATATATGAGTCATATTTTATTTCTAACAAATACAGCTTGAATGCATTTTTAAAATTAATGGTAAAATTAGACTTTTTAAATGAAAATCAATATTTTTTAAACAAATGTGAGTAAAGAATTTATATGAATTATGAAATAACTCTTATATCAAATTAAATTCGAAACTTTAAGCTTTGATATGATATATGAGTCATATCTCATTTCCAACAAATACAGCTTGGATACATTTTTAAAGTTAATGGTAAAATTAGACTTTTTAAATGAGAATCAATATTCTTTTAAAAAAATGTGATTAAAGAATTTATATGAATTCTGATATAACTCGTATATCAAATTAAAGAGAAAATTTTAAGCTTTAATATGATATATGAGTCATATTTTATTTCTAACAAATACAGCTTGAATGCATTTTTAAAATTAATGGTAAAATTAGACTTTTTAAATGAAAATCAATATTTTTTAAACAAATGTGAGTAAAGAATTTATATGAATTATGAAATAACTCTTATATCAAATTAAATACGAAACTTTAAGCTTTGATATGATATATGAGTCATATCTCATTTCCAACAAATACAGCTTGGATACATTTTTAAAGTTAATGGTAAAATTAGACTTTTTAAATGAGAATCAATATTCTTTTAAAAAAATGTGATTAAAGAATTTATATGAATTTTGATATAACTCGTATATCAAATTAAAGAGAAAATTTTAAGCTTTAATATGATATATGAGTCATATTTTATTTCTAACAAATACAGCTTGAATGCATTTTTAAAATTAATGGTAAAATTAGACTTTTTAAATGAAAATCAATATTTTTTAAACAAATGTGAGTAAAGAATTTATATGAATTATGAAATAACTCTTATATCAAATTAAATACGAAACTTTAAGCTTTGATATGATATATGAGTCATATCTCATTTCCAACAAATACAGCTTGGATACATTTTTAAAGTTAATGGTAAAATTAGACTTTTTAAATGAGAATCAATATTCTTTTAAAAAAATGTGATTAAGGAATTTATATGAATTTTGATATAACTCGTATATCAAATTAAAGAGAAAATTTTAAGCTTTAATATGATATATGAGTCATATTTTATTTCTAACAAATACAGCTTGAATGCATTTTTAAAATTAATGGTAAAATTAGACTTTTTAAATGAAAATCAATATTTTTTAAACAAATGTGAGTAAAGAATTTATATGAATTATGAAATAACTCTTATATCAAATTAAATACGAAACTTTAAGCTTTGATATGATATATGAGTCATATCTCATTTCCAACAAATACAGCTTGGATACATTTTTAAAGTTAATGGTAAAATTAGACTTTTTAAATGAGAATCAATATTCTTTTAAAAAAATGTGATTAAAGAATTTATATGAATTCTGATATAACTCGTATATCAAATTAAAGAGAAAATTTTAAGCTTTAATATGATATATGAGTCATATTTTATTTCTAACAAATACAGCTTGAATGCATTTTTAAAATTAATGGTAAAATTAGACTTTTTAAATGAAAATCAATATTTTTTAAACAAATGTGAGTAAAGAATTTATATGAATTATGAAATAACTCTTATATCAAATTAAATACGAAACTTTAAGCTTTGATATGATATATGAGTCATATCTCATTTCCAACAAATACAGCTTGGATACATTTTTAAAGTTAATGGTAAAATTAGACTTTTTAAATGAGAATCAATATTCTTTTAAAAAAATGTGATTAAAGAATTTATATGAATTTTGATATAACTCGTATATCAAATTAAAGAGAAAATTTTAAGCTTTAATATGATATATGAGTCATATTTTATTTCTAACAAATACAGCTTGAATGCATTTTTAAAATTAATGGTAAAATTAGACTTTTTAAATGAGAATCAATATTATTTTAAAAAAATGTGATTAAAGAATTTATATGAATTTTGATATAACTCGTATATCAAATTAAAGAGAAAATTTTAAGCTTTAATATGATATATGAGTCATATTTTATTTCCAACAAATACAGCTTGAATGCATTTTTAAAATTAATGGTAAAATTAGACTTTTTAAATGAAAATCAATATTCTTTAAAAAAATATTCGTAAAAAATTTATATGAATTATGAAATAACTCTTATATCAAATTAAATACGAAACTTTAAGCTTTGATATGACATATGAGTCATATCTCATTTCCAACAAATACAGCTTGGATACATTTTTAAAGTTAATGGTAAAATTAGACTTTTTAAATGAGAATCAATATTCTTTTAAAAAAATGTGATTAAAGAATTTATATGAATTTTGATATAACTCGTATATCAAATTAAAGAGAAAATTTTAAGCTTTAATATGATATATGAGTCATATTTTATTTCTAACAAATACAGCTTGAATGCATTTTTAAAATTAATGGTAAAATTAGACTTTTTAAATGAGAATCAATATTATTTTAAAAAAATGTGATTAAAGAATTTATATGAATTTTGATATAACTCGTATATCAAATTAAAGAGAAAACTTTAAGCTTTAATATGATGTATGAGTCATATTTTATTTCCAACAAATACAGCTTGAATGCATTTTTAAAATTAATGGTAAAATTAGACTTTTTAAATGAAAATCAATATTCTTTAAAAAAATATTCGTAAAAAATTTATATGAATTATGAAATAACTCTTATATCAAATTAAATACGAAACTTTAAGCTTTGATATGACATATGAGTCATATCTCATTTCCAACAAATACAGCTTGGATACATTTTTAAAGTTAATGGTAAAATTAGACTTTTTAAATGAGAATCAATATTCTTTTAAAAAAATGTGATTAAAGAATTTATATGAATTTTGATATAACTCGTATATCAAATTAAAGAGAAAATTTTAAGCTTTAATATGATATATGAGTCATATTTTATTTCTAACAAATACAGCTTGAATGCATTTTTAAAATTAATGGTAAAATTAGACTTTTTAAATGAAAATCAATATTTTTTAAACAAATGTGAGTAAAGAATTTATATGAATTATGAAATAACTCTTATATCAAATTAAATACGAAACTTTAAGCTTTAATATGATGTATGAGTCATATTTTATTTCTAACAAATACAGCTTGTATACTTTTTTAAAGTTAATGTTAAAATTAGACTTTTTAAATGAAAATCAATATTCTTTAAAAAAATGTGAGTAAAAAATGTATATGAATTGTGAAATAACTCTTATATCAAATTAAATACGAAACTTTAAGCTTTGATATGATATATGAGTCATATCTTATTTCCAACATACACAGCTTGGACACATTTTTAAAATTAGTGGTAAAATTAGACTTTTTAAATGAGAATCAATATTCTTTTAAAAAAATGTGAGTAAAGAATTTATATAAATTATGAAATAACTCTTATATCAAATTAAAGAGAAAACTTTAAGCTTTAATATGATGTATGAGTCATATTTTATTTCCAACAAATACAGCTTGAATGCATTTTTAAAATTAATGGTAAAATTAGACTTTTTAAATGAAAATCAATATTCTTTAAAAAAATATTCGTAAAAAATTTATATGAATTATGAAATAACTCTTATATCAAATTAAATACGAAACTTTAAGCTTTGATATGACATATGAGTCATATCTCATTTCCAACAAATACAGCTTGGATACATTTTTAAAGTTAATGGTAAAATTAGACTTTTTAAATGAGAATCAATATTCTTTTAAAAAAATGTGATTAAAGAATTTATATGAATTTTGATATAACTCGTATATCAAATTAAAGAGAAAATTTTAAGCTTTAATATGATATATGAGTCATATTTTATTTCTAACAAATACAGCTTGAATGCATTTTTAAAATTAATGGTAAAATTAGACTTTTTAAATGAAAATCAATATTTTTTAAACAAATGTGAGTAAAGAATTTATATGAATTATGAAATAACTCTTATATCAAATTAAATACGAAACTTTAAGCTTTAATATGATGTATGAGTCATATCTCATTTCCAACAAATACAGCTTGGATACATTTTTAAAGTTAATGGTAAAATTAGACTTTTTAAATGAGAATCAATATTCTTTTAAAAAAATGTGAGTAAAGAATTTATATGAATTATGAAATAATTCTTATATCAAATTAAAGAGGAAACTTTAAGCTTTAATATGATATATGAGTCATTTCTTATTTCCAACAAATGCAGCTTGGATACATTTTTAAAGTTAATGGTAAAATTAGACTTTTTAAATGAGAATCAATATTCTTTTAAAAAAATGTGAGTAAAGAATTTATATGAATTATGAAATAATTCTTATATCAAATTAAAGAGAAAACTTTAAGCTTTGATATGATATATGAGTCATATCTCATTTCCAACAAATACAGTTTGAATACATTTTAAAAATAAATGATAAAATTAGACTTTTTAAATGAAAACCAATATTCTTTAAAAAAATGTGAGTAAAAAATTTATATGGATTATGAAATAACTCTAATATCAAATTAAATACGAAACTTTAAGCTTTGATATGATATATGAGTCATATCTCATTTCCAACAAATACAGTTTGAATACATTTTAAAAATAAATGATAAAATTAGACTTTTTAAATGAAAACCAATATTCTTTAAAAAAATGTGAGTAAAAAATTTATATGGATTATGAAATAACTCTAATATCAAATTAAATACGAAACTTTAAGCTTTGATATGATATATGAGTCATATCTCATTTCCAACAAATACAGTTTGAATACATTTTAAAAATAAATGATAAAATTAGACTTTTTAAATGAAAACCAATATTCTTTAAAAAAATGTGAGTAAAAAATTTATATGGATTATGAAATAACTCTTATATCAAATTAAATACGAAACTTTAAGCTTTAATATGATATATGAGTCATATCTCATTTCCAACAAATACAGTTTGAATACATTTTAAAAATAAATGATAAAATTAGACTTTTTAAATGAAAACCAATATTCTTTAAAAAAATGTGAGTAAAAAATTTATATGGATTATGAAATAACTCTTATATCAAATTAAATACGAAACTTTAAGCTTTAATATGATGTATGAGTCATATCTCATTTCCAACAAATACAGCTTGGATACATTTTTAAAGTTAATGGTAAAATTAGACTTTTTAAATGAGAATCAATATTCTTTTAAAAAAATGTGAGTAAAGAATTTATATGAATTATGAAATAATTCTTATATCAAATTAAAGAGGAAACTTTAAGCTTTAATATGATATATGAGTCATTTCTTATTTCCAACAAATGCAGCTTGGATACATTTTTAAAGTTAATGGTAAAATTAGACTTTTTAAATGAGAATCAATATTCTTTTAAAAAAATGTGAGTAAAGAATTTATATGAATTATGAAATAATTCTTATATCAAATTAAAGAGAAAACTTTAAGCTTTGATATGATATATGAGTCATATCTCATTTCCAACAAATACAGTTTGAATACATTTTAAAAATAAATGATAAAATTAGACTTTTTAAATGAAAACCAATATTCTTTAAAAAAATGTGAGTAAAAAATTTAGATGGATTATGAAATAACTCTAATATCAAATTAAATACGAAACTTTAAGCTTTGATATGATATATGAGTCATTTCTTATTTCAAACAAATGCAGCTTGGATAGATTTTTAAAGTTAATGTTAAAATTAGGCTTTTTAAATGGAAATCATTTTAACCTTAAAAAAATTGCAACTCTTGAATTTACGTGAACTACGTATTAATTGACGTATACCAAGTTAAAACGGAGACTTTAAACTTTAGTATGATATAAAAATCGTTATAACAGATAGTGCTTGTATACGATTTTAAAGTTAGAGCCAATCAATATAACCAATACAAGTTTAAATACTTGTATCTTTTAAAAATTTCTGAGCAATCAAATAATTGTCACATCAAATTAAAGTTGAGACGTTATACTTTAATATGCCATATAAATCGTTTCTTACTTTCAATAAATACTTGGAGTAATGTTTAAATTTGAAATAAAATTTTTTTTTTATTACTTACCTTCTTAATTGAATAGATGCTAAAACGAAGTTCTAAAATTGAAAATATCATGTAATAAAAGAAGAGGAATTTGAATAAAATAAAGAAATTTTTAATAATAATAAGAAAAAAAGTAATAAAAAAGATTGGACTTTTTATGTTTCTTTAATAATAATCAATAAAGTAAATTTCCTTTATTAGTTTTTTAATTTTTTTCGAGCGATATTTTACAATGTAATACAATCATATAAACAAAAATAATAATTAAAAAAAAAACAGAGAACATATACATATAATAGGAAAGAAAATCGATGTAGAAGACGAAAAAGTTTTAACATTAAAAAAGAGGATGGAGGATAGGAACTTGGGGGACGAGTGAGAAAGATAGAGATGGGGCAACCTCAATTTTTACATAATCGTTTTGAACACAATTTAGATTAAGTATTCAACCTTCAATAATTAATAAAAATTAATTAATAATTTATTAATAATAATCGGAGATCAAATGTAAATTAAAATAATAATAATAATAATACATTTTTTTAATATCTACGATTTTTTTGTATATTATCTTTTTGTATTTACACCTCGTTGACTATTTTTTTTTGACTTTTCTTTTATTTATTAAGGTTAAAGCCCTTTACGCACGAGTGCTTAATTTTTTTAATTTATTTATTTTTTTTTTGGAGGGGCCACACTAAATTAATAATTCTAAATTTTAATTTTAATTTACAATTATATGGCAATGATCTTCTCTTCTAATTGAAAAAATTCGGCTTTCTAGAGAAGGTTTTTTTATTTTATTATTTTTAATTATTTGTAATTATTTTTTAATTAATAATCATTATTACTATTCATTCATGGGTTCGTTAATTTACACTCCTCTTAAAAAAAACTTAATTAATTAAGTTTTTTTTTCTTTGAATATTTTAATTTTCGATTTGATTTTAAATAAAAATAAATAATAAATAAAATTTTAATTATTTTCATTTTTATTATTTTAAAAAAAGCATTTATTTACATTCTTGTATCAGTTCGCATTAAAAAATTAATTAACACAGGCTCAGAATTTTGTTGTAAAATTGTGTTGGGAAGGGAAAATAAAAAAAGGGGCGTTGAAGGTTAATTTTTATTGGTTTTATTTGTTGGTAAAAGGGGAAAATTTTATTGAATTATTTTTTTATTATTTAATCGGAGCGTAATAAGTTACTATACACATTCAAAAAACTACGGGCAACATTGATTATATTAAATATTATTTTTATCTTCTTAAAACCTTTCTTTCTTCCTTGCTTCCTTTTTCACATCGTTTTTTTTAAACTAAGTTAAACTTTACGCTTAATACCTACTAGTACAGTCGACATCTTTAATAATAATATTTATATTTATAATCTTACGCTAAACTTTAACCTTTTTTTAATATGTACAAAGTTCTTGAACAAACTAACGACAAAAAAAAACAAAATAAAAACAACGTTCAGATTCAAAAATTCGATCGATAAATTACACTTTAATTAATCAATAATAATTAGCGAATTATAACTAATTATAAAAAAAACGTTGCACAAATCCCTGTCTTTTTCGTTCTTAATAATTTTATCAACTAACCTCTTTTAAAAAGAAATTAAAATTTTTTTTAACTTTTCAACATTTTTTCTTCATCATCGTAATCATCATCATCATCTTTGGCACGGCTAAATAGTTCCGAGATACGTATTTAATTAACCAAACCACCCTGTTGGTGATGATGGCCAAGAACGACCCCGGAAAACCCTATAGGTCACTGATGATGCTTCAAAGCACCATTCGCTGCCACGTGATGATTAACCACGTGATGTTGAGCGTGCACGTGATGACCGGGATGGTGATGACCAGCGTGATGATTTTGATTATTAGCGCTAACGTTGTTGTTATTGGCTTGTTGCGCTTGCTGCCGCTGGTTATTCTTCTTATTCTTCATCCGCCGATTTTGGAACCATATCTTCACTTGCCGCTCGGTCAGATTTAAATTTCGCGCCAATTCCCATCGTTTCTGTTTCGAGACGTAAGCGTTGAAGAGAAACTCCTTTTCCAATTCTAACGTTTGAAATTTCGAGTACGGTTTGCGCTTTTTCCGGACGGTTACTTGACCGGTCCATTCTAACGGGTTCGTTCCGGTTCCGCATGGGACGCTCACCCCCATCGAACCCAGTGAGCCTGAAGAGAGAAACGGGGTTGGTCCCCAAATCACTTTGAATGATTAGTTGGAAGTGAAGAAACAAAAAAGAGAATATTTTTTTGAAAATAATATTAATTCGGGTTTGTATATGGGATTTATAAAATTTGGTGAGTACCAATAAGTTAAAATTTGTATTATCTTAAGGCGACATCTACGTACCAATAGCATATCTCTCGTCATTTTTACCTTAATCGTGATATGAATTAATATTCGAAGTACGTAACCTGCGTAAATAGACTCAAAAAATAACTTGCTCATTTCAAAATCTAAATGAGTCTTACTGAGTTGTGATAACTATTTTGCAAAATGGTGCTAAGAATCAATACCCAAGCTCATTTACATAAATATTGATATTTTGAAGAGTACAAGTATTTTGGCACACTTTCAAAATGAATAAATAAATTTTGGCAATCTACAACTGGAGTCTAAAGATAAACACTTAAGCTGTGTTCCAACCATAGGCATGGGTGAATGAAGCGTGAATGAAGTTCCCTTTACGCCAGCACATATTTAAGACTTAACACTGCTTTTGGCAGAATTAATACTTGCTTCCAGAAGATCTGAAATATCTCCAAACGACGTGATATTGCTGCTATAAAACTTGAGTAAAACTTGCAGAAGTCTTGAAATGCATCGAGATGGTTTGTAATGATTTCAGAAGACTTTCAAAAGGCTTGATACTGCACCTAGAACCTTTAAACTACATCAAAGAAGCTTGATATACTTTTAGAAAAATTGATGTTGCTTTCAGAAGAGCACTACATTGCTTTTATACTACCTCTAGAAGAATCAAGATTGCTTCCAGAAGACTTGAAAATGCATCCAACAGGACTCTGTTTAAAAAAGTTTTAAAATACTTTCAGAGGGGTTAAAACGCTTCCAAAAGACTTGAAATGCTTCCAAATCATTTGATTCTGCGTCTAAAAGATTTAATATTGCTTGAAATACTTCCAAAAAACTTAGAATGCTTGTAAAAAAATTGATATTTCTTTTGGAAAACTTGATATTATTTGCAGAAAATTTTAAATGCTTGCAGAAGACCTGCAATGCTTCTAAAAACTTGATATTGCTTCTAAAAGTCTTGAAATGCTTCCAAAAGTATTCAAAACTGTTTTTGAAAGACTTAATATTGTTTCCAGAAGATTTAAAATGCTTCCAGAATACTTGATACTGCTCCTAGAAGACTTAATATTTTATCCAAAAGACTTCTTCCTGCTTTTAGAAGACCTACTATTGCTTCCAGAAGACTTAATCCTGCTTGTAGAAGACCTACTGTTGATTCTAGAAAACTTAAAATTGCTTCCAGAAGACTTAGTATTGCTTCCAGAAGACTTGAAATGTTTCCAGAAGACTTAACCTGCTTCTAGAAGACCATCTATTGCTTCCGGAAGGCTTATTCCTGCTTAAAGAAAATTTAATAGTACCTCCAGAAGACTTGAAATGTTTCCACAAGGATTGATATTGATGTTTGATGATTTAATACTTCTTCCAAAAGACTTAATCCTGCTTCTAGGAGGCTTAATATTGCTTCTAGAAGACCAGATACTTCTCCTAGAAGACTTAATTCTTTTTCTAGAAAACTTAATCCTGCTTCTAGAAAACTTAATATTGCTACGGCTGGATGTAATCGACCAGGCTATAAATAATCTAAATATTTATTCCTGGTTGATTACATCCACCCGCACAAAATTTTGGTGTCAGGTTTAGAGTTTGATAGACAGTGACTTTAATTTTGGTCGTAAATTTCCAAATTTAACCATCACAAAGAAGAAATAATTTGTGGAGAATCATATACTCGATATTGAAGAAAACTTCAGACCATTTTGGAATGATTTCATTATTTATTCATGGCAAAGGAGATCATCAGGACCATCCAATCCCGATCGACGCAAAAAGGATTCGGCAAAAGAACCTACAGGTTAAACACCGAGCTCTCTCAGCATTCTTCAGCTCATTAACAATGTGAGTCAAATTTGGTCTTTATTCAAATCGCGAAAACAAAATAAGTTTTTTTGGTTCTTTCTTTGACTTTTTTTGTTATCAATGTAAATCGCTTGGATACTTTTAACCAAATGTCAATAACCTGACAACAAAATTTTGTTGCGGGTGGATGTAAACGACCAGAAATATCATCATATGCCTTGATGATGATAAAGGATTTGTGTGAAATTCCTTAAAATCACCCTTTTTTGTTTAGGGGTATTAAGGTCAGAAATATTTGAAGAAAAACTTCCAAACATATAATGGTGCTTCTAGAAGTCTTATATAAAGACTTATATTGCTTCCAAAAGACTTGAAATATTTCCAAAAGCCTTGATACTGCTCCCAGAAGACTTAATCCTGCTTTTATGAGATTTAATATTGCTTCTAGAAAATTTGAAATGTTTCCAAAAGACTTAATCCTGCTTCTACAAGACTTAATATTGCTTCCAGAAGACTTGAACTGTTTCCAGAATATCAAGCATTCTGCTCTTAGAAAACTTGATACTGCCCCTTGAAGACTTGATACTGCTCCTGAAAGACTTCATATTTTTCCAGAAGGCTTAATCCTGCTTCTAGAAGACCAACAATTACTTCCAGAAGACTTAGTATTGTTTTCAGGAGACTTGAAATGTTTCCAGAAGACTTGATATTGCTCCTAGAAAATTTAATGTTTTGCCAAAAGGCTTAGCCCTGCTTCTAGAAGACCTATTACTGTTTCCAGAAGACCTATTATTGCTTCCAGCAAACTTAGTGTTGCTCTCAGAAGACTTAGTATTGCTTCTAGAAGACTTAGTATTGCTTCCAGAAGACTTAGTATTGCTTCCAGAACACTTGATACTGCTTTCAAAAGACTTGATGCTGCTTCTAGAAGATTTAAAATATTTCCAGAAAACTTGATATTGTTTTTGAAAGACTTGAAATTGGATGGCAAGTTCTTTTACGTAATTTATGATGGTATTTTTTGAAGGTAAATTATTAATGATGTTACCTGGATTTAAGTAATCATTTTCAATTAATTTTTCAATTTTATGCTAAATAATGTTCTTATTTAGTTTATTTATCCCAATTCTATGTCCAACATTAGTTGCGAATGTTAGTGTTTTTTATTGTGTCATAGAATTGACCATTTTATTATTTGAAGAATTCTATCAAGATGGGTTTATGGAAATTTTATTAATTTATAAAAGGTGCATAGCTATTTAAATTAGTCCTGCTTCTAGAAGACCTATCATTGTTTCCAAAAGACCTATTATTGGTTCCAGAAGACTTAGTGTTGCTTCCAGAAGACTAAATATTTTTTCCAGAAGACTTAATCCTGCTTCTAGAAGACCTATTATTGCCTTCAGAAGACTTTGTATTGCTTTCAGAAGACATAGTATTGCTTCTAGAAGACTTAGTATTGCTTCCAGAAGACTTAGTATTGCTTCCAGAACACTTGATACTGCTTTAAAAAGACTTGATGCTGCTTCTAGAAGATTTAATCAAGATGGGTTTATGGAAATTGAACTAATTTATAAAAGGTGCATAGTAATTTAAATTAATTATTGTTCTTTTTGTTTGAATTTTTTTTTTATGATATAAAATTTATTATTATTAAGTAATGCAATGAAATCAGCAAAAGTGTAACAACATTACTTGAAATTTGATGAGTTATGGACGAGACAGAGTGCTGGTTGGAACAAATCTTCTTGCTTCTTGGATGAAAATAAGCTTGGAAAGAAGGCCAATGATGCAAAAAAGCAGAAAAAAAGAGCAAACACTTAATTATGCAATAATATAATAGGAAATGTCTTGAAAATGCTTCAAAAAAAAGTATGACGTAAAATTGTATATAAATATGACGCATTTATAAGTCATCCCAATTAGTTAGTTTTATTGGCCATATCTGTTCAATAAATGCAGTTAAATAAAGAGTTTATTTCAGCATAAATGTTCTTATATGGTAATAAATATGAGGAGTATGGATTTATGGAAAAAATTGATTCTAAAGATAAAATTCGAATTCAAAAGTATTATTTAGACAAATATAACTGATTTAGGTTTGTTAGGTTTGCTTAATGTTCTAAATTAGTACTAAACAATAAAACTAAAAATGTAATGGTCCAAACGATGTTTAAAAACGAGTTAAGCTAATTCTTATGGATTTCAGCATGATTATTTTTATGATGCAATAAATATAAGGGGTGAGGTTCCGAAAAAAAAATTACGACGCAGTATCCAAAAGATCAAATTTAAAAATTGATACTCAAAAAAATGATTTAGACAAATTTAAGTTATTCAAAATTGTTAGGCAGTCAGTCGAAAGTTTTAAATTTGTGTCAAACAATCAAAATACGTTTTAAATAGTCCAAGTGGTGTCTAAAAAGAAGAATTGTAAGTACAGAAAATTTTATGATACATGTTCATGATCGAAATCAATTTGAATAGCTCCAAATGGTGTCTAAAAAAAGGAAAATTTAGTGTGCAGAATATTTTATGTTGTATGCATATCATCAAAATCAATTTATGCACGTATATAATCAAAATTGGTTTGTAATCTTCCAAGTGATGTCTAAATAGAAGAAATGTAAGTACAGAAAATTTTATGATACATGTTCATGATCGAAATCAATTTGAATAGCTCCAAATGGTGTCTAAAAAAGGAAAATTTAGTGTGCAGAATATTTTATGTTGTATGCATATCATCAAAATCAATTTATGCACGTATATAATCAAAATTGGTTTGTAATCTTCCAAGTGATGTCTAAATAGAAGAATTCGATGTTCAGAATATTTCAGTATGTATGCATATCATCAAAATCGATTTATCAAACTTCAAGTAATATCTAAATCAATCAAAATAATTTTTTTAAGTTCCAAGTAATGTCTGAAAAGGAGAACTCGATGTGCAGAATATTGCAGAATGCACGCATATCATCAAAAACGATTTGTTACACTCCCAGTAATGTTTAAAAAGGAGAATTTAATGTACAGAATATTTTATTATGCACGCATATCATCAAAATTGGTTTGAAATCCTCCAAGTGGTGTCTAAAAAGAAGAAGCCGAAGTGCAGAAAATTTTACGATGATCTCTAAAGCCTCATAAAGTATTTCTATCAAAAAGAATGAGAGTGAAAAATAATTTGTAAAACTCCAAGTGGTGTCCAAAAAGGAAATTTCGAAGTGCAGAATATTATACCATACAAATGTATAATCAAAATCAATTTGGAAAGCTCCAAGTAATGTCTACAGAAGGTATTTTGAATGTTTTGTTAATGATTACTATGTTTGGGGATGATAATCTTAGCTACTAAAAGAGAATTTTGCATAATTATTACGTAAAAATGATCTCTAAAGTCTCATAAAGTATTTCTATCAAAAGAAATGAGAGTCAAGAAATGAGAGTCAAAAATAAGTTGTAAAGCTCCAAGTGGTGTCCAAAAAGGAAAATTTGAAGTGTAGAATATTTTAACATGCAATCATGTAATCAAAATCGATTTGAAAAGGTCCAAGTGATGCCTAAATGGGGTATTTTGAACTTCAGAATGTTTTGCTTTCTTACCATATCCATGATAATGACGTAAAAAATTGTGCAAATTTTGGCAATGACTACCATGTTGGGGATGATAATTTTTGCTATAAAAGGAGAATGATCACGCTAAAATTACTTTAATAGCTTCATAAAAAGTTTTTATCAAAAGAAATTGGAGTCAAAAATGATTTGTAAAGTTCCAAGTGGTGACCAAAAAGGAAAATTTGAAGTTCAGAATATTTTAGTGTGTAAGCATGTAATCAAAATCGATTTGAAAAGTTCCAGGTGATGCCTAAATGGGGTATTTTGAACTTCAGAATGTTTTGCTTTCTTACCATATCCATGATAATGACGTAAAAAATTGTGCAAATTTTGGCAATGACTACCATGTTGGGGATGATAATTTTTGCTATAAAAGGAGAATTATCACGCTAAAATTACTTTAATAGCTTCATAAAAAGTTTTTATCAAAAGAAATTGGAGTCAAAAATGATTTGTAAAGTTCCAAGTGGTGACCAAAAAGGAAAATTTGAAGTTCAGAATATTTTAGTGTGTAAGCATGTAATCAAAATCGATTTGAAAAGTTCCAAGTGATGTCTAAAGGGGGTATTTTGAAATTCAGAATGTTTTGCTTTCTTACCATATCTGTGGTAAAGTCGTAAAAAATTTGTGCAAATTTTGGTAATGACTACCATGTTGGGGATGATAATTTTTGCTATAAAAGGAGAATTATCACGCTACAATTACCTTAATAGCTTCATAAAGTGTTTTTATCAAAAGAAATTAGAGTCAAAAATAATTTGTAAAGTTCCATGTGGTGTCTAAAAGGAAGAATTCGAAGTGCAGAATATTTTAACATGCAAGCATGTAATCAAAATCAATTTGGAGAGTTCCAAGTGATGTCTAAAGAGGGTATTTTGAAATTCAGAATATTTTGCTTTCTTACCATATCTGTGATAAAGTCGTAAAAAATTTGTGCAAATTTTGGTAATGACTACCATGTTGGGGATGATAATTTTTGCTATAAAAGGAGAATTATCACGCTACAATTACCCTAATAGCTTCATAAAGTGTTTTTATCAAAAGAAATTGGAGTCAAAAATAATTTGTAAAGTCCCAAGTGGTGTCTAAAAAGAAGAAATCGAAGTGTAGAATATTTTAACATGCAAGCATGTAATCAAAATCAATTTGGAAAGTTCTAAGTGATGTCTAAAGGGGCTATTTTAAAATTCAGAATGTTTTGCTTTCTTACCACATCTATGATAATGACGTAAAAAATTGTGCAAATTTTGGTAACGACTACCATGTTGGGGATGATAATTTTTGCTATAAAAGGAGAATTATCACGGTAAAATTAATTTAATAGCTTCATAAAATGTTTTTATCAAAAGAAATTAGAGTCAAAAATAATTTGTAAAGTTCCATGTGGTGTCTAAAAGGAAGGATTCGAAGTGCAGAATATTTTAACATGCAAGCATGTAATCAAAATCAATTTGGAAAGTTCCAAGTGATGTCTAAAAGGGGTATTTTGAAATTCAGAATGTTTTGCTTTCTTACCACATCTATGATAATGACGTAAAAAATTGTGCAAATTTTGGTAACGACTACCATGTTGGGGATGATAATTTTTGCTATAAAAGGAGAATTATCACGGTAAAATTAATTTAATAGCTTCATAAAGTGTTTTTATCAAAAGAAATTAGAGTCAAAAATAATTTGTAAAGTTCCATGTGGTGTATAAAAGGAAGAATTCGAAGTGCAGAATATTTTAACATGCAAGCATGTAATCAAAATCAATTTGGAAAGTTCCAAGTGATGTCTAAAAGGGGTATTTTGAAATTCAGAATGTTTTGTTTTCTTACCAAATCTATGATAATGACGTAAAAAATTGAGCAAAATTTGGTAATGATTACCATGTTGGGGATGATAATTTTTGCTATAAAAGGAGAATTATCACGCTAAAATTACTTTAATAGCTTCATAAAATGTTTTTATCAAAAGAAATTGGAGTCAAAAATGATTTGTAAAGACCCAAGTGGTGTCTAAAAAGGAGTAATCGAAGTGCAGAATATTTTAACATGCAACCATGTAATCAAAATCAATTTGGAAAGTTCCAAGTGATGTCTAAAAGGTGTATTTTGAAATTCAGAATGTTTTGCTTTCTTACCACATCTATGATAATGACGTAAAAAATTGAGCAAAATTTGGTAATGATTACTATGTTGGGGATGATAATTTTTGCTATAAAAGGAGAATTATCACGCTAAAATTACTTTAATAGCTTCATAAAATGATTTTATCAAAAGAAATTGGAGTCAAAAATGATTTGTAAAAACCCAAGTGGTGTCTAAAAAGGAGTAATCGAAGTGCAGAATATTTTAACATGCAACCATGTAATCAAAATCAATTTGGAAAGTTCCAAGTGATGTCTAAAAGGTGTATTTTGAAATTCAGAATGTTTTGCTTTCTTACCACATCTATGATAATGACGTAAAAAATTGAGCAAAATTTGGTAATGATTACCATGTTGGGGATGATAATTTTTGCTATAAAAGGAGAATTATCACGCTAAAATTACTTTAATAGTTTCATAAAATGTTTTTATCAAAAGAAATTGGAGTCAAAAATGATTTGTAAAGTCCCAAGTGGTGTCTAAAAAGGAGAAGTCGAAGTGCAGAATATTTTACCATACAAGCATGTGATCAAAATCAATTTAAGATGGAAAATTGAAATGCAGAAAGTTTGGTTGCAGAATTTTGCAAATTCTATTAATAACTTGGTAATAGCTTTTGCCATAACAAATAGTTATGCTCAATTTTTTTTTATGCGTTTTACCAAAAAAAAATTGAGGGTTAAAAACAGATTTTCAAAATATTGACACATCTCGATTATTGTACTGAAATAATCAACGAATCATCATTCATCATTATCATAAATTGGTTTTTCCATTGAATAAAAACAGCGTTATTCAAGTCATAACAAACAATAATTAATGATCTGCCCTCAAAAAATTGAAACCTTAATTAATCAAATTCAATTTGATTGAAAATCTTATTAAAATTAAATTGTCAATTTTAATTTAAAAAAATAAATCGAAATAATTCGAGAAATACGTTTGAAATTAAAACAAATTTTAACTTTTCAGCACTCACCATTTCCGATTTCACCTCTTCATTTTGACCACCCTGTACACACATAATAATAATGAAGTAATAAAGAGTGGGAAAGGACAAAAAAACCTGCTCGGAATGTTTAAATCACTATTACGGGTTTACTATGGCTATAAAACTGACCTAGTGTAAAACGCGACGTTTAGCATTGAAAAAAAAAATATGTCTCAATGAACGCTCGTTATGATTGTTGTAAAACTTTATTGCCCCCGAATTTATATCGTTTGTGTTACTCTCGATTTTTATTCAAGTATAAACGATTTAGATTATTTTGAGATTTTTAATTATTTAAAATTTTTTTTATTAAATCAAAAAAGGATGAATCGAATAAAATTTATCGATTGGGTCATCTATCTTTATTTAACTTTATTAAGAATTGTATATCTATCTCACTTTCTCTTTTTCTTTTATTTTTTTTTTGTTTTTTTTTGAATTCTTTTTTTTTATTTTTTTTATTAAGGTATTTAAGATTGTTTCTTTGAAGAATTATTTTTTGTATGAAATGAAATTATAAAAAAAAATATTCTTTTTATTTACTTTGATTTTATTTTATATATATAGGGGGATATTTCGATGCAACTAGCGCCATCTCTTAGTGACTCAAAAAGTAAATGAAAAATTTTTGATATCGCACGTGGTTATAATTTGTAATGATTATATATTTTGCTTTTAAATCAATTTAAATTGAAGCCTTAATTAAGAAGTAGGCAAATTGATATTAATTGGTGTGAAAAAATTGGTGCTTAATGATCGGATAATTGGAGGTCGAATCGTTTCGATTTTTTTTTTTTAATAGAAATTCTTGAACTAACTCACCTGGTGGAGGATACGGCGTTGATGGTACAGGGTCAGGGGCGTACCTCGCATACCCGGTGTCATGGGCGTGCGTGAACCCGGCGGATTCGGCGACCATCGCCGCCGCTGCTGCAACTCTTCCTCTGTCATCAGCTGGGAGGTATGGCACCGGCTGATGTGGATCGACGTGGTGCCGGGACGCCGTGGAATACGGGGAATAATTGCACCAGGACGGCGAAGAGAAGCTCTGGTGACACGAACTTACCGACGAGGGATCACTCGGTCCACCCCCCGCTGCCGATGCACTCGAATATTTAGTGTATTCAGGTGTGGTGCCAGCAGCGGTTGCAACTGGGTTCCAAAACGGAGCTAACCCTTTCCGATCCCGATGACTTGGATCGGTGGATAAATTGTAATACGAAGAGGTATTCGGATACTGATGATTCAACCCGTCGAATCCGGCTGAATGATGGGTATCCGGGGAATAACTCCAGGGTTGGCCGTGATGAGAGTGCCTGATGACGCTTGGTTCGGTGCATTCTGAGTACCCAGTTGTGATTCTTTTGGCGGGGATGTGTAATGGACCTACGGAGCCGCTGTTGCTGGTGACGCTCGCTGGTGACGAACTTGATGTGGCTGATGTGGTCGCTGTTGGTGGAGGAACCGTGGCAGGACTCGTCATCCCACTGTTGCTGATGGGGGTGGCCGCGCTCTGAGGAGCGGGTGGAGGGCTTTCCTCATATAAACCACCATTCATCATTGACCACCACGTCACCCCGGTGGCAGAGCCCACTCCCGTGGCTGGAGAATTTCCAGGTGGATGCACATGGTCGTACAGGGTTGGTGGAGCACAAGCCCCCGAATCACCAATTGTTAGGATGATTGTGACGGTTTACAAGAAGCACCACGTCGAATTATTTATTAAAGCCACGGTGATGATGGGTCGAAGTTAATAAAAAAAAATTAAAAATTCATTTAATTTCGTCTTTATAATTATTCGAAAAAAATATCAATCAACAATAATTATTTAATAACACAATTTTAAATCCACAACACCACTTTTTAAATTTTAAATTTCAAATTTCAAATTTTAAATTTTAAATTCAATTCAAAAAATTACATTTATATATAAATTAATCTCGATATATATATATATATATAAAAAATATTATTATATCTACGCAAACTTCGTTGATTCAAAAAAAACGAAGTCACAACTGACTCTATAAGAAAACAACTGACTGTGCAAGCGACAATCGCGCACTGAAACAGTCTCGGAGTCGCTCTACGTTTAGCGCTCGCAGCGACGCGCCTGCGATCTGGCGACGAAACGGCTCAACTACTCCACGAAAAAGCGCTATCTCGTGGGGAACCCGCGCAACGATCGGGTCGATATCCCCATCTCGCTTCGATCCCCCCTTAAGCGATATCGCCGTCTTTTTTGAACGATTTTTTCGCATTAGTAGCAAAAATACAATCTGCACCTGCCCCCCGAAACAAAAAAAAAATAAAAAAAAAGAACTACTAAAGAAAAACAAAAAATAAATGAAAATTTCGTAATTAACCTTAAGTCGTAAAATAAAGAGTAATTTATCGCACGGGTACAAAGCCACCGACAATTAACTTAATTTTCTTTTTTTTAAATCTTAACCCGTTTATTTATTAATTTATTTTTTTTATTTTTAATACCTTATACATTATACACAAAATACACAACAAAGAGATAAAATAACTTTGTTACTAATTTAAAATCGAAATTATTTCCCCCTTTTCTCTTTCTTTGTTTTATTCGCCACACTTATGAATAATACAACAAACACCACCATACGACCATACCCATCGAGTATTCGTCGTCGACATAGAAGGAATCTGAGACCGGAAAGAGAGACGTAAATCCGGTAGCGACAACTCGTTAGATTTTATCATGTCTCAACACGATGTGAGAATAGCCTCCAATAAAAACAACCCCTCCAGGACCGGGCTGCGAGCATATTCAGTACCTGAACGTTTACGACCCAAGTCCTTCCGGTTTTTTTTTTTTTTCGTTATCCAAATCAATTATCATACACGACATTTTTATTATTCATGTCGTTTTCGGTGAAACTTTATGAATAAAAATTTGATTAAATTTGATTAATTTTGATTTTTGAAGGTGTTTGTGAAAATTGTAGAAACAAGATGGCATTCTGGTCATCAAAGGAAGTGGAACACGCAAATGGCGTAAGAGCGGACCGCCCATGCGGCGTTCCATGGCGTAACTGCACAGGAACGGAGCATATTGGTGGGCAGGAGCCAGTAACAGGACGGGACTCAGCTCCTTTCAGAATGGACTATTCCCTGAACAAATGAAAAAGCTCTAGATAAATTAATAGAGTGTTTCCCATTTTTAAATTTTTCTGAATTCTGTTGTATTTCAATAATCATTTTTACAATCAAAATTAGAATTTGGTGATTCAAAAATAATTTTATAGTTATGTTTTTGATTTTTCACAAATATTAATGTTTACAAATCGACTTTTTTGGAAAATTTATAGCAATTATGAAACGTTTTAAATAACGAATAAATTTTGAGAAATTTTGTGAAATTCATTTTGGACATTTTTTCGATGGTTTTTAAAAATCAAGAAATTTTGAAAATTTGAGATTATTTGAAATAATCCAAAAATCATCTTATAATCGATAAAGAATTTTTTTTTTTTTTTTTGAGAACACAAAAATATGAATATCTCAATTACTTTTTGAGATAGAATTGTTGTATATTATAAACATAACAATTTTTTTTCAAATTCAACCTAAATTTCTGATATTTCATAAAAATAATAATTTTCGTAATTATTTTTGATAAATCATAAAAAATCGAATTATTAAGATATTTTTATGAAAATTATTGGAATTTATAAAGAAAAGTATGTACTTTTATGCCCATAAAATCATTTTTAGAATTCAAAAGAATTCAATTAAGTTTCTGATATTTCATAAAAATAATAATTTTCTTAATTATTTTTGATAAATCATGAAAAATTGAATTTTTAAGATATTTTTATGAAATTTATGGCAATTATGAAACGTTTTAAATAACGAATACATTTTGAGAAATTTTGTGAAATTCATTTTGGACATTTTTTCGATGGTTTTTAAAAATCAAGAAATTTTGAAAATTTGAGATATATTTGAAAAAATCCAAAAAATCATCTTGTAATCGATAAAGAATATTATGTATTTTTTTTTCTTTGAGAACACAAAAATATGAATATCTCAATTACTCTTTGAGATAGAATTGTTGTATATTATAAACATAACAATTTTTTTCAAATTCAACCTAAATTTCTGATATTTCATAAAAATAATAATTTTCTTAATTATTTTTGATAAATCATAAAAAATGGAATTATTAAGATATTTTTATGAAATTTATTGGAATTTATAAAGTATGTACTTTTATGCCCATAAAATCATTTTTGAATATCTCAATACGTTTTTGAGATAACAAATTTTGAATTCAACCTAAGTTTCTGATATTTCATAAAAATAATAATTTTCTTAATTATTTTTGATAAATCATGAAATATCGAATTTTTAAGATATTTTTATGAAATTTGTTACAAACTATAAAGAAAAGTATGTACTTTTATGCTCACAAAACCATGCTAGTATATTATTATATATTACTTTTGAGATATCATGTTTTAGGCTCTACCTAATTTTTAGCGTTTCAAAAAAATATCAATTATTTTTGATAAATCATAAAAAACGAATATTTAAGATATTTTGATGAAATTTGTTATAATTTACAAAGAAAAGTATGTACTTTAATGTTCATGAAACCATACTTGAATATCTCAATTCGTTTTTGAGATAACAAATTTTAAATTCAACCTAAATTTCTGATATTTCATAAAAATAATAATTTTCTTAATTATTTTTGATAAATCATAAAAAATGGAATATTTAAGATATTTTTATGAAATTTATTGTGGTTTATAAAGAAAAGTATGTACTTTTATGCCCATAAAATCATTTTTGAATATCTCAATACGTTTTTGAGATATCGTGTAATAACGCCGACCTAAATTTTTGACATTCCACAAAAATAACAATTTTTGATAAATCATAAAAAATCGAATATTTAAGATATTTTGATGAAATTTGTTATAATTTACAAAGAAAAGTATGTACTTTAATGTTCATAAAACCATACTTGAATATCTCAATTCGTTCTTGAGATAACAAATTTTAAATTCAACCTAAATTTCTGATATTTCATAAAAATAATAATTTTCTTAATTATTTTTGATAAATCATAAAAAATGGAATAATTAAGATATTTTTATGAAATTTATTGTGGTTTATAAAGAAAAGTATGTACTTTTATGCCCATAAAATCATTTTTGAATATCTCAATACGTTTTTGAGATATCGTGTAATAACGCCGACCTAAATTTTTGACATTCCACAAAAATAACAATTTTTGATAAATCATAAAAAATCGAATATTTAAGATATTTTGATGAAATTTGTTATAATTTACAAAGAAAAGTATGTACTTTAATGTTCATAAAACCATACTTGAATATCTCAATTCGTTCTTGAGATAACAAATTTTAAATTCAACCTAAATTTCTGATATTTCATAAAAATAATAATTTTCTTAATTATTTTTGATAAATCATAAAAAATGGAATTTTTAAGATATTTTTATGAAATTTATTGTGGTTTATAAAGAAAAGTATGTACTTTTATGCCCATAATATCATTTTTGAATATCTCAATACGTTTTTGAGATATCGTATAATAACGCCGACCTAAATTTTTGACATTCCACAAAAATAACAATTTCTGATAAATCATAAAAAATCGAATATTTAAGATATTTTGATGAAATTTGTTATAATTTACAAAGAAAAGTATGTATGTTAATGATGATAAAACCATACTTGAATATCTCAATTCGTTCTTGAGATAACAAATTTTAAATTCAACCTAAATTTCTGATATTTCATAAAAATAATAATTTTCTTAATTATTTTTGATAAATCATAAAAAATGGAATTTTTAAGATATTTTTATGAAATTTATTGTGGTTTATAAAGAAAAGTATACACTTTTATGCCCATAAAATCATTTTTGAATATCTCAATACGTTTTTGAGATATCGTGTAATAACGTCGACTTAAATTTTTGACATTCCATAAAATTAACAATTTTTGATAAATCATAAAAAATCGAATTTTTAAGATATTTTGATGAAATTAGTTATAAGTTGTAAAGAAAAGTATGTACTTTAATGATCATAAAACCATACTTGAATATCTCAATCCGTTTTTGAGATAACAAATTTTGAATTCAACCTAAATTTCTGATATTTCATTAAAATACTAATTTTCTTAATTACATTTGATAGATCATAAAAAATGGAATTTTTAAGATATTTTTATGAAATTTATTGTGGTTTATAAAGAAAAGTATACACTTTTATGCCCATAAAATCATTTTTGAATATCTCAATACGTTTTTGAGATATCGTGTAATAACGCCGACTTAAATTTTTGACATTCCATAAAATTAACAATTTTTGATAAATCATAAAAAATCGAATTTTTAAGATATTTTGATGAAATTAGTTATATGTTGTAAAGAAAAGTATGTACTTTAATGATCATAAAACCATACTTGAATATCTCAATCCGTTTTTGAGATAACAAATTTTGAATTCAACCTAAATTTCTGATATTTCATTAAAATACTAATTTTCTTAATTACATTTGATAGATCATAAAAAATGGAATTTTTAAGATATTTTTATGAAATTTATTGTGGTTTATAAAGAAAAGTATACACTTTTATGCCCATAAAATCATTTTTGAATATCTCAATACGTTTTTGAGATATCGTGTAATAACGCCGACTTAAATTTTTGACATTCCATAAAATTAACAATCTTTGATAAATCATAAAAAATTGAATTTTTAAGATATTTTGATGAAATTAGTTATAAGTTGTAAAGAAAAGTATGTACTTTAATGATCATAAAAGCATACTTGAATATCTCAATTCGTTTTTGAGATAACAAATTTTGAATTCAACCTAAATTTCTGATATTTCATTAAAATACTAATTTTCTTAATTACCTTTGATAGATCATAAAAAATGGAATTTTTAAGATATTTTTATGAAATTTATTGTGGTTTATAAAGAAAAGTATACACTTTTATGCCCATAAAATCATTTTTGAATATCTCAATACGTTTTTGAGATATCGTGTAATAACTCCGACCTAAATTTTTGACATTCCATAAAAATTTTTGATAAATCATAAAAAATCGAGTATTTAAGATATTTTGATGAAATTTGTTATAATTTACAAAGAAAAGTATGTACTTTAATGATCATAAAACTATACTTGAATATCTCAATTCGTTTTTGAGATAACAAATTTTGAATGCAACCTAAATTTCTGATATTTTATAAAAATAATAATTTTCTTAATTATTTTTGATAAATTATAAAAAATCGGACTTTTAGGACATTTTTATGAAATTTATTGTAATTTATAAAGGAAAGTATGTACTTTTATGCCCATAAAATCATTTTTGAATATCTCAATACGTTTTTGAGATATCGTATTACAACCTCGACCTAAATTTTTAATATTTCATAAAAATAATAATTTTTTTAATCAATTTTTGATAAATCATAAAAAATCGAATTTTTAAGATATTTTAATGAAATTAGTTATAAGTTATATAGAAAAGTATGTACTTTAATGATCATAAAAGCATACTTGAATATCTCAATTCGTTTTTGAGATAACAAATTTTGAATTCAACCTAAATTTCTGATATTTCATAAAAATAATAATTTTCTTAATTATCTTTGATAAATCCAAAAAAATCGAATTTTTAAGATATTTTTATGAAATTTATTGTGATTTATAAAGAAAAGTATGTACTTTTATGCCCATAAAATCATTTTCGAATAACTCAATACATTTTTGAGATATCGTGTTATAACCTCGACCTAAATTTTTGACATTTCATAAACATAACAATTTTTTTAATCAATTTTTGAAAAAGCGTAAAATATTGAATTCTTAAGATATTTTTGATAAAACAATATGATATGTACGTTCCAGTGAAGTTTAGTTTATTATATGATGCTAATTATAAAACAAAGCCAAAAAGCAGGAAAAATAATAACATGTTGAAAATTTATTGGAAATCATCCTGGAAATGTTTTGAAACTTTTTAGTATTAATTAAAAATCGAAAATTTTGGAGAACATCATGAAAATTTTGGAAACATTTGAAAAATTCCAAGAAATCATCTGGAAATATTTGGAAATAAACCTAAAATTTAATACGTCCTAGTTTTTTTTGCAATCATTAGAACATACACAAATTTTTGATAATTTATGAATATGTATCCAAAATGTAAAATGTAAGTTTGGATCAATTTATGGCAATCATAAAACATTTTAAAAATAAAATTTATTGCAAATCATCTTGGAAATTTTTGAAACTCTTGGGTAGTAATTAAAGATGCAAAATCTTGGAAAACTTCTTGAATATGTAGAAAATTATTTGAAAAATTCCATTAAATCATCGTGAAATGAATGGGAGTGCACTTAAAATTTTATATGTCCAGATGAATCCCAAGAATGTCCACAAATCTTTGGATCTTCCTGAACATAGACGCTGGATACAAAATTTCTTTGGGTGTACAAGCATCCATCAGATTTTTTAATCTTATTGTACTATGCATACTTATTGAAAAGCACACATTTGAAATTGAGACTTGATACTGATTACAAAAGACCTGAAATGTTTTCAAAACACTTAGTCTGGTTTTATCTCTCTAGTCTGGCCTAGGAGACTTAATACTATTTCCAGAAGACTTGTAATGCTTCTAAACGAGTTGATATTACTTCCAACAGAATGGAAATGCTTCCAGAAGACTTGAAGTACTTCTAGAAACCTCAACACTGTCTATGAAAATCTTAATACTGTTTTCCAACGGTTTCAAATAGTTACAGAAGACTTGCTACCATCTCTGAAAGGTACTCTCTGGTAGGAACTTGATATTGCTTCCAGATGACATAAAATGCTTCCTGAAAACTTTATATTATCTTTGGAAAACCCCAAATGCTTAATATACAAGTGCCAAAAGACTTGATACTGCTTCTAGAAGGCTTCATACTGCATTTAAGAGACTTCTTACTATTTTCAGAAGACTTGATAGTACTTCTAATAGACTTCATGTTGCTTCCAGAAGAATTTAAATGTTGTCAGAATACTTGAACTGCTTCTATAAACCTCGACATTGTCTCTGAAAGCCTTAATACTGTTTCCCAAAGGTTTAAAATTGTTCCAGAAACTTGAAACTGCTTGTAGAATTAAGCTAATAAAGCTACAATTAAGTTAAGGATTCTAAATAAACCAGATACACTGAGAAGTGTAAGTTTGGAATGATTACATCTTAAACAATGTCAAAAATCAGCTAAAATAATGAGTTGTTAAAGTATTAAAAGTCATTTTAGAACTTTTTTGAAACTCCTTATCAGCATTTGAAAATTAAATCTCTTTTTGAATATATAGGTGATATTCTAAAAAAATTGTTAAAATGTACTCAAACTTCGAAGAATTCGGTATTTTCCCACAACTTCTCGAATAAATCTTAATTTTTTCAGAATTGCTTGAAAACTGAATAAAAATGTTCAAAAAATTCTTGAAAAGTTTTTAGTAATCATGAAACATTTCAATTATGCCTAAAACTTTAAAATTAATTAAAAATTTTATGACACTCTTCAATAGTCTTTGAAAATCTTTGCAAAATAACTGAAAATTTTTAGTAATTCTTTATACATTTGGAAAATGGAGAATTCCAGATTAAACACACTAAAAATTTAATTTTTACTCTAAGAAATAAGACATTCTTTGGAAATCAAAGAAAATATTTCGGATATGACCAGAAAATCCAAAACATTTTTTCATAATTTTAGGAGGAGCACAAAAATTATAATGCAGTAATATCATGGAAATGCAGAGCCTAAAAAAGATCTGATGCTTTATCTACATTATCTACTATATCATACATTTGACATTCATTAATTTAGTTACATTCAGCTGCAAACTTGATATGGAATGTCTCATGGAATGATCATTTGCAGTTGTAGACAAAAAAAGTAAAAATCTAGAAGGTCCAATATTTTTCTTCTCATTTTACTTAATTATATCGAGATATTTTATATTTCAAGATAATATAATAAATCTGATTAATGTAATTAATGTTGATTGATATAAATGTTGTTATAAAACAATTCTTACCTTGATGGAAATTAGATAGAGCTGTCCCCGAAAAAACTCTCGAGAGTCTACAACAAAAAAAAAATGAAAAATTTCAAGGTTATTTTGCATCGTGTCAAAAAATTATAAACACCCCTCCCATTAAAATACATAGTCGAGGAACGCCGAAACATGGTCGTCGTGACAAGTTCGAAATTTGTGAGGATTATAGAACCCCGGTGAAGGAGAGGAAATAACGACTCAAAGCCTCGGGGCCAATAAAACATTTCACGCGTTTCCTCCCAACGAACAGTAAATAAGAATTAACGTTAAAACGGTTAGATTTAGAAGGCGGCTGCGATCGGATCACGTTTTCTCTTCTCTCCAACTACTAACTACTCCGGTTTCATTTTGGGTGTAAAGCCCGTCCCCCAAAAACCATCCTAAAACTACCCCAACAAAAGAGATTTCGCGGAATAAGGCCGATTGTTTTTTCTTTCGTCACGTACCGCGTTGCAAAACGATAAGGTTAAGCGAAATAACCACGCCTACGTCGATAAGGATTATCGGGTAAAACAAAGGCACGAACACGCCTTTCATTTTTTTTTTGTTTTGTTTTATGGAGAAAAAAGTTTGTAATTTTGTTTTTGCTCACCTAGACAGCTCGAAAGGATGAAAAACTCGTTCCACGTCCCCGAACAGTTTGAAGCATTAGATGGACACTTGAAGAAGGAAAAAATAGCCTGAAATAAGAAGACATATATATTAGAAATACATTGTTATGTATTTTATTTCATTAGAAATAATTTATTTAAATTGTTAATTAAATTTTCTGAAAAACGTTTTATGACTTTGAAATGACCTTCAAATCGGCGAGTTAGTGAAGGTTTGAAATGGGGTATTTTAAGAAAAAAATAGTCTGAATCAAAAAAATGTTTATGTATGAAAGTTTTAATTGGATGTCACAACGTGTTTTAAATTTGATTTTTTTTTCAAATTTAAAAATAACGGCTTTACACTGGGAGAATTTTAGTAAGAACTGAAAAATTCGCCTGGTAGACGTTCCAAAATACCTTTATTTTGAGGAAAGTATAAGTGGATATGATCTGATCCAAATGCTACCTTTAGTGCAATGCAGATCCCCAAGTTACGGAAGTTGGAGATTTATTCGGATTGGCTGATGGCGATCACGTGACGCCAGTACGTTTATTATCAGCCAATCCGAACAAATCCCCAATTTCCGAAACTTGGGAACCTTCGTCGTACAAAAGGCAGCTTAAGAGAAGAGTCTGCCTTGATCGTGGGTTATAGGATATGGAATTCCAAATCTGGAAAAATGTCGTTGATACAGGGTTGCGGCAGTCATGGAGGCTGAAGAGTTAACAATAGGTTAAGCTTCTGGCCATATGGTGAACCGATCTATGGACCAAAACCGTAAGAAAAAAATGAAAAAGTGGGAACTTGTCCAATCTAATTAAAGGTTTATGGTCATTGAAGAAATTTCCATCTAAAAAATCTTTGAAATGTCTAATAGAAAGGTACATGGCTAATAGTTTTCTGTAAAAAATGGAATATCTACACTCATCAGAAGTCGTTTTCCTAAAGAAAAAAAAATAGAACAGTTATTATATCCTTTGACCAAAATAATACAACACCTCCAACTATTTCAGATGCATCAATATACAGGGAAATAAGATTTTTGGTATTGAAACGAGTGCTCGTAGAAGAACGTATTTACGATATCTTATCAGTTGTTATCAACAAGAACATGCTTTCGTCGTTCTATTGGATCTTCTCTCATTGCTCTCGAATCCAGTTGAGACACATCTTCGCTTATTCTAAGTGTGGTTTCTGTATTGGATAAGCCTTACACTCAACATCGTCCTCTTGATACTCCATTTATTCAACACACCACTTTCACATTCATATTTAGATAGATATGTCAACCTTTTGAGGCGAATTTCAATTCATTTAATAAATTTATACGAGAGTCTGATTTTCTTCATATTGCACAAAATAAGCAAGTATGAGACCACAAGTGTCATTGTTTTCCATCAAGAATAAAATTCAGAAGTGTTTGGATGAGAAAGGAAAGTTGTATTTACAAGGAATTGGAAAGCTTTCAGGAAGGAGGAGCTAGAATCTTGGAGATAAATCTGTGATAAAGTTCATTATTTTAAAAATCTTTGAAGTTTTTTGATGTGTTTCGGTTGGGGAAGTTTTTAAATAGCCTCAACTCGTGAAGTTTAAGGTTTGATTATTTCAGAAGAAATAAGGTGTCTCAAAAATCTAACGATGATGCGTTTGTTTGGTTGAATGTTAATATTATAATTGTTAAGTTTTTGTAAAAGGGTATTAAGATGTGCCAAATGTTCCTTGTCAACTTTACTGGCAATCTGAACGTCATCTTCTATATAAACGAATAGGAAAGGAAGACCTGAAAGGAATCGTTGATAAATCTCTAGAAAGTTTGAGCCGCATACCTTAGGCAAAAAGGCATGCGTACAAACTCAAAAAAACCAAAAGTAGATTTGGTGGTAAGCCTTGACAAGATTTACGTTGTTTTTATGTCGGTGGATTTCTATGGCTTCCCTCGTGAGCCTTTGGTGATATTTGTTAGTCCTAGCCAGAACCTTTGTTTTGCCAAAGTCTATTTGGTGTCTTTCTGAATGGCAAATGAAAAAAGAAGGGCAATTATTTTGCAGATTCCGTTTCCGTAGTAAACTTGATCATGGGATGTTAAGTGTTAAAATGATCTAAAACTTCATGGAGGCGTTCTCTACCATGTCACCATACCACAAATGTGTCGTCTACATATTTTATCTTCAAAGCATCTTCTTCGAATAATTCCATGTAAAAATTAGCTATAACCGGCGACAATGGAGAACTCTGCGTCTTCAAACTGCTCGTTAAACTCTTCTTTCTACCTAAAATACGTTGATGATACACAATATTCCACTAAATCTGGCACATAATCTGGTAATCTCTTCCTTTTTATTTTGATTTTAAACAATTTCAGGAAGCAATTAAAGATAAACTATCTTAAATTTAACATTTTATGATTTTTTTTATGCTTTCTTCTTAATCATCTACCTTAATTATAACAATAAAATCCTTATAAATTTATTCTTCATGGAATTAAAAAAATCAAGAAGATTAGCTTCAATTTTTAGAAGTTTTTGAATAATTTCAGGAAGAAACTAAATATGTTGAGCTTAAAATGCCTTAAAATTAACATTTTATGATGATTTTATGCTTTCTTCTTAATAATCTACCTTGATTATAACAACAAAATCTTTATAAATTTATTTTTGATGAAGTTAAATGAATCAAAAAAAATAGCTTCAATTTTTAGAGGATTTCAAACTATTTCAGGAAGAAATTAAAGATAAACTATCTTACATTTAACATTTTATGATGTTTTTATGCTTTCTTCTTAATCATCTACCTTAATTATAACAATAAAATCCTTATAAATTTATTCTTCATGGAATTTAAAAAAATCAAGAAGATTAGCTTCAATTTTTAGAAGATTTTGAATAATTTCAGGAAGAAACTGAAGATATTCAGCTTAAAATGCCTTAAAATTAACATTTTATGATGATTTTATGCTTTCTTCTTAATAATCTACCTTGATTATAACAACAAAATCTTTATAAATTTATTTTTGATGAAGTTAAATGAATCAAAAAAATTAGCTTCAATTTTTAGAGGATTTCAAACTATTTCAGGAAGAAATTAAAGATAAACTATCTTAAATTTAACATTTTATGATGTTTTTATGCTTTCTTCTTAATCATCTACCTTAATTATAACAATAAAATCCTTATAAATTTATTCTTCATGGAATTTAAAAAAATCAAGAAGATTAGCTTCAATTTTTAGAAGATTTTGAATAATTTCAGGAAGAAACTGAAGATATTCAGCTTAAAATGCCTTAAAATTAACATTTTATGATGATTTTATGCTTTCTTCTTAATAATCTACCTTGATTATAACAACAAAATCTTTATAAATTTATTTTTGATGAAGTTAAATGAATCAAAAAAATTAGCTTCAATTTTTGGAGGATTTCAAACAATTTCAGGAAGAAATTAAAGATAAACTATCTTAAATTTAACATTTTATGATGTTTTTATGCTTTCTTCTTAATCATCTACCTTAATTATAACAATAAAATCCTTATAAATTTATTCTTCATGGAATTTAAAAAAATCAAGAAGATTAGCTTCAATTTTTAGAAGATTTTGAATAATTTCAGGAAGAAACTGAAGATATTCAGCTTAAAATGCCTTAAAATTAACATTTTATGATGATTTTATGCTTTCTTCTTAATAATCTACCTTGATTATAACAACAAAATCTTTATAAATTTATTTTTGATGAAGTTAAATGAATCAAAAAAATTAGCTTCAATTTTTAGAGGATTTCAAACAATTTCAGGAAGAAATTAAAGATAAACTATCTTAAATTTAACATTTTATGATGTTTTTATGCTTTCTTCTTAATCATCTACCTTAATTATAACAATAAAATCCTTATAAATTTATTCTTCATGGAATTTAAAAAAATCAAGAAGATTAGCTTCAATTTTTAGAAGATTTTGAATAATTTCAGGAAGAAACTGAAGATATTCAGCTTAAAATGCCTTAAAATTAACATTTTATGATGATTTTATGCTTTCTTCTTAATAATCTACCTTGATTATAACAACAAAATCTTTATAAATTTATTTTTGATGAAGTTAAATGAATCAAAAAAATTAGCTTCAATTTTTAGAGGATTTCAAACTATTTCAGGAAGAAATTAAAGATAAACTATCTTAAATTTAACATTTTATGATGTTTTTATGCTTTCTTCTTAATCATCTACCTTAATTATAACAATAAAATCCTTATAAATTTATTCTTCATGGAATTTAAAAAAATCAAGAAGATTAGCTTCAATTTTTAGAAGATTTTGAATAATTTCAGGAAGAAACTGAAGATATTCAGCTTAAAATGCCTTAAAATTAACATTTTATGATGATTTTATGCTTTCTTCTTAATAATCTACCTTGATTATAACAACAAAATCTTTATAAATTTATTTTTGATGAAGTTAAATGAATCAAAAAAATTAGCTTCAATTTTTAGAGGATTTCAAACTATTTCAGGAAGAGATTAAAGATAAACTATCTTAAATTTAACATTTTATGATGTTTTTATGCTTTCTTCTTAATCATCTACCTTAATTATAACAATAAAATCCTTATAAATTTATTCTTCATGGAATTTAAAAAAATCAAGAAGATTAGCTTCAATTTTTAGAAGATTTTGAATAATTTCAGGAAGAAACTGAAGATATTCAGCTTAAAATGCCTTAAAATTAACATTTTATGATGATTTTATGCTTTCTTCTTAATAATCTACCTTGATTATAACAACAAAATCTTTATAAATTTATTTTTGATGAAGTTAAATGAATCAAAAAAATTAGCTTCAATTTTTGGAGGATTTCAAACAATTTCAGGAAGAAATTAAAGATAAACTATCTTAAATTTAACATTTTATGATGTTTTTATGCTTTCTTCTTAATAATCTACCTTAATTATAACAACAAAATCGTTATAAATTTATTCTTCATGGAATTTAAAAAAATCAAGAAGATTAGCTTCAATTTTTAGAAGATTTTGAATAATTTCAGGAAGAAACTAAAGATGTTGAGCTTAAAATGCCTTAAATTTAACATTTTATGATGACTTTATGCTTTCTTCTTAATAATCTACCTTGATTATAACAACAAAATCTTTATAAATTTATTTTTGATGAAGTTAAATGAATCAAAAAAATTAGCTTCAATTTTTAGAGGATTTCAAACTATCTCAGGAAGAAATTAAAGATAAACTATCTTAAATTTAACATTTTATGATGTTTTTATGCTTTCTTCTTAATCATGTACCTTAATTATAACAATAAAATCCTTATAAATTTATTCTTCATGGGATTAAAAAAATCAAGAAGATTAGCTTCAATTTTTAGAAGATTTTGAATAATTTCAGGAAGAAACTAAAGATGTTGAGCTTAAAATGCCTTAAAATTAACATTTTATGATGATTTTATGCTTTCTTCTTAATAATCTACCTTGATTATAACAACAAAATCTTTATAAATTTATTTTTGATGAAGTTAAATGAATCAAAAAAAATAGCTTCAATTTTTAGAGGATTTCAAACTATTTCAGGAAGAAATTAAAGATAAACTATCTTACATTTAACATTTTATGATGTTTTTATGCTTTCTTCTTAATCATCTACCTTAATTATAACAATAAAATCCTTATAAATTTATTCTTCATGGAATTTAAAAAAATCAAGAAGATTAGCTTCAATTTTTAGAAGTTTTTGAATAATTTCAGGAAGAAATTAAAGATGTTGTGCTTAAAATGCCTTAAAATTAACATTTTATGATGATTTTATGCTTTCTTCTTAATAATCTACCTTGATTATAACAACAAAATCTTTATAAATTTATTTTTGATGAAGTTAAATGAATCAAAAAAATTAGCTTCAATTTTTAGAGGATTTCAAACTATTTCAGGAAGAAATTAAAGATAAACTATCTTAAATTTAACATTTTATGATGTTTTTATGCTTTCTTCTTAATCATCTACCTTAATTATAACAATAAAATCCTTATAAATTTATTCTTCATGGAATTAAAAAAAATCAAGAAGATTAGCTTCAATTTTTAGAAGTTTTTGTATAATTTCAGGAAGAAATTAAAGATGTTGAGCTTAAAATGCCTTAAAATTAACATTTTATGATGATTTTATGCTTTCTTCTTAATAATCTACCTTGATTATAACAACAAAATCTTTATAAATTTATTTTTGATGAAGTTAAATGAATCAAAAAAAATAGCTTCAATTTTTAGCGGATTTCAAATAATTTCAGGAAGAAATTAAAGATAAACTATCTTAAATTTAACATTTTATGATGTTTTTATGCTTTCTTCTTAATCATCTACCTTAATTATAACAATAAAATCCTTATAAATTTATTCTTCATGGAATTTAAAAAAATCAAGAAGATTAGCTTCAATTTTTAGAAGATTTTGAATAATTTCAGGAAAAAACTGAAGATATTCAGCTTAAAATGCCTTAAAATTTACATTTTATGATGATTTTATGCTTTCTTCTTAATAATCTACCTTGATTATAACAACAAAATCTTTATAAATTTATTTTTGATGAAGTTAAATGAATCAAAAAAATTAGCTTCAATTTTTAGAGGATTTCAAACAATTTCAGGAAGAAATTAAAGATAAACTATCTTAAATTTAACATTTTATGATGTTTTTATGCTTTCTTCTTAATCATCTACCTTAATTATAACAATAAAATCCTTATAAATTTATTCTTCATGGAATTTAAAAAAATCAAGAAGATTAGCTTCAATTTTTAGAAGATTTTGAATAATTTCAGGAAGAAACTGAAGATATTCAGCTTAAAATGCCTTAAAATTAACATTTTATGATGATTTTATGCTTTCTTCTTAATAATCTACCTTGATTATAACAACAAAATCTTTATAAATTTATTTTTGATGAAGTTAAATGAATCAAAAAAATTAGCTTCAATTTTTAGAGGATTTCAAACAATTTCAGGAAGAAATTAAAGATAAACTATCTTAAATTTAACATTTTATGATGTTTTTATGCTTTCTTCTTAATCATCTACCTTAATTATAACAATAAAATCCTTATAAATTTATTCTTCATGGAATTTAAAAAAATCAAGAAGATTAGCTTAAATTTTTAGAAGATTTTGAACAATTTCAGGAAGAAATTAAAGATGTTGAGCTTAAAATGTCTTAAAGTTAACAATTTATGACCATTTTATGGTTTTTTGTTGATAATCCACTTTGATTGTAATAAAAAATCTTTATAAACCTATTTTTCTTGATTGATGAAGATTAGCTTCAATTTTTAGAAGATTTTTAACAATTTTTGGAAAAAGTTAAAGATATCAAGCTTTAGGCTGAAGTTTTATAATTAGCATATTTTGATATTTTATGTTTTCTCTTAAATTATCTGGCTTGATTGTAACAAGAAAATCTTTATAAATTTATTGTCCAGCAGAATCACATAATTAGTTGGTAATTAGCTTGTAATTAGTATAAATTAATTATTAATTAGTTTTCGAGCGATGTATTGTTTTATGAAGTATGATTTTACCACTTCGAACCAGATTCCGAAAACGATTGCAAAATGGCATACGAAACGTCATACATTTTTTCAAAAGACGTACGACAAACCCGAAAGTTTCCAGTTTTAGATCTAGTATTAGTCCTAGTGATAGTTTTAGTGTTAGTTCCAATTTGAATTCATAAAATGTTTAAAACAACTCTATCCAACGATGTGACGAAAAATATACCAAGTAATTTAAAGAACAAAAGGTAAGATACGCTTGAAATACTTAAATATACATGCAGTGGTTCACAGCTTATTTCAACCAGCCTTTTTTAAAAACATTTAGCCCTTATAATTTCAAGACGAAACAAGAAATTGTAAAAATTTAAATGAAGGTTTATACACTACTTTCCAAACTTAAGAAAAGTAGTTTTATTCAGTCTCAAAGTTACATTTTCAAACATTTACAAACTAAAAAGATAGTAAGTAGTCACAGCTTATTTCAACCAATTATAATAAAGAAATATTTAAACGGTTAACTTACATATTCTTTTTAATTTCAAAACATAGTATCACCTCCTTTTTGGTCTATTACAGCTTTCAGCTTTCTTTGCATGGATTCCACTAACTTTCGTGTGGTTTGGGGAGTTATTTTTGTTATTTTATAAATAAGGTCATTCTTGTTCGAGATTTTGTGTTTTCGGACATTTTGATCTAAAATTGCCCACAAATTTTCAATCACATTTAGATCAGGTGATTGCGCCGGCGATGAATGAAGACAGTTTCAAATAAGCTATGTCTGATTTATGAACCTGATTTATGTTTCGAGTCATTGTCCTGATAGAACCGAAATCCTTCCCTTATACCTAAATTTTCAGTACTTTGTACTAAATTAGATTTTGAATGTTGAGGTATATATTTTTGTCCATTGTACTCTCAATAAACTGCAAGTTTCCTACCCCACCTGATGACTTACAAACCCACACGATGGCACTACCACCCCCGTATTTGACTTTCGGTTTTTATTTTGGAGCTCTATATTTGGTTTATGCCAGACGTAAGTTTGGCCAAAAAGCTTGAGTCTTTGGTAATGTGCTCTTTAGCAAACTTTAGGCGCGCTGCTTGGTTTTTTGTACTAATAATCACTCATTAAAACCATGGTTTCGTAGTACACAGTGGATAGCTTCTGCACTACATGCTTTGTTAAGCTCATTTTTAACTTCTGCAGCTAATTTTGGAGCCTTATTTTTCTGACAATGTAGCGTTCGCCAGTTTCATCAAAAATTTGGTTGGGAGCTTTTCTGCCCTTGTCATGTATCCTATTTTCATGAATAAACCGAGATATTATGCTTTGCACTGTCGAATCACTAAGGCAAACCATTTGAGCAATTATCAAAATTATTCATTTAAATTTTTTCAATATCTTGTTTCATTTCGAAATTATAAGGGCTAAATGTTCTTAAAAGAGGCTGGTTGAAATAAGCTGTGAACCACTGAATATATTATTTTATTGTAGATTTTTAAAGTAATGACTTTCCATTCAAATAAATTAAGAACTAATAAATATTTCCAAGCACCCAATAAATTATTTTAGGTGTCAAGCTTTTTCTTGAGACATTGAAATGAAACAAAGTGAGACATTGTGTAAAAAAGAGCTGTTGGTATTATTATTATTATAGTGTGTATAAGTAATTTAAGCCGTACGGGTTCCATAAAACCGCCATAGAAATTGTAAGAGAGCGTCGCGGCGCGCCATATCGATACAGTTTACGCTCTTCGGCCCTCCTTGACACATATAAACTTAACGATACCACTTCCACTGTCATTTCTCTAATTTACGACCAGCTTTAATGACGCAGTCAACAAGCGGTCGTCAACTTTTTTTTCTTCTTTCTTTACCACCGAATTACTTGTTACCTATCATTTTTATCTCAATGAGAAAAATTCCCATAGCTTACGTTTTATGCAAAATAAGTTGAATCTGAGTATGAAAATTCCTGGAAAGAACATTATGTTTGCGAGCAGAAGCTCGGTTGGTATTTCGCATTCTTCTAGCTAGTTTAGTGGAGAAATATTTCGACGTTAGCGACGGTATGTGCAGTTTGTAGAGTCAGTCCGGTACGAAATTGATTAAAACGGGAGTGCAGAAGAGCGCACTTGCTCGCAGTCTGTTCTTGTCACGGCTTTACCCAGAATCGGACGGAGACGTTTCTTGGGTGAATGACCCTAAACCAAACTCAAACTAAAACTGAAACTCACCGTATTTTAGGATAAAACGTTTTATTAACTACAAAGATATTAAATAATATTTCCTAAGATAAATCAAAGAAATTCTTAAAGACATTTGAAAGTTAAAAAACAATTTGAATCTTTTGTCGGATATTGTGGATTTAAAATCAGTATAATTCCCATGCAAACCATCACCGAATTCCTCCTCAACCATCCCCTCCTACCCAAAAAACATATAAATGCCGAAAATTCACTCGCATGAATAATTCCTCAAACGCTTTCAGGATAAGGGGGGTCGAGAAATACTCTCTGGAAAGGACTGTATAAAGACCATAAGGACTCTAAAAACCCTACGGAGCGTACGAAGGATTGTACGGACGTGAAGGTCGTGAACGTTCCTGAAGGAAGTGAAAGACGAGGAACGTTCGTTTTTACGACCCCGCCCTCTCTTTAAACCCTTTCGGCATGGAAAGCGAGAAATTTTCTATAGAAAGAAAAAACTCGTCAATCTGAAAGTTTTAGAACCTTCACCAAACAGTTTGATTAAATGAGTTTTTTGTCACGTAAAAATAAAGAGGACACGTTTTAGAAAGAATATGAGTCCATTAAACCTAATACCGATAGGGAACGTAAAACAAAGGCCCAAATTGAGGAGGACGCCCCCAACCCCCGGAACCCTCGCCCTTTTCCTCGTAAAATTAACCGCATATGAAGTCATCTTTACCCCTGCGACTTTCATCCCCTTACGAACTTTTCTCATTTCCGTTATTGTTATTCTACGTCTGTTCTCTTATTTTCTTTTGTATCATATCTCCCGAGTTGTAATAATTAATTGAGATTACTTCATCACTATAATATTATTTATAACTGAATCTTGATTCGGACAAAATTACAGAAAATAATTTGTCCTGCTATATATCAGAAATCTGAAAGTAGTCATGGTATTGATATCAAAGAATAATTATTGGCGCGCAAGTATGAGACCTAAAAGTAAAGTAATAAATCCAAAATGTCATAAAAATTCAAGATGAGTTAAATGAGCTGGTGAATACTGGACCAATAAATACATTAAATATCTAAATATCTCAACTGTGGAAGAAACCATCCAACCACATGTAATCAGAAATAAGAAAAGAGTAAGTTCAAATAAAAGAAGGCCAGAGTCTTATATGTCGAAAAAGTGTGCGGAGAAAACTGTAAGAACACAGCTAAAAAATGACTTATTCTTTCTCGTACGTATTCACATGTCGATATCGAAACGATATTGTGCAATTGATCGATAACTCGAGCCATATCATCATCTCGATACATCTAAAATTTATAGAGATAAGTGTCTATTTTGTCATGGTGAAAACTAAATTAGAACATTTTTATTCGTTTTTGAGATAACGATTATTTAAATTAACCAATTTTTTTATGATTTTTGAAATTAATAATCTTGATTTAAAAATCACGAAAAATCGAATTCTTAAGATATCTTAATGAATTATTCCTGATTTATAGAGGAAATTGTCTACTTTTTCATGATGAAACCGGATCATGAAAATATTTACTCGTTTTTGAGATATAAATCATTAAATTCAACATGAACATTTATGGCTATCTCAAGTTAATTGAGTCACCAAAAATCGAATTTTTGAGATATTTTAATGAAACATTCAAAATTTATAGAGGTAAGTATCTATTTTATCATGGTGAGAACAAAATTAAAAAATATTTATTCGTTTTTGAGATAAAGATTATTTAAGTTAACCACGTTTTTTATAATTTTGGAAATTATTAATCTTGTTTTAGAAATCACGAAAAATCGAATTCTTAAGATATCTTAATGAAGTATTTATGATTTATAGAGGAAAGTGTCTATTTTCTCGCGATGAAAGCGTATCTTGAAAATATTTACTCGTTCTTGAGATATAAATCATTAAATTCAACATGAACATTTATGGCTGTCTCAAGTTAATTAAAAGTCGCCAAAAATCGAATTTTTTAGATATTTTAATGAAACATTCAAAATTTATACAGGTAACTGACTATTTTCTCACGGTGAGAACCAAATTAGAAAATATTTATTAATTTTTGAGATAAAGATTATTTAAATTAACCTAAATTTTATGATTTTTTGAAATTAATAATCTTATTTTAAAAAATCACAACAAATCGAATTCTTAAGATATCCTAATGAATTATTCCTAATTTATAGAAGAAAGTGTCTACTTTCTCGTGATGAAAGCGGATCTTGAAAACATTAATTCGTTTTTGAGATATACATCATTAAATTAAACATGAATATTTATGGCTATCTCAAGTTAATTAAAAATCACCAAAAATCGAATTCTTGAGATATTTTAATGAAACATTCAAAATTTATAGAGGAAAATTTATTTTGTAATGATGAGAACCAAATTAGAAAATGATTATTCGTTTTTGAGTTAAAGATTATTTAAGTTAACCAAATTTTTTTATGATTTTTTGAAATTAATTATCTTGTTTTAAGAATTACGATAAATCAAATTCTTAAGACATCTTAATGAATTATTTCTGATTTATAGAGGAAAGTGTCTACTTTTTCGTGATGAAATTGGATCTTGAAAATATTTATTCGTTTTGGAGATATAAATCATTAAATTCAACATGAACATTTATTGGTATCTCAAGTTAATTAAAAATCACCTCAAATCTGATTCTAATTCTTGAGATATTTTAATGAAACATTCAAAATTTATGGTGGCAAGTGTCAATTTGGTGATGGTGAGAACCAAATTAGAAAATATTTATTCGTTTTGGAGATAAAAATTAAAGTTAACCAAATTTTTTATGATTTTTATAATTGAGCCTTTAAGATGCTTTCTTATTTGTTAATTCTATTCTTTTCTAATCATTTTCGTTATTATTTGATTTTCGTTTATTAATATTCATTATTATTAATTTCTTGTTCAGCAATTTTTTATTTTTGTTAAGAAATTATTTGTTTATGTATTATTAAATGTGATTTATTACTGGATGCTTCGCTGGGCTTTCCAGTTTTCATCTCAAATATAAAAAATAAATAATGAATTGACGTGACCCACCTGTGATTCACGTGAGTCACGTGATTCACCTATCACTCACGAAAATCACTCACGCACACATCTCTACTTTTAACCCTCGCATTTCGATTCTTCGAAGTCTATTTGGGCCCGAATTAACTTTTGTGAGAAATTATAATAAATCGATTTATGTCTCGACTGTTTCTTTACCGTCAGTCACCTATCTGTGTAAAGTAATGTTAAGGTGGATACACATTGAACGAATGCTGTGCACCGAAAACAGGCATTCGTTTCTAACCCAACCCAACATAACCAAATTGAACTCAACCCAACTCATAACATTCCTCATATTGAATGATATAAAGTTGTAGCTTAATCCTACGAAACCCAATCCAATCTAACGAACCTTCTAAGTTTTTTAGAAATATTCCTTGATTTTTTTTCTATGTCTAGCTTGGGTTGAGTTCCAACTTCATACCATTCAATATGAGGAATGGTATGAAGTTGAAGTTTTACCCAACCCAACCATGGAAAGTAAATATTCTGTGATTTTTCTTCTTTGGTTAGGTTAAGTTGACCTGCAACATCATACCAGTCAATACGAGAGATGTTGTGATGTTGAACTTTATCCCAACCCAACCATAGAAGAAAAATGTCATAGAATATTTTCAGTTCTCCTATTACATTGAACTGAGACTAATTGTTTTGGGATTGATTTTATTCTTTTATGGTTGGGTTGGGTTTATGGTTGGGTTGGGTTGAGCATCAACTTCATACCATTCAATATGAGGGATGGTATGAAAGTGAAGCTCAACTCAACCCAACCATATAAAAACAAAATTAACTCCAAAACAACAAATCTCCTAATCAATTCAATATGAGAGATCAATGAGAGAAAGAATCAAACCCAAAAATTTGAAAATAATTTTTGTTTTGGGATTGATTTTGTTTTCCTATGGTTGTTAATTTAATTTAATTTAATAATATGATAGACTGCATCAAGTTGGGATGGGTTGAGCTCAAATTTCATACAATTCAATATGATGGTATGAACTTAAAGATTAACCCATCCCTACTTCTTCTCAAATTACTTAATTCAATTTAATAACGATTAATGGTCAATTTCATGATTTCTTTTTGATTTTTTGCTTATAACGAACCAATTTGCCAGTTACTTAAGGGTTCATGATATTTAAAAGATTAAAGCTTAAATAAAGTTTGTTCAGTCGTATTTTTGGATATTGCACAAATTTTCGACAAAGTATGGTTAGACCAAATGCTATTATCAACAAATATACGATATGAATGATATAGCAATCTTAGCTACTGCAGAAAATAACGTAGTTACAAGAAAATAGACTTTGTGCCACTATTTTGGTATGACGCAGAATCTTAGTATATTGCTGGATGTCAAAGTCAAATAGAAGGCTTCATCGCGACTTGCAAATAGCATATAAACATGAGAAGAAAATGAGTGATCATCCCTACATCGAAGTCATTACAACATGTTATATATTTCAAAACTATTCATAAAAGATTAAGCAAGAGAAGAAATAAAAATGATGGAGAAGGAATTGTGGTTTAATTAATTTAATGGTTTAATTGATGATCCTAGAATTTACAAGAGATGGTTAAACTCATTAAAATGTCGGGCGTAAGAAAGTAACAAATTGATTTTCTGAATTTAATTCTGATAACAACGTTTTGTACATTTCAAGATCGCATTTCCGTAATATCCAATTCCTCACCCACATTTTCCCTTTTTTTCTTCTTTTATTTTAATACATGTGCAATAAATGCAAAACTGATCCAGTTCTGCAGTTATCAATGAGTTAATCGTAAATTGCAACAAAACGCAAGTAATGCATTTTTCTCGCAAATTCAATAAACCAAATTTTAGTATGTTGGATTTCTAGATAGTTTTAAATTTCTTGGTTTTCAATTGGATACACACTTTATCTGAAATGATCATACACCAGAACAATCTACATATTTAAGCTTTAGAGTCAACAATAATTAACTAATTATTTACTAGGAGTTATACAATGTTGGTATGAGAATATAAAAAAAATTAATAACAAAATACTTTATTCTGTAAACAAAGTAACCAAGTTGAATTTAAAATGAAAGGAGTTTCGAATTGAATACGCCAACACAACTTCAAAGGATTCGCCGATGATGTTCAGAAAGAAGATGTTCATAGTCGGCCGAGCGGTGCAAAAGGGTTTAAACTCGGCATAAATAATTCCCAACAACACATGGTTCAAATTAGTTTCGATCCGGCGAAGATCTTCTCAACGCCCAAATAAGATTTTAACATCTTATAACTATATTTATATGGATGGCGTGCTATGACTCGCCCACTTATGATGGCAAAAAACAAAATTATTTAATAATTGAATGTAAATAAAAAATAATTTTTGAACAGTTTTGTTAATGAATAACAGAAATATCAAAATTTTTTAAGTTTTTGAATCTTGCGTTGGTAGCAATGAATAATATGGAAATATTAATGATATGTACTATTGAAATGGTTTAAAATAAAAAGTTTTTTTGTCTAAAAAGATTTTTTGTTTCCCATTAAATTTTGAGATATCCTCGATTTTATCGAAAACAGCATTTTCTGAATTTTAACTATTTTTGGATCTTAAAGTGGTAATAATGAATAATATGAAAAAATATGAATGATGTATTTTCTTGTGATGATTTAAAAAGTTTTTTGTCTCATAAGATTTTTTATATTACTTTTAATTTTTGAGATATCACCCCTATTGACGAGAAATAAATCAAATTTTTGGTTTTTAACGATTATTAAATTTTGAGTTGCTATCGATGAATTATATTTAAATATTATAAATGATATGGATTCTTGGAATGATTTAAAAAGTTTTTTGTCTAAAACGATTTTTTTATTACTTTTAATTTCTGAGATACCACCCCTATTGACGAGAAACATATCAACTTTTCGGTTTTTAACGATTATTGAATTTTCCGTTGGTGTCAATGAATAATATATAAATATTATAAATTATATGGGATTTTGGTATGATTTAAAAAGTTTTTTGTCTTAAAATATTTTTTCTTTTACTTTTATTTTTTGAGATACAACCCTTATTTACGAGAAATAAATCAAATTTTTGATTTTTAACGGTTATTGAATATTGCGTTGGTATCAATGAATAATATATAAATATTATAAATGATGTGGATTCTTGGAACGATTTAAAAAGTTGTTTGTCTCAAAAGATTTTTTCTATTACCTTTAATTTTTGAGATACCATTCCTATTGACGAGAAATAAATTAAATTTTCGGTTTTTAACGATTATTCAATCTTACGTTGGTAACAATGAATAATATTTAAATTTTATAGATGATATAGATTCTTGGAATGGTTTAAAAAGTTTTTTGTCTTAAAACATTTTTTCTATTACTTTGATTTTTTGAGATACAACCCCTATTGACGAAAAATATATCAAATTTTCGGTTTTTAAAGATTATTAAGTCTTACGTTGGTATCAATGGATAATATTTAAATATTATAAGTGATATGGGTTCTTAGAATAATTTAAAAAGTTTTTTCTCTCAAAAGATTTTTTCTATCACTTTTAATTTTTGAGATACCACCCCTATTGATGAGAAGTATATCAAATTTTCGATTTTTAACGATTATTAAATTTTGAGTTGGTATCAATGAATAACATATAAATATTATAAATGATATGGGTTCCTGGAATGATTTAAAAAGATTTTTGTCTCAAAACATTCTTTCTTTTACCTATCATTTTTGAGATACAACCCCTATTTACGAGAAATAAATCAAATTTTTGATTTTTATCGGTTATTGAATGTTGCGTTGGTATCAATGAATAACATATAAATATTATAAATGATATGGGTTCCTGGAATGATTTAGAAAGATATTTGTCTCAAAATATTCTTTCTTTTACCTTTCATTTTTGAGATACAATCCCTATTTACGAGAAATAAATCAAATTTTTGATTTTTAACGATTATTGAATGTTGCGTTGGTATCAATGAATAATATATAAATATTATAAATGGTGTGGATTCTTGGAACGATTTAAAAAGTTGTTTGTCTCAAAAGATTTTTTCTATTACCTTTAATTTTTGAGATACCACTCCTATTGACGAGAAATAAATTAAATTTTCGCTTTTTAACGATTATTCAATCTTACGTTGGTATCAATGAATAATATTTAAATTTTATAGATGATATAGATTTTTGGAATGGTTTAAAAAGTTTTTTGTCTTAAAACATTTTTTCTATTACTTTGATTTTTTGAGATACAACCCCTATTGACGAAAAATATATCAAATTTTCGGTTTTTAAAGATTATTAAGTCTTACGTTGGTATCAATGGATAATATTTAAATATTATAAGTGATATGGGTTCTTAGAATAATTTAAAAAGTTTTTTCTCTCAAAAGATTTTTTCTATCACTTTTAATTTTTGAGATACCACCCCTATTGATGAGGAATATATCAAATTTTCGATTTTTAACGATTATTAAATATTGAGTTGGTATCAATGAATAACATATAAATATTATAAATGATATGGGTTCCTGGAATGATTTAAAAAGTTTTATGTCTCAAAACGTTCTTTCTTTTACCTTTCACTTTCATTGTTAAGATACAACCCCTATTTACGAGAAATAAATCAAATTTTTGATTTTTAACGGTTATTGAATATTGCGTTGGTATCAATGAATAATATATAAATATTATAAATGATATGGGTTCCTGGAATGATTTAAAAAGTTTTTGTCTCAAAACATTCTTTCTTTTACCTTTCATTTTTGAGATACAACCCGTATTTACGAGAAATAAATCAAATTTTTGATTTTTAACGTTTATTGAATATTGCGTTGGTATCAATGAATAATATATAAATATTATAAATGATGTGGATTCTTAAAACGATTTAAAAAGTTTTGTGTCTCAAAAGATTTTTCCTATTACCTTTAATTTTTGAGATACCACTCCTATTGACGAGAAATAAATTAAATTTTCGGTTTTTAACGATTATTCAATCTTACGTTGGTATCAACGAATAATATTTAAATATTATAGATGATATAGATTCTTGGAATGGTTGAAAAAGTTTTTTGTCATAAACCTTTTTTCTATTACTTTTATTTATTGAGATACAACCCCTATTGACGAAAAATATATCAAATTTTTGGTTTTTAACGATTGCTAAGTCTTACGTTGGTATCAATGGATAATATTTAAATATTATAAGTGATATGGGTTCTTAGAATAATTTAAAAAGTTTTTTCTCTCATAAGATTTTTTCTATCACTTTTAATTTTTGAGATACCACCCCTATTGATGAGAAGTATATCAAATTTTCGATTTTTAACGATTATTAAGTTTTGAGTTGGTATCAATGAATAACATATAAATATTATAAATGATATGGGTTCCTGGAATGATTTAAAAAGATTTTTGTCTCAAAACATTCTTTCTTTTACCTTTCATTTTTGAGATACAACCCGTATTTACGAGAAATAAATCAAATTTTTGATTTTTAACGTTTATTGAATATTGCGTTGGTATCAATGAATAATATATAAATATTATAAATGATGTGGATTCTTAAAACGATTTAAAAAGTTTTGTGTCTCAAAAGATTTTTCCTATTACCTTTAATTTTTGAGATACCACTCCTATTGACGAGAAATAAATTAAATTTTCGGTTTTTAACGATTATTCAATCTTACGTTGGTATCAACGAATAATATTTAAATATTATAGATGATATAGATTCTTGGAATGGTTGAAAAAGTTTTTTGTCATAAACCTTTTTTCTATTACTTTTATTTATTGAGATACAACCCCTATTGACGAAAAATATATCAAATTTTTGGTTCTTAACGATTGCTAAGTCTTACGTTGGTATCAATGGATAATATTTAAATATTATAAGTGATATGGGTTCTTAGAATAATTTAAAAAGTTTTTTCTCTCATAAGATTTTTTCTATCACTTTTAATTTTTGAGATACCACCCCTATTGATGAGAAGTATATCAAATTTTCGATTTTTAACGATTATTAAGTTTTGAGTTGGTATCAATGAATAACATATAAATATTATAAATGATATGGGTTCCTGGAATGATTTAAAAAGATTTTTGTCTCAAAACATTCTCTCTTCTACCTTTCATTTTTGAGATACAACCCCTATTTACGAGAAATAAATCAAATTTTTGATTTTTAACGATTATTGAATGTTGCGTTGGTATCAATGAATAATATATAAATATAATAACTGGTGTGGATTCTTGGAACGATTTAAAAAGTTTTTTGTCTCAAAAGATTTTTTCTATTACCTTTAATTTTTGAGATACCACCCCTATTGACGAGAAATAAATTAAATTTTCAGTTTTTAAATATTATTCAATCTTACGTTGGTATCAATGGATAATATTTAAATATTATAAGTGATGTGGGTTCTTAGAATAATTTAAAAAGTTTTTTCTCTCAAAAGATTTTTTCTATCACTTTTAATTTTTGAGATACCACCCCTATTGATGAGAAATATATCAAATTTTCGATTTTCAACGATTATTAAATTTTGAGTTGGTATCAATGAATAACATATAAATATTATAAATGATATGGGTTTCTGGAATGATTTAAAAAGTTTTTTGCCTCAAAACATTTTTACTATTATTATTAGGTTTTAAGATACAACCCCTATTTCGCAATTTTTATTTTAATGTCATTTTTAATTTTTAAAAATTTCCTAAAAATTCTCTCAAAGTTTTTTTTCTGCGATTCCATGTGGGGTTAATTTTCATGTAACGGACGCCACAGTGGTAAAGAGCATTCCCATGTTCGCCCCCCCGTTTGGAAAAGTAAGAGGTGTGATACAATAAAATCTAGGATAGAAGAGACTTGAGCCGCCCCCTTAACAACATTCCCATGTTTGTCGCCGCGGGTGGCTTCAAAAAAGAACTTTTCAACCCCGGAAAACTTAATTTTAGATAATTAGTTAAGATATCGAGGTTTACGGTCCTCTTCGTAACGAGAAAATTCTTTATCTCATCCCCATAAAAAATTTCTTTTTTATAAAATTAACTTCTTAAAAATAAAATGTAACCATTTAATCGAAATAAAAAGATAAAAAAAGGCAAAAAAAGCACAGATGTTTTGAATAGATCCGATTTTCTTTTATACAATTAAGGAAAACCCCTCTTAAAGGGTCTCGAACAAAGTAAACAATGACCGGATGGGGTGTTCTTTTTTTTTGAGAGGGGGAAAATCGGATGAAGGATAAAGATGGTGTCCACCCCAGCCCTCACCGGGTGGTCTTTATTGCGGGGGATCAACGACGCTCGTCGGGGGTTGAGATAAAGAAAATGACCGAACCATCTTTTGGGACGACCCCCATCAAGAAAGGGTTGGGAATTAGAATTTGCTTAACCCCATTTCAACTTTTGTAATCCAAGGAATATGCTAAACTCATTTCCATTTTAAGTTTATTTCCTTTTGTTAGTTAAAAAGTAACGCCCTCATTGAATTTTGTTCCGAGCTAATGGAAATTATTATTACGAAGGACGGTAGCAATAAATTTCGTTTTACAGGCGACGCTCATATGGGTCTATTTAATAATGGCGAACATGCATGGAAGGTTCTATCAGGGGAAAATCAACTATCGAGAAGAGGAGGCACGTACTTTACGGTGTTTGTCGGTCAGCTTTTATCGGCGACTTGTATGCACCTGCGATTATCCAATAAAAACCTGTATGGATGTGTCCGAAACGATCACCTGCATACAAAACGACCACCTGCATAAGAAAACCGATGCAAATCGTATTTGGACCGGATTTATTTACAATTTATTCCATTTTTTTCTTACTATAATACTTATTTTTGGTTGTATTGAAAAGAATACGAAATAATAAGATAAATATGATTTGAAAATCAAATATAATAAAATTTGTAACAATTCAAAAAATTGCTATGTCGTCATTTATAAAGATGAGTAATAATTTAATTTATAATGTTTATTTTGAAATGTGTTATAAAGATCGTTATGTTAATTAGTGTATCGTTTTAAATTAAACGTTGGAATTGGGGCTTTAATTTGACATATGTGTAAATAATTGTTTCAATATCATAGGAACAATAATAACATTGATTTAAAGTTTATGTTCAGTTGGACTGATTTTTATTGACCTTTGCATTTTATTTTATCTACTTAGATACATATTATAACAAAAATTAATTAAATCCAATCCAAGTAAATGGGATTTTTTGAAGAACAAAATTGTATACCTATCATCGTGACAAGTAGGTAAATTTCTGATATCTCCTTGTCCAAATTCGTGAAATTCGTCAAATTAAGTTATGCCTATTAAATATTTACCCAGCACTTGTTAATTATTAACTATCTTAATTGATTCGTCAACTGTAAAGTAATTAAAATTACTCATCGTGTTATCTTGAATTAATTATTAACTGTTCATTAATTTGTTCAAATTCTTATCTGACTATAATGCAAGGTTTATTGTTATATAGTGTTATATGTTTTGTAAGTACCTGTTAGGATAGTTTATTACTGCACGGATTCCACGACACAACTATAGGTCATGTAATATCAAAGAATGGTATCACATCAGATCCATTAAAAATAAAGATGTTGGAATAATATCGTGTACCAAAAGAGAAGCACGAAACAAAACGATTTGTAGCTTTTGTAAATTATTACAGAAGATGTATTACAAATTTTGCAAGAATCGTGTTACCATTAAATACTTTCTCAAAGAAAAATATCAAGTTCAATTGGAAATTAGAATATCAGCATTATATCTCAAAATATATCTCAATAAATATCTCAAGAAACCACTACAAGGTCCAGTAGTACTTCAATTTCCAAATTTTGGTCAAGACAACACATTTATTCTTAAAACAACCAATGGAGATGATTAATCTATTGCGTAAGCTAGCTAATTATGGAATATGGCAAAAAAAAATTATTGCACTTTTTAGTTTTCAAACCTTTAGATATCTTATGTCTCCCAGGAAGCATTGCAACTGAAGGCAAGCATATTACCAATTAAACTAATGACTAAAAATTTTCGGAGGCATTAAAAGATCAAACCACGTTGTAGGAGGAAATTATTTTAAATTACAACAACTGATGAAAAGACCAGATGGACTACTAAACCGATAATACTTGGATTTAAAACATGGCTATCTCAGCGATATGAGTGGACATAGCTGCTTTCGAGACTATCCCTTTAAACACAACATAGACAATGTTGAACACATCTTTTTTAAGTATGCAAGCTTGCTGTCAGATGAAATACAAAACTGAAAGAAATTATGAACAGTATTAAATTAACTCAACGAAACTGCGTGAAAGTTATTTTGGAATGTTAATGTGGCATACACTAGAGATGTTTGAGGGGTCAAAGTTGTAAAGAAAGCAGAGATGAGAACGTAACATAATAGTATTTAGGTATGATGATGAAATTGGAATAGTGGATGATGAAGCGAGTACGAGACGGGACTCAAAAAAAGGTTGTATTGAGTTATATTACCAATTATTGATGGAAGGTAAGCAACAGAGATAGGAACGTTGTAGACATAATTACAGAGTGGCTTCCAAAATGGCTTGTAAAGGACGTACTTTGGCACTACTTTGCAATGGAGATGATTAATCTATTGCTTAAGCTAGCTGATTATTGAATATGACAGAAAATAAAGTATTGCACATTTTAGTTTTCAAACCTTTAGATATCGTGTAAGCTGTTAATCACTTTAGACGAATATTTATAATTTTTATTGACATTAACTATCGATTAATTTATTTGATATGACCCAAAAGAGAAGCATATTTTGATTGGCTCTGGAAGAATACGACTTTGTAGTAGAATACATAGAAGGAAAAAATAATGTAATCTTCCAATGATTTAAAGGAGATTAGTCAAACAAATCATGAAAAAGTTTGTGTAATAACAAGAGCACGACCGAAACATCAATAAGACGACACGAAATTTGATCAAATACTTCACAAGAGGATCGATCACTCTGGTGTCGGATTTGATTAAAAGAACCGAAGGATGCTTTTGAATTATCGTTTATGACTGAAGTAGAATTTGAGGCTTTAAAGAAGAAGAGTAATTTTAAAGATAACACTATCCAGATTAAAGAAAAAAGAGAAGAAGATGTTTCTATTAAAAGATTTAAAAGCAAAGATTTGCTAAAAGATTTCGGTTATCAACAGATGTTCAATTATGGATGAATTGTAGATTAGATAGTTAATTTTGAATGACTTCTATATATTTAGGAATTTAATAGGAAATCATTGGTATGTTTAACAATATAAAGAAATAGTATTTCTGGTGAGGATTAAGAAAAGGTGTTGAATCGTTCTTAAGAAAATATAAAGATGTTCAAAGGTGAACAAAAATTTAAAAACAAATTTAGTTATCGAAGATTATTCAAGGAATCAGTTATATTTTGACATGACAATGTGAACTTGGCATTATGTCGAATGAATCAATTACATCTTATGATATGGAATTCCAGATACTATAGTAACGGAGTTCTTAACAAATATATTCAAAGATTGAGCTAAAATCATAACTAACACTAGCACTAACGCTAGAACTACCACTAGGACTAATACTAGATCTAAAACTAAAAACATTCGGGTTTTGATGTGCTTGTTGCTCAACCTTCTTTAGAAACTACTTCGGAGGGTTTGTTGAATTGATGACATCGAACCAGTTTCTGAAGAAAGTTGCAACATGGCATCCAAAACATCAATCATTTTTCCCAAAAAACGCATGGCAATACCTGAAAGTTTCTAGTATTAGCCCTAGCTATAGTTCTAGTGTTAGTGCTAGTGTTAGTTCTAATTTTAGTTCAATTAACACCGGTTGTGAAAAATTACTTGTATTCTAAGATGTAAGCTGGTAAACATTAATACACTAGTATAGTTGGCTGAAAAATTCCTACAAGAATTTGGTGGTTTATTTACATATCCAATTGTCGAAATACTGGAGCACTTAGATACCATACTGGTGTTTTGGATACCATACTGGCATAGTATTTGGAAGAAGAGCAAAATTACCATCAAATATAATCAATAAAGTATACCCTCTTTACAATTTTGGGAATTATCCATTAGAATTACAATATTGATTACAACAGGTAGAGCTTGTAATACCAAACCAAAATCTTAATACACCAGTATTCAGCATTCAAAAACGCCAATATTAAAAAATGATGACATATCATCATCGTAAGCTGTCATGTGCAAAAGTATGAATTTGTTACCGTACTTTGATTAGGTTCATTATGTTTATCCATCGCACATGAGTCATATGTGTCATCTCATGGGTCATACATTACATGAGTCTATATGTCTTCAAAATACTAACTAGAACTTCAGTGCATATTATTTTTGCTATTTGGAAATGATGCTAACAGACTGTTCATCGTGCCATTTTTTGCGTTTGTTAAAGGTTTTCTTATCGATAATGTTTACTTTGTCTAATAATCTAGACAAAAAAGAAATCTAGAAGTTTAGTCTCACTTATCTCGTGCCAATGAATTGCATTGGATTGTACTGAGTTGGGTTGGGTTTTGTTGTGCTGTCTATAGAACTATCTCCCAGGAAGCATTGCAACTGAAGTCAAGCTTATTACCAATTGAACTAATGACTAGAGATCTGCAAACCATTAAAAGAACATCAAACCACGCTGGAGGAGGAAATAGTTTTAAGTTACAACAGCTGATGAAAAAACCGATATAGCGGATAATACTTGGATTTAAAACATGGCTATCTCGACGAAGGGTAAAACAAACTACTTTATCAATCAACTATGAGTGGACAAAGCTGCTTTTGAGACTATCTCTTTAAACATAACATAGACAATGTTGAACACATAGGCAATGTTGTTATAGATCTTTTTTAATTATGCAAACTTGTTTGTAAGATGAAATACAAAGCTGAAAGAAATTATGTATGTTAGGAGAGGTGGAATACAGTAGAGATGTTTGAGGGATCATAGGCGCAAAGAAAGCAGAGAAGAGAGCGTAACATAATAGTATTTAGGTATGGTGATGAAATTGGCATATTGGATGATAAAGCGAATACGAGATAGGACTCAAAAAGAAGGGTGGAAAATTGATAAAAAATTGAAAAATTGGTGGAAGGTTGGCAAAAGGGATAGGAATGTCGTAGACATAATTACAGAGTGGCTTCCAAAATGCCTTGTAAAGGAAAGGAGTGAGGAAAGGAAGAATGAGTATAAAGCTAACAGGTACTGGGTTGGGTTGGATTGGGTTGGGTGGCGACAAAAATGCATGAAGACGTTGAAGCGTGAACATCAAAGGAAGGTTAAGGGTCAAAAGTTAGTAAAAAACAACATCGTGTTTCCGATTTTTGTGCTTGGCTGACGAAAAGGGTTTTTAGTCGGCCGATGATTCAAAAATGGACAGCATCCTAACAGTTCATAGATTTTCTCAGACATTCTGCAAAAGAAGATTAAATATGGTTGGAAACTCTGATTCCAAAAGGTTGCGGCATCCAATGATTTGGCGCTTTTAAATTTTTTATATTTAATTTAGTTAATAATACTATTACCGAAACTCCGGTATTTTACCTTCAATATTGGTTTTTAATATCGAACAAAAATTGTATATATAATAAGAAACTATCAAATTTCTTCTCGTTTAGAATAGGTGATAAAGTATTATTAAGAATATCATTTCTTAGTAATAAATTAGAAACTTTGTATAAGGGACCATACGGAAAAAAAATTTTTTTGATTCAAAAATAGAAATATTCTTAGTAAAATTAACATAATAATAAACAAATACGTTTTAGTTTGAAATAAAAGGAATATTAATCTAAGAATATAATTTTCTTGTTTATATTTTTTTAAATAAGCATACAGCGTTTTGAATTAAGAACAAAAAATATTGGGTCAAGAAAACACTTATTCTTAAAAATTATAGATAAAATGGGTTACTATAATAATAATAATAATAACAGATTTTTGTTTCAAGAATAATTGTGCTTCGTTTAAAAACATAAACAAAAAATAAACGAAAAAAAATATATCATTTGTTTGGTCAAAGACGAAATATTCTTTGTTATATCAAGATTAAACCATTTTCAATCTAAAATAAAACATTTTTAATTGTAAACATCAATATGGTTTGAGTAAAAAATATTTTATCTTGAATTAACAAAAATATAATATTTTTATTATAACTCTAAAACTATCTCACAGATATTAAAAATTAATATAGTCTTGAAATAAATCAAATACATTTAATCCAAGATTATATTTTTATCCGTATACAAAGTTTCTTTTTATGACTATTTTCTCTTAACAGTTCAAATCAACCCAAATCAATTCAAATGTACCTCGTTCGCAAGTAGAGATGTGCGCATGAGTAACTTTTTATGCTCGCTCACGTACGCTCACGATCTAGACCCACGTGAATATCATACATCAATCACGTAACTCACGCGTGGCTCACGTCAATTCACGTAGAAATGTAAAATTCATGTAGAAATCCAAGCGCTGATGGGTTTGCTTTATTTAGCTGGGCTCCATCATGGATCAAGGACACATCTAGCAGAGTATTGGTCATCAGACGGTATAGGATATGAGATATTTCCTGCTACAATGGCAAAATAACGATACCACAACTAGAGGTCAAAGAAAAGAAATGGACAAACTAGCAGCAGTTCGTACTATTGTTGACAAGTTCAATGACAATTGTAAGAAAACTTATTCTGTGGGCGAGTATGTAACATTAGATGAAATGCTGCTTGCTTTTAGGGGTAAGTGCAGTTTCCGAATGTACATTCCAAGTAAACCAAACAAATACGGATTGAAAGTCTTCGCCGTTGTTGATGCCAAAACATTTTTCACTTCACACATAGAAATTTACGCTGGTGTTCAACCCAATGGTCCATATAAAACTGACAACTCTACCGCTGCAGTAACTGAAAGAATGTGTTCACATTTATTAGGATTAGGAAGAAATGTTACAATAGATCGTTGGTTCACAGGATATTCAACTGTAAAGAAACTGCTAAGAGAGTACCGCATTACTGTGGTTGATACAATTAGAGCCAATAGAAGAGTACCTCTTGAGAACTACCTCTTGAAATAGCACAAGTTAAAAACAGGAAAGTATATTCTTCGTTATTCGCATTTAGTAATGATATGACTGCAGTTTCATATATACCCAAAAAAGGAAAGAATGTGCTTGTCTCAACAACGCACCGAGACGATTATATCGATGAACCTACCGGTGATCGGAAAAAGCCCGAAATAATTACTTTCTATAATAGCACAAAAAGTGGAGTAGATATTGTTGATCGAATGATCACATCATACAACGTTGCAAGAAACACAAAGCGTTGGCCAATGGTAGTTTTCTATAACCTCCTCAATATAGCAGCAATTAAAGCTTTTGTTATCTACAAAGGCAACATACCAGATGGTGAATTTGCTAAAACTCGCAGACTGTTTCAAAAAAATCTTGGTATGGAGTTAGTGAAAAATAACATGCAAAGAAGAGCCGTTGATAAGCACTTGACCAAAAGTGTGCGTATTTCTGCCTTGAGGCACTCAGGTATTGAAGAGGAGATTATTCCAGAGCCACAACCAAGGAAAAGAGGAAACTGTAAATATTGCAAAAGGCGAAAAACTCGTTATTTTTACAAAATTTGTAAATGTTGGTTGTGCATGGAGCACATAACAGCGTGCTGCAACGATTCTTTGGGAAATATGGAGACCACAGTTTGAAGCCCTCCAGTTTGTGCATAGAATATTATTCTTTAGTTAAGACATTTTTTTTATAACACTTTATACCTTTTTAAATAAACATTATTATAGATCGATTTTTTTCCTTTATTTAGGCGTTGTTTCCAAATTTTGAAAAATATGTGATTAAATTGTAAGCATTTTCTTTAAATCAAATTAACATAAAACGTGAGTTTGGAATTGGCCCTGTATTAGGCTATTATATAGTACAAGCATCATATAAAACATATTTATGAGAAATTAACACGTTGGCGTCCTTTAGAGTTTTTTTTATTTTGGACTCCACAGACCACACCCGATCCACTCCGACAGACGGAGGGTTAATGGAATAGAATTGCGTTTATAGCAATCAAGGAAATAGAAGAGGAAGGTAATTCATCAAGAAATCATTGAACCCAACAAATTTTGACGTGTGCATTGGTGCGAAACGTAATAAATAAATTGTGTTAAAAATATATAAACGCATTCCTTCAACTAATTATAAAATAAATTTCGCAAAAGCATTTTAAAATTTATTGTTAACAACGAGGTGGATGGGTTGGGTTAAAGATCCACCCCGAATTTATTAGGGCAAATTCCACCCCTAACTTTTCCCGGGTTTCCTCATGAATATTGCAAGGGGTTAAACGGTCACTAAATTGTCCGGTCTCTTTCGAGGGCTTCATTACACCCGGAGGGTTGTAATATATCGAATTCTTATTACTCAAGTAGGAATTTAATTTAAACCAAGAAAACAAAAAAAACTTAAAATCCAAAATAAAAAAAAATTTATATTCAAGATCCCACCACAACTGCGTGGAATGCAGAAGAACCGGCGTTCCTCGGTCAATGCGATCTGCATATGCTACGAGAGTTTCAACAAAGTTCAAGTCTTGAACGGTGTGTGCTGGGTTGGGTCTGGTTCGGTTAACGCAAAACTGGTTTTATAAATAAAACCGTATAGAATCGAAAAAGGACCACCCCTTTAAGAGGAAAGAGGAAAAGAGAAAGGATCTTGTTGCAAGTGCAATGACGAGGAGGAGAGTTTGCGGTGCATGGTGACCGCGAGTATGAGGTCGCGGTCACGTGGTCGTGATGCACTCGACTCTCTTTGAAAAATACCGAGTGATTCTTATGCGATCCTGATAACCGGTAAGTACTAATAGCTCATGCTGCAATTGCGCTAGTTACTATTCTATTAATGGACGAGAGGACCGATTTCGTCTAGGATGGCATTTCGGATATAAATTATAAAGAAAATGGTTACGAAACGATTCGGAACGAGTTTGAAATTGATTTGGGGGGATTTTAAAAGAAAATGGATGAAAGAAGTTATTTTTATTTCAAATAATATTAAAAAAATAATATATATTATTTAATATAATAAATTGAATTAAATATAATTGTTATAATCGAAACAAAATCGAATATGAATAAATCAAAAAAAAAATGAAAGAATAAATTAAATTTTTGCAAAAAAACTCTCCCCTCTCTTATTTTTAAAAAGTTAAAATAAATAACCCCTCCCACGGACGTCATTGTTTATTTATTTAAAACTTAATACATTGCATTCTGAATATATTTCTAATCAGGGCGACACGTTTTTGAGAAGGTGTTTAATTCTGATCTAGCCGGCCTAGCCTAATAGTGCAACAACTGCAACCGATTATCGGAGTGGAAGGGGTAATGCACATCCTCGAAGTTATTTTAAACCTTATGTTCATCCGGCGTAAGTGCCACACGAAATATTCATGATGTTCTACTTAATTTATTACATAATCTATACCGGGTGAGACATTTAAATTCAAAGTATCATTACAGGATATGGAAAATATTTTGTATGGTTATCATTGTATTTTAAACCTCTTTTAACTACGTTAAGCCAATTTTGTTAGATTTGCACAAATAATAATGTTAAGAATGAAATTTTTGTTCTAAAAGTTTTTTCGTAATTAAAGTGGATAAAAAAAATCTTGGATTAAATGAGTTTGATTTATTCCAATTTCTGAGACAAGTTCTTCAAAACTTCTGAATATCTCAATTTGTGGAAGAAAGTTAAGCTTTTTCCTGTTTACAAAGGTGGCGATAAGAAACAAATTACTAATTATAGACCTCATTCAATTGCTCTCATTCAATGTATCTCGAAAATATTTGAAAATATTATATATATTAAAATTTTTCAACTTACAAAATATTATATATCTGATGTTCAGCATGGTTTCTTTCGAGGGAGACCAACCGTATCCAATTTAGCGGTTTTTTCTGAGAATGTAGCACTAGCCTTAGATAGCAAACAACAGATGGACGTGGTATATACCGACCTTGCAAAAGCCGTTGACCTAATTTTGACATTCTGATGAATAAATTGTATAAGTACAGTTTTTCGACCAATTTATTAAAATTATTTGCATCTTATTTTACGAATCGCATGCAGCATGTAGTATTTAATGGTGAAAGGTCGGAGTTGTCCCTCGTTCATTCTGAAGTGCCACAAGGTTTGTACAATACCTACTGAAAAGAGCAGGAATCATGAGAGCATAACAACAAATTTTTACAGAATTAATGTTGATTAAAACCAAGAGGTTTTGGTTGACCTATGTAAATTGGACTTACCAATAAAAAAATTCTATTCAAATTTCAAATAACAGCATCTATTCCGAGAACAAAGTATAGGTTGTATGTGAAGAGTTTATTATTATAAAATCAGAAAAAAGGTTATTTTATGTCAAATAGTTTGGTATGATAATATCTATTATTATAGATTTGAAATTCAATTTTTGTTTTGTATTTCAATAAGTAAATTGCAAATTTTTATGGATACGGTTCTGGTATTGTAGGAAATTAGTAAACTTGTTCAGTGCGATTCAAGATGTATGTTGGATGAGTTGTAGAAAGTTGAAATCGGTCGAAGGGACATATTTATTTTGTGGACTTTTATATGGTTTATATTTATACCATAACTATATTCTGGACTATATAGTTATGGTACAAAACTATTCATATTAACAATAATGTTAAGATTTCTGTGAAGAGACTTTACAATATGAGTATTTTAATGTTTTATGGTGCCGTTTTTCGTGTTTTTTTTTACATTGGAATAAGTTATTTCTTAATAGTAACTTAATTAGGTGTATTATGTATTCCATATACGACCTCTGTTGCAATTTCATATTGATGAGATTTCTCTATAGTAAAGTTATGATCTTAGTTAAATAGAGCAACTTTTAGAGAATTCACTGTTGGTTTAGTTATGTGTATATAGAAATTGATTGTTATTAGTATTATTGCTTATATTATTATTATGTGTAGTATTTTTGATATACAGGTGCCCCACTTCTATCTTCCTAGATTCAAGATTCTTATATAATATTAATATGTTCTATATTAATATTATATATATTCTTATAGCAAATGTTGATATGAGTTTTAAGAAATTATTAATTGGTTTTGTAAATTGCTATATACTCATATGAGTTGTTATATTATTCATTATTAATAATGAATTATTAATTTTAATAATTCAAATAATAATATAAAATAGATTAATAGTCAGTTTCACCTAGAAAATATATAGAAAATAAAATTGGCTATAAGCATGTTGTAGTGTTGTATCAGTGATGCAGATTATATGTCATTTAAAAATTTAATTAATTATATGAATATTTTAAAAAAATAATAATTACCAACAGTTAAATGAGATGTCAAAGAGCATTCTAAAAATTATTTAAAAATTTAATAATATAAACCGTGAATGGTCACATGTTATTAAAACGAATAATAAATATAATTTAAACAACATTTAAATTACACGATAGATAAAAGTCAGCTTCTTAAGCAATTAAATTACTCATCATCAAGGCTTGAATACCAGTTTTCTTAGTACCATTATTACAATCACTGAATGCATAATTACGACAAAATTTGTACAATATCTACTGAAAAGAGCAGGAATCATGAGAGCATAACAACAAATTTGTACAGAATTAAAGTTGATTAAAACCAAGAGGTTTTGGTTGACCTATGTAAATTGGACTTACCAATAAAAAAATTCTATTCAAATTTCAAATTACAGCATCTATTCCGAGAACAAAGTATAGGTTGTATGTGAAGAGTTTATTATTATAAAATCAGAAAAAAGGTTATTTTATGTCAAATAGTTTGGTATGATAATATCTATTATTATAGATTTGAAATTCAATTTTTGTTTTGTATTTCAATAAGTAAATTGCAAATTTTTATGGATACGGTTCTGGTATTGTAGGAAATTAGTAAACTTGTTCAGTGCGATTCAAGATGTATGTTGGATGAGTTGTAGAAAGTTGAAATCGGTCGAAGGAACATATTTATTTTGTGGACTTTTATATGGTTTATATTTATACCATAACTATATTCTGGACTATATAGTTATGGTACAAAACAATTCATATTAACAATAATGTTAAGATTTCTCTTAAGAGACTTTACAACATGAGTATTATAATGTTTTATGGTGCCGTTTTTCGTGTTTTTTTTACATTGGAATAAGTTATTTCTTAATATTAACTTAATTAGGTGTATTATGTATTCCATACACGACCTCTGTTGCAATTTCATATTGATGAGATTTCTCTATAGTAAAGTTATGATCTTAGTTAAATAGAGCAACTTTTAGAGAATTGACTGTTGGTTTAGTTATGTGTATATAGAAATTGATTGTTGTTAGTGTTATTGCTTATATTATTATTATGTGTAGTATTTCTGATATACAGGTGCCCCACTTCTATCTTCCTAGATTCAAGATCCGCTTAGTTAGTAAATATAATTAATTAATTAATTATTAAATTTATTGCTACATTTTTATTCAAAAAGTTTCTTTGCAATTTGCTCAATTTTCTAAGTGTTTCTATCAAGATCTTGTAAAGCAACGAAATTTACTAAATTACCATACTTTCGTATTTTTTAATTAATCTCTTTCACTTTTTTTACCTGGTTTTGGCAAATACAAGTTGTAAATAAGATGAAAGTACATGTGTAAAAATTGTAAAAATAATTTCTTATAAGGTTCCTGATATTGTTAATTCGATCGTTCATTAATCTATGAATCTATGGCGTATTTCGAGTTGTAATAACTCATTTTGAAGCTTTTATTACATTTACGTAATAATTTGTAATTCTTATAATTGAAGTTATGGACAGTTTCAATGATATGTTTATGGAGTTTAAATAATTTTTATTTTTGTATTCTTTTACAATTTTTGCTTATATATTTCACTAGAATTTTATTGTTCTTCTTCCATTTTATATTTCGATAATGTTTTAAAGATATCAATATTATTCTTATAGTAAATGTTGATATCAGTTTTAAGAAATTATTAATTGGTTTTGTAAATTACTTTTTTTTATATATTTTGTCTGGAAAATTATTAATTTTCGCTATATAGTCATATGAGTTGTTATATTATTTTTATCTATAGAAAAAATATAAAAAATAAAATTGGCTATAAGCATGTTGTAGTGTTGTATCAGTGATGCAGATTATATGTCATTTAAAAATTTACTTAATTATATGAATATTTTAAAAAAATAATAATTACCAACAGTTAAATGAGATGTCAAAGAGCATTCTAAAAATTATTTAAAAATTTAATAATATAAATCGTAAATGGTCACATGTTATTAAAACGAATAATAAATATAATTTAAACAACATTTAAATTACACGATAGATAAAAGTCAGCTTCTTAAGCAATTAAATTACTCATCATCAAGGCTTGAATACCAGTTTTCTTAGTACCATTATTACAATCACTGAATGCATAATTACGACAAAATTTGTACAATATCTACTGAAAAGAGCAGGAATCATGAGAGCATAACAACAAATTTGTACAGAATTAAAGTTGATTAAAACCAAGAGGTTTTGGTTGACCTATGTAAATTGGACTTACCAATAAAAAAATTCTATTCAAATTTCAAATAACAGCATCTATTCCGAGAACAAAGTATAGGTTGTATGTGAAGAGTTTATTATTATAAAATCAGAAAAAAGGTTATTTTATGTCAAATAATCTGATATGGTAATATCTATTATTATAGATTTGAAATTCAATTTTTGTTTTGTATTTCAATAGGTAAATTGCAAATTTTTATGGATACGGTTCTGGTATTGTAGGAAATTAGTAATCCATTTCAGTGCGATTCAAGATGTATGTTGGATGAGTTGTAGAAAGTTGAAATCGGTCGAAGGGACATATTTATTTTGTGGACTTTTATATGGTTTATATTTATACCATAACTATATTCTGGACTATATAGTTATGGTACAAAACTATTCATATTAACAATAATGTTAAGATTTCTGTTAAGAGACTTTACAACATGAGTATTATAATATTTTATGGTGCCGTTTTTCGTGTTTTTTTTACATTGGAATAAGTTATTTCTTAATATTAACTTAATGAGGTGTATTATGTATTCCATATACGACCTCTGTTGCAGTTTCATATTGATGAGATTTCTCTATAGTAAGGTTATGATCTTAGTTAAATAGAGCAACTTTTAGAGAATTGACTGTTGGTTTAGTTATGTGTATATAGAAATTGATTGTTGTTAGTGTTATTGCTTATATTATTATTATGTGTAGTATTTTTGATATACAGGTGTCTCTGAAATGCGTGTACAACGGAATACCATAGATTCCTTGGCTCAAAATAAACCGATTTAAGTTAAGTTACCTGTATCCAAAGTTGGTTACCATTTTGAACCAAGAAATCTGTAGTATTCCATTGTGTACGCATTTAAGAGACATAATATAATATTTCTAATATACAAAATATATTTTTTATTTTTATTAATATTGTATTTATTAATATATAAGTATAATTCTTACTTGTCTTGGATTTTTGTATGGTTCTGGCTATTTTTATTTCTTATTAGAATTTATATTAAATGATTTTTTTCTCATAACCTTAAAGGGCTGTTAGTTAATACAAATTATATACAGGATGATTCAAAAAGCGCTGACAGACTTCTAGGACAAGTAATACATGAAAAATAAGGTGAACAGTCTCAATATTCCATGTAGGGGATCAAAATTTCTTTCTTTTTTTGAAATATTTTGTACGCCTTTGGTAATTTTCTTAAATGAGCAGAATTTTCTCGATTTAATTTAATTTTTTATCGATTGGTTGCTTGCAAAACTTTGATTAACGCAAAAATTTTTAAGTAATTTGCATTTCATCGAATTTTGTCAAAATGAAATAACATAAACAATAATTTATAATTTATTTTGTGCAAAGTAGATGCTGAAATTGCCCACCTGGTGTTTCCGGATACATTTTTATCCTTCAAGCTAACAATCTAAAAATTTCAAAAATTCTTTGGTTTAACCAAAGTTTGCACAACAAATTTGATTTGACACAAAAATACTGCTTATTTGATAATATTGATAGCAGAGTAGAAAATATTTTTAACAAAAGGATATCATTGATTATTGATCATTTAAGAAGGCATTTGCGAACTCATGTATGTTAATAACTCATCTCAATTCTTCATGTAATACCTGCTCTAAATGTCTGTCAATGGTTTTGAATCACTCGAATTCAACGTTGTTATTTCAGAGGACCAACTTAGGAAAATAAAAATGGAGGGTAGTGTATGGAGGATATGGGAAAGGAAATAGGAAAAATCGGGTTGAAATATGGAATTCAGGGCAGGAAATTAGGAACAAATTAGATAAGAGGAAGGAGAGTGGGGAATAAGGGAGGCTAGGTAGGGTGTAGGAATTTTGCACCTTTTCCTGATGTTCTCGTTCCTTGCTAAGCGGTGGTGTAAAGGGTTCCTTTAGATAGGAATATATTCAGTATGTTTTTTATTATGTTATTTTTGAATTGTTCGTTTCAAATTCATTCGTTTTGTTAAACATGATTGTTCATGTTTTAGTTCTTCCGTGTTAAGTTTTTATTAATTTTGATGTTCAAACCTCTTTCAGTCACCCCTACGTAAATAGTTTGTAGGTGGTTAATTTTCTTATATTTAAAATTAACGATTTTTTTCATTTTCTCAGAACACAAAATCATTCGTTTGAAATATTCAGATTTCTTCTACCCCGTCGAGTTCACGGAAGACGAAGGGGGTCGAAAAAAAAATGGCTCACCCTCGAAATATATAACATTTAAATGCATGAGTGGTTTTTATACGGCACCCCGTAGGGAGGAGGTTTGCGACGGCGAAGCTTTCTCTTTGGCCTCGTCGTCCGGGAGGAGCTTTCTCTCCTCCACTGGAGCGGCACATTGCCTTGGTGAGCTTTCCCCGTTTTTTTCGCTTTTTTTTGGTTCGTTTTCGTCGTATGCGGGAGAGAAAAGAAAATTAGAAAGCTCTCCCCGAAATTGAGGTGGGACTTTGCGAACGTTGCCGCGTGCGTAAAGCTCAGTGTAACAACCGAATCGATCCGGTGGGAACAAGAAGTGGTGTGTGTAAAGTTTTATTTTAATTTTTTTAAAAAAAGAGGGTGTAAGAGATATGTTAAGTTATTGATTTTTTTTGACAATTTAAGCTAATAATATAATAGGTAATTTTTAGTATTTTCAAATAAATAACCATTTCTGTGTGTTACTAAATTTTTTGAACAAATTTGATTTCGTTCTTGAAAAAAGCTAGCAACATGTCATCATCACTTGAACATAAGAGATGAATAACTTGAAAATATCCAGCGATTTTTATATTCTTTAGCAGCAATGATGGTCGGTTTCTCGTACGCATTTTCATGTCGATATTGAACCGATAACTATATCGCATGCAACAAGTATCTATATCGACTCGATAAGTGTGATTAACGACTGATAGTTTCTATTTTCCAATTTATATTTACATAAATATTTACGTAATTAAACATTGTGCATTATTTTAAAAATTTAAAAAGGAGATTTCCTGGGCTATCGATAAGAATGCGATTAAAACGTTGGACGATATTGCTTTCAATTTCTGCATGTGCAGTTTTATACAATATTTGAATTAGAAATGTTGCCATATTTGAAGAATAACTATCTGTGGGAGGAAAAGTTTCTTGATAAATTCACGGGCATTTTAGGACCTCTGCATTTTGATTGCTTTGTAACACGGGAAGAAACAAAAAATCCTGGAAGGAAGATAAAATTTGACAAAGATATAATTACATGTATTAGGTCAAATTCGAACATCTTCTCACTGAATTGTATCTCAAAAGAATTCAGGTCGATTTTATCAATTTCAAATTCATCCATACACCCATATTCTAAAAATTCTAGACATTAACCAAACTCACCTATGATGATTCATTATAATAATAGCTATTTTGTCTATTTTATCATGCTGAGAACCGAATTAGAAAAACTTTATTCGTTTTTGAGATAAAGATTTTTTAAATTAACCTAATTTTTTATGACTTTTGAAATTAATAATCTTGTTTTAAAAAAATCACAAAAAAATCGAATTCTTAAGATATCTTAATGAAGTATTCATGATTTATGGAAGAAAGAGTCTATTTTCTCGTGATGAAAGCGGATCTTGAAAATCTTTATTCGTTTTTGAGATATAAATTATTAAATTCAACGTGAACATTTATGGCTATTTCAAGTTAATTAAAAATAACCAAAAATCGAGTTCTTGAGATATTTTAATGAAACATTCAAAATTTATAGAAGTAAGTATCTATTTTGTCATGCTGAGAACCAAATTAGAAAAACTTTATTCATTTTTGAGATAAAAATTATTTAAATTAACCTAATTTTTGATAATTTTTTGAAATTAATAATCATCTTTTAAAAAATCACGATAAATCGAATTCTTAAGATATCTTAATGAATTATTCATGATTTATAGAGGAAAGTGTCTATTTTCTCGTGATGAAAGCGGATCTTGGAAATATTTATTAGTTTTTGAGATATAAATCATTAAATTCAACTTGAACATTTATGGCTATTTCAAGTTAATTAAAAATCACCAAAAATCGAATTCTTGAGATATTTTAATGATACATTCAAAATTTATAGAGGAAAGTGTCTATTTCATCATGGTGAAAACCAAATTGGAAAATCTTTATTCGTTTTTGAGATAAAGATTATTTGAGTTAACCTATTTCTTTCATGATTTTTTGAAATTAATAATCTTGTTTAAAAAAATCACAAAAAAATCGAATTCTTAAGATATCTTAATGAATTACTTATGATTTATAGAGGAAAGCGTCTATTTTCTCATGATGAAAGCGAATCTTGAAAATCTTTATTCGTTTTTGAGATATAAATCATTAAATTCAATGTGAACATCTATGGCTATCTCAAGTAAATTAAATATCACCAAAAATCGAATTCTTGAGATATTTTAATGATACATTCAAAATTTATAGAGGAAAGTGTCTATTTGATCCTGGTGAAAATCAAATTGAAAAATCTTTATTCGTTTTCGAGATAAAAATTATTTAAATTAACCTAATTTTTTATGATTTTTTGAAATTAATAACCTTGTTTTAAAAATTCACGAAAAATCGAATTCTTAAGATATCTTTATGAATTATTCATGATTTATAGAAGAAAGTGGCTATTTTCTCATGATAAAAGCGGATCTCGAAAATATTTCTTCGTTTTTGAGATATAAATCGTTAAATTCAACTTGAACATTTATGGCTATCTCAATTTATTTAAGAATCACGAAACATTGAATTTTTAAGATATTTTAATGATACATTCAAAATTTAATGAGGTTAGTGTCTATTTTGTCAAGGTGAGAACCAAATTGGAAAATCTTTATTCGTTTTTGAGATAAAGATTATTTGAGTTAACGTACTTTTTTGTTTTTTTGAAATTATTAATCTTATTTTAAAAAATCACGAAAAATCGAATTCTTAAGATATCTTAATGAATTATTCATGATTTATAGAGGAAAGTGTCTATTTTCTTGTGATGAAACGGGATCTTGAAAATATTTATTCTTTATTGAGATATAAATCATTAAATGTAACGTTAACATTTATGGCTATCTCAAGTTAGTTAAAATCACCAAAAATCGAATTCTTGAGATATTTTAATGATACATTCAAAATTTATAGAGGTAAGTGTCTATTTTGTCATGGTGAGAACCAAACTGGAAAATCTTTATTCGTTTTTGAGATAAAAATTATTTGAGTTAACCTACTTTTTTATGTTTTTTTGAAATTATTAATCTTATTTTAAAAAATCACGAAAAATCGAATTCTTAAGATATCTTAATGAATCATTCATGATTTATAGAGGAAAGTATCTATTTTCTCGTGATCAAAGCGAATCTTGAAAATTTTTATTCGTTTTTGAGATATAAATCATTAAATTCAACGTGAACATTTATGGCTATCTCAGGTTAATTAAAAATCACCAAAAATCGAATTCTTGAGATATTTTAATGATACATTCAAAATTTATAGAGGCAAGTGTCTATTTTGTCATGCTGATAACTAATTTAGAAAATCTTTATTCGTTTTTGAGATAAAAATTATTTGAGTTAACCTACTTTTTTGTTTTTTTTTGAAATTATTAATCTTATTTTAAAAAATCACGAAACATCGAATTCTTAAGATATCTTAATGAATTATTCATGATTTATAGAGGAAAGTGTCTATTTTCTTGTGATGAAACGGGATCTTGAAAATATTTATTCTTTATTAAGATATAAATCATTAAATGTAACGTTAACATTTATGGCTATCTCAAGTTAATTAAAATCACCAAAAATCGAATTCTTGAGATATTTTAATGATACATTCAAAATTTATAGAGGTATGTGTCTATTTTGTCATGGTGAGAACCAAACTGGAAAATCTTTATTCGTTTTTGAGATAAAAATTATTTGAGTTAACCTACTTTTTTATGTTTTTTTGAAATTATTAATCTTATTTTAAAAAATCACGAAAAATCGAATTCTTAAGATATCTTAATGAATTATTCATGATTTATAGAGGAAAGTGTCTATTTTCTTGTGATTAAACCGGATCTTGAAAATATTTATTCGTTTTTGAGATATAAATCATTAAATGTAACGTGAACATTTATGGCTATTTCAAGTTAATTAAAAATCACCAAAAATCGAATTCTTGAAATATTTTGATGATACATTCAAAATTTATAGAGGTAAGTGTCTATTTTGTCATGGTGAGAAACAAATTAGAAAATTTTTAATCGTTTCTGAGACAAAAATTGTTTTAGTTAATCTATTATTTTATGATTTTTTGAAATTAATAATGTTGTTTTAAAAAATCACGAAAAATCGAATTCTTAAGATAGCTTAATGAATTATTCATGATTTATAGAAAATAGTTTCTACTTTCTCGTGATGGAAGCGGATCTTGAAAATCTTCATTCGTTTTTGAGATATAAATCATTAAAATTAACATAAACATTTACAGGTATCTCAAGTTAATTAAAAATCACCAAAAATCGAATTCTTGAGATATGTTGATGATACATTCAAAAGTTATAGAGGCAAGTCTCAATTTTGTCCTGGTGAGAACCAAATTAGAAAATCTTTATTCGCTTTTAAGATAGAGATTATTTGAGTTGACTTGATTTTTTATGATATTTGAAATTAATAATCGTGTTTTAAAAAATCACAAGAAATCGAATTCTTAAGATATCTTAATCAATTATTTATGATTTATAGAGGAAAGTGTCTATTTTCCCGTGATGAAAGCGGATCTTGAAAATATTTATTCGTTTTTGAGATATAAATCGTTAAATTCAACTTGAACATTTATGGCTATCTCAAGTTATTTAAAAATCACGAAAAATTTAATTCTTAGGATATTTTAATGATACATTCAAAATTTATAGAGGTAAGTGTCTATTTTGTCATGGTGAGAACCAACTTGGAAGATCTTTATCCGTTTTTGAGATAAAAATTATTGAAGTTAATCATTTTCGTCATTATTTGATTTTCGTCGTTATTGTACGTATAAAAGACATCATACATACCTTGTAAATTACTAGAATATTTACAGTAATTTACTGTAAACTACAAACAATTCTTTTCATAAATTATCTATGATTAATATTTATTAATTTAGACAAAAGTCTTATTAAATCAAAATAATAAAAATTGTTCACGTTTATTCGCAGATACATTTAAATGCTCTTAGTTATTTTATTAAGTTATTTTAACCTTATTATTGATTTTTAGAGTGGCTGATTTGCAGTATCAAACATTTAAACCTGATGTTGTTGGGCCATCTGGAATATTTTTTCTTTTTTTCGATAGGACCTAAACCGGAGCCGCTCAAGCTCGAGTAGATCGTAAAAATTTTTACAAACGGTATTACGTTACGGGATGATCTCCCCCGTCTCCTCGCACGTTTCATCCACAACCCTCCGGCTAATCTTCGTCCCTTTTTACTTCAACAAAAAATAATCAAAAAAAATTTGTTATGTATACCAACAATAAGTTGTACATTAAGTCACAAAATTTTGTTAGTTATAAACAAAATTTTTGGAGATGTTATCCAGACACAGAGAAATCCACCTTCATCCCAAGATTTGTTTACTTTGAAGAAACATAAACAAGAAGTTCGAAATTTTTTTATTTATTTATTTACAAGTTTTTGGGGGATTTATAAGGAATGTGTTGAGTTACACCATTTTTTTTTGAGAATGTTATCGGTGTGTTAAGAAGAAGAGGGAGGAGTAAAAAGAAAAAAGTAAATAAAAAACAAAAATAAACCGAAACAGTATAAACGAAAAATGGTGGAATTCTAAGCGCGGATGTGGATGTGGATGAGACGAAAGACATTGTATGAAATCCGGGTTTTATGCTCTGCGCGGGGATGCCGCTGCCATCTATATCACTTTAATGCTAATTTACAGCAATTTTATTTTTGTGGAGAGCTCAGCCGACTCTTTTATCGTCCAAAAAAAAAACGAATACACCTCCCAAAATGAATTTAAAAAAACTGCTTATTTTAAATCGAATTAATTAACTTAAATAGTGTGAATAGATTCGAACGAGAAGTGGAAAAAAGTACAACTAAAGTTTTTAAGACTTTAACCCCTTACACATAGTTTAATCTCCTTTAATCTTATCCGGCTTATTTAGTCGACGTCGAAACTAATTACCATAAATTAACTTTAACTCGATTAAATTCAACGTAATCTCCCGTCGGAACAACACAAAAAAAACTTAAAGCTAACGAGCACATAACTGAAACAAAAAAAAATAATAATAAAAAACGACGAGCAAAACGTTGCAAACCGAAATAAACTTAAATAGCTTCGAGTTATCTGCAACTTCAAAGCTCCCACATCTGGCTTTCGTGACCGTAGTAAACAACACGGAACGTTTCGTGTCTTGGATTGGTAAACGTACTAAAGTCCGACGGGAAAAACTATGTAGCATGGGGGCGGCAAACGTAGAAAAGAGGAAAATGGATTTTTTTTCGCGTTTTAAGGAGAAAACGCGAATCGAGCTTTGGCGCTAAAGAAGACGCTCCGCGTCGCAGACATGACAGGTTGATCGTAAAAACGTCGTAAAGGCTAATTTTACGACGGACGATTATATACAGCTCCATCTCTGGGGATCTATGCCGAAACGGTGCCGACACAAAACCATCTATTTAAATTTTCTTATGAATTTCTATGTAGAAAAATTACTAGGTGTGGGTACTACTCGGTTTTTCCTCTTCTAAGATGATCAATTTTATACTTACATATCATACATTTTCATAATTAGGATAGAATTTGATCACATTTTAACAAGATTGGATATTATAGACTTGGAGGATATTATAAATTGCTAAATGATGCTATGCAATTCCGCTATTTGCTAAGAAAAGACTCTTAGCTTCCTGTAGAAGTAATGGTATAAGACGATTTTATTCTTACATGCAAATGGTCTCAATGATTTGAAGCGAAATCGTTCCTTGTATATCAGTAAAAATATAAAGTCTCCTATAAGACCATTTTATTCCAATTTTCCAAATTAGACGATTTTTTGTTGATATTTCAAATCCAGCGTCTCATCTGCAAGAGACCTAAATGATTTGAAGCGAAATCGTTCCTTGCATATCAGTAAAAATATAAAGTCTCCTATAAGACGATTTTATTCCTATTTCGTCGAGGTCGCTTGCGGGCGAGACGCTACAATTTTCCAAATTAGACGATTTTCTGTTGATATTTCAAATCCAGCGTCTCACCTGCAAGAGACCTAAATGATTTGAAGCGAAATCGTTCCTTGCATATCAGTAAAAATATAAAGTCTCCTATAAGACGATTTTATTCCTATTTCGTCGAGGTCGCTTGCGGGCGAGACGCTACAATTTTCCAAATTAGACGATTTTCTGTTGATATTTCAAATCCAGCGTCTCACCTGCAAGAGACCTAAATGATTTGAAGCAAAATCGTTCCTTGTATATCAGTAAAAATATAAAGTCTTCTATAAGACGATTTTATTCCTATTTCGCCAAGGCCGCTTGCGGGCGAGACGCTACAATTTTCCAAATTAGACGATTTTCTGTTGATATTTCAAATCCAGCGTCTCACCTGCAAGAGACCTAAATGATTTGAAGCGAAATCGTTCCTTGCATATCAGTAAAAATATAAAGTCTCCTATAAGACGATTTTATTCCTATTTCGCCGAGGTCGCTTGCGGGCGAGACGCTACAATTTTCCAAATTAAACGATTTTCTGTTGATATTTCAAATCCAGCGTCTCACCTGCAAGAGACCTAAATGATTTGAAGTGAAATCGTTCCTTGTATATCAGTAAAAATATAAAGTCTCCTATAAAACGATTTTATTCCTATTTCGTCGAGATCGCTTGCGGGCGAGACTCTACAATTTTTCAAATTAGACGATTTTCGAACCGATTTTTAACCTCATTTCGAATAATAAAAATCTAGAACATTTTTGAAAAAAAAACTTACTCGCGAGATTTAAGAACTGATACAAAAAAATGAGTTCTGCTATTTGGTAACAGAAGATTATTAGTTTTTTAGAGTATAAATACATAGAGCGCTTGTTCGTTATACTGGTTAACACCTGTTTTCTGCACTTGATACTGGCTTGCGCTTATATGAAGAATACGATGGTAAAGTGAAGATGAATTATTTGGAATACCATCACCAGCAGATAAATGCGGATTATAAAATATTTTTTAGCTGCATGGGAATATTAATTATCTGTAATCACACATTAAATAAAATAGAGGCAAGCATATCAGAATGATGTTATAATTGGCATCATCAGGATTATTTCAAAAGAATAAATCTAAAAAAGAATAAACCTTTATTAATAAAACATGATCAACATAGTTAATTCTAATTTTATTTCAATGAGTCATTGCAATTAACCAGTACACAAGGAGTTGGATAGTTGCTTGCAACAAAGCTGGCGACTTAAATTTATCAATAAAAGAGTCTTGTATATCACGGTTTTGATATAACACGATGCGAACTAAAATACAATTATTTAATAGTTATAAATTAGCTATGATAATATGCAGTGATGTAAAATTACGATAACTAATAATTCGAGTAAATATCTGCTGTAAATTTTTTCTTTGTTGTAGTTGTATTTTTTTTTGTTCTCAAAATTTATTATCACGTAATATAATAATTTTTAAACCATTATGCAAACTACAAAAGAAAATTTAAATGTATCTGCGCATGCACGTATATTTTTTTTATTATTTTGATTTATTAAAATATTTATCTACCCTTCGTTTAGCCACACATCCGGATTAGATTTTAGGCATGTTATAAACAAGAGTATCTAATCTTCATTTACTTGAACAAAAAGGTATTTATTCCTTATAAACTACAGGGTGTTCATAAATTGACATAAGGTGACATTCCTCGTTTGATTCTAAAGTGGAAATCTTAATTTTATATTGTTATTTTATATGCTTTAGGAGGTACCCAAAGTTCAGACAATTTATTCATAAATAATTATTAGTATTTAATATCTATTGATAAATAATATCTTAAGCATTTCAAACCTTCCAGTGGCAAAAATCTTCTGGAAACTATTCAACTCATCTAGAAACAGTACCAAGTCTTCTGATAGATCGGATATATCTTCTTTATAGATAATATCAATTGTTCTAAAACAGTATTAAGTCCTTTAGAAGCATTTGATGTCGTTAAGAAACAATATCAAGTCTTTTGGAAGTATTTCAAGTCTTTTAAAAACAGTATTAAGTCTTCCAGAAGCAATATCAAGTTTTCTTGAAGCAGTATCAAATCTTCTGGAAGCATTGCAAGTCTTTTGAAAGTATTTCAAGTATCCTGGAAGCAATATGAAGCCCTGTAGAAGCAGTGTCAAGTCTTGCAAAGCCAAAATCGAATCTTCTAGAAACAGTTCAAATTTTACAAGGTTTCACGTCTTCTGATAACAGTTCAAGTCTTGCGGAAATATGTTAAGTCTTCTATAGATAATATCAACTCTTCTAAAAGCATTTCAAGTCTTTGGAATCGGAGTCACGTTCACCAGAGGCAGAATTCAGTCTTGTAGAAACTTTTTAAGTCTCGTGGAGGCATTTCAAATCAATATATTAAACCAAATTAGTTGGTTCAATATATTCATTAGTTCTTCCAGGTCGATTTGAAAATAATCGAGAAAATTTTACAATTAAAATTTTCAAATCCCTTCTTTGTTCTTCTGCAAATTGTCCAATTCCCTTTGCATGTTGTAAATCTTCATAGCCAGTAACGTTTCTTTCGTTTTCTTTTTCAATTCATATATATTCAGTTCTATCTCTTCTTCCTCCGAAGATGTTACATATATCTCAACTATATCAGGTTTTTCATAGTAAGGTGTCAATAAATTTTCATATACAAGGATTTATTTTCTTCTTCCAGGGAGTTCTTTTAGTATGTAGTTGATATCTGATACTTTTTTTAAATGTCCCCATTTAATTTGTTATTTATTCGTTCTAGCTGGTTGATACATCATCACTTTATCCCCTTCTTTGGAAGTAATTTTCTTTCCTCTTTTATCATAATATTATAAACAATTTAATGTGCTCTGTACTGTACAACTGATTTCAAGTTAGCTACTGTAATGGTGTTTTTGTCACACGTCTGAGGAAATATGAGCACCCCTTTATCATCACGGTCACCGTTTAAAATCACGGTAATTGAGAAAGAAGTTCCATAACAATCACAGAAACGCTCATCTCCAATTTAAACTACAAAGGAGCAGTTAAACGTATTTGCGCATACGCAGATCATCGTACCGATACTTTATGAAGAAATTGCTTGGTAATTTGCAGTAAATTACGGTAAATATTCTGGTAACTTACAAGGTAAATTACAAATTCACATCACTGATAATATGCTTTTGACTATGATAAAAGTTCTCACACTCTTTTTGTACATAAACATTCATTTGAAATAACGCTTTTAAGTAATAAACAAAAAATTCAAAGATGACTTATAATATTGCATCCTTTCTACTTTGACAAGTACCATAAACACATCTTCAGTGCTTCTTATAACGCAATCTCTTAAATTATTTGAATAAAAACGAAGAATTGTGCACTTTTGAACGTAATTACGATTTTTTTAAATTGATGATGAAAATATTAATAATAATTGATATAATATTTATTACTATTAAATTTGTGGAAACTAAGAAATAATCTTTGGTGCTTTAAAATTAGATTAAATTAGCAATAAGTCACTATTTATTTCATTGTGATATCTCAATACGTTCTTGAGATATGATTTTTTTTAAGTTCCTTAATTTTTGTAATAATCTCAAAAAGAGGCAAATATGCATACATGTCTATTACTATTAAGTTTGTGAAAACAATAAAAATACTTTTAGTGCATTAAAATTAGATTAAATTTGCAATGAATGACTGTTTATGTCATAGTGATATCTCAATTTGTTCTTGAGATATAATTCTTCAAATTTTATTAATTTTCGTAATAATCTCAATAAATGTCAAATGTGCATACATGTCTATTGCTATTAAGTTTATGGAAACTAAAAAATTATCTTTAATGCACTAAAATTAGATTAAATTTGCAATAAATCACAATTTATTTCATAGCGATATCTCAAATGATTCTTAAGATACGATTTTTTAAAATTCCCTAGTTTTTGTAATAATCTCAAAAAAGGGGCATATATGCATCAATGTCTATTACTACTAAATTTGTTTACAATAAGAAATTGTTGTTGATACACTAAAATTAGATTAAATTTGCAATAAATCACTATTTATTTCATAGTGATATCTCAATTCGTTCCTGAGATACGATCTTTTAAAATTCCTTAGTTCTTGTAATAATTTCAAAAAGGGGCATATATGCATAAAAGTTTATTACTATTAAATTTATGGAAACCAAGAAATTATTTTTAGTACACTAAAATTAGATGAAATTTGCAATAAATCACAATTTATTTCATAGCGATATCTCAAATGATTCTTAAGATACGATTTTTTAAAATTCCCTAGTTTTTATAATAATCTCAAAAAGAGGCATATATGCAGAAATGTTTATTACTATTAAATTTGTGGAAACTAAGAAATTATTTTTAGTACACTAAAATTAGATGAAATTTGCAATAAATCACTATTTATTTCATAGTGATATCTCAGTTCGTTCCTGAGATACGATTTTTTAAAATTCCTCAGTTTTTATAATAATCTCAAAAAGGGGCATATATGCATAAATGTTTCTTAGTACTAAATTTGTGAAAACTAAGAAATTATTTTTAGTACACTAAAATTAGACGAAATTTGCAATAAATCACAATTTATTTCATAGCAATATCTCAAATGATTCTTAAGATACGATTTTTTAAAATTCCCTAGTTTTTGCAATAATCACAAAAAGGGACAAATATGCATATATGTCTATTACTATTAAATTTGTGGATACTAAAAAATTGTTTTTGGTACAATAAAATTGGATTAAATTTGCAATAAATCACTATTTATTTCATCGTGATATCTCAATTCGTTCCTGAGATACGATTTTTTAAAATTCCTTAGTTTCTATAATAATCTCAAAAAGGGGCATATATGCATAAATGTTTATTACTATTAAATTTGTGGAAACTAAGAAATTATTTTTGGTACACTAAAACTAGATTAAATTTGCAATAAATCACTATTTATTTCATCGTGATATCTCAATTCGTTTCTGAGATACGATTATTTAAAATTCCTTAGTTTTTATAATAATCTCAAAAAGGGGCATATATGCATAAATGTTTATTACTATTAAATTTGTGGAAACTAAGAAATTATTTTTAATACATTAAAATTAGATTAAATTTGCAATAAATCACTATTTATTTCACAGTTATATCTCAATTCGTTCCTGAGATACGATTTTTTAAAATTCCTTAGTTTTTGTAATAATCTCAAAAAGGGGCATATATGCATAAATGTTTATTACTATTAAATTTGTGGAAACTAAGAAATTATTTTTGGTACACTAAAACTAGATTAAATTTGCAATAAATCACTATTTATTTCATCGTGATATCTCAATTCGTTTCTGAGATACGATTTTTTAAAATTCCTTAGTTTCTATAATAATCTCAAAAAGGGGCATATATGCATAAATGTTTATTACTATTAAATTTGTGGAAACTAAGAAATTATTTTTGGTACACTAAAACTAGATTAAATTTGCAATAAATCACTATTTATTTCATCGTGATATCTCAATTCGTTTCTGAGATACGATTATTTAAAATTCCTTAGTTTTTATAATAATCTCAAAAAGGGGCATATATGCATAAATGTTTATTACTATTAAATTTGTGGAAACTAAGAAATTATTTTTAATACATTAAAATTAGATTAAATTTGCAATAAATCACTATTTATTTCACAGTTATATCTCAATTCGTTCCTGAGATACGATTTTTTAAAATTCCTTAGTTTTTGTAATAATCTCAAAAAGGGGCATATATGCATAAATGTTTATTACTATTAAATTTGTGGAAACTAAGAAATTATTTTTGGTACACTAAAACTAGATTAAATTTGCAATAAATCACTATTTATTTCATCGTGATATCTCAATTCGTTCCTGAGATACGATTTTTTAAAATTCCTTAGTTTTTATAATAATCTCAAAAAGGGGCATATATGCATAAATGTTTATTACTATTAAATTTGTGGAAACTAAGAAATTATTTTTAATACATTAAAATTAGATTAAATTTGCAATAAATCACTATTTATTTCACAGTTATATCTCAATTCGTTCCTGAGATACGATTTTTTAAAATTCCTTAGTTTTTGTAATAATCTCAAAAAGGGGCATATATGCATAAATGTTTATTACTATTAAATTTGTGGAAACTAAGAAATTATTTTTGGTACACTAAAACTAGATTAAATTTGCAATAAATCACTATTTATTTCATCGTGATATCTCAATTCGTTCCTGAGATACGATTTTTTAAAATTCCTTAGTTTTTATAATAATCTCAAAAAGGGGCATATATGCATAAATGTTTATTACTATTAAATTTGTGGAAACTAAGAAATTATTTTTAATACATTAAAATTAGATTAAATTTGCAATAAATTACTATTTATTTCACAGTTATATCTCAATTCGTTCCTGAGATACGATTTTTTAAAATTCCTTAGTTTTTGTAATAATCTCAAAAAGGGGCATATATGCATAAATGTTTATTACTAATAAATTTGTGGCAACTAAGAAATTATTTTTGGTACACTAAAATTAGATTAAATTTACAATAAATCACTATTTATTTCATCGTGATATCTCAATTCGTTCCTGAGATACGATTTTTTAAAATTTCTTAGTTTTTATAATAATCTCAAAAAGGGGCATATATGCATAAATGTTTATTACTATTAAATTTGTGGAAACTAAGAAATTATTTTTGGTACACTAAAACTAGATTAAATTTGCAATAAATCACTATTTATTTCATCGTGATATCTCAATTCGTTTCTGAGATACGATTTTTTAAAATTCCTTAGTTTTTGTAATAATCTCAAAAAGGGGCATATATGCATAAATGTTTATTACTAATAAATTTGTGGCAACTAAGAAATTATTTTTGGTACACTAAAATTAGATTAAATTTACAATAAATCACTATTTATTTCATCGTGATATCTCAATTCGTTCCTGAGATACGATTTTTTAAAATTCCTTAGTTTTTATAATAATCTCAAAAAGGGGCATATATGCATAAATGTTTATTACTATTAAATTTGTGGAAACTAAGAAATTATTTTTGGTACACTAAAATTAGATTAAATTTACAATAAATCACTATTTATTTCATCGTGATATCTCAATTCGTTCCTGAGATACGATTTTTTAAAATTTCTTAGTTTTTATAATAATCTCAAAAAAGGGCATATATGCATAAATATTTGTTACTATTAAATTTGTGGAAACTAAGAAATTATTTTTAGTACACTAAAATTAGATTAAATTTGCAATAAATCACTATTTATTTCATAGTGATATCTCAATTCGTTGATGAGATACGATTTATTAAAATTCCTTAGTTTTTGCAATAATCTCAAAAAGGGGCATATATGCATCAATATTTATTACTATTAAATTTGTGGAAACTAAAAAATTGTTTTTGGTACACTAAAATTAGATTAAATTTGCAATAAATCACTATTTATTTCATAGTGATATCTCAATTCGTTCCTGAAATACTTGCTGTTACAGTTAATTAATTAAACACAGGTATACTCATTTGAAATTAACATTTTTTTTTGTGTTTGGTTTGTGTCTGATTATTGAGATATTTGGTTTACGGATGGCTATGTTTAAATTTATTAATTTCGTAGGTTTCCATTATGTCCATGAGGTTGCCTCTATTAAATATGGTATTTATTAAATATTAAATTAAAAAAGTTTTCTTTTTAAGTTCATGGGATATTTGTTGTTTTTAGCAATCTGTCGGATGATTTTGAGTTTATCTTTTATGGCGAGGAATTTAAATCGAGGAAATTAATTAGATTATTTCTTTCTAACTCCATTATAAATTTTTATGTTAGTGTGTAAATGGTTAATCTCGTTATACAGTTGGTTTATTATTGTGATATCTCAGATCTCACATAATATGTTTGTGGAAGGGATTAACTAACTGAATTAATGATAAATCTACTTTCCAGATTGTTTAAATAGATTTCTGATATCAATCCAGTAAGTGGAGATCCCATGGGTAGGACTTCTTGGTATGTGTATAGGTATTTGTTAAATAAACATAAATTTTGTTTAAGACATATATCAAATTGTATGTAAATATTGTCAATATCTTGTTGGTCCCTGACATTATTTTTTAATAAATCTTCAATAATCATTAAAGTTTCTTTTGTAGGCACATTCGTGTATGGATTAACTATGATTTTTAATGAAATGAATGGGGTGCAAAAACTATGCAGTGTTTGAAGAAATATACTAAGAATTTGGAGATATTATTAGTTACCGTAATTTTATATCACTGCATATTATCATAGCTAATTTATAACTATTAAATAATTATTACAGGTGTTTCTCATATAACACGGTTAGTTCGCTTCGTGCTATATCGAAACCGTGTTATACAAGACTCTTTTTTAGATACATTTAATTTAACAGCTTTGTTGTTCTAAAACTCATTGAACTAAAATTAGAACTAACACTAACACTAACACTACAACTATCACTAGAACATCACTAGGACTAACATGAAAACATTCATTCCTTATTAAATTAGTTGCTCATGATTATGCCAAATTTTGATAAATGCAAATTTTCTATGAATACAGTAAAAGAATGCGAGAAAGTGATTATAGTAAAAAAGTTTCGTTGAATGTTGTCTAGATTTGGAATGGTTGACGAGGACGTTTCAACGTTTACCGACGCAGTAAAACGCCGGATTTACTAATCGTATAAAACGCAGAAAACATGAACACTTATCTCAATTACGACGACCCGCGGACGGGCGAAAGATCGTATAGAGGCGAATTTATTTCGAAACCGTGAGGGCAAAACCGGCATCACGACGACCATTGAATGTATAAAATCCCCCTCCTTCTTCGTAATTGAGCCAAGAAACTCGCTTCTTTATTTTCTTAGCAAACAATTTTTTTCTTGCAAAAAAAAAAATAAATAATACAAAAAGAAAATTGAGAGATTATTTAAAATTTAGCGTCCCGTGTTCGTAAGATGTAAAGATGGGCTTTTCTCCTTACGTTCTAAATTTAGATCTCTTTGTTTGTTCTGCAAGGTTGGACGTGGACGAGTTTGAAAATTTACGATCCACGCTGACTGCTTGTCCAAGTTTGTCTCCACCTACCCGTAAACTCATTTCATTTGTTGCGCAATCTTCAATCTCTTCTCCGCGTAACATCGACAAAGAAAATATTTCAATAAAATTATCTTTTAATTGATGAATTTTTGTTCTAATCTCTTCACGTATCTTAGGAACGCAACTTACTCTTAGAGAACGCTTTAAACGAACCCTCCTATAAAGCATAGGTAGGAGAGTTAAAGTTAACACCTCACCTAAAACTTTATTACAGGTGTTACACAATACCCAAGTATTTCTCTTGCGAACTGTTTTCTTCGTGTCGTTTAAATTTAAACTTGAATATAAACAAAAACGTTTTTTAAAAGTTGCTCTGCTTAATTTCAAGATAACCGAGTTTAGAAAGTTCATTTTAACCTCTTACAAGAGTGGTGAGATTGAGATGAAGTGGATGAGTATTAGAGAGGAGGTAAGTCGTTCTCGAAATAGGTTTCGCATTGCATTGGTTTCTTTTGAGTTATTTTCGGGGCTGTCTCAGCTTAAGTGGGTTCTTGCAAAATGGCTGGACTTGAACAAGAAAAAGGCATTTTAAAAACTCAATTACAAAATCATTCTTTAAATGAACGTGACATTTGCGGTTAATGATTAATTTGAAACCTTGTAGAGTTAACCACAAAATTAAATAACCAATAATGATTTAAATATTAAATTATTCTGCTTTTTTCTTACTTAATTTAAATTTTTTTTTTGTTTTAGATAACATTAACAATAAATTTTATAAGAGTATCTTGGTAGCATGATTCTTGTTTGGGTACTTTCCTCAACCCAAACCGTTACCTCAGAAGCCATAATCTTAACGGAGACCGTTAAATACCAATATTTACGGTCGACTCCCACAAAAACGAGTCAAAGAATAAGATAAACCATAATAAATAAGGTAAGCTTTAAAAAAATCCAATCCGTGATTATCGTATTCTTTTAAGCAATCTTTTTATGTTTTTTTTTTCTTGAAGATAATTTAATAAGCACGGCCCTAAAAAAGGAAGCGGCGAAGAAGAAGAAGATGACGATGGAAAAAGAGAAAATCTTTAGCGCGCGGCCATGAAGATACCATCAAGAGACGCAACCAGACGTCCAATGAAGTTTCTTAAGAGGATAAGACCCAAACCCGGCCCACTTATCGGCCTTAAAACGCACCAACGGTTTTATTAAACTTGAAGATTACGCAGTCGTGCCAAAAACTCGTTTCGTCGAGATTAAGTTGGATTTTTAATCGGCCAATTAAGTCGAAATGGATTTTTTCGAGTGTAGAAGAATGTATAAGAAATAAAATTTACATACTTATTAAAAGATTGTTTAGATTTGAAATTCTAAATTATAAATAACGGGGCGCTTATTTTTTCTTTTTTAACATATATAAATATTTATGTGAGATGGTTCGTTTTATAATAAAGAAATAAAAATAAAAGAGCTGGAAGATTCAGCAAAAGAATTTATTTTTTCGGAATATTATGTCATTGTGAATTAATTATTTTCGGAACACCAAAATTAGATTAAATTTGCAATAAATGATTATTTATCTCATCGCGATATCTCGATACGTTCTTGAGATACCATTTTTTTAAATTCCTTAATTTTTGTAAGAATCCCAAAAGAGGCAAATATGTATAAATGTCCTAACTATTAAATTTATGTAAATTAAGAAATTATCTTTAATGCAGTAAAACTAGATTAAATTTGCAATAAATCGTTATTTATTTCATAGTGATATCTCAATTGGTTCCTGAGATACAATTTTTTACATTCTTTAATTTTTGTAATAATCTCAATAAGGGGCAAATATGTATAAATGTCTATTACCATTAAAATTGTGGAAACTAAGAAATTATCTTTGGTGCACTAAAATTAGATTAAATTTGCAATAAATCGCTGTTTATTTCATAATATCTCAATTCGTTCTTGAGAAACGATTTTCTTAAATTCCTTAATTTTTGTAATAATCTCAAAAAGAGGCAAATATGCATAAATGTCTATTACTATTAAGTTTGTGAAAACTAAGAACTGATCTTTGGTGCACTAAAATTAGATTCAATTTGAAATAAATCGCTATGTATTTCATAATAATATCTCAATTCGTTCTTGAGATACGATTTTTTAAATTCCTTAATTTTTGTAATATTCTCACAAAGGGGCAAATATGCATAAATGTCCATTACTTTTAGGATTGTGGAAATAAAGAAATTATCTTTGGTACTTTAAAATTAGGTTAAATTTACAATAAATCACAATTTATTTTATAGTGATATCTCAATTTGTTCTTGAGATACGATTCGATTAATTTTCATAATAATTCCCAAAAGGAGCAAATATGCATAAATGTTCTAACTATTAAATTTATGGAAACTAAGAATATCTCAATATCTCAATTCGTTCTTGAGATACGATTTTTTAAAATTCCTTAGTTTTTATAATAATCTCAAAAAGGGGCATATATGCATAAACGTTTATTACTATTAAATTTGTGGAAACTAAGAAATTATTTCCGGTACACTGAAATTAGATTAAATTTGCAATAAATCACTATTTATTTTATAGTGATATCTCAATTCGTTCCTGAGATACAATTTTTTAAAATTCCTCAGTTTTTGTAATAATCGCAAAAAGGGGCATATATGCATAAACGTTTATTACTATTTAATTTGTGGAAACTAAGAAATTGTTTTTGGTACACTAAAATTAGATTAAATTTGCAATAAATCACTATTTATTTTATAGTGATATCTCAATTCGTTCCTGAGATACAATTTTTTAAAATTCCTCAGTTTTTGTAATAATCTCAAAAAGGGGCATATATGCATAAACGTTTATTACTATTAAATTTGTTGGAACTAAGAAATTGTTTTTGGTACACTAAAATTAGATTAAATTTGCAATAAATCACTATTTATTTTATAGTGATATCTCAATTCGTTCCTGAGATACAATTTTTTAAAATTCCTCAGTTTTTGTAATAATCTCAAAAAGGGGCATATATGCATAAACGTTTATTACTATTAAATTTGTGGAAACTAAGAAATTGTTTTTGGTACACTAAAATTAGATTAAATTTGCTATAAATCACTATTTATTTTATAGTGATATCTCAATTCGTTCCTGCGATACAATTTTTTAAAATTCCTCAGTTTTTGTAATAATCTCAAAAAGGGACATATATGCATAAACGTTTATTACTATTAAATTTGTGGAAACTAAGAAATTGTTTTTGGTACACTAAAATTAGATTAAATTTGCAATAAATCACTATTTATTTTATAGTGATATCTCAATTCGTTCCTGAGATACAATTTTTTAAAATTCCTCAGTTTTTGTAATAATCTCAAAAAGGGGCAAATATGCAAAAATATCTATTGCTAAAAAGTTTGTGGCAACTAAGAAATTATCTTTAATGCTCTAGAACTAGATTAAATTTGAAATAAGCCACCATTTATTTCATCGTGATATCTTAATTCGTTCTTGAGATACGATTCTTTAAATTTCATGAATTTTCGTAATAATCTCAATAAGAGTCAAATATGCATAAGCGTCCTAACTATTAAGTTTGTGGAAACTAACGATCTTTTAAAATTCCATAGTTTTTGTAATAATCTCAAAAAAGGGGCATATATGCATAAATGTTTATTGCTATTAAATTTGTGGAAACTAAGAAATTATTTTTGGTACACTAAAATTAAATTAAATTTACAATAAATCACTATTTATTTCATCGTGATATCTCAATTCGTTCCTGAGATACGATTTTTTAAAGTTCCTTAGTTTTTATAATAATCTCAAAAAGGGGCATATATGCATAAACGTTTATTACTATTAAATTTGTGAAAACTAAGAAATTATTTTTGGTACACTAAAATTAGATTAAATTTACAATAAGTCACTATTTATTTCATCGTGATATCTCAATTCGTTCCTGAGATACGATTTTTTAAAGTTCCTTAGTTTTTATAATAATCTCAAAAAGGGGCATATATGCATAAACGTTTATTACTATTAAATTTGTGAAAACTAAGAAATTATTTTTGGTACACTAAAATTAGATTAAATTTACAATAAACCACTATTTATTTCATCGTGATATCTCAATTCGTTCCTGAGATACGATTTTTTAAAATTCCTTAGTTTTTATAATAATCTCAAAAAGGGGCATATATGCATAAACGTTTATTACTATTAAATTTGTGGAAACTAAGAAATTATTTTCGGTACACTAAAATTAGATTAAATTTGTAATAAATCACTATTTATTTCATAGTGATATCTCAATTCGTTCCTGAGATACAATTTTTTAAAATTCCTCAGTTTTTGTAATAATCTCAAAAAGGGGCATATATACATAAACGTTTATTACTATTAAATTTGTGGAAACTAAGAAATTATTTTCGGTACACTAAAATTAGATTAAATTTGTAATAAATCACTATTTATTTCATAGTGATATCTCAATTCGTTCCTGAGATACAATTTTTTAAAATTCCTCAGTTTTTGTAATAATCTCAAAAAGGGGCATATATGCATAAACGTTTATTACTATTAAATTTGTGGAAACTAAGAAATTATTTTCGGTACACTAAAATTAGATTAAATTTGCAATAAATCACTATTTATTTCATAGTGATATCTCAATTCGTTGATGAGATACGATTTTTTAAAATTCCTTAGTTTTTGCAATAATCTCAAAAAGGGGCAATGCATCAATATTTATTACTATTAAATTTGTTGAAACTAAGAAATTGTTTTTGGTACACTAAAATTAGATTAAATTTGCAATAAATCACTATTTATTTCATAGTGATATCTCAATTCGTTCCTGAGATACAATTTATTAAAATTCCTCAGTTTTTGTAGTAATCTCAAAAAGGGGCATATATGCATAAACGTTTATTACTATTAAATATGTGGAAACTAAGAAATTATTTTCGGTACACTGAAATTGGATTAAATTTGCAATAAATCACTATTTATTTCATCGTGATATCTCAATTCGTTCCTGAGATACGATTTTTTAAAGTTCCTTAATTTTTATAATAATCTCAAAAAGGGGGAAATATGCATAAATGTCTATTACTATAAAATTTGTGGAAGCTAAGAAATTGTTTTTGGTACACTAAATTTAGATTAAATTTGCAATAAATCACTATTTACTTCATAGTGATATCTCAATTTGTTTCTGAGATACGATCTTTTAAAATTCCATAGTTTTTGTAATAATCTCAAAAAAGGGGCATATATGCATAAATGTTTATTGCTATTAAATTTGTGGAAACGAAGAAATTATTTTCAGTACACTAAAATTAGATTAAATTTGCAATAAATTACTATTTAATTCATAGTGATATCTCAATTCGTTCCTGAGATACAATTTTTTAAAATTCCTCAGTTTTTGTAATAATCTCAAAAAGGGGCATATATGCATAAACGTATATTGCTATTAAATTTGTGGAAACGAAGAAATTATTTTCAGTACACTAAAATTAGATTAAATTTGCAATAAATCACTATTCATTTCATAGTGATATCTCAATTCGTTCCTGAGATACAATTTTTTAAAATTCCTCAGTTTTTGTAATAATCTCAAAAAGGGGCATAAATGCATAAACGTTTATTACTATTAAATTTGTGGAAACTAAGAAATTATTTTCGGTACACTAAAATTAGATTAAATTTGCAATAAATCACCATTTATTTCATAGTGATATCTCAATTCGTTCCTGAGATACGATTTTTTAAAGTTCCTTAATTTTTATAATAATCTCAAAAAGGGGGAAATATGCATAAATGTCTATTACTATAAAATTTGTGGAAGCTAAGAAATTGTTTTTGGTGCACTAAAATTAGATTAAATTTGCAATAAATCACTATTTATTTCATAGTGATATCTCAATTCGTTCCTGAGATATAATTTTTTAAAATTCCTCTATTTTTGTAATAATCTCAAAAAGGGGCATATATGCATAAACGTTTATTACTATTAAATTTGTGGAAACTAAGAAATTATTTTCGGTACACTAAAATTAGATTAAATTTGCAATAAATCACTATTTATTTCATAGTGATATCTCAATTCATTCCTGAGATACAACTTTTTAAAATTCCTCAGTTTTTGTAATAATCTCAAAAAGGGGCATATATGCATAAACGTTTATTACTATTAAATTTGTGGAAACTGAGAAATTATTTTCGGTACACTAAAATTAGATTAAATTTGCAATAAATCACTATTTATTTCATAGTGATATCTCAATTCGTTCCTGAGATACAATTTTTTAAAATTCCTCTATTTTTGTAATAATCTCAAAAAGGGGCATATATGCATAAACGTTTATTACTATTAAATTTGTGGAAACTAAGAAATTATTTTCGGTACACTAAAATTAGATTAAATTTGCAATAAATCACTATTTATTTCATAGTGATATCTCAATTCGTTCCTGAGATACAATTTTTTAAAATTCCTCTATTTTTGTAATAATCTCAAAAAGGGGCATATATGCATAAACGTTTATTACTATTAAATTTGTGGAAACTAAGAAATTATTTTCGGTACACTAAAATTAGATTAAATTTGCAATAAACCACTGTTTATTTCATAGTGATATCTCAATTCGTTCCTGAGATACAATTTTTTAAAATTCCTCAGTTTTTGTAATAATCTCAAAAAGGGGCATATATGCATAAACGTTTATTACTATTAAATTTGTGGAAACTAAGAAATTATTTTCGGTACACTAAAATTAGATTAAATTTGCAATAAATCACCATTTATTTCATAGTGATATCTCAATTCGTTCCTGAGATACGATTTTTTAAAGTTCCTTAATTTTTATAATAATCTCAAAAAGGGGGAAATATGCATAAATGTCTATTACTATAAAATTTGTGGAAGCTAAGAAATTGTTTTTGGTGCACTAAAATTAGATTAAATTTGCAATAAATCACTATTTATTTCATAGTGATATCTCAATTCGTTCCTGAGATACAATTTTTTAAAATTCCTCTATTTTTGTAATAATCTCAAAAAGGGGCATATATGCATAAACGTTTATTACTATTAAATTTGTGGAAACTAAGAAATTATTTTCGGTACACTAAAATTAGATTAAATTTGCAATAAATCACTATTTATTTCATAGTGATATCTCAATTCATTCCTGAGATACAACTTTTTAAAATTCCTCAGTTTTTGTAATAATCTCAAAAAGGGGCATATATGCATAAACGTTTATTACTATTAAATTTGTGGAAACTAAGAAATTATTTTCGGTACACTAAAATTAGATTAAATTTGCAATAAATCACTATTTATTTCATAGTGATATCTCAATTCATTCCTGAGATACAACTTTTTAAAATTCCTCAGTTTTTGTAATAATCTCAAAAAGGGGCATATATGCATAAACGTTTATTACTATTAAATTTGTGGAAACTAAGAAATTATTTTCGGTACACTAAAATTAGATTAAATTTGCAATAAATCACTATTTATTTCATAGTGATATCTCAATTCATTCCTGAGATACAACTTTTTAAAATTCCTCAGTTTTTGTAATAATCTCAAAAAGGGGCATATATGCATAAACGTTTATTACTATTAAATTTGTGGAAACTAAGAAATTATTTTCGGTACACTAAAATTAGATTAAATTTGCAATAAATCACTATTTATTTCATAGTGATATCTCAATTCATTCCTGAGATACAACTTTTTAAAATTCCTCAGTTTTTGTAATAATCTCAAAAAGGGGCATATATGCATAAACGTTTATTACTATTAAATTTGTGGAAACTAAGAAATTATTTTCGGTACACTAAAATTAGATTAAATTTGCAATAAATCACTATTTATTTCATAGTGATATCTCAATTCGTTCCTGAGATACAATTTTTTAAAATTCCTCTATTTTTGTAATAATCTCAAAAAGGGGCATATATGCATAAACGTTTATTACTATTAAATTTGTGGAAACTAAGAAATTATTTTCGGTACACTAAAATTAGATTAAATTTGCAATAAATCACTATTTAATTCATAGTGATATCGCAATTCGTTCCTGAGATACGATTTTTTAAAGTTCCTTAATTTTTATAATAATCTCAAAAAGGGGGAAATATGCATAAATGTCTATTACTATAAAATTTGTGGAAGCTAAGAAATTGTTTTTGGTACACTAAAATTAGATTAAATTTGCAATAAATCACTTTTTATTTCATAGTAATATCAAAATTCGTTCCTGAGATACAATTTTTTAAAATTCCTCAGTTTTTGTAATAATCTCAAAAAGGGGCATATATGCATAAACGTTTATTACTATTAAATTTGTGGAAACTAAGAAATTGTTTTTGGTACACTAAAATTAGATTAAATTTGCAATAAATCACTATGTATTTCATAGTGATATCTCAATTCGTTTCTGAGATACAACTTTTTAAAATTCCTCAGTTTTTGTAATAATCTCAAAAAGGGGCATATATGCATAAACGTTTATTACTATTAAATTTGTGGAAACTAAGAAATTATTTTCGGTACACTAAAATTAGATTAAATTTGCAATAAATCACTATTTATTTCATAGTGATATCTCAATTCATTCCTGAGATACAACTTTTTAAAATTCCTCAGTTTTTGTAATAATCTCAAAAAGGGGCATATATGCATAAACGTTTATTACTATTAAATTTGTGGAAACTAAGAAATTATTTTCGGTACACTAAAATTAGATTAAATTTGCAATAAATCACTATTTATTTCATAGTGATATCTCAATTCATTCCTGAGATACAACTTTTTAAAATTCCTCAGTTTTTGTAATAATCTCAAAAAGGGGCATATATGCATAAACGTTTATTACTATTAAATTTGTGGAAACTAAGAAATTATTTTCGGTACACTAAAATTAGATTAAATTTGCAATAAATCACTATTTATTTCATAGTGATATCTCAATTCATTCCTGAGATACAACTTTTTAAAATTCCTCAGTTTTTGTAATAATCTCAAAAAGGGGCATATATGGATAAACGTTTATTACTATTAAATTTGTGGAAACTAAGAAATTATTTTCGGTACACTAAAATTAGATTAAATTTGCAATAAATCACTATTTATTTCATAGTGATATCTCAATTCATTCCTGAGATACAACTTTTTAAAATTCCTCAGTTTTTGTAATAATCTCAAAAAGGGGCATATATGCATAAACGTTTATTACTATTAAATTTGTGGAAACTAAGAAATTATTTTCGGTACACTAAAATTAGATTAAATTTGCAATAAATCACTATTTATTTCATAGTGATATCTCAATTCATTCCTGAGATACAACTTTTTAAAATTCCTCAGTTTTTGTAATAATCTCAAAAAGGGGCATATATGCATAAACGTTTATTACTATTAAATTTGTGGAAACTAAGAAATTATTTTCGGTACACTGAAATTGGATTAAATTTGCAATAAATCACTATTTAATTCATAGTGATATCTCAATTCATTCCTGAGATACAATTTTTTAAAATTCCTCAGTTTTTGTAATAATCTCAAAAAGGGGCATATATGCATAAACGTTTATTACTATTAAATTTGTGGAAACTAAGAAATTGTTTTTGGTACACTAAAATTAGATTAAATTTGCAATAAATCACTATGTATTTCATAGTGATATCTCAATTCGTTTCTGAGATACAACTTTTTAAAATTCCTCAGTTTTTGTAATAATCTCAAAAAGGGGCATATATGCATAAACGTTTATTACTATTAAATTTGTGGAAACTAAGAAATTATTTTCGGTACACTAAAATTAGATTAAATTTGCAATAAATCACTATTTAATTCATAGTGATATCTCAATTCGTTCCTGAGATACAATTTTTTAAAATTCCTCAGTTTTTGTAATAATCTCAAAAAGGGGCATATATGCATAAACGTTTATTACTATTAAATTTGTGGAAACTAAGAAATTATTTTCGGTACACTAAAATTAGATTAAATTTGCAATAAATCACTATTTAATTTATAGTGATATCTCAATTCGTTCCTGAGATACAATTTTTTAAAATTCCTCAGTTTTTGTAATAATCTCAAAAAGGGGCATATATGCATAAACGTTTATTACTATTAAATTTGTGGAAACTAAGAAATTATTTTCGGTACACTAAAATTAGATTAAATTTGCAATAAATCACTATTTATTTCATAGTGATATCTCAATTCGTTCCTGAGATACAATTTTTTAAAATTCCTCAGTTTTTGTAATAATCTCAAAAAGGGGCATATATGCATAAACGTTTATTACTATTAAATTTGTGGAAACTAAGAAATTATTTTCGGTACACTAAAATTAGATTAAATTTGCAATAAACCACTATTTATTTCATAGTGATATCTCAATTCGTTCCTGAGATACGACTTTTTAAAGTTCCTTAATTTTTATAATAATCTCAAAAAGGGGGAAATATGCATAAATGTCTATTACTATAAAATTTGTGGAAGCTAAGAAATTGTTTTTGGTACACTAAAATTAGATTAAATTTGCAATAAATCACTATTTATTTCATAGTGATATCTCAATTCGTTCCTGAGATACAATTTTTTAAAATTCCTCAGTTTTTGTAATAATCTCAAAAAGGGGCATATATTCATAAACGTTTATTACTATTAAATTTGTGGAAACTAAGAAATTATTTTCGGTACACTAAAATTAGATTAAATTTGCAATAAATCACTATTTATTTCATAGTGATATCTCAATTCGTTCCTGAGATACAATTTTTTAAAATTCCTCAGTTTTTGTAATAATCTCAAAAAGGGGCATATATGCATAAACGTTTATTACTATTAAATTTGTGGAAACTAAGAAATTATTTTCGGTACACTAAAATTAGATTAAATTTGCAATAAACCACTATTTATTTCATAGTGATATCTCAATTCGTTCCTGAGATACAATTTTTTAAAATTCCTCAGTTTTTGTAATAATCTCAAAAAGGGGCAAATATGCAAAAATGTCTATTGCTAAAAAGTTTGTGGTAACTAAGAAATTATCTTTAATGCTCTAGAACTAGATTAAATTTGAAATAAGCCACCATTTATTTCGTCGTGACATCTTAATTCGTTCTTGAGATACGATTCTTTAAATTTCATGAATTTTCGTAATAATCTCAATAAGAGTCAAATATGCATAAGCGTCCTAACTATTAAGTTTGTGGAAACTAAGAAATTATCTTTGGTGCACTAAAATTAAATAAAATTTGAAATAAATCATTAATTATTTCATAATGATGTCTCAATTTATTCTTGAGATACGAGAATGATACTTAATTTAGACGAAAGAAATTGTTTTTTTTTAGATATTAAGTGATTGCGAATCAATTATGTCTTAACAATATCGTAAATTGGTTAAGGGAGGAAAATGAGGGAAGAAAAGTCGGCTTTTCCGTTAGAAGGAGGCTTTTACTCTGTTCGTTCGTATAAAGATAGCCGGCACCTGGGCCCAACCATAAAACAATAAAGTTACTGCTTTATGATCGATCAACAGTAAACCGAGGTGTTTATAAGCACTTAACAAATTGTCCTTAACCCTTTATTGCCGTTGGTCCCTTATTTAAGAAAAAACTAACAAGACCATTTTCCAAAACAATAATAAAAAAAATTTTAACCTAAACAAATATAAATCACATAAATCACCATCAATTAACACTAAGTTAAGAACCAATTAACACTTTTAAATAAATTTGTTTTCTTTTCATCATCAATCAAAACAAAATAAACTCATTTTTTATATTCATTTGTTTATTTATTAAAAACAAGTGAATTAATAAAAATAAAGCTATTTTAGCGCCACCTTTGAATGAGTTGTCAAACTCATCAAGTACTTTGAACTGTAAGAAATCTGTACGATATTATTTTGAAAAATCTCTTTGAATTTAAAATGAAGAGTACTTGAAATATTGTTACGTAATGAAAACGGAGTTCGAGGAAAAACCATGAATACCTTTTTTTATACACATCGCGAATGTAATCGAGCGATGCCATTTAGTCATGGTTTTGAGTGCACGTGGTAAACGCTACAAGGACTAAGACGAGGACCACGAGGCGGAGATCGAGGAGGAAGAGGGGGTGAAAAGAAAAGGACTGGTTTAGTCACGGTGATGGTGATGTAACAAAACGAGACGAAACGTAAATTGTTCACAATATATCGCCATCTTATAATAAATTGTTATTAATAATTTTTTCTTTCAAGAATCGGAGCCCAACAAAGTTTTTTTGTACGTCCAAACACTGTTCAATACATATACCGATTTCGATGATTGTATCATCATCAGGCTTAAAATAAAGTGAAATTTTAAAAGGCTTTTTGTCATTGCGAAGTTAAAGTAATTAGCCAATAGAAATAAATTATCAAGTTTGTGGCATAACCTTGTTGGTTTTTCAGAAAAAATGTTATTCGATTACATAAGGACTTAGTATAAAGGACGGTATTGAAATAACACAAATTACTTAACTTATTGTGAAATTATGATTTTTAAGTTATATTTAAACCAAAAATGATTTAATTTTCACTTTTGTTTTTCCAATTATTTAATCATTGGGTTAAGATTTTTTCTAAATCCATTGATCTATAGTACATCTGTTTTGAATGTAATTTTAGAAAAGAAAAGACACCTGTATATACAGTTTTTTAATTCCTTTATTTTTGTAATGATCTCAAAACGGGGCAGATATAAAATAAATGTCTTTGGTGCACTAAAATTAGATTAAAATTGCAATAAATCACCATTTATTTCATCGTGATACCTTAATTCATTCTTGAGATACGATTTTTTTTTAAATTCCCTAATTTTTAGTAATAATCTCAAAAAGAGGCTTATATGCATAAATGTCTATTACTAATAAGTTTATGGAAACTAAGAAATTATCATTGGTGCACTAAAATTGGATTAAATTTGCAATAAATCACCATTTACTTCATCGCTATATTTCAATTCGTTCTTGAGATATGATTCTTTAAAATTCATAAATTTTCGTAATAATCTAAATAAGTGTCAAATGTGCATAAATGTCTCAAGTATTAAGTTTATCGAAACTAAGAAATTGTCTTTAATGCACTAAAATTAGATTAAATTTGCAATAAATCACCATTTATTCCATCGTGATATCTTAATTCGTTCTTGAGATACGATTATTTTTTAAATTCCCTAATTTTTGTAATAATCTCAAAAAGGGGCATATATGCATAAATGTCTATTACTAATAAGTTTATGGAAGCTAAGAAATTATCATTGGCGCACTAAAATTGGATTAAATTTGCAATAAATCACCATTTATTTTATCGCAATATCTCAATTCGTTCGTGAGATATGATTCTTTAAAGTTCATAAATTTTCGTAATAATCTAAATAAGTGTCAAATGTGCATAAATGTCCCAAGTATTAAGTTTATCGAAATTAAGAAATTATCTTTAGTGCAATAAAATTAGATTAAATTTGCAATAAATCGCCATTTATTTCATCGCAATATCTCAATTCGTTCTTGAGATACGATTCTTTAAAGTTCATAAATTTTCGTAATAATCTAAATAAGTGTCAAATGTACATAAATGTCCCAACTATTAAGTTTATCGAAACTAAGAAATTATCTTTAGTGCACTAAAATTAGATCAAATTTGCAATAAATCACCATTTATTTCATCGTGATATCTTAATTCGTTCTTGAGATACGATTTTTTTATATTCCCTAATTTTTGTAATAATCTCAAAAAGGGGCATATATGCATAAATGTCTGTTACTAATAAGTTTATGGAAACTATGAAATTATCATTGGCGCACTAAAATTGGATTAAATTTGCAATAAATCACCATTTATTTCATCGCGATATTTCAATTCGTTGTTGAGATACTTTTCTTTAAAGTTCATAAATTTTCGTAATAATCTAAATAAGTGTCAAATGTGCATAAATGCCCCAACTATTAAGTTTATGGAAACTAAGAAATTATCTTTAATGCAGTAAAATTAGATTAGTTTTTATTAGTTTTTAACTGGTTAAGTTTATTAAAATACGATCTTCTTTACATCGAAATGAGGTAATTGTCAAGAAGAAAAGAACTTGTTGAATTTTTTGAACAGGCACAGGAAGAGTTAACAGAAGAGTTCCGTAATTCGTACTCTGTTTCAGAGAGTAACGAGAATTTGTGAAGAAGATAACATAAAGAAGAAGACCGTCACTAAAACAATCCCAATCAAGATGGCATTTATGTTTAGAAGTTGTTCAACTGGTTAAGTTTATTAAAATCCGATCTTCTTTAAAAAAATTACTCAAAATCTATTAAACGTACAATACAATACAATACAATTTATTGCCAACAAGATATACAATAAAAGAAAAAAAATGTATACATCATTCCTTAGCATTGGTACAAGGTTAACAAAAGGTCGATTTATCGCCAGAGGCGATGTTTTCAAAACGACCCAATCAGCAATGTATGTTAAAAAAAAAATAAATTGATATGGCGAATATAAGTAAAAAAAATAATAAATTTATGTATAAAGTATTAGAAAAAGAGTACGCAAGAGCAAGAAGGAAAGAGACTCAAATTAAACAAAAAAAAATGATTGGAGAAGAAGAAATAAAGCTGTCAGCTGAGAACGGAAAGAGAAGAGGCAGATTAAATCAGGAAACAGTCTGAGACAACTGTTGTGACAACAAGCGATCTTTAAGCGATGCTCTGAATACAGAAAAACTACGGGCTTCCCGCAACTCAGTGGGTAAGTTATTCCAGAGAGTTATAGCTTGCACTGTGTATGACCCGTGATATATTTCGGTACGATGAATCGGAAACATGAGTGAGACACCAGATTGTGCTCTAGTAGGAAGACCGCGAGAGGCCATGAACTCAAATGTAGTGAACAGATAGATTGGAGACTGAGAGGAAAGAATCTTGTATAAGGTAGTTAGTATACGGAAAGATCTACGGTTCTCAACGGTAAGCATTTCGAGGTGATTACGATAAGGTGTAACATGCTCACATTTTCTCAGATCGAAGATAAAGCGCACACAATTATTTTGTAACCTCTCTAATTTGTTACGAAGACCAACCGAAAGGTCCGGGTATACGGTATCGGCATAGTCCAAATGGGGAAGAATTAAAGAGTTACAAAGGTTACGACGAACAGTAGGTGGAAGGAAACAACCAAGCTTGCGTAGGGAGTAGAAACAGAAATAGACCTTCCTACAGATAGACTGAATCTGGGGCTGCCAGGACAATGCAGAATCCATCATCACACCCAAGTTTTTAACAGTTCGAGAGAATTGTATAATATTACCGTCAAGTGACAAATAGGTATTGTTAAGGGAGTAAAATTTTGTTACCAGAGGCCTTGATCCAAAAGCAATAGCCTGAGTCTTTGCCGCATTTAAACCCAATCCATGGCATCTAGACCAGTCCAGAACGCTAGCAAGATCCCTATTAAGCCGCATCACCGCTGCTGGAAGTGCATCCACAGCTGCAGTTGTACAAATTTGGAGGTCATCTGCATATAGGTGAAAGTTGCACTTAATTATTTTAGAGATGGAGTTTATAAATACTGAAAATAGGAGTGGACCCAAGACACTGCCCTGGGGCACACCACAGTGGCTTGCAACTATAGACGAAGATGATGAACAGTCACGTACACACAACGAACGATTAGAAAGGTACGATTGAAACCACGCGACACAGCTCGACGAAAAACCCACAGAAGAAAGAATTGCCACCAACAAACCATGATCAACAGAATCAAATGCCTTGCTGAAATCGAGCAAGACCAATAAGGTCAAACGCCGATCATCACAACCACGTCTAATATCATCAGTAATCTTGATGAGCGCCGATGTCGTGCTATGGCCTGGCCGAAAACCTGATTGAAAATCAGTGATAATTTTATGCTCATCAAAATACTGCTGCATCTGCATATATACCAAGCGCTCTAGTGCTTTAGAAATTACAGAAATAATGGATATAGGACGAAAATCACTCAGACAAGTGGGACATTTAAGTTTAGGTATGGGTACAACGTAAGCTAGTTTCCAAATAGAGGGGAAGGTCGATGTCTCAATGGAGAAGTTAAATATGTGGAGTAGTGGAGGAATGATTACATCCAAAATAGGAAGGAGCTGCTTAATGCTGACACCATCAGCACCAACACTAGTGGACTTAGAATGACTGAGAGCCTGGCGGACTTGAAGCTCGTCAAACAGCTCCAAGGAAAATTTGGAATTGACATTAGCAGAGGCAATAATAGCGGTAATAGTTGATGCCTTAACTGAGTCATCGAGAGTAATGGGAGGTTCGGCAAAATAATTGACGAGAGAATCACAATCAAAACCACCATGATAAGAAGGTGATTCAACCACACCAAGCGAACGCATAGAAACTGAAATGAGGTAGTTGTCAAGAAGAAAAAAACTTGTTGAGTTTTTTGAACAGGCACAAGAAGAGTTAATAGAAGAGTTCTGTAATTCGTATTCTGTTTCAGAGAGTAACGAGAATTTGTGAAGAAGATAACATAAAGAAGAAGACCGTCACTAAAACAATCCCAATCAAGATGGCATTTGTGTTTAGAAGTTGTTGTAAAAGCATTTGGAGAAAAATTAAAAGTAGTTTTAGATGAAGTTGTTCAACTGGTTAAGTTTATTAAAATCCGATCTTCTTTACACTGAAATGAGATAGTTGTCAAGAAGAAAAGAACTTGTTGAGTTTTTTGAACAGGCATAAAAAGAGTTAACAGAAGAGTTCCGTAATTCGTACTCTGTTTCAGAGAGTAACGAGAATTTGTGAAGAAGATAACATAAAGAAGAACCGTCACTAAAACAATCCCAATCAAGATGGCATTTATGTTTAGAGGTTGTAAAAGCATTTGGAGAAAAATTAAAAGTACTTTTAGATGAAGTTGTTCAACTGGTTAAGTTTATTAAAATACGATCTTCTTTACACCGAAATGAGGTAGTTGTCAAGAAGAAAAGAGTTTGTTGAGTTTTTTGAACAGGCACAAGAAGAGTTAACAGAAGAGTTCTGTAATTCGTACTCTGTTTCAGAGAGTAACGAGAATTTGTGAAGAAGATAACATAAAGAAGAAGACCGTCACTAAAACAATCCCAATGAAGATGGCATTTATGTTTAGAAGTTGTTGTCAAAGCATTTGGAGAAAAATTAAAAGTAGTTTTAGATGAAGTTGTTCAACTGGTTAAGTTTATTAAAATACGATCTCCTTTACACCGAAATGAGGTAGTTGTCAAGAAGAAAAGAACTTGTTGAGTTTTTTGAACAGGCACAAGAAGAGTTAACAGAAGAGTTCCGTAATTCGTACTCTGTTTCAGAAAGTAACGAGAATATGTGAAGAAGATAACATAAAGAAGAAAACCGTCACTAAAACAATCCCAATCAAGATGGCATTTATGTTTAGAAGTTGTTGTAAAAGCATTTGGAGAAAAATTAAAAGTAGTTTTAGATGAAGTTGTTTAACTGGTTAAGTTTATTAAAATCCGATCTTCTTTACACTGAAATGAGATAGTTGTTAAGAAGAAAAGAACTTGTTGAGTTTTTTGAACAGGCACAAGAAGAGTTAACAGAAGAGTTCCGTAATTCGTACTCTGTTTCAGAAAGTAACGAGAATTTGTGAAGAAGATAACATAAAGAAGAAGACCGTCATTAAAACAATCCCAATCAAGATGGCATTTATGTTTAGAAGTTGTTGTAAAAGTATTTGGAGAAAAATTAAAAGTAGCTTTAGATGAAGTTGTTCAACTGGTTAAGTTTATTAAAATCCGATCTTTTTTTACACTGAAATAAGATAGTTGTCAAGAAGAAAAGAACTTGTTGAGTTTTTTGAACAGGCATAAGAAGAGTTAAGAGAAGAGTTCCGTAATTCGTACTCTGTTTCAGAGAGTAACGAGAATTTGTGAGGAAGATAACATAAAGAAGAAGACCGTCATTAAAACAATCCCAATGAAGATGGCATTTATGTTTAGAAGTTGTTGTAAAAGCATTTGGAGAAAAATTAAAAGTAGTTTTAGATGAAGTTGTTCAACTGGTTAAGTTTATTAAAATCCGATCTTCTTTACAATGAAATGAGGTAATTGCCAAGAAGAAAAGAACTTGTTGAGTTTTTTGAACAGGCATAAGAAGTTGAAGATAACATAAAGAAGAAGACCGTCACTAAAACAATCCCAATGAAGATGGCATTTATGTTTAGAAGTTGTTGTAAAAGCATTTGGAGAAAAATTAAAAGTAGTTTTAGATGAAGTTGTTCAACTGGTTCAGTTTATTAAAATACGATCTTCTTTACACTGAAATGAGGTAGTTGTTAAGAAGAAAAGAACTTGTTGAGTTTTTTGAACAGGCACAAGAAGAGTTAACAGAAGAGTTCCGTAATTCGTACTCTGTTTCAGAGAGTAACGAGAATTTGTGAAAAAGATAACATAAAGAAGAAGACCGTCATTAAAACAATCCCAATCAAGATGGCATTTATGTATAGAAGTTGTAAAAGCATTTGGAGAAAAATTAAAAGTAGTTTTAGATGAAGTTGTTCAACTGGTTCAGTTTATTAAAATACGATCTTCTTTATACTGAAATGAGGTAGTTGTTAAGAAGAAAAGAACTTGTTGAGTTTTTTGAACAGGCACAAGAAGAGTTAACAGAAGAGTTCCGTAATTCGTACTCTGTTTCAGAAAGTAACGAGAATTTGTGAAGAAGATAACATAAAGAAGAAGACCGTGATTAAAACAATCCAAATCAAGATGACATTTATGTTTAGAAGTTGTTGTAAAAGCATTTGGAGAAAAATTAAAAGTAGTTTTAGATGAAGTTGTTCAACTGGTTAAGTTTATTAAAATCCGATCTTCTTTAAACTGAAATGAGATAGTTGTCAAGAAGAAAAGAACTTGTTGAGTTTTTTGAACAGGCATAAGAAGAGTTAACAGAACAGTTTCGTAATTCGTACTCTGTTTCAGAAAGTAACGAGAATTTGTGAAGAAGATAACATAAAGAAGAAGACCGTCATTAAAACAATTCCAATCAAGATGGCATTTATGTTTAGAAGTTGTTGTAAAAGCATTTGGAAAAAAATTAAAAGTAGTTTTAAATGAAGTTGTTCAACTGGTTAAGTTTATTAAAATCCGATCTTCTTTACACTGAAATGAGGTAGTTGTCAAGAAGAAAAGAACTTGTTGAATTTTTTGAACAGGCACAAGAACTTTATTTTTGTAATCTCTAACGTTCATGTTGCATTATTTAGATGATATATTTCAGCAGCTAAATATTTTGAATTTATCAAGCATGTAAGGTAAAGAAGAAAATATTTCTGCATCCACTGACAAAATGAAAACGTTTCCGAAACAACTGCAAATTTGGAAAAGAAAAGTTTAAACTTGTTAAAAGTTCAAACATTTAACAAAATTAGAAGAAAAATTTGGTTGTCTTTGCCATCATTTAAAATTAATAGGAGAAGAAAAAGCTGTTATATGCACTGATCGTGGAATTGTGATTAAATATTTGGAGTCGTTTTGAATTTCTATAAAAAAAGAAAATATTGCATCAATTTCCAACATATTATTTGTGTGATTTTCTGCTCTCAACACAATCAAGTCCTAAAACAAAGAATATCTTCGATGTATTGTTGAAGAAATTAAGGTTGGGTTGGGTTGAATATATGAATAAATAAATTTTTGGCGAACTTCGCATCTCAAAAACGAATTAAGATATCATAATGAATCAAAATTGTTAAAATTATGTAACAAAGTTAATAGAGTTATGGTCAGAACAAAAAATAAATCGAACCTTTTAAAGTAATACAGTTACTGTTGTGATCGTTTCTTAAAGCTGCTTTTAAATGGGTTGGTTAACAGTAAAGTCGGAAGATAAGTCCGTTACGAGCAAGAACGGTTCGTAACAAAACTTGTTTCCTTCTTTTTCTTTCTTAACTGAATAAGTACATCAATTAACGTCTGGTGGTTGCGTATCGTTTGGTTTTCTTTCCGGTAGAAACTAAACGACTCATTGTCAATTGACTGGTTAATTACACACCGTGTTTAAAACTTATTTTCACGCTTATATCCTGAAAAACTACAATTTCTCGATCGCATTCCAACAATTTTGCACATAAAAATTTTAAAACAAGAATTATCGTGCGGCCATCTTTTGCTGAATGAGCAAAGTTTTGGTTGATTTTAAAAATTATGAATTTTAAATTATAAAGAATAATATGTTATGGTAGTTTAGGGGAAGATTTAATTAATTAATTAAATTAATTAAGAAAACGTTGTTTTTATTATTACAGTTTCCTGTAATAATAATTGGGGTGATTATTTTAATTTCGAATAAAACGTTTTGTTCATTGTATATTCAGCTATAAATCATAACCGCTATGATTTTTTTATTAAGGACTCATTAATTATTGTAATTGAGTCATTAAAAAACAGTTTGTAGATCATAAAAAAATCATACCAACATAAAACATCGATAAAAATTTTTAAATTTAACTCGCACACAAAGCCATTCCCCAAATTTACAACTAACACGTTCAAATAAAACAAACAGAAAGATTTACAACCGTTCGAAAAGCGAAAGTGGCCTCGAAGGACGTCCCTTTAAGAAGAAAAGGGTGATATACAAATGAAGGAGAAGATCGCGCCCATTTTTTGTTGCGATTTCGGCGAAAAAGTTACCCTTAAAAGGGGGTGGGCCGTAAATTTAGGGTCAACGCGTTTAGAATGACAATGGGGAATCACAATGGGGATTCTTCACAACGGGGTGTAAACTTTTTGGACCCCTTAGAATGTTATGCAGAAAAGAATACAAAAAAAAATAAATCTTATATGGGATATTCCAATTAAATTTAGTTCCGGATTTGGATTCAGATAGAAAGAAAATGTCTAGATATAGCGAAAGAATCCTCGAGATGTAAACTTTTCCTGTAGAAAATTGGAAAGTGCCTTAATCGATGGGGATCATTACTATTAGGATCGTCCGTGTGGGAAACTCTTCGTATATGGTTAAATGTCGTTAAGTAACAAATTGGCTCAAGAAGCGACTTCCATCCGCACTAGAATCCATCCATAGAATTCGCACCTTAAAAGGGGAATCCCACCGGAAAAAAGGAAACTCAATTAACAAAACGTAATAAAACTATAAGGAAGTACATACACCTATTTAAGCCTAAAAAAGAATTGTACGACAAAATTTTTTCATTCAAAAATCAACATTGTGTATAAATTTTCATCATCATCAAAAAAGAAAACAATCTCACAAAGAATATTTTAAATTTAAAAATAACCCACACCAAGAAAACGTAAACTCATCCAAACAAAAATAATAAAAAAAATAAAGATTTCTTAACGTCGTACATTTAGGAACTTAATGAACAGGGTTGACAGGACGGGTCCATGATTACGGGAATAAACATGTCAAGTCTGTGGATAAGATGAGGGGAGGAGAGAGAGTGCGCGTTAATTGGTGATGCTGCCACGAAGAGGACGAAGACGACGGGTTTTTAAAGACGACTTTTAAAAAAGGCTTCGACGAAGAGGGTTCAAGAACTCACCTAAGATGGCTAAGATGGCTGAAGCTGCGTTTGGGGTCGATGGCGGTTGGAATTCCTCTCTCTCCTTTTTCTTTTTCTCCCCTTCTAACTGAACGCTGTCTTTCTCACTCCACCATGATTAACTAAGTCGGAGGGTTTGGGTTTTGATGAAAACGCATTCATTGAACTGAAACAAAAATTGGAAAATTAATTTCAATGAAATATTTGTAAAAATAAATGATAAATATTATTTAATTGAGTTTACCAATATTACAAGAATTTGGTAGATATAGAAAAAAAATAAAGTAAAATAATACTTCCTAACTCACAATGTAAAAATGACTTTCAAAAACGGATTTTGCCGTTAAAAAGGTGGTACTTTATTTATAAAATAAATAGGCCAAGATTTAAATTGATTGCATTGGAAGCTGATTTTAAATAAATTTTATTAAGGATGGGACCGAAATTTGGACGTGTTTGGAAACATACTTTCGGAAGCACATAATCTTGTAACAAGTATGATGTTGAGATGTGCAAATTGGGCAAATTTTGGTGTTATTATCGACTAGGTACCATGTCCCGGTCTCTTTTTCCGAGACAAAACCTCTTTTTTTGTTTTTAACCCTTCGTCTGTAAATGTTTTTTAGCACCTTCCGTCTATAAACGTGGGTTTTTCAAGTTCTGCCGATTTTTTATGGCGTTATACATTTCTCGTGAGTTCATATTCTATCTCATATTACCTTCTTTTTAAGTGGTGGTTCAATTTTATTAAGGATGGGACCGACATTTGGATGTGTTTGGAAACATACTTTTGGAAGCACATAATCTTGTAACAAGTATGATGTTGAGATGTGCAAATTGGGCAAATTTTGGTGTTATTATCGACTAGGTACCATGTCCCGGTCTCTTTTTCCGTGACAAATCCATCCCACAAAGACAAAACCTCTTTTTTTGTTTTTAACCCTTCGTCTGCAAATGTTTTTTAGCACCTTCCGTCTCTAAACGTGGGTTTTTCAAGTTCTGCCGATTTTTTATGGCGTTATACATTTCTCGTGAGTTCATATTCTATCTCATATTACCTTCTTTTTAAGTGGTGGTTCAATTTTATTAAGGATGGGACCGAAATTTGGATGTGTTTGGAAACATACTTTTGGAAGCACATAACCTTGTAACAAGTATGATGTTGAGATGTGCAAATTGGGCAAATTTTGGTGTTATTATCGACTATGTGCCATGACCCAGTCTCTTTTTCCGAGACAAATCCATCACACAAAGACAAAACCTCTTTTTTTGTTTTTAACCCGTCGTCTGTAAATGTTTTTTAGCACCTTCCGTTTATAAACGTGGGTTTTTCAAGTTCTGCCGATTTTTTATGGGGTTATGCAGTTCTCGTGAGTTCATATTCTATCTCATATTACCTTCTTTTTAAGTGGTGGTTCAATTTTATTAAGGATGGGACCGAAATTTGGATGTGTTTGGAAACATACTTTTGGAAGCACATAATCTTGTAACAAGTATGATGTTGAGATGTGCAAATTGGGCAAATTTTGGTGTTATTATCGACTAGGTGCCATATCCCGCTCTCTTTTTCCGAGACAAATCCATCCCACAAAGACAAAACCTCTTCTTTTGTTTTTAACCCATCGTCTGTAAATGTTTTTTTAGCAACTTCCATCTATAAACGTGGGTTTTTCAAGTTCTGCCGATTTTTTATGGGGTTATGCATTTCTCGTGAGATCATATTCTATCTCATATTACCTTCTTTTTAAGTGGTGGTTCAATTTTATTAAGGATGGGACCGAAATTTGGATGTGTTTGGAAACATACTTTTGGAAGCACATAATCTTGTAACAAGTATGATGTTGAGATGTGCAAATTGGGCAAATTTTGGTGTTATTATCGACTAGGTGCCATGTCCCGGTCTTTTTTTCCGAGACAAATCAATCCCACAAAGACAAAACCTCTTCTTTTGTTTTTAACCCATTGTCTGTAAATGTTTTTTTAGCAACTTCCATCTATAAACGTGGGTTTTTCAAGTTCTGCCGATTTTTTATGGGGTTATGCATTTCTCGTGAGTTCATATTCTATCTCATATTACCTTCTTTTTAAGTGGTGGTTCAATTTTATTAAGGATGGGACCGAAATTTGGATGTGTTTGGAAACATACTTTTGGAAGCACATAATTTTGTACCAAATATGATGTTGAGATGTGCAAATTGGGCAAATTTTGGTGTTATTATCGACTAGGTGCCATGTCCCGGTCTCTTTTTCCGAGACAAATCCATCCCACAAAGACAAAACCTCTTTTTTGTTTTTAACCCTTCGTCTGTAAATGTTTTTTAGCACCTTCCTTCTATAAACGTGGGTTTTTCAAGTTCTGCCGATTTTTTATGGGGTTATGCATTTTTCGTGAGTTCATATTCTATCTCATATTACCTTCTTTTTAAGTGGTGGTTCAATTTTATTAAGGATGGGACCGAAATTTCGACGTGTTTGGAAACATACTTTTGGAAGCACATAATCTTGTAACAAGTATGATGTTGAGATGTGCAAATTGGGCAAATTTTGGTGTTATTATCGACTAGGTGCCATGTCCCGGTCTCTTTTTCCGAGACAGATCCATCCCACAAAGACAAAACCTCTTCTTTTGTTTTTAACCCTTCGTCTGTAAATGTTTTTTAGCACCTTCCGTCTATAAACGTGGGTTTTTCAAGTTCTGCCGATTTTTTATGGGGTTATGCATTTCTCGTGAGTTCATATTCTATCTCATATTACCTTCTTTTTAAGTGGTGGTTCAATTTTATTAAGGATGGGACCGAAATTTGGACGTGTTTGGAAACATACTTTTGGAAGCACATAATCTTGTAACAAGTATGATGTTGAGATGTGCAAATTGGGCAAATTTTGGTGTTATTATCGACTAGGTACCATGTCCCGGTCTCTTTTTCCGAGACAAATCCATCCCACAAAGACAAAACCTCTTTTTTTGTTTTTAACCCTTCGTCTGCAAATGTTTTTTAGCACCTTCCGTCTATAAACGTGGGTTTTTCAAGTTCTGCCGATTTTTTATGGGGTTATGCATTTCTCGTGAGTTCATATTCTATCTCATATTACCTTCTTTTTAAATCGTGGTTCAATTTTATTAAGGATGGGACCGAAATTTGGACGTGTTTGGAAACATACTTTTGGAAGCACATAATCTTGTAACAAGTATGATGTTGAGATGTGCAAATTGGGCAAATTTTGGTGTTATTATCGACTAGGTACCATGTCCCGGTCTCTTTTTCCGAGACAAATCCATCCCACAAAGACAAAACCTCTTTTTTTGTTTTTAACCCTTCGTCTGCAAATGTTTTTTAGCACCTTCCGTCTATAAACGTGGGTTTTTCAAGTTCTGCCGATTTTTTATGGGGTTATGCATTTCTCGTGAGTTCATATTCTATTTCATATTACCTTCTTTTTAAGTGGTGGTTCAATTTTATTAAGGATGGGACCGAAATTTGGATGTGTTTGGAAACATACTTTTGGAAGCACATAATCTTGTAACAAGTATGATGTTGAGATGTGCAAATTGGGCAAATTTTGGTGTTATTATCGATTAGGTGCCATGTCCCGGTCTCTTTTTCCGAGACAAATCTATCCCACAAAGACAAAATCTCTTTTTTTGTTTTTAACCCTTCGTCTGTAAATGTTTTTTAGCACCTTCCGTCTATAAACGTGGGTTTTTCAAGTTCTGCCGATTTTTTATGGGGTTATGCATTTCTCGTGAGTTTATATTCTATCTCATATTACCTTCTTTTTAAGTGGTGGTTCATACAATGTGTATCAACTTATTAATAAATTTTTTACTTAAACAGTTTAAGTCAGACACGAAATACCCAGGTTTACAGACGATGTTATTTCGTTTATTTTTTAAATTGAAGAAAACCGGATAATACATTCTTGAGACACTTTTATAATAATAAAGTAAATAAAATTGTTAATTTTTGAGATATAACACAAAGTTATATATTTTTAAATACAACCAATAGTTGATTATGATGTTACTAAAAAAAGCACATGTTTAGCTTACCAATGTACATCATTGGTATGGCACTAAAAATCATAACAATAACATTTGATCGATCAGCTATCAAAATCTGGATACAATCCACTCACCAATCTAAAAATATCTGTTCTGCTACTAAACATTGAGATAAGCAACCAAAATTACGGTACTCACGTGGGTCACGATAATTATTTAACACGGTTTATTTTATTTTCTTTCGTAATACAGGTATTTGTGGTAAAGTGTTATATTTAGGACTCGTTTTTACCAACCTCCAGTTAAACTAAGTTGCGGTGGTTATATCGATTTTAAGCGCTCCCATTTGTTATGAGCCGGTTTTTAACTGTTAAATAAATTTATCAAAAGGTGGTAAAAGTGGCCCTTAGAAAGAGAATTTTAAACTTCTGAGCAAAAAATTAATAATTTAATTTAAAAATTAATAATTTTTCACTTTGAAATAAATAAATACATAAAATTATTTTTATTTTATGTTTTGTTGATATATTATTTGAGTTTTTAGTAATTTTAAGTTCTTCGTATAATGTTAACATCCTTCGTTAATATTATACGAAAAATTTTTTTAAGAATTTTTCTTTCAGTATTTTATGAGAGATTGGTTTTATTACTTTTCTTGAATACAACTTGTTTATGTTGTAGAGTGGATTGTTCGAGTGTCTAATTTTTTTTCAATTCGTCTAATTTTCTTTCTGCTTTCCTGATTATTTCCTTTGTTGACTCCGGAGAACGGAGCATATAGTTATGAGATGTCCATAATCGAAGAGTGGTATATTCTTCCATAAATCTGTGTTGCCGATTTTACAGAAATTCCCCAGTCTTTGTTGGTCAATGATATAAAACGTTTTGTTCCTCTCCTTACCTCTGTTTATATTTTTTTGAAGTACACTTTGAATTTCATTTTGTGGACCAAGATTACACCCAAATATTTGACCATGTTTTAGGTTTTTGTAATTAATGTGCCTATCGTGTGTTTTTATGATTGATGATGGATCAATAATTGGAATTTGTCCTGATTGAGGATGACTCTCGATTTGTGGAACCATGATGATATGTTGCTGTGCTCCATACGAACTGATTCTATGACTATATGAAATTCTCTTCCATGTGATATTTATGTAAAGTCATCCGCATATTGAAGTATGTAGCTACACGGATGAACATAGTTAGTGTCTTGGATGGGTTGGAGGATATATGTCATAGCAGTAGACGCTTTGGAAAGGGGAGAAGAGGAAGGATGTAGCATATTCATCTATAATATATTCATCCATAATTTTCAGGTAAGTATGCTTAATTTGTCCATCTTGTATAGAAAGCCCTGGTGTTAGTGTATCAAAGATCTTTATTTATGTCCAGAAATAAAATCGCGTTTTTCTGTGATGTAGGGTCGTTATTTGTGAGAATAAGGACTAAATGAATTATTGATTGTTTCTACTTAAGTAGAATTTGTGTATAAAGGGATTTTGTTGTTGATTTCGAATTAAGCATACTTTCGCAGATTTCAACAACTACAAACAGTAGAGTGATAGAGTGGTAGCACGGTGGAAGAGAACGGTTTGGTCCAAGTTTGAGGATTGTTGAGTGAAATATAAAGTTTTTTATTTAAAATACATTGGTTCTGGACAAGGTTTATATATTAAAGGTTGTCTAGGTTCGTACACAATCATACAGCGCATTACGTTATAAGAGAAAAGTAGCGGGAAAAAATTCAAATTTTTAAAATGAAATAATTGAATTATAGAAATTATATTTTGAAACATCTAAATTAACATTTAATCTAGTTCCAATTCTCCAAATGTCGAGTTTTGGATACTAATACACTTGAATACACTTCAACTCTAACAAGATATAAAAACGGTATCCATGAATTCGTAGTTGCTCAATCCAGGCTCAATTCAGCTCATCCCAGCTCAATCTTTTTGTTATGTCAGGAAATATGCCCACTCTTGCCTCTCGCCCACATGAAAAATCAAACTCTTGCAACATATGAAGTTAAACAACCTTTAGTCTTTAGTTGGTGGAGTTTTATTTGTGCAGATTTTGAACTTTATCACCAAATGATCGGAGCATAGCTCACCTAAAAGACTTATGTCGATTTCAATTTCATTAATATTTTCAATGTGGATTAATATATCCGGGATTACGTTATTGTTGTGTTCAGGAATGTAAGGTTTTTATTTTCTTTTTGAAACAACATAATTCTTAGTGTTTATATATTATTTTGTGATATTAACAATAATAAAATACTTCCTAAAAGTTACTTCAATAAAATACAGGGATCTCAATGTAATTAATTTTTTTTTCAAAAGGCATAATCAAAAATTCAAAATTTCTTTTAAAAAAAGCAATCGAAGCCATTAATATTATAATATTAATGCCATAATTAGCATGAAATACACATCAAGATCGCAGATTCCAAAAATGTTCACAAAAATATCCAAATCGTATTGCACTATTAATCTTTATAAAGAACGCTAAAACTATTTCCTGTCACGAATTAAAATGATTTGTTTAAATTAAACTGGAAAGTTTAAATGTTTTGAAATTGCTCTAGAAATTGTAAAGAAATGTTTTGTGTTAAATGTAGAATATAAAATATTTAAAGATGAAATCGAATACACCAAAATAAACACAAAAGTCTTAATAAATGCAAGACTTATCTATTTAAATATTTCACATTTTTCTTTTAACACTTTGTATTGTACCAAAACTCGTACTGCAAGTTGCAAGAAAATGCCTAAAATTGAACTGATTGCCCCCCATATTTCAATTAATATTTAGAAATTGTAATGTGTAAGCTTAATAATTAGAGATGATTTTTATTAAAATATTAATCATGAAAATATCTTTATTCGCTCAAAAAATATTAAAGAGGAAGGTAGGTTTTGATTGTTACATATTCGATTTGTACTAAGAAGCAGATTTGAGAGATTATAAAAATTTGATTAATGAGCACAATATCGGTTTTAATTTGACATGATTTATGGATTCTTTTGATATATTAATCACTAAAATATCTTTATTTACTCTAAAGTTATCAAATATAAAGTATTCAAGTCGATTTTGTCAATTTTATGTTCATCGGAACACCCATATTCAAAAAATTCTAGATATCGTAATAAACTCTGCTAGCATGGAGTGAAATTCTTCTTAATTAAGCTTTATTTTAAGATATTAATAATGATTCAATCTTTATTCGTTCAAAAAATATCAAAGAGAATGATAGATTTTGATTCTTACAAATTGAACATGTACTAAGTGGCAGATTTGGGCGATTCGAAAAATTTGATTAATGCACATAATATTGGCTTCAATTTGATATGATTTGGGGATTCTTTTGAGATATTAACCATTAAAGTATCTTTATTCATTCAAAAGTTATCAAAAATAAAGTATTCAAATCGATTTTGTCAATTTTAAGTTCATCCAAACACCCACATTCCAAAAATTATAGACGTCGTCATAAACTCTACTAGTATGAAATGAAATTCCTTTAAATGAAGCTTTATTTTAAGATATTAATCATGAAAATATCTTTAATCTCTCAAAAGATATCAAAGAGGAATTTCGGTTTTGATTGTTACAAATTGAACCTGTACTGAGAAGCAGATTTGACAGATTCTGAAAATTTCATTAATGCGCACAATATTGGCATTAATTTGATATGCTTTGGGAATTCTTTTGAGATATTAATCACTAAAGTACCTTTATTTATTCAAAAGTTACCAAATATAATGTTCAAGTCGGTTTTGTCAATTTTATGTTCATCCAAACACCCACATTCCAAAAATTCTAGACGTCGTCATAAACTCTACTAGCATGAAGTAAAATTCTTTTAAATTAAACTTTATTTTGAGATATTAATCATGAAAATATCTTCAGTCGCTCAAATGATATCAAAGATGAATATCGGTTTTGATTGTTACAAACTGAACCTGTACTAAGAAGTAGATTTAGGATATTCTAAAAATTTGATTAATGCGCACAATATTGGCATTAATTTGATATGTTTTGGGAATTCTTTTGAAATATTAATCACTAAAATACCTTTATTTATTCAAAAGTTACCAAATATAATGTTCAAGTCGGTTTTGTCAATTTTATGTTCATCCAAACACCCACATTCCAAAAATTCTAGACGTCGTCATAAACTCTACTAGCATGAAGTAAAATTCTTTTAAATTAAACTTTATTTTGAGATATTAATCATGAAAATATCTTCAGTCGCTCAAAAGATATCAAAGATGAATATCGGTTTTGATTGTTACAAACTGAACCTGTACTAAGAAGCAGATTTAGGATATTCTAAAAATTTGATTAATGTGCGCGATATTGGCTTTAATTTGAGATGATTTGGGATTCTTTTGAAATATTAATCACTAAAATACCGCTAGTTATTCAAAAGTTACCAAATATAATGTTCAAGTCGATTTTGTCAATTTTATGTTCATCCAAACACCCACATTCCAAAAATTCTAGACGTCGTCATAAACTCTACTAGTATGAAATGAAATTCTTTTAAATTAAGCTTTATTTTAAGACATTAATCATGAAAATATCTTTAATCGCTCAAAAGATATCAAAGAGGAATTTCGGTTTTGATTGTTACAAATTGAACCTATACTAAGAAGCAGATTTGACAGATTCTAAAAATTTCATTAATGCGTGCAATATTGGCATTAATTTAATATTATTTGGGAATTCTTTTGAGATATTAATCACTAAAATACCTTTATTTATTCAAAAGTTATCAAATATAATGTTCAAGTCGATTTTGTCAACTTTATGTTCATCCAAACACCCACATTCCAAAAATTCTAGACGTCGTCATAAACTCTACTAGTATGAAATGAAATTCTTTTAAATTAAGCTTTATTTTAAGACATTAATCATGAAAATATCTTTAATCGCTCAAAAGATATCAAAGAGGAATTTCGGTTTTGATTGTTACAAATTGAACCTATACTAAGAAGCAGATTTGACAGATTCTAAAAATTTCATTAATGCGTGCAATATTGGCATTAATTTAATATTATTTGGGAATTCTTTTGAGATATTAATCACTAAAATACCTTTATTTATTCAAAAGTTACCAAATATAATATTCAATCGGTTTTGTCAATTTTATGTTCATCCAAACACCCACATTCCAAAAATTCTAGACGTCGTCATAAACTCTACTAGTATGAAGTAAAATTCTTTTAAATTAAGCTTTATTTTAAGATATTAATCATGAAAATATCTTTGATCGCTCAAAAGATATCAAAGAGGAATATCGGTTTTGATTATTACAAATTGAACCTGTACTAAGAAGCAGATTTAAGATATTCTAAAAATTTGTTTAATGTGCGCGATATTGGCTTTAATTTGAGATGATTTGGGGATTCTTTTGAAATATTAATCACTAAAATATCGTTAGTTATTCAAAAGTTACCAAATATAATGTTCAAGTCGATTTTGTCAATTTTATGTTCATCCAAACACCCACATTCCAAAAATTCTAGACGTCATCATAAACTTTACTACTATGAAGTAAAATTCTTTTAAATCAAGTTTTATTTTAAGATATTAATCATGAAAATATCTTTAGTCGCTCAAAAGATATCGAAGAGGAAGGTAGGTTCTGATTGTTACAAATTGAACCTGTACTAAGAAGCAGATTTGAGAGAATCTAAAAATTTCATTAATGCGCGCAATATTGGCTTTAATTTAATATGATTTGGGAATTCTTTTGAGATATTAATCACTAAAATACCTTTATTTATTCAAAAGTTATCAAATATAATGTTCAAGTCGATTTTGTCAACTTTATGTTCATCCAAACACCCACATTCCAAAAATTCTAGAGGTCGTCATAAACTTTACTAGTATGAAGTAAAATTCTTTTGTATCAAGCTTTATTTTAAGATATTAATCATGAAAATATCTTTAGACGCTCAAAAGATATCAAAGAGGAAGGTAGGCTTTGATTGTTACAAATTTAACCTGTACTAAGAAGCAGATTTGAGAAATTCTAAAAACTTGATTAATTGGCGCAATATTGGCTTTAATTTGACATGATTTGGGAATTCTTTTGAGATATTAATCACTAAAATACCTTTATTTATTCAAAAGTTACCAAATATGATGTTCAAGTCGATTTTGTCAATTTTATGTTCATCCAAACACCCACATTCCAAAAATTCTAGACGTCCTCATAAACTCTACTGGTATGAAGTAAAATTCTTTTAAATTAAACTTTATTTTGAGATATTAGTCATGAAAATATCTTTAATCTCTCAAAAGATATCAAAGAGGAATTTCGGTTTTGATTGTTACAAATTGAACATGTACTAAGTGGCGGATTTGAGAGATTCTAAAAATTTGATTAATGCACGCAATATTGGGTTTAATTTGACATGATTTGGGGATTCTTTTGAGATATTAATGACTATAATACCTTTATTTATTCACATGTTATCAAATATATAGTATTCAAGTCGATTTTGGCAATTTCAAGTTCATCCAAACACCCATATTCCAAAAATTCTAGATATCGTAATAAACTCCACTAGCATATAGTGAAATTCTTCTTAATTACGCTTTATTTTAAGATATTATTAATGATTAATCCTTATTCGTTCAAAAGATATCAAAGAGAATGGTAGATTTTCATTGTTACAAATTGACCTGTATTAAGAAGCAGATTTGAGACATACTAGAAATTTGATTAATGGGTGCAATATTGGCTTTAAATTAATATGAATTGGGGGTTCTTTTGATATATTGATCACCAAAATATCTTTATTTATTCAAAAGTTATGAAATATAAAAAATTTAAGTCGATTTTGTCAATTTCACACATATTCCAAAAACGTTAGATGTTATAAAGAAGTCTTCTAAAAATACGAAAATTTGATCTGGTAGCTCTTTGAATATCTAATCTAGGTAATGTTCATTAAATAATCTTGGAGAATTCAACTCGGTATTTATATCTCTATAATTTGATAATATCAAAAGTTAGTAAAGTGGTTGAGTAAAAAGCTAAGGAATAACGCGTCAAAAGTAACAGTAATCCAAATGAAAACCGTTGGGTTCGGAGTCGTTTTACGTTGGGAAGTAGTTAGGGACGGTCATATAAACCACCCATTGTTTCAAGGTACAATAAAATTTTTTATGACTTATAGTTTTGTGCGCGATGATATTTAAACTATTTACCGTTAGATTGTGAAATAAAAACCCCATATAATTCATAAAACCCTCACTTATTGATATACGTTCTTGTTAATAATTATCAACATTTCCAATTAATCATTAAAAAAATAAGTGTACAAAGGTTGCAATGCAAATTGCGACTTAAAATGAAGTAATAAACCTTCGAAGTCTAATTTTAAAACAAACTCGATATCCTTGTTTAAATTTAAATGATCGTGTTTACAAACTTTTAAATCTACCTGCATTGAATTGAATATTTAAAACTTTTTTGCCCCCCCAAAAAAAAAAAGGATAATACAATAACTTTCTAAACGAACCAACTAAACACCCATTATGCACCGATAAACTCGTCGTACTCAAGGACGAGGGTGTTAATTTACTTCTTCTTGTAAAATGCGAAAAAGAAAGGGCTTTTTTGAATGGATTTTGACTCCTTTCTTTTTTTTTCGTTTCGTTTTGTAGTTCCGAAACTCGATGATGAGAGTGAAAGAAGTGAAAACGGTAAAAGCAGGGGGTAGTCAAAATAGTTTACTTATCTCATCAGTGTTTAAGAAGAACCGAGTCGGTTAAGACGAGATTAGTTAAGTTTGCAAAAAGTTTTAAAATTGTGCTTTGGTTTCTTTGATGTTTTCTAAAATCGTTTTTGTAATTTACAACAAATAAATGTGCTCACTAAATAGTGAAATGCTCCCGAGAGAGCATACACCATAAATCCGAATAATAAAAATACAATTACGCGCTCGTCCGAATACCGATGTAGTTAAACGGCCATAACCGTGATCGTAAAGTGAATATTTAACAGTTCCGTAGTTGTTTTAAATTATAACACATATACAGGGTGCCTAAGTGACACTTGCTTTATTTTTTTTTATGGAACATCTTTATATTTTCATATATTTCGATTAATTTATTGTTAAGTTCTATGAATAACTTAACGTTTTTGAGTTATTCGAATATCTATAATAATAGTTAACGTTAATAATTTGAGATTTTTTTTAATGTAAACATATGACCATTTATATTCAACCACTGCGTTATAAGCGAAGAAACACCCTCAAGTCTTGCTTTTTGTTTTTCTTGAGAAGAGAGACCATCAAGTTGCTGCAATTTCTTCCTCATAGTAGACATGATTTTTAATACGTTCCCGAAAGTAGAAATTTGCTATGAGCCAGAGTTCCATGCAATTGATAAAAATAAGTTCTTCTCAAGTTTAAAGAATATGTTATCAAGAAAATTATCTACGACTGTACGTTACAAATTCTGGTAATGCTCTACGTTCAAATACCTTCATAAATTACATAAAAAAACTTGCCATCCAATTTCAAGTCTTTCAAAAACAATATCAAGCCTTTTGGAAATATTTTAAATCTTCTAGAAGCAATATCAAGTTTTTTGCCAGTATTTCAAGTCTTCTGGAAGCAATGTCAAGCTTAATTGAAGCATTTTTAAGTATTCTGGAAGCATTTTTAAGTACGCTGGAAGCATTTTCAAGCATTCTGGAAGCATTTCAAGCGTTTTTCAAGCAATATCAAGTTTTCTAGAAGCAGTATCAAGTCTTTCAGAAGCTGCATCGCTTCTTTTGAAAGCATTTCAAATATTCTAGAATAATGGTGCCAGAAAACATGATACGTCTTGCTGCACAATTTTTAGTCGTACGGTATCAATATTGGATGCATTTCAAGCCTTCTACCACCATTTCAAGTTGTCCGGAATCAATGTTGGATGCATTTCAAGTTTCTAGAAGCATTTCAAGTCTTCTAGAAGCAGTTTCAAGTTTTATGGGAGTAGTTTCAAGTCTTATGGCAGCAGTTTCAAGTCTTCTTCAAGCAATATCAAGTTTTCTAGAAGCAGTATCAAGTCTTTCAGAAGCTGCATCGCGTCTTTTGAAACCATTTCAAATATTCTAGAACAATGGTGCCAGAAAACATGATACCTCTTCCTGCACAATTTTTAGTCGTACGGTATCAATATTGGATGCATTTCAAGCCTTCTACCACCATTTCAAGTTGTCCGGAATCAATGTTGGATGCATTTGAAGTCTTCTAGAAACATTTCAAGTCTTCTAGAAGCAGCTTCAAGTTTTATGGGAGTAGTTTGAAGTCTTATAGCAGCAGTTTCAAGTCTTCTTCAAGCAATATCAAGTTTTCTAGAAGCAGTATCAAGTCTTTCAGAAGCTGCATCGCGTCGTTTGAAAGCATTTCAAATATTCTAGAACAGTGGTGCCAGAAAACATGATACGTCTTCCAGCACAATTTTCAGTCGTACGGTATCAATATTGGATGCATTTCAAGCCTTCTACCACCATTTCAAGTTGTCCGGAATCAATGTTGGATGTATTTGAAGTGTTCTAGAAGCATTTCAAGTCTTCTAGAAGCAGTTTCAAGTTTTATGGGAGTAGTTTCAAGTCTTATGGCAGCAGTCTCAAGTCTTCCTCAAGTAATATCAAGTTTTCTAGAAGCAGTATCAAGTCTTTCAGAAGCTGCATCGCTTCTTTTGAAACCATTTCAAATATTGTAGAACAATGGTGCCAGAAAACATCATACGTCATCCTGCACAATTTTTAGTCGTACGGTATCAATATTGGATGCATTTCAAGCCTTCTACCACCATTTCAAGTTGTCCGGAATCAATGTTGGATGCATTTGAAGCCTTCTAGAAGCATTTCAAGTCTTCTAAAAGCAGTTTCAAGTATTATGGGAGTAGTTTCAAGTCTTATGGCAGCAGTTTCAAGTCTTCTTCAAGCAATATCAAGTTTTCTAGAAGCAGTATCAAGTCTTTCAGAAGCTGCATCGCGACTTTTGAAACCATTTCAAATTTTCTAGAACAATACTGCCAAACGATTTGTTACGTATTCTGTCACCATTTCAAGTCGTCCGGAATTAATCTTGGATGCATTTTAAGGCTTCTAGAAGCATTTGAAGTCTTCTAGAAGCATTTCAAGTCTTTTAGAAGTAGTTTCAAGTCTTATAGGAGCAGTTTCAACTCTTCTTCAAGTAATAACAAGTTTTCTGTCACCATTTCAAGTCGTCGGGAATTAATCTTGGACGCATTTTAAGGCTTCTAGAAACATTTGAAGTCTTCTAGAAGTATTTTAAGTCTTCTAGAAGCAGTTTCAAGTCTTAAAGGAGCAGTTTCTAGTCTTATTCAAGTAATATCAAATTTTCTAGAACCAGTATCAAGTCTTCCAGAATTAGCATCACGTCTTTTGAAAGCATTTTAAATCTTCTAGAACAATGCTGTCAAAAGGCTTGTTACGTATTCTGGCACCATTTTAAGTCGTCTGGAGTTAATGTTGGATAAATTTCAAGTCTTCTGCCACCATTCAGGTGGTCCGGAATCAACGTTGGATGCATTTCAAGTCTTCTAGAAATATTTCAAGTCTTCTAGAAGCAGTTTCAAGTCTTATGGGAGTAGTTTCAAGTCTTATAGGAGCCGTTTCAAGTCTTCTTCAAGCAATATCAAGTTTTCTAGAAGCAATATCAAGTTTTCTAGAAGCAGTATCAAGTCTTCCAGAAGCTGCATCGCGTCTTTTGGAAGCATTTCAGATTTTCTAGAACAATGCTGACAAAAGACTTGTTACGTATTCTGGTACCATATTAAGTGGTTTGTAATCAGTGTTGGACGAATTTCAAGGCTTCTGCCACCATTTCAAGTCGTCCTGAATCAATGTTAGATGCATTTCAAGTCTTCTAGAAGCAGTTTCAAGTTTTATGGGAGTAGTTTCAAGTCATCTTTAAGCAATATTAATATTAATTTTAGTCTTCCAGAATCAGCATCGGGTCTTTTAAAAGCATCTAAAATCTTCTAGAACAACAGTGCCAGAAGACTTGATACATCTTCTGGCACCATTTCAAGCCTTCCGGAATCAATGTTGGATACATTTTAGATCTTCTGGAAGTATGGAAGTGATATTTCTTGAATATCCTTTATACTGATTCTCAAATCTTCTTAGGCAGCTTAAATTGAAGGGTTGGAATTGGGAATTTTTGGTCGATTTATCATGCACACATTTTGTTTATTAAAATTGTTTATTAATTCAAAAATAACAGGCCATGCTCGATTTTTGCAATATCATTTATACACATATTCTGATTATTCCTAAGTAGTTAATACCAACCTCTACTTATCAAAATGTAACTAGAATATGTAACATCTCCCATTTTTCAAAATGTAGGTGTAAATTAACTTAGAAAGTAACGAAATCCAATGGGTTTCTTTGCTCTTCGACTCGATCTGATTATAAATTAGTACTAAGTACTAAAGTTATGATTTTGGTGAGAAACAATGTTATATGACTACATTATTAATTTTATTTTTTACAATGTAAAATTTTGGTGTTTTGTTAAATTTAATAATATAATTTGTTATGGAGTTTACGTTTTTGCTCCCTTTCTTAAAACATTCTAATTCAGTTTCAAAAAATCTTTATCTTTGCTACTCCTGTTCTAATAAGTTTTTGTCGTTTCTTTCCTCAACTTCATCGTTTCTTCAATATGTTCTAGAATTTTATTTATCAACCCATTTTTAGTAGTCATTTTTAGAGCAACATTAAGAGCAACCAACAAAATCTTAAAACACCAGCAATAATAGTTTGAAAAGACGATTTATTTCTTTCTTGATCACTTTTAATAAATTCTGTATCATTTTAGCTCAAGATCTAGTCTCTTCCATTCAAAAATAGGCTTTGTGCAATTTCTTTAAAATTATTTTTCTTACTTTCAATAATAACTTCAAAATTGATCTAATATATTCAGGATGAAGTACCCAAAATAATTTGTACTAAATATTAACACTACTAATTTAATATTGGTATAATATTTTATTAAGATTGAATCCCACATTTGTTTCCTCTTTCTAGAAATTTTTTCATTATTTCAGCTTGTTCCTTGTCATTTCTCTGCAATTATGCAATCATCAAAATTTATCCCAATTCTTAGATCATCAAAAATCTCATTGTGTTTTTGAAAAATTTCAGGATTTATTTTCAAATCATATGGAAATCACTTGAATTTGTTTTTACCAAAAGAGGTCATAAATGTGCAGATTTTATTACAATTTTCGTCTAAACTCCGTGCAAAAAGTGAAGGCCTCTCAATTTAAAGATTGATATCTTCGTAACAGCTCAATAAAAAGAATTGTAAAATCTCTGTGAATATGACTATCATGCGTTAATTTGGAAATTATCGGCTCAATAATAATAATAATAATAATAATAATAATAATAATAATAATTTGTTTAGGATGAAGTACCCAAAATATTTTATCCTAAATGTTAACACTACTAATTTTGTATAAAGTTTTATTAAGATTGTATCCTACATTTGTTTGTTCTTTCTAGAAATTTTTTCATTATTTCATCTTGTTCCTTATCATTTCTCTGCAATTATGCAATCATCAAAATTTATCCCAATTCTTAGATCATCGAAAATCTCATTGTGTTTTTGAAAAACCTCAGGATTTCTTTTCAAACCAAATGGAAATCACTTGAATTTGTATTTATCAAAAGAGATCATAAATGTGCAGATTTTATTACAATTTTCGTCTAAACTCCGCTCAAAAAATCAAGGCCACTCAATTTATAGATTGATATCTTCGTAGCAGCTCAATAAAAAGAATTGCGGTAAAATCTCTGTGAATATTTCTGACTTTCATGTGTTAATTTGGAAATTGTCGACTCAATAATAATAATAATAATTTGTTTAGGATGAAGTACTCAAAATATTTTGTCCTAAATGTTAACACTACTAACTTTGTATGAAATTTTATTAAGATTGTATCCTACATTTGTTTGCTCTTTCTAGAAATTTTTGCATTATTTTATCTTGTTCCTTGTCATTTCTCTGCAATTATACAATCGTCAACATTTATCCCAATTCTTAGATCATCAAATATCTCATTGTGTTTTTAAAAAATCTCACGATTTATTTTTAAACCAAATGGAAATCACTTGAATTTGTATTTACCAAAAGAGGTCATAAATGTGCAGATTTTATTACAATTTTCGTCTAAACTCCGTGCAAAAAGGCAAGGCCTCAAATTTATAGATTAATGTCTTCGTAACAGCTCAATAAAAAGAATTGTGGTAAAATCTCTGTGAGTATTTCTGACTATCATGTGTTAATTAAAAACAAAGTTAAAAGTTAAGTGAAAAAATTAACCGAGTTTTGAGAGTGCCTGTTTCTTTATCTATTTTACTTACGATTTTTTGTTTCTGAAAAATTATTCGACGAAAACTCTTTAAATTTGAACAAGTTCTTCAGATCCTTCTTCAGATTATTAACTTATGCATATATTTTGCAGTTTGTAATCGATGGACGTACGTATTTTTTATTGTTACTTTTTTTGAGTTCGTTTTTGAGTTTCGTGTCCGTGCTTATTGTACATTTTTAAATAGATCAATAAATTAATGTGGGGCATATTTTGTTTTACCAATATTACCTATACTTGCACAGAATTTTGAAAAACTAATAACGCAATCCCACAAATGACATTATTTTGATATGAAATTATGTTGAAATTGAAATTTTTGAAATAACCTTATTCTACTAAACTTCAATTTTCCATGAAACTATATGGAATATCGATAAAATAGCATATACTAATTATATAAATAGCAAATAATTAGCATCAGTGAAAATTTGAAGTTCTTTTGTTAAATGGTTTTTGAGAAAAAATCGCAAAGTAGACCAAGTTTTTAGTACTTTTTCACTTAACTCGCAATAAAAAAATACCAAAAATGTTTCAATTTTCAGAAATTACAAGTATTATTACAAATTTTACCGAAATCTTTTGCATTGACTTTTTTTTTGGTGGAGGGCCTTAACTTTTTGCACAAATTTTAGTTGATTCTGAAAAAAACAATCTTTTTTATTCAATCCTGTAAAAATACTAATTAAATTAAAGATATTTTTATTTATTTTTGTACTTTTTATTAAAACGAATTTTATTCGTTATAGTTCTACCGGTTTCGGCCTTGTTTAGGCAATCTTCAGGAACTTTCGAGCACTTTTGATCTTCAGATTATTTCAAATCTATTCAAAATTTGGTGGTTTTATAATACATTATATATAAAATAAAACACTCCATTATAAAGATCAACAGTGCTTGAAAATACCTGAAGATGACCTAAATAGGGCCGAAACCGGTAGAACTATAACAAATAAAATTCCTCTTAATAAAAAGTACAAAATTAAATAAAAATATCTTTAATTTGATCAAGACGAAAAAGCATTCCTTTAACAATCTGTACAAATACGTAATCATTTTAATTTCGGAGTAATTTTCTCAAAAATTTGCTTCCATACGAAGGATTCAAAAAACCCTAATATTTATTCCTAATATTTCCTTTTTCTACAATGGCAATAATGGGTGCTGATTTTTAAAACTATGTATGAGTGCTGAGTTATGGTTTATGATTCGATTGCAATAAGAATATCTTCTGACAGCTGGGTTTACAGTTTTATAAGCAGTATCCAATGTTTAATTAGCAAATTGTGGCATGATGATTTTGTATTTTTCAACAGTATCTGATATTTTGGAAGCAAAAACAAATTTTATTAACAGCTTCGTTCTTGCGATGAAAACATTTTCTACCAGCAGTTTTAGAAGCAGTATCAAGGCTTTTAGAAGCAGTACCAAGTCTTTTGAGAGTATTTTTAGTTTCTCGGATAATGTCAAGTCTTCTGAAAATATTTCAAGTCTTTTAGTAGGAGTAATAAGTTGTCTAAAGCATTATATGTCTTCTGGCAACAATATCAAGTCTTCTAGAAGCAGTTTCAAAAAGTAATAAACCTTGACGATAAACAAATCGTAATAAGTCAAAATACATAGGGAGTTGTATAAACGTCTCGAAGAGACATCCTGTATAACGAATGATAAATTTTTTTCCCTCTATAAAAATGAATCTAATTGGGGCAAAAATCTGCTTAGTACAAAAAGTCAAATCGAATCAAATCAAATCGAAAGAGATTTTATTGCCACACACATCCATAACATTTTTGATAACCTCCCCCCTTCCTCCCAGAAATTATGAATCGGTAATCAACGTAAAAGGGTAATAAAGTTTTTCCGTTAATCGCCTCTTGCGTTTAATAAAATTAAAAATGAGGGGTGGTTTTAAGATAATTTTGGGAAAAAAGAGCATGTGTGCCATAAAACCGTTGAGTACAAACATCCCCTGGAGGAATTTCTTGTTTTCTTTCCTCCGCACACCCCATTCCCCCTTAATTAAATTTCTGCCACAGCGTTGTCGGAGTTCTTCTGCTCGCTCTCGTTCGCCTTTTTTTTTCTTTACGAGCTCCGACCATCAATTTCGTTTCTTTCCGCTTCGGCGGAGGCCCCCCGAGAAACCGGCCCCCAAGAAAAAAGGGGGGACGGCAAAACCGGGTCTTATTTTACTCAACTTTTCGACTTTTACTATCCGCCTCGGAGACTTTTATATACGATCTTTACAACAAAATATTTAAAATTTAACAATAAAAATAAATAATTTTTTTAATACTATATTACATATAAATATACATATATTTAAACAGATTGGGGAATTCCCCGCGCTTGCGCTTTTCGAGTTTAATCGAGGGCTCTATCGATTTTCCTCCTTTCCCAGTTTTCCCCGGGTCGTATTGATCCAGACGCAGCATCAAAGATGGCCGCCGGAAGCTTTGGTCCCATTGGGTCCCCCCCAAAAACAGTTTATCCCTCTTTTGTCCTTTACTTCACTTTACACAAACAGTCTAGATCTATCCGTTATTTCAGCTCCAAACGATTCTCACCCTTATCTAACCCAACATAAAGGGCGTTTTCGTTTGAATTTCGAGTACGTGACGCGGATAGGGGATTCCAGGAATAAAATAAATTGCTCGGGAGAAACCCTTCGAGCCATCTTCGAGTCTCGGATGTCTAAACATTTTTATTTTATTTTTTTTTGTTCCCTTTTCGTTTTCGTTTTGGAACGTCTGCGTGAAATTCTTATCTACCTCCTTTTTCAAGTTGAAGGGGTCGAAAAAATTTAAAAAATTTAGGGGAAACTCTTTTTATGGCGTCGTTTTGATATTTATCTCAAAAAAATATGGTTTAAATTAATAAAAAAATTTGCAAAACAACTTTTTTTGTTACAGCGTCATTTTACAGTTTCAATGTGGCGCTCTTTTTGTTTTACGACGGGAAAAGAGAGACAGCCTCGGGCCGTAAATTCAAGTAAGTAATATTTATAACCCGCACTGTGTAAACCGAGGAGAGAACGCCAAAGAAAGGAGGTTGGATGCAAATGAAACAGGATGAAATAATATACGGTGGAATAATGATATAAATCCACATGGGATAAACAAAATAAAACGAAACGAGAATGGCGATGAGGAAAAACGAAACGAGGAAGCGGGCGAGCTTAAAAGTGCAAAAAAATGGTAAGAGAAACGACCGTTCTTTTGTATATATATACATATAAAGAAGGTCGTAAAATGAAGAAGGAATCATGATTATATCTCAAAAACTCAATAATATTTTTAAAAACGGTTTATTGCATTGAAAAGCTGAGACTTTTTTGTATGATATATAACATTTTCATAACTATATCTTAAGATATCGGTTTGTGATGATTTAAAATAAAAATCAATTTAATTTAATAAGCGAAAAGAAATTGATTGATTTAAAGAATTAATATCCCAAAAATTAGCGATATTTTTAAAAGCGGTTTATTGTATTAAAAAGATGAGATTTTTTGGATGATGTACGATAATTGGATATATTATATCATAAGATATCGATTTGTTGTGATTTAAAAAGAAATTAATTTAATTTAGTAAGTGAAAAGAAATTGATTGGTTTAAAGAATTAATATCTCAGAAAGTTAATGATATTTTCAAAAACGATTTATTGTGTTGAAAAGCTAAGATTTTTTTGTATGGTATATGATAATTGCATAATCTTATCATAAGGTATCAATTTATTCTGATTTAAAATAAAAATCAGTTTAATTTAATAAACGAAAAGAAATTGATTGAATTAAAAAATTAATATCTCAAGAACTTAATGATATTTTTAAAAACGGTTTATTGCATTGAAAAGCAGAGATTTTTTTGTATGAGGCCTGGTAATTGGATTATTATATCATAAGATATCGATCTGTTGTGATTTTAAATAAAAATCAATTTAATTTAATAAACGAAAAAAAAATGATTTAAAAAATTAATATCTCAAGAACTTAATGATATTTTTAAAAACGGTTTATTGCATTAAAAAGTAGAGACTTTTTTGTATGATATATGATAATTTCATAACTATATCTTAAGATATCGGTTTGTGATGATTTAAAATAAAAATCAATTTAATTTAATAAGCAAAAAGAAATTGATTGATTTAAAAAATTAATATCTCAAGAATTTAGTGATATTTTGAAAAACGGTTTATTGTATTAAAAAGTAGAGACTTTTTAGTATGATGTATGATAATTTCATAAATATATCTTAAGATATCGGTTTGTGATAATTTAAAATAAAAATCAATTTAATTTAATAAGCAAAAAGAAATTGATTGATTTAAAAAATTAATATCTCAAGAATTTAATGATATTTTTAAAAACGGTTTAATGCATTAAAAAGTAAAAACTTTTTTGTATGATATATAATAATTTCATAACTATATCTTAAGATATCGGTTTGTGATAATTTAAAATAAAAATCAATTTAATTTAATAAGCGAAAAGAAATTGATTGATTTAAAAAATTAATATCTCAAGAACTTAATGATATTTTTTAAAACGGTTTATTGCATTAAATAGTAGAGACTTTTTTGTGTGATATATCATAATTTCATAACTATATCTTAAGATATCGGTTTGTGATAATTTAAAATAAAAATCACTTTAATTTAATAAGCGAAAAGAAATTGATTGATATAAAAAAATTAATATCTCAAGAATTTAATGATATTTTTTAAAACGGTTTATTGCATTAAAAAGTAGAGACTTTTTAGTATGATATATGATAATTTCATAACTATATCTTAAGATATCGGTTTGTGATAATTTAAAATAAAAATCAATTTAATTTAATAAGCGAAAACAAATTGATTGATTTAAAAAATTAATATCTCAAGAACTTAATGATATTTTTAAAAGCGGTTTATTACATTAAAAAGTAGAGACTTTTTTGTATGATATATGATAATTTCATAACTATATCTTAGGATATCGGTTTGTGATGATTTAAAATTAAAATCAATTTATTTTAATAAGCGAAAAGAAATTGATTGATTTAAAAAATTAATATCTCAAGAACTTAATGATATTTTTAAAAGCGGTTTATTGCATTAAAAAGTAGAGACTTTTTTGCATGATATATAATAATTTCATAACTATATCTTAAGATATCGGTTTGTTATAATTTAAAATAAAAATCAATTTAATTTAATAAGCGAAAAGAAATTGATTGACTTAAAAATTAATATCTCAAGAATTTAGTGATATTTTTAAAAACGGTTTATTGCATTCAAAAGTAGAGACTTTTATATATGATAATTTCATAACTATATCTTAAGATATCGGTTTGTGATGATTTAACATAAAAATCAATTTAGTTTAATAAGCGGAAACAAATTGATTGATTTAAAAATTAATATCTCAAGAACTTAATGATATTTTTTAAAACGGTTTATTGCATTAAAAAGTAGAGACTTTTTTGTATGATATATCATAATTTCATAACTATATCTTAAGATATCGGTTTGTGATAATTTAAAATAAAAATCAATTTAATTCAATAAGCGAAAAGAAATTGATTGATATAAAAAATTAATATCTCAAGAATTTAATGATATTTTTAAAAACGGTTTATTGCATTAAAAAGTAGAGACTTTTTTGTATAATATATAATAATTTGATAACTATATCTTAAGATATCGATTTGTGATCATTTAAAATAAAAATCAATTTAATTTAATAAACGAAAAGAAATTGATTGATTTAAAAATTAATATCTCAAGAACTTAATGATATTTTTTAAAACGGTTTATTGCATTAAAAAGTAGAGACTTTTTTGCATGATATATGATAATTTCATAACTATATCTTAAGATATCGGTTTGTGATAATTTAAAATAAAAATCAATTTAATTTAATAAGCGGAAAGAAATTGATTGATTTAAAAAATTAATATCTAAAGAATTTAATAATATTTTTAAAAACGGTTTATTGCATTAAAAAGTAGAGACTTTTTTGTATGATATATAATAATTTCATAACTATATCTTAAGATATCGGTTTGTGATGATTTAAAATAAAAATCAATTTAATTTAATAAGCGAAAACAAACTGATTGATATAAAAAATTAATATCTCAAGAATTTAATGATATTTTTAAAAACGGTTTATTGCATTAAAAAGTAGAGACTTTTTAGTATGATATATGATAATTTCATAAATATATCTTAAGATATCGGTTTGTGATAATTTAAAATAAAAATCAATTTAATTTAATAAGCAAAAAGAAATTGATTGATTTAAAAAATTAATATCTCAAGAATTTAGTGATATTTTTTAAAACGGTTTAATGCATTAAAAAGTAGAGACTTTTTAGTATGATACATGATAATTTCATAAATATATCTTAAGATATCGGTTTGTGATAATTTAAAATAAAAATCAATTTAATTTAATAAGCAAAAAGAAATTGATTGATTTAAAAAATTAATATCTCAAGAATTTAGTGATATTTTTTAAAACGGTTTATTGCATTAAAAAGTAGAGACTTTTTAGTATGATATATGATAATTTCATAACTATATCTTAAGATATCAGTTTGTGATGATTTAAAATAAAAATCAATTTAATTTAATAAGCGAAAAGAAATTGATTGATTTAAAAAATTAATATCTCAAGAATTTAGTGATATTTTTTAAAACGGTTTATTGCATTAAAAAGTAGAGACTTTTTAGTATGATATATGATAATTTCATAACTATATCTTAAGATATCGGTTTGTGATAATTTAAAATAAAAATCAATTTAATTTAATAAGCAAAAAGAAATTGATTGATTTAAAAAATTAATATCTCAAGAATTTAGTGATATTTTTTAAAACGGTTTAATGCATTAAAAAGTAGAGACTTTTTTGTATGATATATGATAATTTCATAACTATATCTTAAGATATCGGTTTGTGATGATTTAAAATAAAAATCAATTTAATTTAATAAGCGAAAAGATATTGATTGACTTAAAGAATTAATATCTGAAGAACTTAATGATATTTTTAAAAACGGTTTATTGCATTAAAAAGTAGAGACTTTTTTGTATGATATATAATAATTTCATAACTATATCTTAAGATATCGGTTTGTGATGATTTAAAATAAAAATCAATTTAATTTAATAAACGAAAAGAAATTGATTGATTTAAAAAATTAATATCTCAAGAACTTAATGATATTTTTAAAAACGGTTTATTGCATTAAAAAGTAGAGACTTTTTTGTATGATATATGATAATTTCATAACTATATCTTAAGATATCGGTTTGTGATGATTTAAAATAAAAATCAATTTAATTTAATAAACGAAAAGAAATTGATTGATTTAAAAAATTAATATCTCAAGAACTTAATGATATTTTTAAAAACGGTTTATTGCATTAAAAAGTAGAGACTTTTTTGTATGATATATGATAATTTCATAACTATATCTTAAGATATCGGTTTGTGATGATTTAAAATAAAAATCAATTTAATTTCGAAAAGAAATTGATTGATTTAAAAAATTAATATCTCAAGAACTTAATGATATTTTTAAAAACGGTTTATTGCATTAAAAAGTAGAGACTTTTTTGTATGATATATGATAATTTCATAACTATATCTTAAGATATCGGTTTGTGATAATTTAAAATAAAAATCAATTTAATTTAATAAGCGAAAAGAAGTTGATTGATTTAAAAAATTAATATCTCAAGAATTTAGTGATATTTTTAAAAACGGTTTATTGCATTAAAAAGTAGAGACCTTTTTGTATGATATATAATAGTTTCATAACTATATCGTATGATATCGATTTGTTGTGATTTAAAATAAAAATCAATTTAATTTAATAAATTAAATGATTAAACTAAAGAATTAATATCTCAAAAACTTAATGATATTTTTAAAAACGGTTTATTGAATTTGTATCATCATCTCATTTCGTTTATAAATATGATTTTTAACTTTTTGTGCCAAAATTAATAACAATAAAACTTACAATGTTAAGTTTAAATAATTATGACAAATTTGCTTTAAAATTTTTCTTATTTCGTCGTTAAATCACATTTCGTTCTTGAGATATGATTTTTTAAATTTATGTTCATATCAGTAATGATTATGAAGAGTGAGATAAAAAAATCATATCTCCGATTTTTATGCAAAATAAGAATTTGTATACATCATGATATCTCAATTAGTTTTAATTTTCTTGCGCCAAAATTTGCAACAATAAAATATACGGTGTTAAGTTTAAGTAATCGTAATGCAGAACAAAAAATTATTTATGACACATTAAAATCTTTTTTATTTCATCGTTATATCTCACTTCGTTCTTAAGATACGATTTTTTTTAAACTTGTATATCCTATTTTTTGGAGTTTCTGATACAACATAAGATTTATAAAAGAATTTTATCGCTTCCTTCATATTTTAAAAATATCATGGAGGAGCATGATGGTTCGCTATATATGTATATAGAGGTCGTAAAGTGAAGAAGGAAGAACGAATGAATGTTGTTGAGAAGAGGAACGAATGAAGGCAGGCCTTGAAAATTATAAGACTGCCTTACTTGGAAACGTATCGAGACTCGCTGTGTGCTTATCTGTCGTGTGTTAATAAATTTCAAGCTTATCTTTGAATGCAAAGTGCTCCCTTGGATGTGTTTTTAAAATTCTTGTTTTTTAACTTGAAAAGAAAGAAGAAACTAAGTATACTGAAATAAGTGCACAATAAATATAGAGGAAAAAATCTTTTTTTTTTGTTTTTTTTTTTTTGAAATGATAGTTGTTGTGGTTTTCTTCTTTAGCATTCCGTGAAAATTTATCGCTATCCGGTTATCGGTCTGGAAAGCGTTTGGAAGTGGGAGCGGCCCGGAGCCGACGTCTGCGAAGCGTATTTATAGCGAGCGGCAATCATAATAAACATGTCTTAGTTTTACGTTCTGCATTTAGTCGTAAAATTGTTATCCCAGACGGGTTCGCGGCGGTAACCCGATTGCGAACGAAAATCCGCGGTTCTTCTTCCACTTCTCTCCATACTCAAACTTTTTCCACCACCACATCTTCAACACTTTTTATTCCTACCTTCCCCCAACAAAATACTTCTTTGTATTTTATTTCAAAAATTTATCTCTTCATTTATAATTGACGATAAAATCCTAATTCAGATATAAATATTTATAATTCCTTGAAATTTTAATTCATTCTTTTCTTTGTTTTAGATTTTAACGATTTAAAGCATCGAAGAATGAGGAAATTTTATAAAATGATTATTATAGAAACATAAAGCCATTGATTTTACCCAAAACAGTTTCAGATCAAACTTTCTTCATCAGCACCATTTATGTCTTTCAATTATCTTATCTTCATCATGGTGCCATTCTCCTTAGCAAAATACATAGCTTTTATTAGAAAAACTTTTTTGTTTAAACAAAGTGCAAAGTGGGCTGCAAATATTAAGGAGGCCATGATAGATAGTAATTGTTTTAGTATCCATATCTGTCAAAAAACCTCTTAGCTACAAATTCCATCGTTAATTTGAATAAACAAAAATCATTTTACTTTATGTAATATTCGTATAGCGTCTTTTCAAGCTTAATTAATGATTCAATAAATGAATTTGCAGCTATAGCAAATTTTGACAGATATGGACACTAAAACAACTGCCATCTCTTTTGGTCTACTTGATATTGCCAACCTACTTGATCTTAATTTTGTTGTTCCTTGGTAGCACTTTGAATTTGTATTATACGTAATATTTGTGGTATAAAAAAATATTACAAACAAATGTTGTGTATTTTGTCGTGAAGAATAACATAATGATTGAATAAATACAAGCATCCATTTGAAAAGTTCTTCATCTGAAACTTTTTCCATGCCATTGATGCATTTTTGATTATAAGATCGTCTCAACTGAAAGCCTCACCCAGTATATTAAAATTTAAATATATACTGACTGTATCTCACAAAAGAATTAAAATATCATGATGAAATAAGAGATAAGTTCATTATATTCATAAGCTCAAATACTTATTTTTCATTAACATCGAAGATATGACTTTTTATTTCAACTCGGTATATATGAGTATTATCGATTTTGAACATACATTTAAAAGAATCATATGCTAAGAACCAAGTAAGATAAAATGATGATATTAGAAATATTTTAAAGCAAATTTAATAAACATTTAGTGCGTCATAAATAATTTTTTCTTGTGCATAAACACCACAGTTATGATTATTTAAACTCAACACTGTATGATTTATTGTTATAACTTTAAACACAAGAATCTTAAAATGTCGCATCTTATAAATGAATTGAGATATAAGAAGAAATAAGAGACAGGTTGAAGCACATTTGATGCGCATTTAGTGCGCCATATACAAGTTCTTATGAACGTTATGAGCTATGTCATAAAAATCGTGAGGTATTGAAATTTATTTAAAAATTACTCAATTTTAATAATATACCGGGTGAGGCACTTAAATTGGGACGACCTTATAACTCATAAATCATCAATTTTATCGAAAGAAGTTTGAAATAAGAAGCAATTTAAAGCAAATTTATTTAGTATTTAATATACCAAAGATCGTTTCTTCAAATCTTTAAATCTCCGAATTATGATTTTTAAATTTTAACTCTTTAAAAACATAAAAATAAATATTAGGTAAAAAATAAGCTTCGTATATGACGAATTAATTGAGATATGATCATGAAATAAGAAGCAATTTAAAGCAAATTTATTTAGTATTTAATATACCAAGGATCGTTTCTTCAAATCTTTAAATCTCCGAATTATGATTTTTAAATTTTAACTCTTCAAAAACATAACAATAAGTATTAGGTAAAAAATAAGCTTCGTATATGACGAACTAATTGAGATATGATCATGAAATAAGAAGCAATTTAAAGCAAATTTATTTAGTATTTAATATACCAACGATCGTTTCTTCAAATCTTTAAATCTCCGAATTATGATTTTTAAATTTTAACTCTTTAAAAACATAAAAATAAATATAATTGAGATATGATCATGAAATAAGAAGCAATTTAAAGCAAATTTATTTAGTATTTAATATACCAAGGATCGTTTCTTCAAATCTTTAAATCTCCGAATTATGATTTTTAAATTTTAACTCTTCAAAAACATAACAATAAGTATTAGGTAAAAAATAAGCTTCGTATATGACGAACTAATTGAGATATGATCATGAAATAAGAAGCAATTTAAAGCAAATCTATTTAGTATTTAATATACCAAGGATCGTTTCTTCAAATCTTTAAATCTCCGAATTATGATTTTTAAATTTTAACTCTTCAAAAACATAACAATAAGTATTAGGTAAAAAATAAGCTTCGTATATGACGAACTAATTGAGATATGATCATGAAATAAGAAGCAATTTAAAGCAAATCTATTTAGTATTTAATATACCAAGGATCGTTTCTTCAAATCTTTAAATCTCCGAATTATGATTTTTAAATTTTAACTCTTTAAAAACATAAAAATAAATATTAGGTAAAAAATAAGCTTCGTAAATGACGAATTAATTGAGATATGATCATGAAATAAGAAGCAATTTAAAGCAAATTTATTTAGTATTTAATATACCAAGGATCGTTTCTTCAAATCTTTAAATCTCCGAATTATGATTTTTAAATTTTAACTCTTTAAAAACATAAAAATAAATATTAGGTAAAAAATAAGCTTCGTATATGACGAATTAATTGAGATATGATCATGAAATAAGAAGCAATTTAAAGCAAATTTATTTACTATTTAATGTACCAAAGATCGTTTCTTCAAATCTTTAAATCTCCGAATTATGATTTTTAAATTTTAACTCTTTAAAAACATAACAATAAGTATTAGGTAAAAAATAAGCTTCGTAAATGACGAATTAATTGAGATATGATCATGAAATAAGAAGCAATTTAAAGCAAATTTATTTAGTATTTAATATACCAAGGATCATTTCTTCAAATCTTTAAATCTCCGAATTATGATTTTTAAATTTTAACTCTTTAAAAACATAAAAATAAATATTAGGTAAAAAATAAGCTTCGTATATGACGAATTAATTGAGATATGATCATGAAATAAGAAGCAATTTAAAGCAAATTTATTTAGTATTTAATATACCAAGGATCGTTTCTTCAAATCTTTAAATCTCCGAATTATGATTTTTAAATTTTAACTCTTCAAAAACATAACAATAAGTATTAGGTAAAAAATAAGCTTCGTATATGACGAACTAATTGAGATATGATCATGAAATAAGAAGCAATTTAAAGCAAATTTATTTAGTATTTAATATACCAACGATCGTTTCTTCAAATCTTTAAATCTCCGAATTATGATTTTTAAATTTTAACTCTTTAAAAACATAAAAATAAATATAATTGAGATATGATCATGAAATAAGAAGCAATTTAAAGCAAATTTATTTAGTATTTAATATACCAAAGATCGTTTCTTCAAATCTTTAAATCTCTGAATTATGATTTTTAAATTTTAACTCTTCAAAAACATAACAATAAGTATTAGATAAAAAATAAGCTTCGTATATCACGAACTAATTGAGATATGATGCTGAAATAAGACGCAATTTAAAGCAAATTTATTTAGTATTTAATATACTAAAGATCGTTTCTTCAAATCTTTAAATCTCCGAATTATGATTTTTAAATTTTAACTCTTCAAAAACATAACAATAAGTATTAGATAAAAAATAAGCTTCGAATATCACGAACTAATTGAGATATGATGCTGAAATAAGACGCAATTTAAAGCAAATTTATTTAGTATTTAATATACTAAAGATCGTTTCTTCAAATCTTTAAATCTCCGAATTATGATTTTTAAATTTTAACTCTTCAAAAACATAACAATAAGTATTAGGTAAAAAATAAGCTTCGTATATGACGAACTAATTGAGATATGATCATGAAATAAGAAGCAATTTAAAGCAAATTTATTTAGTATTTAATATACCAAAGATCGTTTCTTCAAATCTTTAAATCTCCGAATTATGATTTTTAAATTTTAACTCTTCAAAAACATAACAATAAGTATTAGGTAAAAAATAAGCTTCGTATATGACGAACTAATTGAGATATGATGCTGAAATAAGACGCAATTTAAAGCAAATTTATTTAGTATTTAATATACTAAAGATCGTTTCTTCAAATCTTTAAATCTCCGAATTATGATTTTTAAATTTCAACTCTTCAAAAATATTTCCACAAATTTTATTGGTTCGTGATTTTTTAAAATTTTTAAAATGTTTTGGTTTCTTTCTCCAAATGTTTGCATACGGTTACTTCTATAACTTACTTCTATCTACCCTACAACACTCTACATAGGTTTTTTTGTGCTCATGTGCGCGCGCACATAAATCCTAAACATAGTGCGCATAAAAAGCTTTCACGTGCTTAAAAGAAATTACAGATGCAGAAGGAAAAAGTGCGTTTCTAAGCCACTTGGTGTGCACCTTTCGAAAACTCTTCATCATCAAATATGCCTATTAGTCTACCGCATCCTAGCAGAAAAAGAAAGTGAAATTATGTCTTGAAGATAATGTCTTGTGATGACCTTCTTACGCAAGTCGATGTCAATTCTCCTCATTTATAGTATAAATGAGATAATGTCAGGCAGATGATGTCTGTTCTCTGCAATTTAATTGACAAATAGTAGATCCACAAAGTTCTTCATCACCTTCTCACGCAAATCGATGTCAATTCTCCTCATTTATACTATAATAGCTTCTTTTAGCTCTAGCAGAAGTCTAGGTTTATCGACTTAGACTGAGATGAGACTCTGTCAGATCAGGAGAATCATACCTTCGAAACGTGAGATTACTTATCCAGGGAAAATAACTTTCACTGAGACTTTGGCCATACATCTATGAGAGAGATAGCCAAGTGGCCAAGAGATGGCCCAGTGGCCACCATGTTGTTGGAACCAAATATGTCTTGAGTTAATTTTCCGTCGATGCAATTCTCAATTTTAAGCAACACGGATTTTTTTGCTGAGCGTTTTTTGAAAACTATCGAGGACTATGTCTACACTGATATTAGTACGCGTTTAATAAAATTGATTGTTACAAAAAATTGGACAAGTTGGTTTACCCTACAGCATTCTACATAGGCTTGGTTCTTATGTGGTTGGCAGGACGAAATCGGTTTTTTCCTTCGAATTGTTGAGCATGGTTACTTCTGTAGGAAATAAGGAATTATTTACTATAAGGAATTTGGAGACATCCATGGGCCATGTAGGAAAAGCATCTATACATCTTTCAGAAGTATTTAGCTTTCATGAACAATATTCAGTCTTTTTATAAGAGTTACTTTGTAAAAAGAATATAACCTTCAATTATCTAGACTTGTATCAGCAGCTATGTAAAGAGAATATAGTCTTCATTTATAAAAATTTAGTATTAATCTAAATTATTGCTAGCAGTTTCTAGACTTCTGCCAGTGGCTATAATCGTCTATAAGCAATATCTGCAGTTCCTTTAGAAGTACTTATTGTTTAAGCAGCAATATTTAAACTTTTAATGGCAGCATCATCTGTAAATACATACAGGGTGATTCAAAAAACAAGAGGAAGACTTCTAGCTCAGATAAGATGAACTGTACTTGGGCTCGCAAATGCTTCCTTAAATGAGTTACGATTACGATTATATGTTATTATTTTAGATATTTTTAATACAGGGTGATTAATTCCTCTTTAGAACATTTTTTTGTGTTGTTTTGAATCATGCTGTATATTTTTTCATCTTTATGCTATTTTCCATGGCTAAACTTATACCTTTTCTATTTATTGATGATTTCAATCGAGCGTCTAATTTGTTGTTTATATGATTACCACAATTTAAATGTTGGTCAAAATTCGAAATGATTTTTAGGATTGATTTTTAGAATTTATTGATTCTATTGTGTATTGGATTTTGGTAACTTAAACTTTTTAAAATGACACTTGTCTTCATTCAGCTCTGAACACCATTTAGTAAGTAATTTCTGTACATTCTTAATAGCATCTTGTAGGTATTTTATAGTTATCTACAAATCATTACATTTTGTCATAATCAACAAATTATCCGCAAACAAAGCTTCATCATTAGATTTAAGGCATGGTATGTGATGCATAAATATATTATATAAGGTTGATGGTAATATACTTATTATACTTCCTGTTCTGACCATCGGGAATCTGAGTATGAGCCCATTTATTCTAATATAAAATGTATAAGTAGGATTGATTTTAATCCTTCTGTCTAAATTTTGTCAAAGACTTAGTTATATCTAAAAAAGTATGGTGGTGTAAGGGAAGGTGGATCAGTTTCATACAGTTTTTATAATTCGGCTTATAAAATTGCTTTCAGTTGGGTTGGGTTCATCAATTCGTTGAATTTATCAATTCATTCTTATGGTTTTGCAGTTTGTGTTCGGTTTGAGAACTAATAAATATCAAATCGTCGAAATCACCACGTAAATGTATTTGAAAGCATGTTGATCAGTCTTGATGATATTGAACTACCCCACGCTATAATGATTATATCGCCATTCATTATATTGAGTATTTGGAACTTGGGATCAAACCGGGTGTCAGAAGGATGACATATTCATAGCATGTTATTATGTTCAAACAACAAACTTGATCTCGTTTCATTTGCTCCCATAGCTGGTTGATCCAGTTGAAGGAAGCTTTGGGAGCCACCAGTTTGTATAAAATTTGTGATGGCCAAATAGATGACTGGAAAAATTCTGTTAACTGATTTATCTTTAGAGCAGCTTCATAGGCGCCAGTTCTTGAAAATAAATATGGGTGCTGAAAAAACCTATTGTTCGTTTGCAACGAAAATGCCTTCTACCAGCTCTGTTTACAGTTTTATAAGCAATATCTAATCTTTAGTTGACATTATTTCACATTTTGACGTCAACATTTTATATACCCAAAATATTTGGTATTTTATAAGCACAATCAAATCTTATTAACAGTTTTTTGCCTTTTGCAATAAAAATATCTTCATCAAGACTGCATTTTGTCCAATAAACAACATTTTCTGCCAGCAGTTTTACAAACAGTATCAAGTCTTTTAGAAGCAGTATTAAGTCTTTTGGGCACAATATCAAATCATCCAGAAGCCGTATCAAGTCTTCTGTAAACATTTCAAATCTTCCAGAGGCAATTTCAAGACTTTTGAGAGTATTTCAAGTTTTCTAGGTTCATTATTTAGGCTTCTAAAAGCAATATCAAAATTTCCAGAGGCCGTTTCAACCCTTTTGGAAACAGTTCAAGACTTTTGAAAACATTTCAAGTCTTTTAAAGGAAGTTAAAATCTTGAAAATGGTTCATTTGAACCATTTTCAGAAGAAGGTTCTGAAATACTTTTTCAAAAGATACGCGGTTAAACCTAAAACCTTCTAGTTATAGTTTTAGTATTAATTTAAACAATATTTCTAGTATTACATTGCTGTTTTCTTAAAGCTGAATAATCTGACTTTTTTTGTAATTTCTGATTATAATTATCAGCAAAACACAATTAAAGCATCAGTTCAATATCAAAAAACCAAAATAGATAAATGGACAACATTTATGAATACGCCATCTAAATATGACTTGTGTTATGAACCTATCCCATCACAAGAAAATAAAAATTTAATATTACTAGAAAGCCGTGAGTATTGTTTACACATCGATTCACAAACATAACCTCTCTATCTTTTAAGTGAAATAGTACTGATTAATCTAGAATGAACTCAGAAATTTACTAACGTGTGGCTGAATCACGTTTGGTGTCACATTATTCTATTGATATAAGCTTAACTAACTAAGAGATATCTAGTGTCTTAAGAGATATCTGCTTAATTACAAAACGTTTGTGTAATTGGTTATCTACTAAGTAAGGCTAAGGCCAATTAGATCTAAAACAGCTCTGTTTATATCAGGATTTGTTAATAACTCAGCTTTGTTTCCATGTCAACAAAAAGTAACCAGTTTTTAAGCATGAATTGAAGAACATTCATTAGCATTCTTCCAACTCTCGAAGGTGTTGAAGAAGTTCATGGAATTGCAGATACGTAATTATATAGACCAGTATGATATTTTTCCTGCAACGCAGTCTGGTTGTTTGTATGCATGATGATATTGTTAAAGCTCGAGATAGGAGCTTTCACGGAGTGGTTGTGCTCTTGGATTACAGTAAGGCCTTTGATAAAGTAAACCATCAGATGTTGCTCTCTATGCTGCATTATGTTGGTATGTCTGAAGAAGCAGTGTCTCTTGCTAGAAATTATTTATCCAATCACTCTCAAGTTGTGAAATTAAATAAAGAAATTTCAACCTGCCTGCCAGTAGAGGTAGGGGTTCTGTTCTCTATCTACACCTCTCTCTCTCTACATCATAAACCAGGAGCACTTTCTGAGTACTCTCTCAAGATGGCTTTAACCCCAATTCCGTCAAAGTCAAAAGTTTTTATTTTTGGTAATCTGTCACCTTCTGATATTAATATTAAGTTAAATGGGGAAAGTTTGACTGTATCCTTAGAGCCGAAGAATCTGGGATTGTTAGTTGACACCGACCTTCGGATTAGTGGCCATGTGACCGCTTGAATAAAAAAAAGCTTATCCAGCACTTCGATGTATTTATCCACACCGTTACATAACAAAAACACATCTTTGTGAAACGCTGGTTTTGGAAACTTTTGTACACTGTGCAGCGAACAGTGCGCAGTATACAAAAGTATTCAGAGAATGCAGAACCGCTGTCTCTGTTTCATTCACGAGGTTAGAAAACGTTTAAAAATATCTCACACTTTAATTAGCATAAACTGGTTAAATATAAGGAATTGTTTCAAATATTATTTTTATATCTGGCGCACAGAGTGGTCACTACGAGAAAGCCACCTTACTTAAATAATGAGATTACCTTAAACCTCAGGCAAAGATCCGCTCTTTTTAAACCATCTTTGTCATATAAAATAGCTATAGAGTACAATGTATGTCCTTTTGAGCTGAAAATTTTAAAGGCTGGCGTTTTTAAAATGAAGGTATGTGCCGCTCTGTTGTCACTTCAAAAATTATATCAATTAAAGAACTGAATTAATAATGGGGATGTACAAGAGCCTATATTTTTACAGAGGATGCTGCTATTAAAAGGAAATAAAAGGAATTGCAGATATTGCTTGAAGACGATTATAGCCACTGGCAGAAGTCTAGGAACTGTTAACAATGTTTTTGACTAATACTAAATTTTGATAAATTAAGACTTTATTCTCTTTACATAGCTGCTGGTAAAAATCTAGATAATTGAAGATTACATCCTTTTTATAAAGTAACTCTTATAAAAAGACTGAATATTGCTTGTGAAAGCTAAATACTTCTAAAAGATGTATTGATGGTTTTCCTATATGGACCATGGATGTACCTCAAATTCCTTATAGTAAATAATTCCTTATTTCTTACAGAAATAACCATGCTCAACAATTCGGAGGAAAAAACCGATTTCGTCCTGCCAACCACATAAGAACCAAGCCTAAGTAGAATGGTGTAGGGTAAACCAACTTGTCCAATTTTTGTAGAAATCAATTTTATCAAATTCTTACTAATATCAGTGTAGACATAGTACACGATAGTTTTCAAAAAACGCTCAGCAAAAAAATCCGCGTTGTTCAAAATTGAGAATTGCATCGACGGAAAATTAACTCAAGAAATGTTTGGTTCCAACAAGATGGTGGCCACTGGGCCATCTCTTAGCCACTTCGCCATCTCTCACATTGATGTATGGCCAAAGTCTCAGTGAAAGTTATTTTCCCTGGATAAATAATCTCACGTTTCGAAGGTGTGATTCTCCTGATCTGACAGTGTCTCATCTCAGTCTAAGTCGATAAACCTAGACTTTTGAAAGAGCTAAAAGAAGCTATTATAGTATAAATGAGGAGAATTGACATCGACTTGCGTAAGAAGGTGGTGAAGAACTTTGTGGATATACTATAGCAGTAAATTGCAGAAAACGGACGTCATCATAAGACATTATCTTCAAGACATAATTTCACTTTCTTTTTCTGCTAGGATACAGTAGACTAATAGGCATATTTGATGATGAAGAGTTTTCGAAAGGTGCACACCAAGTGGCTTAGAAACGCACTTTTTCCCTTTGCATCTGTAATTTCTTTTAAGCACATGAAAGCTTTTTATGCACACTATGTGGATTTAGGATTTATGTGCGCGCGCACATGAGCACAAAAAAACCTATGTAGAGTGTTGTAGGGTAGATAGAAGTAACTTATAGAAGTAATCGTATGCAAAAATTTGGAGAAAGAAACCAAACATTTTAAAAATTTTAAAAAATCACGAACCAATACAATTTGTGGAAATAAACTCTGTATTTTATGATAAAATTTTTATTTCAAATTTTTTTCGATGAAATTGATGGTTTATGAGTTATAAGGTCGTCCCAATTTAAGTGCCTCACCCGGTATATTATTAAAATTGAGTGATTTTTAAATAAATTTCAATACCTCACGATTTTTATGACATAGCTCATTACGTTCATAAGAATTTGTATATGGTGCACTAAATGCATATCAAATGTGCTTCAACCTGTCTCTTATTCCTTCTTATATCTCAATTCATTTATAAGATGCGACATTTTAAGATTCTTGTGTTTAAAGTTATAACAATAAAACATACAGTGTTGAACTTAAATAATCATAACTGTGGTGTTTGTGCAAAAGAAAAAATTATTTATGATGCACTAAATGTTTATTAAATTTGCTTTAAAATATTTCTAATATCATCATTTTATCTTACTTGGTTCTTAGCATATGATTCTTTTAAATTTATGTTCAAAATCGATAATACTCATATATACAGAGTTGAAATAAAAAGTCACATCTTCGATGATAATGAAAAATAAGTATTTGAGCTTATGAATATAATGAACTTATCTCTTGTTTCATCATGATATTTTAATTCTTTTGTGAGATACAGTCAGTATATATTTAAATTTTAATATACTGGGTGAGGCTTTCAGTTGAGACGATCTTATAATCAAAAATGCATCAATGGCATGGAAAAAGTTTCAGATGAAGAACTTTTCAAATGGATGCTTGTATTTATTCATCATTATGTTATTCTTCATGACAAAATACATAACTTTTCTTTGTAATATTTTTTTATTCCACAAATATTACGTATAATACAAATTCAAAGTGCTACCAAGGTACAACAAAATTAAGATCAAGTAAGTTGGCAATATCAAGTAGACCAAAAGATATGGCAGTTGTTTTAGTGTCCATATCTGTGAAAATTTGCTATAGCTGCAAATTCATTCATTGAATCATTAATTAAGCTTGAAAAGACGCTATACGAATATTACATAAAGTAAAATGATTTTTGTTTCTTCAAATTAACGATGGAATTTGTAGCTAAGAGGTTTTTTGACAGATATGGATACTAAAACAATTGCTATCTATAATGGCCTCCTTAATATTTGCAGCCCACTTTGCACTTTGTTTAAACAAAAAAAATTTTCTAATAAAGGCTATGTATTTTGCTAAGGAGAATGGCACCATAATGAAGATAAGATAATTGAAAGACATAAATGGTGCTTATGAAGAAAATTTGATCTGAAACTGTTTTGGATAAAATCAATGGCTTTATGTTTCTATAATAATCATTTTATAAAATTTCCTCATTCTTCGATGCTTTAAATCGTTAAAATGTAATACAAAGAAAAGAATGAATTAAAATTTCAAGGAATTATAAATCTGAATTAGAATTTTATCGTCAATTATAAATGAAGAGATAAATTTTTGAAATATAATAAGGAAGTATTTGAGAAGTAATGAAGTTCTTTTTACAGAATAACTCCTATAAAAAGACTAAATATTGCTGATGAAAGCTAAATACTTCTGAAAAATGTATAGATGGTTTTGCTGCATGGACCATGGATGTACCCCAAATTCCTTACAGTAAATAATTCCTTATTTCTTACAGAAGTAACCATGCTCAACAATTCGGAGGAAAGACCGATTTCGTCCTGCCAACCACATAAGAACTAAGCCTATATAGAATGCTTTAGGGTAAACCAACTTGTTCAATTTTTTGTAACAATCAATTTTATCAAATTCTTACTAATATCAGTGTAGACATAGTCCTCGATAGTTTTCAAAAAACGCTCAGCAAAAAAAATCGCGTTGCTCAAAATTGAGAATTGCATCGACGGAAAATTAACTCAAGAAATGTTTGGTTCCAACAAGATGGTGACCACTGAGCCATCTCTTGGCCACTTGTCCATCTCTCTCATTGATGTATGGCCAAAATCTCAGTGAAAGTTATTTTCCCTGGATAAGTAATATCACGTTTCGAAGGTGTGATTCTCCTGATCTGACAGCGTCTCATCTCAGTCTAAGTCGATAAACCTAGACCTCTGAAAGACCTAAAAGAAGCTATTATAGTATAAATGAGCACATGAACTTTGTGGATCTACTATTTGTCAATTAAATTTCAGAAAACAGACGTCATCTGCCTGATATTATCTTCAAGACATAATTTCACTTTTCTGCTAGGATATGGTAGACTAATAGGCATATTTGATGATGAACTGTCTGTCTATTTTCTTAAATTAAGGTTAGTTCTGAAAGAAGTCTGGATACTTTTTAAATTTTCAATCAATTCTGTATGTATCAACATGCAAGGTGTTGATACATACAAGGTGATCAACATCATACAGAATATTTTCCCTCTTTATCTAATGAAAGTGTTGTCTGTAACGTTTTTAAATAATAATATTTATTTAAATATTTTTAAAATAAATAAAATTGAATCAGTATTTTGATAAGATTTTAAGAATAGAAGTTAAAAAAATCGTATGTCAAAAACAAAGTGAAATATAATGATGCAATTAGAAAGGTTTTAAAACAAATTTAGTACAGATTTAGTGAGCCATAAACTATTTCTTGGTATGCATAAACACAATTGTTACGATTGTTTAATCTCAACACTGTACGTATTGTTGTTATAAATTTTGGCACAAAAAAGTCAAAAGGTCACATCTTAGAAACGAATTGAGATATAATGATGAAACAAAAAAAATGAAGTAAATTTAATATGTATTTGATATTCTGATTAATTTTTATTTTTGTTTTAGATTTTAATGTTGTAAAGGATCAGAGGAAGAAATTTTATTTATCTGAAAATTGAAAAATATATATAAAAATTGTATTTAACGTTTTATTACCTGTTTAAACGTCGTTAATTTGAAATAAAGTTGAAGTAAGTAAACGTATAAACAAGTATTTTCTAATTTAAAAATTAAAAAAAAAGCATTTACCTCAAATTATTTCTGATGAACAATTAATTAATTACAACACACAATCCACAAAGTCAATTTTTTTAAAATTAAAAACATTTAATGTCTCCGCGATTGGAAGAACACAAAACTTATGTCGAGTTCTCGGCCATCTCTTCGTGGCTCTCTTCGTTCACCGCCATTTTGGGGTTCTTCTCCGTCGCCAGAAGAAAGAAAAAACCTATAATAAAAGAGGAATCCGAAACGAAGGAAAAAATCCGGGGAGAGAACAAAAACCGTCGCAAACCCGAATTACGCAATAAAACCATAAAAACCAACCCTAAAATCTTCGAAACTCATTGTTTTGAATAGACGAAAAGTGAAACTTTGCACGATTTCACTTTTCAGGTATCCTAAGAAACGGAAACGCGTATTTTTTGCGGTTTAACCGCAAAACTTGGTTCAGTTCATCTTTGAAACGCGAGCGGTTTACAAAAACTTTACTTAAAGTCGAATTCAAATATTTTAGAAGTATTTGATGATAACAAAGTGATTTTTTTTAAATAAATAATTTGATTATGGCCCGTCGCGAACTGCCTTAAATCCAATGGGATACTAAGACCCGCGACGAAAACGTTATGCGTTCGAAGTGTGTGGATATTTCTGAAACGCCTACTCGCCGAGATTGTAAACAATGTGAGTGTGGGGGATTTTAATTTTTTACTTTATTTTTTTTTAATTCTTTGAAATAAAAAAATAATGCAATAATAAGGAAGAAAAATCGAGTTGACCCGGTTTTGATGTTAAAATCAATACGAAAAAGCGCAGGGAATTCATTCAAGTCATCCCACGATTTAGTTCTTTAAGGATTTAGAATAATTACTGGCAATAAAATTTGCTTAATTTGATTGGCAAAAGGGTTGGGATTCATTCAAATTTAGATTAAAAATTTGTGTCTTAAAAAAAGTTTTCTTATCTAAATCAATCTTATCTAAAATGACTTCCAGTATCTTGATTGCAATGTTATAAGAATCCATATTGATGTTCTTGGGTTGTTAGCAAATTAATCTCAACAATTAATCTTAACACTTAATTTCTTAGATTAATTGCAAAATTAAGGCTCTGTGTGATCATCGTGTCCATTAAGTTATTCTGCAATATTTTTTGAAGCACTATTTGTTAATTAATCTCAATTAAGTTTCGATCCATCAATGCTATATGTGTATTATACATTTTACAGCTATAATTTGCAGCTTGAAGATTGAGTCGTAGTTACCATTAATCAACATATATTATTCGTGCCAGAAGTCAAGGCCCCTCACTTTAGAGATCGATATCTTCGAAATCGCTCAATGAAAAAAATTGCAGTAAAATTTATTGTAATAAATAAGAAATTACGGTTTAGTAAGATGCGAAATAACTGCATCTTACTAAATCGTGATTTTCCACGAAACTGTATGGAATAATATACCCCATATTAAGAATACATTGAGTTACCACCAATATTCAAATTTGAACATTTTTCCCCAAACAATTTTTGAGAAAAAAAATCGCAAAGTAGACAAAGTTGTCGAACCTCTCAAAAATCGGGTACTTCTTTAATTAACTCGCGATAACAGGAAAACTTAACTAAATTTCTATGATGCACAGAAATCTTCACTGAGTACAATAAACTTTACCCCAATTTTTTTCATCGAGTGATTTCGAAGATAACGATCTCTAAAGTGAGGGGCCTTGACATCTGGCACGGATAATAGGATTATTGCTACTTTTTGATTTTAAAGCGTTTAAGTTTTCAAAATAAATACATGAAATAAAATCGGATATTTCAATGAATTAATCAGGGACCTTTTATAAACTACAAACATTTTATTCTAATTCCTTTCATTTTCCTATTATAATGTAAATTCACGAAAATGACGATATTGGTATTTATTTAACGATTTTGAAGCGGTTGAAGCATATATCGATGAAATAAAATCAGTTATTACCGGTGATGTAAAATTACGGTAATTAATAATTTGTGTAAACACTTTTTTGGTCTCAACGTTTATTCTAACGTAATTTAATAATTTTTTGATAAATTATTAGAGTAACATTTTTATTATTTCGATTTAATAACCATTTATGCAAACTACAAAAGAAAAACTTAAATGTATCTGCGTAAAATTTTCTTTATTATTTTGATTTATTAAAATGTTTATCTACCCTTCGTTCAGCAATACACGCGAATTAGATTTTTTGTCTTTATCATATAAATTTAATGTTAGAGTAACTAATTTGCATTTACTCAAACAAAAAGGTATTTATTCCTTAAAAAATACAGGGTGTTTATAAATTAATACAAACAAAGTATACGATGTAACGTAATAAACGATGTCTCATATGCATATATGTAAGTTAATGTAAAACTTGATAATACGTTCCATTGCAAATAGATTTCAACATTTTTTATATTATAACGTTTATTTAAAGAAATATCTACATAATCTACTTTATGCTTTCTTCTGTATCGTATCAAAAAACCTGGAATGTGATTCAATCACGTAGCAGTTTCACTCCACATTATCGTAAAATAAATTTGCAGCTTGCAGACGCAACATTTTCCCATGCACTTTTAACATTTTTCTGATTGCATCAGATTTTGATTTCATTTTTCTGATTGCATCAGATTTTGATTTCATTTTTCTGATTGCATCAGATTTTGATTTCATTTTTCTGATTGCATCAGATTTTGATTTCATTTAATGCTTTATTATGCTCTTCAACAAGTTCATCGACATCATTGCTATTTATCTCCAGCCCAATTGTATTAGGTAAAGATACAATCTCTATCACTAAAAGCTCTACATCTTGTTTGTCAAACTTCTCAGAACGACATTCAACAGCGCTTTCCGGCCAAAGTTTTATTCAAGCTGAAATGAGGGTCTTTTCATTGACACTTTGAGGTAGGTAACGATATGAAAATGATGTTTCCAAAATTCTCTAAGAGTCAGGTTGATCTCCTCAGTGACCTCAAAACAACGTTCGAAGAATATTTTAGTGCAAAGTTTTTTGAAATTGGAAGTTACCTGCTGGGCTATAGATTGAAGTAACAGAGTGGTATGGGGAGGCAGAAGAAAAGATTTTGATGAAATTAAATTCTTCAAAGAGATCGTATTATAGGCCTGGAGGATGATAAAGTTGTCCATTACAAGTAAGGCTTCATTACAAGTGGCAAATTCATCTCTAATAGATATTTTTTCACAGAAGGTCAAAATGCTTGATTGATCCAATCAATGAAAATATTGCGTTGTTGGATCTCCACATGACATATAAGTTGTTCTTTTGAATTTTATATTTTTGAAAGCTCGTGGAGTTTCTGAATGGTAAACAACTACATCTTTACACACTTATAAATCACAATTAAATACTTGTTTGGGAGATAGTTTTTGGTAACTACAAGTTATTTGAAGTTCTCGATGAAAATTTAGGCAGCCTTTATGTCAGTGCTTGCTGCTTCACCATACCTCACAACGCTGTAGATACCAGTTCTTCTTTTGAATTTTTCGAACCACCCACGAATGCAATTACGAGCGAGGTCGTAATTGCATTTCATTTATTCATATGAGAAGCAGCCTTTCAACATCGTTGAGAATTTGTAACCGTTGGGTAGAATTTCTTGTCACTCCCTTTGACCTTATCCTTATTCTTGAGGATAGTGCAAATTGTTGATGTACGGCGGTTGTACGTGCGAACAAAATCAAACATACTCACACCTTATTTAAGTTTTTCAATGATTTCCTGTTTTATTTCTAGGGCTATTTCTCTTCTTTTATACATAGTTGGTTTCTTGTATCTTATTTATCAGGGATATTAGAAATAATTATTAAACCTTCTACAAAACCGAATAATATCTAAACACAAACGTCACTAACACATTAACGTAGTGAGTGGTAAACACACAGATAGAACACGAAAGCGATAGTGATGAAAGTTTCAATGCACAACCGAGTGACAAGACTGAGGGACTTCCCCAATTCGTATCACTTGCTATGCGAAATATCGATCGTTAAGCAAGACAATTTATTTTACTTGTTATGCGAAATACACGTTATGAGAGGTTCTCGTTAAGTCAGGTTCCATTGTATTGTTATTTAGGAGGTACCCAAAATTCGGACAATCTATCCATAAATAATTATTAGTATTTAATATCTGTTGATAAATAAGATGTTATTTAGTGCTCTTAAGCATTTCAAGTCTTCCATAGGCAAAAGTCTTCTGGAAACATTTCAACTCTTCTAGAAACACTACCAAATTCCTACCATTTGAAGCCTTCTTATAGATCTGATATATCTTCCTCATAGACAATATCAATTCTTCTAGAAACAGTATTTGTAAAGTCCTCTAGAAGCATTTGAAGTCTTTCAGAGGCAATATGAAGTGTTCTGAAAGCATTTCAAATCTTTTAGAAACAGTATTAAGTTTTCCATAAGAAATATCAAGTTTTCTAGCAGCAGTGTCAAGTCTTCCAAAGGCAAAATCGTCTTCTATAAACAGTTCAAATTTTTCAGCGTCTGACATCTTCTGATAATCGTATCGAGCCTTCTGGAAATATGTCAAGTCTTCTTAATCAATACCTTAATAATTTATGAAAAAATTGTTTGGTAATTCAGAATAAATTACGGTAAATATTTTGGTAATTTACGAGGTAAAATACAAATTCACATCACTTTATTATTATTAAAAAACAAAAATCTCTATTACCATAATAAAGGACCAAGTAGTTACCAAAGATACTGTCATCTCTAGAAAATTTACTATCAAAAAAGATTAAAATATTTTAAACTTTATTATTAAATTAATTCTTGGTTTCCAAAAGATGCAACGTATATTGCTAAAAGCAAACATAAAATATTCTCTTGAGTGCATTTTTCAATCCTCCGCTTATCGTCTATCATTCGAGCCAAAACTCTTGGTTACTCTGATCAACAACTTGTTCGAATTCTTAAGATATCTTAATATATTATTCATGATTTATAGAGAAAACTGTCTATTTTATCGTGAAGAAACCGGCTCTTGAAAATATTTATTTGTTTTTGAGATATAAATCATTAAATTCAACGTGAACATTTATGGCTATCAAGTTAATTAAAATCACCAAAAATCGAATTCTTGAGATATTTTAATGAAATATTCAAAATTTATAGAGATAAGTGTCTATTTTGTTATGGCGAGAACCAAATTAGAAAATCTTTATTGGTTTTTGAGATAAAGATTATTTGAGTTAACCTTATTTTTTGTGATTTTTTGAAATTAATAATCTTGTTTTAAAAAAACACAAAAAATCGAATTCGTAAGATATCTTAATGAATTATTCATGATATATACAGACAACTGTCTATTTTCTCGTGATGAAAGTGGATCTTGAAAATATTTATTCGTTTTTGAGATATAAATCATTAAATTCAACGTGAACATTTATGGCTATCACAAGTTAATTAAAATCACCAAAAATCGAATTCTTGAGATATTTTAATGAAATATTCAAAATTCATAGAGATAAGTGTCTATTTTGTCATGGTGAGAACCAAATTAGAAAATCTTTATTCGCTTTTGAGAAAAAGATTATTTAAGTTAACCTAATTTTTTATGATTTTTTGAAATTAATAATCTTGTTTTAAAAAATCACGAAAAATTGAATTCTTAAGATATCTTAATGAATTACTCATGATTTATAGAGAAAATTGTCTATTTTATCGTGAAGAAACCGGATCTTGAAAATATTTATTCGTTTTTGAGATATAAATCATTAAATTCAACGTGAACATTTATGGCTATCACAAGTTAATTAAAATCACCAAAAATCGAATTCTTGAGATATTTTAATGAAATATTCAAAATTCATAGAGATAAGTGTCTATTTTGTCATGGTGAGAACCAAATTAGAAAATCTTTATTCGCTTTTGAGAAAAAGATTATTTAAGTTAACCTAATTTTTTATGATTTTTTGAAATTAATAATCTTGTTTTAAAAAATCACGAAAAATTGAATTCTTAAGATATCTTAATGAATTACTCATGATTTATAGAGAAAATTGTCCATTTTATCGTGAAGAAACCGGATCTTGAAAATATTTATTCGTTTTTGAGATATAAATCATTAAATTCAACGTGAGCATTTATGGCTATCACAAGTTAATTAAAATCACCAAAAATCGAATTCTTGAGATATTTTAATGAAATATTCAAAATTCATAGAGATAAGTGTCTATTTTGTCATGGTGAGAACCAAATTAGAAAATATTTATTCGCTTTTGAGAAAAAGATTATTTAAGTTAACCTAATTTTTTATGATTTTTTGAAATTAATAATCTTGTTTTAAAAAATCACGAAAAATCGAATTCTTAAGATATCTTAATGAATTACTCATGATTTATAGAGAAAATTGTCTATTTTATCGTGAAGAAACCGGATCTTGAAAATATTTATTCGTTTTTGAGATATAAATCATTAAATTCAACGTGAACATTTATGGCTATCACAAGTTAATTAAAATCACCAAAAATCGAATTCTTGAGATATTTTAATGAAATATTCAAAATTCATAGAGATAAGTGTCTATTTTGTCATGGTGAGAACCAAATTAGAAAATCTTTATTCGCTTTTGAGAAAAAGATTATTTAAGTTAACCTAATTTTTTATGATTTTTTGAAATTAATAATCTTGTTTTAAAAAATCACGAAAAATTGAATTCTTAAGATATCTTAATGAATTACTCATGATTTATAGAGAAAATTGTCCATTTTATCGTGAAGAAACCGGATCTTGAAAATATTTATTCGTTTTTGAGATATAAATCATTAAATTCAACGTGAACATTTATGGCTATCACAAGTTAATTAAAATCACCAAAAATCGAATTCTTGAGATATTTTAATGAAATATTCAAAATTCATAGAGATAAGTGTCTATTTTGTCATGGTGAGAACCAAATTAGAAAATATTTATTCGCTTTTGAGAAAAAGATTATTTAAGTTAACCTAATTTTTTATGATTTTTTGAAATTAATAATCTTGTTTTAAAAAATCACGAAAAATCGAATTCTTAAGATATCTTAATGAATTACTCATGATTTATAGAGAAAATTGTCTATTTTATCGTGAAGAAACCGGATCTTGAAAATATTTATTCGTTTTTGAGATATAAATCATTAAATTCAACGTGAACATTTATGGCTATCACAAGTTAATTAAAATCACCAAAAATCGAATTCTTGAGATATTTTAATGAAATATTCAAAATTCATAGAGATAAGTGTCTATTTTGTCATGGTGAGAACCAAATTAGAAAATCTTTATTCGCTTTTGAGAAAAAGATTATTTAAGTTAACCTAATTTTTTATGATTTTTTGAAATTAATAATCTTGTTTTAAAAAATCACGAAAAATTGAATTCTTAAGATATCTTAATGAATTACTCATGATTTATAGAGAAAATTGTCCATTTTATCGTGAAGAAACCGGATCTTGAAAATATTTATTCGTTTTTGAGATATAAATCATTAAATTCAACGTGAACATTTATGGCTATCACAAGTTAATTAAAATCACCAAAAATCGAATTCTTGAGATATTTTAATGAAATATTCAAAATTCATAGAGATAAGTGTCTATTTTGTCATGGTGAGAACCAAATTAGAAAATATTTATTCGCTTTTGAGAAAAAGATTATTTAAGTTAACCTAATTTTTTATGATTTTTTGAAATTAATAATCTTGTTTTAAAAAATCACGAAAAATCGAATTCTTAAGATATCTTAATGAATTATTTATGATTCATAGAGAAAACTGTCTATTTTATCGTGAAGAAACCGGATCTTGAAAATATTTATTCGTTTGTGAAATATAAATCATTAAATTCAACGTGAACATTTATGGCTATCACAAGTTAATTAAAATCACCAAAAATCGAATTCTTGAGATATTTTAATGAAATATTCGAAATTTATAGAAATAAGTGCCTATTTTTGTCATAGTGAGAACCAAATTAGAAAATCTTTATTCGCTTTTGAGAAAAAGATTATTTAAGTTAACCTAATTTTTTTATGATTTTTTGTAATTAATACTCTTGTTTTAAAAAATCACGAAAAATCGAATTCTTAAGATATCTTAATGAATTATTTATGATTCATAGAGAAAACTGTCTATTTTATCGTGAAGAAACCGGATCTTGAAAATATTTATTCGTTTGTGAAATATAAATCATTAAATTCAACGTGAACATTTATGGCTATCACAAGTTAATTAAAATCACCAAAAATCGAATTCTTGAGATATTTTAATGAAATATTCGAAATTTATAGAAATAAGTGCCTATTTTTGTCATAGTGAGAACCAAATTAGAAAATCTTTATTCGCTTTTGAGAAAAAGATTATTTAAGTTAACCTAATTTTTTTATGATTTTTTGTAATTAATACTCTTGTTTTAAAAAATCACGAAAAATCGAATTCTTAAGATATCTTAATGAATTATTTATGATTCATAGAGAAAACTGTCTATTTTATCGTGAAGAAACCGGATCTTGAAAATATTTATTCGTTTGTGAAATATAAATCATTAAATTCAACGTGAACATTTATGGCTATCACAAGTTAATTAAAATCACCAAAAATCGAATTCTTGAGATATTTTAATGAAATATTCGAAATTTATAGAAATAAGTGCCTATTTTTGTCATAGTGAGAACCAAATTAGAAAATCTTTATTCGCTTTTGAGAAAAAGATTATTTAAGTTAACCTAATTTTGTATGATTTTTTGAAATTTATAATCTTGTTTTAAAAAATCACGAAAAATCGAATTCTTAAGATATCTTAATATATTATTCATGATTTATAGAGAAAACTGTCTATTTTATCGTGAAGAAACCGGATCTTGAAAATATTTATTCGTTTTTGAGATATAAATCACTAAATTCAACGTGAATATTTATGGCTATCTCAAGTTAATTAAAACTCACAAAAAATCGAATTCTTGAGATATTTTAGTGAAACATCCAAAATTTGTAAGTAACTATTTTGTCATGGTGAGAGCCAAATTGGAAAATCTTTATTCGTTTTTGATATAAACCTGATTTTTTATATTTTGAAATTCATAATAAATATAATTTACCTAAAACTGTTCTCTGTGTAATTGAGCCTTTAAAATGTTTTCTTATTTGTTAATTATGTTCTTTTAGTAATAATTTTCGTTATTATTTGATTTCCTTTTGTTAATTTTCGTTATTATTAATTTCTTGTTTAGCAATTTTTTACTTTTGTTAAGAAATGATTCGTTTATGTTATTTATTGTGATTTATTACTGGATGCTTCGCAGGGCTTTCCACTTTTCATTTCAAATAGAATAAATAAATAATTTTACGAATTGTTATTAAAAATTTTTACCACCACCTATCGGGAATAAATAAGTAATCGATTTTTTGACAAAACTCTCAAAAACCCTTCGATAACTTTTATGTGCAATATCTGATAAAAGATGTCGATCTAATAACTGTTGCACCGATATCTAGTCAATACTATAACGTATGAGAAACCGGGCAATAACTTTTTAAGTATATTTGGCATTTTTGCAAATTAAAGCTTTCGTTCCATAATGATGGTCTTTCTAGATGTCAATAATAATTCAGTGTCACAATTTTAATTTCATTCAGGCCTTCAAACGTTGGGGTACAAATGCTCCCAAACGCTCTGCAAAATTGTAGAAAGAAAAACAAATTTTGAGATTTTGTTTTGTATTTCATTGGTGTCGAGACATATAAAACCATTTCATAACATTAGCTTTCTTTAAGATTAATAATCCAAATAAATCTCGAGTTACGACTAAACCGACTTAAGACGAAATCATTGGAACGTGACCCCATTGTAAGTCGAGTATTACCTGTAAGAAGAATTTAACGTTGTGTTATAAGAGTATTGTATTAAAATTAAAATATTTAAATTTTACTCATATGTTTAATAATAGTTTTGTTTAATATTTCGTTAAGAGCATAACAAAATGTAACAAAAAAAATTCTTTTTTTGAATTACGACCTAAAAGTATTAAGGGAAAAGAGAGTTTTGGGAATGACGTGAAGGAAACTTCGGGCGATAAATCGCGCGGAAATAACTTGAATTACGTCCAGAACGTGCCACTTCGAAACTGGTGCTCGCTTCCTTCGTGTTCCTTTTTTTGCACCCTTTTTCCTTCCGGCGCACCCGTATTTTCCCGATTTTCATTGGCGGCGGGTTTTACGATCCCGACTGTACGCGTCGAGGCGTCTCAGATGGGAAAGACGTGTTCCGTTACTTTCAACCGAAAAAGAAAAATCGTGTTTTGTGGAAAAATTTTTATTAAAAATTTTAAATTAAAATATTAAAAATTCCTCTTTCAAATTAAAAAAAAAGAGAAAGAGGAAGAAGCTAAAATTAAAAGGAGAAAAGAAAATAAAAGGTTTTTTTATAGTGGTCTTAATGGCCGGTTTAAACTTGTCAACAAGGGGGATTATTGGCAGTGATTTTCCCATAAAAATTACTCACACCGTTTAAAACGAGTTAAATCAAAAATTATCTCGATATTCCCATTTTTTTAAATAAAATTTTAGTTTGAAGCGTTATTTTGAGCGATTTGAAATTATTCAATTAATATTTTACGGGCCCCATCATTTATGATGCGGCACGTTTCTAAACAGTTTTCCGATTACAATACAAATTGTGTTTTGCGGTGAGATTCCGAAGATGCGCGAGAATAAATTTTAAAACTTAAGAGAAAATTCATAAAAAAGATTTAATAACTTATCGAGTGATATCCGGGTTTGGATTATTTTCGAAAAATTATACGTTGAAATAGATCTTCGTTGACAAACTCATCTTAATTTTAATAACGTCGTAAAGTAAATTCATTTGAAACGGGATACTGTTGTGTGTTCTGTCTGGTTTTGTGAAATAAGCAGAGAGGCGGAGGAAGATGTGAAGATTCTTAGTGAGGAGATCAAAAGATTATTCTTGGTTCTTGGAAAATGAAATGAAGTAACCGAAATTTTCTTGGAAGCCGTTTTAAATCAGATTTTTCATCTTATTTTTAAAATTCAAAAACGATATTAGACGAAATTCAAGTGATGGGTAATAATGTGGTGAGGAGGAACGTGCGGTTTCGTTCCACGTTTGTCTTAATAAACGCATTAACCACTAATGCACCACACGCGTACTTACAATTAGTTTGATTTCGAAGAGATCGATTCATTTAAAATCAAAACGAGATTATCTAAATTAATAAATCGAGATATAAATTTTTTTTAAAGAGGTAAAAGATAGACAATTATTGTTTGAGCTACCGAAGAAACTTCGTTTACCGGATTACGACGTTCTACCGTGACAAACACAACAATGGCTTATTAACTTCTTCGTCATTTCCTTTCTCTCAAAAAAAAAATCAAATAAAATAAAATAAATAAAGACAAAGAAAACTAAAAAACTCACCAAAAAAGAAAAAAAAATTAAATTAAAATTAAAGTCGCGTGAAATCAAACACCCTGTATATATCTTTTGAGTAAACGTGATGGAAAAAGCAAGGAGACCTGAGAGCTTGTAGAAGCCGTGCGGTCGTAAAACGGGCGACGTTCGCCCAAAAAGAAAAGAAAGGAAAAAAAGGGAGAGAAATAAGAATAAGAAAAGACGATTCACGTCGGAGAGTGCCTCGTGCAGATAGCGCAGAAATAACGTTGCTCAGCGAAAAGTTCTCCGCCATCTTCCCAACTACGCCCTCTACAATCGTCTCCGGACTTTTAGTACATTGTATTTTACAGTGCGGTCATCCGGCATAATTGAGAGGAGAGCGCGTTTAATTGGATTTCTTGGAAATACACCGAACCCCTTTTTAATACATCGGGATTAATTAAGGATTTAAATTAAAACAAAAATGTTAAAAACAAAAATAAAAAAAATGAATTTTATGATGTTGTTTTTTTTTTGATTTAGGGTGGTGCGTGGTGTTAGAGGAAAGGGAAAAGGGTGGGATGGCAAAGCGCCATCTGGAGTAACGACCGGCAATCATGCCTTCCAATTATAGATATTGCTATCTTTGCCGTCTCCGTCCGCCTCCGTTAGGTGCTCCTATTTATGGACGACGAGAAGGCCATGTGAGATGAAGATCTTGATTGGTGAAGGGTGAACGATATTGGCTTTAATTATAATTAAAAGTCATATTTTTTTGCTCAAAATGGGTTTTTCAAAATCATATAATTAAATGAAAACTCTTTTTAAAGTGTTATACTTTAAAATGTAAATTAAACTTTAAGTAGAAGATCTATGACGCGCAAAATCAATATTGATTTTTTATTAAGTTGTTATTGCATCAAATTACTATATTTTGAGCGAAAGTCGAGCAGATCTTTCGAAAATATTCTATATTTCTTGCATTTGGTAGTTATAGCATGTTAAGTTTGGACCCTAACTATTTAAGGATAAAGATTTATACGAAACTTTGTATTCTTCTCAAGATATACAATAAACGATTTCGCTTCAAATCGCCGAGGTCAACTTGAACATAAAACTAACACAAAAATATTTGTTTTGGGGAAATGTAGCGCCTCGTCTCCAGATGACCTTGGCAACTTGAGGATAAAAATGCTCTTATAGGAAATATTGTACCCTTCCTGAGGTAGAAAACCAAAGATTTCAGTTCAAATATAACAACTCTTTGTTATACTTTAAAATATAAATTAAACCATAAATAGAAGATCTGTGATGAAGATCACACGACTCATAGACCGCGCAAAATCAATACTGATTATTTAATAAGTTGTTATTTCATCAAATTACTATATTCTGAGCGAAAGTCGAGCAGATCTTTCGAAAATATTCTATATTTCTTGAATTTGGCAGTTATAGCATGTTAAGTTTGGGCCCTAGCTATTTAAGGATAAAGTTCTTATACGAAAATTTGTATCCTTCTCAAGATATATAAAGAATGATTTCGCTTTAAATCGCCGAGGTCCACTTGAACACAAAATTAACACAAAAACGTTTGTTTTGAGGAAATGTAGCGCCTCGTCACTAGATGACCTTGGCAACTTGACGATAAAAATGCTCTTATAGGAAATATTGTACCCTTCCTGAGGTAGAAAACGAACGATTTCAGTTCAAGTATAACGACTCTTTGTTATACTTTAAAATTTAAATTAAACCTTAAGTAGAAGACCACACGACTCAAAGACAGCGCAAAATCAATACAAATTGTTTATTAAGTTGTTATTTCATCAAATTACTATATTCTGAGCGAAAGTTGAGCAGATCTTTCGAAAATATCCTAAATTTCTTGCATTTGGTAGTTATAGCATGTTAAGTTTGGGCCCTAGCTATTTAAGGATAAAGTTCTTATACGAAACTTTGTATCCTTCTCAAGATATACAATGAATAATTTCGCTTCAAACCACCGAAGTCGATTTGAACATAAAATTATCACAAAAACATTAGTTTTGGAGAAATATAGTGCCTCGTCACCAGATGACCTTGACGACTTGAGGATAAAAATGCTCTTATAGGAAATATTGTACCCTTCCTGAGGTAGAAAACGAACGATTTCAGTTCAAACATAACACCTCTTTGTTATACTCTAAAATGTAAATTAAACCATAAATAGAAGTTCTGTGATGAAGACCATACGACTCATAGACGGCGCAAAATCAATACTGATTATTTATTAAGTTGTTATTTCATCAAATTACTATATTCTGGGCGAAAGTCGAGCAGATATTTCGAAAATATGTTATATTTCTTACATTTGACAGTTATAGTATGTTAAGTTTGAACCCTAGCTATTCAAGGATAAAGTTCTTATACGAAACTTTGTATCCTTCTCAAGATATAAAATAAATGATTTCACTTCAAATCGCCGAGGTCGACGTGAACGCAAAATTAACACAAAAACGTTTTAAAATATTTATTTAATTATTTTTGTACTTTTTTATTAAGACGAACGTTATTTGCTTGCTATGCTTCAACCGGTTTCGGCCTTGTTTAGGCCATCTTCAGGCAATCCATCTTTCGAGTATTGTTGATCTTAAACTATTTAAAAGCTATTTAAAATTTATGACATGATGTGTCATTGTGAAGTTCGTTATGTGAAAATAAAATTAGGATTAACATTAAAATAAAATAAATAAAATTAAATATTTCCCAACGAAAAGTTCAAAATATTATTGTAAATTTTTTTTAAATATATAAAGATGTCTCTTTTTAAATTAAATAAAAAAGGAGGCAAAAAAGGGGATGTGAATTTGGGAAGGGAAATATGGGGATATGTTGTTATGGCGGTTTGAGTTCCTCATACATGTTCGGGGTTTTTATTTTTATTTATATTTTCAAGTGGTGTAAATGGATTCTTCAAATAGATATATAGAGGTCTTTCTATATTGTTTATCTGGTCATTCAAGCACAAAATGTGTGGATTATGTTTAAATTTTCTTACTTCAAGTGTTTCCAAAAGGTTATTTTTGTTTTTGAAAATACTTGAACTATATGAAATAAGAAAATTTAAACATAATCATCCGGTTGAACCATAGCAAGCAAATAACATTCGTCTTAATAAAAAATGTACAAAAATAACTAAATAAATATTTTAATTTGTTTAAGACGAAAAAATATTCCTTTAACAATACAAAAACGTTTCTTTCGGAGAAATGTAGCGCCTCGTCACTAGATAACCTTGGCAACTTGAGGATAAAAATGCTCTTATAGGAAATATTGTACCCTTTCTGAGGTAGAAAACGAACGATTTCAGTTCAAGTATAACAACTCTTTGTTACACTTTAAAATGTAAATTAAACTATAAATAGAAGATTTGTGATGAAGATCACACGACTCATAGACCGCGCAAAATCAATGCTAATTATTTATTAAGTTGTTATTTCATCAAATTACTATATTCTGAGCGAAAGTCGAGCAGATCTTTTAAAAATATTCTATATTTCTTGCATTTGATAGTTATAGCATGTTAAGTTTGGACCCTAGCTATTTAAGGATAAAGTTCTTATACGAAACTTTGTATCCTTCTCAAGATATACAATGAATAATTTCGCTTCAAACCACCGATGTCGATTTGAACATAAAATTAACACAAAAACATGAGTTTTGGAGAAATGTAGTGCCTCCTCACCAGATGACCTTGACGACTTGAGGATAAAAATGCTCTTATAGGAAATATTGTACCCTTTCTGAGGTAGAAAACGAACGATTTCTGTTCAAGTATAACAACTCTTTGTTACACTTTAAAATGTAAATTAAACTATAAATAGAAGATTTGTGATGAAGACCACACGACTCAAAGACAGCGCAAAATCAATACAAATTGTTTATTAAGTTGTTATTTCATCAAATTACTATATTCTGAGCGAAAGTTGAGCAGATCTTTCGAAAATAGCCTATATTTCTTGCATTTGGTAGTTATAGCATGTTAAGTTTGGACCCTAGCTATTTAAGGATAAAGTTCTTATACGAAACTTTGTATCCTTCTCAAGATATACAATGAATGATTTCGCTTCAAATCACCGAGGGCGACTTGAACACAAAATTAACACAAAAACATTTGTTTTGGGGAAATGTAGCGCCTCGTCACTAAATGACCTTGGCAACTTGAGGATAAAAATGCTCTTATAGGAAGTATTGTACCCTTCCTGAGGTAGAAAATGAACGATTTCAGTTTAAATATAACAACTCTTTGTTATAGTTTAAAATAAAAATTAAACCATAAATAGAAGATCTGTGATGAAGACCACACGTCTCATAGACGGCGCAAAATCAATACTGATTATTTATTAAGATGTTATTTCATCAAATTGCTATATTTTGAGCGAAAGTCGAGCAGATATTTCGAAAATATTTTATATTTCTTACATTTGGCAGTTATAATATGTTATGTTTGAATCCTAGCTATTCAAGGATAAAGTTCTTATACGCAACTTTGTATCCTTCTCAAGATATATAATGAATGATTTCGCTTCAAATCACCGAGGTCGACTTGAACACAAAATTAACACAAAAACATTTGTTTTGGAGAAATGTAGCGCCTCGTCACCAGATAACCTTGGCAACTTGAGGATAAAAATGCTCTTATAGGAAGTATTGTACCCTTCCTAAGGTAGAAAACGAACGATTTCAGTTCAAGTATAACAACTCTTTGTTACACTTTAAAATGTAGATTAAACCTTAAGTAGAAGATCTGTGATGAAGACCACACGACTCATAGACGGCGCAAAATCAATACTAATTATTTATTAAGTTGCTATTTCATCAAATTACTATATTCTGAGCGAAAGTCGAGCAGATCTTTTAAAAATATTCTATATATCTTGCATTTGGTAGTTATAGCATGTTAGGTTTGGACCCTAGCTATTTAACGATAAAGTTCTTATACGAAACTTTGCATCCTTCTCAAGATATACAATAAATGATTTCGCTTCAAATCGCCGAGGTTGACTTGAACACAAAATTAACACAAAAACGTTTGTTTTGGGGAAATGTAGCGCCTCGTCACTAGATGACCTTGGCAACTTGAGGATAAAAATGTTCTTATAGGAAATATTGTACCCTTCCTAAGGTAGAAAACGAACGATTTCAGTTCAAGTATAACGATTCTTTGTTATACTTTAAAAGTTAAATTAAACCTTAAGTAGAAGACCACACGACTCAAAGACAGCGCAAAATCAATACAAATTGTTTATTAAGTTGTTATTTCATCAAATTACTATATTCTGAGCGATAGTTGAGCAGATCTTTCGAAAATATTCTATATTTCTTGAATTTGGCAGTTATAGCATGTTAAGTTTGGGTCCTAGCTATTTAAGGATAAAGTTCTTATACGAAAATTTGTATCCTTCTCAAGATATACACTGAATGATTTCGCTTGAATTCACCGAAGTTGACTTGAACACAAAATTAACACAAAAACGTTTGTTTTGGGGAAATGTAGCGCCTCGTCACAAAATGACCTTGGCAACTTGAGGATAAAAATGCTCTTATAGGAAATATTGTACCCTTCCTGAGGTAGAAAACGAACGATTTCAGTTCAAGTATAACGACTCTTTGTTATACTTTAAAATTTAATTTAAACCTTAAGTAGAAGACCACAAGACTCAAAGACAGCGCAAAATCAATACAAATTATTTATTAAGTTGTTATTTCATCAAAGTACTATATTCTGAGCGAAAGTTGAGCAGATCTTTCGAAAATATCCTATATATCTTGCACTTGGTAGTTATAGCATGTTAAGTTTGGACCCTAGCTATTTAAGGATAAAGTTCTTATACGAAACTTTGTATCCTTCTCAAGATATACAATGAATAATTTCGCTTCAAACCACCGAAGTCGATTTGAACATAAAATTATCACAAAAACATTAGTTTTGGAGAAATATAGTGCCTCGTCACCAGATGACCTTGACGACTTGAGGATAAAAATGCTCTTATAGGAAATATTGTACCCTTCCTGAGGTAGAAAACGAACTATTTCAGTTCAAACATAATACCTCTTTGTTATACTCTAAAATGTAAATTAAACCATAAATAGAAGTTCTGTGATGAAGACCACACGACTCATAGACGGCGCAAAATCAATACTGATTATTTATTAAGTTGTTATTTCATCAAATTACTATATTCTGAGCGAAAGTCGAGCAGATTTTTCGAATATATTCTATATTTCTTGCATTTGACAGTTATAGCATGTTAAGTTTGAACCCTAGCTAGTCAAGGATAAAGTTCTTATACGAAACTTTGTATCCTTCTCAAGATATAAAATAAATGATTTCGCTTCAAATCACCGAGGTCGACTTGAACACAAAATTAACACAAAAACGTTTTAAAATATTTATTTACTTATTTTTGTACTTTTTTATTAAGACGAATGTTATTTGCTCGCTATGGTTCAACCGGTTTCGGCCTTGTTTAGGCCATCTTCAGGAAATCCATCTTTCGAGTATTGTTGATCTTAGAATATTTAAAAGCTATTCAAAATTTATGACATGATGTGATGTGACATGATATGTCATTGTGAAGTTCGTTATGTGAAAATAAAATTAGGTTAACATTAAAATAAAATAAATAAAATTAAATATTTCCCAAGCAAAAGTTCAAATATTTATTGTAAATTTTTTTAAATATATAAAGATGTTTCTATATTAAATTAAATGAAAAAGGAGACAAAAAAGGGGGTTTTAATTTGGGAAGGGAAATATGGGGATATGTTGTTATGGCGGTTTAAGTTCCTCATACATGTTGGGGGTTTTTATTTTTATTTTTATTTTCAGGTGGACTAAATGGATTCTTCAAATAAATATATAGAGGTCTTTCTATATTGTTTATCTGGTCATACAAACAAAAAATGTGTGGATGATTATGTTTAAATTTTCTTATTTCATATCTTATTTCATACTTCAAGTATTTCCAAAAGGTTATTTTTGGTTTTGAAAATACTTGAACTATATGAAATAAGAAAATCTAAACATAATCATCCGGTTGAACCATAGCAAGCAAATAACATTCGTCTTAATAAAAAATGTACAAAAATAACTAAATAAATATTTTAATTTGTTTAAGACGAAAAAATATTCCTTTAACAATACAAAAACGTTTCTTTCGGAGAAATGTAGCGCCTCGTCACCAGATAACCTTGGCAACTTGAGGATAAAAATGCTCTTATAGGAAATATTGTATCCTTCCTGAGGTAGAAAACGAACGATTTCAGTTCAAGTATAACAACTCTTTGTTACACTTTAAAATGTAAATTAAACTATAAATAGAAGATTTGTGATGAAGATCACACGACTCATAGACCGCGCAAAATCAATGCTAATTATTTATTAAGTTGTTATTTCATCAAATTACTATATTCTGAGCGAAAGTTGAGCAGATCTTTCGAAAATATCCTATATTTCTTGCATTTGGTAGTTATAGCATGTTAAGTTTGGATCCTAGCTATTTAAGGATAAAGTTCTTATACGAAAATTTGTATCCTTCTCAAGATATATAATGAATGATTTCGCTTCAAACCACCGATGTCGATTTGAACATAAAATTAACACAAAAACATTAGTTTTGGAGAAATGTAGTGCCTCGTCACCAGATGACCTTGACGACTTGAGGATAAGAATGCTCTTATAGGAAATATTGTACCCTTCCTGAGGTAGAAAACGAACGATTTCAGTTCAAGTATAACAACTCTTTATTACAGTTTAAAATGTAAATTAAACATTAAGTAGAAGATCTGTGATGAAGACCACACGACTCATAGACGGCGCAATATCAATACTAATTATTTATTAAGTTGTTATTTCATCAAATTACTGTATTCTGAGCGAAATTCGAGCAGATTTTTCGAAAATATTCTATATTTCTTGCATTTGGCAGTTATAGCATGTTAAGTTTGGACCCTAGCTATTTAAGGATAAAGTTTTTATACGAAACTTTGTATCCTTCTCAAGATATACAATCAATGATTTAGCTTTAAATCGCCGAGGTCAACTTGAACACAAAACTAACACAAAAATATTTGTTTTGGGGAAATGTAGCGCCTCGTCACTAAATGACCTTGGCAACTTGAGGATAAAAATGCTCTTATAGGAAGTACTATACCCTTTCTAAGGTAGAAAAGGAACGATTTCGCCTCAAATCGCTAAAATCGTTTGTGGGCAAAGGGCTGGATTTTCTGTTGTCTATTTTGGAAAAATGCTGCGCCTTGCCCGCAAGCGACTTCGGCGGAGTGATAATAAAAACTTTTATAGAAAACTTTATGTATTTACTAAAATATACAGAAATATATCTCATATCGCCGAGATCACTTGCGAGTGAGGCGCTGGATTTGAAATGTTCACATAAAATCATTTATTTTGGAAGATTGTAGCGCCTCGCCCGCAAGCGACCTCGGCGGAGTGAAAATAAAATCGTCTTATAGGAGACTTTATATACTTACTAAAATATACAAGAAACGATTTTGCCGCAAATCACCAAGATCGCTTGCGGGTGAGGCGCTGGATTTGAAATGTTCCAACAAAATCATTTATTTTGGAAGATTGTTGCGCCTCGCCCGCCAGCGACTTTGGCGAAGTGAGAATAAAATCGTCTTATAGGATATTTTATATATTTCCTAACTTTTGGTGAATTTTTTTGTGGTAAATCCATGTTGAATATGTATCAATTTTGGCAAAGTTTTGATCCAATAGCCCTCCTATGTGCCGTAATTTATGTTTAAAACTTTAAGTGAGATCAAAATTTCCTCTTTCGCTGTAGACGGGAAGAGGTTTTCCCAACCACATCAAAGATGGTTTAAAGGGTTTTCTACAACTTCTAACTGAATTTGAAGGAAGAACACGAAAAGGATCAACGCTTTCAAAAACTTAGTTCTTAATTTTCAGTTCTCAATTTAATTTTTTTAATTCTCAATTTTGAAATTGAGAACACTTTTGTGATTTCTTCGTTTTTGCTACAAAGATCAGAGGTCTTGTTCTGCCCCAGGGGTCTTTTTTGGCATCTTTGTATGTGGTGTCCCTCTTTACTAACTCCCTTTAGATATGGTCATTCAAAAGATTAGAGGTTAGAATTTTCTTCCTGTTTCACTCATCAATATTCTCTTGAACAAACAGAAGTTTGGCACAGCTGTGGGCATCTTCTCAGCCCCACCCCAGACACTACAGTGATGGACTACGTCCTTGACAACTACTCATAGGCTCTTCCCTTTAAGTTGCTCTTCCTCTATAAATACCTGTGTAACCTTTTACATGCCACCTTAGTAACCTTCAATGGGCACAGCCCCCATATCCATGGATGTTAAAAAAAAACTATTCTATCATACGTAACTTCGACCAGTCAATTGCTCTAGATTGGTATTGTGAACCAACAAATTTGGGGAGATTTGCAAAAATTTTTTCTCGCCACCCCCTTAATATGAAGACCAACACTCCGAAAGGCATGAAGAACTGTGTAGCTCATATTTGCGATGAGGCCCTAAGGTTAAAAAAATCTTAGGTTTTTGGATGTCACCTTCTGCAACAATGATTACTCTCGTTACTCTAGTTCATTGATTAATAAGGTCTTATTTACTTGTACGGATCCTCGCATTTTTTACGTGCGTCTCATTCATCCACTCGATGTGGACGAACCACTGGTTAAATGTTCTATCGAGTCCTAGGTCTCATGGACAACCTCATTGGAGTTTTTAATGACAAGCCGTTCAGATGGGCAAAATATACCATCAAGATCTGAAGTGTATTTTGATGTATAAGATCAAATTTTTAGGCTTTATAAGTAGGTATGATTCAGTCACTTCAAAAATAGATTAAACCTTGTAGAATACCATATCACTACCGGACATGATTTTGGCTTTGAAATTTCTTCCATGTGAGCCATCCTATTTTAGATGTCTTTTCTTGGAAATGTTCTATATATAAATGCCATTTAATTATTTTACACGATGGTTCTCGCCCTCCACCTTTGGACGACCCGCCTTTTGAGACCATTTGGTTCTACTTTCTTCATCTCATTTGATGGGGCATTTTTAATGCCCCACCTCGCCTCTTATCAAAAATTTCTTCTTCATTTGGATGGTTTTACCACAATTTTTCTTTTCAGTTGCATATGTTGAATTACATTTCTTAGAAGGGCCACTATATATCAAAAGCTTTTATAAAATTGATTCAATACATATTCACCACAAAAGGAGGCGATGGATTTTTCTGGCGTCTGTTGTGGTGAAATGTAGCATCTCGCCCACCAACGACCTCAGCGATTTGAAGATAAACAAGACTTTGTAACTTTCTCTAAACATACAATGAACGATTTTGCTTCAAATCGCCGAGGTCGCTTGCGGGCGAGGCATTAGATTTGATTCATCGATACAGTTTTGAAGAAATGAAACATGTTTAGATTTGTGCAATTTTATAAATTCATGATGTTTACCTAAGCAGTATCATACTCTGCTGGAAGAAAAATAGTTATTATTGCAAAAAGACTAAAAGTTATAGGTCTTGCATAGTAACGGCTGCGCAGTGATCACCAGGACAAGCTGGACAGTGACGAAGTTATCAATTTATGTGATGCAGAGCAAACCCAATTCGCGCTGCTTTGCGATATTGAGTAAGGTTTGGACAAGTCTTCTAAGTTTCAAATTCGCTTCTTTTAATCTGATTCTGATTTGCTCAAAAATGTCTATTATGTCGTCTTAAGTCGTTTGGGAAGCACAAAAACAAGAAAGGACAAAAAATCGCTATCAATTTTGAGTACCTTTTTCATTTCGACCTTGCCCAGTTCTTCAACATATTGGCCAATCTTAGCAAACCGAGACCATAAAGGCTAAAGAACAAAAATGGCTGTGCAAAAATAGAAAATTGAATTAATTTCTCATCTTTAGTTGGTCTTAAATGTGACTTAAAATAACTAACAACTGTAATATTGTTTTTGCAATTTTCATTTTTGAAATAATCCAAATTTGGTCTGCTTAGAATTATTTAAAAAGATACAGATTTTCAAAAAAATGTGTTTCCTTACTTTTTTTGAGCGTTGTATTTAATGAGCCTAAACGACTTTTCGAAATTTCTAGAAGACTTTCATACATTACAAAAAAAGATATCCAAAATTTGTTGAAACCAAAAAAAGTTTACTTGAAATTTTTTCGAGATATAAGCATGTCATTTTTAATAAAAACACCCTATATATATAGTACATTTAATTAATTAATTATATTTGTCCTCAAATTTTTTTGTATATCGTTTTTGAAGGGAAATTTTTTACGACCTCCCCACCGCTTTAATTAAATTCATAATATTATAAGAGAACGTAAAAAGCGCTTCGGTATTTCCCTGGCGCGGAAACGCCCCATTTATTTCCCACGGGACGCCTCTGATGGAGCACTTTCGTTACGATGACTTCCAGAAAACTCGTTTCGGAGTTCATGAATAATCCCCGTTTTAAACTGGAGGGAAACGGGGCCAAAGAAGTTGATTTAACTTGCAAAATTACTTATCTTAAATAAAAAATTTGCAAATAAAATTCATTTTTTTTTAAGAAGTCAAGCGGCGCTTTTTGTTGGATCATAAAAATTAATTTACTTGAATATATTCGTATACGACCGATATGAAGTTGTAAAATGTAAAATTTATTGTATCGCCATCAAGAAAATGTAAATAAATGCGGGTCTTAATTGCCTTGGGATAAAATCTCTTTTTGGTTCGTTGGTGTTGGTTGGAGTTGGTTGGACTGGTTGGGTTGGATATTTTAAAAAATTTTATTACTGCACACGCTAAGTCATCAATAATCGTCAGTTATTTGGAGTTGTGAACAAAGAAATAGGCGGTTCGGGTTAATACGGTTCAAGATATATATGGTTCAAGTTATAAGGGGTTCGCGTTATATAGGGTTCATTTTATATGTTATAAGGGGTTCCAAAAGCTTTTTTTTTCTCAACTCAAGAAGAGGTGAAGACGACAAAACAAGCATTAATAAAGATCAACGACGACAAATCTCTTCCTTGAAAGACTTTGGAGGGACCGATGAGTTAAAAATAAATTTTCATGGATGTATAAATTTTCTTACCAGACAAATTACAAAGGGTATCTTTCAAATAAATAACAATAAAATCTTGGAACAAAAAAAAATAGAAAATGGACGTAAAGTTTCAACCACTAAAAGAATTACATTAATAAACTCAAATTGAAAAGTAAGTATTGTTAGCAGAAATTAATTCCATATGCAGAAGACTACATGTTGATGGCAGAAATTAAATACTACTTAGCCCCGAAAAATTGAAACTAAAAATTGCTATTAGAAGACTTAATAACGTTGCCAGAAGACTAAATAGCACTGTCCGAAGAGTGAATAACACTATCAGGCTGTTATTGCTGACAAAAAGCTAGAAGGTTCTGTTAAAAAACAGACCTTTCATGGAAGACTTCATTTTCCTTAAGTAAGACTATATGGAAAAACTTTTGATATTATTTGCAAAAGATTAGAGTGTTATCAGAAGACATAGTAGTATTGTCAGAAGAGTGAAAAATGATGTCAGAAACGCAGACTGCTGACAAAAAGCTAGAAGGTTCTGTTAAAAAAATACACCTTTCATGGAAGACTTCATTTTCCTTAAGCAAGACTATATGGAAGAACTTTTGATATTATTTGCAAAAGATTGGATACCATTATGAAAAAAATAAATAATTATTTTGCGATAATCTAAACATTGCTATTAGAAGACTGTCAGAAGACTGAATAATGTTATCAGAAGACATAGTAGTATTGTCAGAAGATTGAATAATGCTGTCAGAAAGGCAGACTGCTGACAAAAAGCTAGAAGGTTCTGTTAAAAAAATACACCTTTCATGGAAGACTTCATTTTCCTTAAGCTAGACTATATGGCAGAACTTTTGATATTATTTGTAAAAGATTAGATATCATTATGAAAAGAATAAATAATTATTTTGCGATAATCTAAACATTGCCATTAGAAGACTGTCAGAAGACTGAATAATATTATCAGAAGACAGTAGTATTGTTAGAAGATTGAATAATGATGTCAGAAAGGCAGACTGCTGACAAAAAGCTAGAAGGTTGTGTTAAAAAAATACACCTTTCATGGAAGACTTCATTTTCCTTAAGCTAGACTATATGGAAGAACTTTTGATATTATTTGCAAAAGATTAGATATCATTATGAAAAAAATAAATAATTATTTTGCGATAATCTAAACATTGCTATTAAAAAACTGTCAGAAAATTGAATAATATTATCAGAAGACATAGTAGTATTGTTAGAAGATTGAATAATGATGTCAGAAAGGCAGACTGCTGACAAAAAGCTAGAAGGTTCTGTTAAAAAATACACCTTTTATGGAAGACTTCATTTTCCTTAAGCAAGACTATATGGAAGAACTTTTGATATTATTTGCAAAAGATTGGATACCATTATGAAAAAAATAAATAATTATTTTGCGATAATCTAAACATTGCTATTAGAAGACTGTCAGAAGACTAAATAATGTTATCAGAAGACATAGTAGTATTGTCAGAAGATTGAATAATGCTGTCAGAAAGGCAGACTGCTGACAAAAAGCTAGAAGGTTGAGTTAAAAAAATACACCTTTCATGGAAGACTTCATTTTCCTTAAGCAAGACTATATGGAAGAACTTTTGATATTATTTGCAAAAGATTGGATACCATTATGAAAAAAATAAATAATTATTTTGCGATAATCTAAACATTGCTATTAGAAGACTGTTAGAAGACTGAATAATGTTATCAGAAGACATAGTAGTATTGTCAGAAGATTGAATAATGCTGTCAGAAAGGCAGACTGCTGACAAAAAGCTAGAAGGTTGTGTTAAAAAAATACACCTTTCATGGAAGACTTCATTTTCCTTAAGCTAGACTATATGGAAGAACTTTTGATATTATTTGCAAAAGATTAGATATCATTATGAAAAAAATAAATAATTATTTTGCGATAATCTAAACATTGCTATTAAAAAACTGTCAGAAGACTGAATAATATTATCAGAAGACATAGTAGTATTGTTAGAAGATTGAATAATGATGTCAGAAAGGCAGACTGCTGACAAAAAGCTAGAAGGTTCTGTTAAAAAAATACACCTTTCATGGAAGACTTCATTTTCCTTAAGCAAGACTATATGGAAGAACTTTTGATATTATTTGCAAAAGATTGGATACCATTATGAAAAAAATAAATAATTATTTTGCGATAATCTAAACATTGCTATTAGAAGACTGTCAGAAGACTGAATTATGTTATCAGAAGACATAGTAGTATTGTCAGAAGATTGAATAATGCTGTCAGAAAGGCAGACTGCTGACAAAAAGCTAGAAGGTTCTGTTAAAAAATACACCCTTCATCGAAGACTTCATTTTCCTTAAGCAAGACTATATGGAAGAACTTTTGATATTATTTGCAAAAGATTAGATATCATTATGAAAAAAATAAATAAATATTTTGCGATAATCTAAACATTGCTATTAGAAGACTGTCAGAAGACTGAATAATATTATCAGTAGACATAGTAGTATTGTCAGAAGATTGAATAATGATGTCAGAAAGGCAGACTGCTGACAAAAAGCTAGAAGGTTCTGTTAAAAAATACACCCTTCATCGAAGACTTCATTTTCCTTAAGCAAGACTATATAGAAGAACTTTTGATATTATTTGCAAAAGATTAGATATCATTATGAAAAAAATAAATAATTATTTTGCGATAATCTAAACATTGCTATTAGAAGACTGTCAGAAGACTGAATAATATTATCAGAAGACATAGTAGTATTGTCAGAAGATTGAATAATGATGTCAGAAAGGCAGACTGCTGACAAAAAGCTAGAAGGTTCTGTTAAAAAATACACCCTTCATCGAAGACTTCATTTTCCTTAAGCAAGACTATATAGAAGAACTTTTGATATTATTTGCAAAAGATTAGATATCATTATGAAAAAAATAAATAATTATTTTGCGATAATCTAAACATTGCTATTAGAAGACTGTCAGAAGACTGAATAATATTATCAGAAGACATAGTAGTATTGTCAGAAGATTGAATAATGATGTCAGAAAGGCAGACTGCTGACAAAAAGCTAGAAGGTTCTGTTAAAAAATACACCCTTCATCGAAGACTTCATTTTCCTTAAGCAAGACTATATAGAAGAACTTTTGATATTATTTGCAAAAGATTAGATATCATTATGAAAAAAATAAATAATTATTTTGCGATAATCTAAACATTGCTATTAGAAGACTGTCAGAAGACTGAATAATATTATCAGAAGACATAGTAGTATTGTCAGAAGATTGAATAATGATGTCAGAAAGGCAGACTGCTGACAAAAAGCTAGAAGGTTCTGTTAAAAAATACACCCTTCATCGAAGACTTCATTTTCCTTAAGCAAGACTATATAGAAGAACTTTTGATATTATTTGCAAAAGATTAGATATCATTATGAAAAAAATAAATAATTATTTTGCGATAATCTAAACATTGCTATTAGAAGACTGTCAGAAGACTGAATAATATTATCAGAAGACATAGTAGTATTGTCAGAAGATTGAATAATGATGTCAGAAAGGCAGACTGCTGACAAAAAGCTAGAAGGTTCTGTTAAAAAAATACACCTTTCATGGAAGACTTCATTTTCCTTAAACAAGGCTATATGGAAGAACTGTTGATATTATTTGTAAAAGATTAGATCTCATTATGAAAAAAATAAATAATTATTTTGAGATAATTGAAACATTGCTATTAGAAGACTGTCAGAAGACTGAATTATGTTATCAGAAGACATAGTAGCATTGTCAGAAGATTGAATAATGATGTCAGAAAGGCAGACTGCTGACAAAAAGCTAGAAGGTTCTGTTAAAAAAATACACCTTTCATGGAAGACTTCATTTTCCTTAAGCTAGACTATATGGAAGAACTTTTGATATTATTTGCAAAAGATTAGATATCATTATGAAAAAAATAAATAATTATTTTGCGATAATCTAAACATTGCTATTAAAAAACTGTCAGAAAACTGAATAATATTATCAGAAGACATAGTAGTATTGTTAGAAGATTGAATAATGATGTCAGAAAGGCAGACTGGTGACAAAAAGCTAGAAGGTTCTGTTAAAAAATACACCTTTCATGGAAGACTTCATTTTCCTTAAGCTAGACTATATGGAAGAACTTTTGATATTATTTGCAAAAGATTGGATACCATTATGAAAAAAATAAATAATTATTTTGCGATAATCTAAACATTGCTATTAGAAGACTGTCAGAAGACTGAATAATATTATCAGAAGACATAGTAGTATTGTCAGAAGATTGAATAATGATGTCAGAAAGGCAGACTGCTGACAAAAAGCTAGAAGGTTCTGTTAAAAAATACACCCTTCATCGAAGACTTCATTTTCCTTAAGCAAGACTACATAGAAGAACTTTTGATATTATTTGCAAAAGATTAGATATCATTATGAAAAAAATAAATAATTATTTTGCGATAATCTAAACATTGCTATTAGAAGACTGTCAGAAGACTGAATAATATTATCAGAAGACATAGTAGTATTGTCAGAAGATTGAATAATGATGTCAGAAAGGCAGACTGCTGACAAAAAGCTAGAAGGTTCTGTTAAAAAAATTACACCTTTCATGGAAGACTTCATTTTCCTTAAGCAAGGCTTTATGGAAGAACTGTTGATATTATTTGTAAAAGATTAGATCTCATTATGAAAAAAATAAATAATTATTTTGAGATAATTGAAACATTGCTATTAGAAGACTGTCAGAAGACTGAATTATGTTATCAGAAGACATAGTAGCATTGTCAGAAGATTGAATAATGATGTCAGAAAGGCAGACTGCTGACAAAAAGCTAGAAGGTTCTGTTAAAAAATACACCCTTCATCGAAGACTTCATTTTCCTTAAGCAAGACTATATGGAAGAACTTTTGATATTATTTGCAAAAGATTGGATACCATTATGAAAAAAATAAATAATTATTTTGCGATAATCTAAACATTGCTATTAGAAGACTGTCAGAAGACTGAATAATATTATCAGAAAACATAGTAGTATTGTCAGAAGATTGAATAATGATGTCAGAAAGGCAGACTGCTGACAAAAAGCTAGAAGGTTCTGTTAAAAAATACACCCTTCATCGAAGACTTCATTTTCCTTAAGCAAGACTATATGGAAGAACTTTTGATATTATTTGCAAAAGATTGGATACCATTATGAAAAAAATAAATAATTATTTTGCGATAATCTAAACATTGCTATTAGAAGACTGTCAGAAGACTGAATAATATTATCAGAAAACATAGTAGTATTGTCAGAAGATTGAATAATGATGTCAGAAAGGCAGACTGCTGACAAAAAGCTAGAAGGTTCTGTTAAAAAATACACCCTTCATCGAAGACTTCATTTTCCTTAAGCAAGACTATATGGAAGAACTTTTGATATTATTTGCAAAAGATTGGATACCATTATGAAAAAAATAAATAATTATTTTGCGATAATCTAAACATTGCTATTAGAAGACTGTCAGAAGACTGAATAATATTATCAGAAAACATAGTAGTATTGTCAGAAGATTGAATAATGATGTCAGAAAGGCAGACTGCTGACAAAAAGCTAGAAGGTTCTGTTAAAAAAATACACCTTTCATGGAAGACTTCATTTTCCTTAAACAAGGCTATATGGAAGAACTGTTGATATTATTTGTAAAAGATTAGATCTCATTATGAAAAAAATAAATAATTATTTTGAGATAATTGAAACATTGCTATTAGAAGACTGTCAGAAGACTGAATTATGTTATCAGAAGACATAGTAGCATTGTCAGAAGATTGAATAATGATGTCAGAAAGGCAGACTGCTGACAAAAAGCTAGAAGGTTCTGTTAAAAAAATACACCCTTCATCGAAGACTTCATTTTCCTTAAGCAAGACTATATGGAAGAACTTTTGATATTATTTGCAAAAGATTGGATACCATTATGAAAAAAATAAATAATTATTTTGCGATAATCTAAACATTGCTATTAGAAGACTGTCAGAAGACTGAATAATATTATCAGAAGACATAGTAGTATTGTCAGAAGATTGAATAATGATGTCAGAAAGGCAGACTGCTGACAAAAAGCTAGAAGGTTCTGTTAAAAAATACACCCTTCATCGAAGACTTCATTTTCCTTAAGCAAGACTATATGGAAGAACTTTTGATGTTATTTGCAAAAGATTAGATATCATTATGAAAAAAATAAATAATTATTTTGCGATAATCTAAACATTGCTATTAGAAGATCCGATAAAGCTGTCGGAAGGTTTCTTACTGTTGGCAGAAGACCAGAAGCTGCTTGTAAAAGACACACTGTTATTAATGTAAGGTACCTATGCCAAATATTTTAATGTGCCTAATCAGGTCGCATTTTTTTTCAAAATACAAACCTAAATACAAATTTTATTTGTAAGTCATGGGGAGGGCAGAGGAAAGCCATATGTCGTGCATGTTCCATCACTATTTGGTATTGAAATTTCTTTCGCTTGATTTCTTAGTAGCGTCCACATCTTTGCAAAAAATTTAAAATGTCGAAAAATCGAATGTTATAAAATAACAAAAACATTCCAATACGGAGAAATATACACCATAATTATAGAAATTTTCAGAAAAACAATAATTATTGTGAAAACACTTAATAACGATGCCAAAAGACTTGATAACAGTGTCAAAAGGGAAGTACACCTTAATCATGTGAGGTCTGAACTGATATTTGCAACCTTTACAATAAGAAGACAAAAACAAGTAATTACACACCAGGATGCAAGACTATCGTATTTTGCATCCTTTCATTCTGTGGCATCTTGTGGTATCCTGTTCTGGGGAAGAGCATTTCATTTTTTAAAGATCTTTCGATTGTCCAAGAGAGCTGAGTAGCAGTCACAGTTACTCGACGAGATCACGACATCAATTTCAGATACCCTATCATAGAATTACAACTACGCAAAATTATGTAGATTACTTAGGGCCAAAGTTCTTGCACAAATTACCGCCTGGATTCAGGACTCAAGTGAAGAATTATTTAATTAATAATGATGTCAAAAAGGATTATTTCGTTAAGATCTTAATACCGTTTGACAGCGTACTGATGTACTCCTCAGTTCTAGTCTTATCCAGTGTAAGGCTGGATAAGACTAGAATCTTGTAATAAAAGACCAATCATTAATGGAAAACTAAATTTTTCCCAAGGAAGACAAAATATTGCTGGAAAAACTAGTTATTAACATGAAAAGACTTAATAACGATGTCAGAAGATTTGCCAATGCCGCCAAACGACCTATTCTTATTGTCACTAGAATCTTGTGATAAAAAACCAATCATTTTTGGAAAACTAAATTTTCCCCTAGTAGGATTACTCTTTTGGCAGAAAATTAGTAATTACTGTGAGAAAACTTATTGCAATGTCAGAATACTTAACAACGTTGTCAAAAAACCTATTCTTTCCGTTAAAAGACTCCATAGCGCTATCAAAAGCAAGTTACTTTTGGCGAAAGGCTAGCATTTTATAATAATATATCAATCAAAAATAGAAAACATAATTTTTCTCAAAAAAGACCAATCAAATAATATTGTTTATAGAATTTCGTGACCAATTTTTCAAAATTACTACTTCATTTTTTAAGAACGATTTAATGGAACTACAAATTAAAATGAAATAGAAATGAGCAATGTAGGAGAGCTGCTTTTGAATAATTGATAACGGAATCTGACATATTTTGATAAAAATCGCATTGAAATCCGCAAAGTCATTTTGCCCCATCTTACTAATCCGAGATTTTCCTCGAAACTATATGTAATATCGATAAAATAAAATATACCCTATCTTAAAGACACATTATGTTAGAATTAACGCAAATTTTAACATTTGTTGATAAACGGGTTTGGAGAAAAAAAAACGCAAATAAACACAGTTGCCACACTTTCAAAAATCTGGTACTTTTTCACTTAACTTGCGATAACAGAAAAACCAAGGGTCCGACAATTATCTTCTTTTATAACAAACTTTATCTCAATTTTTCATTAAGCCGTTAGCAAGATATCGATTGTTAAAGTGAGGGTCCTTGATTTTTTGCACGGAGTTTAGTGTTTGTTGGGTGAAGACTAGTGATGGGTAAACTTTCGATACTTTTCGTTGGTATCAATGCTTATTTTGATATCGATACTTAGATATAGAAAAATATTTGTGTCGAGTGCATTAAAAATATGAATATTGTCGAAATATCGAAAATTATTCTACATAAATAATATTTAGAAAAATTCACATAAAGTTGTATCCTAAAATACTTCAAAGCAGCTAAGATACTTAGAAGATGACAACCCAGCTCAACCAAATTCACCTTGCGTAAATTCCTTGTTATTTCAAAACCTGTTAAGGTTAAAAGTACGAATTTTTACGTATTTACATTGTTATTTGTCTTTTTTTCTTGTCTTATAGCATTTGTTTATTAAACTTTTCGACTTTTGAGTAATGGGAGATTAACACTTAATATTTTAGTAGCTTGCTTTTTATATTCTTTACTTGAATATTATTTTTGTTGATAATTGAATAAAGATTATTTCAAATTTGGGGACTAGTTTATCGCAACACAACACTCCTTTATCACAACAATCCTTTGTGAAGCAGGAGTACGAAATAGCGTCGTGTGATTTTTACTCAGATGCGAATAATATAGCCATAATTTGTACTGTATGTACAGTGTGTTAACTAATTATCGTACCCGAAATTTAGGCAACCAATATCACAGTATTGGTATTGCAACGCGACGAATATTCCTATTATTTGAAATAATTTTTTCGAAAAATGCTATTAAAAGTTGACTTTTGTACAGCAATTAACGACTGTAAAAATGATCTTCTTTTCTTCAAATGTCGTAAAGAATTTATATCCGGCTACGACAATCAAAGAATTTGGTATTATTGTCATGGACAAATTGGAAACACAACATGATTGACATTAAAATGTGCCATTAAAATAAAGACATCATGTTCCGGTGCGAACGTCATAACGAAAGAAATAAAAATCTGAAAGAAATTCTCATTGAACGTTTTCGTTATTTTAATTTGTTTATTGACTTACCGCTTAAATCAATCGCTAGAAACAACGATAGCTCTAAGAAGAACTGTTTGGAGAAATATAAAGGCAGCAAAAAATGGTTAAAGAATAAAGAAAATCCGGAAACACACAAAGCATACGATAATCGCGACAATAATAACCTAATAACGTTCGATCTGCTGTCAAGATCTGGTTAAAATCTGGTTACTAATTTAAAAACTAAGGGATGCTCTATGAACTCCAGGAACACGGCTAAATGTGTAAATTGATTGGTAAATCATCCAGCCAGTTATAGAGGCTGCTTAGTACATAAACAACTACAACAAAAACTTTACCCAAAACAAAACAATCAAAGAATAAATTCGCAACAAAATCCCCAAAAAATAAAGCAAGGTATTACATTTGCGCAAGTAGCGGGAAACCCAATCCAACAAAAAGCAAATAGCGATCATGCAGAAAAAAACGTAGAAGAAAAACAAACCAGCGACATGGAAGAATTAAAACTAATGATGAAGTCTCTATTAACACAGTTAGGTACAGTCATGAACCTAATTACTACATTAGTTTCTAAGCTATCATAACCTTCCAAACGCTGAATATAGCCTTATGGAATGCCAACGTATTAAACAAACATGTTGAAGAGCTAAAATCATTCATCTTGAATAACAAGATCGACATCATACTGATAACTGAAACACACATAACCAAAATTCCAGGATTTCTTATCTATACTAGAAATCATCCGGATGGTAAGGCCCACGGTGGAACAGCAGTTCTTGTAAGGAGTACTATTAAACAAGACCAACTTGATGGTTACCAAAAAGACTTTCTCCAAGCTACCACAATTAAGCTCGAAAATCACACTGGAGGAATCAATATCTCATCCGTTTATTGTCCACCAAAACATAATAATAAGAGGCACCACTATGAAGAATTCATAAAAACTATTGGTAACAGATTTATCGCCGGAGGAAATTATAATGCAAAACATACAGAATGGGGGTCAAGATTAATAACATCGAAAGGAAGAGAATTATTGTCCGCAATAAAAAATAACAAACTGGAATGCGCTACGACAGGAGAACCAACATATTGGCCAGCTGATCGGGAAAGAACTCCGGATGTTCTCGACATCTTTATTACAAAAGGAATTAACCGCAAACTATTCAAAGTATCATCTTCCTTGGACTTATCCTCGGATCATACACTGATAATTCTGCAGTTATTCACTGAAATCCCTATTGCAGAAAAAGGGCCTAGACTAACCAATAGAAAAACGAAATGGGACGTTTTTCAACAATAGCTTCTGGATGAAATTGAACTTCAAGTACCTCTTAACACTGGAGAGGACATGGAGAGGGAAACCATGAATCTTACTCGAGCTATACAAAAAGCAGCGTGGAACGCAACTACCCAAGGCGAGAGCAGAGCATCGTACCAGGATAGGATTATCAAGGACAAAATTGAAGAAAAGCGTCGACTACGGAAAAGGTGGCAGCGAACGAGAACGGAAAGGGATAAACAAATGTATAACAAAGCAACAAAAACGTTAAAAAACCTACTACGAACGTTAAAAAACCAGTCCTTGCAAACATACCTGGATGGATTATCTGCAACTGGTGATACTGAATACTCGCTTTGGAGAGCAACCAATTATTTAAAAAAACCGCAACAGCATATACCACCACTAAAGCTAAGCGCTGGAACATGGGCTAGAAATGACACAGAGCACAAAAGCACAAGCATTTGCTGATCATCTAGCTATGGTATTAACACCGTATCAAATACCGGAAACAATAGAAGACAAACAAGAAATAGAAAATGGCCTGGCGGAACCGTTTCAGATGGAATTTCCAATTAAACCGTTTACCTTTAAGGAAGTTAGCATGGTCATAACAAAGGAAATCAACCCGCATAAATCACCAGGAAATGATCTTATTACTGGACAGGTACTTCAAAAGCTACCGAGAAAAGCGTTAGTATCAGTACTGCAGATCTTCAATGCTGTGTTAAAACTAATATATTTTCCATGTCAATGGAAGGTGGCACAGGTAACCATGATACCAAAGGCGGGAAAGAAATCTGAGCTGTTATCCTCCTACAGACCAATTAGCCTTTTACCAGTACTTACAAAAGTACTGGAAAAACTACTGTTAAAAAGACTACGACCGGTGTTAGAAGAAAAGGAACTCATACCACACCATCAATTTGGCTTCAGAAAAGAACACGGAGCTATCCAGCAGGTCCATAGAGTCGTAAAGCAGATTGAAGATGACTTGGAAAATAAATGTTATGGCAATGCGGTATTCTTCAGTGCAACATTTGACAAGGTATGGCATACTGGAATAAAATACAAACTGAAAAAAACACTACCATACAATTTGTACGAACTATTAAGCTCGTACATAGATGATCGATTCGGCTTTGTCTAGTATGGCAACGAATATACAGATCGTTTCCCCATCAAATCAGGCGTACCACAGGGTAGTGTCCTCTATTCCCTCTACACTGCAGATCTACCAACTACAAGTAAAACAAAAACTGCGACCTTTGCAGATGATACAGCAATGTACAGACGCATCTAAACAAAATCGACAGTTGGATAAAAAAATGGAAATTGAAAGCGAACAATGACAAATCTGTTAACGTCATCTTTACAACAAGAAAAGAACATTCTCATCCAGTTGAGCTGAATGGATGCCAAATCGTTCAATCAAACTCCGTGAAATATCTAGGTATACATTTAGATAAACGTCTTACGTGGTAGAAACATATATTTACTAAAAGAAAACAGCTGGGAATAAAACAGCGAGAAATGTATTGGCTAATAGGAAAAGATTCAAAACTAAGTATTGAGAATAAAAAATTGTTTTATAAAACCATTCTGAAACCAATATGGACGTATGGCATACAGTTATGGGGAACAGCAAGCAATTCAAATTTGGAAATACTGCAAAGATTTCAAAACAAGGTGTTACGAATAATAATTAATGCACCATGGTATGTCACTAATAGTATACATGGAAATGATCTACGAATACCTACAGTAAAAATGGAAGCTAAAAAATATTCTGTAAGGTAGAAAGGGAAAATAACTAACCATTCAAACACGGTGGTGCGAGAGTTATATAATACCGAAAACGAAGTGCGATGGCTGAAACGCTACAAACCTACAGATCTCACCACAAGATTTAACTGAAGACATTATATAATAAAATAAAATAATTAAATTATAAATTAAATGACAAAAAAAAATATAGGCGGAAAACTCTCATTGGAGAATTTCCTACATGAGACGGAATTGTAAATATATAACACTTACTTATTGTCAATAGACAGATTGTACAGTTTAAAAAAAAAATTTTTAAAATATGCCGTTACCACTACACAATGAGATAGATAACCAACATTACAACGTGACGTAGGTTGCGATAATTATTTAACACAGTGTATATATATATAGTAGGTTAATTATGATTTAACATAATAAAAATTTGGCATTGTGTCAGAATATAATATTATTATTGTTATAAAGCTATGATATTTTTGGCAAAAGATGGAACGTATAGCTTATAGAAGACTCAATTATAAACAAGTCAAAATACTTCATACTTTAGATTGTTATTTATATATCAGAGTAAAACATTTTTTTGTAAAATTTTGATGACAGTAATTAAAAATCTTCCCAACCCTATTTAACTACAACGAAATTGCTCCCATATTACTCCGAAATAGCCCTTAACCCTTTTGTTACGGTTGGTATTTACTCGGTTGGAAATCCCACGCGCAGTTTCATTCAAAAGGGGATTTAAGCGGCTTGTGCAAGGGTTGGAGAACGGTTTTTGGTTAAACGGGGATGGTCGAGGGTTCGTATCGGGTCGGGAAATCGTTTTATTTTCCAGGGAAAATATTTTATGCTACGACCGGACACGGACGTTGTTTGTCCAGGGGGTGGCAACGGTTTACGAGCCCCCTACTTCTTAAAACCCACGAACCCTCCACTGACATTTTTATGCGCACACGTCGAGATCGAGGAATTTTCGTTCGTTTACTTATCTTTCCTATCTCTATGGATGTCTTTATCTATACGAAATTTTACTGGTTCTTTTACGTTCTTTTTCTATTTTTTTGTGTCTGCGGGTTTGTTTAGATGTCAACGTTGTTCTTGGGGCGGATTCGTGTTTATTTATTTCACACAGCGTGAAAAAAACGAAAAAGACACCGAAACCAAAAAAAAATATATAAAAGTGGGGGTGTTACTTTTAGTTTTTGTGGTTCTAAGAATTAAGATACGAATATTTATTTGTATTTTTTTTATTATAGATATTTTGTTGGAGTGAATTAAAAATAAAAACGGTATACAAAGTGGATTGAAATCACGTTTTTACGATTATCCTTTTACGACAGTGCTTTATTCGCTTGTAAAAATTTTACAAAACGTTTAATATAATCGACGGGGCGGGTTTAAATCCGCCTCCCCCCAGAAATGCAAACATTCGAGTATTCTCGTAAAATTTTCCATACAATTTTATTGCTGCATCCCGCTGGGATGTCATCTTCACAAACAAAATTTTAATGTATATGTATATATTAGTGTATTACGATTAAGGGGATGGTCTTATTATTAAAAAGATATAGTGGAGTTATTTAAAATTGTATAATGTAGATATAACTACAATGAAAATAAATCATTTGTGTAAATAATTTACAAGATCCGTCGCCGTCAAAACGTCCGTTTAAACAATTAATGTACGCGTGTCAATAAATATTTTCGTCGTTTCGCTAAACAAACGGGAAGAAAACGGCCAATAAAACCGCCAGTAAACCCGAAAATAAATATTTAAAGGAGACGAACGCACATAACACACATCACGAAACATTCGGGAATTCTCATTTCCACACTTCATCGCGAAAAAAATTCTTCCTCCACCCCATCTTCGTCTCGTCAATGAGTTTACGATTGATTTTTGTCCGTCTACGTATTAAAATTTAATGGTTCCATAAAAGCCCAAGTTGCGTATACAAGAGCGCGTGGCCCAAGTTCTCCATTATAATTGTTTAAGTTCGAGACGTGACGAGCAGCAGTTTTAACGGTTTATTTGTTTTTTACACCGACATACCGAAAATTATGAACGAACACGAATGCGCTTCAAAATATCGATCTTTACGTCAAACACCAAACTTGTTATTACGATTTGTTTATCGATTTTCGGATCCTTTTCGTTTTCGCACCTAATCAACTTGGAACTTTAATTACCCCCTTCATCAATTTTATTTAATTAATGGCAATAAAACTCGGTTTCACATCAATATAATTCAACTAACATTGCAAATAAAAAAAGAAATATAGATATACATAATTTTGTGTAAAATTGCTTCGATACTAATGTAGGTGATAATTAGCAAAACAAAGTGGTATGGGAAAGCTCTTTTAATATAATTTGTTCAAAATAAACCAGAAATGCAAAATTCATAATGAAATTTAGCTAAGAAGGAGACATCGCAGTTGACTCTTCACCAATTTATATATAATGATATAATGACCCTTCTAAGAGACTTAAAGTTTAAAGGTGTTTAAAATTAATTTCGTATATCGCAAAGAAAAATCGTTATTCAAGAACCGATCTTCAAATTAGAACTTTTTTTTCAACGTATTTTGCTATTTTAATTGAATGTTTTTATAATTTGTATATATTTTTGTTAATCGATAATAAAATGCAAAGTTGTAGTATTATTTTTATGTGATTTTATCTTTTAATTTAGTAAACACAAAGGATTTTCATTTCGAAGGAAATAAATGATTGTACACGTGCATATGATTTAAGAAACATTCAATTTATGTAAATATCCATGTCTCTGCATACTGTTAGTTTTATGAAAAAAAATTAGATGAAACATTTTGATATTACAATATTTTAAATTGTTTAATTGATTAACAACCATTGAAGATAATGTTAATTACAAACATAACTTAACATAAATTAACTTTGAATTGGTTTAATAAATAATATTTATATGTATAAATTATAAAAACATTCAATACAATAGCAAAATAAGTTTGAAAAAACATTTCGAATTTGAGGATCGATCCTAAGAATTCAGATCATATGCTTGGCGATTATTCACCAATTTATTTTTATTTTTCTTTGCGATGTATGTAATTAATATTAAATACCATTAAATTTTAAAAATAAATATCGTCTTTTAGAAAGGTCATTGGGTCAAAAGCTCCTGTAAAACTGATACATATTCAATACTTTTTCACCACAAAAAGTTTCATCCAAATTAGTGAAGAGTCAACTGCGATGTCGAAATAGAACCTGTCGATATACAAAAATTGAATACTTTTGTTACACTAATATAGGTGATCACTGACAAAGTAAAGGTGACGTAAGAATGTTTTTTAATATAATTTGATCAAAATAAACCAGAAATGCAAAATTCGTAATCAGATCCAGCTAAGTTATCATCATATTCTAGTTAGAAAGCTTAAATCATCAAAATACCTAAATTGAATACATTTGCTACTAACGCAGATGATAATTGAGAAAGTAAATGTGGCAAAGGAAAGATTTTTTAATATAATTTGATCAAAATAAACTAGAAATACAAAATTCATAATCAGATCTATCATCATATTCGAGTTAGAAAGTAGAAATCGTCGAAACACCAAAATTAACTACCTTCACTGCGAATGTAGGTGATAACTGACAAAATAAAGGCAGCAAAGAGACAATTTTTTAATATAATTTGATCAAAATAAGTTAGAAATGAAAAATTCATAATCAGATCTAGCTAAATTATAATCATATTTTAGTTAGAAAGCTGAAATCATCAAAATACCTAAATTGAATATATTTGCTACTAACGCAGATGATATCTGACAAAGTAAAGGTGGCAAAGGAAAGATTTCTTAATATAATTTGATCAAAATAAACCAGAAATGCAAAATTCATAATCAGATTTAGCTAAGTTATGATCATGTTCCGGTGAGAAAGCTGAAATCATCAAAATACCCAAATTGAATACATTTGCTACTAACGCAGATGATAACTGACAAAGTAAAGGTAGCAAAGGAAAGATTTTTTAATATAATTTGATCAAAATGAACCAGAAATGCAAAATTCATAATCAGATCTACCTAAATTATAATCATATTCTAGTTAGAAAACTGAAATCATCAAAATACCTAAATTGAATACATTTGCTACTAACGCAGATGATAACTGAGAAAGTAAAGGTGGCAAAGGAAAGATTTTTTAATATAATTTGATCAAAATAAGCCAGAAATGCAAAATTCATAATCAGATTTAGCTAAGTTATGATCATGTTCCGGTGAGAAAGCTGAAATCATCTAAATACCCAAATTGAGTACATTTGCTACTAACGCAGATGATAACTGACAAAGTAATGGTAGCAAAGGAAAGATTTTTTAATATAATTTGATCAAAATGAACCAGAAATGCAAAATTCATAATCAGATCTACCTAAATTATAATCATATTCTAGTTAGAAAGCTGAAATCATCAAAATACCTAAATTGAATACATTTGCTACTAACGCAGATGATAACTGAGAAAGTAAAGGTGGCAAAGGAAAGATTTTTTAATATGATTTGATCAAAATAATCTAGAAATGCAAAATTCATAATCAGATCTAGCTAAGTTATCATATTCCAGTTAGAAAGTAGAAATCGTCGATACACCTAAATTAAATACTTTCGTTACACCAATGTGGGTGATAACTGACAAAATACAGGTTGCAGAGTAAAGTTTTTAAGGTAATTTGTTTATAACAAACCAGAAATGCTTAATCCATAATCAGATCTACTTAAGTTATAACCATACTTCAGTTGGAAAATAAAAATTGTTGAAATACCAATGTTGAATACATTTGCTAACAATGTAGGTGATAACTGACAAAATAAAGTCGGCAAAGAAATTTTTTTAATAGCATTTGTTTAAAACAAACCAGAAATGTAAAATTCATAATCAGATTTAGCTAAGTTATAATCATATTCTAGTTAAAATGCTGAAATCATCAGAATACCTAAATTGAATACATTTGCTACTAACGCAGATGATAACTGACAAAGTAAAGGTGGCAAAGGAAAGATTTTTTAATATAATTTGATCATAATAAACCAGAAATGCAAAATTCATAATCAGATTTAGCTAAGTTATGATCATGTTCCGGTGAGAAAGCTGAAATCATCAAAATACCCAAATTGAATACATTTGCTACTAACGCAGATGATAACTGACAAAGTAAAGGTAGCAAAGGAAAGATTTTTTAATATAATTTGATCAAAATGAACTAGAAATGCAAAGTTCATAATCAGATCTAGCTAAGTTATTATCATATTCCAGTTAGGAAGTAGAAATCGTCGATACACCTAAATTAAATACTTTCGTTACACTAATGTGGGTGATAACTGACAAAATAAAGGTTGCAGAGTAAAGTTTTTTAAGGTAATTTGTTTAAAACAAACCAGAAATGCTTAATCCATAATCAGATCTAGTTAAGTTATAACCCTACTCCAGTTGGAAAATAGAAATTGTTGAAATACCAATGTTGAATACATTTGCTACCAATGTAGGTGATAACTGACAAAGTAAAGGCGGTAAAGAAAAGATTTTTTAATATAATTTGATCAAAATGAACTAGAAATGCAAAATTCATAATCAGATCTAGCGAAGTTATATTCATATACTAGTTAGAAAGCTGAAATCATCAAAATACCTAAATTGAATACATTTGCTACTAACGCAGATGATAACTGACAAAATAAAGGTTGCAAAGGAAAGATTTTTTAATATAATTTGATCAAAATGAACTAGAAATGCAAAGTTCATAATCAGATCTAGCTAAGTTATTATCATATTCCAGTTAGGAAGTAGAAATCGTCGATACACCTAAATTAAATACTTTCGTTACACTAATGTGGGTGATAACTGACAAAATAAAGGTTGCAGAGTAAAGTTTTTTAAGGTAATTTGTTTAAAACAAACCAGAAATGCTTAATCCATAATCAGATCTAGTTAAGTTATAACCCTACTCCAGTTGGAAAATAGAAATTGTTGAAATACCAATGTTGAATACATTTGCTACCAATGTAGGTGATAACTGACAAAGTAAAGGCGGTAAAGAAAAGATTTTTTAATATAATTTGATCAAAATGAACTAGAAATGCAAAATTCATAATCAGATCTAGTGAAGTTATATTCATATACTAGTTAGAAAGCTGAAATCATCAAAATACCTAAATTGAATACATTTGCTACTAACGCAGATGACAACTGACAAAGTAAAGTTTTTTTAATATAATTTGATCAAAATGAACTAGAAATGCAAAATTCATAATCAGATCTAGCGAAGTTATATTCATATACTAGTTAGAAAGCTGAAATCATCAAAATACCTAAATTGAATACATTTGCTACTAACGCAGATGACAACTGACAAAGTAAAGTTTTTTTAATATAATTTGATCAAAATGAACTAGAAATGCAAAATTCATAATCAGATCTAGCTGAATTGTAATCATATTTTAATTAGATAGCTGAAATCATCAAAATGCCTAAATTGAATACATTTACTACTAACACAGATGACAACTGACAATGTAAAGGTGGCAAAGGAAAGTTTTTTTAATATAACTTGATCAAAATAAGCTAGAAATGCAAAATTCATAATCAGATCTAGCTGAACTGTAATCATATTTTAATTAGATAGCTGAAATCATCAAAATACCTAAATTGAATACATTTACTACTAACGCAGACGATAACTGACGAAGTAAAGGTGGCAATGAAAGATTTTTTAATATAATTTGATCAAAATGAACTAGAAATGCAAAATTCATAATCAGATCTAGCTGAATTGTAATCATATTTTAATTAGATAGCTGAAATCATCAAAATACCTAAATTGAATACATTTACTACTAACGCAGACGATAACTGACAGAGTAAAGGTGGCAATGAAAGATTTTTTAATATAATTTGATCAAAATAAACTAGAAATGCAAAATTAATAGTCAGATCTAGTTGAATTGTAATCATATTTTAATTAGATAGCTGAAATCATCAAAATACCTAAATTGAATACATTTACTACTAACGCAGACGATAACTGACAGAGTAAAGGTGGCAATGAAAGATTTTTTTAATATAATTTGATCAAAATGAACTACAAATGCAAAATTCATAATCAGATCTAGCTGAATTGTAATCATATTTTAATTAGATAGCTGAAATCATCAAAATACCTAAATTGAATACGTTTACTATTAACGCAGATGACAACTGACAAAGTAAAGGTGGCAAAGGAAAGTTTTTTTAATATAATTTGATCAAAATAAGCTAGAAATGCAAAATTCATAATCAGACCTAGCTGAATTGTAATCATATTTTAATTAGATAGCTGAAATCATCAAAATACCTAAATTGAATACATTTACTACTAACGCAGACGATAACTGACAAAGTAAAGGTGGCAATGAAAGATTTTTTAATATAATTTGATCAAAATAAACTAGAAATGCAAAATTCATAACCAGATCTAGCTGAATTGTAATCATATTTTAATTAGATAGCTGAAATCACCAAAATACTTAAATTGAATACATTTACTACTAACGCAGATGATAACTGACAAAGTAAAAGTGGCAAAGGAAAGTTTTTTTAATATAATTTGATCAAAATAAGCTAGAAATGCAAAATTCATAATCAGATCTAGCTGAACTGTAATCATATTCTAGTTAGAAAGCTGAAATCATCAAAATACCAGAATTGAATACATTTGCTACTAACGCAGATGATAACTGATAAAGTAAAGGTGGTACAGGATTTTTTTAATAGAATTTGCTTAAAATAAACCACAAATGCAAAATTCATGATGAGATCAAACTAAGTTATAAACATATTTCAGTTAGAAATTTGAAAATACCAAAATACCAAAATTGAATACATTTAGTTGTAATGCAGGTGATAATTGACACAGTAAAGTGACCGAAGAAAGTTCTTTATTATAATTTGTTCAAAATAAGCTATAAATGCTTAGTCAATAATCAAATCTAGCTAAATTGTGATCACATACCAGTTAGAAAGTAGAAATTCTCGGAATACCAAAATTAATAATTTTTGCATACTAATAGCTGAGAAAGTAAAGGTGGTATATAAAAGCCTTTTCATATAATTTGTTCAAAATAAATCAGAAATATATAATCCATAGTCAGATCTAGTTGAGTTATAATCATATTCCAGTTAGAAACTAAAAATCATCGAATCATCAAAATTGAATACTTTTTGAATACTTTTCTATATTTTTGAGTCTAAGAACAAACTTGTAAGAAAAGTAATATTGTTTGGAATAAAATTTGCTACAATTTTTGTAAGATGTTGTAAAGCAACGAAATTAACCAAATTATCATATTTTGCATTTCTCTCAATATCTACGAATCCGTTGGCAGTGGAATAAGTTTTAAATCCCAGTACTTGGACAAGAGGACACTTCTAGATTTGACACTGCTTCCAGAAACTCAGAAATAATTGCAGAAGATTTAACTTATTTCTAGACGATTAGATTCTTTCTCTAAATAACTTGATACTGATTCCAAAAAGCTTAAAATGCTTCTAAATGATTTCGATTGTTTCAATACTGCCTTTGAAGGCAATAATGCTGCTTCTAGAAAACTTGATGTTACTTGAAACTTGAAATGATTCAAAAAGTCATGATACTGCACTTGGAGGATTTGTAATGCTTCCAAAGGACTTGATACTGCCTCTGGAAGACTTCAAATCCAATCTGATATAAAATAAGTTAATTTCTTCTTTTTTACCGATTTAGATTGACTTTGAGAAATTTTCAACCAAAAATTATAACTTATTTAAAAAGTACTAAAAAAGGAAATTCTAGAGAGTGTGAATAGGAAATTAATAATAGGAAAGCACATTTCATTATTCTCAATTTTGCCTCCATCATTTTTATCAAAATATTGTTGATAGATGGTAGTGCACCCATCACATTTATGATGCCAAAGACCACCAGAAACGATTACATAAAATGTCGTTACCAAAAACAATGAATCCATATTAAAGCGAGATTATCACCTCTTCAGTGTTAGTTATTCAGAAATACGAATTTAGCAACTTACGTAATTAACTACGATAATCAAAAAAAAATTTTTGACATCCCAATACAACCTATTCGCAAATGCTTCCTAAATACATGATGCTAGTTATTATCTTTTTTCAAATTTGTGGTCTTTAAAAATTGATTTCCAGTCTTTGTGATTAAAATAAAACAAATATTGCATTGATCATGCTACATTGTTTCTAAAAGACTGAGTACTACCTCGAAATGACTTCATACAGCTTTCTTCAAGAGATTGGATACTGCTTTTGAAAGATTTCAAAAAGACTTGATACCGCTGTATTTTAGTCTCAGTACAAAGTTTCGGGTATAGCCGTGCATCTTCAGACTATAACTATTTACGCATCTAAACGCACAATATACGTCTAGAATTTACGATCGCTTACGAGGGCAACTATGCAAAGTGCCGGCTAAAACCAGTCCGCCATCAAAACATTTTAATTACGAACTGGTGAGATAGAGGGGAAAAGAGAGTCATCGTTGTCTCCCGCCCCCTTCTGGTATCTCAATTAAAACGGGGTCCTAAACCCGTAATCCGAACTGCTGTGGAAACGGTCTCGTCTGTTATCTAAACGTTGCTGTTGGGGATAGAGACATATACCAACGTCGGAGAGTATACAGAGACCCTTATTTTATTGGGTCCCAAACGCGTACGCAACAGCCTTTCATTAGGCTTTCGGCTTTTCAGTGTGTGCGAGTGGGGAACCCCCTAAAATACCCAAGGAAAAGGGGTCACGCCCTACACTAATCCCGGTTCAAAATGGTATATATAGATAAAATAAATTAAGCAAAAATGAAATAATGAAGACGAAGAATAAGTAAAAATCGAACTCTCTTTGTCTGCGTTTCAAAACCGCAACCGTAAGACGGCGGCGGCGGTGGTGGTGGCGGCAGTAGTTGCAACATTTGTCCGCCACGTTCAAAACGTTCGCCTACCACGTATTTATAGCTTTATTACTCACGCTCGCAAATAAATAATATCTGAAACAATGGACGCATAAAACTGTACGGTCGCATGAAACCTCGCGACCCGGATAATAACGCCTAACTCAACACAAAACGATTTTCCCCCTATCATTATCATCTGCATGCATAAAATCGTCTAAAGGTCATAGTTATCACGCTCGTAAAGATTAAAACATTTTTTTTTATTATAAATAAAGGATATTTAAAGACGAATTGGTGACATCTATTGGGGGATCTTCGAATTGTTTCAAAATGAAATTTACCCCATCTATGAGTTAATAGTCAGATTTAGAATTAATAGTTATTTAGTCAGATTACGACTAAATAACTCAACGTAGTCAGATTACGACGTCAACTATTTTTTCCAAGATGTTATTTTTGATCTAATTCATTTAAACAATTTGAGTTAAAAGTCATTATAAGTTTTAAAAATACAAAGAAATTCAATAAATCGAAACATAATATTTACAGTTATCTACTTTACGATCCCCCTTTACAGATATTCTATATTTTTATGTCATTTCCTGTAAAATAACTCTAGAATAACAGTAAAATAAGCGAAAACCGTAAATAAACCAACATACAAATTTCGAGCACGAAAACAAACCGTAAAACAAATCAGTGACACGGCAATTACGGGAGATGGCGCTACGTGCATTCGCCCCGCGCGAAACCCGTCACGCCAATCCGTCCGGCGAATTCTGAAGCCCATATTAATGTTTTATGTCGCACTAAAGTCCCGGGATTATGACCGGCCATAAGGAAGTACGTACGAGAAACGCGTACGTTCAATCCGAACCGTAGTAGTAACCTATATCGGTTTCAAAATGATTTATAAAGGTCATTACCACCGTTCAAAAAAAACAAATAAACCCCAAAAACAAAAAATATTTATTAAAATTAAATTTTCAAGGTTAAATCGCGCGCCATCTATGATCGAAATGACGCAAAAAAAAACTAGCTCGTCGAGTTTGAGCGTTTGAGTGGGGGTTAATACGTCAATAAGCTTCGCGCCAATGGGACGCGTCGAAAGGCGTGCGTTAGTCAAGGTCAACTGGTGGGGAGTTGAGTTGCTAAGGAAACGGGTGACGTCACGCCCTGCCATCTTAATAAACGACCCAATAGGAGCGTAGCATTTTTAAGGATGCCATCATGAATATGTTCGTCCCCATAGCAATATCAATATCAACATCAATATCAAAAGTATTGAATTAAATAGTTGTTCGATTTGATAATTGGCGCCAAGAATATGAATGAAGCGTGTGATTTTACGATATTACTACTACTACGAGCGGGAGACCCCGTCAAAACGACAATAAGGATCTAACAAGAGGCTGTTTAATTGTTATAACCGGTCATAAAACGATAATATAGTCGTTTTAGTGCGTGTTTGGATTTTCGTGGGCGGCTTCCGAATTAAGTAAAGAATTTTAAAACTTTTAAACACTTTGTATTTACAAACAATATTTTTTTTATTCAACTTTGTCAGTTCAAGTTTAATCGACGAGACCATCAATAATAACTTTTGCGAGGTACTCGTTACGCAATTGTTAATTACATCTGGTTGTTTTATGACCGATGGTGTGTTATGTCGTGTGGCCGTGAAAAATCTACCTGAGCTTAAAATAAAATTGATGATAAAATCCATACAGAAAGAAAATGTTAATATCCAACAATTTTTTTATTTTGATAAATTTTGAATAATTTTGAAAAATCGAATTTTTAAGATACCTCAATGATTTATAAAAGAAAGTGTCTATTTTCTCGCGATGAAACCGGATCCTGAAAATATTTATTCGTTTTTGAGATATAAATCATTAAATTCAACGTGAATATTTATGGCTATCTCTATTAATTAAAAATCACCAAAAATCGAATTCTTGAGATATTTTAGTGAAGCATTCAAAATTTATAGAGGTAAGTCTCTATTTTGTCATTGTGAGCACCAAATTAGAAAATCTGTGTTCGTTTTTGAGATAGAGATAATTTAAGTTAACTTAATTTTTTATGATTTTTTGAAATTAATAATCTTGTTTTAAAAAACCACGAAAAATCGAATTCGTAAGATATCTTAATGAATTATTCATGATTTATAGAGGAAAGTATATACTTTCTCGTGATTACATCAAATCTTGAAAATATTTATCCGTTTTTGAGATATAAATCATTAAATTCAACATGAACATTTATGGCTATCTCAAATTAATTAAAAATCACCAAAGAACGAATTCTTAAGATATCTCAATGAATTATTCATGATTTATAGAGGAAAGTATATACTTTTTCGTGATTAAATCGAATCTTGAAAATATTTATCCGATTTTGAGATATAAATCATTAAATTCAACGTGAACATTTATGACTATCTCAAATTAATTAAAAATCGCCAAAAATCGAATTCTTAAGATATCTCAATGAATTATTCATGATTTATAGAGGAAACTATATACTTTCTCGTGATTAAATCGGATCTTGAAAATATTTATCCGTTTTTGAGATATAAACCATTAAATTCAACGTGAACATTTATGGCTATCTCAAATTAATTAAAAATCGCCAAAAAACGATTTCTTAAGATATCTCAATGAATTATTCATGATTTATAGAGGAAAGTATATACTTTCTCGTGATTACATCGGATCTTGAAAATATTTATCCGTTTTTGAGATATAAATCATTAAATTCAACGTGAACATTTATGGCTATCTCAAATTAATTAAAAATCGCCAAAAATCGAATTCTTGAGATATTTTAATGATACATTCAATATTTATAGAGGTAAGTGTCTACTTTGTCATGGTGAGAACCAAATTAGAAAATCTTTATTCGTTTTTGAGATAAAGGTTATTTAAGTTAACTTAATTTCTTATGATTTTTTGAAATTAATAATCTTGTTTTAAAAAACCACAAAAAATCGAATTCTTAAGATATCTTAATGAATTATTCATGATTTATAGAGGAAAGTATATACTTTCTCGTGATTAAATCGGATCTTGAAAATATTTATCCGTTTTTGAGATATAAACCATTAAATTCAACGTGAACATTTATGGCTATCTCAAATTAATTAAAAATCGCCAAAAATCGAATTCTTAAGATATCTCAATGAATTATTCATGATTTATAGAGGAAAGTATATACTTTCTCGTGATTAAATCGGATCTTGAAAATATTTATCCGTTTTTGAGATATAAATAATTAAATTCAACGTGAACATTTATGGCTATCTCAAATGAATTAAAAATCGAATTCTTAAGATATCTCAATGAATTATTCATGATTTATAGAGGAAAGTATATACTTTCTCGTGATTAAATCGGATCTTGAAAATATTTATCTGTTTTTAAGATATAAATCATTAAATTCAACGTGAACATTTATGGCTATTTCAAATTAATTAAAAATTGCCAAAAATCGAATTCTTAAGATATCTCAATGAATTATTCATGATTTATAGAGGAAAGTATATACTTTCTCGTGATTAAATCATATCTTGAAAATATTTATCCGTTTTTGAGATATAAATCATTAAGTTCAACATGAACATTTATGGCTATCTCAAATTAATTAAAAATCGCCAAAAATCGAATTCTTAAGATATCTCAATGAATTATTCATGATTTATAGAGGAAAGTATATACTTTCTCGTGATTAAATCGGATCTTGAAAATATTTATCTGTTTTTAAGATATAAATCATTAAATTCAACGTGAACATTTATGGCTATTTCAAATTAATTAAAAATTGCCAAAAATCGAATTCTTAAGATATCTCAATGAATTATTCATGATTTATAGAGGAAAGTATATACTTTCTCGTGATTAAATCATATCTTGAAAATATTTATCCGTTTTTGAGATATAAATCATTAAGTTCAACATGAACATTTATGGCTATCTCAAATGAATTAAAAATCGAATTCTTAAGATATCTCAATGAATTATTCATGATTTATAGAGGAAAGTATATACTTTCTCGTGATTAAATCGGATCTTGAAAATATTTATCTGTTTTTAAGATATAAATCATTAAATTCAACGTGAACATTTATGGCTATTTCAAATTAATTAAAAATTGCCAAAAATCGAATTCTTAAGATATCTCAATGAATTATTCAGGATTTATAGAGGAAAGTATATACTTTCTCGTGATTAAATCATATCTTGAAAATATTTATCCGTTTTTGAGATATAAATCATTAAGTTCAACATGAACATTTATGGCTATCTCAAATTAATTAAAAATCGCCAAAAATCGAATTCTTAAGATATCTCAATGAATTATTCATGATTTATAGAGGAAAGTATATACTTTCTCGTGATTAAATCGGATCTTGAAAATATTTATCTGTTTTTAAGATATAAATCATTAAATTCAACGTGAACATTTATGGCTATTTCAAATTAATTAAAAATTGCCAAAAATCGAATTCTTAAGATATCTCAATGAATTATTCATGATTTATAGAGGAAAGTATATACTTTCTCGTGATTAAATCATATCTTGAAAATATTTATCCGTTTTTGAGATATAAATCATTAAGTTCAACATGAACATTTATGGCTATCTCAAATTAATTAAAAATCGCCAAAAATCGAATTCTTAAGATATCTCAATGAATTATTCATGATTTATAGAGGAAAGTATATACTTTCTCGTGATTAAATCGGATCTTGAAAATATTTATCCGTTTTTGAGATATAAATCATTAAATTCAACGTGAACATTTATGGCTATCTCAAATTAATTAAAAATCGACAAAAATCGAATTCTTTAGATATTTTAATGGGATATTCAAAATGTATAGAGGCAAGTATCCATTTTGTTATGGTGGGAACCAAATAAGATAATCTTTGTTCGTTTTTGAGATAAAGATTATTTAGGTTAACCCAATTTTTAATGATTTTTTGAAATTAATCATCTTGTTTTAAAAAACCACAAAAAATCGAATTCTTAAGATATATTAATGAATTATTCATGATTTATAGAGGAATGTGTATGCTTTCTCGTGATTAAATCGGATCTTGAAAATATTTATCCGTCTTTGAGATATAAATAATTAAATTCACCATGAACATTTATGGCTATCTCAAATTAATTAACAATCGCAAAAAATCGAATTCTTGAGATATTTTAATGGGATATTCAAAATGTATAGAGGCAAGTGTCTATTTTGTCATGGTGGGAACCAAATTAGAAAATCATTGTTCGTTATTGAAATAAAGATTATTTAAGTTTACTTAATTTTTTATAATTTTTTGAAATTAATAATATTATTTTAAAAAACCACGAAAAATCGAATTCTTAAAAATATTACAATTTCCCGCTACCTAAGTTTATAGTAAGGCTGATTAAGGAGAAGAGACGTTTATATCGGGATTTTAGAATATCGGAGATTCCGGAATTAAAAAGAAAATTTAATCAATTAAACAAAAACATTCAAACCCTAATTAAGCAATTTAAAAGCGAAAAGTACATCGAAGCTTGCAACAATATCAAAAACTCAAATGGTAAAAGATACTGACAGGAAGTCCGGAAATTATCAAGGTACCAAAAGACTCCTGAAGCCTGTGAACTTATTAACCCCTTGGATTGTATATCTCATACAGACCCCGAAGAAATGGTCAACATCCATGGTGATTACCCCCAGCGTGTGTTTACATTTATGGATTATTCATGAATTATTCATGATTTATAGAGGAAATTGTTTATTTTCCCATGATGAAAGCGTATCTTGAAAATGTTTATTCGTTTTTGAGATATAAATCATTAAATTCAACAAACATTTATGGCTATCTCAAGTTAATTAAAAATCACCAAAAATCGAATTCTTGAGATATTTTAATGAAGCATTTAAAATTTATAGAGGTAAGTGAGAGTCAAAATAGAGTCTATTTTGTCATTGTGAGAACCAAATTAAAAAATCTTTATTCGATTTTGAGATAAAGATTATTTAAGTTAAATTAATTTTTTAAGATATTTTGAAATTAATAATCTTGTTTTAAAAAACCACAAAAAATCGAATTCTTAAGATATCTTAATGAATTATTCATGATTTATAGAGGAAAGTATATACTTTCTCATGATGAAAGCAGATCTTGAAAATATTTATCCGTTTTTGAGATATAAGCCATTAAATTCAACATGAACATTTATGGCTATCTCAAGTTAATTAAAAATCAACAAAAATCGAATTCTTGAGATATTTTAATGATACATTCAAAATTTATGGAGGTAAGTGTCTATTTTGTCATTGTGAGAACCAAATTAGAAAATTTTTATTCGTTTTTGAGATAAAGATTATTTAAATTAACTTAATTTTTTATGATTTTTTGAAATTAATAATCTTGTTTTAAAAAACCTCGAAAAATCGAATTCTTAAGATATCTTAATGAACTATTCATGGTTTATAGAGGAAAGTGTCTATTTTCTCGTGATGAAAGCAGATCTTGAAAATATTTATCCGTTTTTGAGATATAAACCATTAAATTCAACATGAACATTTATGGCTATCTCAAGTTAATTAAAAATCACCAAAAATCGAGTTCTTGAGATATTTTAATGAAGCATTTAAAATTTATAGAGGTAAGTGTCTATTTTGTCATGGTGAGAACCAAATTAGAAAATCTTTATTCGTTTTTGTGATGAAGATTATTTGAGTTACGATTTTTTTTATGATATTTTAAAATTAATAATAAATATAATTTACCTTCAACTGTTCTCTGTGTAATTGAGCATTTAAAATGTTTTCTTTCATATTTGAACAACGATTTTTTTAAATTAAAACTAAATTTGTTTGAAATCTATTAAAAAGTATGTCCAATACAATTAAAAAAAAATTGCAACAAACAAAAGAAATCATAGAAACAAGTGACTTTTTCAAATGACGTTAGAAACAATCGAATTTTACTACCCATACAAAAAAAAACGCAAAAAAAAATTAAAAAGACCAAACATTCAACGCACGTGATTTTATTATAGGTTTATTATCGGCGAAACGCAGTTATGCATCTATATTTTTTCACGTATTTGCGATTGTTTGCTCCTGTATGCATGTTTTATGAAAATAATGTGGCGAATTTTCAGCTTTAATCTTTTAATCTTTTTGAGGTTACTTAGGAACGTTTGTGGTTCGATTGTACTTAATTATAGCTTTTAGGATCACCACATTATTAAATCCTCGACTTAATTAAATGGGAGAGTGTGGTTAATATAAAATTTGGTTTTCACCGAAATGATGGTGATTAAAAAATGAAAGTTTTTGATGTTATAAAGAAACGTGTTACACCAAATTTCACCTTGTTAGATTATTTTATAAAAAAATTTGAAATCCATTTCTTGAATGTATCGTCAATAAAAACGCTGATTTCTCCGAAAATAAAATTAAAAAATAAAATTACTAATGCATTTGGTAGACTACTTGAAGATATGTCTATTGCATTTTATCATGGCATCATTCTTTTCCAATTTGTTAATTATTCGTAATTTTTCTGCTGATTGGAGGAGTTTCTTTAATACCCTTTGTCATTTGTTTTGTTGAATTATTAATAAACAGCATTGATTATCTTAATATTAACTTATTATTTAATTCCTTGCAAATATAGCTATTAGCAACTTATCAAACCTAAACCGTGCACATTTCGAAAAAGACCCAGTTATGGACGCCTATAAAGTTTATTTTCGACCAAAGAATATGCTGGTAAAGCATTGAACAGCCCTGTATACAAATATACAGGTGTCCAGAAATTTAAAAGTGTGATTTTACATAAAAAATCATGAAGAAGTTTATATATAGTCCGATCCGAAAATGTATCCTAGAAAGCTAAAATCATCAAACTACCAAAATTGAATACATTACTACTAACGCAGGTGATAGCTGACACAAAGTAAAGGTGGCAAAGTGTGATTTTTTTGTAAGAATTTGTTTAAAATAAACCAGAAATGCAAAATTCATAATCAGCTCTAACTAAGTTATAATCATATTCTAGTTAGAAAGCTGAAATCATCAAAATACCAAAATTGAATACATTTGCTACGAACGCAGGTGATAACTGACGAAGTAAAGGTGGCAAAGGAAAGATTTTTAATATAACTTGTTTATAATAAACCAAAAATGCAAAATTCATAATCAGATTTAGCTAAGTTATGATCATCTTCCGGTGAGAAAGCTGAAATCATCAAAATACCAAAATTAAATACATTTGCTAGTAATGCAGGTGATAACTGACAAAGTAAAGGTGGCAAAAGAATTTTTTTAATAGCATTTGTTTAAAATTAATCAGAAATGTAAAATTCATAATCAGATCTAGCTAAGTTATAATCAAATTCTAGTTAGAGAGCTGAAATCATCAAAATACCTAAATTGAATACATTTGCTACTAACGCAGATGATAACTGACAAAGTAAAGATAGCAAAGGAAAGATTTTTTAATATAATTTGATCAAAATGAACTAGAAATGTAAAATTCATAATCAGATCTAGCTAAGTTATTATCATATTCCAGTTAGGAAGTAGAAATCGTCGATACACCTAAATTAAATACTTTCGTTACATTAATGTGGGTGATAACTGACAAAATAAAGGTTGCAGAGTAAAGTTTTTTAAGGTAATTTGTTTAAAACAAACCAGAAATGCTTAATCCATAATCAGATCTAGTTAAGCTATAACCATACTCCAGTTGGAAAATAGAAATTGTTGAAATACCAATGTTGAATACATTTGCTAGTAATGTAGGTGATAACTGACAAAGTAAAAGCGGCAAAGGAAAGATTTTTTAATATAATTTGATCAAAATGAACTAGAAATGCTAAATTCACAATCAGATCTAGCGAAGTTATAATCATATACTAGTTAGAAAGCTGAAATCATCAAAATACCTAAATTGAATACATTTGCTACTAACGCAGATGATAACTGACAAAATAAAGGTTGCAAAGGAAAGATTTTTTAATATAATTTGATCAAAATGAACTAGAAATGCAAAATTCATAATCAGATCTAGCTAAGTTATTATCATATTCCAGTTAGGAAGTAGAAATCGTCGATACACCTAAATTAAATACTTTCGTTACATTAATGTGGGTGATAACTGACAAAATAAAGGTTGCAGAGTAAAGTTTTTTAAGGTAATTTGTTTAAAACAAACCAAAAATGCTTAATCCATAATCAGATCTAGTTAAGCTTTAACCATACTCCAGTTGGAAAATAGAAATTGTTGAAATACCAATGTTGAATACATTTGCTAACAATGTAGGTGATAACTGACAAAATAAAGGCGGCAAAGGAAAGATTTTTTAATATAGTTTGATCAAAATGAACCAGAAATGCAAAATTCATAATCAGATCTAGCGAAGTTATAATCATATACTAGTTAGAAAGCTGAAATCATCAAAATACCTAAATTGAATACATTTGCTACTAACGCAGATGATAACTGACAAAACAAAGGTTGCAAAGGAAAGATTTTTTAATATAATTTGATCAAAATGAACTAGAAATGCAAAATTCATAATCAGATCTAGCTAAGTTATTATCATATTCCAGTTAGGAAGTAGAAATCGTCGATACACCTAAATTAAATACTTTCGTTACATTAATGTGGGTGATAACTGACAAAATAAAGGTTGCAGAGTAAAGTTTTTTAAGGTAATTTGTTTAAAACAAACCAAAAATGCTTAATCCATAATCAGATCTAGTTAAGCTTTAACCATACTCCAGTTGGAAAATAGAAATTGTTGAAATACCAATGTTGAATACATTTGCTAACAATGTAGGTGATAACTGACAAAATAAAGGCGGCAAAGGAAAGATTTTTTAATATAGTTTGATCAAAATGAACCAGAAATGCAAAATTCATAATCAAATCTAGCGAAGTTATAATCATATACTAGTTAGAAAGCTGAAATCATCAAAATACCTAAATTGAATACATTTGCTACTAACGCAGATGATAACTGACAAAACAAAGGTTGCAAAGGAAAGATTTTTTAATATAATTTGATCAAAATGAACTAGAAATGCAAAATTCATAATCAGATCTAGCTAAGTTATTATCATATTCCAGTTAGGAAGTAGAAATCGTCGATACACCTAAATTAAATACTTTCGTTACATTAATGTGGGTGATAACTGACAAAATAAAGGTTGCAGAGTAAAGTTTTTTAAGGTAATTTGTTTAAAACAAACCAAAAATGCTTAATCCATAATCAGATCTAGTTAAGCTTTAACCATACTCCAGTTGGAAAATAGAAATTGTTGAAATACCAATGTTGAATACATTTGCTAACAATGTAGGTGATAACTGACAAAATAAAGGCGGCAAAGGAAAGATTTTTTAATATAGTTTGATCAAAATGAACCAGAAATGCAAAATTCATAATCAGATCTAGCGAAGTTATAATCATATACTAGTTAGAAAGCTGAAATCATCAAAATACCTAAATTTAATACATTTGCTACTAACGCAGATGATAACTGACAAAACAAAGGTTGCAAAGGAAAGATTTTTTAATATAATTTGATCAAAATGAACTAGAAATGCAAAATTCATAATCAGATCTAGCTAAGTTATTATTATATTCCAGTTAGGAAGTAGAAATCGTCGATACACCTAAATTAAATACTTTCGTTACATTAATGTGGGTGATAACTGACAAAATAAAGGTTGCAGAGTAAAGTTTTTTAAGGTAATTTGTTTAAAACAAACCAAAAATGCTTAATCCATAATCAGATCTAGTTAAGCTTTAACCATACTCCAGTTGGAAAATAGAAATTGTTGAAATACCAATGTTGAATACATTTGCTAACAATGTAGGTGATAACTGACAAAATAAAGGCGGCAAAGGAAAGATTTTTTAATATAGTTTGATCAAAATGAACCAGAAATGCAAAATTCATAATCAGATCTAGCGAAGTTATAATCATATACTAGTTAGAAAGCTGAAATCATCAAAATACCTAAATTTAATACATTTGCTACTAACGCAGATGATAACTGACAAAGTAAAGGTTGCAAAGGAAAGATTTTTTAATATAATTTGATCAAAATAAACCAGAAATGCAAAATTCATTATCAGATCTAGCTAAATTATAATCATATTCTAGTTAGAAAGCTGAAATCATCAAAATACCAAAATTGAATACATTTGCTACTAACGCAGATGATAACTGACAAAGTAAAGGTGGCAAAGGAAAGATTTTTTTATATAATTGGATCAAAATAAACCAGAAATGCAAAATTCATAATCAGAACTAGCTACGTTATAATCATAGTCTAGTTAGAAAGCTGAAATCATCAAAATACCAAAATTGACTACATTTGCTACTAACGTAGGTGATACCTGACAAAGTAAAGGAGGCAAAGGATTTTTTAATAGAATTTGTTTAAAATAAACCAGAAATGCAAAATTCATAATCAGAACTAGCTAAGTTATAATCATATTCTAGTTAGAAAGCTGAAATCATCAAAATACCAAAATTGAATACATTTGCTACTAACGCAGGTGATACCTGACAAAGTAAAGGAGGCAAAGGATTTTTTTAATAGAATTTGTTTAAAATAAACCAGAAATGCAAAATTCATAATCAGAACTAGCTAAGCTATAATCATATTCCTGTTAGAAAATAGAAATTTTCGAAATACCAATATTGAATACATTTGCTATTAACGCAGGTGATAACTGACAAAGTAAAGGTGGCAAAGGATTTTTTTTAATAGAATTTGTTTAAAATAAACCAGAAATGCAAAATTCATAATCAGAACTAGCTAGGTTCTATTCATATTCTAGTTAGAATGCTGAAATTACGAAAACACCAAAATTGAATACATTTGCTACTAACGAAGGTGATACCTGACAAAGTAAAGATGGCAAAGGAATTTTTTTAATAGAATTTGTTTAAAATAAATCAAAAATGCAAAGTTCATAGTCAGATCTAGCCAAGTTATAATCATATTCTAGTTAGAAAGCTGAAATCGTCAACATACCAAAATTGTATACATTTCTTTTGGACACCTGTACACAAATATACAGGTGTCCAGAAATTTAAAAGTGTGATTTTACATAAAAAATAATAAGAAGTTTATATATATATATATATATAGTGCGATTCGAAAAAGTCTCCAAACTGCCCTTTAAAGACGGCACTCAAAAATTTGTAGTGTTATCTCAAAAACCGGATGGTTTAGAATGCTGAAATTTGATGTGCAAGGAACTTTTTACATGACAATTATGATAATCGAAAGAAACAAATAAATAATTTATGGTTTTCAAAATATCAGGTAGGAGGCTCGTTTAAAGTACCGCTTTTGAGATATCGCTAAAAAATATTTTCAGGTGCCATCTTTAAAGGGCTTAGGAAACATTTTCTCATCGGACTTTATGCAAAAACTTTTCTTCATTATTTTTGATGTTGAATCATTCATTTAAATATATAAATGCAATTTCCACACAGCCTGTATATTGAATAACATTAATTTTTGATGTAGAATCATTCCTTTAAATATATAAATGCAATTTTCGTACAACCTGTATATTGAATAAAGTTGAATAAGTTTGAATTAATTTTAATGTTTCATTAATTTTTTTCATTGAAATTCATTCTTTGTACTGTTTTGATGAAGGATTTACAATAAGTCCGAAAACTCAATGTTAATAAAGAAACTGTTTTCATTAAGCTCCTGAAAATGATTTTAGAAAATCGAAACTGCTAGAGCTTTATAAATTTTTTACAACAATAACCATCCAAAAATGGATTTCTCCCATACGGTTAGAATTTAAGAACTATGAATTTTTGTGATTGTAAAGAAATATGTGAAAATAGTTTATATCTAAGCTTTGTTCGATACTCGATATGGCACTAATATGATGTCATAGTACAATTAAGTGTAAGTAAGTACAAGGTTATATCAACTTATGCGTGCTTAATGCGTGGTTGCAACGAATAGGTTTTATCAAGAAAATGTATAATATTTAATAGTCGTGGAAAATGGTGAAATCATATTTTTTGGTGGTTATTCATCCGATAGTGATGTCAAATCAATTAATAAATGTTCTTATAGTGTCCTCAACAAGAAGTTGTACTGCGCATGACCCAACGAATACTAAGAGTGCAAATGCACTAAACTACACTATCCTCAACAAATTCATAACTTTTGTACTAAACTGCTTAGTGTAAGTAATGCAGTCCCAAAGAACAAAGATCAAGTTTAAATTCTTAAAAATCTCCTATGAAAAATCGTCATTTATTGAAAGTGACTTTTATTTAATTTGATATTTGACTTCTAATTTGTATACATATAATTTTAAATTAATACTTTTTCTTAGGATTTACATTACTATATTAGTGTATGTTATATGTATACCATTGTATGTAGTGAAGATTTTGCAAAATGTGATATTGCTCACACATCTGTTTACAGAAATGTGCAGTACCGCGAATTATTAAACAATTTCGTGAGAAGTACATGTGGCAAAAGAAAAAGTATGGGCGTCACAGAAAAACTAATAGACGCCTTTATAGAATAAATGTAAGGACAGCTAAAAGTATCCATTTTATTTTTCTTCCCAACACAATCCTAACATCTGCTGCAAACGTTTTCATCAGAGAGTACGAATTTTGAATAAAGATTTGATACTGCTTTCAGAAGACCTGCATCGGCTTTTAGAAGATTTGGTACTACTTCTAGATGACTTGATGCTGTTTCTAAAAAACATGATATTGCTAGCAGAGGATTTGAAATGCTTCTAAAATACTTGATATTGCCTCTGGAATATTGGATCGGCTTTCAAAACTCTTGATATTACTTCTAAATGTCTTGATACTACTTTTAGATAACTTGATACTGATTTTAGAAAATTTGAAATTACTGGCAGAGGACTTGAAATGCTTCAAGAAAACTTGATATTGCCTCTGGAATCGTTGATCGGCTTTCAGAATATTTGAAGCTATTTCTAGAAAAATTACTCTGTGGTTTAAGTTCTTAACCACAGAGTAATTTAACCATCCCTTGGACAAATTTTATCCGATTAATTTAGATTTTTATGAAATTACAGTGTGTTCATGATCAAAGAAATAAATTTGGTACATTTTTAGCAATTACTCTTCGACAGAAGTGACGTACCAGACCAATTTAAACTTTTGATTTATGAACACTGAATATGAGTTGAAGATCTTAACCCAACCCATTAAGCTAGTTAGCATAAAATATTAATTGGGTTGGGTTAGGCCATCAACCTTTTCTGAACCCAACCCAACCCAATTAGTTAGTTAGCGATTGATATTAATTGGGTTGGGTTGAGCTGTTAACTTTAACCCAACTCACTTAACTAGTGAGCATTAAATATTAGATGGATTGGGTTATTTGAACCCAGCCTAACCCAACTAGCTACTTAGCACTTGATATTAACTGGGTTTGGTTGAGCCCAGACCAATTTAAACTTTTGATTTGTGAACACTAAATATAAGTTGAAGATCTTAACCCAACCCAATAAGCTAGATAACACAAAATATTAATTGGGTTGGGTTATGCCATCAACCATATTTGAACCCAACCCAACCCAATTAGTTAATTAGCGATTCAACCCAACCCAACTCACTTAATTAGTGACCATTAAATATTAGATAGATTGAGTTAAATCATCAAACTTATCTGAACCCAACCCAACCCAACTAGCTAGTTAGCATTAAATTATTGAATATTATTAAATATTAGTTGGGGTGGGTTCATCAACCTCGGGAATGCTGAGTAAGTGGTTGGCCAATCTTCTCTAAAAAGATGACAGAAATAACTATACCTTTCTCATAGCTTCATCTATTAGATCGAGTCGTCTGTTTAAGCAGCAATAATTTTATTAATTTGCATCCTGAAGTGTATTCAAAAATATTGTCGATTATGCTATGTCTTATTATGCTATGTATTATGTATGTTGTGTATCATGTAAAAAAATTACCAAAAGACAAAACTTTTACTGAAAAACGGGCAGTGTTCGTGTTTTTGTTAAAATAAAGTTTTTCTAGTACTATTAAAAATACTTGACCATGATTAATAACGCGATTTAGCCAAGATTATGGTAGGCGTGCAGAATGCTATAAGAAACACAACAACAATGTACTGCCTAAAGTATGAAATTGAACAGCTGCTGAACAGCCAAATTCGTTGATCAAAGTGATTTCACTAAATATGGAATGTTTAACTTTCACAACAATCGCAAATGATGCAATAATCGTCTATTTTTGTTAAAATTAGGCATCGTAATGAATTGTTGATTTACTAATACAGTTTTGAGTAATTGAAAACTATTTCATCTACAATTAACAAGTTACTTGAAAATCTGATACAGATTCTCTAATTTATGCAAAATGATAATCTATTGCATCAAAATAGATGAAGCAGAGGATATATCTGCAAAGCATTTAAAAGATTAATAACTAGAATTACTTAGATTTCACAAAATGAGCTATAAATTGGACGTGAAAGATATAATTCTCGCAACAAAAAATTAGAACAAAATTTAAGCTGTCTCCAAATATCTTACACATTTTTCTTTGCAATTTCTAAAACATTTTGCAATTAACTCATTTATTTTGCATTACCCCAACTCGAATTCTATGAACTCTGATAATGAGGACAATTTTTTATCGAAGAGCGATACTGAATGAAAAAATTTCAATGCAGAAGCTTCAAGTCCCAGTTGCGAATTGGATGATACATCAAAATGGAGTGTACATTATATTAATTAAATAAGATGAGGTTAATTTATATTAAAAAAGTTGCTACTAAGAGATATAGGGTGTCCATAAAGACATTTTTGATAAATTCAAAATTTTCAAAGTATGATGTGAAAGGAAGTAATAATAACCGAATTTTCCATAATATTGTTCGTGAGATTCTTAATGTCACATTTTACTTTAACAAATTTTCTTCCACCTTAATAGATTTTTTATTGTCATTCAAATATGTATGATAAAAAATTATTAACTATTTGGACCCAATGTTTATTGTTGTTAGGATGATTATCTGTTGTAATATTTATTCATTATACATAGTACGTTTACTATGAAAGGAAGTGTTAATGATTCGATCAATTTTTAGCTCTTTGGCACAAATAATGCAGCTGAAAAATTTAAACTTTTGATTTGATGTGATACTTTTTTTAGTGATGAGCAAGAACGCCCCATCTCTTCTAGCTAGTTAGCACTAAGTATTGGTTGGATTCAGCCATCAACCTTATCTGATTCCAACCCATCCTACCCTAGCTGATTGTACTAGATATTAATTGGGTTGGGATGAGTCATTTAACCCAACCCAATTAACTAGTTATCATTAAATATTAATTCCGTTGGGTTGAACAATCAACTTGATCTGAACTCAATCCAACCCAAGCAGCTAGTTATTAGTTGGGCTAGATTGAGCCATTAATCTTAACCCAACCAAACCTAACTAATTAATTGGCACTAAATATTAGTTGTGTTGAGCCATCAACTTGATGACTGACCCATCAACCTTATCTGATTGTAACTCACCCCACCCTACCTGATTAGTGCTAGATATTAATTGGGTTGAGGTGAGCCATCAATTTAACCCAACCCAATCAACTAGTTAGCATTAAATATTAATTAAGTTGGGTTGAACCATCAACCTGATCTGAACTCAATCCAACTCAAGTAGCTAGTTATTAGTTGGGCTAGGTTGAGCCATTAATCTTAACCCAACCAAACCCAACTAATTAATTGGCACTAAATATTAGTTGTATTGAGCCATCAACTTGATGGCTGAATCATCAACCTTAGCTGATTCCAAGTCATCCCACCCTAGCTGATTAGTGCTAGATATTAATTGGGTTGGGGTGAGCCATCAATTTAACCCAACCCAATTAACTACTTAGCATTAAATATTAATTAAGTTGGGTTGAACCATCAACTTGATCTGAATTCAATCCAACCCAAGCAGCTAGTTATTAGTCGGGCTAGGTTGAGCCATTAATCTTAACTCAACCAAACTCAACTAATTAATTGGCATTAAATATTAATTAAGTTGGGTTGAACCATCAACTTGATCTGAACTCAATCCAACTCAAGTAGCTAGTTATTGTTTGGGCTAGGTTGAGCCATTAATCTTAACCCAACCAAACCCAACTAATTAATTGGCATTAAATATTGGTTGTGTTGAGCCATCAATTTGATGGCTGAACCATCAACCTTACCTGATTCCAACTCATCCCACCCTAGTTGATTAGTGCTAGATATTAATTGGATTGGGCTGAGCCATCAATTTAACCCAACCCAATTAACCACTTAGCATTAAATATTAAATGCGTTGGGTTGAACCATCAACTTGATCTGAACTCAATCCAACCCAAGCAGCTAGTTATTATTTGGGCTAGGTTGAGCCATTAATCTTAACTCAACCAAACTCAACTAATTAATTGGCATTAAATATTAATTAAGTTGGGTTGAACCATCAACTTGATCTGAACTCAATCCAACCCAAGCAGCTAGTTATTAGTTGGGCTAGATTGAGCCATTAATCTTAACTCAACCAAACCTAACTAATTAATTGGCATTAAATATTAGTTGTGTTGAGCCATCAACTTGATGGTTGAACCATCAATCTTATCTGATTCCAACTCATCCCACCCTAGCTGATTAGTGCTAGATATTAATTGGATTGCGGTGAGCGATCAATTTAACCCAACCCAATTAACTAGTTAGCATTAAATATTAATTAAGTTGGGTTGAACCATCAACTTGATCTGAACTCAATCCAACCTAAGCAGCTAGTTATTACTCGGGCTAGGTTGAGCCATTAATCTTAACTCAACCAAACTCAACTAATTAATTGGCATTAAATATTAATTAAGTTGGGTTGAACCATCAACTTGATCTGAACTCAATCCAACTCAAGTAGCTAGTTATTATTTGGGCTAGGTTGAGCCATTAATCTTAACCCAACCAAACCCAACTAATTAATTGGCACTAAATATTTGTTGTGTTGAGCCATCAACTTGATGGCTGAACCATCAATCTTATCTGATTCCAACTCATCCCACCCTAGCTGATTAGTGCTAGATATTAATTGGATTGGGCTGAGCCATCAATTTAACCCAACCCAATTAACTACTTAGCATTAAATATTAAATGCGTTGGGTTGAACCATCAACTTGATCTGAACTCAATCCAACTCAAGTAGCTAGTTATTAGTTGGGCTAGGTTGAGCCATTAATCTTAACTCAACCAAACTCAACTAATTAATTGGCATTAAATATTAATTAAGTTGGGTTGAACCATCAACTTGATCTGAACTCAATCCAACTCAAGTAGCTAGTTATTATTTGGGCTAGGTTGAGCCATTAATCTTAACCCAACCAAACCCAACTAATTAATTGGCACTAAATATTTGTTGTGTTGAGCCATCAACTTGATGGCTGAACCATCAATCTTATCTGATTCCAACTCATCCCACCCTAGCTGATTAGTGCTAGATATTAATTGGATTGGGCTGAGCCATCAATTTAACCCAACCCAATTAACTACTTAGCATTAAATATTAAATGCGTTGGGTTGAACCATCAACTTGATCTGAACTCAATCCAACTCAAGTAGCTAGTTATTAGTTGGGCTAGGTTGAGCCATTAATCTTAACTCAACCAAACTCAACTAATTAATTGGCATTAAATATTAATTAAGTTGGGTTGAACCATCAACTTGATCTGAACTCAATCCAACTCAAGTAGCTAGTTATTGTTTGGGCTAGGTTGAGCCATTAATCTTAACCCAACCAAACCCAACTAATTAATTGGCATTAAATATTGGTTGTGTTGAGCCATCAATTTGATGGCTGAACCATCAACCTTACCTGATTCCAACTCATCCCACCCTAGTTGATTAGTGCTAGATATTAATTGGATTGGGCTGAGCCATCAATTTAACCCAACCCAATTAACCACTTAGCATTAAATATTAAATACGTTGGGTTGAACCATCAACTTGATCTGAACTCAATCCAACCCAAGCAGCTAGTTATTATTTGGGCTAGGTTGAGCCATTAATCTTAACTCAACCAAACTCAACTAATTAATTGGCATTAAATATTAATTAAGTTGGGTTGAACCATCAACTTGATCTGAACTCAATCCAACTCAAGTAGCTAGTTATTATTTGGGCTAGGTTGAGCCATTAATCTTAACCCAACCAAACCCAACTAATTAATTGGCACTAAATATTTGTTGTGTTGAGCCATCAACTTGATGGCTGAACCATCAATCTTATCTGATTCCAACTCATCCCACCCTAGCTGATTAGTGCTAGATATTAATTGGATTGGGCTGAGCCATCAATTTAACCCAACCCAATTAACTACTTAGCATTAAATATTAAATGCGTTGGGTTGAACCATCAACTTGATCTGAACTCAATCCAACTCAAGTAGCTAGTTATTAGTTGGGCTAGGTTGAGCCATTAATCTTAACTCAACCAAACTCAACTAATTAATTGGCATTAAATATTAATTAAGTTGGGTTGAACCATCAACTTGATATGAACTCAATCCAACTCAAGTAGCTAGTTATCGTCCCTATCGCCGCAGTATACACATTCTTCCTTGTCGGCCCTTTTGTACCGGAATAAGTAGGCTCTAAAACATCCATGTCCCGTGAGCACTTGGCTTGTATGATAGTTTACACTTCCCCATTTTCTATTCAACCAGGGCTCGATGTCCGGTAGGATTTTCTTCGTCCATCTTCCCTTTCCCGTATCCTTTCTCCACCTTTCTTTCCACTCCTCCACGAATCCTTTTCTAATCACTTCTTTTTCTAAGTTTTCATCCTTTGTAGTGCTTCTGCTGCTAATTATAAGGTCCATGGGCATGGAATCGCCCAGCACTTGCAACACCTCCGTGGATACAGTCCTATAGGAGCTCGTTATTCTTATTAAAATGTTTCGTTGTATTCTTGTCAGTTTTGTTAGGTTTCTATTAATTTTCGTAGCATCTTTCCATGCTCTGCATGCATACAGTAATTGTGAAAAGATTACTGCTCCTATTAGCTTTCTTTTTTCTGACACCGGTCCATAGGTCGCACCCATCACTCTATGCAAAGCTCTCACCGTCCTTTGTGCTTTGTCTGAGACGTACTTTACATGTTGGTGCCATTTCAGGTCCTTACCCAGCATCACTCCCAAGTATTTTACTTCCTTCTTGGTCTCTATCCTGTGATCCTTGATGACGATTTCAAGTTCTTTCCTTATCTTTCTGCTCCTCAGGAGCACCGCCTCCGTTTTCTCTTCAGCAAGTTCTAATCCCATCTCGTTCATTTCATTGATTATCCTGTATATTGTTGTCTGCGCAGTCTTTTCTATCTCTTCCGTATTCCACCCCGTGACTATCACCGCCAGATCATCGGCATACGCTATCAGTTTCACTTCTTCTGTGTCTTTTATCTTTTGGAGTCTTTTTCCTTTCAATCTTATCTGATTCCAACTCATCCCACCCTAGCTGATTAGTGCTAGATGTTAATTGGGTTGGGGTGAGCCATCAATTTAACCCAACCCAACTAACTAGTTAGCATTAAATATTAATTAAGTTGGGTTGAACCATCAATTTGATCTGATCTCAATCCAACCCAAGCAGCTAGTTATTATTTGGGCTAGGTTGAGCCATTAATCTTAACTCAACCAAACTCAACTAATTAATTGGCATTAAATATTAATTAAGTTGGGTTGAACCATCAACTTGATCTGAACTCAATCCAACCCAAGCAGCTAGTTATTATTTGGGCTAGGTTGAGCCATTAATCTTAACCCAACCAAACCCAACTAATTAACTGGCACTAAATATTAGTTGTGTTGAGCCATCAACTTGATGACTGACCCATCAACCTTATCTGATTGCAACTCACCCCATCCTAGCTGATTAGTGGTAGATATTAATTGGGTTGGGGTGAGCCATCAATTTAACCCAACCCAATTAACTAGTTAGCATTAAATATTAGTTGCGTTGGGTTGAACCATCAATTTGATCTGAACTCAATCCAACACAAGTAGCTAGTTATTATTTGGACAAGGTTGAGCCATTAATCTTAACCCAACTAATTAATCGGCATTAAATATTTTTTGGGTTGAGCCATCAACTTGATAACTGGGTATATGGTTCCGGGGCGGACTTAGCTTTATCAAATATTGGCTAAATAATTACTAAATAACATACTTTGCCTTAATAATGTAAACTATGACGAAAAATATATAATTAAAGTTCAATATAGAATAATCAAAAGTTCCTATTTTTTTCTTTTCAATACTCTATTTGTTATATTAATAAAAATATGATTTCTCCAAAATGGCTAGAATTTAATAAATCAACTTTAAAAGATTCCTGATTTTTTTATAAAAATTTTTAATTCTTTTTCGTTAAATATTCGTAAAAATTTTTTCTTCGCTTATACCAAATATAAAAGTCTGATTAACAGTTTAAAAATAAAGCAGATTAAAATTCTCTATTTAATTAGTTATTTTCTTTAAGTCATGTTTAAGAAATGCTATCTCAAAAGCGGTGGGGAATTAATAAATGTAACTTTATGGGCATCTAAATGAATGATTAAGAGTAAATTATACCGAACTATAAAACTCTAAGTTCGTCGGGTTGTTGAATATGCCATATTATTTCAATCATATTTGTGATTTTGTGTGTTACAGAAAATAACATGCTAAGAACGTTCTTTATAGAGTTATTCCTGAAATTTCGTCATCATAAACATGTCATAAACTAGAGTCGGTATGATAAATTTAGGTGCACCTAATAACAAAATTCAACCCAACCCAAACAAGTCCTAACCCATTTAATAAATGAAATATATTGGTGAAATAATTCAAAATAATTGCATACAATTAATTTCTCTTCGTATGCAATAACTATGAAGATATGATATGAAGGTATGATTGTTCCCCTTTAATTTAATTAAAATTTGGATCGATTGAAATCAAGGTCGATTGTAAATTTGAGATATGTATCTCAAATGATGTGAAACTTTAAACAATCAAATTAAAGAATATCTTAGAAAACATTTCTATGTGATATAAATAGCTTTTTTCACCAATTATTAATAAATTTATTTTTGGTGATATTAGATTTATTTATTTATTCCAAACTAGTTTCGAGCCTTGCTCTTCTTCAGTAAAAACGTAATTATTTGGTTATAATTAAATTTTTAAAGAAATAGAAAAATTTATTCTAAATCTAATTTTTTTAAAAATTGAATTATAACCAAATAATTACGTTTCTACTGAAGAAGAGCAAAGCTCGAAACTAGTTTGGAATAAATAAATAAAACTAATATCACCAAAAATAAATTTGTTAAACCTCTGATTTCTATGTGATAAATATATTTTATTTCGTTAAAATGAAGTTCCACATTTTCTAGAATATTATTATAAATTAAAGTATAAAGGTTATCAAGTAATTTTTTGTAATCTTTTTTAATTGACGGTGAAAATTACCACCATAATAATTATGAACAGATTTATCATAAAAAAAATTTTTTAAAAATAAATCAAATTAACATAAAATTTCCTAAAACAATAAAATCACAAATAATAATAACAAATTCGAATAAATCTTTACGATAGCAATAAATTATAGAAAGTGAATACAACAACAACACTAATTTCAACAAAAAACAAACTATAAAAGCATCAAAATAAATCATAACATCCAACACAAACCAATAAAATATTAATTCACTCACCGATAAAACTTTTTTCACGTCAAATTTCTTGATTCAAAAATCGAAGTAACAACCGGATATTGCGCCAAAACGTTTTGAATTTAAAATAAAAGCCACATCAACAAAAGTTAATCGAGATGAGAACTAGCACTTTTACAACAAACAATTGTAATTTTTTAACACGACGACGTTGTTGCCATTACGAACGACGGTTTCGTGTAAATTCCGAAAACGCGACGGTCTCCGTCACAAAAGCACCCGGGGTTAACTTGCGCAAGCGTGCGGGACGCTCGCGCATTGACAGGCAGCTTACTTGTTCGAGTTGGAGTCGAGGTCTCAGTTTGGTCGAAATGCGCGCAAGCGCTTTCAAACTCGAATCCCCCTTCGTTATGTTTATATCTATCTTTGTCTTGTTAAGGAATATGAGGTATTTTTATCTTCTTTTAGGTTTGTTCGAATCGTTAGCGTAGCGCGGTCATGGCGGATGGAATTTTCAACCCGCCAGAATCCGGAATGGTGAATTTCGATCTACTCCGGGTCTGGGTTATTTCGGTGTCTCCCCATTTTTGGATTCATTAGTTACGATTTGATTTATGACCAAAGGGAAATTGTCACACCTGTTTCGTCTTTTCAATATATCTTTTTTAAAATTTCATCGTTTAAGTTATTCTTTATAAAACGGTCCAACCAGATTCTATCAGCAAGTTTTTTGCTTCAAACCAGTTTATAAACTTTATCAATTTATTTCATATTTGCTTCAAATTTTATACAACCGGTTTCAAACTTTGGTCATCAGTAAATTAAGATTAAGATATTTGAATTCACAAACGGAACGATTTATCGTTAATCTTCCAATCTACCCAATCTAAGTACATTATAATGATACCACCATAATACAGAGTAAAGAGACAAAAGAAGTGTAACAAAGCATAAGAGAAAGAAGGTAAATAAGAAATATAGGAAGGAAAGTAGAAAAGAAAAAGCTATAGGTCGAAAATTATTAAGTAAGGTGATTAGAAATGTTCAAATTACGTGAGTCCCGTCAGGTCACGATGAGTCATGCATGACCCATAACGTAAACGTGAGTGATCGTGAGCATCTTTGATTTAGACGGGACCCGGCGTGACCCGATTGGATCGACTTTTTGAATTTTTTTTCAAATAATAATATTCCACTGAACGCCGGACAGACGTTCGCATTATCGAAAAGTATAAAAACATTTATCTTGTACTATCACATGATTTATATCATTCATGGTGAAGAAGGATTTGTGTGCTATCAAAATATACAAAAAAATATAGGCAATAATCTTATCCCAAAATCGCCGAGATCGCTAGCGAATAGAGATGTGCAAATGAGTGACTTGTTATGCCTGCTCACGCCCGCTCACGATCAAGACCCGCGCGTGTCACGTGATTATAATTCATCAATAACGTGACTCACGTGTGGGTCATAACTCAAGAATTTATTCATATTTATTCATTTCTAATATTTTACCGGTTTCAAACTTATCAAAACGTGTTTTGTTTAATTAAATAGTAAAAATCAAAACACAATCAACATTAAGAAAGCAGTACATAACAGAAGATAAATTATATTGAAAGTAATTGAAAGTAATTTTATAACAATTTTTCAAAAAATCGACTTTTCATGAATTTTTAAATTTATACAAAATATTGGATAAATCCCAATTAACTTTAGCAGCTTATATCTCAATAACTAAGTGAGATATTTTCAAATTGACTTCACTTTTAGAAAGTAGATGCTCTAATTAGTAATTGAAAATAATTTCATAAAAATTTTTCTAAAAAATCGGTTTTTCAAGAATATTTAAATTTATACAAATATTGGAAAAATCCCAATCAAGTTCAAAAGATTACATCTCAAGAACTAAGTGAGATACCTCAAAATTTACTTCACTTTTGGAAAGTAGATGCTTCAATTGGAAATTGAAAGTAATTTCGTAACAATTTTTCAAAAAATCAAATTTTCAGGAATCTTTAAATTTATACAAAATACTGGAAAAATCCCAATTAAGCTCAGCAGCTTATGTCTCAAGAACTAAGTGAGATATTTTCAAATTGACTTCACTTTTAGAAAGTAGATGCTTCAATTAGTAATTGAAAGTAATTTCATAACAATTTTCCTAAAAAATCGTTTTTTCAAGAATATTTAAATTTATACGAAATATTGGAAAAATCTCAATTATGTTCAGAAGCTTATATTTCAAGAACTAAGTGAGATATTTTCAAATTGGCTTCACTTTTAGAAACTAGATTCTCCAATTAGTAATTAATAGTAGTTTCATAACAATTTTCCTAAAAAATCGTATTTTCAAGAATATTTAAATTTATACAAAATATTGGAAAAATCCCAATTAAGCTCAGTAGCTTATATCTCAAGAACTAAGTGAGATATTTTCAAATTGACTTCACTTTTAGAAAGTAGATGCTCCAATTAGTAATTGAAAGTAATTTTATAACAACTTTTCGAAAAATCGAGTTTTCAGGAATTTTTAAATTTATACAAAACATTGCAAAAATTCCAATTAAATTTAACAGCTTATATCTTAAGTTCAGAGTGAGATATTTTCAAATTGACTTCACTTTTAGAAAGTAGACGCTCCAATTAGTAATTGAAAGTAATTTCATAGCACTTTTTCAAAAAATCGATTTTTCAGGAATATTTAAATTTATACAAAATATCGGAAGTATCCCAATTGAGCTCAGCACCTTATATCTCAAGAACTAAGTGACATATTTTCAAATTGACTTTACTTTTAGAAAGTAGATGCTCCAATTAGTAATTGAAAGTAATTTCATAACAATTTTCCTAACAAATCGTTTTTTCAAGAATATTTAAATTTATACAAAATATTGGAAAAATCCGAATTAGGTTCAGAAGATTATATCTCAAGAACTAAGTGAGATATTTTCAAATTGGCTTCACTTTTAGAAACTAGATTCTCCAATTAGTAATTAAAAGTAGTTTCATAACAATTTTCCTAAAAAATCGTATTTTCAAGAATATTTAAATTTATACAAAAAATTGAAAAGGTCCCAATTAAGTTCAGAAGATTATATCTCAAGAACTAAGTGAGATATTTTCAAATTGACTTCACTTTTAGAAAGTAGATGCTCCAATTAGTAATTGAAAGTAATTTTATAACAACTTTTCGAAAAATCGAGTTTTCAGGAATTTTTAAATTTATATAAAATATTGCAAAAATTCCAATTAAATTTAACAGCTTATATCTTAAGTTCAGTGTGAGATATTTTCAAATTGACTTCACTTTTAGAAAGTAGATGCTCCAATTATTAATTGAAAGTAATTTCATAGCACTTTTTCAAAAAATCGATTTTTCAGGAATATTTAAATTTATACAAAATATCGGAAGTATCCCAATTGAGCTCAGCACTTTATATCTCAAGAACTAAGTGACATATTTTCAAATTGACTTTACTTTTAGAAAGTAGATGCTCCAATTAGTAATTGAAAGTAATTTCATAACAATTTTCCTAAAAAATCGTTTTTTCAAGAATATTTAAATTTATACAAAATATTGGAAAAATCCGAATTAGGTTCAGAAGATTATATCTCAAGAACTAAGTGAGATATTTTCAAATTGACTTCACTTTTAGAAATTAGATGCTCCAATTAATAATTGAAAGTAATTTTATAAAAATTTTTCAAAAAATCGTTTTTTCAAGAATATTTAAATTTATATAAAATATTGGAAAAATCCCAATTAAGTTCAGAAGATTATATCTCAAGAACTAAGTGAGATATTTTCAAATTGACTTCACTTTTAGAAATTAGATGCTCCAATTAGTAATTGAAAGTAACATCATAACAATTTTCCTAAAGAATCGTTTTTTCAAGAATGTTTAAATTTATACAAAATATTGGAAAAATCCCAATTAAGTTCAGAAGATTATATCTCAAGAACTAAGTGAGATATTTTCAAATTGACTTCAATTTTAGAAAGTAGATGCTCTAATAATAATTTCATAACAATTTTCCTAAAAAAAAATCGAGTTTCTAGGAATTCTTATTTTTATACAAAATATTGGAAAAATCCAAATTAAGTTCAACATCTTATATGTTAAGAACTAAGTGAGAAATTTTAAAATTGACTTCATTTTCGGAAGGTAGATGCTTCAATTAGTAATTGAAAGTTATTTCGTAACAAATAAAAAAAAACGATTTTTAAAGAATTTTTAAATTTATTCAAAATATTAGAAAAATCTCAATTAAGTTCAGTGATGTCATTTATGGTTAAAATTAATTAAAATGTCAAAATATTAAGCCTTTTACCAATTTAAAAATTTAACCCATATATCATTAGAGTCATTGGATATCTCAGGGATTTTTTATCTGTGAGATAATTTGACATAGTAAGGCTCGTTACTAACATCTTCTGATTAAGATATCTAAGGAATTATGACCATGGTTCCGGCTATTTTACGCATTCTGATTGGCTAGTGGATGGATTTATCTATAAGATAAATTTAACTAAAAGATGATAGTAATGGACCTAACTCCCACTGCTACGTAACTCGTGACGTCACTTTACTCTTATCCTTCAAAACGCGTTTTTCAGTCTCTGGCCAACCTGGTACAATACGCTTTACTGACTTTGGGTCCAACTAGATTCTATCATAGCAAATTTTTTGCTTCAAACCAGTTTATAAACTTTATCGATTTATTTCATATTTGCTTCAAATTTTATACAACCGGTTTCAAACTTTGGTCATCAGTAAATTAAAATTACGATATTTGAATTCACAAACGGAACGATTTATCGTTAATCTTCCAATCTACCCAATTTAAGTACATTATAATGATACCACCATAATACAGAGTAAGGAGACAAAAGAAGTGTAACACTGTGTAACAAAGCATAAGAGAAAGAAGGTAAATAAGAAATATAGGAAATAAACTAGAAAAGAAAAAGCTATAGGAAGAAAATTATTATAAGATCGCAATTTGATGAGAGAAGAGGATGTGTTGAAGTCTTGAAAGATGGTTGAATATCCATGGGAATTATTCTCAATACATTTGTATGATGTATTGGGAATAAAAGTATTAAGTAAGGTGATTAGAAACGTTCAAATTACGTGAGTCCCGTCGGGTCACGATGGGTCATGCATGACCCATAACGTAAACGTGAATGATCGTGAGTGATCGTGAGCATCTTTGATTTCTGACTTTTTGAATTCTTTATCAAATAATAATATTCTATTTCTTATACTATCACATGATTTATATCATTCATGGTGAAGAAGGATTTGCGTTCTATCAAAATATACAAAAAAATATAGGCAGTAATCTTATAAAAAAACTTGATATCTTAACCAATATATATAATTAACGATATAACGATATAAATGAGTGACTTGTTATGCCTGCCACGCCCGCTCACGATCAAGACCCACGCGTGTCACGTGATTATAATTCATGAATCACGTGACTCACGTGTGGGTCACAACAAAAGAATTTAGAAGATTTTTAATTTTGGTTATATTATTTTGATGATTATTTAATATTTTGCCAGTTTTGAAGATTCCTCTTTTTCATTTATATCATTTCAAAAAATTCAACTATATTTCAAACAACCAGTTGCAGAAAACCCTATTAAAAGAATATTATTTAATAGGTTTCTTTGCGTTCTTTAATAGTTAGTAAACCAGAAAAGCATAATCCGTAATCAGTTACAACCTAGATATAACAAGATTACGGGAATAAAGAGAACATTTTCGAAATACACACTAAAAATCCAGAACGCATTACAATTTGCGAGATAAAACAACTAAGTGAAATATTTTGAAATTGACTTCACTTTTAGAAATTAGATTCTCCAATTAGTAATTGAAAGTAATTTCATAACAATTTTTCAAGAAATAGATTTTTTATGAATTTTTAAATTTATACAAAATATTGGAAAAATACCAGTTAACCTCAGCAGCTTATATCTCAAGAACTAAGTGAAATATTTTCAAATTGACTTCACTTTTAGAAAGTAGATGCTCTAATTAGTAATTGAAAATAATTTCATAACAATTTTCCTAAAAAATCGTTTTTTCAAGAATATTTAAATTTATACAAAATGTTGGGAAAATCCCAATTATGTTCAGAAGATTATATTTCAAGAACTAAGTGAGATATTTTCAAATTGGCTTCACTTTTAGAAACTAGATTCTCCAATTAGTAATTAAAAGTAGTTTCATAACAATTTTCCTAAAAAATCGTATTTTCATGAATTTTTAAATTTATACAAAATATTGGAAAAATCCCAATTATGTTCAGAAGATTATATTTCAAGAACTAAGTGAGATATTTTCAAATTGGCTTCACTTTTAGAAACTAGATTCTCCAATTAGTAATTAAAAGTAGTTTCATAACAATTTTCCTATAAAATCGTATTTTCAAGAACATTTAAATTTATATAAAAAATTGAAAAGGTCCCAATTAAGTTCAGAAGATTATATCTCAAGAACTAAGTGAGATATTTTCAAATTGACTTCACTTTTAGAAAGTAGATGCTCCAATTAGTAATTGAAAGTAATTTTATAACAACTTTTCGAAAAATCGAGTTTTCAGGAATTTTTAAATTTATACAAAACATTTCAAAAATTAGAATTAAATTTAACAGCTTATATCTTAAGTTCAGAGTGAGATATTTTCAAATTGACTTCACTTTTAGAAAGTAGATGCTCCAATTAGTAATTGAAAGTAATTTCATAGCACTTTTTCAAAAAATCGATTTTTCAGGTATATTTAAATTTATACAAAATATCGGAAGTATCCCAATTGAGCTCAGCACTTTATATCTCAAGAACTAAGTGACATATTTTCAAATTGACTTTACTTTTAGAAAGTAGATGCTCCAATTAGTAATTGAAAGTAATTTCATAACAATTTTCCTAAAAAATCGTTTTTTCAAGAATATTTAAATTTATACAAAATATTGGAAAAATCCGAATTAGGTTCAGAAGATTATATCTCAAGAACTAAGTGAGATATTTTCAAATTGACTTCACTTTTAGAAATTAGATGCTCCAATTAGTAATTGAAAGTAATTTTATAAAAATTTTTCAAAAAATCGTTTTTTCAAGAATATTTAAATTTATACAAAATATTGGAAAAATCCCAATTAAGTTCAGAAGATTATATCTCAAGAATTAAGTGAGATATTTTCAAATTGACTTCACTTTTAGAAAGTAGATGCTCTAATAATAATTGAAAGTAATTTCATAACAATTTTCCTAAAAAAAATCGAGTTTCTAGGAATTCTTAAATTTATACAAAATATTGGAAAAATCCAAATTAAGTTCAACATCTTATATGTTAAGAACTAAGTGAGAAATTTTCAAATTGACTTAATTTTCGGAAGGTAACTATTAAAAAAAAACGATTTTTAAAGAATTTTTAAATTTGTTCAAAATATTAGAAAAATCTCAATTAAGTTCATCGATGTCATTTATGGTTAAAATTAGTTAAATTGTCAAAATATTAAGCCTTTTACCAATTTAAAAATTTAACCCATATATCATTAGAGTCTTTGGATATGTCAGGGATTTTTTATCTGTGATATAACTTGAGATAGTAAGGCTCGTTACTACCATCTTCTGATTATGATATCTAAGGTATTATTACGATGGTTACACAACAAAAATTGCTCCAGTTACTCCGAAAGAAGTAGCTATAGGGTTAAAATCTAATCTACATCCTAAATAAGCACCGGGATTCGACCTAATTACTGGGCAAATACTTAAACAGCTTCCAAAAAAGGGTGTAGTTATGTTAACCCACATATTCAATGCAGCTATTAGGTTAAATTACATACCTGCAAGTTGGAAAGTTACAGAAATTATTATGATACTTAAGCCAGGTAAACCACTGCATGACGTCAAATCATATAGAGCTATATCGCTTCTGCCGATAGTTTCTAAACTATTTGAAAAGCTGCTGTTAAAACGAATTAAACCAATTATATACGCAAATAACCTAATCCCTAATCACCAGTTTGGCTTTAGACAGAAGCATTCAACAATTGATCAAGTACTATTTCTTTCTCTACTACTCCTTCTGCATTATTCTTAGACGTAGCACAAGCATTTGATAAAGTTTGGCACGAGGGCCTGATTTATAAGTTGAACAAATTCTTGCCAAATCAATATGTAGAAATCTTATCATCGTCTATAACCAACAGGCTATTTAGAGTTAAACAAGAGGATGCATACTCAGACCTAAAGGAAGTCCAAGCAGGAGTACCTCTTCTTGGGCCAATACCATATGTCTTGTACACAAGCGACATACCAGACCTACAGGAGATCATACGCCTGCAGTGGGATCAAACGTGAGAACTTCTAGTCAAGCACTGCAAACGGCTAGCAATAATATATACGAATGGACCAAAACGTGGAATGAATCAAAATCGACACATATTAATTTTGCAAACAATAAACTACATACCCCATCTCAATGGAACTACGAAATCAGTGCTAAATACTTAGGCATGAGACTTGACGCCAAGTTAAGATGGAAGGTTCGTGTTAAAAAGAAGAAGCAAGGTTTCGATCATATAAATGGCCTAGGACGACACTCGAACTTGTCATTATATAACAACTAATAACTGTAGTGTACAATCAGGTCTTAAAACCCACGTGGTTATATGGTATACAAATCTGGGGATGTGCGAAGGATACTCATATCGAAATAATACAAACAGTCCAAAATAAAGTACTACGTGCCATGGTAAATGCCCCATGGTACGTAAGGAAACGAAATTATTAGACGAAATTCAACGGTACGCTAAAAAGCATGAAGATCGATTACATTAACATGTGAATGTGGAAGTGCTTCAATTGCTAGATAATCACCAACTATATCGAAGATTAAGAAGGATTAAACCATATGAGGTAGTGTAGAGTAAAGTGAAATAAAAGAGTATTGTGCGAGTAACATTGTGTATAATATAAGAAACCACTAAGTGAAGTCATTGGACTGGACTGGACTGATGTAAATATTTGTTGTCTGTTTTGTAATTGTTTGTTTTGTTGTCTAGTAAATAGAGATATATTAATGGTTGGTCTAGTTAGACCAGTTTTAATTTAAAATAAAAATAAAAAAAAAATATATATATATAAAATAAACTTTAAAATGTTGTTGCTTGGAATCCAATTAAATAGTTATTTGTAATTAATTGAGAGTGAAATTTTAGTTGGATGATTAGTTGGTTAAATTTAAGAATCGATATAGATAGGATTCTTTTGTTCATTTTAAATGAAGAAGAATGTACAATGACGGGAAACAATTCGTGAGCATTCCATAACACAAATGAATAAACCACAAACATTGTTTCTACCCACAAATTCGCGATGCGTAAGGAATGAAGACCGTTAGACCACGATCTGAAGATTTTTCAATGAAAAAAAATTGGGTCTCTAACCGGTACATCGAACGGTTTCCCAGATAAACCAATTTTTGCCTCATCAACTCACTTTACTTATTTCATTGAATCGCTGAATCGTTTTGGTTTTAACGAATAATATTGAAAAGAAAAAAGAAAAGAAAATAAAATAAAATAAAAGTTAAAAGGAAAAACTAATTGGTATTAGGCGGACGATATCTGGTCGTCGTTTGGTCGTTTCACGGTTAGGATTGAACGGATCGGCGCGCCTAATCCATCGGATTCCTGGAAAACCGAGGAGCGCGCGTTCGCCATCTGTCGGCGACGTGTGAGGTTATGTGCGCTTAGTGCACGTTCCCGACGACCGACGACACCGCGGCCATTAACGATTTCACGCAGCCGCGGCTACCCGTTACGCTATCATTACTTCTAATATTCTTTTCCAATTTGATTCGCTTTAGACGTCTCCTCACGTTCTCTTTTATTTTTATTTTTACTCCCCCCCCCTCTCTATCACTTTCTCTCTCTCTCACTGTCTATACCATCGCCCTTCTCCCACTCATTTTCTTATACTTATATCTAACACCAAATTCAAACAAACTATTTGAATAAAATTGAACTAAAATTAGAACTAACACTAGCACTAACACTAGAACTATCACTAGAACTATAACTAGGACTAACACTAGATCTAAAACTAAAAACTTTCGGGTTTCGCCGTGCGTTTTTTACGCCAACGTTCTTGAAGGTGAAGCACCACATCAACTCTATTGCAGCTCGTAGGATCTTGATTAGGACAGAACAGGCATTACTACGAGAAAGGATATATAAGACCTACAGTGATTTACAGAAGGTAAGTGAGAGGTTACTACGACTCCACCTCTCACTTTCGTAAAATCAAGAAGACCCGCGACACACATATCAAGAAATTTGAAACATTGGAACGCCAGGTGCAGCAGAAGAGAAACAACAACAGTCTACCAGTAGAAACAATCGTCATCAACAGATCGAGTATCCCACTAACGAAGGAAGAAACCAAAGGACTAAATTACGCAATCGCCCCAAAGAAGGTCCCGAAGGAAGAAATAATCTGCGAAGTGGAAGCAGCAGTTCGAGGGATGCCCACACTGAAAGCCGAAGAGATCCGACAAGAAGTTGCCATGGTATTGAAATCAGCAAAACCACCAAAATCCAACTTGACAGTTAGTGAGAGGAAGGCACTCCGATCTATTAAAGAAAAGTCAGAAATCGTCGTGTTACCAGCAGACAAGGGGAATGCCACCGTTGTGATGGACAAGGAAGAATATGACGCCAAAATGATGGAGGCCACCTACAGGAAGATCAAGAAGGGCCCTACAGACAAGATCGTAAGAAATATGAAGAGCCTTGTAAAATCCACAGCTATTCCACCAGAACATCAGAAAGGTTTGTTTGTGCAGTCTCCAGTACCACCAAGAATTTATGGACTACCGAAGATCCATAAACCAGACGTCCCCCTTCGTCCTATCGTCAGTGCCATCAATTCCCCAACGTACCTACTAGCCAAACATCTCGCTAAAATTCTCTCTCTTTTTATAGGCAACACGGAATCATATGTTAGGGACTCGACACATTTCGTGGAATCAGTGAAAAATGTAAAGTTAGATGCTGAGGATATTTTGGTTAGTTTCGATGTAGAATCTCTTTTTACTAGGGTACCAATTAAGGATGCAATAGAGGGTCTTCGCAAAAAACTCATTCCGGAGGATTTGCCAGAGTACGTGCCAGATTTAGTGGAATTTTGTTTATCATCGACGTATTTCAGTTGGAAAGGAGAGTTTTATGAACAGTTTGAGGGGGCAGCCATGGGATCTCCTTTATCGCCGGTGATAGCTAACTTTTACATGGAATTGTTCGAAAAAAATGCTCTGAAGAAGAGCCAATGGAAACCAAAGCTATGGCTCGGATATGTGGACGACACGTTTGTGGTATGGCAACATGGTAGGGAACGCCTCTTTGAATTTCTAGGTCATCTAAACACTCAACATCCTCAACATATTATCAACATATTGGCCACTAGAACGACAAATGGTGATATGGAACTGGGGGTGTATCGAAAGAAAACCCACACCAATAGGTACTTCGAGGCAACATCGCACCATCATCCCCAACAGAAGAGGTCCGTAATTCGCACATTGTTTCAGAGAGCAGCAAGAATATGTAAAGGAGATAACCTAAAGAAGGAAGAACGGTTTCTACGGAACGTACTACAGAAAAATGGATATAGTTTAAAGGACATCAACCGAGCCACCAAGCAGCGGAAGCAGGGAGAAGAAGCTGCAGCAAGTACAGAACCAGCTGGTTTCATCTGTCTTCCTTACGTTTCCGGTGTAACGGAACGAATTGCAAACCACCTCAAGAAAAACGACATCGTGGTGCGATATGGTACGGTCACCAAAATTCGGAATACACTCCCGGTAGCCAAGGACAAACTACCTCTATTAAAAGGAGCGGGTGTCTATCGGCTGTTATGCAGTTGCGGGAAGTTTTACGTTGGCCAAACCGGACGAAACATCGAATGCCGTATCAAGGAACACGAGAGGGATGTGAGGCTGAGGAAGATTCAATTACAGAACATTGTCATTCGGAGGGACACCGAATAAACTTCGACAAAACAAAGGTTCTGGCTAGGAATAATAAATATCATCAACGGCTAAGAGAAGCTATAGAAATCCACCGACATAAAAACAACGTCAACAGAGAGGATGGCTGGGAACTCAGCAGAACATGGAAGATGGTGGTGAAGACGAACACGACTTTCCCAAACTGGACGCGACGCAGCAATTAGTTAGTAATTAGCTTGTAATTAATATAAATTAATTATTAATTAGTTTTTCGACCTATATATTGTTTTACGATCCCCGATTTTGTCAGTTAGAACCAGTTTCTGAAGAAGGTTGCAAAACGCACGGCGAAACCCGAAAGTTTCTAGTTTTAGATCTAGTGTTAGTCCTAGTGATAGTTCTAGTGTTAGTGCTAGTGTTAGTTCTAATTTTAGTTAAAAAAACATCAGTTATCCTACATTATCCACGATTCATCCTTTTATCTCCACAAAATGCCGAATGTTGAAACTTTTCGTGCTCTGCTATGCTTATAGTAATATACAGTTTTAGTTTCATCATTTAATTGTGTAACTCGTGAACATTGGTTCAGGATAGGATAAAAGAAATAATGACAATCAATTGAACAGTCCTATATTTCGATTCAAATTGAATCTTCTTCAGGGAGTGAAATTTTCTGCAAAATTACAAGTTAATAGTAAAAAGTAAGTAAATACAAATAACACTTACGATTGTAATGAAACTGGCTAAAATAAAACATTAAATACCAGAGTATTTCGTCCTAAATTATTCATAAAATTCTTGAGAAAAACATGAAACACGTTGTTACACACCATAGCGCTTTTTTTATAATAGGAAAGACAGTGCAACCAACCTTGTAAAAGTAATACGGCAACTTCACGTGAAGCGGGAAGCGCCAAAAATTTAAATTCAAATGTTTGAAATATTTAAATTTTTAAATTCATCTCTACAAAAATCAAAAATGAGGGCATATATAGAACTTAAGGAGCTGATATCTGTTCTGTAATTGATAGTATTTTTTGTGGTTGCTATGTGGAACATCTCCAAAAATAATCTGTTGTGATAGTTGTTAGTTGCACCTATAATTTTAATATTTTCAAAATCAAAAATATGACCACTGTCCAAACTATGTTGGGCCAGAGCACAAGATCTTTTGTTACAACGTATATCACTTTTATGTTGGTATAATCTTCTTTTAAGCCATTGGGAAGTTTGTCCCACATAGCAACCTTCACAACCACCACATGAGATGTTATAGATAACCCCAGATCTGTATCGTAAGGGCGTGGGGTCTTTAAGGTTTGTGAAAATTGATTGAGATTTTAAAGGATAATGTTCTACGATCTTTAAGATGTTAAGATTACAACAATGTTTAAACATTTTGGTTAGTTTGTCAGTTAACTCAGGGATGTAAATGAGTTTTTTGTATAGAGTGGGTTCATTAATGTTATCAATGGTTGAGTTAACATCCACACTAGGGTCAAACACAGTAGTACCGAAAAGCAATCTGTTTAATAACTTGGGAGGGTACATGTTGTCTATAAAAATAGTTTTTAATTTATTCAAATTTATATTAATTAAATTAGGTTCTGAAATTTTTTCTATTCTATATTTCATTGCTAAAACTGTGCTAATTTTATGCTTTATTTTATGTTTAGATGTAAAATGGATATATCTTCCAGAAAACGTTGGTTTTGTGTAACTGGGATAAAAAAATTATCTCATAAAGTTATTTAATTGTGTAATACAAATAATTTTTGTTATCCTTTTTTCACCAATTATTAAATTAGGGTCTTTTTTAAAAAAATTACTTCTGGTGATAATTAAAATTTATTTTTCCTAAACTAGTTTCGAGCCTTGCTCTACTTCAGTAGATACCTACAAGTTTACAACGTACGAAAAATGAACATATTAATATAAAAATAAAATCGTAAAATCTTACGTAATTAATAACAAATTAGAAAAATTAAAGAAAATTTTTCAAAATTTACGTCTAAAGTTATTGTGTGACGTTAGGTTTTTTGTTTTTGTTTTTTATTTTTGTGTTTTAGGTACGGTTCTCTCAGACAACTGGTTTTAGGCTCGGGAAAATTTGTTCATTAAGGCTTATAATATTACTTTCTTTATTTTATAGGAATGTTTTTTCGTCTTGAATTAAAATATTTATTTAATAATTTTTGCACTTTTATTAAGACGATAGTATTTCATACAATGTTTCTACCGGTTTTGGTCTCGTTTAGGCCATCTTCAGGAATCAATTTTTAAAAATTGTTGATCTTATTTAAAATTTGTTCTTTAATATTGACGTTTTATTTTTATTTATGTCGTGAATTATTACATGTTGTGTCAATGTGAAAAATTAAAATAGGATTAAAATAAAATAAAATTAAAATTGAATATTTCCCAAACCAAAAGTTCAAATATCTATTGAAAAGGAGATATTTATTCTTTTTAACAGCAAAATTTTTAGTCAACATATTTAAAAATATAACAGAATTTGAAACTTCATAAAAAACAGATACGATTTTATTAATAAACTTACAAACATTAATTTTCCTGATAAATACAAAATGATCTCATTTGACATCGCTAACCTATACATCGCCAACATTCCAACTGATGAAACCCTTCAAATTTTAAATAACATTCTTAAAGATAGAATTAATAATGAAACCGACAGAAAAAATATATTTAACCGTTTTAAAATCTGCATGCAACAAAACTTTTGTAAATTTAAAAACACTTACTACACCTACAATAAGCGCCTTCCAATGGGTTCACCACTAAGTGGATTACTAGCTGATATATTCTTAGACAAACTTGAAAAAGAACTTTTAATGAACAATAACAACCCACATAGACACAACATCATAACATGGTTAAGATATGTAGATGATATCATCGTTTTCATCGACAATGACAGACAAGAAGCAATAACCAACTTACACAACTACATTAATAATTTATATAAAGACCTCAAATTTACAACCGAAATAGAACATAACAACCGCATAAATTTTTTAGACATAACAATTTTAAAAACAGACAACGGACTTCAATACTTCAAGTATCTCTGAAAAAGCAATGGCCTGACCATGACTGGGATTCATTAAGTCAACATTAATATCTCCAGCACATATCAACTCATCACACTGCGGTATGAGCAAAGATAAAGTTTCCTCAAACGAATCAAAAAATTCACTACAAGTCGAGATAGGAGGCCTATACAATGCACCAATACAATACCTGATATTCTTAAAAATGACTGAAATCCACAACTGTTCCAAATGCTCAAAACTGGCAACACCAAGTCTATGAAACTTATAACCAGTTTTAATGTATATACCAACATGTTCCAAAACAAAGTCCAAAAATGTAGAAAACCCTGACAGTAATGATCTGATGTTTACATTGGCAAACTTAATCATGAGACAAAGCAGAACACTTAAGGAAGGCAATAAATATAACAAAGAGTAAACAGCAAACTAAATGCACTAATTAAACTAATTAACTAATTAAACTAATCAATTGTATAAGTACCAAGCAAGAACCAAAAAAATGTAATGGAGTTTACAAATTAGAATGTGATACATGTAAAACCACTTACATTGGTGAAACAGGAAGATGTTTAAAAACTCGTATAAAGGAACATAGAACACAACAGAGATCAAACTTATTATAACATCCACGTCACTTTCATCGATTTTGAAAGATAAAGATTTTCAAATGACTACCAGACAAATTTACTGTATATCTTTGAGTCGTTGTAATTTGATTGCAGGTTAATAGAATCGCATGATATCGCGTCGCTCCGCTGCAGCGTCGCGTTGCTCAGTGCGGTCCTATCTTAAAAGTGTTCTAATTAATCGGACTGCACTGTATACAGGGTGATTTATTAGCTCTGACAAACTTTGGCAACTTTGGAAAGGTGATGCGATTCTAAGGAAAAGATGCTATATGAATATGTGTCCGATTCATTTTGATTAAAGAGTTACAAGCCATTGAAAATTTGACACAGTTTAAGAGGCAAATGAAAATGTAACAAAAAATAAGTTTAAAAATTACAAAAATTGTTCGAAATGTCCGCCTTCAGCTTGAATGCACGCCTTACATCGACGAAGTAAAGATTCTGTCAAACGACGTATGATATTTGGATCATTCCGTATGCTATTAGCTGTATCTTGAATTCTGTTCAGTAGTTGCTGATGGGTAGTAATTTCTACATAGTACACAAGCTGTTTCATGTATCCCCAGAAATAATAATCCAGCGGATTTAGATCTGGGATCATGGTTGCCAGACTACTGGACCTCCATTGCCAATCCATTTGTTTGCAAAATGTTCATGTAACCAAGCGATGACTATTCTTCCTCGATATGGCTCCACCACCATATTTTGAATCATGTTAAGTGGTACGTAGTCGATAAAATCGAAAAAGTTAGTTTCCAAAAAATTTCTGTACATATTTACATCTAAGCGTTCATTTATCACCCATACAGGTAGCAAAGAATTGTTAAAAATGCCACCCCAAACGTTTACACTAAATCGTTGCAGAAATCTTCCTGATCTAATTGCATGTGGATTTTGCAAGGACCACACATGTTCCTTATGATAATTATTTATGCCGTCCCTAGTGAAACACCCTTCATCAGACCACAGAACTTGGGAGATGAAGATATTATTTTGAGCATGTTGCTGAATAAGCTAAGCGTTGCTCAGTATCTTCAGGATGTAATTCTTGAACTTTTTGGCGATGAAACGGATGTAACATTTCTCGATTCAATACACGCCATACAAAACTTTAGGATATTTGTAACATGCTCGCTATACGCCGAGTACTGATTGAAGGGTCATCAAGTACTAAATCAATTACACTTTCTTCATTTTGTACATTCACTTCATGGGGACGATCAGAATGTTGTGGAGCGGGTTTACCAGTTTCTCTCAGTCTGCGAAATGATACAGTAAACACTGTATGGACAGGTTGATGTCTATTTGGAAACCTACGAAGGTATTCTCTTGCTGCTTGCCGAGCGTTTCCGTTACAAAAATAATATCTGCATATTCTTCAGTCGTAATTTCCGTTTTCGATCAAAACTCTGACAATTATAAGGGGAATCAATAGAAGAGCTTCAAATTAACTCGAGTGTTTAAACTTTGTAAAACAGTGGTTTCAAGATAAAAGGCTAACCTTAAAGACACAAAAAACACAAACTATACAATTTCATAAAGGCAAAAACAAAATAGAAAATAAATCACTACAGTTCTTGGGATTACATCTAGATGAAGCGTTTAAATGGAACATCCATATTGAAGACCTAGCGAAGAAGTTAAATGGGGTAATTTATTGTGTAAGAAGGATGGTGTCTGCAAGCACGCTTGAAGCTGCCAAACTGACCTACTACGCTTGTTTCCATAGCAGGGCTACGTATGGCATCATATTCTGGGGCGTATCTTCTTCGGCCGAAAGGATTTTCTTACTGCAAAAGAGGGCAGTCCGACATATTAAAGAACAGAATATTCTCACCATACCATGCGAATATATTCTAAACTGTATTAAGTTTATAAGAAAAAGAACTCCACTTTTAGTAAAAAACTCAGATGTACATAATTACCCCACACGACAAAAAGATGAATTGCGAATACCTCGGCATCGGTTGGTAAAGACGCAGAACAACTTCGAATACTGAGGTACAAAATTTTATAATCATCTACCACCGTCGATTATACAAAAGTCAACGAAGAAAATGATAAGTTATGTAAAAAATTATTTAGCTGAAAATGCTTTTTATACAGTATATGAATTTCTAGAGAATCCAAACGTTGTGTAATGTATCCGTTTATGCTACAAGCATCTGACATATTGTAAAGTAACATCTTTTATTTTTACAATAAAGTTTATTATTATTATTATAAACTTTAAAACACACAGAATAGAATAAATATTGTATTTGTGTTGCATAATTATTATTGCGATTGTTGCGAATCTTTTCTATTAAACTGTGTAAAATTTTCAAAGGTTTGTAACTCTTTAACCAAAATGAATCGGACCCATATTCCTATATCATCTTTTAATTAAAATCGCATCACTTTTCATCTGCTAAAGTTTGTCATAGTGTTAATGAATCAGCCTGTATAGAAGTTAGCTTTGATCCTTATTTTACAACAAGCGCTTAAGAAAGTTGTTTTTTATGCATCGGCTTTTTTGGTCGCTCGGTATATACCGGGTGAGTTATTAGTATCCAATACTTTATAAAATATATAATACTTTATAGTGTAAAATAATTCTTCTGTCATATACTAAATTTTAATGAGACTTGACACTTTATGAGATTTACAAAGAATTATGTAAAAAAGAATATGTTATTGCGGTAATATAAACTTATATTTTATATTTTTATCAAGTTTTGCTTCTTTATTTATCAATAATAATATTTTGCTAAAATTTTCAAAATTAAGTCAACACTACATTTAAACTGCACGTGGACATGTTGATTTCGCCATAGATGTAGATCAAGATAATTAATTCTTCTTTTATTTTGTAAAATATTTGTAATAAATAAATGATCTAAACATGATAAAATCACAGAAAATAAAATTATATTGCATCAGAATTGTAAGTTTTATAACATGGACCTTTTCAAATTTCATAAAGTACTAAGTCGCATTTAAGTTGGATAGACGGCAGCAAAATTATTTTACTTTATAAAATATTAAGCAAATAATAAATAATCTACAAAAAAAATGATAAAAATATACAGAATATAGTATTAACTACAATAATGGCGTGTTTTATTACACATTTTTCTGTAAATTGTAAATATCAGGAAAATTATTAAACTTAGACATATGATATATTTTTATTAATTAAAGGAAACTTGATGGGCAATTCAACCAATACAAAAATACAGGGTGTTACATTTAAAAAAATTAAGAAAACATCACAAACTTTATGAACACGCTGTGCAGTGTATCTAACACCTAAATAGAACACCCTGTATAAGCGGAAATTATTTTAGGTAATAGAAAGTGGTGATTTAAACAACTTTTGTATTAAACTTCTCTTTTCTTGTTTAATGACTATCGTCCTATGAGATACTAATTACTCGCCCTAAATTTCCCAAAATTTATATGCTCAGAACTTTTTAATTTGGTCGTAAACTTATACTTATTTTTGCAGCTTCCAATAGAAAATTTATTTAAGAAACTTTTATTACTTTCACGAAATTTAGATAAAATTTACCGTTGTTGAGTTAAATCCAAAAATATTGGACCCCGACAATAAACAGTAAAAAAATTGAAGCTGGCTATATATGATAATTGAACGACGAATTAGGTTACTAACTCGGTAACAATTGCTTAACAATAAATCGTTTGTGTAAAGATTTTAAGGATTCAATGTATTATCGACTTTTAAAAGCTCTTTTTATTATAATTTTGCCTCTCAAAAGTTCTAAGAATATAAATTTTGAGAACACGATGTACAGGATTGTTCCTACAGAAATGAGACGAGTCACCGAAACACCCTGTATATAAAGATTAAATTAAAAACGTAATGAATCAATAAATTTAATAACATTTAGAAAATGAAATAATTTAACACTTAACCTCTAACATCCTCTTCACTTAGACGTTTATATTTGATTAATCCTTTAAGGTTTTATAACGTTAAAGGAAACGAACTTCCGGATCGGCTTAGAAGAAAATATTTCTTGGCTCGAAATGTCGAAAGAAGTCGTTCCCTCATTACTCTTTCAACGGGGCAGAGAGCGCCGGAATTCGATTAAAGTTAAATGCCGATGGGCGGGTTCGTGCTTATTCCGGCCGATACGGATCTCTCTACTCTACCAGCAGGTTTTAAGGCGAGTAGAGGCGAGAGTGTGTAGAAACGAGTCCCCTCCGGGGGCCGGAGTCCGGGGCCACGTACCTAACCTAAAACCGGGGTTCTCATGTTCACCGAGTCGTAAATTATCGTCGACCCCGTCGAGAAACGAACGAAAGAACCAACGAACGAACGAACGCTTTGAATATTTATGAAATATGTAAAGTGGATTAATATGATAGAGAGGGAACCCTTTTATTTAAATGCAACATGAAGGTTGGTTCAATGATTCAGTGAGACGAAATAATGGAACTAAAATTAGAACTAATCGTCTAGTTTTAAGTGTAGTGTTAGTACTAGTATTAGTTTAATACAAAAATCTAACACTATCTAACTAAATACTAGACTTAAAAATAGAAACATTCGGGTTGAATAATTCTACTTCTGGATCGTGTTGTTTACGTTGAAATATACAAGAATTCAATGTTAAACTTAAATAGTTCGACGTCTAAAGAACTAAAAACAATCTTCATATGGATTATAGATCCAATTTTTGTCACTGAAATCGTGGTCTAACGAGCTTCCTTCTATGCGCATCGTGATTATGTGAGTCCACTTCACTTTTAGTTATAAAAATAATTATAGAAGTATGGACTATTTTGGTTTCAATGGCCCCTAGAGAAATCAGTGTCACCTACGACGAGATTATGTAATTGCAATGACGTAAAGAACGTAACGCTTGCAGACATTTAAAAATACCTTTTTTCTAACTTGACCACTTATGCAATCATAGTTTTACAAGAAACAAAAAGCTTTCAGAACTAAATGGGCTAATCAAAAGTTATAACGATGTGACTATCGCATGGTCAGAAAAAAATTCAGTAATATTCGTTGATTACATGATTTTTATATCTTATCCTAATGCAAAAGATATCGATCGATTCAGGCAAAACTCGCTTCATACTATCTAGAGATGTGCGCGTGAGTGACTTCTTATGTCCGCTCACTCCCGCTCACGATCTAGATCCACGCGAGTCACGCAGGTCACTCACGTGAATATCATAATTGTATCATGTTAATTAATCGTGTTTGACAGAATATTTGAATCTAATAGATCTATGTTAATATGATCTATCTGAATCTGATTTCCTTTGAATCAACAATTATTATAGAAAAAATCACGTTTAGTGCGGAAGTTGTAAACCTTTAAAAACTACGATATAGATTAGCCTTTCCCAACCTTTTTTGACCAACAAAAATTTGTCCAAAAATTGCGCAGTCCGGTTAATTATTTTGAACAATGTTTTGTTAATTGCAAATTATGTAAAATGAAATGATATTAATTTTTGAACAATAACAATACAGTGTCTTTATGATGAAAGGAATAAATTCAATAAAATTTTGAATCAACTCGAATAATATCTAGTGCTAACCAGCTATTTAGGATCAAGTTGATGGCTCAACGAAACTAATATTGCTAGCAAGTTACTCGAGTTGGGTTGGGTTAAGTTAATGACTTAACCCAGCCCATCTAATATAAGTAGCACTAACTAGCTACTTAGGTTGGGTTGTTGAACCCAACCCAACCTAAGTAACTAGTTGGGTTGCTGTTTGGTTCTGCACCTTGGGACAAAATTGTAGCATGCATAATAAAGAAGGGCATATCGTCACAATTGGTAAACTGTGTTAAAAACTATCTAACAGATAGATTTATAACTTACAACGAAAGAACTTATAAAATGACTAGAGGAGTCCCGCAGGGATCAGTCCTGGGACCGACTCTATGGAATATCTTCTTTGATGATATTTTATTGGAGAACGGTGACGAAGAGGACATCAGCCTCACTGCGTATGCAGATAATCTAGTGATCGTAGTGTCCGGGTGGGAGCTGCATGATCTGCAGCAAAAAGTGGAGAGAACTGTGAATAGGGTAGCCGAGCAGATGGACGACATGGGCTTGGAGTTGGCGCCGGAAAAGACTGAGACGGTGATGCCGTAGAGTAGGAGATGTGGAGTAGAAATCCATTTCAATGTGAAAGGCCATCAAATAAGCACCACAAAATCATTAAAATATCTAGGAGTGATGATAGGAAAGGACATGAGCTGGAACGATCATGTTCAATACATCGTCAATAGAGCGCAGAAAACCGTACAGACCCTTCAGCGAATCATGGGATCTACATATGGCCCTAGAGCTGATAAAAGAAAAATGCTAGATACTGTCATATGGTTGCAAGCACTATATGCGTGCAAAGCCCGGAAAAATGCACTGCAAATTAAGATACTCGCAGCAAAAATAACGAGGCTGCAAAGGTAAATCCTAATCAGAGTGACAAGTGCATATCGCACTGTATCAACAGAGGCGCTGCTCGTTCTGGGAGATTCACCACCCATTGACTTGATGGTTAAAAGAAGGCTTGTACACGCGGACATGGAGAGAGGATGCCATGAAAACATGGAGGAATGGGCTAACAGATGGAAATTAAATACTGGCAAAGCTGGCTGGTGGAAAAAAATCATGCCAGATATAATACCATGGTTACAGCGCAAGTGGGGACAAATGAATTATTACATCGCCCAATTTCTGGCTGTTTTAAGGCGCACCTTCATTTGCACAAACGGGCGGATAGCGAGTCCTGTGTGTATTGTGGAGAAAAAGATGATATAGAGCATACCTTCTACTACTGCAAACGATGGAAGGAACTGGCCGAAGAAACCAACACGAAGCTGAGAAAAAGAATGACGCCCGAAAATTGTATTGACCTCATGCTCAAGAATGCGAGCAGTTGGAATATAGTGGAGGGCTTTGCAAGACAGGTCATACAGATAGAAGAACGTGAAGAGAAGGAGGGACAGTTCACAGGGCCGTAGTGTGAGGGCCGTAGTAGAGTGGCCCTGTGAAGTCCTGTGGGGTCCGGGTATGTAACATGCACTTTGTGATTAACAAAAGCTTATTTTGTTATTTTTTCCTTGTTAAACACCAATGGGACCGAGGTGAGAGTAAGATGAAAGGATGGTAATCAGTAACAAGGGAAAGGGGGCACCCTGCCCCCCCGCCCGGGTAAATATTTTCATCGAGTATGATTACAAAAAGTTGTCCGGGTTGTTTTCTTTCTGTTCTCTTACGAGGCAAACCGTGAGTGGGAGAAGAAAAGCTAGAAGAGGTGAGGAAAGAAGAGGACAGCGAGCATAGCGATGGATCACTGGGAGGGTACAAGGGGGGCGTAGTGCCCCGAATAAATTCAATAAAATTTTGAATGCTCGGTTAGTCAATTTTTAATTTTTATGGTTCAACCCAACTCGAATAATATCTAGTGCTAACTAGCTATTTAGGATCAAGTTAATGGCTCAACGAAACTAACATTGCTAGCAAGTTAGTCGAGTTGGGTTGGGTTAAAATTAATGACTTAACCCAGCCCATCTAATATAAGTAGCACTAAGTAGCTACCTAGGTTGGATTGGGTTCAGCAACCCAACCTACGCAACCCAAGTTGCTGAACCCAACCCAACCTAAGTAGCTACTTAGTGCTACTTAGGTTGGGTTGCTGAACTCAACCCAACCTGTTAGGTAAAAGTAGCTAGTTAGGTTGATGGTTGATGATCAGATTGATAGTTCAAACCAACGCAATTAATATTTAATGCTAACTAGCTAGTTGGGTTAGGCTAAAATTAATGGCTCATCCCAACCCATTTAATATCTAGCACTAATTGGTTAGGTGGGTTAGGATAGGATCAGATAAAGTTGATGGCTCAATGCAACTAATTCAGCAATGCAACTAGTTTAGCTGAAGATGGACTTATAAAGTCCGAAACATGTACTGAGAATTGGAAAAAAATTAAATAAAGCAAGTTGAAGACACAATTTTATTAATTTAATAATTACTTGCAACATGGAATAACATAATCTTGGCCAAATGACGTTATTAACATCATATTCAAGTATCCTTAATAGTACCAAAACAGATTAATTTTAGCAAAAACACGAACACTTCCTGTTTTCAGTAAAGGTTTGGTCTTTTGGTAAATTTCTTTTCGATACTCTTCAAGATGCAAGTAATCTCCTTAATTTCGTTGTCAGTCTTTTTCATGTTTTTAAAAGAGATTGGCCAACCACTTATACTGCATTCGCGAGGTTGATGAACCCAACCCAACTAATATTTAATGCTAATTAAGTCGGGTTGGATTAATATTAATGGCACAACCAAACCCAATTAATATTTAGCGCTAAGTAGCTCGCAACCCAACTCATGTTTTATACAAACTAGCTAGTTGGGTTGGGTTAAGGTCTTGAACTATATCTAGTGTTAAAGTAAAATTTGAAAAAAAATCGCATATCAAACGTTTAAATTGGTGCATCATTTCTGTCCAAGAGCAATTGCTAAAAATTTACAGAATTTATTCCTCCAATCGCGAATGCACTGCATATACAAAAAATGTTAATTGGATCGGATAAAAATTATTCAGAGACTGGTGAGAATTGCTGATACAGATAAAAACGCACACGTCTTTCATATCAACATCGGTTTTTATAACTCCGTCTCAAAATCAATTCAACCGGGTCATGCCGGCTCCAATCGAAACCAAAGTCGTTCACGATCATGCACGTTTACGTTAATAGTACAAAAATTGATGCTCGCTCACGGTGGGTCACGCATGACTCATCGTGAATCACGCGTAACCCAGCGGGACTCATGTAATTTGTACATCTCTGATACGAACGTCATCATAACGTTAAAATGACGTCATCAAAACTTAACGAACAAACTTCAAACAATGACCGAACAGTATCATTTCTAAATTTTTGAAATTGTATCAAAAACTATGAAAAGATGTAAACGGCTAATTCACAAAAATGGCTAATTAAATTGGATAAAATTGGAAATATAAAAATTGATACAACTACTTTTCAGATGTCACTAAATGAGACGTTATTAATTATTTTGGTTTATCTTAATAATTTTTTTTTATTTTTAATTGGATGCATAGACATCTGAGGTCATTAAGACCATCGTGGTGTCAAACTTTACCTTATAAAAATAAAATCCTTTATCTTATCAAGCATGATGCAGTAAATGATTTATGTAATAAATACCGCACGTTTTACATAACAGAGACCACGTCCGACGGCTACTCTTGAAGACTCGATCTCATATCACTTCATATCACCTCTAAATCACTTGATTGAAATTAAGACGAATCTTACTCCGATGAATACTACTTCGATCAATAGTTTAAAGTCATATTTAAAAACATTTATGATTGGGTCTCAACTGAAAAGAGGAAACTTTGCTTGATACACTTTAAAGATTACTAGATCTGGAGTAGGCATGGTACATATACTCCTATTAAATTATTACTCATCTCGGATAAAACCAATTTTAATGCAGAAGCTGTTGCTATAACTTCTGCACTGCTTTAAATTTACAAAAGGGATAAAAATGTGCACCCATAAACATTTTCATAGCCTAGAATGCACTCAAATCCTTTAGGTGTGACTCAACCTGAGAGAAGTAAGTTCCAAGTCATAATGGCATTGACGTCAATGAAAGGGTCAAGAAAATCCTCTGCATTGGATTTCAACCAGAAAAAAATCATAAAACAGTTGTGAGGTCTCACATTAGAAAGAACTTTCTCACCATAAACAAGCGAAAAGTATCACAACTCGTGAATGAAGTGAATTTGAACATGCTCTCAGGTTTCGTTACTAGCTAATAATTCTTCAAATACTACCTTTTCCATATAGAAGAAACTGAAGATCAAACTTATTGGATTTCTTGTTGGACTCTTTTGACATTTATCCTCATAAGAGAACTAGACCTTGGAATAATTTTAAAGTTCATTTTAGGATCTGAGTTTACCCTAAATCTTTGAAAGGCTAAAGATACAATAAATCTTATAGGTCACAGTAACAAAAGGGGTCGTCTCCCTCTCTCCGGTAATAATAATAATAATAATAATGCTTTTATTAACCATCTATAAGTTCATGGAAAAGAAAAATACAAAAACGTAATAATAATAAAAATAAATGTTAAGCAAAAGGATACAAACAATGTATCAAACTTGTAGGTTAAATAGGTGAAAGGGATAATACCACAAAAAAGTGAGATATGCTCTTCCCCCAATCGCCACAAAGATATATAGTGATTGAAACAAACCAGTATATGAAACATTTTTAAAGCATATGTTTGATATGTTGTAGGTAAAACAAAATTCGCAAAAAGAAATGAGAAAACAAATAGATATGAAGTAATGGTCTAGAAAATCTAAATTCATTCATCACGTTTGATATCATGAATGGACGAGGAAAAAAAGTATAAATATAAAAAAGTTCGTAGGGGATCCAGGGACTGAATTAAAAAAAAACTCATTAGTACATTAAAATTTAAAAAAAAATACTAATTCTGTATGATTTTGAAATATTTGAAATTTTCCAAAAGCAATATCAAGTCTTTTAGAAGCATTTCAAGACCCCATATGCAATATCGCGTCTTCTGAAAATGTGTTTTCAGTTTCAAGTATTCTGCAAGCATTCACGTATTCCAGAGTCAATATCAAGTGTTTGGAAACACTTCAAGTCTTCAAAAAGCATATCAAGTCTTCCAGAAACAATATTGAGCTTTTTGACAACACTTCAAATTTTCTGGAAGCAGTTAAAAACTTCTGGAAACATTTCAAATCTTGCAGAGGCAATATCGAGTATTCTGGAAACGTTTCAAGTTTTCTGGAAGCATTTCAAATATTCCAAAGGAAATATTATGATTTTTGAAACACTTTAATTCTTTTAGATATAGATATCGACTCTTGCAGAAGCATTGCAAGTCTTCTGAGAGCATTTCAAGTCTACCAGAGATAATACAGTATCTTCTTGAAGTATTGCAAGTTTTCCAGAATCAATATTGAGTCTTCTGGAAGCATTTCAGTCTTTTATAAGCAGTGTGAAGTAGTCTAGAGGCAGTATCGGGTCTGCTGGAAGCAGTTGAAACATGTTGGAAACATTTCACGTATTTTAGAGGAAATATCAAGTCTTTTGGTATATTTCAAATCTTCCAAAGGCAATATCAAATCTTCTGGAGTATTTCAAGTATTCCAGAGTCAATATCAAGTGTTTTGGAAACATTGCAAGTCTCTTGGAAACAGTTCAAATATTCAAAAACCATTTCAAGTCTTGCAGAAACAATATCGAGTTTTCTGAAAACACTTAATTTTTTTTGGAAGCAGTTAAAGACAAAATGGAAGCACTTTAATTCTTTTAGAGGCAAAGTCAAATCCTTTGGAAACATTCCAGTTTTCCAGAGGCATTATCATCTCTTCCAGAACCATTTCAAGTCTTCTAAGAGCATTTCAAGTCTACCAGAGGCAATACAGCAACTTCCTGAAGTATTTGAAGTCGGCCAGAATCAATATTGAGTCTTCTGGAAGCATATCAGTTTTTTAGAAGCAATGTCAAGTCGTCTAGAGGCAATATTGGGTCTGCTGGAAGCAGTTGAAACATGTTGAAACAATTTCACGTATTCCAGAGGCAATGTCAAGTCTTTTGGTACATTTTAAATCTTCCAAATGCAATATCAAATCTTCTGGAGCATTTCAAGTATTCCAAAGTCAATATTAAGTGTTTTGGAAACACTTCAAGTTTTCTGGAAACAGTTCAAGTCTTCAAAAAGCATTTCAAGTCTTCCAGAAACAATATCAAGTTTTCTGAAAACACTTCAAGTTTTCTAGAAACAGTTAAAGACTTCTAGAAACATTTCATATCTTGCAGAGGCTATATCGAGTATTCTAGAAACATTTCAAGCTTTCTGGAAGCATTTCAAATATTCCAGAGGTAACATCGAGTTTTCTGAAATTATTTTAAGTCTTCTGGAAGGAATTCAAATCTTTCAGAGGCAATATTAATATTTTTTGAAGCATTTCGAGTCTTATAGAGACAATATCATGACTTCTGAGAACAATCAGGTCTTCTGAAAGCAATATCAGGTATATTGGTACATTTTAAATTTTCCAAATGCAATACCAAATCTTCTGGAGCATTTCAAGTATTCCAGAGTGAATATCAAGTGTTTTGAAAACACTTCAAGTCTTCTGGAAACAGTTCAAGTCTTCAAAAAGCATTTCAAGTCTTTCAGAAACAATATCAAGTTTTCTGAAAACACTTCAAGTTTTCTGGAAGCAGTTAAAGACTTCTAGAAACATTTCAAATCTTGCAGAGGCTATATCGAGTATTCTGGAAACATTTCAAGCTTTCTGGAAGCATTTCAAATATTCCAGAGGTAACATTGAGTTTTCTGAAATTAGTTTAAGTCTTCTGGATGGAATTTAAATCTTCCAGAGTCAATATTAAGATTTTTTGAAGCATTTCAAGCCTTACAGAGACAATATCATGACTTGTGAGAACAATTAGGTCTTCTGAAAGCAGTATCAGGTATTTTGAAAACATTTCATGTATAAATTGAAATATCGAGTTTTCTGGAATCATTTTAATTCTTTTAGAGACAATGTCAAGTCCTCTGGAAACATTTCAAATTTTCCAGAGGAAATATTGATTCTTCCAGAACCATTTCAAGTGATCTGAGAGTATCTTCTTGAAGTATTTCAAGTTTTCTAGAATCATTATTGATTCTTCTGTAAGTTCTTCAGTCTTTTAGAAGCAGTGTTAAGTTGTCTAGAGGCAGTACCGTGTCTGCTGGAAGCAGTTGAAACATGTTAGAAGCATTTCTAATATCGAGTATTCTAGAATCATTTTAACTTTTCTGAAAACATTTCAAGTCTCCAGATGCAATATATTATCTTTTGGAAGCATTTCAAGTCTTTTAGAAGCAGTACCAAGTCTTCAAGAAGCAGTATCGAGCCTGCTGAAAGTAGTTCATATCTGCTAAAAGAGAAGCTGAAGGAGATTGACCTGGAGGTTGTCCCGAAGAAGACTGAAAAATAGAAGGTGTGACAGAGAAGCATCCATTAGAGTCGAACACCATATGGTGAAATCCAAAGAGTCAGAAGTATCTAGGGGTAATGGTTGGAAAGGAAATAAAGTGGAGGACGCAGATAAAATTTGTAGAAAATAAAATGCATAGAAACGAATTATAGGTTCAACATATAGATTGAGGAAAAGCGAAAGATGATAGTCAAAGTTAAATATTCCCGGATTCTAGATATTCCAAGTATCTTCTGGAAGTATTTCAAGTCTTCCAGAATCAATATTGTATCAATTGTATAACTAAATTAGTTATACAAACACTTAAATCAATAACTTGTTGAATGAACTGCTTATGTTCTAACACAAGATATTTCTTCTTAAAACTTGTATCCTATAATTTGTTTTCAAATTTTTAATTAGACCTTAATCCATCGCTTGTAATTCGATGTTGTGTTTCTAGGAAAGAATACAAATTTACATTTGTTCACATTTTAGCGACGTGAAGAAGATGGACAAGGCAGTTATCCACGAAAAGAAGCACTTTTCTATTTTGGTGTAATATTATTTTTCAAAATTTTTAATCCTTTTTATAAAAATTTTGGTGGTAATTTCTGGAATCACATCTAACGATTCTACTCCTTTAAAACACCTCAGTTGCTTGCTTTTTCTTATCACTTTTTAGTTTTTCCTTTCCTGTGATGGAGCATACTATTACAATTATCCATTCTTTACTGTTCTTACCATCAAAACCTTTATCATCTTTAAATAGGAAAACATTTATAAAAAGTCCACATTAATCCATACTAAAAACATCATCAAGGTTTCCACTGATCGCAAGTCGTTTTTGATACGCTAGTATTTTCTTCCAATATTCCATGCCGATATCCAAACTTTTTGAGATATTCCATGCCATTTTTTTGATTTGTACAACCATTCGGCACTTGCTTGGAAATCATCAAATCCCAACATTTTTGCATATTCCATGGCTTTCTCTGTAATAAATACTAGAAAATTGAAGCGAATTTGCACAGTTTTAACTTCTTTCTTTCTTCTCCTCCATCTTCTTCGTTTTTTAAAACGGTTGCCCACATCTTTTAATCGACATCGCGAAAAATGAATTTACAGTAAAAGTTAGTAAAAATATGAACATTTTATACATTAAAAATGTTTTGTCCGTTCTAACGAGGTTAATCATATCGAGATTTTAGATTTCTTAAAGAAAATGATTTTAAACACAAATGTTACAACAGTTACGCAAACCAACTGTTCGTGTTTGAATAGGGAAGGTTTTTTGTCTTAGCGATACACAAATACTCAAATATTTGAACATAGATTTCGGTCGAGAAATGAAAACACCGTCAAGTTTACTTTGCGGAAACACCAAAGGGGATAATTATCAGTTCCGATTAACCTTTGACGATCCTATTATGTCAACATAAAATTATTAACATTGTTCATTTTGATATATGCACATTCTTAGAGTGTTCGATAAAAAAAGGGATGAAATGATATTGGTCGGACGATACATAAAAGCCGGGTCAATAAGAAACTCAAACCCTATTGGTTAACTTTTCCTTCTGGATTTGACAGTGATAAAGTGTTTCGATTGTCTTCCTTCGCCGTCTACAACGGCAGGTATCTGAACCCTTTGTTCGGGTTGTTCGGTCGAAAACCTGGGAGGACGAATGAAAAGAAAGAAGTTGCCAAAGAGATTTTGGAATTTTCGAATGGCTTCGAATGTTTGCTAAAATAATTTAGAGATTGGTTAATTGAGTTTATTGAGATGTTAAGAGTTTTTTTAGTGATCGTAAAATTAAGGTAATAAATACAGAAAAAAATTATAATTTCTATTGTTATTACCTAGTTATGAGTTGTAACAAATATTTAGTGGTTAAGAAACAATTTCTTTTCAGTTAAAATTTTAACTGCGAATAATAATTTTAACTTTGGTAATCTTCCCCAAATAGTATTTATTACTTTGTAAACGATCTAATCTTGTACATATAAAAGGATTTCTATAAATAGAGGCTAGTTTTTTGCATACAAATATTATTAATTATTGATATGGCACGATCTACGCTTCAACCATCAGCAAGTTGGATTCTACCAGAAATATACAGTTTAATACCAGGAATATGTTGTTCAACACAACCTAATCTAATTTAACGCAACGCAACCTCGTATCTGCTCTCATTGCCTTAACAGAATGTGGATGTCAAAATTTCTTTTCATTCACTATGCCATCATTCATCACCATACCCACATACCGTTCTATTAACAACATCTCCACTGCATTTCACCTTTCTTAACGTTCCACCATTAGTTTAACCATCAGCTTAATACCAGGAATATACCGTTTAACCCAACCTAATCCAACTCAACGCAAATCATCCTCGTACCTGCTCTCATTGCCATAACAGAATCTGGATCATACCCATATACCGTTCTATTAACAACATCTCCACTGCATTTCACCTTTCCTAACATTCCACCATTAGTTTAACCATCAGTTTAATACCAGGAATATACAGTTCAACCCAACCTAATCCAACTCAACGCAACCCAACCTCGTACCTGTTCTCATTGCCTTAACAGAATCTGGATGCCAACTTTTTTTCTTTTACAAAGTATTTTGGAAGCTACTCTGTACTCTTATCTTATCGGCGTCCTATTCTTGTCTCTGGATATCCCTATCCCTATCACTTACTTTTTTTTGAGGGATCTCTTCCGTTCTAGCTCCATCACCCACTATGCCATCATTCATCACCATATCCACATACCGTTCTATTAACAACATCTCCATTGCATTTCACCTTTCCTAACGTTCCACCATTAATTTAGCCATCAACTTAATACTAGGAATATACCGTTCAACCCAACCTAATCCAACTCAACGCAACCAAACCTAGTACCTGTTCTCATTGCCATAACAGAATCTGGATCATACCCACATACCGTTCTATTAACAACATCTCCACCGTATTTCACCTTTCCTAACGTTCCACCATTAGTTTAACTATCACCTTAATACCAGGAATATACAGTTTAACCCAACCTAATCCAACTCAACACAACCCAACCTAGTACCTGTTCTCATTGCCATAACAGAATCTGGATGTCAACATTTTTTTCCTTTACAAAGTATTTTGGAAGCTACTCTGTACTCTTATCTTATCGGCGTCCTTTTCTTCTATCTCTTGATGTCCCTATCCCTATCACTATGCCATCATTCATCACCATATCCACATACCATCCTATTAATAACATCTCCACTGTATTTCACCTTTCCTATCCTTCGCACTCCGTTGCCTGAATTTATTCGGACTCGAATTAATTTTTGTGAGAAATTGTAATAAATTGATTTCTTGTTGTAGACGTTAGGAGCAACAAAAAAATGTCTCGCCAACTTCATTACCGCGCCAGCTGTCTATCTTCGTAAGAAGAGATAGCAATAATCCGCTAACCATTAAATTCTAGATTTAGGCCAATCAATGTGTTAAGATGTTATAGCTACAGTACATATATAGCTTGTTTAAAGAATATTTAGACTTCGAAAGTGTCTCATCTTAAGCTTCAATTCTATTTTAGCAATTCTCTCTTTTAAGAATTTAATTATTTTCTGCAAATAGTATTTAAATTCTGGAAAGAGAGTTTAGTCATCTGAAAATAGTATATAATCCTGCAAGCATTATCTGATCTTGTGTAAACAAAATTTAATATTTTGGAACTATGTCAAGTTTTTTATTGGCAATTTTTAGTCTGCTACAATAAAAATAACGTCTTCTACAAGTTTTTTTCTCACTTTTTGCAAATGATATCTAGTTCAATACAAAGAGTATCTAGTCTATTTGAAATTTAAATAGTATTTAATTACCTTTTACAAATGGTATTTCTGAAAGCAAAGTTTAGCCATCTGAATATAGTATATATTCCGCAAACAATACATTTTGGGAGCAGTACCATAACAAGAATTACGTTTTCTACAAATCATCTCAAAAAGTATATATAGTCTTCTCCAAACATGATACTTATAATTCTTTTTTCAGACAACTTGTAACAATAATAATTGCTTGTATTAATAAGACATACAAGAAGAAAAAAGTATGTAACATTACATTCTAAGAAGAGACTTATTTTCTGGACAAAGATCCTAAAATGTACGCGCTAAACTTAGGATTTACCAATTTCGTGTGGTAAAACTACGAAAAAATGTATCCTCAATATAAATTCGGATTTTTACCACATCGTATCGGTTAATCTTAAGGTTTGCTACTTCGTGTTGGTAATTGGTAGATTTGCGCTTATACGGATGCGCCTGAGCGTATTAATAAGAGCTATGTCTTACTTAATCGTTTAGACATTTTTACACTTTTGGGAGCTCTTAACATATTGCTTTCGGATAATGGTAGGGAATTTGTAAATACAATAATAACTGGACTGTGTTAAATGTGGGCTAATATAAAAGTTGTACATGGAAAACCACGCCACAGTACAGTCGCAAGGCTCAGTGCTAATCAAAATATCCAAAATATAGTTGCAACTTGGATGGAAACGAATCATTAAGATTTACTCAAGCTGTGAAAAACAACGCTTATCACGAAGGCATTCAGTGATCCCCTTACAAAGTTATGTTTGATTGTCCAATGAGAATGGGTCTCTCCAACGCCAACACCTCATCCAGCATATTACCAAAACTGAAAAAGCGAAGAAGATCTTAAAAAGCCCTTTTTCATGATGACGACCTTCAAAATACATCTAGCAGCACACGACGTTGTACATACTAACAGCTTAGAACCTAATTCAATAACTACTTTATACGGAGACAACAATATTGAAATTGAATTAAACAGTCTTAACCCTTGCACGCCCAAAACTGGGTCAATAGTGACCCGAAAACAACAATTGTTTACATAGTATTCGAAATCAAAAGTGGATGTTGTTGTCCTTCCACATATTTTCTAGTGTTATTATTCTCATGCGATATGCAAGTTTATGTTACAAAGATTGTGGTCATTAGATTGCTTTGGAATCAGAATATTGCATCAAGTCTCTAGGAGGCCTCGAGGGAACGTTACTAACATATTTCAAAAAATTTGCAGAGAGATATTGCAGAATATGGTGGATTTTGTTAGCTGAATAACTTCTCATAAAAAATTTAACATTACTTGGGATTGTTCGAAGAAATATAAAGGATTTGCTAAAAATATTGCGCTCGTTATCCTGATTCTATTCCACAAAGGACATAAATCTACAATCAAAGAAATGTGTGATAGTTTTATCATCCATGCAGCATATACCAAATATTGTCTTGGAATATAGCGAAACAAAGAATGGAGTCTCGGACAAACTCATTCATGAACATAAGCACCGATTTTTGAAAATACGTGTGGGTGCTGAAAAAATCTGAAATGACTCAGGCGACGAATTAAGATCTGAAATAAATGAAAATATGTGCTCTCAATACTTTGATATTAAAAAAATAATTGAAAATAGTAACTTAAATCCAGATAAAACCAACAATACTGTTGAAGTTTACTTCAAATTTTCTACAAGCAATATAAAATCTTTTAGAAGCTGTATCAAGTCTTCTAGATGCATTTCAAGTCTTCCAGATGTATTTTTAATTTTTATGGAAGCATTTCAAATCTTGTAGAAGGTATCGAGTCTTCTGGAAGCATTTCAAGTTTTTTGCAAGCAATATCAAGTTTTTCAGAAGCAATACCAATTCTCTTAGAAACATTTTAAGTCTTATAGAAACAATATCAAGTCTTGTGGAAGGATTTGAACTCTTCTAGAAGCAATATCAAGCAATTAGTAATAATAGTCAAGTAATGCTTCCAGAAGAAGCTTTTCAACTCTTCTAAAAGCAGTATCAAGTTTTGTGGAAAGATTTGAAGTTTTCTATAAGAAGTATCAAATTTTTGGAAGCATTTCAAGTATTTTCGAAACGTTTCAACTTTTTTGGAAGCAGTTTCAAGACATTTAGAAGCACTATCAAGTCTTCTGGAAGCAGCTCAAATCTTCTAGAAGCAATATCAAGCCTTCTAGCAGTAGTATCAAGTCTTCTGGAAGTAGAAGTATCAAGAAATATCAAGAAGAAGTATCAAGTCTCAACTCAAAATATGTATTCTTGTACCGGAGCCTATCTTACGAGAGGCATTATCAGTTTTTATGGAAGCTTGTCTTATAGAAGCGGTATCAAGTCTTGTGGATGGATTCGATGTCTTCCAGAAGCAATAGCAAATTTTCTGGAAGCATTTCAAGTTTTTTTGCAAACAATATCAAGTCTTCCAGAAGCAATACCAACTCTCATTGAAGCCTTTCAAGCCTTATAGAAACGGTATCAAGTCTTGTAGAACGATTTAAACTCTTCTAGAAGCAATGTCAAGTATGTAGTAGTAATAGTCAAGAAATGCTTCCAGAGGAAGTATTTCAACTCTTCTAGAAGCGGTATCAAGTTTTGTTTAAAGATTTGAACTTTTCTAGAAGAAGTATCTAATTTCTGGAAGCATTTCAAGTCTTTTCGAAATGTTTCAAGAATTTTGGAAGCAGTTATCAAGGCATTTAGAAGCAGTATGAAGTCTTTTGGAAGCAGATCAAGTCTTTTAGAAGCAATATCAAGCTTTTTAGCAGCAGTATCAAATCTCAATTCAAAATATGTACTCTTGTTCCGCTGCCTAACTTCGAGAGTATAGTTGCCGTTCGATTTAAATCAAATATTCAAAAAGATAAAAAAGGTATAGCAAACTGTATAAATATTGCAAAGTACGCGAAGAAAAATAACTTACTCAAGATTCGAAACATCAACAACCCAAAAACGGGGATGCTATCTATGTCGAGGAAGTGATTTAAACCATTCCATAAATATTTCTAATACAATATTTAATTTTAATGCTTTAAACAAAACCTAAGATGGTTTACCATGCATGGGTCTAAACTGACCCGTTATGGTCGTCAATGTTCGTTCAATCATTTTGGTCGTACGAGGGTTAATGCAAACAAATTTAAAGCGACATAGGTCATCAAGCTTTAGAGGAGCAGGTAAAGAAAATCAAAATTTCATCGAATAGCAAATTTGACCCTGCAATAGTAGGACAAACAGTTAAAGTCAAAATCCTCGAAGTCAACTCTACTGGGTGTTATAATGGATATTCAAGATGAAGAATTTTATCGTCTTTGGAACGAGCACAGGAATTCTTACAAGGAAACAGTTTATAATATACAAGGAAATTTTTATCATTTCGACGAATGTTCCTGCTGTTCAAGTGTAAGAAACTTTATCTGACGGCCAAGAATTCCAAAAATGTAACTGTACTAAAAGATTTTCCACCAAAAGATGTTTATGTAGCTGTGCAATTCTAAATGTCACGGAAGCTTAACATTTAGAAGCTCTCTCATTTCAACAGTGTCATATGAAAATATTAACAAGTGTTTTTATTAACAAGTTCTTTTTTCGAAACCTCGCTAAATAATACGTTCCTTATTGACGTAAACTTGCTTTTAACCATTCGAGTTAGTGAATCTTAAGATTGACCACTTTGGCCTTGTAAAACCCCAAAATTAAATAACTGAAAACATTTTTCGTACATTTACTACATCTGATTGGTAAATCCTAGGTTTAACGCATCTATCCTAGGATTTACTAATTGCCGAGCTTTTACAGTAACATATCAAAAAAGACGATCCATAAAAAATTATTTTCCCAAGCGCTTGATACCAATACTTACGTCAATCGCTTCTATGGCTCCACCTCTATTGGATTTAAATCGTGGTGGGGAAGTGAGAGAAAATCAATATCGGAATCAATATCACATTGTCAACCAATAAGAGCATTTAAACAAGTAGAGGTGGAGTCAGTGATGGATACTTAGATGGATTCTAAGTCTTTTATTCTTCAGTTTGGTGATAGTATCAAAAGAAGAGTAATGAAACCTGATTTCTGAACAATTGGTGGTTTTTGAACAATTTTGATGTTTGCCCATAGGGATGTCTTAAATAACAAAATTCATAATCATATTGTATGATAGCTTGTTTCTCAGTAAATTAAATTACTACAATATTGTTCATGATCCAAATATGGATCAAATGCAGAACTTTTTTTTTTATCTTTTCCCATCGAAACGAGTTGAACACCGAGCAACATCATGGCAAGTAGGCCTCTTCTGAATTTGTTACTGCTCTCTACTACCTCTTGTACCTTGTTTATTGCCTCCAGAGTTGATTTGCCCTTTTGAAATCCTGTATTGTCTTTTTGATATCGAATAGTATCAAGTCCTCTATAACCTCCATGTATTCTACATCTCTATCAATGTATACAGTTATTTCAATACTTCGCTAAAGCCCACTTTTACCAACCTCCAGTTAAAGGAGGATATGAGCCGGTTTTTAACTGTTAGATAAATTTATCAAAAAAGATGGTAAAAGTAACCCTAAAAGCAGCAGATTTGAAGTTCATTTCAAAGTTATTGCAGTTTCTCATCTTTCTTAGCCTTTTTTATCCTTAGCTCCTTGCAAATTGAGTTTATTATCTTGTATTTTGTACGCAATATTTGATATTCTGCGACCAATCTCATCTTTTGCAAACAATGCTTAGTCAGTTATTAACAGCTTTTTATCTTGCATAATCAGAACTTAGTTTCCCTCAAATTGCAGATTCGTTTAGATGGTTATTGTGTGAGCACGCATTTATACCTGCTCTGTGTGTTTTATATCTTTACTGCCGGTGAAATAGTTTAAATAATCAAGTAGTTATGACTGACAAAACACGGTTCGCTACGGAACGCCATGAAGTGGTGAAAACATGTATAATGGACATTGTAAAAGATAAAGAATTTATAAAAATTCTGAGAAAAACCATTGCCAATGAAGTGGACCGTGTTTTTGCAGAGAAGTCGCTCGAAGAGAGAGTGAATGACCTGGAGAAAAAGAATAGTAAGTTGAAGAACTTGCGTGCCTATCACTGGTTTTCAGAGATGTGATCCAAATAAGGTGGAGGAACACGTCAGGGATCTGTTTCGTGAAAAATTGGATCTGCCGATGGACGTGAAGGCAATTGATCGCTGTCATCCAATCGGTATACCAAGAAACGGCTTGCAGACTGTAATTGTTAAGTTCAGGAGTCGCTCCCCATGCTAGTATAGAATAGGAAAGTATGGAATGAACAAATGCAAAGTATGCAAGCCGTCTCAAAAGAAATATATTACGGTTAACCTTTTTGCTCATTTCCACACTGTGCTCATTAAAACGCAGCGCAGGACTATTAATGTAGAGGCCCAAAAACTTGGTAACATTGGGACAAGGAGTCTCAATCTGCCTCAATGTAAACGGAAGCTTCACTGTTTTATTTTCATTAAGGTAAAGTTCGTTCGCAAGGCACCAATCCCGTACCCTCGACAGCCTCATCTCAGCCCCACTATCAATATCATCCTTATTTCTACCCCTTATTAAAATTGTGGCATCATCAGCATATAGAATGCATTCATAGTTATTATTTCATAGTAGACTTGCTTTTATGTAGTAAGCAAAATCATCGAAAAACAACTAAGAAAGGGGACCCAAGATCGATCCCTGTGGTACCCCTCTCATTAACGGGAAGGAGTTAGTGTTTAGATATTTAAGATAAGATAAGACTTACAGAAGAATCATCAAAATTATATAGATTTATTAATTTATCTATTAGAATAGTATGCAATACACAGTCAAAGGCACGAGACAGGTCCAAAATCAACGATATACAAAACTCGATTACCCAAATGCCTCTACAAATTTTCAAGACGTGGGCGCTAGATGATAAAGCTGTTATACAGCTAAAACCCATGCATTATATTATTGTTTTCGCAATGTGCTTTAAGTTAGGCAACTCGAAGACTGTTCCTTAGGGTAGAAGGAGAAGATGCTTTCGATAACGCAATTACTTCAGGCATTCGGAAAAGTTGTTTAATGAATAGCAGCATTTATTAGATAAAAAAATATAAGAAATTATAAAAATAGTTCATACAAGTCAATCATCCAGATTGTAACACCATAACAAGCAATAACAGCAGCTTTAATATTATTAATTGTTATAAATACTTCATATTCATCAATGGGCATAAAAACTTGCATTATCTGCACTCTATGGTTTATGTTGTTTTGATAAAATATGAATAAGTCGGGATTAATCCGAATATGAAATGAAAATGTACGAAATAATTATTTATATTTAAATAACTTTCTTTTCAGCCCCAACCGTTGCTTACCAGATTGCGATAAAACTTGTATGAAGCTCAGCCTTGAGTAAGCTTAAACATTTTGAACTTTTTAAGCGCATCAGCTCGAATAGACATTACAGATTTATTATATGTTAGCTATGGAGTGGGAAGCGTCCAAGTTATATCTAGTATTTTAAGGTAACATTTTTTTGCAATGCGACGGACCTTTAGTCTTCGATATTACCTTGTTCAATATCGGTCCTAACCCTACCAACTTTGGTTACTACCTTTCTGACATGTGCTGTATATCTAATATCTTTGTCCGCCCATATTCAATTCCAATTTTTACACTTCCCTCCTCCCCTTTAGGACAATGACCTCAGTTCTATTTGGAGTCAACTCTAATCCCTAATTAATTTTGCAACAGGTGTATATGTTATTCTTTGACTGTTCCTTATTTTTTTCTGGCTGTTATTATAGCTAGGTTGTCTGCATAAGCAATTAACGTAACTTTATGAGTCTCCAATTGCAAGACTTGTTCATATGCGTTGATAATTTTTAATAATATTTATCAAGTAACTCGGGACATGTTTCTTTTTACCGCTAGAATTATCTTTTCCCATCGAAACGAGTTGAATACCGAGCAACATCATGGCAAGTAAGCCTTTTCTGAATTTGTTACTGCTCTCTACTACCTCTTGTACCTTGTTTATTGCCTCCAGAGTTGATTTGCCCTTTTGAAATCCTGTATTGTCTTTTTGATATCGAATAGTATCAAGTCCTCTATAACCTCCATGTATTCTACATCTCTATCAATGTATACAGTTATTTCAATACTTCGCTAAAGCCCACTTTTACCAACCTCCAGTTAAAGGAGGATATGAGCCGGTTTTTAACTGTTAGATAAATTTATCAAAAAAGATGGTAAAGGACCCCTAAAAGCAGCAGATTTGAAGTTCATTTCAAAGTTATTGCAGTTTCTCATCTTTCTTAGTCTTTTTTATCCTTAGCTCCTTGCAAATTGAGCTCATTATCTTGTATTTTGTACGCAATTTTTGATATTCTGCGACCAATCTCATCTTTTGCAAACAAGACTAACAAATAAATAAATAAAATATCTTTACTGCCGGTGAAATAGTTTAAATAATCAAGTAGTTATGACTGACAAAACACAGTTCGCTACGGAACGCGGTGAACTGGTGATAAAATGTATAATGCACATTGTAAAAGATAAAGAATTTATAAAAATTCTGAGAGAAACCAATGCCAATGAAGTGAACCGTGTTTTTGCAGAGAAAATCAGGTCGCTCGAAGGGAGAGTGAGTGACCTGAAGGAAAAGAATAGCAAGCTGACTGATAAAAACTGACTCTTGGTTTTCAGAGGTGTGATCCAAATATGGTGGAGGAACACGTCGTGGATCTGTTTCGTGAAAAATTGGATCTGCCGATGGACGTGAATCGCTGTCATCCAATCGGTATACCAAGAAACGGCTTGCAGACTGTAATTGTTAAGTTTGTCAGTTATAGAGATCGTAAACTTATATTGCTTAATAAAAAAAAACTTAAAGATTCTAAGATCATAATAACCGAAAATCTTACTAGGCTACATTATAATTTGTATCGGGAGGCTGTTAATAGATATGGATACAGATCGGTATGGACGGCTGATGGTATCATTCACGTAACTGTTAATGGAAAAAGAACAAAAATTTCATCTCTATCTGATTTGACCAACTTATCAAGTTGGTCTTAGTTATGGTGTTATGGTTATTTCTTTATTAATAACTAATTAGTGGCTTGATTTGATTTGTTTGATTTGATTGCGCAATTGTCGATTGATATCAAATATTAATAATTATATTATATTATTATCATTTCTGCTTTGCATTCTCATTTTCTCTTTCTGTTTTTTTTATTCTCTAGTATTTATCTTTATTTCTTTTTTTTTCTCAATTGTGGAACGAAATGGAGTGGGTGTAGACATTTTTTTTTTATGATGAATATTATCAGTTGCTTTACCATAGCACATCTTAACGTCCGCTCTCTGTTGCCTAAAGTTGTTCAAATAAGTTCACTGTTCTGCGAACATAAATTTGATATGCTTGCATTAACGGAAACTTGGTTGGATCCCAGCCTGACCGATGATGTTGTGATTGATGATGATGAGGTGTGGACGGGGTGGAGGTGTCTGCTGGTATGCGAGTTCCAACCTGACTTGTAATATTGTGAATGTAGTCGGTGATTTAGAGCAATTATGGATAACAAAATCGCTCAGAAAATTATCATTATCATATGGTGTAGTTTATAAACCCCCTAACCTGGATGTTAAAGATTTTCTTTCTATCTTCGAAGAAGCTTTAGCTCAAGTCACTCAATTGACGAGTGAGACTATTTGTGTAGGTGACTTTAATATAGATATGCTTAAACCCAATAAGCCCGCGGTAGCTGAGTTTAATCGTACACTAGAGGTGTTTGGGCTGTTACTTCTAATTAATGAACCAACTCGAATTTGAAATTGAATATACAACAGGAGGGGGTGGTTCCTATATTTAAGACATATCGGGATTTCAGTAGATTTAATGAGGCGGTTTTTATGACCATCTACAATCTTTACCCTGGCGCATACTTTACGAATTACATTCCATTGATGAGAAAATTCAATTTTTTAATGATAATATATTAACACTTTTAGACCTACATGCACCGTTCAAATCTAGAAAAATTACAAAACCTAGTGCGCCTTGGTTATCCTATGAGCTTAGAGAAGTCATGCGAACCCGAGATAAATTCTTTCAAACCTTTAAACGCTCGCGAAGTCCTAACATTGGCAGCAATATAATTAGCACGTAACATGGTTACTAATATGGTTCGTAATTGTAAAAAAAATTATCTGCAAAGATTTTTAGATACTAGCAACGTGGCGGGATGCTGGTCTGCGTTAAGAATGACTAATCTAGTTTAGTCAAGGCGCAGGGCACTTTGCAGGCGCTTCTGTCATTAATGATTACTTTGTGGACTCGATTCCCAACACGAATCATACAATTCTTGGAGATACTTACAATGGCGTAAATGAAACCGTTAGTAGCATTCTTAAATTATCAACAGCATCGGAAGGTGGCATTTTCAATACTTTGCATTCAATAAAATCCAATGCAACTGGCTCTGACCAGATACCTATTAAGTTGTTAAGGTGCTGTATGCTATTTTTATTACCCCACATCACTCACATTATTAATTTTTGTATTAAGAATGTTGTTTTCCCTTCCGTCTGGAAACTGGCTGTTGTGCATCCGATACCGAAAATTTCGAGTCCAACACTCACATCAGACTTGCGCCCAATAAGTATCTTAACTGCAATGTCAAAGGTTTTAGAAAAAGTTGTTAATGTACAACTGCTACAGCATGTCGGAGTAAACAAGATCCTACCTAATGTTCAATCAGGTTTTAGGCGTGATCATAGCTGTTTTAGCGTGTGTTGTTGATGTAGTCCTGTTGGACTACACAAAGGCCTTCGATACGGTGAATCATGAGCTTCTGCTAGTAATTCTCAAATACTACGGTTTGGACATTTCTGCAATTTATTTCTTTGAAAGCTACATAAGTAATCGACAACAATTCGTGCAGTTGCCTAACCATCGATCAACAGTACGGCAGCTCAGGTCGGGTGTAGCACAAGGTTCAGTGCTCTCTCCAACTTTGTTTTCAATCTATACAGCACCATTATTTAACGTATTTAAGCATAGCAAAGTCCATTTTTATGCAGATGATACGCAAGTATACATATCTTACAAGCCGGAAGACCAACAACACTATCTAAATTTATTGAATAGAGAGCTAAGAGAACTGGTATTAGCTGCTACCCAACATGGCTTGGTATTCAATGCCAACAAATCAAAAGTTATGGTATTCCTTTACTTCCTATCGTATCGGAAGCGTGCAATTTGGGTGTGGTACTGGATACGAATCTACGATTTCGGAAACATATCGTATCTACCATGCTACAAGGAGTTTATGCTAAGTTAAATTCTCTTTATCCTTCTCGCCACCTTCTTGATGTTAAAACTAAAAGCTTACTCTGCAACACGGTAATTTTATCAAAATTTGACTTTGGTGATGTGGTGTATGGACCGAGTTTACTTAAAGTTGATGAACAACGAATTCAGAGAGCACAAAACGCCTGTTTGCGATTCATTTTTGGCGTTGGAAGATTTGAAAGAATTTCACATAAATTAGAGCTTATGCGAAACGTTGGGTATCGCAGACGTAAAGGTGAACGCGTTTAACAAAACATTTACTTTACCGATATACGTTATAAAACAAAAAGAATCTCCATTGTTTAGTCTCGATTGGGCAATCAAATTTAGACTTTCGTTCCCACCAGGAACAAAGCTATGCAGAACAACGACATTAAAGAATACAACAACAAAGACAAAGCTAATCCAAACAACAATGTAAACAACGACAAAACAACATGAAAATCAAATAAAACTTAACAGTTTACTTGATGAATTTGAAGAACTTTTCGATGGCAGCTTAGGAACTATCAGAGGTCATCGAGCAAAAATTTATATCGACAAAGATATTAAACCAAAAGCGTTTCGAGCAAGAAATGTACCGATACCATTGCAAGAGCAAGTAAGCGCAGAGATAGACCGATTGGTAAATGAAGATGTGCTGGAACAGGTTGATGTCTCCACAACACCGATTGAATGGGCGTCACCTGTAGTAATAGCTATGAAATCAAATGGATCTGTTAGAATTTGTGGTGATTTTAGAGTAACTATAAACCAACATGTACATTTATATAGATAGATGATCATCCTCTACCCACATTCGATACACTCACAGCCAAGCTGAGTGGAGGAAAATATTTCTCTACAATTGATTTGAAAGATGCTTATTTTCAGTTAAAAGTACATCAAGACTCACAAAAATACTTGATCATCATAACACATCGAGAATATTATGCTTATAAACGATTGCCATTTGGTGTTTCGTTTGCACCCGCACTTTTTTAGCGAACCATGGACCACATACTGTCGGGATTGGACGGAGTTGTGTGTTATCTTGATGATATACTAATTACTGCACCTACATTGGGTTAATTGGGTTATTAATTCAATTAATAAAATGGCTTAATATGTTTTATAGGAGACATCTTCACTGTTGTGTATTTTACCACAATATAATTCGGAGAGAAAAGCTCGAATACCTAAATAATCTATCATCGCCCGCTCACCATACTGAAGTATTTAAAAGAAGTTATCATTATCAAATTGTAAAAGTGTATAATAATCTACCTCCCGAAGCAATCCAGCTAGCAAGCATTTCCACATAATTTTTCCAAAAATTCCCATCACTTCGTGATCTTGGCTTAAATTGATGATCATTCCCAACCATTACTCAAAAAATTTCTAAGTTTTTATGAGCTTAGATTGGATTTATGATAATTTTCAGTAATTTTTCCAAAAATTTCCATGGTTTCATTAGTTTGAGTTGGATTGATGAGCATTTTCAATCATTTCTCCAAAAATTCCCATCACTTCGTGATCTTGGCTTAAATTGATGATCATTCCCAACCATTTCTCAAAAAATTTCCAAGTTTTTATGAGCTTGGGTTGGGTTGATGATAATTTTCAATAATTTTTCCAAAAATTTCCATGGTTTCATCAGCTTGAATTGGATTGATGAGCATTTTCAATAATTTTTTCCAAAAATCCCCATCATTTCGTGATCTTGACTTAAATTGAGAATTATTTCCAACCATTTCTCAAAAAATTTCCAAGTTTTTATGAGCTTGGGTTGGGTTGAGGATAATTTTCAATAATTTTTCTAAAAATTTCCATGGTTTCATCAGTTTGAGTTAGATTGATGAGCATTTTCAATCATTTTTCCAAAAATTCCCATCACTTCGTGATCTTGGCTTACATTGATGATCATTCCCAACCATTTCTCAAAAAATTTCCAAGTTTTTATGAGCTTGGATTGGATTGCTGATGATTTTTAATCATTGTCCAAATATTTCTATGATTTTATGAACTTGAGTTGAGTTGATGATGATTTTTTATCATTTTCTCAAAATGCTCATAAGTTCATGAACTTGGGTTGGGTTGATGATGATTTTGAACCATTTTTCCAAAAATTTCCATGATTTCATGACCTTGGCTTAAATTAACGATGATTCTCAACCACTTCTCAAAAAATTTCCAAAATTTTATGAACTTAGATTGGATTGCTGATGATTTTCAATAACTTTTTCAAAAATTTCCATGATTTCATCAATTTGGATTGAATCGATGTACATTTTCAATTATATTTCCAAAAATTGCCAACCTTTTATGACCTTGGCTTAAATTGATGATAATTTTTATCCATTTCTCAAAAAGTTCCCCAGATTTCATGAGCTTGGGTTGGGTTGATGATGATTTTTGTTATTTTCTCAAAAATTTCCACGATTTCGTGAGAATAAGTTGGGTTGGGATAGGTTGATGATGATTTTTAAATATTTTATCATAAATTTCCATGATTTTATAAGTTTGGATTTGGTTGATGATTATTTTCAATCATTTTTGTATAAATTTCCATGATTTCATGAACTTGAGTAGGATTGATGATGATTTTGAATTATTTTTTAAAATATTGTCATCACTCCATGAACTCGACTTAGGTTAATGATGATTTTCAAACAATTTTTCAAAAATGTTCACGATTTTATGAACTTAGGTCAATATAATGATGATTTTCAATCATTTATTCAAAACTTTCCATGATTTCATAAACTTGAGTTGAGTTAATGATGATTTTGAACCATTTTTCCAAAAACTTCAAAATTTTATATCTTATATAAATATATCATATATAAGACACCGAATATATCTTCAAAAAGCATATATTCGGTGTCTTATTTGATCAACAAATCGCTGAGTTAAGTTCTTAATTTACAATGTCCGCATCTGAATCTTTTGCTTTTTGTTTTGTTTCTTTCTCATTGTTTCATAATCTTACGAGTTTTTAATTTTAAGTGACAGGTTAAGTTGAGCAGTGCTTAGGCACTGAACTTCGCCTTTTCATACCTTATATGCCATGTATTTTTATTTATAATGTATCTAGTAATACTTTTTGTTATGTTGCATTATTGGGTATAAATAAAGACATTATTATTATTATTAAATACTATGTAATAAGTCTTTTGAAAGCACACTATATTTTTATAAACAGCACCCAACACAACCCAAACATTTCCGAGCTTAATCTTCAATTATAAGTAGATATAGCTAGATAGCTATAGATCATAAGTTATTAATAGTGGTGAAGAGTGAGTGGAAGAAGTAACCGTATTCTAAATATAACTTACTCTGGGTGTTACTCAAAACATCTCAAAAATCCTTGGAACATCCCCACAAACTTATAGACAAAACAAATTCACTCAAAAAAAAAACAAACAACCCTCTTTATACTAACACTGTGAAATCACATTCACTTTCCACATTTTAACATTTCGTTCTTTATTGGTATATAGATTTATGAATTTTTCCCGCCGGTTCGGATAAAAGTTGAACAGTTTCAAGTCGCACTGTTCGCGGTGACTGAAAAGAGTCGATCGTTCTTTGGACAGCCGACGTCGACCCGCGTTCAAGAGAAACAAAACGGAATTTCACACGTCCCCGCTAATTACGAACGCAAGCAAAAGGTTCTTTTTCGGTTCGCAGCCGCCAAACGTGGTCATCGAGCGCGGGGAAAATTCTCAAAGGGGCAACCGACCCGCTCCTTCTTCACTTCAACATCAACGTTTCTTTCTTCTTTATCCGACGGCGGCGGGCGCGCTTGTCTTTTGTTTGCGTTGATCGCCTTTTGTTATACCGCCTTTTCAACATTTCGCTAAGAGCATCTTAACACTATTTTACTTACAAAGAAAAATGAAGGACTATCATATAATATTCATAAAAGTTTCGTTGAATTTTATCCCTCACTGTACCTATAATTGAAGATTAAGTTTGCTCGAAAATGCTTAAGTTGGGTTGGGTGCACTCTGGTTAATGAAGATATATAAAATAATTTGATTAAAATTACTTTTTAAATTTTAAACGCCTACAATTTAATGAAGAAAAAGTTGGCATAAATATAATAATAAATAATTGAAGTTAATTGAAGGTAAATGAAGATAAACGAATGTAATCTGCGATAATTGAACATAATTACTTATAACTTTCCTAACGTGGATGAAAAAAAAATTATGCGGTTAATAAAACGATTACATTAAAAAAATATAATTCTAAAATTAAATACCCTTAAAAGGAAATCTTTAAATTTTGAAACCAACATCCGCCATTAAAACCGTTTTTAAAACTTTAACTTCTTCAAAAACGAAACGAAACAAAAAAACGGTCACCGCCCAAGCTTCCATTTCGCCCCATTTAAAAGGGAGGTGCACACGTGAAAAGGACTACTCCTTAGGGGGATTCTTTTTTCACGTGGCGAAGAAACGTCAAAAACGTTTGAAATATCGCCGTTTTCTACCCTCCCTATTTGCTCCGTGGGTTGAATTTTTTTCGACGTCTCTCAGTGAACGCGTTTTATGTCTTCATCTCGTCTCTCTTGGTGGTGGTTGTTCTACGACCAAAACGAAGAGAGCTGAATAAATCAGGAATAAATCAAAGCGACGGTTCACGTTCGTTAGGGTTTTGCCGTGACGAGATTCGATTCGATACGCATTTCCACTCGAACAGATCAATTTCCATTTTTTAATATATTTAGTGTACTCGGAAATTGTTCTTTGTTGAAGGTTTTTCTAGAAACTAAAGCTTTGTATATATATGATCTCCAAATCGTTCTTTGTGGCGAAAAGGAGAGGTTCAAATCTTGTACCAATTTTATAATTTTGCAAGTTATTTGACCTTAATTATAACATGAACAATATTAAAAAATATTAATCTTTATTATCAATATAAAATCTATGTTGATAGATTCTAGGTAAGATAAGGAATTGTAGGAGATATTAAGAATTATATCAAGATATTTTAGGTTATATTATCGTCATAGACGATGTTAAATAAGACCACACTGATTTAGGAAATTAAAATGACCGATTTGAGACGATTTTGAATTCAATGTTGATTACGTAACAAGCATCGTGTTGACGAAAGCAGTGAATATGTTTGAGGCTTCTGAATGATGTGGAGAGATGTCGGGAACTATAATTTTTAATAACATACAAAGAAGAAGAAAGTGATGAATAACGTTGATTTATTGAGCAGAAAATGCCGAGAACAGCCAAAATAAGTTTGAATGATGTTTAAGATAAAAAGTATTTTCTATGATATTTGCCTAAGTAATAATAATACCAAATCGATTTTCGAAAGATAATATTGAGAAGAAATTGAGACGTGGGGAGATATATCCAAATTAGAAGACAACCACATCTTTTAAAAACATGAAGGACTAAGTGACAAGCTGGGGATGATGGGGGAGATAAAGGAGTTCAAAAACAAAGATATTTGGTCTAAGTGCTTCTTCAAAATTTTTTCTGAAACAAAACTCCAAGTTAAAAGGCAACAACCACAATTTTAAGGAATAAGGTGGGCTAAGTGGCAAGCTGGGGAAGATGAGGGAGAGAAGGGAGTTCAAAAACAAAGATATTTGGTCTACATGCTTCTTCAAAATTATTCCTGAAATAAAACTCCAAGTTAAAAGATAAAAACCACAATTTTGAGGAACATAGAGGACTAAGTGACAAGCTGGGTAAGATGAGTGAGATAAGGGAGTTCAAAAATAAAGATATTTGGTCTAAGTGCTTCTTCAAAACTATTCCTGAAATATAACTCCAAATTAAAAGATAACAACCACAATTTTAAGGAACATTGTGGAGTAATTGACAAGCTGGGGAAGATGAGGGAGATAAGGGAGTTCAAAAATAAAGATATTTGGTCCAAGTGCTTCTTCAAAACTATTCCTGAAATATAACTCCAAATTAAAAGATAGCAACCACAATTTTAAGGAACATTGTGGAGTAATTGACAAGCTGGGGAAGATGAGGGAGATAAGGGAGTTCAAAAATAAAGATACTTGGTCTAAGTGCTTCTACAAAACTATTCCTGAAATATAACTCCAAATTAAAAGATAGCAACCACAATTTTAAGGAACATTGTGGAGTAATTGACAAGCTGGGGAAGATGAGGGAGATAAGGGAGTTCAAAAATAAAGATATTTGGTCTAAGTGCTTCTTCAAAACTATTCCTGAAATATAACTCCAAATTAAAAGATAGCAACCACAATTTTAAGGAACATTGTGGAGTAATTGACAAGCCGGGGAAGATGACGGAGCTAAGGGAGTTCAAAAATAAAGATATTTGGTCTAAGTGCTTCTTCAAAACTATTCCTGAAATATAACTCCAAATTAAAAGATAGCAACCACAATTTTAAGGAACATTGTGGAGTAATTGACAAGCTGGGGAAGATGAGGGAGATAAGGGAGTTCAAAAATAAAGATATTTGGTCTAAGTGCTTCTTCAAAATTATTCCTGAAATAAAACTCCAAGATTAAAGATAAAAACCACAATTTTGAGGAACATAGAGGACTAAGTGACAAGCTGGGTAAGATGAGTGAGATAAGGGAGTTCAAAAATAAAGATGTTTGGTCTAAGTGCTTCTTCAAAACTATTCCTGAAATACAACTCCAAATTAAAAGATAGCAACCACAATTTTAAGGAACATTGTGGAGTAATTGACAAGCTGGGGAAGATGAGGGAGATAAGGGAGTTCAAAAATAAAGATATTTGGTCTAAGTGCTTCTTCAAAATTATTCCTGAAATAAAACTCCAAGATTAAAGATAAAAACCACAATTTTGAGGAACATAGAGGACTAAGTGACAAGCTGGGTAAGATGAGTGAGATAAGGGAGTTCAAAAATAAAGATGTTTGGTCTAAGTGCTTCTTCAAAACTATTCCTGAAATACAACTCCAAATTAAAAGATAGCAACCACAATTTTAAGGAACATTGTGGAGTAATTGACAAGCTGGGGAAGATGAGGGAGATAAGGGAGTTCAAAAATAAAGATATTTGGTCTAAGTGCTTCTTCAAAATTATTCCTGAAATAAAACTCCAAGATTAAAGATAAAAACCACAATTTTGAGGAACATAGAGGACTAAGTGACAAGCTGGGTAAGATGAGTGAGATAAGGGAGTTCAAAAATAAAGATGTTTGGTCTAAGTGCTTCTTCAAAACTATTCCTGAAATATAACTCCAAATTAAAAGATAGCAACCACAATTTTAAGGAACATGGTGGAGTAATTGACAAGCTGGGGAAGATGAGGGAGATAAGGGAGTTCAAAAATAAAGATATTTGGTCTAAGTGCTTCTTCAAAATTATTCCTGAAATAAAACTGCAAGTTAAAAAATGACACCCACAATTTTGAGGAACATTGAAGACTCTGTGACAAGTTGTGGAAGATGAGGTATAGGTGGCCAATTTTTGAAGATAGTAACGATTATATCAAAATGCGTTAGGTTGATGTAGATTATATTCAAGATCATTTAAAATAATCATAAAATATATTCAATAATAAATGATATTCTATCGTAAACTGCCATTCGTGAAAGTGCTTGAGTTTAAACAGAATGATTTAAATTTATTACTAGTATAAACTAAAATACATTGTACGCCTAAGTATTTTCAGAAGATAACTTCATAATAAATTATGTTAAACATTGAGTGAAACACTTTTTTTCAAACTTTTGTTAGTTTGAAAAAAATGTACAAAAAGGAATTTTGTGTGTTAATAAAGCATTGCTTTCCTAACTGAGGACGACGCACGTAGTGGGCGCCCCAAAGAGGCTGTTGGTGACGAAAACATAAAAAAAGTCCACAAAATAATTTTGAATAATCGTAAAGTGAAGTTGATTGAGATAGCTGAGATTCTGAAAATATTAAAGGAAAGTGTTGAACATATCGTTAATGAATTAATATAATTGATGATTCTGAACAGTGTTTAGAGTTGTTCTATTGATATGTGACAATGGATGAAACATCGCTCCATCATTTCACACAGGAGTCCAATCGACAGTCAGCTGAGTGAATTGCACGTGATGAACCGATTCCAAAGCGTGAAAAGATGCAACAGTCGGCTGACAAGGTTAGGGCATCAATGTTTCGGTATACGCATGGTGTAATATTCATAAACTATCTTAAAAAAAGAAAAATTATCTACAGTGACTATTAACTAGCGTTATTGGAGCGTTTGAAGGACGAGATTACGAAAAAAGGGCCCCATTTGAAGAAGAAAAAAGTACTTTTTCATCAAGACAATGCACCGTGTCACAAATCAAAGAAAACGAACTGGCTAAAGCAATCATAGGATTTAATCACATCTGTTATCTCAACCTTTATTGTATGCTTATTCACAATGTTCCAGATACCTGATTGTAAGTTTTTGTGATTCTTAACATATCGGTCGTAAGCGGTTCTCTTTTCGTCTATTAGAACTTGTCTGTAGATTTTGCTACTACTAGGGCAAAAGGGGGCTATTAGGGCTATTAGGACCCACTTCTACTACATCCATTTTGGATAAAATTTTAGAGACTGTGCTAAAAGATCAGTTTATTACACTCTGCCCAATTTAGATTTATGAGAGGTAATAGAAGCACTTTCTCTATTACACTCCTCCAACTTTTTCTTTTTATTACACCCCTTCAGCTATCTTTTTGATGAGTGAGACGATGAAGTATAATCACACTCGAGGTTCCAATGTTTTATACTTTTTATTGTTTGTCAATCTTTTTCAACATGATGCATTTTTCTTTTATCAAGTTCTTAATTATTTCTCTTTGATTGACGTTGAACTTGAAGACGCTCTAAAAGGGATAATTGTCAACATATACATTCTGAAATACCTGGTAGATAAGGAGTTGAACAAGAAGTTGGGAAAGCTATATGGATTGTTTATTGACCTGAAGGCTGCATTCGATAACGTGGATAGAGAGAAGCATGATGCATTTTTCTTTTATCAAGTTCTTAATTATTTCTCTTTGATTGACGTTGAACTTGAAGACGCTCTAAAAGGGACAATTGTCAACATATACATTCTGAAATACCTGGTAGATAGGGAGTTAAACAAGAAGTTGGGAAAGCTATATGGATTGTTTATTGACCTGAAGGCTGCATTCGAAAACGTGGATAGAGAGAAGCATGATGCATTTTTCTTTTATCAAGTTCTTAATTATTTCTCTTTGATTGACGTTGAACTTGAAGACGCTCTAAAAGGGACAATTGTCAACATATACATTCTGAAATACCTGGTAGATAGGGAGTTAAACAAGAAGTTGGGAAAGCTATATGGATTGTTTATTGACCTGAAGGCTGCATTCAATAACGTGGACAGAGAGAAGCTCTGGGAGGATATGAGGAATCACAGAACAACTGATAGGGAGGGTGAAGGAGATGTACAGGGAGACGATGGTCAAGGTTAAAGTGGGGGAAGAGTTAGGTGAGGTATCACGACGAGAAAAGGATTGAGACAGGGGTGCGTGCTTAGTTCCACACTATTTGCAACATATACGGCAGACTTGGAAAAGAGACTTGCGAAGGGGCAAATGGGTGGTGTGGTGATAGGAGGAACAAAGGTGCATGCTCTGGCGTATGTAGACGATTTGGTGGTCGTGGCTAGAGTGGCCGTGGAGATGAAGGAGATGATGAGGTCCCTGGAAAGATATTTAAAGGCAAAGGGGTTGGAGGTAAACGTCGAGAAAACAAAGACAATGAAGTTCTGCAAATGAGGGAAAAGAAGGAAGGAGGAGTGGAGGTGGCAGGGAAGTGAAAGAGTACTCGTATCTGAGATATGGTTTCACATAAAGTAAAAAGGTCGAGGTGCATGTGAAGGCGATAGCAAAAAAGGCAAACAAAGTGATAGGACAGGTTTAAGGATGGGGAGAAAGAACTTTTGGAAGGGACGTGGGAAAAAGAAAGATGATGTTTGATGACTTGGTAAGGAGTACAATCATGTATGGCAGAGAAGTATGCGGATGGAGATGGGTACTGGGGTTGGCAAGGGAGACCCCAAGGTATATAGTAAGGGAGGAGGTTAAGGTGGATGCAGTAAGGGTGGAGGCGGGGAAAACAGCGGTGAAGTATGAGGCAATGATAGAAGCGAGACCGCAGTGCAGATCCTGGGAAAGTGTTGGAAGGATATTAAGGGGAGGAGGCCGATCTATGGGCAAAGAGACAGGGAAGAATATTATAGAAGGGTGGAATATCCACTAAATGGCATCGAAAACAGAAGAGCGGAAGGAGACGAAATGTGGAAGGAACTGAGAAATAGGGACAGGGATATACAGAGGCAGGAAAGAAAGTCAGGAGATACAATGAAAGGTATGGGGAGATAGTGACAGAGGAGCGGCCAAAGTATTTGTTGATGGAGGGGGATGATGAAGGGAAGAGATTGGTGGCCAGATTCCGCTGTGGCAATGAGGAGAGGTGAAATAGATACTGGGCGGACGATGTTGAGAGGTGTTGTAGTGAGCTAAGGGAGGAGGTAATGGACATGAAGCAGGTTTTAAGACACAGGGGCGAGGGTAAAAGATGGATGAGGGAAGAGATTGGTGGCCAGATTCCGCTGTGGCAATGAGGAGAGGGGAAATAGATACTGGGCGGACGATGTTGAGAGGTGTTGTAATGAGCTAAGGGAGGAGGTAATGGACATGAAGCAGGTTTTAAGACACAGGGGCGAGGGTAAAAGATGGATGAGGGAAGAGATTGGTGGCCAGATTCCGCTGTGGCAATGAGGAGAGGGGAATTAGATACTGGGCGGACGATGTTGAGAGGTGTTGTAGTGAGCTAAGGGAGGAGGTAATGGACATGAAGCAGGTTTTAAGACACAGGGGCGAGGGTAAAAGATGGATGAGGGAAGAGATTGGTGGCCAGATTCCGCTGTGGCAATGAGGAGAGGGAAATTAGATACTGGGCGGACGATGTTGAGAGGTGTTGTAGTGAGCTAAGGGAGGAGGTAATGGACATGAAGCAGGTTTTAAGACACAGGGGCGAGGGTAAAAGATGGATGAGGGAAGAGATTGGTGGCCAGATTTCGCTGTGGCAATGAGGAGAGGTGAAATAGATACTGGGCGGACGATGTTGAGAGGTGTTGTAGTGAGCTAAGGGAGGAGGTAATGGACATGAAGCAGGTTTTAAGACACAGGGGCGAGGGTAAAAGATGGATGAGGGAAGAGATTGGTGGCCAGATTCCGCTGTGGCAATGAGGAGAGGGGAATTAGATACTGGGCGGACGATGTTGAGAGGTGTTGTAGTGAGCTAAGGGAGGAGGTAATGGACATGAAGCAGGTTTTAAGACACAGGGGCGAGGGTAAAAGATGGATGAGGGAAGAGATTGGTGGCCAGATTCCGCTGTGGCAATGAGGAGAGGTGAAATAGATACTGGGCGGACGATGTTGAGAGGTGTTGTAGTGAGCTAAGGGAGGAGGTAATGGACATGAAGCAGGTTTTAAGACACAGGGGCGAGGGTAAAAGATGGATGAGGGAAGAGATTGGTGGCCAGATTCCGCTGTGGCAATGAGGAGAGGGAAATTAGATACTGGGCGGACGATGTTGAGAGGTGTTGTAGTGAGCTAAGGGAGGAGGTAATGGACATGAAGCAGGTTTTAAGACACAGGGGCGAGGGTAAAAGATGGATGAGGGAAGAGATTGGTGGCCAGATTCCGCTGTGGCAATGAGGAGAGGGGAAATAGATACTGGGCGGACGATGTTGAGAGGTGTTGTAGTGAGCTAAGGGAGGAGGTAATGGACATGAAGCAGGTTTTAAGACACAGGGGCGAGGGTAAAAGATGAATGAGGGAAGAGATTGGTGGCCAGATTCCGCTGTGGCAATGTGGAGAGGGGAAATAGATACTGGGCGGACGATGTTGAGAGGTGTTGTAGTGAGCTAAGGGAGGAGGTAATGGACATGAAGCAGGTTTTAAGACACAGGGGCGAGGGTAAAAGATGGATGAGGGAAGTGATTGGGGCGAGGAGGCAGAGATGTAAGAAGGGGGAAGTGGGTAGGCGACTTGAAAAATTGTATACTAAATAAACAATAAAATGCTTTAATAGTAATAATTGAAGACGCTCTAAAATAGCGGAACAAGTGTAGTACATACTAACTGAATAAATTTATATCATTATGGTAATTCTTTATCTTTACCTTCAACATCTACACAAGATTTGATTTCTTATTCTGGATGCAAGTATTTTGGACGAGTTTCAAGTCTTTTGGAAGCAGATCAAGTCTTCTAGAAGTAGTATTAAGTCTTTTCGAAGTATTTCAAGTCTTCTGCAAGCAATATCTAATTTGTTAGAAGCAGTATCAAATCTTCCAGAAACGGTATGGAGTATTCTGGAAACAATTCAAGTCTGCTGAAAGCTGTTCAAGTGTTCTGGAAATAGTTCAAGTTTTATGGAAGCATTTCAAGTCTGCTGGAAGCAATACAAGTCTTCGACAAACATTTCAAGTCTTTTGGAAACAGTTTCAAGTGTTTCAGAGGCATTCCTGAAGTGTTCTGAAAGCAATACTAAGTTTCAATGCAAAACATGTGTTCTCCAATAAAAACATTATCATTATCATTTTTTTATTAGTACAATTAAAAAATTCATTGAAAATAGCAACTTCAATCCAGATAAAATCATTAACAATTTAGTTAATATACCCAATTTGCTTGTACATCCAGAGAACCCACGTTTTTGGAGTCTATCCGTACAAAAATTTTGTGTAGGTACTTGAGCATCCAGAGTATCCATGTATTCGGTGCCTATAGAGATGGTAAATGAAGACATTTGGCGCTTCTTCAAAAGTATTTCAATGAAAGAATTCCCCATCGAGATTTGGCCAATTATGAGAGATATTAAGAATTATACCAAGATAGTATTTGGAGTATTTGAAGAGGATGTTTGGAATTATACATCACGTTGTCACAGAGAGATGCGATAAACAAACTTTTCATTATTTTTGCTTAATGAACCGTACTTTATTTCTACATTTTTATCGATCATCTTAAAAGAAGTTCTTTGCAAAACCTTCTCTGGCATTTTCAACCCCCCTTTTCGGTCCCCTTTTCAATCGCTTTTTTTTTCAAACCCCATTTTTTCTATCCCCCAATTTTCCGCTCCGAAAACTGGGGAAGTAACGGCGTGTGGGGGGCTAAAATGGAAAGGTTTACGATATCTCCACGACCGACGCCGGCGGCGCTGCAGCCGCCCGGAACGCTTTTCCATTTACATTAAAAGCGCTTCGTCGATTTCATAGCGCAAGCAGGAAATTGCGTCCTTGCGAAACGAGCGAGGAAATCCTTTTGATTTCCCTTCCAACGAAGAGAAATAATAACCATAAAAAGAATGTAATCATATACAGTTTTCTTCTGTATAGAATAACAAATAAATTTTAATTTTTTTTGATCAAGAATTTAAAAAAGAAAGGCTCTTAATTTATAATCTTGGTTTTAATCGAAAGAATAAAAATAAAAAAGGGAATGAAGTGAAGAAGAAAAGATATCTCCCATTGGTTTGGTTGACACGTATGTAAATTACCATCTTTATTGATTCCATTTCAAACTGGAAGACAGCAGCAGTGGGGTCGTATAAATAAATAAGAAAAAACGATATCTTTCCACCTCATCCAGCAGCCAATCTTCCTACCTGATGTCTCGGCTTCGGTTTTTTTCTCATCTCTCTTTTCTTCTCGCCTCTTCCTACCATCCCAGCATCCCAGCAGGTTTTCTTCGGTGTAGGTTGTTTGGAATCTACGCTCTTTATTTCTTTGCTTCTCTTTTTTGGCTTGATGCGCGCCTTGGTTGGTAGAGATGAGAAACCACCGAGATGGTTTTCTTAATTTATCGTGCGAGATACACAAAAATTTTTTTTCTGATTTGTTTAAAAGAATTAACAAAAAAAAGTATTTTTCGTTCATTTTCTGTTTCTTCTTTTTAACTGATCCATCCCCAGTCGTGATTCCACCACCAGACCCGAGCTGTCTCATATATTATCCGGGACCCTCCTGGAAACGGGCACGGCCATCTCTTTTCGTTCCCCCTCTCCAAAAGCTTCACGTTCCCCGGGACAAAGCTGAACTTTCGTTACCACGGCAACGTCTGCAAACGAAAATCTATAAAGGACCCATCGTGTTATTTCCGAATCGACTCGTACAACGTACAAGGAAATTTATTTAAAATCAAAAACTTAATTATAATTGATTTAGATGTATACAAGAGGAATTTTGAGATAATACTTAATTAAGAGGCGGGTTAAAAGAAAGGTTTTTATCTAAATTAATTCAAACGAAAGACACGAATCGAATTAACGAGGCCATAAACAGCTAATGAAAAGGAAAAAAGGGAAGCATGGGGGTCGTTCTTTAATTAAAGAACGTAAATCAAGCTCCGGGTCCTGAATTTTTCTGACATTCTGACGTTCTTAGCAGTAAATCAACCCTCCTGACTAACACACTATTATTACCCTTGTTATATATTCGTCTTGTTTAGTTTTCCTGGAAAGAATATTAAGTTAAATACACGAAATTATATATTAAATAAGTGGTTCAAAATATTTTTTGCATCGAAATTTATTTTAGTTTAAGAGTAACATTTGATCGTATTAAGTATTGATATCAGAGATGTGAGTTTGTAATTTGTCTTGTAAATTACTAGAATATTTACCGTAAGTTTACAGATTACGGTAATTGATATTGTTAATATTATTTAACAGAAGATGCAATATCTTTCGTAAAATTATTTATTTATTATATTTGAGATGAAAACTGGACAAGCCCAGCGAAGCATCCAGTAATAAAACAAATAAATAATAAAAAGAAATAAATAATAATAATAATGAAAATTTTCAAAAGAAAATCAAATAATAACGGAAATTATTAGTAAAAGAACACAATTAACAAATAAGAAAACATAAAAAATAAATAAAAGTTAAATGTAAATTATATTTATTATTAATTTCAAAATATCATAAAAAATCAGGTTTATATCAACAACGAATAAAGATTTTCCAATTTAATTTTCACCATGACAAAATAGTCACTTATAAATTTTGGATGTTTCATTAAAATATCTCAAGAATTCGATTTTTGGTGATTTTTGATTAACTTGAGATAGCCATAAATGTTCACGTTGAATTTAATGATTTATATCTCAAAAACGAATAAATATTTTCAAGATCCGTTTTCATCACGAGAAAATAGACAATTTTCTCTATAAATCATAAATAGTCCATTAAGATATCTTAAAAATTCGATTTTTCCTGGTTTTTTAAAACGAGATTATTAATTTCAAAAAATCATAAAAAAATTAGTTAACTTAAATAATCTTTATCTCAAAAACGAATAAAGATTTTCTAATTTGTTTCTCACAATGACAAAATAGACAGTTACCTCTATAAATTTTGAATGTATCATTAAAATATCTCAAGAATTCGATCTTTGGTGATATTTAATTAACTTGAGATAGCCATAAATGTTCACGTTGAATTTAATGATTTATATCTCAACAACTAATAAATATTTTCAAGATCCGCTTTCATCACGAGAAAATAGATACTTTCCTTTATAAATCATGAATAGTTTATGAAGATATCTTAAGAATTCGATTTTTTGTGATTTTTTAAAACAAGATTATTAATTCCAAAAAATTGTAAAAAATTAGGATAACTTAAATAATCTTTATCCCAAAAACGAATAAAGATTTTCTATTTTAGTTCTCACCATGACAAAATAGACACTTACCTCTATAAATTTTGAATGTATCATTAAAATATCTCAAGAATTCGATTTTTGGTGGTGTTTAATTATCCTGATATAGCCATAAATGTTGTTTATATTTCAAAAACGAATAAATATTTTCAAGATCCGGTTTCATCACGAGAAAGTAGACACATTCCTTCATCAATCATGAATAATTCATTAAGATATCTCAAGAATTCGACTTTTCGTGATTTTTTAAAACAAGATTATTAATTTCAGAAAATCATAAAAAATTAGGTTAGCTTAAATAATCTTTATCTCAAAAACGAATAAAGATTTTCTATTTTAGTTCTCACCATGACAAAAAAGACACTTACCTATACAAATTCTGGATGTATCATTAAAATATCTCAAGAATTCGATTTTTGGTGATTTTTAATTAACTTGATATAGCCATAAATGTACACGTTGAATTTAATGATTTATATCTCAAAAACGAATAAATATTTTCAAGATCCGCTTTCATCACGAGAAAATAGGCACCTTCCTCTATAAATCATGAATAATTCATTGAGATATCTTAAGAATTCTATTTTTCGTGATTTTTTAAAACAAGATTATTAATTTCAGAAAATCATAAAAAATTAGGTTAACTTAAATAATCTTTATCTCAAAAACGAATAAAGATATTCTAATTTGGTTTTCACCATGACAAAATAGACACTTACCTCTATAAATTTTGCATATATCATTAAAATATCTCAAGAATTCGATTTTCGGTGATTTTTAATTAACTTTATATAGCCATAACTGTTCACGTTAAATTTAATGATTTATCTCTCAAAAACGAATAAATATTTTCAAGATCCGCTTTCATCACGAGAAAATAGACACCTTCCTCTGTAAATCATGAATAATTCATTAAGATATCTTAAGAATTCGATTTTTAGTGATTTTTTAAAACAAGATTATTAATTTCAGAAAATAATAAAAAATTAGGTTAACTTAAACAATCTTTATCTCAAAAACGAATAAAGATTTTCTAGTTTAGTTCTCGCCATGACAAAATAAACACTTACCTATACAAATTTTGAATGTATCATTAAAATATCTCAAGAATGCGATTTTTGGTGATTTTTAATTAATTTGAGATAGCCATAAATGTTTACGTTGAATTTAATGATTTATCTCTCAAAAACGAATAAATATTTTCAAGATCCGGTTTAATCACGAGACAGTAGACACTTTCCTGTATAAATCATGAATAGTTCATCAAGATATCTTAAGAATTCGATTTTTTGTGATTTCTTAAAACAAGATTATTAATTTCAAAAAATCATAACTTAAATAATCTTTATCTCAAAAACGAATACAAATTTTCGTTCACTCAACGTTAAATTTAGACAGTTCGATATCTGAAGAATTAGAAACATTTCATATGGATTATAGACCCAATTTTTGTCATTGAAATCGTAGTGTAACGAGCTTCAATCTAGGTGCATTGTGATTATGTGAGTCCACATCATTTCCACTTCACTATTAATTATGGAGGTAATTATAGAAGTATACACTTTTAATTTCAATATCCTTTAGAGAAATCAGTGTCAACTACGACAAGATTATATAATTGCAATGATATAAACAAACTTATTAATTTCAAAATATCATAAAAAATTAGGTTAATTTAAATAATCTTTATCTCAAAAACGAATAGAGATTTTCTAATTTGGTTCGCACCATGACAAAATAGACAATTGCCTCTATAAATTTTGAATGTATCATTAAAATATCTCAAGAATTCGATTTTTGGTGATTTTTAATTGACTTGAGATAGCCATAAATGTTCACGTTCAATTTAATGATATATATCTCAAAAACGAATAAATATCTTCAAGATCCGCTTTCATCACGAGAAAATAGACACTTTCTTCTATAAATCATGAATAGTTCATTAAGATATCTTAAGAATTCGAGTTTTCGTAATTTTTTAAATCAAGATATTTAATTTCAAAAAATCAAAAAGTAGGTTAATTTAAACAATCTTTATCTCAAGAACGAATAAAGATTTTCTATTTTGCTTCTCAGCATGACAAAATAGGCACGTACCTCTATAAATTTTGAATGAATCAGTAAAATATCTAAAGAATTCAATTTTTGGTGATTTTTAGTTAACCTCAGCTAACCATGAATGTTCACGTTGAATTTAATGATTTATATCTCAAAAACGAATAAATATTTTCAAGATCCGCTTTTATAACGAGAAAATAGACACTTTCCTCTATAAACCATGAATAACTCATTAAGATATCTTAAGAATTCGATTTTTTCGTGATTTTTTAAAACAAGATCATTAATTTCAAAAAATCATTAGAAAATAGATTAACTTAAATAACCTTTATCTCAAAAACGAATAAAGATTTTCTAATTTGGTCTTCACCATGACAAAATAGACACATACCACTATAAATTTTGAATGTATCATTAAAATATCTCAAGAATTCGATTTTTGGTCATTTTCAATTAACTTGAGATAGCCATAAATGTTCACGTTGAATTTAATGATTTATATCTTAAAAACGAATAAATATTTTCAAGATCCGCTTTCATCACGAGAAAATAGATACTTTCTTCTATATATCATGAATAGTTCAATAAGATATCTCAAGAATTCGATTTTTCATGATTTTTTAAAACAAGATTATTAATTTCAAAAAATCATTAGAAAGTAGATTAACTTAAACAACCTTTATCTCAAAAACGAATAAGGATTTTCTAATCTGGTTCTCAGCATGACAAGATAGACACTTACCTCTATAAATTTTGAATGTATCATTAAAATATCTCAAGAAATCGATTTTTGGTGATTTTTAATAAACTTGAGATAGCCGTAAATATCACCTTGAATTTAATGGTTTATATCACAAAAATGAATAAATATTTTCAAGATTCGCTTTCATCACGAGAAAATAGATACTTTCCTCTATAAATCATGTATACTTCATTAAGATATCCTAAGAATTCGATTTTTCGTAAATTTTTAAAGCAAAATTATTTATTTCAAAAAATCATAAAAAATTAGGTTAGCTTAAATAATCTTTATCTCAGAAACGAATAAAGATTTTCTAATTTGGTTCTCACGATGACAAAATAGACACTTGCCTATATAAATTTAGCATGTATCATTAAAATATCTCTAGAACTCGTTTTTTGGTGATTTTTAATTAACTTAATAAAGCCATAAATGTTTACATTGAATTTAATGATTTATATCTCAAAAATGAATAAATATTTTCAAGATCCGCTTTTATTACGAGAAAATAAACACTTTAAAAGTTATCATCTTAATTTTTCATGTACTATATATCATAAATGTCTGTCAACGGTTTTTTGATTCACCCTGTATGTGTAATCCTAATATATTATATTATGGTATATGGGAGATATATTAGGAACAGCACTCATTGGCCGGCTAATCAACAAATGAGCAGGAGTTAAGGGTTGAATGTCATTCGGATCTATTGAAAGGGGTTATAAAGGTCTAAAATTTAGGGTCCCTTCTGTTTGATACAATAATACTATTCTTATGAATGCATTATTTATTTCATCGGGAGTTAAAAGTTCAAGCGTTTTATTTTCTATAGTTTTGATGAATTTTGTATCAACATGATACCAATCATCAATTATACTGAGAGTTTATATTTTCAATATTTTGTTTACAGCAAATACCTTCCATCTCGTTGAACCGCTATAGAGCCAGTTCAATGTAATTGCTCCATCAGTAAAATATAAAACCGTAGAAATATTATAATCCAAACATTTTTTATCCGATCAACTTTGACTAATGACAAATAACACAGCTTGAAGATAAATGAAGTGGAAAGTAAATAACTATTATATTGCCATTATCTTCAATACATCGAACATATGTAACGGCTTCATATCCCTTTTCACTGCTATCGCAAAATGCGTAAAGTTCACCTTCAGGAACGTTGGCGTAACTTTCTTCTCTCTGCATCTTCGTAGAAAGGCTAACCTGATTAACAGCTTGCGTTGTCTAATCTACCAAAATTTTTTTTTTCAGAATATTTCGATTTGAATTAAGTGTTCTAGAAATGTATTTTGTGCAAAAGAATCATTATGACACATTTCGATCACACATTTTGATACACACCAGCAAGTTATTTTTATTTCCTAATTCTTTTGGAAAACACCAAAATTTTTGTCTGCATGCTTGGACGTGCAAGCGAAATTATCTAACTCAGGGTAGTCTTTATGGAAAAAATCGGGAACTTTTATGTGATTGTGGTTAGACTTATGGTTATATATGGAGCGATATTGTGGTATTTGAAAGTTCGCCAGGCTTCATTTATCAGTAAATTTCAAGAATTCAAAGAGTAGCTAGGATTGGTTATCTCTGGTGCAATAAGCACTATTTCAACTCTAACAACTGATATTTTACTTGCCCTATCTCCTTTGCAAGTACATGGAGAAAGTGGTCAGAATTTCTATTTACAGATTTAGGTAATATGCTCAAACCTGTTTCAACATGTCTCACCAATAAGCTACGAAATATACTATAGATACTGATATAGTACTATCAGTACCGTCAGATTTTACAGTTTTATTGTCAGTGCTTAATACTCAATACCAGATTAAACTGCTTGCAGGAGGGCCATTTTTACCCTCCTTTCTTAAATAAAGTATACGATAAATCATATTTACTAAGGTGAGGTATCTAAGGGTTTGATATGTTCAATAATACGTTTATATAATTTGACAAGTCTTCTGAAGAAAGCCAGGCGGCTGAAGTTAATAAAGATAATTAAATAAAACAAGCACATCATCTTAGTAAATAAGATTTACCATATACATTATTTTAGATATTTGACTGAGATACCAGACAATTTGCATTAATCAAGCTTATTTACTATTGCCATGGGAGCTAATATCCTTCATGGATAGCCAAGTCACTCTTCAGGCTCTGCAAGCTATGAAAACAGTGGCTGCACTGGTTAGTGACAGTAAGAGAAGTTTAAATACACTAACAATGAGTAATAATAAGAGAACTTCCCTAATTTAGATCTCAAGTAACCTTAAAGTTGCTGGCAATGAAGCGGCAGATGAGCTAGGACGAGCTAGACTAACGTTAATGCATTTTTGGGACCAGAGTCAGTAGTTGGCCGAATATAGAATTAGACTATGGAATGAAAAAAATTTTCCTACCATGAACCAGTATGATATCGATATTGTCAATCCCAGGAATATTGTAGGATTTGCTCGCAGCAGCATCAGTGTCTTTGGGTGACTTTACTAAGCATTGTTGATTAAAGACACACATCAATTTGTTGGGCATAGCCGATGATGTTGACTTTTGGTTAAAATTCTTGATTTTTAAGCAGTTTATCTTCTCTAAGAATCCGAAACATTTCTCACTGGACAAGGTCAGTGGTTGACTAAACCAAGAATTAGACTATGGGATTAAAAAATTATCTACTACGAACCAGTTCTCTTGGCATGAGATATACGAAGTTATTTATTGATATCGACATTGTCGTACCCAAGAATATTCTAGGACTTGCTCGCAGCAGCATCTGTATTTGGATGACTTTACTTAGGCATTGTTGATTAAAGACACACATCAATTTGTTGGGCATAGCCTATGATGTTAACTTTTGGTTAAGATTCTTGATTTTTAAGCAGTTTATCTTCTCTAAGAATCTGAAACATTTCTCACTGGACAAGGTCAGTGGTTGACTAAACCAAGAATTAGACTATGGGATTAAAAAATTATCTACTACGAACCAGTTCTCTTGGCATGAGATATACGATGTTATTTATTGATTTCAACACCGTCGAACCCAGGAATATGTTAGAACTTGCTCGCAGCAGCATCAGTGTCTTTGGGTGACTTTACTAAATATTGTTGATTAAAGACACGCATCAATTTGTTGGGCATAGCCGATGATGTTGATTTTTGGTTCAGATTCTTGATTTTTAAGCACTTTATCTTCTCTAAGAATCTGAAAAATTTGTCACTGGACAAGGTCAGTGGTTGGCCAAATCCAGAATTACACTATGGAATTAAAAAAATTACCTACTACGGCCCAGTTCTCCTGGCATGAGATATACGAAGTTATTTATTGATATCGACATTGTCGAACCCAGGAATATTCTAAGACTTGCTCGCAACAGCATCAATGCCTTTGAGTGACTTTACTAGGCATTGTTGATTAAAGACACACATCAATTTATTGGGCATAGTCGATGTTGTTGATTTTTGGTTCAGATTCTTGATTTTTAAGCAGTTCATCTTCTCTAAGAATCTGAAAAAAATGTCTCTGGACAAGGTCAGTGTTTGGCCAAATCCAGAATTAGCCTATGGGATTAAAAAATTACCTACTACGGACAAGTTCTCCTGACATGAGATATACGAAGTTATTTATTGATATCGACATTGTCAAACCCAGGAATATTCTAGGACTTGCTCTCAGCAGCATCAATGTCTTTGGGTGATTTTACTTAGGCATTATTGATTAAAGACACACTCAATTTTTTTTTCATCAATTTTTTGGGCATAACCAATGATGTTGATTTTTGGTTCAGATTCATAATTTTTAAGCAGTTCATCTTCTCTAAGGATCTGAAAAATTTGGCACTGGACAAGGTATTAATTTCGTTAAGTGGACAAGGTATTATTCGTTAAGATCATTGGACTGATAGTCCCATAGATCCTTAATATCGCACTGCAAAGTTGGTTGGTCCGTCTACCTGATATGTAATTTATTTATTGTAAAATAATGCATACTTCGATTTTGCATAACAAGCACTTTTATCAAATTTTCTGACTCTTTTGGAGAAAAACCAAAATTTGTTTCTATCAAGATCGATCTTAATTAAGTGTTCTAAACATGTTATTGGTGAAAAGGAACCATTTTGACCCAAGCCAAGTACCTTTATTAGTTTTCTGGCTCATCTATATTGAATGTAATCTGTGCATTATAACCTCCTTAATGTATTATTATACTGTTAATTTTCCAAGAAAAGTTGATGTGGTGACTTTATCTACACTCGCTGCTTCCCCACTCTATGCAATATATTGCAAGTCCTATCTATTTTAAAAAGACAAAATAAAGCATTTCTGACTAAAGGTGTTTCATCTTTTGCCTCGTCATCAACTTGTGTCTTTAATTCTTCATAACTCTGTTTGTCTAGATTGCATATAGTATTTTAGTCCATTGGCCAATTCTTGGCTTTTACTTGATTATCGCATTAGCAATTCTAAGTGATTTCCGCTATCAAACTGAGAACTGTCTTATTTACTGTAGCGTAACACCCATCAGATTATCAAAATATATTTTTCCAGCATTTTGGTAATAACTTGCAAAAAATTGGCAAACATTGGGAAGGATGAAATTAATAGAAATTCTCTTCAGTGTTTTGCAAACATCACTTCCAAGTAATTGTGAAGTGCAATAGGCTTCATAGCTATCCATAGAAACATCATTTCCTTCAATAATATTTGTAGGACATTTGCTGACTTGAAACTTGAAAAGATATTATCATTTCAGCAGGGACAGAATGCATTTTAATCAAGATTTCCATTTGCGTCATATTCAATTTCGTTTTCTTGTTAAATTTGATCAATTAAATGTCCTCTTCTATTTTTATATTTGCTAAAACCTCATATAGGTAGGTTTCAATTAGATAAGCCATGTCTTGAAGAGCAAACGAATATTGCGTCATACATAATGCACTGTTTTTTATAAAGTCAATAAACTTTAAGCCATCACTCAATTTTGATGTTTTATGGTCTTGCATCGAGGTGATTATCATATTCTCGATGTCCTAGATTGTTTCTTTCAATGTTACTTTGACTCTGATATCGATTTAGGTTGGTTATCTAAGTATTAATGCCAATTTTATTGCTATGATCTTTTTTTTTGTTTTAGGAAGAAGATGAGAAATATTTTTTGTGGTAATGAGAAAAGTGATAAAAAAATCTTACGCGCAATCTGGGCAGTGAAAAATTTATCTAATGGAAACTGGATGTAATGAAAATTTTTATTAAAACCGTAATTAAGGGCACGGACCCGGGCGCAGCTTTCGGATGCAAATCTCCTCGAAACCGGCTTATCTCGGCTTTACGAAGGCCATTTTGGACTTTTAACGGCGTATGAATCAAGTTTACGGCGAACCGTAAAGGAAAAATTTATCTCCGACGCCGTCGCAGCAAAAGCTTTTCTCGTTTTTCCTCTTTTCAAACATCCCATCCTTAAAACTCATTTTTTCCCTCAATAAATCAATACTATTTAATTCTTGAAACAATTTTTTTAGTTGATTTATAATTTGTGGTTTAGAATCGATTCGTACCGGATTTGCGGGCTGAAGTCGAAGTCAAACTCGATGTGAAAGTCGAAGTCGAAGTCGAAGTCGAAGTCCATTGGGGATTTTCGTTCCCTCACAAATTTATTATTGCAGAGCGAAATTAGCCGCACTCGCGCTCTCAATGGCCATAATAATAAAACGGTAGAGAAATAGGTGCTTAAGAGATTGTATTGTATCCGGGGATTTCGGGACGGCGACGAAGAAACAAACTGAGCAGAACGATAATTGAAGCCTAAGTGGAGGTAATAAAATCAACATTTTATGAATATTAAGTTACATACAAATATATAATTCTTTAAAAGAGGAATTTTATTTTCAGAAAAAGAGATTTACAATTCTAATCCTTCAACGATGTGAAGATTTACATCCCAATATATCATACCGAAACGTCGCTTTAAGAAGACCAAAGAAAAAGAAGTCCCTTGTATTTGCATACACTTTGTGTCCCTTTTATTCTTCTTCTTCTTCAGTTCGTATGCCTATAAATAACACCTCGGCTAGTTCCAAGTTAAAAGGCCTCCTGGTTTTATTACCCTGGGTAACAACGTTTCGCTCTTTGTCTTTATCCGGAAGGGTCAAAGATCTCCTCGAGATATATTCTTAATAAACACTTTTATCAACAACTAAAACATATACGTATATTATAACCTCTACTTTGATAATGGAGATAAAGGTTTAAAAATCATGGCTTAAATTGAAGATGAAGATGTCTCATTAAAAATAATGTGTGATAACCGCTGTTTTGAAGAACGAATTGATTTAAGTCAATGTACCTCAAAAACTAATCGAAATATCTCGATAAAATTAGAAGCATTTTGAAGCAAATTTAATCCAAAATTAACTCCCAAAAAATTATTTCTTATTTCCGAGTAATTATGACGTAACGATTTTTTTGAATTCAAATCGCACAAAATTGATTCATTTAGAGCTTATTTTAACCAAGTCGATTTTAAAACCGTCGTATCTCAAGAATGAAATGAGATGTCGAGTTGAAATGAAAAGCATTTTGAAGCTAATTTAATCCAAAATTAACTCCCAAAAAATTATTTCTTATTTCCCAGTAATTATGACGTAACGATTTTTTAAATTCAAATCGCACAAAATTGATTCATTTAGAACTTATTTTAACAAAGTCGATTTTAAAATCGTCGTATCTCAAGAACGAAATGAGATATCGAGTTGAAATAAAAAGCATTACGAAGCAAATTTAATCCAAATTTAGCACAAAAAAAATTATTTCTTAATCTCCATCAATTTTGAAGAAATGATTTTCCTCACTCAATCATCTTTTAGAACATAATTATTAATTAAGTCATTGTACCTCAAAAACTAATCGAGATATTTCAATAAACCAAAAAGCGTTTTGAAGCAAATTTAATACAAAATTAACTCTCAAGAAATTATTTCTTAATTCCAAATTATTACGACGTAGCGATTTTTTAAATTTCAAATTGCACAAAATTGTTTCATTCAGAAGTTATTTTAACAAAGTCGATTTTAAAATCGTCGTATCTCAAGAACGAAATGAGATATCGAGTTGAAATAAAAAGCATTTCGAAGCAAATTTAATCCAAATTTAGCACAAAAAAATTACTTCTTTATCTCCATCAATTTTGAAGAAACGATTTTCTTCACTCAATCATCTTTTAGAACATAATTATGAATTAAGTCATTGTATCTCAAAAACTAATCGAGATATCTCGATAAACTAAAAAGCGTTTTGAAGCAAATTTAATACAAAATTAACTCTCAAGAAATTATTTCTTAATTCCAAATTATTATGACGTAGCGATTTTTTTAAATTGAAATCGCACAAAATTGATTCATTTAGAAGTTATTTTAACAAAGTCGATTTTAAAATCGTGTGTATCTCAAGAACGAAATGAGATATCGAGTTGAAATAAAAAGCATTTCGAAGCAAATTTAATCCAAATTTAGCAAAAAAAAAAATTATTTCTTATTCTCCATCAATTTTGAAGAAACGATTTTCTTAACTCAATCATCCTTCAGAACATAATTATTAATTAAGTCACACTATCTCAAAAATTAATCGAGATACCTCAATAAAATAAAAAGTTTTTTGAAGTAAATTTAATCCAAAATTAACTCTCAAGAAATTATTTCTTAATTCCAAATTGTTATGACGTAGCGATTTTTTTAAATTCAAATCGCACAAAATTGATTCATTTAGAAGTTATTTTAACAAAGTCGATTTTAAAATCGTCGTATCTCAAGAACGAAATGAGATATCGAGTTGAAATAAAAAGCGTTTCGAAGCAAATTTAACTCAAATTTAGCACAAAAAAAATTATTTCTTAATCTCCATCAATTTTGAAGAAACGATTTTCTTAACTCAATCATTTCTTAGAACATAATTATTAATTAAGTCATTGTATCTCAAAAACTAATCGAGATATCTCGATAAACTATAAAGCTTTTTGAAGCAAATTTAATACAAAATTAACTCTCAAGAAATTATTTCTTAATTCCAAATTATTACGACGTAGCAATTTTTTTAAATTCAAATCGCACAAAATTGATTCATTTAGAAGTTATTTTAACAAAGTCGATTTTAAAATCGTCGTATCTCAAGAACGAAATGAGATATCGAATTGAAATAAAAAGCGTTTCGAAGCAAATTTAATCCAAATTTAGCACAAAAAAAATTATTTCTTAATCTCCGTCAATTTTGAAGAAACGATTTTTTTTACTCAATCATCTTTTAGAACATAATTATAAATTAAGTCATTGTATCTCAAAAACTAATCGAGATATCTCGATAAACTAAGAAGCGTTTTGAAGCAAATTTAAAACAAAATTAACTCTAAAGAAATTATTTCTTAATTCCAAATCATTACGACGTAGCGATTTTTTTAAATTCAAATCACACAAAATTGTTCCATTTAGAAGTTATTTTAACAAAGTCGATTTTAAAAACGTCGTATCTCAAGAACGAAATGGGATATCGAGTTGAAATAAAAAGCATTTCGAAGCAAATTTAATCCAAATTTAGCACAATAAAAACTATTTCTTAATCTCCATCAATTTTGAAGAAACGATTTTCTTCACTCAATCATCTTTTAGAAGATAATTATAAATTAAGTCATTGTATCTCAAAAACTAATCGAGATATCTCGATAAACTAAAAATCGTTTTGAAGCAAATTTAATACAAAATTAACTCTCAAGAAATTATTTCTTAATTCCAAATTATTATGACGTAGCAATTTTTTTTAATTCAAATCGCACAAAATTGATTCATTTAGAAGTTATTTTAACAAAGTCGATTTTAAAATCGTGTGTATCTCAAGAACGAAATGAGATATCGAGTTGAAATAAAAAGCATTTCGAAGCAAATTTAATCCAGATTTAGTACAATAAAAAATATTTCTTAATCTCCATCAATTTTGAAGAAACGATTTTCTTCACTCAATCATCTTTTAGAACATAATTATAAATTAAGTCATTGTATCTCAAAAACCAATCGAGATATCTCGATAAACTAAAAAGCATTTTTAGGCAAATTTAATACAAAATTAACTCTCAAGAAATTATTTCTTAATTCCAAATTATTAGGACGTAGCGATTTTTTAAATTTCAAATCGCACAAAATTGTTTCATTTAGAAGTTATTTTAACAAAGTCGATTTTAAAATCGTCGTATCTCAAGAACGAAATGAGATATCGAGTTGAAATAAAAAGCATTTCGAAGCAAATTTAATCCAAATTTAGCACAAAAAAAATTATTTCTTAATCTCCATCAATTTTGAAGAAACGATTTTCTTCACTCAATCATCTTTTAGAACATAATTATTAATTAAGTCATTGTAAACCGTCGTATCTCAAGAATGAAATGAGATGTCAAGTCGAAATGAAAAGCATTTTGAAGCAAATTTAATCCAATATTAACTCTCAAAAAATAATTTTTTAATTACGAGTAATTATGACGTAGCGATTTTTTTAAATTGAAATCGCACAAAATTGATTCATTTAGAAGTTATTTTAACAAATTCGATTTTAAAATCGTCGTATCTCAAGAACGAAATGAGATAACGAGTTGAAATAAAAAGAATTTAATCCAAATTTAGCACAAAAAAAATTATTTCTTAATCTCCATCAATTTTGAAGAAACGATTTTCTTCACTCAATCATCTTTTAGAACATAATTATAAATTAAGTCATTGTATCTCAAAAACTAATCGAGATATCTCGATAAACTAAGAAGCGTTTTGAAGCAAATTTAATACAAAATTAACTCTCAAGAAATTATTTCTTAATTCCAAATTATTACGACGTAGCAATTTTTTTAAATTCAAATCGCACAAAATTGATTCATTTAGAAGTTATTTTAACAAAGTCGATTTTAAAATCGTCGTATCTCAAGAACGAAATGAGATATCGAATTGAAATAAAAAGCGTTTCGAAGCAAATTTAATCCAAATTTAGCACAAAAAAAATTATTTCTTATTCTCCGTTAATTTTGAAGAAACGATTTTCTTCACTCAATCATCTTTTAGAACATAATTATAAATTAAGTCATTGTATCTCAAAAACTAATCGAGATATTTCAATAAACCAAAAAGCGTTTTGAAGCAAATTTAATACAAAATTAACTCTCAAGAAATTATTTCTTAATTCCACATTATTATGACGTAGCGATTTTTTTAAATTCAAATCACACAAAATTGTTTCATTTAGAAGTTATTTTAACAAAGTCGATTTTAAAGTCGTCGTATCTCAAGAACGAAATGAGATATCGAGTTGAAATAAAAAGCGTTTCGAAGCAAATTTAATCCAAATTTAGCACAAAAAAAATTATTTCTTAATCTCCAACAATTTTGAAGAAACGATTTTCTTCACTCAATCATCTTTTAGAACATAATTATAAATAAAGTCATTGTATCTCAAAAACTAATCGAGATATTTCAATAAACCAAAAAGCGTTTTGAAGCAAATTTAATACAAAATTAACTCTCAAAAAATTATTTCTTAATTCCAAATTATTATGACGTAGCGATTTTTTTAAATTCAAATCGCACAAAATTGTTTCGTTTAGAAGTTACTTTAACAAAGTCGATTTTAAAATCGTCGTATCTCAAGAACGAAATGAGATATCGAGTTGAAATAAAAAGCACTTCGAAGCAAATTTAATCCAGATTAAGCACAACAAAAATTATTTCTTAATCTCTATCAATTTTGAAGAAACGATTTTCTTCACTCAATCATCTTTTAGAACATAATTATAAATTAAGTCATTGTATCTCAAAAACTAATCGAGATATCTCGATAAACTAAAAAGCGTTTTGAAGCAAATTTAATACAAAATTAACTCTCAAGAAATTATTTCTTAATTGCAAATTATTATGACGTAGCGATTTTTTAAAATTCAAATCGCACAAAATTGTTTCGTTTAGAAGTTACTTTAACAAAGTCGATTTTAAAAACGTCGTATCTCAAGAACGAAATGAGATATCGAGTTGAAATAAAAAGCATTTCGAAGCAAATTTAATCCAAATTTAGCACAAAAAAAATTATTTCTTAATATCCTTCAATTCTGAAGAAACGATTTTCTTCACTCAATCATCTTTTAGAACATAATTATAAATTAAGTCATTGTATCTCAAAAACTAATCGAGATATTTCAATAAACTAAAAAGCGTTTTGAAGCAAATTTAATACAAAATTAACTCTCAAGAAATTATTTCTTAATTCCAAATTATTATGACGTAGCGATTTTTAAATTGAAATCGCACAAAATTGATTCATTTAGAAGTTATTTTAACAAAGTCGATTTTAAAAACGTCGTATCTCAAGAACGAAATGAGATATCGAATTGAAATAAAAAGCGTTTCGAAGCAAATTTAATCCAAATTTAGCACAAAAAAAATTATTTCTTATTCTCCGTTAATTTTGAAGAAACGATTTTCTTCACTCAATCATCTTTTAGAACATAATTATAAATTAAGTCATTGTATCTCAAAAACTAATCGAGATATTTCAATAAACCAAAAAGCGTTTTGAAGCAAATTTAATACAAAATTAACTCTCAAGAAATTATTTCTTAATTCCACATTATTATGACGTAGCGATTTTTTTAAATTCAAATCACACAAAATTGTTTCATTTAGAAGTTATTTTAACAAAGTCGATTTTAAAATCGTCGTATCTCAAGAACGAAATGAGATATCGAGTTGAAATAAAAAGCGTTTCGAAGCAAATTTAATCCAAATTTAGCACAAAAAAAATTATTTCTTAATCTCCAACAATTTTGAAGAAACGATTTTCTTCACTCAATCATCTTTTAGAACATAATTATAAATAAAGTCATTGTATCTCAAAAACTAATCGAGATATTTCAATAAACCAAAAAGCGTTTTGAAGCAAATTTAATACAAAATTAACTCTCAAAAAATTATTTCTTAATTCCAAATTATTATGACGTAGCGATTTTTTTAAATTCAAATCGCACAAAATTGTTTCGTTTAGAAGTTACTTTAACAAAGTCGATTTTAAAATCGTCGTATCTCAAGAACGAAATGAGATATCGAGTTGAAATAAAAAGCACTTCGAAGCAAATTTAATCCAGATTAAGCACAACAAAAATTATTTCTTAATCTCCGTCAATTTTGAAGAAACGATTTTTTTTACTCAATCATCTTTTAGAACATAATTATAAATTAAGTCATTGTATCTCAAAAACTAATCGAGATATCTCGATAAACTAAGAAGCGTTTTGAAGCAAATTTAAAACAAAATTAACTCTAAAGAAATTATTTCTTAATTCCAAATCATTACGACGTAGCGATTTTTTTAAATTCAAATCACACAAAATTGTTCCATTTAGAAGTTATTTTAACAAAGTCGATTTTAAAAACGTCGTATCTCAAGAACGAAATGGGATATCGAGTTGAAATAAAAAGCATTTCGAAGCAAATTTAATCCAAATTTAGCACAATAAAAACTATTTCTTAATCTCCATCAATTTTGAAGAAACGATTTTCTTCACTCAATCATCTTTTAGAAGATAATTATAAATTAAGTCATTGTATCTCAAAATCTAATCGAGATATCTCGATAAACTAAAAATTGTTTTGAAGCAAATTTAATACAAAATTAACTCTCAAGAAATTATTTCTTAATTCCAAATCATTACGACGTAGCGATTTTTTCAAATTCAAATCGCACAAAATTGTTTCATTTAGAAGTTATTTTAACAAAATCGATTTTAAAATCGTCGTATCTCAAGAACGAAATGAGATATCGAGTTGAAATAAAAAGCATTTCGAAGCAAATTTAATCCAAATTTAACACAATAAAAATTATTTCTTAATCACCATCAATTTTGAAGAAACGATTTTCTTGACTCAATCATCTTTTAGAACATAATTATAAATTAAGTCATTGTATCTCAAAAACTAATCGAGATATCTCGATAAACTAAAAATCGTTTTGAAGCAAATTTAATACAAAATTAACTCTCAAGAAATTATTTCTTAATTCCAAATTATTATGACGTAGCAATTTTTTTTAATTCAAATCGCACAAAATTGATTCATTTAGAAGTTATTTTAACAAAGTCGATTTTAAAATCGTGTGTATCTCAAGAACGAAATGAGATATCGAGTTGAAATAAAAAGCATTTCGAAGCAAATTTAATCCAGATTTAGTACAATAAAAAATATTTCTTAATCTCCATCAATTTTGAAGAAACGATTTTCTTCACTCAATCATCTTTTAGAAGATAATTATAAATTAAGTCATTGTATCTCAAAAACTAATCGAGATATCTCGATAAACTAAAAAGCATTTTTAGGCAAATTTAATACAAAATTAACTCTCAAGAAATTATTTCTTAATTCCAAATTATTGTGATGTAGCGATTTTTTTAAATTGAAATCGCACAAAATTGATTCATTTAGAAGTTATTTTAACAAAGTCGATTTTAAAAACGTCATATCTCAAGAACGAAATGAGATATCGAGTTGAAACAAAAAGCATTTCAAAGCAAATTTAATCCAAATTTAGCACAAAAAAAAATATTTCTTAATCTCCATCAAATTTGAAGAAACGATTTTCTTCACTCAATCATCTTTTAGAACATAATTATAAATTAAGTCGTTGTATCTCAAAAACTAATCGAGATATCTCGATAAACTAAAAAGCTTTTTGAAGCAAATTTAATACAAAATTAACTCTCAAGAAATTATTTCTTAATTGCAAATTATTATGACGAAGCGATTTTATTAAATTCAAATCGCACAAAAATTATTCATTTCGAAGTTATTTTAACAAAGTCGATTTTAAAATCGTGTGTATCTCAAGAACGAAATGAGATATCGAGTTGAAATAAAAAGCATTTCGAAGCAAATTTAATCCAAATTTAGCACAAAAAAAATTATTTCTTATTCTCCGTCAATTTTGAAGAAACGATTTTCTTCACTCAATCATCTTTTAGAAGATAATTATAAATTAAGTCATTGTATCTCAAAAACTAATCGAGATATTTCAATAAACCAAAAAGCGTCTTGAAGCAAATTTAATACAAAATTAACTCTCAAGAAATTATTTCTTAATTCCAAATTGTTATGACGTAGCGATTTTTTTAAATTCAAATCGCACAAAATTGATTCATTTAGACGTTATTTTAACAAAGTCGATTTTAAAATCGTCGTATCTCAAGAACGAAATGAGATATTGAGTTGAAATAAAAAGCATTTCGAAGCAATTTTAATCCAAATTTAGCACAAAAAAAATTATTTCTTAATCTCCTTCAATTTTGAAGAAACGATTTTCTCCACTCAATCATCTTTTAGAACATAATTATAAATTAAGTCATTGTATCTCAAAAACTAATCGAGATATCTCGATAAACTAAAAAGCGTTTTGAAGCAAATTTAATACAAAATTAACTCTCAAGAAATTATTTCTTAATTCCAAATTATTGTGACGTAGCGATTTTTTTAAATTCAAATCGCGCAAAATTGTTTTATTTAGAAGTTATTTTAACAAAGTCGATTTTAAAATCGTCGTATCTCAAGAACGAAATGAGATATCGAGTTGAAATAAAAAGCATTTCGACGCAAATTTAATCCAAATTTAGCACAAAAAAAATTATTTCTTAATCTCCATCAATTTTGAAGAAACGATTTTCTTCACTCAATCATCTTTTAGAACATAATTATAATTTAAGTCATTGTATCTCAAAAACTAATCGAGATATCTCGATAAACTAAGAAGCGTTTTGAAGCAAATTTAATCCAAAATTAACTCTCAAGAAATTATTTCTTAATTCCAAATTATTATGACGTAGCGATTTTTTTAAATTAAAAACGCACAAAATTGATTCATTTGGAAGTTATTTTAACAAATTCGATTTTAAAATCGTCGTATCTCAAGAACGAAATGAGATATCGAGTTGAAATAAAAAGAATTTCGAAGCAAATTTAATCCAAATTTAGCACAAAAAAAATTATTTCTTAATCTCCATCAATTTTGAAGAAACGATTTTCTTCACTCAATCATCTTTTAGAACATAATTATAAATAAAGTCATTGTATCTCAAAAACTAATCGAGATATTTCAATAAACCAAAATGCGTTTTGAAGCAAATTTAATACAAAATTAACTCTCAAGAAATTATTTCTTAATTCCAAATTATTATGACGTAGCGATTTTTTTAAATTCAAATCGCACAAAATTGATTCATTTAGAAGTTATTTTAACAAAGTCGATTTTAAAATCGTCGTATCTCAAGAACGAAATGAGATATCGAGTTGAAATAAAAAGCATTTCGAAGCAAATTTAAATCCAAATTTAGTACAATAAAAATTATTTCTTAGTCTCCATCAATTTTGAAGAAACGATTTTCTTCACTCAATCATCTTTTAGAACATAATTATAAATTAAGTCATTGTATCTCAAAAACTAATCGAGATATCTCGATAAACTAAAAAGCTTTTTGAAGCAAATTTAATACAAAATTAACTCTCAAGAAATTATTTCTTAATTCCAAATTATTATGACGTAGCGATTTTTTTAAATTCAAATCACACAAAATTGTTCCATTTAGAAGTTATTTTAACAAAGTCGATTTTAAAATCGTCGTATCTCAAGAACGGAATGAGATATTGAGTTGAAATAAAAAGCATTTCGAAGCAAATTTAATCCAGATTTAGCACAAAAAAAATTAACTCCCAAAAAATTATTCTTTTATTATTTAAAATTAAGAGGTTATGACGTAGAGATTTTTTTTGAATTTAAATCACACAAAATTGATTCATTTAGAAGTTATTTTAACACAACCGATTGGTTGAAATAAAGACCAATTCGAAGCAAATTTAATCCCAATTTTGAAACGATTTTGTTAATTCGATATAAATTCGATTTTGAAATGATTTATTTATTTAGATTTTTCGAGATCTCTACAATGTCAGACAATGTCGGACGTTGCACTTGATGTTGTTTTTGAAGAGTATGGTGAAAAGTTACCTGGAGCACCCAACCATAATCATCAACGTCGTCTGCATCGTCTCCTCGACCATCATTAGTCGGCCATAAAAGCGACGATCCAAACCGATTTTTATACCGAACGAAAAGGGAAGAAAAAAGTTCTTCGGCATGGCCACGCCTAATTTATGGGCATCTCCTTCATGTGTCGCCATAAAACCTCCCCGAATCGCAAAGCTGCAATCACATCTTTTACGTTTGTGTGTAATTATGCGTTTTGAATTTTACGAGGAATGGGATTGAGGAGTGTTGAGTTTGCGTTCTTGGTACAAAAATGAATTAATTTAATTAATTTCCATAACATAACTTCTTAATGCTTAATGCTTAGATATAAAAGGCAAAAATATATATGTATATGGAGAAAACGAATACTCCACCCCCTTTTTTTCTTGCGTCATAAACAGGACGCAGTCGCTCGTGTCGAACCAACCTTTTACGACTCCCAAACCCCCTTATTTCCTCCCCACGAACTTCTTCCTGTTTCGTAGAATTTTGTGTGGTCTCCAGACTTTGCTAATATCGGATTACAACCCCTCCCCGATCTTATTGTTAGTTATCTTAGTTAAACGTAAGATGATGAGAAAAAAGGAGATTGGCGGAGGAGGCTAAATTTAATTAAACCTTGTTTTGGGGGGGTTCATTTCGCTGCGAGAGGGTTGGTTGTTTGTTCGATGATGGCGGAAGGGGGAAAAGCTTCGTTAGCGAAAAGCAAACTCGTGTGTGCTCGATTTTATTACTTTTTATGATATAGGGTGAACGACGGCGCAAAAACAGATTATCAAAACAGAAATTTCCCATTTCCCTTAATCCAAACAGAATTTTCATCTTTACAATCCATTTTTTTAATTACCATTTAAATTAAGCCCCACAAAAATTCTCTCAATCACGCCCCGCTCTATTCCAAACACTAAACTCTCAATAATCGTAAAAATAATACGGTTCGATCGTCAATCGAAAACAGGAGAGCGAAAAGGAAGGAGAGAAAAGATGGGATTTTCTGTGGAGAAACAAAGACAGATGGAGTATGTGCTCTGGTTTGGTTGAACTAATGGCGTCCGGTAGATAAGGACGTTGATATCACGTATTCATAACCAGCCGTAGTGCAGTAACGGCTGTATAGGTGTAAAAGGGCTGTAAAATAGTCCCCGGATAATGAAGAATGCACGAGCGCGTTCCTATACATTATTCATTCGTTTAATGCATGGATAAGAACTTTTTCATGCTACAAAAAATTTTAAAAAATCAAGCAAATTCAACACTTCATGGACACCCATATATAAAATAGCATATAGCACCATAAAGTAATTATTAATACCTAACATCAAAAATAAAAAAGCAGGTGCAATTTAATTTATGTAAATTCAAAGTAAACTCATCTAAAATCAATTTACACTTAATTAAGACAAAGCATATTTGCTTATGAAAAAACCACCTTTTTCCTTTAAAGGAAATAAATTTCAAGGGCTTGTCAACATCCGTTTCAAGGATGTCTTGGAGATCGTTTCGAGGACGGTTTTTATAAGAAGAATAAAATAAAAAGAAATAGAAAGAGTAGTTTTCGTTAAGTGGTGCTTAAGGGGGGGATCGAGGGGGGTTGGGTTTTCCTCCCCCGGAAAAGTGGCTCTCCGGAAAAAAGGGTCGTTTCGACACTTTTACTACGCCGCGTTTTCTATACCTCTTCATCAGCGGAATTTTACGAGGGCCGCTTTCTGTGCGCTCCCGGCTTTTTACGCCGCTCTTTTTGTGTGAGTTTTTCTTTTGCTCGAACGTAAAAAAGAAGATTCTCTTGGATAAAATAACGATTAAGGTGGAAAATTCGAGGAAATCTATAAATGAATGGTGATTAATAGATATCAGTAAGATACTTATCTATTGGAAATCAATAATACTGAAATAAGGCGCTCAAAATTAGTAATTTTGAAAAAATTAGTAAAAGAAGGATACTCAAACAGAAAAATGGGAAGTAGAAGTAATGAAAAGATGCAAGAAAATGAAGATAATGAGTACACCAATGAAGACGACGATGAATACTTTGATGATAATGAAGATGTGAATGAAAGACAAAGTTATGGTTCCGGGATTGCACCAAAGACGACGAATGAGAAGAAAACCAAGACGTACGAAGATGATTTATGCACGACAACGAAGTTTATGATGACACTCAGTGATGTTAAAAACACGATTCGACCTTTTGATGGTAAAGGTGATTTTGCGATAGATACCTAAGATATCTAAGGAAATAAGGAAGAATTCGAAGAAAATGCTGTATTGTTGAGATGGACAAACGTGCAGAAATCAATAATACTAAAATAAGGCGCTCAAAATTAGTAATTTTGAAAAAATTAGTAAAAGCTACCGAAGGATACTCAAACAGAAATATGGGAAGTAGAAGTAATGAAAAGATGCAAGAAAATGAAGATAATGACCACACCAATGAAGACGACGATGAATACTTTGATGATAATGAAGATGTGAATGAAAGACAAAGTTATGGTTCCGGGATTGCACCAAAGACGACGAATGAGAAGAAAACCAAGACGTACGAAGATGATTTATGTACGACAACGAAGTTTATGATGACAATCAGGGATGTTGAAGACATGATTCGACCTTTTGATGGTAAAGGTGATTTTGCGATAGATACCTAACATACCTAAGGAAATAAGGAAGAATTCGAAGAAAATGCTGTATTGTTGGGATGGACAAACGTGCAGAAATCAATAATACTGAAATAAGGCGCTCAAAATTAGTAATTTTGAAAAAATTACTAAAAGCTACCGAAGGATACTCAAACAGAAACATGGGAAGTAGAAGTAATAAAAAGATGCAAGAAAATGAAGATAATGAACAGACCAATGAAGACGACTGATGAAGATGTGAATGAAAGACAAAGTTATAGCTCCGGGATCGCATCAAAGACGACGAATGAGAAGAAAACCATGACGTACGAAGATGATTTATGCACGACAACGAAGTTTATGATAACATTCAGGGATGTTGAAGACACGATTCGACCTTTTGATGGTAAAGGTGATTTTGCGATAGATACCTAAGATACCTAAGGAAATAAGGAAGAATTCGAAGAAAATGCTGTATTGTTGGGATGGGCAAACGTGCAGAAATCAATAATACTGAAATAAGGCGCTCAAAATTAGTAATTTTGAAAAAATTAGTAAAAACTACCGAAGGATACTCAAAGAGAAACATGGGAAATAGAAGTAATGAAAAGATGCAAGAAAATGAAGATAATGAACAGACCAATGAAGACGACGATGAATACTTTGATGATGATGAAGATGTGAATGAAAGACAAAGTTATGGTTCCGGGATCGCATCAAAGACGACGAATGAGAAGAAAACCAAGACGTACGAAGATGATTTATTCACGACAACGAAGATTATGATGACATTTAGGGATGTTGAAGATACGATTCGACCTTTTGATGGTAAAGGTGATTTTGCGATAGATACCTAAGATACCTAAGGAAATAAGGAAGAATTCGAAGAAAATGCTGTATTGTTGGGATGGACAAACGTGCAGAAATTAATAATACTGAAATAAGGCGCTCAAAATTAGTAATTTTGAAAAAATTGCTAAAAGCTACCGAAGGATACTCAAACATAAACATGGTAAGTAGAAGTAATAAAAAGATGCAATAAAATGAAGATAATGAGCAGACCAATAACGACGACGATGAATACTTTGATGATGATGAAGATATGAATGAAAGACAAAGTTATGGTTGCGGGATCGCACCAAAGACGACGAATGAGAAGAAAACCAAGACGTACGAAGATGATTTATGCACGACAACGAAGTTTATGATAACATTCAGGAATCTTGAAGACACGATTCGACCTTTTGATGGTAAAGGTGATTTTGCGATAGATACCTAAGATACCTAAGGAAATAGGGAAGAATTCGAAGAAAATGCTGTATTGTTGGGATGGACAAACGTGCAAAAATCAATAATACAGAAATAAGGCGCTCAAAATTAGTAATTTTGAAAAAATTAGTAAAAGCTACCGAAGGATACTCAAACAGAAACATGGGAAGTAGAAGAAATGAAAAGATGCAAGAAAATGAAGATAATGAACAGACCAATGAAGACGACGATGAATACTTTGATGACGATGAAGATTTGAATGAAAGACAAAGTTATGGTTCCGGGATCGCATCAAAGACAACGAATGAGAAGAAAACCAAGACGTACGAAGATGATTTATGCACGACAACGAAGTTTATGATAACATTCAGGGATGTTGAAGACACGATTCGATCTTTTGATGGTAAAGGTTATTTTGCGGTAGATACCTAAGATACCTAAGGAAATAAAGAAGAATTCGAAGAAAATGCTGTATTGTTGTGATGGACAAACGTGCAGAAATCAATAATACTGAAATAAGGTGCTCAAAATTAGTAATTTTGAAAAAATTAGTAAAAGCTACCGAAGGATACTCAAACAGAAACATGGGAAGTAGAAGTAATGAAAAGATGCAAGAAAATGAAGATAATGACCACACCAATGAAGACGACGATGAATACTTTGATGATAATGAAGATGTGAATGAAAGACAAAGTTATGGTTCCGGGATTGCACCAAAGACGACGAATGAGAAGAAAACCAAGACGTACGAAGATAATTTATGCACGACAACGAAGTTTATGATGACATTCAGGGATGTTGAAGACACGATTCGACCTTTTGATGGTGAAGGTTATTTTGCGATAGATACCTAAGATACCTGAGGAAATAAGGAAGAATTCGAAAAAAATGCTGTATTGTTGGGATGGACAAACGTGCAGACATGAATAATACTGAAATAAGGCGCTCAAAATTAGTAATTTTGAAAAGATTAGTAAAAGCTACGGAGGGATACTCAAACAGAAACATGATAAGCAGAAGTAATGAAAAGATGCAAGAAAATGAAGATAATGTGTACACCAATGAAGACGACGATGAATACTTTTATGATGATGAAGATATTAATGAAAGACAAAGTTATGGTTGCGGGATCGCATCAAAGACGACGAATGAGAAGAAAACCAAGACGTACGAAGATGATTTATGCACGACAACGAAGTTTATGATGACATTCAGGGATGTTGAAGACACGATTCGACCTTTTGATGGTAAAGGTGATTTTGCGATAGATACCTAAGGAAATAAGGAAGAATTCGAAGAAAGTGCTGTATTGTTGGGATGGACAAACGTGCAAAAATCAATAATACTGAAATAAGGCGCTCAAAATTAGTAATTTTGAAAAAATTAGTAAAAGCTACCGAAGGATACTCAAACAGAAGCATGGGAAGTAGAAGTAATGAAATGATGCAAGAAAATGAAGATAATAACCACACCAATGAAAGCGACGATGAATACTTTGATGATGATGAAGATGTGAATAAAAGACAAAGTTATGGTTCCGGGATTGCACCAAAGATGACGAATGAGAAGAAAACCAAGACGTACGAAGATGATTTATGCACGACAACGAAGTTTATGATAACATTCAGGGATGTTGAAGACACGATTCGACCTTTTGATAGTAGAGAACTTGAGTAGTATTTATGCATACTTATTTACAAAGGATAAAACTAACCAAAACTTTAATTGAAACCTACACTATGATGATGCCATAGATGGAGTGTCTAATTACTCCACTGATATGATATTCTGAAGTTTCGTTGTTAAGTGATTGTGCTGCTTTTAAATTTATTAAGATCTTGTAATAACTTAAGCTTGATAATATTAAATCTCGATTTTGCCTTTATAATCTCATACATGTTTTGTAATTTTCTTTACAAGTTTTGAATTTTCAAATGTTACCGCTTTTAGAAACCTTGCTCGCTCATTGGTTTCATTCTTGGTCATGCGCAGTGTGTTTATTTTGAACTGGGTTTGCAGTCACGAACAGGTTTTTTCATAAATTATATACTTTTATATATAGCAATTATTTGCTTCATTTTTTTAACTGTGTATTTATTATTTTTTTATTTTCAGAACAAAACTAAGCGAAAGATATCCATACAACATTTGAACTTGTCTTAAAACTACCGAAGACATACAACTTAGCTGAGACTTTTTTCCATCGATACAACAAATGAAATTCATCTTAATTCGCGAAAAACTCCTTAACAGTAGCGCAACGAATAACTAAGTGATAATACTATCGATGGATTTCGTGGAATTGACGGTTATGAAAAGCCAGAGCATTAAGAAAATCAAAACAGCTAAATAATACTGCTTGGTAGAATTAATGCAAGACAGTATCTTTTAACCAGGGGGGGACACGACATACGCTTTAATTTATCCTAGAATGTTGAATGATATTTAATATTTGATTGTAAATAAAAGTATATCATATTTTATTTGTCTTATATACTAAGATTTGTACATTATTTTTCTTTTAATTGTTATTTTTTTGGTATTCCTTAACAATTATTGTAATTAATTCAAAATCGTCTTAATTGTACGAGTTTCAAATAAATATTTTTATAAATTTTATGCGCTTGTGTTATTTTCATATATTTATTTCAACGGAAATCGACTCAAAAGAAGTAAGAATTTAAATTTATTCTTTCCCGCCGATTTACCTCGCTTCCTATTAGTTCACCTATGCTTCCCTCCCTGCTCTTAACGTCACTTCAACCTCACCAATTTCAGAAGGAATTCGTGGTCATTTCGACGTCGAATCATTGCCTGCTTGAGCGAGGTTCATTCTATTATCGAGGGCTTAGATGAAAAAAAAAACATTCACATAAGATTCATACCAGGAGAAAGGCTACCAGACTTCTCCACCTGAGAACCTGAACCTACCAGAGAAAGTTGAACTACTCCATTCTGCCACTGTATCGTTTGTTATTGGCTGATTTTTGAACAACCTAATTGTTATTATACTTGAGAAAGTATGTTGTAATATAAGCTGTTCTTCCTGTTCATCGTCCTCTAGTGACTCATCTCCTGATTCCTGCAATTCAGCTTCTTTTAACTCACTTCGAGGTGACATGGGTGGGATTTTGTGGTCACATTTGAATCACAGATTTTTGACATCATCATGATTAGTAAGACACTCAAACTCTCCCTTTCGTCGTCGTTACTATCGCTTCCAAATTATGACCTACTAACAAAATGCCGAGTATCTACGTACTGGGATAATTATGGCTAGCAGCCGAATGCTGTTAGGCACATTTTATTATTCACAGAACCTACACTACTTTGATCAGTTGGAGGATGTGAGTCTGTCTCTTAAGGAACGATCTACGCTGTGAAAAACTTTAATTCATCACTTCTTCTCTCAGCCTTTTTATTTCACCGATACAACCCACACGCCAATTACCAACAGCCCAGTCGATGTTGGACCTTATTTTAACATCCTCTCCTGACAACATACTTTCTCATGGTCAAATTCCAGCGTCTCAGTAGACGGCATGTTTCCACTCGAAGCTACACTAGAATCAACACCTGGCATTGATGGTTTATACTTCGACGATCGATTGGTTTAATTTATACTGCATGTCGGATATCAACGAAAAGATTAATTACTTCAATACGCAACTCAGAGAATTGTATAATTGTCATGCCCCTTTACTTTCACGAAGAAAAGAAGAAAGAAAAGATACGATACTTAACCGACAAAAATTTATTAAAGAACTAAGTAATATTGACCCCATGAAACAATATACATTACATATACTAATATTACATATACTAACATACCAACAAAAGAAACATTAGAAATTATCGAAGATATTCTAAACGAAAAACTGAACAACAAAATAGACAGCCAAAACTTGTATAATCTTTTCAAAATATGTCTACAACAAAATTTTTGTTCGTTCAACAACAAAGTTTATAGCTACAGCGAAGGATTTCTGATGGGATCACCATTAACTAGTTTAAGAGGAGATATTTTCCTAGATAAACTTGAAAAAAAAATAATAAATGAAGACAACCCATTTATAAAACACGTACTATACTGGAAAAGATATATTGATGATATATTTTTAAATCCTAGTCACATCAAATGAAGAAATCATAAAAAAAATCACAAATACATCAACTCGTTGCACAAGAACATTAAATTCACCATTGAAAAAGAGAACAACAATAAAATAAACTTCCTAGATTTGATAATTAACAATCACTTTACATTTGATATTTACAGAAAAAATACTCAAACAGACACCATCATTCCCTATGATTCCTATCATCAATTCATAGAGAGAGCATATTCATCTAATTTAAAACCAGACAAACTTAATAAAGAAATAGAAATCATCAAACAGATTGGTAACAACAATAAATTCCCAACAAAAATCATAGAAAAGATGACTGAAAGAAAACAATAAAACAAAAACCTCAATAATAACGCCAAACTTAACTCAATACAAAAAGGAAAACCTCCAACATACAAAAGTATCACTTTTCAAGGAAACTTTGTTAATAAGATTAAAAAAACATTTAAGAAATACAATATAACACTTACAACAAAAGCCAACAACACCATAGGATAAATACTTACCAATAATAAAGACAAGATGAATAAATTAGAAAATAACGGGGTTGGGTTGGGTTGGATTGGACCACAGTCAACTTTTCGAAAACATCTAAAGGAAAACATTACTCGCATTTTTGATGACAACGCAAATTCATCCAAAAAACAAGGGAAATACACTTGAAACCTTGGAAAGTTATGAAATTAGAAAGTTCAGACATGACAAGAATCACTGAACAAACAAATTTATTCAACAATAACTCCACTACATATGTACTTAACCCTCTGTCTGTCGGGCGCGCTTTCTTAACACTTTCGATCGGGTGTGGTCTGTGGAGTCCAAAATAGAAAAAACTCTAAAGGACGCCAACGTGTCCTCCAGTGCTAATTTCTCATAAATATGTTTTATATGATGCTTGTACTATATAATAGAGCACTGCACGAGTACGTACAGCATCGGCGATTACGAGTACGAACACTCGTCAAATGAGTAATACGATTATCTCGTGTGTACTTGTACGCATAACACTTTTTTTACTCGCATCGTTTCGCATCGGCATCGGCGAGTATGACAGTAATCGGCACCGTTTCGCATCGGTATCGGCGAGTATAATCATATTCGACATCATTTTGCATCGTCATTTGCGCAATTTGTTTGTGCTGAAGAAATGGATATTATATGAGACATTTATAAGATAGTGAGAAATGCGACATAAGACAAATTCAAAAACGGATTATTACAGTCAGTTTATTATAGAATGTAGTCTATTCTATACAAATAACTGCTCATAAAAAAATGTAATATAGTCTTGAATTAAAAAAGAAAGTGTTCATTGCTGTTATCTTAGACAAAGGTTTGTCTTGGAATTCACACATCAGTTGCCAAACCAAAAAAGCAACGATTCTACTAATCCAGTATCGACAAGCTAGTGGGAATACTTAGGGATTAAATCCCAGAGTGACAGTGTGAAGCTGTTTATAAATTGTGTAGGTGTGATAAGCTGTGTGGGTTTTTCCTTTTAGCTAGATTACACCTACTTTCTTAAGTAAGACAGATTTTGGCATTCAGATGATACTCAGAGCAACACAAGGCAAAACGCTAACTATCTACACTGCTGGACCAAACAAGGCAGGAGATTCTGGAGCAGGAATATTCTGGCAGGATTTTCAGCTACACCTTTTCACTTCACTAGGGTCGTATTATATGAAGGACCAAGCCGAAATAATAAGAATATGAAACAGTGGCAGAAAAGAATCTTGAAAACAAGATTCCAGAATACAACTTCAGTCATCAAAAGACTAAATATCTTCAAATGCATTATCTTTCAGAAATCGTTTTCATACATTAAAGATACGCCCCCATAGTTAATGATGTCTACTTGCCATTCGTGACAAGTTGTGTATGCTTGTCAAGCTGACACAAAACGTGTGAAACAATAAAATCCACGATCCGACGATTATTCACGATGCGTAATGCTACGATGCAGTTCAGATGAATATTACTCATAATCAGAACGAAAATGTAATCGGCGATGCATTGCCGAACGATGCCGAGTATGTACTCGCATCGTTTAGTTGTGTATTATTTATCCGATTACTTTTTACATACTCGTACAGTGCTCTACTATATAATAGCCTAATACAGGGCCAATTCCAAACTCACGTTTTATGTTAATATGATTTAAAGAAAATGCTTACAATTTAATCACATATTTTTCAAAATTTTGAAACAACGCCTATATAAAGGAAAAGAACATCGATCTATAATAATATTTATTTAGAAATGTATAAAGTGTTATAAAAAATGTCTTAACTAAAGAATAATATTCTATGCATAAACTGGAGGGCTTCCAACTGTGGTCTCCATATTTCCCAAACAATCGTTGCAGCACGCTGTTATGTGCTCCATGCACAACCAACATTTACAAATTTTGCAAAAATAACGAGTTTTTCGTCTTTTGCAATATTTACAGTTTCCTCTTTCCCCTGGTTGTGGCTATGGAATAATCTCCTCTTCATTACCTGAGAGCCTCAAGGCAGAAGTACGCACACCTTTGGTCAAGTGCTTATCAACGGCTCTTCTTTGCATGTTATTTTTCACTAACTCCATACCAAGATTTTTTTGAAACAGTCTGCGAGTTTTAGCAAATTCACCATCTGGTATGTTGCCTTTGTAGATAACAAAAGCGTTAATTGCTGCTATATTGAGGAGGTTATAGAAAATTACCATTGGCTAACGCTTTGTGTTTCTTGCAACATTGTATGATGTGATCATTCGATCAACAACATCTACTCCACTTTTTGTGCTATTATAGAAAGTAATTATTTCGGGCTTTTTCCGATCACCGGTAGCTTCAGCGATATGATCGTCTCGGTGCATTACTGAAACTACTAACACATTTTTTCCTTTTTTTGGTATATATGAAACTGCAGTCATATCATTACTAAATGCGAATAACGAAGAATATACTTTCCTGTTTTTAACTTGTGTTATTTCAAGAGGTAGTTTTCTTCTATTGGCTCTAATTGTACCAACCACAGTAAGGCGGTACTCTCTTAGTAGTTTCTTTACAATTGAATATCCTGTGAAGCAACGATCTATTGTAACATTTTTTCCTGATCGTAATAAATGTGAACACATTCTTTCAGTTACTGCAGCGGTAGAGTTGTCAGTTTTATATGGACCATTGGGTTGAACACCAGCGTAAATTTCTATGTGTGAAGTGAAAAATGTTTTGGCATCAACAACGGCGAAGACTTTCAATCCGTATTTGTTTGGCTTACTTGGAATGTACATTCGGAAACTGCACCTACCCCTAAAGGCAAGCAGCATTTCATCTAATGTTACATACTCGCGCACGGAATAAGTTTTCTTACTGTTGTATATATACACACACACACACACATACACAGATACACACGTTCGACACAACGGACATAACCTAAAAAATTACAGTGAACACGGTGTAAGAAAATTGTAACGATATACCATTGTAACAATACTTTTAATTAAAAGGATTTTGAACAAATCAAGTTGTTTACATATACAACAAATTGGCGACGAGACGGAGAAGAGGAGAAGAAAATTATACGAAGAAACTATTGTTCCGAGAAATTACACGACGAAAATTACAGGTCACGCGTACAGACGCCGTTTTACAAATTCCAAAAGCCACAGCCCTGTTTCAAGGGCGTCCTAAAACCTGCCTCGATAGCCCTCTAGGCACAATCATTTTCCTATAAATACAAATCCTTTACATTGTTTCTTGAAATGGCTGAATTGACGAACGTTTTGGTACAAATTGCAGAAATTTTGAAAAATGTTCAAGATACACAAAACCAAATCATTGAAAGCAAACAAACAAATTATATGGGAAGAGACAATTTACAACCCTATGATGAAAATAACGAAAATTTCGATTCGTACTTACAGCGTTTAGATAACCATCTACAACTACGTGGCGTAAATAAAAATACACAAACAAAACTCTGCGTTCAAATTTGAATAGGTTGTCTTAGTCCTAAAAGTTACCAAATTCTAACTAAACTTACTGCACCAGATCTTTCTAATACACGATCATACGATGAATTAATCAAACTTTTACGTGAATATCTAGCACCTCAGGCCGCCTCAGTGTAACTGCCGAGCAGCATACATTTTACACCCGATTACAAGGAGAGGGAGAATCAATTCAATGCTATGTTGCTGAATTACGAAAACATACCACAAATTGCCATTTCAATTGTGTAAAATGTAAAACATCAACCATAGAAACGCATTTACGCGCACAATTTATTTGAGGAGTCCGTGATACAGAAGTACGAGAACGAGAAAGAGTACGAGAAAGATATATATATTATATATATATACTATATATATAATTATATCCCTATATATATACTATATATACTATACTATATACTATATATATACTATATAGAGATATATATACCTATATTATATACCAATTATTAAAAACTAATGTTAAATTCATGTGGAGTAAACAATGCGAAAATGTATTTATTAACCTAAAGAAGACCCTTACAAGTACAAAAGTTCTAACGCCATTCGATCCTGAATTACCATTGACGTTGGCTACGGACGCTTCACCCACAGGACTTGGTGCTGTTATTTCCCATACGATGCCAGATGGAAGTGAACGACCAATTGCCTATGCTTCAAGATCATTAAAGAAAGCAGAACAAAACTACAGTCAACTGGACAGGGAAGCAACTGCAATAGTTTGGGAATGCGGAAGTTCTTTCATTATTGTTATGGACGACGATTTACGCTGATAACTGACAATCAACCATTAGTGCGAATTTTTCATCCACAAAAAGATTTACCTGCTACATCAGCTATTCGTTTAATCCATTATGCTAACTATATTTCAGGTTTTAATTATGACATCAAGTACCGCAACTCCAAGGCCCATGCTAATGTGGATTATTTATTCAGAACGCCAGTTTCTAAAGCGTCATGTCTAAATCATGATTCTCATGAATTATTCCAAATCAACCAAATCGAACAATTGCCTGTAACGAAGAATGAAATACGAAAAGCTACACTTCGAGATCCATTGCTGAAGAGGATTTATATTGCAATCGAAACAGACGGTGAAATGCCGAAAGGATTCCCACGAGAAGAGTTCACTATTCAAGACGGATGTTTATTACGAGGAATTCGAGTAGTGATACCAGAGGAATTGCGAGAAAAATGCAACAACTGGGATTAGCCCAGCAGAAATGTTGTTCAACAGAAAGATAAGAACTAGAATAGATTTAATACGAGGAGATGTTGGAACAGAAATTAATGAAAGAAATTTGATGCCAAACGGAGACCGAAAAGATATCTTAGAAATTGGAGCTAAAGTACAAGTTAGGAATTATACAAATCCAACTGATAAATGGAATTTTGGAACCATAGTGGGTAAAAGAGGAACTCTACATTATGATGTTGAAGTTCAAGGTAAAATTCAAAGAAGGCATAGAGACCAACTTTTGCCATACGAGGGGAAGATTATTACTCAAGAAAGACGATTACCGGAAGAAGAAATAACGCGAAATGTTCAACAAGGAAACCCAGAAGTTACAAAAGAAGTTCCGAAAATAGAAACGCCGCTTAAACTTACACAGGAAAGAAAAGAAACTCCCGAGAAAACAACAATTGTTCCTTCAAAGATGACAACTACACCAATTACCGAAGTACGACGATCTGAAAGAATTAGGAAACCACCTAATAGATTAAATCTTTAAAATTTCCCAAGGGATAATTGTTATATATACACACACACATACACAGATACACACGTTCGACACAACGGACATAACCTAAAAAATTACAGTGAACACGGTGTAAGAAAATTGTAACGATATACCATTTTAACAATAGTTTTAATTAAAAGGATTTTGAACAAATCAAGTTGTTTACATATACAACACTTACAATTGTCGTTGAACTTGTCAACAATAGTACGAACTGCTGCTAGTTTGTCCATTTCTTTTCTTTGACCTCTAGTTGTGGTATCGTCTAAGCAAATGCATTTCAATGAGAAGACGAACCTCCGTTTTACCATTGTAGCAGGAAATATCTCATATCCCATACCGTCTGATGACCAATACTCTGCTAGAAGTGTCCTTGATCCATGATGGAGCCCAGCTAAATAAAGCAAACCGATCAGCACTTGGATTTCTAGAGTCGGTAGGTCTACACTCAGTCTTATCTTGGTATTTAACAGAAATTTTATCAATAAATAAATTAGTGTTTTCAACTACAATATCAATGCAGTTTCCAAACATGTACATCCAGCATTGAATGGGAGATAATGCTTCACGTGCTTCACCGATGACCCCCGGCAGGTGAGACACTATGTTTTCGTTGCGAGTTCTAATATTTCTAGTTGGGATTGCCTTTTTCCATTTAGTTCCATCTTTACCAAAAAATACGAGCATCTATCACGAATCACGGATTGTTCGTCTTCATCATCCTCGCAGTAATCCTGATGCATAATATCTGCATCTTCATTTACGTTTTCCTGCTCGGTTTCTGTATCATGATCACTGATACTTACAAAATCTGGATCTGATATCGAACTATCGTCAGACTCTTCTATTTCACTGCCCGTGCTAACTTCTTCATACAGTTTCTGTAATCTTTCTCTCTCCGTTTCATAAGGATCCATATCACAATGCTATCAAATAATAAATCATTTATTATTTTATCAAATCATATCAGAAAATTGTGTGATACTACTTACCTACTTGTAAGTATGCTTTTTGTTGATTGCTAACTAGATATTTGATATTAGTTATAAATAATTTTTTATGCACTTTTCTATTCTCTATATTTGTAAAATAAATAACACATAACTTAGTTAGTTAGCTATTGTGTGTATCATATATCATATTTTATGACAGTTTCCTGTCCAGTTCCCATTTTTTATAATATTGTTAATTTTGTACACTGTTCCTCCTTTTTTCTGGTTTCAATAAAGTCATGTATTATTATTATATTTGTTATATGCTGGATATTATTTTGGCATCAGTTCGTGTATCAGTTCTTTGTGAATACAGGATGTGTGAGATCTCGTTGTGGATTAGTTTTGGTTATTAATCTATGGCTCTTGCGCAGACCTTGGAATGTATAATTTTTATTTTTTATATGGTGTGGTTGAAAACAGGTCATCCACCGAACTACACCAATTTTTCCAAAAATTGCTAATTGCTATAATTTTGTGGTATTAGTTCGCTTGTAATTTTCGAAAATAAGCTCATTATTATTATGTGCCTCAGTGTCTTGGATACACTAATATTTTCAGTCTTTATAAATTCCATTTTTAAAATTATTAACTGCAACTTTCACCTATATGCAGACAACCTCAAAATGTATGCAACTGCAGCTGTGGATTAATTTCCAGCAGTGGTAATGCGACTTAATACATATCAAAAATAATTTAATACATAAATCAGGATAAATAATATACTCTAGACAAAAATCACCTTACTTACCTTAGCGTTATCATAATCCTCTTTTCTGCCCTAACAGATTCATTAATATAACATATTCAAGTACTTATTATATTTCTGCGGTTAGCATTAATTTTAGATATTCATTTGAAGAAAATTTTGAACCCCTTTTAGCACATTTTTCTTTTATAAAGTATAAATTAAAAAGGCAGCAATACTGATGACCCGTATATTATAGAATATAGAGAGACAAAAGTCTTAAAAAGCAAATATGGGTCTGTGTTTGTAGAAAATGTTAGCAGCTTAATGAGCGGGCGAATTGTAAAAATAAATGTTTGTTTTGTGTCATTTTTAACACCTATTTCGAACCCATTAAAACTAAAAGAAGAAACATTCATCTTAAATCGAATAATATTTATTAGGAAATAAAATAATTCGGTTAAAAATGAAAATTGTTGGAGGGTTCAAACCGAGAACGTTCATTTGCCCCGTTCATTATCGCCGGCCGTAATAAAAACGGAACCCACTTATGCCCGTTTAACCGTTTTACAATGCACTTTACGGTTCTCAGATAGGGACGTGTTTACATAGTTTCCAACTAAATAGAAGAATTTACGACTGCATTTCGGCGGCGGCTACTGGTTTTTAGAAAAAAAAATTTTTCGACAGTCGGAGGAAAACAAACCCTCTCTTTGTTTATCGAATCCCACTTTTTCGGCAAAAACACCCTCCCTTTCATTTCCCTTTTACAGAAACCCGACTAAAATAAATATTTATTCAAATCCTGACAGCTCAAGAAGGAGCTAAACGATACGGCGACATCTATGACCCACCCCTAAAAACTAACCCGAAGAAAATCAATACTACACGAAGGATAAATGAAATTATTAATTTGGAAGATGTTTTGTAAGAAAAATTGCGATAAAAAGATTATGGGTGATTTATGTTCAAACCGTTTAGTAATTATATTCAAAGTAATCATCAATTTATTTAAAACAAACAGACAAAATAAATATTAACATACAATCTTTCATGCAGAAATTTAAATTACAACTCGATCAACACCGAGGTTGTATATTTACAAAATTGTTTATTTCACACATCAATATGGAAGAAGACCACAATTATAGTAATTCCCAAACTTGATGGTAATCACTCTTTTCCTCAAGACCCTCAAAATTAGATATGATGGACTCAAAAAAGCATTAAAAAAGAAACAATCTTATAATCGGTCCGAACTTTATAGAACCGTAATGCTAAAAATATTACATACAGAATATGAAGAAAGAATATTAAATATGTTAACGTACATGGAAGGACTTACATTAACGACAGTGATATACGAAAATACATTATTTTTTCCTATTCAATCAGGCTTTAAAATTATTTTGTTTTAGTTTATATGAGCCTTGCTTGTGGAATTCAACAACAAATTAGCCCTAGAATTTTACAAGTAGTACTCCCAACTGAAGAGGAAAATATCCTCAGCCAAAATGCTCCACATAGCTTAGGTAACTTTTTAAACTTCTATTTTGTGTAATATTTTGTGTCAACTTTTCACAATTTTAAATTTATAGAACGTGTTATGGAAAAGCTATCTTCACCATCGACTCTAAATGAAAAATTGGAAACAAACAATAAACAAATTGTTGAAGGTAACTGAATCTTATTTTGATACATTTGGTCACGTAAAAATGTAATTTACAGAAGAAAAAGAAAATATATCATCCTTATTTACATTTTCAAGAGTGAAATCAATTTTGAGATATCTCTCTTAGTTCTTGAGATATATGCTGCTGAACTTAATAGGGATTTTTCAATATTTTGAATAAATTTAAAAGTTCTTGAAAAAATCGATTTTTTTGGAAAATTGTTACGAAATTACTTTCAATTACTAATTGAAGTATCTACTTTTCAAGAGTGACATCAGTTTGCATCAAGCTGCTGAATTTAATGGGAATTTTCCAATATTTTGAATAAGTTTAAAAATTCGTGAAAAATCGATTTTTTGGTAAACTCTTGTCAAATTACTTTCAATTATTAATTGGAGCATCTACTTTGCAAAAATGAAATGAATTTTGAGATATCTCTCTTAGTTCCTGAGATATGTGCTGCTGAACTTAATTAGGACTTTTCAATATTTTGAATAAATTTGAATATTCTTGAAAAAATCGATTTTCTTGGAAAATTGTTACGAAATTACTTTCAATTACTAATTGAAGTATCTACTTTTCAAGAGTGACATCAATTTTGAGATGTCTCACTTAGTTCTTGAGATATAAGCTGCTGAATTTAATGGGAATTTTCCAATATTTTGAATAAATTTAAAAATTCTTGAATAATCAATTTTTTTTGAAAATTGTTAAGAAATTGCTCTCAATTACTAATTGGAACATCTACTGCATCTACTGATACTCTCCAAAAGTGAAGTACATTTGGAGATATCTCACTTAGTTCTTGAGATATAAACTGTTGAACTTAATTGATTTTTATCCAATATTTTGAATAAGTTTAAAAATTCGTGAAAAATCGATTTTTTGGTAAACTCTTGTCAAATTACTTTCAATTATTAATTGGAGCATCTACTTTGCAAAAATGAAATGAATTTTGAGATATCTCTCTTAGTTCCTGAGATATGTGCTGCTGAACTTAATTAGGACTTTTCAATATTTTGAATAAATTTGAATATTCTTGAAAAAATCGATTTTCTTGGAAAATTGTTACGAAATTACTTTCAATTACTAATTGGAGTATCTACTTTTCAAGAGTGAAGTTAATTTTGAGATATCTTACTCAGTTCTTGAGATATAAACTGTTGAAATTAAATGGTTTTTATCCAATATTTTGAATAAGTTTAAAAATTCGTGAAAGATCGATTTTTTGGAAAACTGTTGTCAAATTACTTACAATTATTAATTGGAGCATCTACTTTGCAAAAATGAAATCAATTTTGAGATATCTCTCTTAGTTCCTGAGATATGTGCTGCTGAACTTAATTAGGACTTTTCAATATTTTGAATAAATTTGAATATTCTTGAAAAAATCGATTTTCTTCGAAAATTGTTACGAAATTACTTTCAATTACTATTGGAGTATCTACTTTTCAAAAGTGAAGTCAATTTTGAGATATCTTACTCAGTTCTTGAGATATAAACTGTTGAAATTAAATGGTTTTTATCCAATATTTTGAATAAGTTTAAAAATTCGTTAAAAATCGATTTTTTGGAAAATTGTTGTCAAATTATTTTCTATTATTAATTGAAGCATCCACTTTCCAAAAATGAAATCAATTTTGAGATATCTCTCCTAGTTCTTGAGATATGTGCTGCTGAACTGAATTGGGATCTTTCAATATTTTGAATAAATTTAAAAACTCTTGGCAAAATCGATTTTTTGGAAAATTGTTACAAAATTACTTTCAATTACTAATTGGAGTATTTACTTTTCAAGAGTGAAGTAAATTTTGAGATATCTCACTTAGTTCTTGAGATATAAACTGTTGAACTTAATTGGTTTTTCTCCAATATTTTGAATAAGTTTAAAAATTTGTGAAAGATCGATTTTTTGGAAAACTGTTGTCAAATTACTTTCAATTATTAATCGGAGCATCCACTTTCCAAAAATGGAATCAATTTTGAGATGTTTCTCCTAGTTCTTGAGATATGTGCTACTAAACTTAACTGGGATTATTCAATATTTTGAATAAATTTAAAAATTCTTGAAAAAATCGATTTTTTTGGAAAATCGTTACAAACTTACTTTCAATTACTAATTGGAGTATTTACTTTTCAAGAGTGAAGTCAATTTTGAGATATATCACTTAGTTCTTGAGATATAAACTGTTGAACTTAATTGGTTTTTATCCAATATTTTGAATAAGTTTAAAAATTCATGAAAAATCGATTTTTTGGAAAACTGTTGTCAAATTACTTTCAATTATTAATTGGATCATCTACTTTCCAAAAATGAAATCAATTTTGTGATATCTCTCTTAGTTCTTGAGATATGTGCTGCTGAACTTAATTAGGACTTTTCAATATTTCGAACAAATTTAAAAATTCTTGAAAAATCTATTTTATTGGAAAATTGTTACGAAATTACTTTCAATTATTAGTTGAAGTATCTACTTTTCAAGAGTGAAGTCAATTTTGAAATATCTCACTTAGTTCTTGAGATATATACTCTTGAACTTAATTGGTTTTTATCCAATATTTTGAATAAGTTTAAAAATTCGTGAAAAATCGATTTTTTGGAAAACTGTTGTCAAATTACTTACTATTATTAATTGGAGTATCTACTTTGCAAAAATAAAATCAATTTCGAGATATCTCTCTTAGTTCTTGAGATATGTGCTGCTGAACTTAATTAGGACTTTTCAATATTTTGAATAAATTTGAATATTCTTGAAAAAATCGATTTTTTTGGAAAATTGTTACGAAATTACTTTCAATTATTAGTTGAAGTATCTACTTTTCAAAAGCGAAGTCAATTTTGAGATATCTCACTCAGTTCTTGAGATATAAACTGTTGAAATTAAATGGTTTTTATCCAATATTTTGAATAAGTTTAAAAATTCGTTAAAAATCGATTTTTTGGAAAATTGTTGTCAAATTATTTTCTGTTATTAATTGGAGCATCCACTTTCCAAAAATGAAATCAATTTTGAGGTGTCTCTCCTAGTTCTTGAGATATGTGCTACTAAACTTAACTGGGATTTTTCAATATTTTGAATAAATTTAAAAATTCTTGGCAAAATCGATTTTTTGGAAAATTGTTACGAAATTACTTTCAATTACTAACTGGAGTATCTACTTTTCAAGAGTGAAGTCAATTTTGAAATATCTCACTTAGTTCTTGAGATATAAACTGTTGAACTTAATTGGTTTTTATCCAATATTTTGAATAAGTTTAAAAATTCGTTAAAAATTGATTTTTTGGAAAACTGTTGTCAAATTACTTTCAATTATTAATTGGATCATCTACTTTCCAAAAATGAAATCAATTTTGTGATATCTCTCTTAGTTCTTGAGATATGTGCTGCTGAACTTAATTAGGACTTTTCAATATTTCGAACAAATTTAAAAATTCTTGAAAAATCTATTTTATTGGAAAATTGTTACGAAATTACTTTCAATTATTAGTTGAAGTATCTACTTTTCAAGAGTGAAGTCAATTTTGAAATATCTCACTTAGTTCTTGAGATATATACTCTTGAACTTAATTGGTTTTTATCCAATATTTTGAATAAGTTTAAAAATTCGTGAAAAATCGATTTTTTGGAAAACTGTTGTCAAATTACTTACTATTATTAATTGGAGTATCTACTTTGCAAAAATAAAATCAATTTTGAGATATCTCTCTTAGTTCCTGAGATATGTGCTGCTGAACTTAATTAGGACTTTTCAATATTTCGAATAAATTTAAAAATTCTTGAAAAATCTATTTGATCGGAAAATTGTTACGAAATTACTTTCAATTATTAATTGAAGTATCTACTTTTCAAGAGTGAAGTTAATTTTGAGATATATCACTTAGTTCTTGAGATATAAACTGTTGAACTTAATTGGTTTTTATCCAATATTTTGAATAAGTTTAAAAATTCGTGAAAGATCGATTTTTTGGAAAATTGTTGTCAAATTACTTTCAATTATTAATTGGAGCATCTACTTTCCAAAAATGAAATCAGTTTTGAGATATCTCTCCTAGTTAGTTGAGATATGTGATGCTGAAATTAGTTGGGATTTTTCAATATTATGAATAAATTTAAAAATTCTTGAAAAAATCGATTTTTTGAAAATCGATTAAGTAATGCTGTGGCGATTTTCATGATTTCAAGCTTCGTATAACAAGTAAGTTTCTCTAGAATTAATAAAATTAATAAAGAAATTGTTTTTTTTTTCATTGTAACTTGACATGTTGGTTTCATTTAACCTCATGGTTTTTGACTTGAAATTTTCCATTTTAGCGTTTAAATGCTCTGAAGAAGATTGAATAAACAATCCAAATATTAGCAATTAAAAAAATTTACAAGAAGATCAAGGAACTTGTCTTTCTGTGTCTTCCAATGTTACGATCTTGTCTTACAGACAAGATCGTAAGGAATATGAAGAGGCTTGTAAAATCCACAGGAATTCCACCAGAACATCAGAAAAGTTTGTTTGTACATGCTCCGGTACCACCAAGAATTTAGATTATTTGCTTAAAAAATCCTCTTCCCCTTCTTTATTTTGGGTTTTCATTTATATTATTTCCCAAAAAATCGATTATAACTCAAAAACCAAAAGTTTCGAAAACCTCTTCTTTCTTTAATTGCTAATTAACCAGAAAAGCATAATCCATAAGCAGAGACAACCTAGATATGACAAGATTGCGGGAATAAAGAGGAAGTCTTCAAAATATGCACCTAACATCCACAACGCATTAGAAGTTGGCTCTTACAGTATTGCGTAATACCGTCAAAATCTGTAAAATATTATAATTAAATATATTTATTATTCTTATTGCAAAACTCTCATAATTCAAAGGGTCAAAGACCTCATTCGCTAAAATTGTTTATAATGATGTGGAAAAGAATAATTCATGACCAGTTAGAACCTGAACATAAAGATTTTTGGAACAACAGCAAATCCTTAAAATATCATTAATATATAATATAATAAATTCGGATTATCAGTACAAATATCAGCCATAACTCCTAAAAACTAAAGCAGATAGAAAAATACTTTTCGCATCAACATTGTTAATAATGAACTATAAACACTTAATCCATAACCAGATACAACCCAGAAAATTGTTACGAAATTACTTTCAATTATTAGTTGAAGTATCTACTTTTCAAGAATGAAGTCAATTTTGAGATATCTCACTTAGTTCTTGAGATACGTGCTGCTGAACTTAATTAGAACTTTTCAATATTTTGAATAAATTTAAAAAAATCTTGAAAAAATCTATTTTTTTAGAAAATTGTTACAAAATTACTTTCAATTGCTAATTGGAGTATCTACTTTTCAAGAGTGAAATCAATTTTGATATATCTCACTTAGTTCTTGAGATATAAACTGTTGAACTTAATTGGTTTTTATACAATATTTTGAATAAGTTTAAAAATTGGTGCAAAATCAATTTTTTGGAAAACTGTTGTCAAATTACCTCTAATTATTAATTGGTGCATCTAGTTTCCAAAAATGAAATCAATTTTGAGATATCCCTCTTAGTTTTTGAGATATGTGCTGCAGAATTTAATTAGGACTTTTCAATATTTCGAATAAATTTAAAAATTCTTGAAAAATCTATTTTTTTGGAAAATTGTTACGAAATTACTTTCAATTACTAATTATAGTATCTACTTTTCAAGAATGAAGTCAATTTTGAGATATCCCTCTTAGTTTTTGAGATATGTGCTGCAGAATTTAATTAGGACTTTTCAATATTTCGAATAAATTTAAAAATTCTTGAAAAATCTATTTTTTTGGAAAATTGTTACGAAATTACTTTCAATTACTAATTATAGTATCTACTTTTCAAGAATGAAGTCAATTTTGAGATATTTCTCTTAGTTCTTGAGATACGTGCTGCTGAACTTAATTAGAACTTTTCAATATTTTGAATAAATTTAAAAAAATCTTGAAAAAATCTATTTTTTTGGAAAATTGTTACGAAATTACTTTCAATTACTAATTATAGTATCTACTTTTCAAGAATGAAGTCAATTTTGAGATATCCCTCTTAGTTTTTGAGATATGTGCTGCAGAATTTAATTAGGACTTTTCAATATTTCGAATAAATTTAAAAATTCTTGAAAAATCTATTTTTTTGGAAAATTGTTACGAAATTACTTTCAATTACTAATTATAGTATCTACTTTTCAAGAATGAAGTCAATTTTGAGATATCTCTCTTAGTTCTTGAGATACGTGCTGCTGAACTTAATTAGAACTTCTCAATATTTTGAATAAATTTAAAAAAATCTTGAAAAAATCTATTTTTTTGGAAAATTGTTACGAAATTACTTTCAATTACTAATTATAGTATCTACTTTTCAAGAATGAAGTCAATTTTGAGATATCCCTCTTAGTTTTTGAGATATGTGCTGCAGAATTTAATTAGGACTTTTCAATATTTCGAATAAATTTAAAAATTCTTGAAAAATCTATTTTTTTGGAAAATTGTTACGAAATTACTTTCAATTACTAATTATAGTATCTACTTTTCAAGAATGAAGTCAATTTTGAGATATCTCTCTTAGTTCTTGAGATACGTGCTGCTGAACTTAATTAGAACTTTTCAATATTTTGAATAAATTTAAAAAAATCTTGAAAAAATCTATTTTTTTAGAAAATTGTTACAAAATTACTTTCAATTACTAATTGGAGTATCTACTTTTCAAGAGTGAAGTCAATTTTGAGATATCTCACTTAGTTCTTGAGATATAAACTGTTGAACCTAATTGGTTTTTATCCACTATTTTGAATAAGTTTAAAAATTCGTTAAAAATCGATTTTTTGGAAACCTGTTGTCAAATTACTTTCAATTATTAATTGGATCATCTACTTTCCAAAAATGAAATCAATTTTGAGATATCTCTCTTAGTTCTTGAGATATGTGCTGCTGAACTTAATTAAGACTTTTCAATATTTCGAATAAATTTAAAAATTCTTGAAAAATCTATTTTATTGGAAAACTGTTGTCAAATTACTTCCAATTATTAATTGGATCATCTACTTTCCAAAAATGAAATCAATTTTGAGATATCTCTCTTAGTTCTTGAGATATGTGCTGCTGAACTTAATTAAGACTTTTCAATATTTCGAATAAATTTAAAAATTCTTGAAAAATCTATTTTATTGGAAAACTGTTGTCAAATTACTTCCAATTATTAATTGGATCATCTACTTTCCAAAAATGAAATCAATTTTGAGATATCTCTCTTAGTTCTTGAGATATGTGCTGCTGAACTTAATTAAGACTTTTCAATATTTCGAATAAATTTAAAAATTCTTGAAAAATCTATTTTATTGGAAAACTGTTGTCAAATTACTTCCAATTATTAATTGAATCATCTACTTTCCAAAAATGAAATCAATTTTGAGATATCTCTCTTAGTTCTTGAGATATGTGCTGCTGAACTTAATTAAGACTTTTCAATATTTCGAATAAATTTAAAAATTCTTGAAAAATCTATTTTATTGGAAAACTGTTGTCAAATTACTTCCAATTATTAATTGGATCATCTACTTTCCAAAAATGAAATCAATTTTGAGATATCTCTCTTAGTTCTTGAGATATGTGCTGCTGAACTTAATTAAGACTTTTCAATATTTCGAATAAATTTAAAAATTCTTGAAAAATCTATTTTATTGGAAAACTGTTGTCAAATTACTTCCAATTATTAATTGGATCATCTACTTTCCAAAAATGAAATCAATTTTGAGATATCTCTCTTAGTTCTTGAGATATGTGCTGCTGAACTTAATTAAGACTTTTCAATATTTCGAATAAATTTAAAAATTCTTGAAAAATCTATTTTATTGGAAAACTGTTGTCAAATTACTTCCAATTATTAATTGGATCATCTACTTTCCAAAAATGAAATCAATTTTGAGATATCTCTCTTAGTTCTTGAGATATGTGCTGCTGAACTTAATTAAGACTTTTCAATATTTCGAATAAATTTAAAAATTCTTGAAAAATCTATTTTATTGGAAAACTGTTGTCAAATTACTTCCAATTATTAATTGGATCATCTACTTTCCAAAAATGAAATCAATTTTGAGATATCTCTCTTAGTTCTTGAGATATGTGCTGCTGAACTTAATTAAGACTTTTCAATATTTCGAATAAATTTAAAAATTCTTGAAAAATCTATTTTATTGGAAAACTGTTGTCAAATTACTTCCAATTATTAATTGGATCATCTACTTTCCAAAAATGAAATCAATTTTGAGATATCTCTCTTAGTTCTTGAGATATGTGCTGCTGAACTTAATTAAGACTTTTCAATATTTCGAATAAATTTAAAAATTCTTGAAAAATCTATTTTATTGGAAAACTGTTGTCAAATTACTTCCAATTATTAATTGGATCATCTACTTTCCAAAAATGAAATCAATTTTGAGATATCTCTCTTAGTTCTTGAGATATGTGCTGCTGAACTTAATTAAGACTTTTCAATATTTCGAATAAATTTAAAAATTCTTGAAAAATCTATTTTATTGGAAAACTGTTGTCAAATTACTTCCAATTATTAATTGGATCATCTACTTTCCAAAAATGAAATCAATTTTGAGATATCTCTCTTAGTTCTTGAGATATGTGCTGCTGAACTTAATTAAGACTTTTCAATATTTCGAATAAATTTAAAAATTCTTGAAAAATCTATTTTATTGGAAAACTGTTGTCAAATTACTTCCAATTATTAATTGGATCATCTACTTTCCAAAAATGAAATCAATTTTGAGATATCTCTCTTAGTTCTTGAGATATGTGCTGCTGAACTTAATTAAGACTTTTCAATATTTCGAATAAATTTAAAAATTCTTGAAAAATCTATTTTATTGGAAAACTGTTGTCAAATTACTTCCAATTATTAATTGGATCATCTATTTTCCAAAAATGAAATCAATTTTGAGATATCTCTCTTAGTTCTTGAGATATGTGCTGCTGAACTTAATTAAGACTTTTCAATATTTCGAATAAATTTAAAAATTCTTGAAAAATCTATTTTATTGGAAAACTGTTGTCAAATTACTTCCAATTATTAATTGGATCATCTACTTTCCAAAAATGAAATCAATTTTGAGATATCTCTCTTAGTTCTTGAGATATGTGCTGCTGAACTTAATTAAGACTTTTCAATATTTCGAATAAATTTAAAAATTCTTGAAAAATCTATTTTATTGGAAAACTGTTGTCAAATTACTTCCAATTATTAATTGGATCATCTACTTTCCAAAAATGAAATCAATTTTGAGATATCTCTCTTAGTTCTTGAGATATGTGCTGCTGAACTTAATTAAGACTTTTCAATATTTCGAATAAATTTAAAAATTCTTGAAAAATCTATTTTATTGGAAAACTGTTGTCAAATTACTTCCAATTATTAATTGGATCATCTACTTTCCAAAAATGAAATCAATTTTGAGATATCTCTCTTAGTTCTTGAGATATGTGCTGCTGAACTTAATTAAAACTTTTCAATATTTCGAATAAATTTAAAAATTCATGAAAAATCTATTTTATTGGAAAACTGTTGTCAAATTACTTCCAATTATTAATTGGATCATCTACTTTCCAAAAATGAAATCAATTTTGAGATATCTCTCTTAGTTCTTGAGATATGTGCTGCTGAACTTAATTAAGACTTTTCAATATTTCGAATAAATTTAAAAATTCTTGAAAAATCTATTTTATTGGAAAACTGTTGTCAAATTACTTCCAATTATTAATTGGATCATCTACTTTCCAAAAATGAAATCAATTTTGAGATATCTCTCTTAGTTCTTGAGATATGTGCTGCTGAACTTAATTAAGACTTTTCAATATTTCGAATAAATTTAAAAATTCTTGAAAAATCTATTTTATTGGAAAACTGTTGTCAAATTACTTCCAATTATTAATTGGATCATCTACTTTCCAAAAATGAAATCAATTTTGAGATATCTCTCTTAGTTCTTGAGATATGTGCTGCTGAACTTAATTAGGAATTTTCAATATTTCGAACAAATTTAAAAATTCGTGAAAAATCGATTTTATTGGAAAACTGTTGTCAAATTACTTCCAATTATTAATTGGATCATCTACTTTCCAAAAATGAAATCAATTTTGAGATATCTCTCTTAGTTCTTGAGATATGTGCTGCTGAACTTAATTAAGACTTTTCAATATTTCGAATAAATTTAAAAATTCTTGAAAAATCTATTTTATTGGAAAACTGTTGTCAAATTACTTCCAATTATTAATTGGATCATCTACTTTCCAAAAATGAAATCAATTTTGAGATATCTCTCTTAGTTCTTGAGATATGTGCTGCTGAACTTAATTAAAACTTTTCAATATTTCGAATAAATTTAAAAATTCATGAAAAATCTATTTTATTGGAAAACTGTTGTCAAATTACTTCCAATTATTAATTGGATCATCTACTTTCCAAAAATGAAATCAATTTTGAGATATCTCTCTTAGTTCTTGAGATATGTGCTGCTGAACTTAATTAAGACTTTTCAATATTTCGAATAAATTTAAAAATTCTTGAAAAATCTATTTTATTGGAAAACTGTTGTCAAATTACTTCCAATTATTAATTGGATCATCTACTTTCCAAAAATGAAATCAATTTTGAGATATCTCTCTTAGTTCTTGAGATATGTGCTGCTGAACTTAATTAGGAATTTTCAATATTTCGAACAAATTTAAAAATTCGTGAAAAATCTATTTTATTGGAAAACTGTTGTCAAATTACTTCCAATTATTAATTGGATCATCTACTTTCCAAAAATGAAATCAATTTTGAGATATCTCTCTTAGTTCTTGAGATATGTGCTGCTGAACTTAATTAAGACTTTTCAATATTTCGAATAAATTTAAAAATTCTTGAAAAATCTATTTTATTGGAAAACTGTTGTCAAATTACTTCCAATTATTAATTGGATCATCTACTTTCCAAAAATGAAATCAATTTTGAGATATCTCTCTTAGTTCTTGAGATATGTGCTGCTGAACTTAATTAAAACTTTTCAATATTTCGAATAAATTTAAAAATTCATGAAAAATCTATTTTATTGGAAAACTGTTGTCAAATTACTTCCAATTATTAATTGGATCATCTACTTTCCAAAAATGAAATCAATTTTGAGATATCTCTCTTAGTTCTTGAGATATGTGCTGCTGAACTTAATTAAGACTTTTCAATATTTCGAATAAATTTAAAAATTCTTGAAAAATCTATTTTATTGGAAAACTGTTGTCAAATTACTTCCAATTATTAATTGGATCATCTACTTTCCAAAAATGAAATCAATTTTGAGATATCTCTCTTAGTTCTTGAGATATGTGCTGCTGAACTTAATTAGGAATTTTCAATATTTCGAACAAATTTAAAAATTCGTGAAAAATCGATTTTTTTGAAAACTGTTGTCAAATTACTTTTAATTATTAGTTGGAGCATCTACTTTCCAAAAATGAAATCAATTTTGAGATATCTCTCTTAGTTCTTGAGATATGTGCTGCTGAACTTAATTAAGACTTTTCAACATTTCGAATAAATTTAAAAATTCTTGAAAAATCTATTTTATTGGAAAACTGTTGTCAAATTACTTCCAATTATTAATTGGATCATCTACTTTCCAAAAATGAAATCAATTTTGAGATATCTCTCTTAGTTCTTGAGATATGTGCTGCTGAACTTAATTAAGACTTTTCAATATTTCGAATAAATTTAAAAATTCTTGAAAAATCTATTTTATTGGAAAACTGTTGTCAAATTACTTCCAATTATTAATTGGATCATCTACTTTCCAAAAATGAAATCAATTTTGAGATATCTCTCTTAGTTCTTGAGATATGTGCTGCTGAACTTAATTAAGACTTTTCAATATTTCGAATAAATTTAAAAATTCTTGAAAAATCTATTTTATTGGAAAACTGTTGTCAAATTACTTCCAATTATTAATTGGATCATCTACTTTCCAAAAATGAAATCAATTTTGAGATATCTCTTTTAGTTCTTGAGATATGTGCTGCTGAACTTAATTAAGACTTTTCAATATTTCGAATAAATTTAAAAATTCTTGAAAAATCTATTTTATTGGAAAACTGTTGTCAAATTACTTCCAATTATTAATTGGATCATCTACTTTCCAAAAATGAAATCAATTTTGAGATATCTCTCTTAGTTCTTGAGATATGTGCTGCTGAACTTAATTAAGACTTTTCAATATTTCGAATAAATTTAAAAATTCTTGAAAAATCTATTTTATTGGAAAACTGTTGTCAAATTACTTCCAATTATTAATTGGATCATCTACTTTCCAAAAATGAAATCAATTTTGAGATATCTCTCTTAGTTCTTGAGATATGTGCTGTTGAACTTAATTAAGACTTTTCAATATTTCGAATAAATTTAAAAATTCTTGAAAAATCTATTTTATTGGAAAACTGTTGTCAAATTACTTCCAATTATTAATTGGATCATCTATTTTCCAAAAATGAAATCAATTTTGAGATATCTCTCTTAGTTCTTGAGATATGTGCTGCTGAACTTAATTAAGACTTTTCAATATTTCGAATAAATTTAAAAATTCTTGAAAAATCTATTTTATTGGAAAACTGTTGTCAAATTACTTCCAATTATTAATTGGATCATCTACTTTCCAAAAATGAAATCAATTTTGAGATATCTCTCTTAGTTCTTGAGATATGTGCTGCTGAACTTAATTAAGACTTTTCAATATTTCGAATAAATTTAAAAATTCTTGAAAAATCTATTTTATTGGAAAACTGTTGTCAAATTACTTCCAATTATTAATTGGATCATCTACTTTCCAAAAATGAAATCAATTTTGAGATATCTCTCTTAGTTCTTGAGATATGTGCTGCTGAACTTAATTAAGACTTTTCAATATTTCGAATAAATTTAAAAATTCTTGAAAAATCTATTTTATTGGAAAACTGTTGTCAAATTACTTCCAATTATTAATTGGATCATCTACTTTCCAAAAATGAAATCAATTTTGAGATATCTCTCTTAGTTCTTGAGATATGTGCTGCTGAACTTAATTAAGACTTTTCAATATTTCGAATAAATTTAAAAATTCTTGAAAAATCTATTTTATTGGAAAACTGTTGTCAAATTACTTCCAATTATTAATTGGATCATCTACTTTCCAAAAATGAAATCAATTTTGAGATATCTCTTTTAGTTCTTGAGATATGTGCTGCTGAACTTAATTAAGACTTTTCAATATTTCGAATAAATTTAAAAATTCTTGAAAAATCTATTTTATTGGAAAATTGTTGTCAAATTACTTCCAATTATTAATTGGATCATCTACTTTCCAAAAATGAAATCAATTTTGAGATATCTCTCTTAGTTCTTGAGATATGTGCTGCTGAACTTAATTAAGACTTTTCAATATTTCGAATAAATTTAAAAATTCTTGAAAAATCTATTTTATTGGAAAACTGTTGTCAAATTACTTCCAATTATTAATTGGATCATCTACTTTCCAAAAATGAAATCAATTTTGAGATATCTCTCTTAGTTCTTGAGATATGTGCTGTTGAACTTAATTAAGACTTTTCAATATTTCGAATAAATTTAAAAATTCTTGAAAAATCTATTTTATTGGAAAACTGTTGTCAAATTACTTCCAATTATTAATTGGATCATCTATTTTCCAAAAATGAAATCAATTTTGAGATATCTCTCTTAGTTCTTGAGATATGTGCTGCTGAACTTAATTAAGACTTTTCAATATTTCGAATAAATTTAAAAATTCTTGAAAAATCTATTTTATTGGAAAACTGTTGTCAAATTACTTCCAATTATTAATTGGATCATCTACTTTCCAAAAATGAAATCAATTTTGAGATATCTCTCTTAGTTCTTGAGATATGTGCTGCTGAACTTAATTAAGACTTTTCAATATTTCGAATAAATTTAAAAATTCTTGAAAAATCTATTTTATTGGAAAACTGTTGTCAAATTACTTCCAATTATTAATTGGATCATCTACTTTCCAAAAATGAAATCAATTTTGAGATATCTCTCTTAGTTCTTGAGATATGTGCTGCTGAACTTAATTAAGACTTTTCAATATTTCGAATAAATTTAAAAATTCTTGAAAAATCTATTTTATTGGAAAACTGTTGTCAAATTACTTCCAATTATTAATTGGATCATCTACTTTCCAAAAATGAAATCAATTTTGAGATATCTCTCTTAGTTCTTGAGATATGTGCTGCTGAACTTAATTAAAACTTTTCAATATTTCGAATAAATTTAAAAATTCTTGAAAAATCTATTTTATTGGAAAACTGTTGTCAAATTACTTCCAATTATTAATTGGATCATCTACTTTCCAAAAATGAAATCAATTTTGAGATATCTCTCTTAGTTCTTGAGATATGTGCTGCTGAACTTAATTAAGACTTTTCAATATTTCGAATAAATTTAAAAATTCTTGAAAAATCTATTTTATTGGAAAACTGTTGTCAAATTACTTCCAATTATTAATTGGATCATCTACTTTCCAAAAATGAAATCAATTTTGAGATATCTCTCTTAGTTCTTGAGATATGTGCTGCTGAACTTAATTAAGACTTTTCAATATTTCGAATAAATTTAAAAATTCTTGAAAAATCTATTTTATTGGAAAACTGTTGTCAAATTACTTCCAATTATTAATTGGATCATCTACTTTCCAAAAATGAAATCAATTTTGAGATATCTCTCTTAGTTCTTGAGATATGTGCTGCTGAACTTAATTAGGAATTTTCAATATTTCGAACAAATTTAAAAATTCGTGAAAAATCGATTTTTTTGAAAACTGTTGTCAAATTACTTTTAATTATTAGTTGGAGCATCTACTTTCCAAAAATGAAATCAATTTTGAGATATCTCTCTTAGTTCTTGAGATATGTGCTGCTGAACTTAATTAAGACTTTTCAACATTTCGAATAAATTTAAAAATTCTTGAAAAATCTATTTTATTGGAAAACTGTTGTCAAATTACTTCCAATTATTAATTGGATCATCTACTTTCCAAAAATGAAATCAATTTTGAGATATCTCTCTTAGTTCTTGAGATATGTGCTGCTGAACTTAATTAAGACTTTTCAATATTTCGAATAAATTTAAAAATTCTTGAAAAATCTATTTTATTGGAAAACTGTTGTCAAATTACTTCCAATTATTAATTGGATCATCTACTTTCCAAAAATGAAATCAATTTTGAGATATCTCTCTTAGTTCTTGAGATATGTGCTGCTGAACTTAATTAAGACTTTTCAATATTTCGAATAAATTTAAAAATTCTTGAAAAATCTATTTTATTGGAAAACTGTTGTCAAATTACTTCCAATTATTAATTGGATCATCTACTTTCCAAAAATGAAATCAATTTTGAGATATCTCTCTTAGTTCTTGAGATATGTGCTGCTGAACTTAATTAAGACTTTTCAATATTTCGAATAAATTTAAAAATTCTTGAAAAATCTATTTTATTGGAAAACTGTTGTCAAATTACTTCCAATTATTAATTGGATCATCTACTTTCCAAAAATGAAATCAATTTTGAGATATCTCTCTTAGTTCTTGAGATATGTGCTGCTGAACTTAATTAAGACTTTTCAATATTTCGAATAAATTTAAAAATTCTTGAAAAATCTATTTTATTGGAAAACTGTTGTCAAATTACTTCCAATTATTAATTGGATCATCTACTTTCCAAAAATGAAATCAATTTTGAGATATCTCTCTTAGTTCTTGAGATATGTGCTGCTGAACTTAATTAAGACTTTTCAATATTTCGAATAAATTTAAAAATTCTTGAAAAATCTATTTTATTGGAAAACTGTTGTCAAATTACTTCCAATTATTAATTGGATCATCTACTTTCCAAAAATGAAATCAATTTTGAGATATCTCTCTTAGTTCTTGAGATATGTGCTGCTGAACTTAATTAAAACTTTTCAATATTTCGAATAAATTTAAAAATTCTTGAAAAATCTATTTTATTGGAAAACTGTTGTCAAATTACTTCCAATTATTAATTGGATCATCTACTTTCCAAAAATGAAATCAATTTTGAGATATCTCTCTTAGTTCTTGAGATATGTGCTGCTGAACTTAATTAAGACTTTTCAATATTTCGAATAAATTTAAAAATTCTTGAAAAATCTATTTTATTGGAAAACTGTTGTCAAATTACTTCCAATTATTAATTGGATCATCTACTTTCCAAAAATGAAATCAATTTTGAGATATCTCTCTTAGTTCTTGAGATATGTGCTGCTGAACTTAATTAGGAATTTTCAATATTTCGAACAAATTTAAAAATTCGTGAAAAATCGATTTTTTTGAAAACTGTTGTCAAATTACTTTTAATTATTAGTTGGAGCATCTACTTTCCAAAAATGAAATCAATTTTGAGATATCTCTCTTAGTTTTTGAGATATGTGCTGCTGAACTTAATTGGGATTATTCAATATTTTGAATAAATTTAAAAATTCTTGAAAAAATCTATTTTATTGGAAAATTGTTACGAAATTACTTTCAATTATTAATTGAAGCATCTACTTTCCAAAAGTGAAGTCAATTTGAAAATATCTCTCTTAGTTCTTGAGATATAAGCTGCTGAACTTAATTGCGATTTTTCAATATTTTGGATAAATGTAGAAAGTATTGAAAAATTGTTTTTTCTTCATTGTAACTTGACATATTGTTTCCATTTAACCTCATGGTTTTTGACTTGAAATTTTTCATTTTAGCGTTTAAATGCTCTGAAAAAGATTAAATAAACAATCGAAATATTAGCAATTAAAAAAGTTGTTTTAATTAACATACTCTTAGGTCCATCACAATGGTGGCATTTCTTTTGTATGCTAGTAACACGACGATTTCTGACTTTTCTTTAATAGATCGAAGTGCCTTCTTCTCACTAATCATCAAGTTGGATTTTGGTGGTTTTGCTGATTTCAATATCCTGGCAACTTCTTGTCGGATCTCTTCGGCTTCCAGTGTGGACATCCTTCAAACTGCTGCTTCCACTTTGCAGATTATTTCTTCCTTCGGAAACTTTTTTGGGGCGATTGCATAATTTAGTCCTTTGGCCAATACCATGGTTTCATCCTTCATAAGTGGGATACTCGATCTGTTGGTGACGATTCTTTCTACTGGTAGACTGTTGTTGTTTCTCTTCTGCTGCATACGGCGTTCCAATGTTTCAAATTTCTTGATATGTGGGTCTTCTAGGATATTATCTAGAATATAATTATACATTGAAAAGTGAGAGGTGGAGTCATAGTAACCTCTCACTTACTTTCTGTAAATCACTATATAGATATGTTGTCGCCGTCTGCGGCAACGCCTCGAACTCCTCGATCGGGGCCGACAAAGAAAAACCGCCTCGCGCCTTCAGCCGCTAAATAATTGAATTAATAACCGAACACAAAAGGCGTTACACGTGTTCGGTTTATCGCCGACGCGTTATAAAGACCAATAAAAAAAAATAAGCGGCTGTAAAAAGCAACCGTAAAGCGATTAAAAAGCTGTAATTGTCCGCTAATGATCCCTACGGCCACCGACGGACGAGACGACACTCTTTAGTCTTTAGTCCCGATTCTAATAAATATGACCACCATCACCATCACCATCGATTAGCGGTTGTACCAAATCAATAAAAAAATTTATATAATCGTTTAAAGGATAAGTTTAAAAGTAAGGAATAAGTGTTGTTACGGAAGTCACAGCGATGTTAATTGCGATTTAATGATTCATAACGTGTATTTACTTTGTTGGTTCGGAGCCCCACCATTTTCTTTTAATGACTTTAGGTCCGGGGGCCTCGTAAATTTTAAAGCGTTTTACGTAGTTACTGGACGGTCGATGCGGTTTATTGTTTTTATTATTTGCACTCTTCCATCATCTCCTCCATCTCCTTCATCTCCATTCTCGTTCATTCTCGTTCGTTCTCATTCGTTGCGAGTTGTTGTGGGAAGCTGAGCGTTTATGAAAGGCAAATATTTACAGTTATTGAGCAGTAAAACGCACTCCAAAAACACATTGTAAACTAATACTCACGTTTTATTATTACTTCTTCGAGGCGTTTAACGACTTTATTTTACTTTCTAAACTAAAACAATTTTCAAAAATTCAAATCGATGCCTAGAATCTCCCTACCAAACTAGCGCTATCTATGGGATAATCCACCAAACTTAAAACGAAGTTATTTTAATTTTATTAATTAATCATCTTTAAATAATCGTAATAATTTCTTTAATTAAAATTAATAATCTTACAATCTGTGTTTTTGTTTAGAATTTAATTTATACTTATTTTCCTACATTATTATTTTAGCGCCATCTTTCGCATGAAAGCTGAAACTTACAACAGCTTTATTTAAATTTAAATTTTTTTCTTAATTAAATTAACTTACTTGTGATTAATGTGGATACTGAAATCTGTAATTAAATCGTTTAAGTAAGTACGTAAATTTTTCATTTGGTATAGAAAGGAAGTACAATCCATAAATAGCTTCAAGAAGACTTCATACTGCTTCTTATCAACTTGATATGGTTCCAGGATACTTTTATATTGCTTTTGGATGTCTTGATACTACTTTTTTTTGAAACTACTTCCAGAAGACTTAACATTGCCCCTGGATGACTTGATACTACATCCAAAAGACTTGATACCACTGCCAGAAAACTTCATATCCTTCGACAAAACTCGCAATACTTCTAGAAACTGACACTGCTTGCAGAAGGCAACAAATAGTTTTAGAAGGTTTGAGCCAATTCCAGATTGGCTTGACACTGCTTCCAAAAGTTTTGATATAGCTTTTACATGAGTAGATACTGCTTCCAAAAGACTTGAAATGCTTCCAAAAGACTTGAAATACTTTCAGACAACTTCACACTGCTTCCAGAAGACTTAATACCACCTCTGCTTCTGCATGAGTAAATACTGCTTACAAAAGACTTGAAATGCTTCCAAACGACTTGAAATACTTTTAGAAAACTTGATACTACTACCAGAAGACCTAATACTACTCCTGGATGACTTCTTACTGCTTCTAGATGATTTGATATTGCTCCCAGAAGACTAGAAATGATTCGAGAAGGCTTCAATGCTTCCAAAGGACTTAGCACTACCCCTGGATGACTTCCTGCTGCTTCTAAAAGATTTGATATTGCTCCCAGAAGACTTGAAATGATTCGAGAATGCTTCAATGCTTCCACAGGACTTAATACTGCTTCTATGACCTGATATTACTTCTGAATGACTTCTAATAGACATGATGCTGCCCCTGGATGACTCAATACTACTTCTAGCAGACTTGGTATTACTATGAAAGACTTCATATACATCAAGAAGACTTGCAATATTTCTAGAGGACTGCTTGTAGAGGATTAAAAATGCTTCCTTCACAAAACTGATTCCAGAAAACTTGACACTGCTTCCAGAAGTTTAAATGAATTGAAACTGCTTCCAAAAGACTTGAATTACTACGAGGAGACTTGTGATGCATCCAGAGGACTTAATACTGCTTTTACGAGATTTGCTATACTCTATTTGACTTAATACTTCCCCTGGTAGACTTGATATTGTTTCTGGAAAACTTGAAATACTCGAAATGACTTGATTCTGCTAGTAGAAGACTAGGAATGCTTCCAGAAGACTTGACACTGTTTGCAGAACTATTTACAAAAGATATTTTGGGGCAAGAAATTATTGCCAAATACAGTTGGCAAAATACAAACTCTTCATCATCATCATTAAGACTCGATATTATTTCTGGAGGATTATTTCCATCCTGCTTCATTCTGCTTGAATACTGCTTCAAAAAGACTTGAAATGGTTTAAAAAAACTTGAATACCTTCAAAAAGACTTCATACTACTTCTTATCAAATTGATCTCTTTCCAGGATACTTTTATATTGCTTTTGAATGACTTGATACTACTTTTTTTTGAAACTACTTCCAGAAGACTTAACATTGTCCCTGGATAACTTGATACTACTTCCAAAAGACATGATACCACTGCTAGAAGACTTCATATCCTTCGACAAAACTCTCAATACTTCTAGAAGCTGACACTGCTTGGAGAAGGCTACAAATAGTTTTAGAAGGTTTGAGCTAATTCCAGAAGGCTTGACACTGCTTCCAAAAGTTTTGATATAGCTTTTACATGAGTAGATACTGCTTCCAAAAGACTTGAAATGCTTCCAAAAGACTTGAAATACTTTCAGACAACTTCACACTGCTTCCAGAAGACTTAATACCACCTCTGCTTCTGCATGAGTAGATACTGCTTCCAAAAGACTTGAAATGCTTCCAAACGACTTGAAATACTTTTAGAAAACTTGATACTACTACCAGAAGACCTAATACTACTCCTGGATGACTTCCTACTGCTTCTAGAAGCTTTGATATTACTCCCAGAGGGCTTAAAATGATTTGAGAAGGATTCAATTCTTCCAGAGTACTTAATACTACTTTTATATGACCTGATATTACTTCTGAACGACTTCTAATAAACTTAATACTGCCCCTGGACGACTCAATACTACTTCTAGGAGACTTGGTATTACTACGAAAGACTTCATATACTTCGAGAAGACTTGCAATACTCCCAGAGGACTGCTTCTAGAGAACTAGAAATGCTTTGCAGAAGATTAAATGAGTTGATACTGCTTCCAAAAACGATTTGAAATACTTTTAGTACACTTGATATCGCATGTAGAAGACTTAATACTTCCAGCAGAAACTGTTAAACTGCTAAGAAACTGTTAATAAAATTTGATTTTGCTTAAAAAATGCCAAATACAAACTGTTCATCATCATCATAAAGACTCGATACTGTTTCTGGAGGACTGTTTCTATCCTGCTTCCTTCTGCTTGAATACTGCTTTCAAAAGATTTGAAATGATTTTAAAGAAACATGAATAACTTCAAAAAGACTTCATACTGCTTCTTATCAGCTTGATCTGGTTTCAGGAGACTTTATATTGCTTTTGGATGACTTGATACTGCTTCCAAATGACTTGAATTATATCGAAGAGACTTGTAATGCATCCAGAGGACTTAATACTGCTCTTAGGAGATTTGATATCGCTTCCAATCGACTTGAAATATTTTTAGTAGACTTGATACTGCTTATAAAAGACTTAATACTTCCCCTGGTTGACTTGATATTGTTTCTGGAAAACTTGAAATACTTCAAATAGACTTGATTCTGCTGGTAGAAGACTAAAAATGCTTCCAGACGACTTGATACAACTTGTAAAACTATTGACAAAAGATACTTTTATTGCAAAAGAAAAGAAACTGTTAATAAAATTTGATATTGCTTAAAAAATCCTATTCGCTCATTCGAGTGATGTACTTCGGCTGAGTAGGTTGTATTTCTCCGCCGCGTGTTTCTCTCAAGTTTTACCCAACAAAATGCGCTTTACACACGAAAATTTACGGGAACTTAAAGAGTTGTTTAATGATTCAGTTAATGAATTGATAAAAAGTGAGACCTTTATGCCTAAAGTCGTTAGTATCGTAAAGGATCATTTAATCAAAGAAATTGAGGGGCTTAAAACTCGAAATGGCGAACTCCACAAAGAAAACCTGTTACTAAGAGAAAAAATTGATAATCCCGAACAATATACTCGCCGAAATTGCGTTCGTATTTTCGGATTAAAAGAGGATAAAGAAGAGAATGTTAAAAATAAAATTATTTCTTTATTTCATGAAATCCCTATTAACACTGACCACATTGATCGCTGTAATCGTGTTGCACGTTTGAAAAAAGACAGTCAGCGTCCACGTCCGATCATCGTCAAATTTGTTAGTTACAAAACCCGGAATACTATAATAAAAGCAAGAAGTAAACTTAAAAATTCAAAAATATCTATACAAGAAGACTTGACTGCTTCTAAATATCGCCACTTCACAGCTTCTCGGGAGAAGTATAATTACAGGAATTGCTGGACAAGTGATGGGAGAATTTATGCTAAAGTAAATGGATCAATTATGTTAATAAAAAATTCTTCAGATATTGGTATTTTGGAAAATAGAGGTAGACGTACGTTACTTAATGATGAGTTAATATCTTAATTGTGTGGAGCAATTGTGGGTTAGAGTTGCAGTGAATGGTAAGTTTCGCTATTGGCGTCATCTATAGGCCTCCATCCTATGAGCCAAGGTCATTTCTACAATTATTTGAAGAATCTTTGACTCAGATTTGTTATACTGTAGATGAAGTCTAAATCCTCGGCGACTTTAATATTAATCTTATGGTTAATGACCTTTTGACAAATTCTCTTCTAGCCACTTTGGAAGCGTTTAATTTGAGGCAAGTGATTGAACAACCTCCAAGAATAACTGAAAACTCTTAGTCACTCATTGATATAGTTATTATATCCAATGATTTGACAATTAGTAACTGTAACACTGCAGACGTGGGGTTTTTTGATCACTTGCTGGTTTATTGTCAATTGGGAATTTCTGTATGTAAACGTGAAATCAGACAAATTACTTGTCGAAGTTTGTCCAGCATTGATTTGAATGCCTTTAATAGAGATTTTGATCCAATGAATTGGGAAGCTGTTTTTGATTGTGAAACCATCGACGATAAAGTTGGTTGTTTTAATGATATATTGTTGTCTTTGTTCGATATCCATGCTCCGGTTGTAGCAAAAACCTTAAAGAAAGGTCCATTACCTTGGATCACGTGGAATATTAGACAGATGATCAAGTTCAGGAATAATGCTTTTAATAAAATTATAACTCGGAGATTCAAAGATTTAAAGAAAGCAGCTCAAGCAAGTTAAATACTGATTAAATTTGCTTCAAATAACTCCTTATTTCAAAGTGATATCTCAATTAGTTCTTGAGATACAAATTTTTGAAAATTTTTTGATTTTTAACAAATATATATAAATAAGTTTTTGCAAAGCTTTAATCAAAAAATCACAACTCAGAAATTTAATGATTTGGAAAAACGATCTTAAGCACGTTAAATAGTAGCAAAATTTGCTTCAAGTTGCTCTTTATTTCAGAGCGATATCTCAATTAGTTCTTGAGATACGATTCTTTGAAAATTTTTTGATTTTTATCAAACACATATACTTATATTTTGCAGAGCTTCAATCAAAAAATCATAACTCGGAGATTTAAATATTTGAAGCAAGAATCTTAGGCACTTTAAATAACAACAATATTTGCTTCAAGTTGCTCTTTATTTCAGAGCGATACCTCAATTGGTTCTTGAGATACGATTCTTTGAAAACGTCTTGATTTTTATCAAACACATATGATTATATTTGTGCAAAGTTTTAATAAAAAATTATAACCCGGAGATTCAAAGATTTAAAGAAAGCAGCTCAAGCAAGTTAAATACTGATTAAATTTGCTTCAAATCACTCCTTATTTCAAAGTGATATCTCAATTAGTTCTTGAGATATGAATTTTTGAAGATTTTTTGATTTTTAACAAATATATATAATTACGTTTTTGCAAAACTTTAATCAAAAAATCACAACTCAAAAATTTAATAATTTGGAAAAACGATCTTAAGTATGTTAAATAGCAACAACATTTGCTTCAAAGTTGCTCTTTATTTCAAAGTGATATCTCAATTAGTTCTTGAGATATGAATTTTTGAAGATTTCTTAACAAATATATATAATTACATTTTTGCAAAGCTTTAATCAAAAAATCACAACTCAGAAATTTTATGATTTGAAAAAGTGATTCTAAGCATGTTAAATAGCAATAATATTTGCTTCAGGTTGCTATTTATTTCAGAGCGATATCTCAATTAATTCTTGAGATACGATTTTTGAATACGATCGCATTCATTTTTTTCGAATTACGACTTCTATCGTTAAAATGCAAAGGATTTCCTCTATAATTATCACAAATTGCATTGTGATATCTATTTTAAGTAACAGTACTTTAACATACAGTATGTATAAATAGCCGCATCCTTTTATTTATGGCGTTAGGCGTAGGGAGTCTAACGGATGGTTGAATATGAGGCAGAGGTTTCTTACACAATATTTATGTTTAATTTACAAATAAAATAAGGTTTAGAACAGACGTTCACAACTTGAACTTAAGACATAAATTTACAATGACTATACCATCTCATCGGTCTGCAAAATTTTGTCACTCGTATTCTTATCAAATGGCTCGGCTATGGAATTCTATGTCTGTTATGGCTAGATGTGCAAGCACGGCGGTTCAGTTCAAAAGATTTGTGTTTCAAGAGTGTGTGAATCTTTATTTTTAATTTTGATTTGTTTTTTGTTATAATTATTGTAAACATTTATATTTCTGTTACTCAGTTTAATATTTTGCTCTTTTTTTCTTCTTTATGGTGCAAGTAAAATCGGTGGCAGTTCTGCTGCCTATGCTGATCTTGTACCATTTGAGTTATAATTACATATATATATATTTTTTTCCTTTTAAAAAAGTAGGTTTGATTTGTATCTATTTTTTTACTATAACTCAATAAATTATTTATTATTATTATTATTATATCTCAAAATTTACTTCATATTTGGAAAGTAGAAGCTCCAATTAGAAATTACGAGCAATTTCGTAACAATTTTCCAAAGAAAAAATCAATTTTTCAAGAATTTTTAAATTTATTCAAAATATTGAAAAATCCCAATTAAGTTCAGGGGGCTTATATCTCAAGAACTAAGAGAGATATCTCTAAATTGGCTTCCTGTTTGGAAATTGAAGCTCCAATTAGAAATTAAGAGAAATTTCGTAACAATTTTCCAAAGACAAAATCAATTTTTCAAGAATGTTTAAATTTATTCAAAATATTGAAAAATCGCATTCAGCAACAATTTTCCAAAGAAAAAATTAATTTTTCAGAAATTTTTAAATTTATTCAAAATATTGGAAAATCCCAATTTAGTTCAACAGCTTATATCTCAAGAACTAAGTGAGATATCTCATAGTTAACTTCATTTTTGGAAAGTAGATACTTTAATTAGTAATTGAAATAATTTCATGACAATATTCAAAAAAAAATCAATTTTTCAACATTTTTTACATTTATTCAAAATATTAGAAAATTCCAATTAAGTTTAGCAGCTTATATCTCAAGTTCTAAGTAAAATATCTCAATATTAATTTCATTTGTGAAAAGTAGAAGATAGGAAATCGATTTTTTAAGAATTTTTAAATTTATTCAAAATATTAAAAAATCTCAATTAAGTTCGGCAGCTTTTATCTCAAGAACTAAGAGAGATATCTCCAAATTGACAGAGAAATTCGAGATAGAAGCTCCAATTAGAAATTAAGAGCAACTTCGTAACAATTTTCCAAAGAAAAAATCAATTTTTCAAGAATTTTTAAATTTATTCAAAATATTGAAAAATCCCAATTAAGTTCAGCAGCACATATCTCAAGAACTAAGGGAGATATCTCAAAATTGATTTCATTTTTGGAAAGTAGATGCTCCAATTAATAATTGAAAGTAATTTGACAACAATTTTCCAAAAAATCGATTTTTAACGAATTTTTAAACTTATTCAAAATATTAGATAAAAACCAATTAAGTTCAACAGTTTATATCTCAAGAACTAAGTGAGATATCTCAAAATTGACTTCACTCTTGAAAAGTAAATACTCCAATTAGTAGTTGAAAGTCATTTGGTAACAATTTTCCAAAAAAATCGATTTTTTCAAGAATTTTTAAATTTATTCAAAATATTGAAAAAAACCTAATTAAGTTCAGCAGCACATATCTCAAGAACTAAGAGAGATATCTCAAAATTGATTCATTTTTGGAAAGTGGATGCTCCAGTTAATAATTGAAAGTAATTTGACAACAGTTTTCCAAAAAATTGATTTTTAACGAATTTTTAAGCTTATTCAAAATAGTGGATAAAAACCAATTAAGTTCAACAGTTTATATCTCAAGAACTAAGTGAGATATCTTAAAATTGACTTCACTCTTGAAAAGTAAATACTCCAATTAGTAATTGAAAGTAATTTGGTAACAATTTTCCAAAAAAAATCGATTTTTTCAAGAATTTTTAAATTTATTCAAAATATTGAAAAAACCCAATTAAGTTCAGCAGCACATATCTCAAGAACTAAGAGAGATATCTCAAAATTGATTTCATTTTTGGAAAGTAGATGCTCCAATTAATAATTGAAAGTAATTTGACAACAATTTTCCAAAAAATCGATTTTTAACGAATTTTTAAACTTATTCAAAATATTAGATAAAAACCAATTAAGTTCAACAGTTTATATCTCAAGAACTAAGTGAGATATCTCAAAATTGACTTCACGCTTGAAAAGTAAATACTCCAATTAGTAATTGAAAGTAATTTGGTAACAATTTTCCAAAAAAATCGATTTTTTCAAGAATTTTTAAATTTATTCAAAATATTGAAAAGTCCTAATTAAGTTCAGCAGCACATATCTCAAGAACTAGGAGAGATATCTCAAAATTGATTCATTTTTGGAAAGTGGATGCTCCAGTTAATAATTGAAAGTAATTTGACAACAGTTTTCCAAAAAATTGATTTTTAACGAATTTTTAAGCTTATTCAAAATAGTGGATAAAAACCAATTAAGTTCAACAGTTTATATCTCAAGAACTAAGTGAGATATCTTAAAATTGACTTCACTCTTGAAAAGTAAATACTCCAATTAGTAATTGAAAGTAATTTGGTAACAATTTTCCAAACAAAATCGATTTTTTCAAGAATTTTTAAATTTATTCAAAATATTGAAAAATCCCAATTAAGTTCAGCAGCACATATCTCAAGAACTAAGAGAGATATCTCAAAATTGATTTCATTTTTGGAAAGTAGATGCTCCAATTAATAATTGAAAGTAATTTGACAACAATTTTCCAAAAAAATCGATTTTTAACGAATTTTTAAACTTATTCAAAATATTAGATAAAAACCAATTAAGTTCAACAGTTTATATCTCAAGAACTAAGTGAGATATCTCAAAATTGACTTCACGCTTGAAAAGTAAATACTCCAATTAGTAATTGAAAGTAATTTGGTAACAATTTTCCAAAAAAATCGATTTTTTCAAGAATTTTTAAATTTATTCAAAATATTGAAAAGTCCTAATTAAGTTCAGCAGCACATATCTCAAGAACTAGGAGAGATATCTCAAAATTGATTCATTTTTGGAAAGTGGATGCTCCAGTTAATAATTGAAAGTAATTTGACAACAGTTTTCCAAAAAATCGATTTTTAACGAATTTTTAAGCTTATTCAAAATAGTGGATAAAAACCAATTAAGTTCAACAGTTTATATCTCAAGAACTAAGTGAGATATCTTAAAATTGACTTCACTCTTGAAAAGTAAATACTCCAATTAGTAATTGAAAGTAATTTGGTAACAATTTTCCAAACAAAATCGATTTTTTCAAGAATTTTTAAATTTATTCAAAATATTGAAAAAACCCAATTAAGTTCAGCAGCACATATCTCAAGAACTAAGAGAGATATCTCAAAATTGATTTCATTTTTGGAAAGTAGATGCTCCAATTAATAATTGAAAGTAATTTGACAACAATTTTCCAAAAAATCGATTTTTAACGAATTTTTAAACTTATTCAAAATATTAGATAAAAACCAATTAAGTTCAACAGTTTATATCTCAAGAACTAAGTGAGATATCTCAAAATTGACTTCACGCTTGAAAAGTAAATACTCCAATTAGTAATTGAAAGTAATTTGGTAACAATTTTCCAAAAAAATCGATTTTTTCAAGAATTTTTAAATTTATTCAAAATATTGAAAAAACCCAATTAAGTTCAGCAGCACATATCTCAAGAACTAAGAGAGATATCTCAAAGTTGATTTCATTTTTGGAAAGTAGATGCTCCAATTAATAATTGAAAGTAATTTGACAACAATTTTCCAAAAAATCCATTTTTAACGAATTTTTAAACTTATTCAAAATATTAGATAAAAACCAATTAAGTTCAACAGTTTATATCTCAAGAACTAAGTGAGATATCTTAAAATTGACTTCACTCTTGAAAAGTAAATACTCCAATTAGTAATTGAAAGTAATTTGGTAACAATTTTCCAAAAAAAATCGATTTTTTCAAGAATTTTTAAATTTATTCAAAATATTGAAAAAACCCAATTAAGTTCAGCAGCACATATCTCAAGAACTAAGAGAGATATCTCAAAATTGATTTCATTTTTGGAAAGTAGATGCTCCAATTAATAATTGAAAGTAATTTGACAACAATTTTCCAAAAAAATCGATTTTTAACGAATTTTTAAACTTATTCAAAATATTAGATAAAAACCAATTAAGTTCAACAGTTTATATCTCAAGAACTAAGTGAGATATCTCAAAATTGACTTCACGCTTGAAAAGTAAATACTCCAATTAGTAATTGAAAGTAATTTGGTAACAATTTTCCAAAAAAATCGATTTTTTCAAGAATTTTTAAATTTATTCAAAATATTGAAAAGTCCTAATTAAGTTCAGCAGCACATATTTCAAGAACTAGGAGAGATATCTCAAAATTGATTCATTTTTGGAAAGTGGATGCTCCAGTTAATAATTGAAAGTAATTTGACAACAGTTTTCCAAAAAATTGATTTTTAACGAATTTTTAAGCTTATTCAAAATAGTAGATAAAAACCAATTAAGTTCAACAGTTTATATCTCAAGAACTAAGTGAGATATCTTAAAATTGACTTCACTCTTGAAAAGTAAATACTCCAATTAGTAATTGAAAGTAATTTGGTAACAATTTTCCAAACAAAATCGATTTTTTCAAGAATTTTTAAATTTATTCAAAATATTGAAAAATCCCAATTAAGTTCAGCAGCACATATCTCAAGAACTAAGAGAGATATCTCAAAATTGATTTCATTTTTGGAAAGTAGATGCTCCAATTAATAATTGAAGGTAATTTGACAACAATTTTCCAAAAAATCCATTTTTAACGAATTTTTAAACTTATTCAAAATATTAGATAAAAACCAATTAAGTTCAACAGTTTATATCTCAAGAACTAAGTGAGATATCTCAAAATTTACTTCACTTGTGGAAAGTTGATACTTCAGTTAGTAATTGAAAGTAATTTCGTAACAACTTTCCGATAAATCGATTTTCAAGAATTTTTAAATTTATTTCAAATATTGGAAATTTCTAATTAAGTTCAACAGCTAATATCTTAAGAACTAAGTGAGATATCTAAAAATTTATTACATTTTTGGAAAGTAGATAGTGCACTTAGTAATTGAAAGTAATTTCGTAACAATTTTCCGAAAGGAAATCAAAAATAACAACACTAGTATTGATCTTAATCAAGCTATTACATTAAGTTATCAAAGCTCATCGTCAAACTTTCTGATATAACAAAAATGTTATGTATCTCTCTTTTATGTATCTCTTATTAACATCAAAATAATTTCCAGATATTTCTTTTAGCCACTTTACTAACAATATTCTTTTTTCCAAACTTCTAGGCCTTAGTGTTGTTGAAATACAATCGCTACGTACGCTTAACGGGACATCTTTTATATTTAATGGAATAATATTAATAATTAACAGAAATTTAAATATGTTACTTAGTCCCTTTCTAGAATAAACACTCCATTAATCTAAAAAAAGAATTCAATTACATTACAGTTTTTTCCTTTTAAACTTACACCCAAATCGAATTCTTTTTGTTATAGTTCACAACAAACCGTAAATTTTAACGATGGAAACGACCTCGCACCTATTTTTCAATTCTTTCCCCTAAAGGATTCTTTTTCAAAAACCGTTTCTTTGTTTGAATTTCGCTCGTTAAACGGTTTTGTTAATTTTATCGCCCAAGTTACGAGCTCAAAGAAGAAGTAGGAAGAACATTTTTAAGTTCAAGTCCAACCTTGAATCCTATTCGAACCAATTTTACCTAAAAGGGTTTAAACCGATCGTGAGCTTTAAATATTTGCAACATAAAAGGATTTAAACATTTCGATTTTATTACCCAATTTCCTTTAAAAATGTTTTACTTATATATATATATGGATGTTTTCTCGTTTACTTTTTTCAGTCCCAACGAAGATTCGGTGATGTTAAAGTGTGGGGAAAATTTATTAAATATTTAGGTGTTTTTGTAAGTTATTTTGTGATTTAATGTGTAAGAACCATGTTTGATTCGCGCAGCTTCCATTAATAAAAAGGGATGAAAAGGCGACCATCACGAAAAGGGCGGAGTTGCCCTTATCGACCCAAAGTTCCGAGAGATTTGTTGCTAGGGTAACTATCACCCTCGCATTCTATTCGCGTTTTTGAAATAATTCTCGAGGTCAAATCAAAATTCTTAATTTTGAATTAAAAAATTTGTTGTTAAAAATCCAGAAGAATATGAAACAAAAAAATTAAAACTTGGTAACCGCAACTTCTGCGAGGGCACCTCGAAACGTGTACGTTTTACGACAACCAAGGGAGTCGAAAGGGGTCCAAGGGGGTTTAAGGGGGCTTCTTGAGGATCCACGGCGACGTCGGCATCGTTTTACGATTAATCTAGCGTAGTGGATCCCAGCTTTTCCTTCTCCCGTCTCTTCTTCTTGTTCTTCTTCTTCTTCTTCTTGAGCAGGGGACTCCCCGAGTAATTTATGGTGCGGTCCCGCTGTCACGCGAACCAACCGGCGTAAAAATGCCATTAAAGGCGGCCGCAATATCTCCAAGAGAAGTGAGGTTGCTAAAATGGCCGTTGCGTATAAGATATTTTTTGGTGAGGAATCTTTTTTTTATTATTTTTATTGTTGGTTCTTTTGAAATGGGTCTGCAAAAAGAAGGAAATAAAAAAATTCTAAAAAGCAAAAAAGTTTCTTGTAAGTTTGGGTTTTTTTTGTGGAGGTGAAAAAGACGGAGGAGTCGTAAAGATTTAAAAGGTAAAAGATTGTTGGTGGATAGGTAATGAAGGATACTTTGTGAGTGGGCGTAAAAAATGATATACAATGTAGATTTTGTTTATGGGTTTTAAGTCTTAAATTCATCCAAAGTTAATCTGTTTAAAGCATCATTAACTATGATAATATGATATGATAATTATCTCTTTTACTGCACTTCATTTGACGTACGCAATTGAAATAATCATTTTAACAATTCCCAAAAAGTATTCGCCACATTTAATTGTACAAATGTCTCTTCAATAAGATTAATGCCCGGTTTCTCGTACATTATAGTATTGAGTAGATATCGGAAAATTATATTATTATTTATAATATATTTGGATATTATTAATATCCAAAAATCATAAAAAATACAGGACAACTCAAATAATCTTTATCTCAAAAATGAATAAAGATTTTCTAATTCGGTTCTCACCATGACAAAATAGACACTATCCTCTATAAATCATGAATAGCTCATTAAGATATCTTAAGAATTCGATTTTTTGTGATTTTTTATTAACTTGAGATAGCCATAAATGTTCACATTGAATTTAATGATTTATATCTAAAAATGTATAAATATTTTCAAGATCCGCCTACATCACAAGAAAATAAACACCTTCCTCTATAAATTATGAATAGTTCATGAAGATATCTTAAGAATTCGATTTTTCGTGATTTTTTGAAGCAAGATTATTAATTTCAAAAAAAATCATAAAAAAATAAGTTAACTTAAATAATCTCTATCTCAAAAACGAATAAAGATTTTCTAATTCGGTTCTAACCATAACAAAATAGACAGTTGCCTCTATAAATTTTGAAGTTATCATTAAAGTATCTCAAGAATTCGATTTTTGGTGATTTTTTATAAACTTGAGATAGCCGTAAATGTTCACGTTCAATTTAATGACTTATATCTCAAAAACGAATAAATATTTTCAAAATTCGCTCTCATCACCAGAAAATAGATACTTTCCTCTATAAATCATGAATAGTTCATTAAAATATCTCAAGAATTCGATTTTTGGTGATTTTTAATAAACTTGAGATAGCCGTAAATGTTCACGTTCAATTTAATGACTTATATCTCAAAAACGAATAGATATTTTCAAAATTCGCTTTCATCACCAGAAAATAGATACTTTCCTTTATAAATCATGAATAGCTCATGAAGATATCTTAAGAATTCGATTTTCAGTGATTTTTTAAAGCAAGATTATTAATTTCAAAAAATCATAAAATATTAGGTTAACTTACATAATGTTTATTTCAAAAACGAACAAATATTTTCTAATTTGGTTCTCATCACGACAAAATAGACATTTACCACTATAAATTTTGAATATATCATTAAAATATCTCAAGAATTCGATTTTTGGTGATTTTTAATAAACTTGAAATAGCCGTAAATGTTCACGTTCAATTTAATGACTTATATCTCAAAAACGAATAGATCTTTTTAAAATTCGCTTTCATCACCAGAAAATAGATACTTTCCTTTATAAATCATGAATAGCTCATGAAGATATCTTAAGAATTCGATTTTCAGTGATTTTTTAAAGCAAGATTATTAATTTCAAAAAATCATAAAATATTAGGTTAACTTACATAATGTTTATTTTAAAAACAAACAAAGATTTTCTGATTTGGTTCTCACCATGACAAAATAGACACTTACCACTATGAATTTTGAATATATCATTAAAATATCTCAAGAATTCGATTTTTGGCGATTTTTAATAAACTTGAGATAGCCGTAAATGTTCACGTTGAATTTAATGATTTATATCTCAAAAACGAATAAATATTTTCAAGATCCGCTTTCATCACAAGAAAATAAACACTTTCCTTTATAAATCATGAATAGCTCATGAAGATATCTTAAGAATTCGATTTTCAGTGATTTTTTAAAGCAAGATAATTAATTAAAAAAAATCATAAAATATTAGGTTAACTTACATAATGTTTATTTCAAAAACGAACAAAGATTTTCTGATTTGATTCTCACCATGACAAAATAGACACATACCACTATCAATTTTGAATACATCATTAAAATTTCTCATGAATTCGATTTTTTGTGATTTTTAATAAACTTGAGATAGCCATAAATGTTCACGTTCAATTTAATGACTTATATCTCAAAAACGAATAGATATTTTCAAAATTCGCTTTCATCACCAGAAAATAGATACTTTCCTTTATAAATCATGAATAGCTCATGAAGATATCTTAAGAATTCGATTTTCAGTGATTTTTTAAAGCAAGATTATTAATTTCAAAAAATCATAAAATATTAGGTTAACTTACATAATGTTTATTTCAAAAACGAACAAATATTTTCTAATTTGGTTCTCATCACGACAAAATAGACATTTACCACTATAAATTTTGAATATATCATTAAAATATCTCAAGAATTCGATTTTTGGTGATTTTTAATAAACTTGAAATAGCCGTAAATGTTCACGTTCAATTTAATGACTTATATCTCAAAAACGAATAGATCTTTTTAAAATTCGCTTTCATCACCAGAAAATAGATACTTTCCTTTATAAATCATGAATAGCTCATGAAGATATCTTAAGAATTCGATTTTCAGTGATTTTTTAAAGCAAGATTATTAATTTCAAAAAATCATAAAATATTAGGTTAACTTACATAATGTTTATTTTAAAAACAAACAAAGATTTTCTGATTTGGTTCTCACCATGACAAAATAGACACTTACCACTATGAATTTTGAATATATCATTAAAATATCTCAAGAATTCGATTTTTGGCGATTTTTAATAAACTTGAGATAGCCGTAAATGTTCACGTTGAATTTAATGATTTATATCTCAAAAACGAATAAATATTTTCAAGATCCGCTTTCATCACAAGAAAATAAACACTTTCCTTTATAAATCATGAATAGCTCATGAAGATATCTTAAGAATTCGATTTTCAGTGATTTTTTAAAGCAAGATAATTAATTAAAAAAAATCATAAAATATTAGGTTAACTTACATAATGTTTATTTCAAAAACGAACAAAGATTTTCTGATTTGATTCTCACCATGACAAAATAGACACATACCACTATCAATTTTGAATACATCATTAAAATTTCTCATGAATTCGATTTTTTGTGATTTTTAATAAACTTGAGATAGCCATAAATGTTCACGTTCAATTTAATGACTTATATCTCAAAAACGAATAGATATTTTCAAAATTCGCTTTCATCACCAGATAATAGATACTTTCCTCTATAAATCATGAATAGCTCATTAAGATATCTTAAGAATTCGATTTTCAGTGATTTTTTAAAGCAAGATTATTAATATCAAAAAATCTTAAAATATTAGGTTAACTTAAATAATGTTTATTTCAAAAAAGAACAAAGATTTTCTAATTTGGTTCTCACCATGACAAAATAAACACTTGCCTCTATAAATTTTGAATATATCATTAAAATATCTCAAGAATTCGATTTTTGGCGATTTTTAATAAACTTGAGATAGCCGTAAATGTTCACGTTGAATTTAATGATTTATATCTCAAAAACGAATAAATATTTTCAAGATCCGCTTTCATCACAAGAAAATAAACACTTTCCTTTATAAATCATGAATAGCTCATGAAGATATCTTAAGAATTCGATTTTTCGTGATTTTTTAAAGCAAGATTATTAATATCAAAAAATCTTAAAATATTAGGTTAACTTAAATAATGTTTATTTCAAAAAAGAACAATGATTTTCTAATTTGGTTCTCACCATGACAAAATAAACACTTGCCTCTATAAATTTTGAATATACCATTAAAATATCTCAAGAATTCGATTTTTGGTGATATTTAATTAACTTGAGATAGCCATAAATGTTCACGTTGAATTTAATGATTTATATCTCAAAAACGAATAAATATTTTCAAGATCCGCTTTCATCACAAGAAAATAAACACTTTCCTTTATAAATCATGAATAGCTCATGAAGATATCTTAAGAATTCGATTTTTCGTGATTTTTTAAAGCAAGATTATTAATATCAAAAAATCTTAAAATATTAGGTTAACTTAAATAATGTTTATTTCAAAAAAGAACAAAGATTTTCTAATTTGGTTCTCACCATGACAAAATAAACACTTGCCTCTATAAATTTTGAATATATCATTAAAATATCTCAAGAATTCGATTTTTGGTGATTTTTAATAAACTTGAGATAGCCGTAAATGTTCACGTTGAATTTAATGATTTATATCTCAAAAACGAATAAATATTTTCAAGATCCGCTTTCATCACAAGAAAATAAACACTTTCCTTTATAAATCATGAATAGCTCATGAAGATATCTTAAGAATTCGATTTTCAGTGATTTTTTAAAGCAAGATAATTAATTAAAAAAAATCATAAAATATTAGGTTAACTTACATAATGTTTATTTCAAAAACGAACAAAGATTTTCTGATTTGGTTCTCACCATGACAAAATAGACACATACCACTATCAATTTTGAATACATCATTAAAATTTCTCATGAATTCGATTTTTTGTGATTTTTAATAAACTTGAGATAGCCATAAATGTTCACGTTCAATTTAATGACTTATATCTCAAAAACGAATAGATATTTTCAAAATTCGCTTTCATCACCAGATAATAGATACTTTCCTCTATAAATCATGAATAGCTCATTAAGATATCTTAAGAATTCGATTTTCAGTGATTTTTTAAAGCAAGATAATTAATTAAAAAAAATCATAAAATATTAGGTTAACTTACATAATGTTTATTTCAAAAACGAACAAAGATTTTCTGATTTGATTCTCACCATGACAAAATAGACACATACCACTATCAATTTTGAATACATCATTAAAATTTCTCATGAATTCGATTTTTTGTGATTTTTAATAAACTTGAGATAGCCATAAATGTTCACGTTCAATTTAATGACTTATATCTCAAAAACGAATAGATATTTTCAAAATTCGCTTTCATCACCAGATAATAGATACTTTCCTCTATAAATCATGAATAGCTCATTAAGATATCTTAAGAATTCGATTTTCAGTGATTTTTTAAAGCAAGATTATTAATATCAAAAAATCTTAAAATATTAGGTTAACTTAAATAATGTTTATTTCAAAAAAGAACAAAGATTTTCTAATTTGGTTCTCACCATGACAAAATAAACACTTGCCTCTATAAATTTTGAATATATCATTAAAATATCTCAAGAATTCGATTTTTGGCGATTTTTAATAAACTTGAGATAGCCGTAAATGTTCACGTTGAATTTAATGATTTATATCTCAAAAACGAATAAATATTTTCAAGATCCGCTTTCATCACAAGAAAATAAACACTTTCCTTTATAAATCATGAATAGCTCATGAAGATATCTTAAGAATTCGATTTTTCGTGATTTTTTAAAGCAAGATTATTAATATCAAAAAATCTTAAAATATTAGGTTAACTTAAATAATGTTTATTTCAAAAAAGAACAATGATTTTCTAATTTGGTTCTCACCATGACAAAATAAACACTTGCCTCTATAAATTTTGAATATACCATTAAAATATCTCAAGAATTCGATTTTTGGTGATATTTAATTAACTTGAGATAGCCATAAATGTTCACGTTGAATTTAATGATTTATATCTCAAAAACGAATAAATATTTTCAAGATCCGCTTTCATCACAAGAAAATAAACACTTTCCTTTATAAATCATGAATAGCTCATGAAGATATCTTAAGAATTCGATTTTTCGTGATTTTTTAAAGCAAGATTATTAATATCAAAAAATCTTAAAATATTAGGTTAACTTAAATAATGTTTATTTCAAAAAAGAACAAAGATTTTCTAATTTGGTTCTCACCATGACAAAATAAACACTTGCCTCTATAAATTTTGAATATATCATTAAAATATCTCAAGAATTCGATTTTTGGTGATTTTTAATTAACTTGAGATAGCCGTAAATGTTCACTTTGAATTTAATGATTTATATCCCAAAAACGAATAAATATTTTCAAGATCCGCTATCATCACAAGAAAATAAACACTTTCCTCTATAAATCATGAATACTTCATGAAGATATCTTAAGAATTAGATATTTCGTGATTTTTTAAAGCAAGATTATTAATATCAAAAAATCATAAAATATTAGGTTAACTTAAATAATGTTTATTTCAAAAACGAACAAATATTTTCTAATTTGGTTCTCATCACGACAAAATAGACACTTACCACTATAAATTTTGAATATATCATTAAAATATCTCAAGAATTCCGTTTTTGGTGATTTTTAATAAACTTGAGATAGCCATAAATGTTCACGTTCAATTTAATGACTTATATCTCAAAAACGAATAGATATTTTCAAAATTCGCTTTCATCACCAGAAAATAGATACTTTCCTCTATAAATCATGAATAGTTCATTAAGATATCTTAAGAATTCGATTTTTTGTGATTTTTTAAAACAAGATTATTAATATCAAAAAATCATAAAAGATTAGATTAACTTAAATAATCTCTATCTCAAAAACGAATAAAGATTTTCTAATGTGGTTTTCACCATGACAAAATAGACACTAGCTTCTATAAATTTTGAATGTATCATAAAAATATCTCAAGAATTCGATTTTTGGTGATTTTTAATTAACTTGAGATAGCCGTAAATGTTCACGTTGAATTTAATGATTTATATCTCAAAAACGAATAAATTTTTTCAATATCCGCTTTCATCACAAGAAAATAAACAGTTTCCTTTATAAATCATGAATAGCTCATGAAGATATCTTAAGAATTCGATTTTTCGTGATTTTTTAAAGCAAGATTATTAATTTCAAAAAATCATAAAATATTAGGTTAACTTAAATAATGTATATTTCAAAAACGAACAAAGATTTTCTGATTTGGTTCTCACCATGACAAAATAGACACTTACCACTATGAATTTTGAATATATCATTAAAATACCTCAAGAATTCGATTTTTGGTGATTTTTAATAAACTTGAGATAGCCATAAATATTCACGTTCAATTTAATGACTTATATCTCAAAAACGAATAGATATTTTCAAAATTCGCTTTCATCACTAGAAAATAGATACTTTCCTCTATGAATCATGAATAGCTCATGAAGATATCTTAAGAATTCGATTTTCAGTGATTTTTTAAAGCAAGATTATTAATTTCAAAAAATCATAAAATATTAGGTTAACTTAAATAATGTTTATTTCAAAAACGAACAAAGATTTTCTGATTTGGTTCTCACCATGACAAAATAGACACTTACCACTATGAATTTTGAATATATCATTAAAATATCTCAAGAATTCGATTTTTGGTGATTTTTAATAAACTTGAGATAGCCATAAATGTTCACGTTCAATTTAATGACTTATATCTCAAAAACGAATAGATATTTTCAAAATTCGCTTTCATCACCAGAAAATAGATACTTTCCTCTATAAATCATGAATAATCATGAATAGTTCATGAAAATATCTTAAGAATTCGATTTTTCGTTATTTTTTAAAGCAAGATTATTAATTTCAAAAAATTATAAAAAAATAAGTTAATTTAAACAATCTTTATCTCAAAAACGATTAAAGATTTTCCAATTTGGTTCTCATTATGACAAAATAGACACTTGCCTCAATAAATTTTGAATATATCATTAAAATATCTCAAAAATTCGATTTTTGGTGATTTTTAATTAACTTGAAACAGCCATAAATGTTCACGTTCATTTTAATGATTTATATCTCAAAAACGAATAAATATTTTTAAGATCCGCTTTCATCACAAGAAAATAAACCCTATCCTTTATAAATCATGATTAGTTTATGAAGATATCTTAAGAGTTCGATTTTTCGTGATTTTTTAAAATAAGATTATTAATTTCAAAAAATCAAAAAAGAATAAGTTTTTTTAAATAATCTTTATCTCAAAAACGATTAAAGATTTTCCAATTTGGTTCTCACCATAACAAAATAGACACTTGCCTCTATAAATTTTGAATGTATCATTAAAGAATTAGAAATAGTTAAAATTAACGTGTCTTAATGCATTGAATTCTGTCGTCGACGTTTAACCACATTCAAAAAACATGTGTGCTATAATAACAAAAAAAAATATGAAAGTAGAGATGTTTTCAGTAATGTTAGAAATATATTTTTTATTTATTAAAATACATTTTTTCTCCTTGTGAACTTTTTTTTGTATTTAAATTAATACATGTCTATACAGATAGTACGACGTTTCGAGCGTAGTATTTGCCCATCATCAGGTACATAACAATCTACAAAACATCGAATCACTGTAAATTACCACGCTATTTCAACTTTGGCCTCTCGACCAATCAAGAACTTTCATGTGGTGTACTGCAGGGAAGTGGTCTGGGTCCGTTGCTTTTCTCAATTTTTATTAATAGTGTAATCAAGGTCATAACTTCCAACTATCACTTTTATACAGACGATCTCCAAATTTATATTAGTACAACCGTAGATAAGTTAACCGTCTTAATCGTGATCTTGCTACCGTACTTGATTGGGCTAAGCGTTTTGGATTAAAACTAAATCCTGCTAAAACTCAGCCCATTTTATTTGGTACAAAACTCCTACTAAATAGATAGCCCACTGTTGCTACATCGCAACTTGTCCTTGATGGCGTCAATATCAAATTCTCAGACGTAGTTAAAAATCTGGGAGCTATGATGGATTTAGGAGTTATGAATGTGTATACCTGTTTTCATTCTATTCGAAAACTTAAACGTTTTCTTCCTCCTTATGTCCGTCGTAATCTGTGTTATACGTTAATCTTTCCCCATTTAGATTATGCTGATACTTTTTGCGCTGATTTGTCGATTACACTGAATAACAAGCTACAAAGATTGCAAAATAACTACATTCGTTTCATATTCGACTTGGATCGGTATAGAATCTTGTATAGCCAAACACCCGCATATTTGTTCAATAAATTTACGTTTTTGTCGGCTTACAATCAGTCCACTCGTTCGCAATCTGATTTGTTACTCTTGTTCCCAATTCATCATACCAATATCTACCATAAGTCCTTGATTTTCCTCTGAAATAATCTCCCTCCTGTTATTCGCAAAGCATCTTCGCTTTCATCTTTTAGGGTATCCCTTGCACAACTGCTATTTGCTAACCAAGTGTCTGTATACCAAACTTGTTAATTAAATGTGCTGAAATTACTTCAAATAATTATGTCCTTCTTTCTCTATCTATTTGTCTTACCTTTTATCGTGTATTTTCTTTCTTCTCTCCTTCTATTTTTTTTAATTGTTATTTTTAGCTTCTTTTTAATGTCATATGTGATATTGTTTAAGCTAAGTAATTTTATTTTATTAATTGGGTCCATTGGAAGATATCGTTTTACGCAATAAATCGATCCTTTTGTTAAATAGTTCTTATGACAATAAATCTTATTATTATTATTATGTTTCAATTTTATCTAAAAAAATACGCATTAAGAATGTTACGTAAATGTCCAAGATTCTTTTTTCATAAAGTATCCTCAAACTTTATATCGAATTGATTTAATCAGGTCACAAAGGTTATATCGTTATAGCTTTTTTATTACGTCGTAAACCCTTAAATTTTCTACTGATTCTAAAATCACATTTTTTTAAAAAATTATTTTTATTCTTTGAAATTTTTTTAACCCATAGATTTTGAGTTGTAGACGCTCAAGAAAACAGATCAAAAAAATTGTCTCAACCAATTTTATAAGAAGGCATTCCAGGAATTTACGATTTTTTTATGATTATGTAATCATTTTTGAAGGTCTCAAATTGTTTTTGAGATATCAAGTCTTTAACTCAATCTAAATTTGTAGTATTTCCTTAAATTAAAAAAAAATCCATAATCACTTTTACTAATTTTTATTACTTCAAGATCATATTGAACATATTCATAATTTGACTTTGAATATCTTACCCATTTCTAGGTTTAGACCATAAATTTTAAAAAATATTATCTATGTATTCAACATTATTTTTATGAAATCCCAAACAAATTTATCATGGACCACCCCTAAAACCACCAACACCGTCTGCGAAAAGATAAATTCCCGTGAGATTCCTCATTGAAAGACACCAAAGCGATTCGTCCATATTAAACCAGCTTCCACATTGTTATCTAATCTAAAAAGAACGTCGCCGTCGTAAAAACGTCCGTCTCATCGCGTAGATTTACGACATTTACGAACCGGCCGGTCGTAAATATCAAACCCTCTTCAACGTTTAATTGCAACAACCAAACCAACCCTCTCAAAAAGGACGAGAACGAAACGCGAAACGCTGCGCCATTTTTGCTTTCATCCCCTTCCGTTCACTTCAGCGCAATTCGTCGGGGCGAGGGTTCTTTTTCCCCCTTTTTTCGATACGATCTTTTACGACCCGGTCGTTTCATACCCGCCCTTATTTTTACGATATGGTGCTACGGTTTTAACCAATAAGAGTTGGGATAGACGGTGGGGGTTTTGAATAGGGGGTTGTTTTATGGCCGTGCTGTGCTATATGACGTAATTTATTAATTTTCGTTGGATTAAGTAACAGATGGACGAAAAGAATTTAGGCAATGCGAAAAATCTTGATCCCAATAACATATTTTGTATTTAACGATATTTGAAAAATTAATGGTTTTATACGACACAAAACTAGTTATTAAGAAAAGCAGCATCTCTGTAATATCTCATAAGTTAAAATAAATAAGTTTAAATGTCAAAACACAACATATCCTGCAATCTTTATCATGTTGCAGCACTTTAAACACATGTGGTTTCATGATAATAAGGCATAGCTTAATATACCATATGACACTAGTTTTTAACGTTTTCATAGAACACTTTTGACAGTAATAAAAAATAGCTAAACACCATCTTCAATTAGAAAGGGTAAAGGATGCCTATTCTATACACCTTCAAACTTCAATTTTAACGTACGATCAGATGAAAAAAGATACAAAATGTTGAATTATACAAATACAAAATGATCTAGAAGACCTGAAATGCTTCCAGATGATTAACACTGTTTCCAGAGGACTTGAAATGCTTCCAGACGACTTACAGTGCTTCCAGAGTACATGATGTTGCTGTTACAAGACTTAATTTGCTGTCAGAAGTCTGGATAGTGCTTCTAGATGATTTGATACTGTCTCTAGAAAACTTGATATTGTTTTTATAAGAGTTGAAATATTTGTTGAAGACTGATACTGCTTTTAGATGATTTGCAATGCTTCCAGACGACTTACAATGTTTCTAGAAGACCTTATATTGCTTTTAGAAGACTTGAAATACTTTATAATTACTTGAAATGTTCCCAAAAGACTTTATACTGCTTCTAGATGATTTGAAATGCTTCTAGAAGACTTGAGAAGTTTTCAGAAAACTTGATACTGCTTCTAGAAAATTTTAATAATTAAGACTCGATACTGCTTCTAGATATTTTAAAATGCTTCCAAAAGCCTGGATACTACCCCTGTAAGACTTTATACTGCTTCTAGCAGATTTGAAATGTTTTCAGAAAACTTGAGAAATTTCCAGAATACTTGATACTACTTCTAGAAGAATTAAAAAAGTCTCGACATGGTTACAAAAGTCTCAACATTGCCTCTACTAAGCTTAATATTGCTTCCAGAAAATTTGAAATGTGTCCAAAAGACTTGATACTGCTTCTAGAAGATATAAAATATTTCCAAAACATTTGGAATGCTAACAAAAGATTTGATAGAAAACTTGATATTGCCTCTGTAAGGCTTGAAATACTTCCAGGAAACGAATTTATTTGATACCGAACATATCTTCATTGCAAATCTTTCTTAATGCTGCAAGTTTTATAAATGATAAATCTTCTTTCATGAAATCCCGGGATGAACCCGGGATATACTAAGACTGGACTCCCAAAAAACTGAAATGTACAAGTATCTCAAAATTGAGATTTCATTCCTAAGATGACTAATTGTTTAATTGTTAAAATTTCAATACATTCAAGATGGCATTTGAGCCCCTTAGCGGTCATCTTAGAATCATACATATAAAATTCTTTCCTGCGAGTCTACTATCAAATAATTTCCAGTATTTTCTCTTAGCCACGATTTTATGGCTAATAAAACCTTTTCCTGTAAGTTTAACTATCGACTTACGAAGTCTTTAGAACATAAAGTTAAAATTTGTTTCAATATATGTGTTCTGGTGTACAAAAAAGTGCCTTACGTTCGAAAATAAGTTTTGGTGAAAACAGCTAATAAAGATAAACAGGTCATTTCGTCAGTTTCTAGTTATTTAATATCTTTTCTGTGTTTGCCGATGTTGAAGGTAAATACAAGTGGCGTCAGTTGCTAGTTTCAGATTTCTAAATAAATAATACTGGAGAAGTGAGTTTGTAAATATAATCATGTTGGACGTATTTTACTATTGACTGTGCAAGTTAAAAATAATCTTGGGATTGAACGAGGACACCAGCTGAGTAACCCATCTCTCTGAAATCGCTCGTATTTACGACCCTCTTGGCTTCTTAACGCCATGTACCTTATAAGCTAAAACTATCATGCAACAATTGTGGCAATTAAACATTTCTTGGGATAAAACCCCTCCTTTATCTATTATTGAAGTATGGAAAACATTCAAGAAAAGTCTTTTCCCACTCGATTTGATTCAACTTCATCTTTTTTGCGACGCATCCCAACTTGGGTACTGTACTGTTGCATATTTACATTGTCAAATTCAAAGCACAACTACTACTTCCTTTATATGCGCTAAAGCCCACATGGCACCCTTAAAAACACGTTCTATTCCTCGACTGGAACTATGTGATGCGGTTCTCCTAATTGAGTTCAAGACATCTTATCTCCCAGAATCACTTTTGATTCGATTTTCGAATGGTCTGATTCTCAGGTCACTTTAAACTGGACTTGTTCATTACCTAACAAATGGAAAATTTTTGTTGCTAATCGTTTTACTCAAATTCAGAGTATCTTACCTCCTGAATGTTGGAGACACGTTCGATCATCTGACAATCCTGCTGATTATGGATCACGAAGTCTTCTTTCCGATCAATTAATTACATCCGAATTATTATGGAATTGTCCTTCGTGGTTCACCAAGCATTCAGAGTATTGGCCCTCAACCCCTGAAATCTTACCGGAAATACAAGAAAGCATTAGTAAACAAAAAGTAAATCTTGCTTTATTTAAACGCATTATGGCGTATGTCCTTAGATTTTGTCATCATTGCATAGGTCGTCAAAAATATACTAACATAGCTGTATTACCTTTTGAAACTCAAAATTCGTTGACAACTATCATTCGTTATGTCCAAAAACAGAACTTTTCAACATTACTAAGAGCAATTCAAAATAATCAATTACCAGACATTTGTTTTTAACTTCACTTTGGTTTGCTACCGTTTTCATTTTGATTTTGTGATCCATGGGTATTTTAATATTTTTATCCACAACCTTCATATGACCCTCCTGAAAGTTAGCCATATTTGTGTTTTTCATCTCAATCGAAAAATAAAAACAATCACAAGGTGAAGCTGGATTCAATAAATCTTAATAATAGTTGTTGTTATTGTTTGTGGACTAGGTCAGGAATTGTAGGAGTTCGGACGACAGTTCTTTAACAAATTGTTATCACAGTTGGATTCCAGCTTGGTTTATAAATTTGTACAACAGCAGGTAAATTTCAAAAGTGTCTTGTGCTAACAAGGTTCTCAGGTTGGTTGGAAGATGGCATTTTGCGTCAATGAGGCCTTTAATTAATTTACTTCTAGCGATATCGTATTGATTACATTCAAAGAAGATGTGATCAAAATCACCTACCTCCCCGCATGAGCAAAGTGGGTCTTCTATCAGTTTGATTTTATTGAGGTACTTTGTTGTGAACGCATGGCCCAGTCTTAATCTAGTTATGAGTGTATGAAAATATCTGTTCACATACGGCATTCTCTTAAACCATGGGACTTTTTGGATGTTCGGTTGGATCATAGCATAGTTCGCATCCTTCAGTTTAGAGGTTACCCCCCCATTTCCTTTGCCATTCCGCTTGAATATTTTTTTGTAGCACTCGGAAAATATCTTCCCCGGGTATTTCGATGTCGATAATTTCCTCCCCATGACCCATGCTCGGTAGTTGATCAGCCCTTTCGTTTCCATTGATTCCCGTATGACCCGGTATCCATGCCAGTTGGATTTCAATGCCTCTTGTATGGGCTTTGTTTAGAAGTTCCAATATTTCGATAATAAATGGGTGCGACCTGGTCTTAAAATCGAATTCTTTTACAGCTTCGATTGTACTTTGGGAGTCAGTCAAGATTACTGCCCTCGTCACCTGTTTTGGCAAACAGACTCTTATGGCTATTGATACGGCGAACACTTCCGCCCCAAAGATAGATAGGTAGTCTGGTAAATGTATATGATCATCCAGCCCCAAAGTGGGCGAAAAAATTCCACATGCAACACTTATTGGTTCCTTACGAATCGATCCATCCGTGATGTGCCGCAGTCCACTCGTCTCTCACGTAATTTTCCACTTCCAATCTTGCTAAATTACTTTGTTCATTTCTTGTTCTGTTGCATGATTTAACGCCTGAGATTCTTTTAATTGCTGGGCGCCATTGTCTCGTTTCGTACGGTAAAGAGTGCACTCCTAGAATTCTATCTTTATATATATATGGGAGGTATGGTTTGATCTTTTTAAATATGTCAATAATAAGAGGGATTTTTGATCCCTAGAAGTGTTTATATAAATTAGATTATTTATTTTGTTATTCCAAACGGTTCTAATCTCCGACATGTTTCCAATTACAAATTTGGTTCCTAGAGATTTCACTTTAGCTTCCAGCGACATCTCTCCAACTTCTATGGTAAGAGCGTTTGTGGACGAGGAACTTAAGGTTTCAAGAATAATGCGATAGGTCTGATATGCAATTTTTTGCAGAGAAGACATTGTGGCCACCAGTAGTGGCATCATAATCCGTATTCTAATCTTGATCGAATGACGACCTTGTAAACTGTACTCAAGACGAGTGGGTCCCCACCCCATTTTGTTGAAACGATGGATTTCACGAGGATAATGCCACCTAAACATGCCTTTGATGGTTCGTTGATGTGAAGCCTCCAGCTAAGTCTCGCGTCGATGTGAAAACCAAGATATTTGCAATTTTCGACGTATTGTAATTCTTCTTGATGATAGTGTAAGATGACTCGATTTATGTTTTTTTTTCCTAGTAAAAAGCATAGCTTTTGTTTTTGTGGATAATAGTCTAGTTGTCGGTATTCTAAAAATTCACACAGTACTTCCAATGCACTGTTCGTCTTCAATGCTGCATGATCCACATCATCAAATACCGTATAGATTACCAGGTCGTCCGCATATGTTATAGCTTGGACGTTAAATTTATCTAATTGTTTGTTTAGTCCTAACAAACTAGCGAGAGAGCACTACCCTGTGGAAGTCCCCTGTAATTTATCCTTTGATCCTTTTTTGGAATAGGCACGACGGAGACCTCATTCCATTCAGACAGCAACTCATTATCGTTCCATAGCCTATTATAGATGTTCTGGAGTTCTGCCTTATGCTCGGATGGTAGGTTTTTAAGCATGGAAAACGTTATTTGGTTGATTTATGGAGCAGAGTCTTTTCTATTATGAATTGCTCTCTCTATTTCCGTCATTGCAATTGGAGCTTCGCAACCGTTATTTACCTGTTCGTTTAGAGTTGGATCTTCCCAGGTGAGCTCTTCCAAGAATGGGACATACGCCGGACTTAATATTTTCAAAAATTCTTCATTCCAACCGTTATCTGTTGATGGCCCAGAGTCAATGTTAAAAACTGCTCTCTTATAGATCTTCATGCTTCTCCAGATGTGTCCAATCGGATTTTCTCGGTTCAACGTACTGCAAAAGTTTCTAAAATGCGTTCTCTTCTTTAGGAGAAGTAACTTTTTGGATATCGCTGTGTCTCTTTGCAATTTGAAAATTGATTGCGGTTTTGTCTCTCATAAAAATCTTGATAACAGTGTATTGACCCCATTTGGGTTTCCAGGTTGTTGATATTAAAACACTTGTTACTATCATATATATATTAGTTTATTCTAATTGTTGTTACATGTTAATGGTTTTACTAATACTATCTGGCTACGAATGCTCTCGCTTAGAATTATTGGTTGCTTATGTATTTCATTTGCGCCAATAATTCTATTGCTCAGCGTTATTGTAACGTCGCGCCGATTTCCACTGTGCAACTTAACACTTCCGCTGGCTAGGTGCATTGGACTTTATTTAACCTTTGTTATTTAATAAAAACTGTTTAATTTACAATTTATGTAACAATAATAATTTACGTAATTTGAATATAAAATATGTCCATCACACCTCCCATGGGTTAAGAAAAAAAATGTGTACATAGTGCAAATTTTTTTTTTTTTTTTTTTTTTTTTACCCTTGATACAATTTTACTCTATCTTTATGAACTTCTACAAACTTACGATCTACTTTAATAACTATATTTGGATTCTTAACATCTACCACTTTATATGGTCCCTTAAATATAGAGTCCATTTTACTACCACTTTCATTTTTTAATAATATCTTATCTCCTATTACATAATTTTCTATTTTACATCTTTCATCATATTTCGTTTTACGTTTAATTTTTGATTCCAGCAAGTTATTTTTTGCGTCATTCCACGCCGTTTGAAGTCTAAACTTAAGTTCTTTGGGATAATCATCAAAATTATACAAAGGATCAACGGTACTTGTTAAATTTGATGGTAGATGGCACGGTTTCCCATAAACTAATTCATGCGGGGTATATTTTGTTTCACTATGGACAGTGTTGTTATAGGAAAAACACCAATATGGAACCCAAGAGCTCCATGCATTTGGAAATTTGGAAGTATAAATACGTAAAAATGTACCTAATGATTTATGAGAATTTTCTAAAGCTCCGAGGGTTTGGTGATGATAAGCTGTAGATTTTAAAGTTTTTATTCTTAATAATTTACAAGTTTCCTGAAAAATGGAAGCTAAAAACTCTATCCCTTGATCTGTAACTACTTCATGTGGTATACCGTATCGCAATATAAAATTGTTTATAAATACTCTAGCAACCGTGTCTGCTTCTTTATTTGGAATCGGATATGCTTCAACAAATTTCGTTAATTCACATTGTAATGTAAAAATGTAGCGGTTGTTTTCAAGATCGTTATCAATTGGGCCCACTAGATCTAAGAAAACTTTTTGCATTGCTGTACTAGCAGTGGTGGTAACTGTCAATGGTTCTTTGTGCACTTTTGAATGTTTGAATCTCTGACAATCATCACACCTTCCTATGAAATCCTCTACACTTTTTCGCATTCCTGTCCAAAAATAATATTTTTTTATATTATTATATGTTCTTTTTACACCAGCATGACCGCCAGTTGGTAATAAATGAAAATCATTTAGTACTAGTTGTTGAACTTCTCTATCAATTATATGTTGATTTTTACTGATAACAGTTATTTTTAATTTACTCTTTTTTATTTCATTCTTAAACTTCGACAAATCATTTAATAACGTTGCGCAATTATTAGATTTTATTATTATTAGTTCCGGAATATTATATTCTTTACATATTATAATTAGGTCTCTCAACGACATATCCAATATTGACGTTGATCGAGTTGCCTGTTTTATATAAATTATATTTTTAGTTTTATCATATATGACATTATTTAAAACATACATATTTTTGTCGAGTTTTTTAACATCTTTTGTTGATATTACCTTGAGTTCTACTATGTCTTTATCCACAGAAGGTTTCAATAATTCCACAACACCCGGGTGATCAAGCCTGTTGTCAATATGGACTTTATTAAAATCAGCTGCAGATCGATTGTGTATTTTAAGTTGTTGAGCTCGAGTTACTGCGAATACTTTTGAACTTACGTTATCATTTAGCTCTTTCAATTCACTTGATTCAATGCTAATTCTAGACAATGCATCAGCTGTTACGTTAGTTTTGCCAGTTACATAACTTATTACAAAATCATATTCTTCTAGAGTTAACCTAAATTTAGTTAATCTGCTTGAAGGATTTTTCATACCAAATAAATATAATAACGGTTTATGGTCTGTGAGAATTTGAAACTTTCTACCAAATAAGTACGGTCTAAACTTTTTAACTGCCCAACAGATACCTAACAACTCTTTCTCAATCGTACAATAATTTCTTTCTGCCCTATTCAATGTACGACTCGCGTACGCTACAGGTTTATCATTTTTGTTAGAAAGCACTGCACCTAAAGCAAATCCCGACGCGTCTGTTCTTAAAATGAATTGATTTTTGTCTGAAAAATCAGGATACTGCAGGATTGGAGGTTTCACTAAAACTCGTTTTAACGTTTCAAATGATTTTTGACATTGTTCACTCCATATAAATTTAACTCCTTTTTTTGATAATTGATTTAGTGGTGTTGCTATATCTGCAAAATTTTTGATAATTTTACGGTAATAGTTTGCAAACGCAACAAATCTTTTAGTTTCATTAGCATCTTTGGGTGTGGGATAATTTAACATAATATTGACTTTTTCTGGATCGGGAAGAATTCCTTCAGATGATATAATATGACCCAAGTACAAAATTTGTTTCTTTAAAAATTCGCATTTGTTAGGATTTAGTTTTAAATTTACTTTCCTTAATCTATTCATAACTTTAACTAAATTTTTATTGTGTTGATTTAAGCTACTACCAAAAACAATTAAGTCATCTAAATAAACGAAACAACTTTCATAATTTAATCCTGACATTGCTAACGTCATTGCTCTAGAAAAAGCATTTGGGCTTATTTTTAATCCCATAGGTAACCTTGTTAATTGGTATTGTCCGTTATCTGTAGTAAAAGCAGTGTACGGTCGTGATTTTGGATCTAGTTTGACCTGATAGTAACCCTGTGACAAATCTAAGTGAGAAAAGTATATCGCTCCTGACAATGAATCTAAGATTTCATCTATACATGGTAACGGAAACTTATCATCCCTAATCTGTCTGTTTAAAAGTCTATAATCAATTACTATACGCCACTTTTTATTTCCATTTAAATCCGGTTTTTTCGGCACAATTAATAATGGTGCTGACCATTCAGAAGATGTTTCTTCGATGATACCAGATTTAAGCATCTTATGTACTTGTTTATGAATTTCGTCTTTTTGTGACACAGGTAACCTGTATGGCTTTACATATACAGGCATTGCATCATCTTTCAAATGTATTTTTTGTGAAACATTATTAATTACTGTAAGTGGATCATTTTCCAAGTGGAAAACGTCATGAAATTTTGCACAAATTTTGTCAATAGACAATTTTTCTTCTTTATTAAGACCTGTTTTATTTAAAGTCTTTAGTAATTTATCAATTCTATCTACTGAAAACTCAGTTTCAACAAAAGCACACACATTATAATTTGATAATTTATCTATTTTTGGCGAAAAATTTTTTTATATTTATTTCTCTGTCATTGATGTTTAAAATTTTAACTGGTAACAAATTTTTTATGGATTTTGTAACAATAGCTGCAGAAAATACTCCTTCTGCAATTTCTTCAGGTAAAACAATGTAATCTGAATCACTATTTACTTTAAAGTAACATATTGCTTCGCATTGATTTTCGCGGGAATTGATGTAAAGTTATTACAATTTAACTCTAATGGCAATAAATGTTTTTTCCCGTTATACCAAAAAGAAAAATTAAAATTTTCATAATCTATGATTGATGAGTATTTAGTAAAAAAATCAGAACCCAAAATACCATTAAAATTTTGCGAAAAATCATTTAAAACAAAGAATTCGTGTTGAATTTTTGAATTACCTATTAAAAAGAAAATATCTGCTGATCCTAGCGATGAAGTGGAACCCGATATTCCTTTTAATTCTATGCGTTTCCTTTTGTCATTATTGTAATCTGAATCCGACATACAAGACGTAAAGATAACGCTAATTGAGGCTCCGGTATCAACTAATAATTTCAATTTATTATTTTTGAAATTAACTGTTATAAAATCTGTTTTAAAATTTTATAAAATTAACCATCACAACAGATTGTCTTATTTTTACGGCTCTTTCGCACTCCTTGTCCCACCAAGGGCATGGGTTTATTCGCTTTCTTTTGTCTTTTATGCCAACGCTCTCGACAGCATCATGTATGTTATTAGTGAAACTTGCGTATGATGCTTCACCATTCAAACTGTTGTTTTCCAACATTTCTTTAAAGGATGTCCAGTCCCTAATTGTTGGTTTGTTGATTTTTCTTCTTGTGATTGGTATTGTATATTCATTTAGATCGGGCGTTGTCATTTCTACAAAAACCGGAAAATGGTCACTGCCCAGAGTATCCCAACCCGTGTAACAGTTTATTCTATCGGTGAGATCACGTGAAGCCAAGATTAGATCAATTACGCTTTGACTGCGCTCGTTGTAAGAGAAAAGAGTGGGACGACCGTCATTCACCACATCTAATTCCCTTTCCGTTATAAGATGTTCGAGTGATCTTCCTTTGAAATCAGTAATATTGCAAGACCATCTCCTGTGGTGAGCATTGAAATCTCCGGCGATAATGTATTGGTGATCTGTTCCAAACATCACCTACCTCTAATAATCCGTCGTGAAACGAACATCCGGTGGTATGTATCCTGCTACTACGGTGGTGTTTCGTACTTTTATTTTGATAAAGTATGTATTAATTACTGGATCAACTACATCTAACACTTCATAGTTGAGTGGTTTTCTGATTAGGACCGACAGTCCTCCGTATCCATCTTCCCTCACTTTGCGAACATGACAGTAGTTAGGAGTTGTGAATAAGATGTTTTCATTCAACACATATAATTACAATGTCTTGCATATTATTTCTTAAAAACCCGTACAGACTGACTTTGTTTTTTTAAAAACTTCGAGCATTCCATGTCACTATTCTTATGTTGTGATTATTGAACATTGCTCAGTATATCAAATGGGTTAAGATCTGCGTAAGAAGTACTGATGGAACATGTGCTCGTCGTCTGCTTTCCGTTGATTCATTCGTTCTTATTCTCTCCACGTCCATATTGCTGCTTTGGTAACCTAATTGTGGTGTTTCTGTTCGGAAATCATAATCCCTGTCTCTGTCTTTTGCTCTAGGTTCCAATATGATTTCCTGAGATACTCCGGGAGGGTCTCTCGTGTCACAATTTATTTCGAACAGTAGGTCTGCCGGCATGTCAACCTTTCGACGTTTTTCTGCAACTTTTGGAGGCTTATGGTGAGCAACTGTTTTCCTGTATGAGTGAAACTGTGCTTCTGGTTGGTTTCCTACTGCTGGTGGGATGTGAGCTTTGGGAGTGTGGGTTGTTCTTTGTGTCAGAGTTGGGTAAGATTTATTATCCATGATTATATGTGAAAGTGATGTTGGTTGAGTATTATTTGGCATCATTTTCTGTGTTCTTCATGAGAGGAGCAATTGTACCTCATCATTGTCTCCTTGGTTTTCTTTTGTTTGATGAATTCTGAGCTTGTCCTTTTCGATACAGGCGTACCTCTCTCATTGCTAAGGTAGTTTCCTACGCAAAATAATCAGCAGGGTTCGGCGGCTCGTTCACGTTTCCAGGCTGTGCTCTTGAGAGCAAGGTTGAGGCTTACAGGTCTGGGAATTGTAACTCCCATAAAAGTTACGATAAGAGACAATGTATTAATGTCTCGGTCCTTCCTCATCCACCACCCTTCTTGTAATTCTTCTGACAAGTGGTACACGTTCGTTATCCTCGGTTCTTAGGTGGGTGAGGAGTTTCTCCTCACTGAAGATCGGGTCAATGTTCCTGATTATGGCCTTGCATGATATTCTATGATTAGGAATGAAAATTTTCCAGCCATTCTTAGCAGCTACTTCCGAATCAATAAAATCATTTGCGTTCTTTCTGTTGTCGAACTCAACTTCAATACGGTTTCTTCCCCTCTTTTCTAATTTTTTAATTCCTACTATTTTGTTATTGTACAGTAATTGTCCAATTCTTAGATCCCTCATCTGACATATTTTTATCAATTGATTCGATGCAAGCTGTGAAAGGCGGACAATCCTTCAGGTTATATCTTATTTTTGATCTTAAAGTAAAAGGGATCCCATGACAATATTACATATTGTCATGATTGTATATCATATTACAATATGTATAATATTATACAATGCAATTATAATGAAAAATGATTAATTTTTTGAATGTGGGTGTACTTTAAAGTACCCATACACGCAATTTCTTTCTCAGCTTTGCTTAGAAGATTAAAATTTTCTTTATGAAAATAACACTTTACCACAAATAGTTATATAATTATCGTGATCCACGTGAGTACTGTAATTTTAGGTGCGTATCTCAATGCTAAGTGGCAGAATCGGTATTTCTAAATTAGTAACTAGACTGTAACCAAATGTTGATACCTGATCAATCAAATGTTATTGTTGTGATTTTTTAGTGCCTTCATGTTTCGAAATAGTTCTAGGAAACAGAATTATCGTTTAAATAATAATATAAGTACTATTAAATAACAGAAATTTTCGTCGCGTCCAATACCAATCCTGTGAATTTTAGGTACATAATAATTTAACGCTCTGTACATCTCGACATCATACTTGTTACAATCAGTGTTGAGCAAATCACCGCTCAGCGGACTTATTTCAGATATATTTTTAAATAAATTAGAGGAAGATAAAAAAATAAAAGTAAATCCAATAAACCCACATCATGAAAATATTATCACATGGTTACGTTATGTTGATGACATTTTAGTTGTAACTAAGACAAATGATACAAAAATGATTAATGACCTACATAAATACGTAAATAACCTCCACAGAAACATAAAATTTACTTTGGAAATGAAAAAGACAACAAGCTAAACTTTTTAGATTTTACGCTAATCAGAAAAGAAAATAGGATTGAGTTCGACATATACCGGAAACCGACACAGCACGATTATACACAAAAGTTAGCAGCATTAAGATAATATATACACCGAGCTTTTAATTCAGAACTAAGTCAGAATAATTTTGAAAAGGAAATATCAATAATACAAACTAAAGAAAAAGATAATAATTTCCCCGAAAATACAGTACAAAAATTAATAGACAAAAAACATAATAAAATAAATTTAAAACAAATCTCATCCTTAGACAAGACTATCGATAATAACAAGTTAGATAAATTTAAAACAATTAGTTACCCAGGTACGATATCACACAAATTGAAAAAACTTTTCAAAAAATATAACATAAATCTAACATTCAAAACTACACACACTACTCAAAATATTCTTGATAATAGTAAAGACAAATTTGATATCTTACAAGAAAGCGGTGTATACCAAATAGAATGCAATAGTTGTTAAGCTACATATATCGGAGAGACCGGACGTAATTTCAAAACAAGGATCAAAGAACATTTAACGAAAGAAAATTCGGCATTTGGAAAATACTTACTTTTTAACAACCACGAATTTAATATAGAGAAAAATACAAAAATATTACACAAGAAAAATAAAGGCTATTTATTAGAAATACTCGAAATGTATGAAATAACTAAATTTAAAAAACAAAATCCGGATAAAATAGCATTAAATGAACAAATAAACCATATTACCCCTCCATTATATAATAATTTAAAAAATCCTTTCAAAAATCTTTAAAACCACTTTCCATTTCTATATTCTTTAAAAACAAGTTTTATTTGTCCTCGTGATACCACTGTGTTGTTGTATTTTCAGAAATATATGTTTGTGAACACTTAAAAATGTACAGTGATTGTTTTAACTTTTAATTTGTTAATTGACGTAAGTTTCAAAGTAGACGTAAAATTCTCTTTTATTTTAATATGTGAACCTCTTTATATGCAAATGTCTTCTGAAGATGGTAATGTAATTACCGAAACCGGTTAAGACGAAAATAACAATTTTAAATATCAGTTAATACATGGTAATATTTTATATTTCTATTACAATATCAAGACTTTTGAATACATTCAAGTATTGATATTGCCACTAGAAGACTTGAAATGCTTCCAGAAACTTGCAATATCAAGACTTTTGAATACATTCAAGTATTGATATTGCCTCCAAAAGACTTAAAATACATCTAGAAACTTGCAATATCAAGACTTTTGAATACATTCAAGTCTTGATATCGCCTCTAAAAGACTTAAAATACTTCCAGAAACTTGCAATATCAAGACTTTTGAATACATTCAAGTATTGATATTGCCTCTAAAAGACTTAAAATACATCTAGAAACTTGCAATATCAAGACTTTTGAACACATTCAAGTCTTGATATTGCCTCTAAAAGACTTAAAATGCATCTAGAAACTTGCAATATCAAGACTTTTGAATACATTCAAGTCTTGATATTGCCTCTAGAAGACTTAAAATGCATCTAGAAACTTGCAATATCAAGACTTTTGAATACATTCAAGTCTTGATATTGCCTCTAAAAGACTTAAAATGCATCTAGAAACTTGCAATATCAAGACTTTTGAATACATTCAAGTCTTGATATCGCCTCTGGAAGATTTGAAATATTTCCAGCAACTTGAAATGTTTTCAACAGATTTGAAACGTTTCCGGAAACTTACAATATCAAGACTTTTGAATACATTCAAGTATTGATATTGCCTCTAGAAGACTTGAATGTATTCAAAAGTCTTGATATTACAAGTTTCTAGATGTATTCTAAATCTTCTAGAGGCAATATCAATGCTTAATGTATCCAAAAGTCTTGATATTGTAAGTTTCTGGAAGCATTTCAAGTCTTTTAGAGGCAATATCAATTCTTGAATGTATTCAAAAGTCTTGATATGGTAAGTTTCTGGAAACGGTTCAAGCCTGTTGAAAACATTTCAAGTTGCTGAAAACATTTCAAGTCTTCCAGAAGCAATATCAAGACTTGAATGTATTCAAAAGTCTTGATATTGTAAGTTTCTGGATGCATTTCAAGTCTTCTAGAGGCAATATCAAGACTTGAATGTATTCAAAAGTCTTGATATTGCAAGTTTCTGGAAACGTTTCAAGTCTGTTGAAAACATTTCAAGCTGCTGGAAGCATTTCAAGTCTTCCAGAGGCGATATCAAGACTTTAATGTATTTAAAAGTCTTGATATTGCAAGTTTCTGGATGCATTTCAAGTCTTCTAGCACAATATCAAGACTTGAATGTTTTCAAAAGTCTTGATATTGCAAGTTTCCGGAAACGTTTCAAGTCTGTTGAAAACATTTCAAGCTGCTGAAAACATTTCAAGTCTTCCAGAGGCGATATCAAGACTTTAATGTATTTAAAAGTCTTGATATTGCAAATTTCTGGATGCATTTCAAGTCTTCTAGAGGCAATATCAATACTTGAATGTATTTAAAAGTCTTGATATTGTAAGTTTCTGGAAACGTTTCAAGTCTGTTGAAAACATTTCAAGTTGCTGAAAACATTTCAAGTCTTCCAAAGGCAATATCAAGACTAGAATGTATTCAAAAGTCTTGATATTGTAAGCTTCTGGATGCATTTCAAGTCTTCTAGAGGCAATATCAATACTTGAATGTATTCAAAAGTTTTGATATGGTAAGTTTCTGGAAACGGTTCAAGTCTGTTGAAAACATTTCAAGTTGCTGAAAACATTTCAAGTCTTCCAGAGGCAATATCAAAACTTGAATGTATTCAAACGTCTTGATATTGCAAGTTTCTGGATGCATTTTAACTCTTCTAAAGGCAATATCAATACTTGAATGTATTCAAAAGTCTTGATATTGCAAGTTTTTGGATGCATTTTAACTCTTCTAGAGGCAATATCATGACTTGAATGTATTCAAAAGTCTTGATATTGCAAGTTTCTGGATGCATTTTAACTCTTCTAGAGGCAATATCAATACTTGAATGTATTCAAAAGTCTTGATATTGCAAGTTTCTGGATGCATTTTAACTCTTCTAGAGGCAATATCAATACTTGAATGTATTCAAAAGTCTTGATATTTTAAGTTTCTGGAAACGTTTCAAGTCTGTTGAAAACATTTCAAGTTGCTGGAAACATTTCAAGCCTTCCAGAGGCAATATCATGACTTGAATGTATTCAAAAGTCTTGATATTGCAAGTTTCTAGATGCATTTTAAGTCTTTTAGAGGCAATATCAATACTTGAATGTATTCAAAAGTCTTGATATTGCAAGTTTCTAGATGCATTCTAAGTCTTCTAGAGACAATATCATTACTTGAATGTATTCAAAAGTCTTGATATTGCAAGTTTCTGGATGCACTTTAACTCTTCTAGAGGCAATATGAATACTTGAATGTATTCAAGTCTTGATATTTTAAGTTTCTGGAAACGTTTCAAGTCTGTTGAAAACATTTCAAGTTGCTGGAAAAATTTCAAGTCTTCCAGAGGCGATATCATGACTTGAATGTATTCAAAAGTCTTGATATTGCAAGTTTCTGGATGCATTTTAACTCTTCTAGAGGCAATATCAATACTTGAATGTATTCAAAAGTGTTGATATTGTAAGTTTCTGGAAACGTTTCAAATCTGTTGAAAACATTTCAAGTTGCTGGAAACATTTCAAGTCTTCCAGAGGCGATATCAAGACTTGAATGTATTCAAAAGTCTTGATATTGCAAGTTTCTAGATGCATTTTAAGTCTTCTAGAGGCAATATCAAGACTTGAATGTATTCAAAAGTCTTGATATTGCAAGTTTCTGGAAGCATTTCAAGTCTTCTGGAGGCGATATCAAGACTTGAATGTATTCAAAAGTCTTGATATTGTAAGTTTCTGGAAATGTTTCAAGTCTGTTGAAAACATTTCAAGCTGCTGGAAGTATTTCAAGTCTTCCAGAGGCGATATCAAGACTTTAATGTATTTAAAAGTCTTGATATTGCAAGTTTCTGGAAACGTTTCAAGTCTGTTGAAAACATTTCAAGTTGCTGGAAACATTTCAAGTCTTCTAGAGGCAATATCAAGACTTGAATGTATTCAAAAGTCTTGATATTGCAAGTTTCTGGATGCATTTTAACTCTTCTAGAGGCAATATCAATACTTGAATGTATTCAAAAGTGTTGATACTGTAAGTTTCTGGAAACGTTTCAAATCTGTTGAAAACATTTCAAGTTGCTGGAAACATTTCAAGTCTTCCAGAGGCGATATCAAGACTTGAATGTATTCAAAAGTCTTGATATTGCAAGTTTCTAGATGCATTTTAAGTCTTCTAGAGGCAATATCAAGACTTGAATGTATTCAAAAGTCTTGATATTGCAAGTTTCTGGAAGCATTTCAAGTCTTCTAGAGGCGATATCAAGACTTGAATGTATTCAAAAGTCTTGATATTGTAAGTTTCTGGAAATGTTTCAAGTCTGTTGAAAACATTTCAAGCTGCTGGAAGTATTTCAAGTCTTCCAGAGGCGATATCAAGACTTTAATGTATTTAAAAGTCTTGATATTGCAAGTTTCTGGAAACGTTTCAAGTCTGTTGAAAACATTTCAAGTTGCTGGAAACATTTCAAGTCTTCTAGAGGCAATATCAAGACTTGAATGTATTCAAAAGTCTTGATATTGCAAGTTTCTGGAAGCATTTCAAGTCTTCTAGAGGTGATATCAAGACTTGAATGTATTCAAAAGTCTTGATATTGCAAGTTTCTGGATGCATTTTAACTCTTCTAGAGGCAATATCAAGACTTGAATGTATTCTAAAGTCTTGATATTGCAAGTTTCTGGATGCATTTTAACTCTTCTAGAGGCAATATCAATACTTGAATGTATTCAAAAGTCTTGATATTGTAAGTTTCTGGAAACGTTTCAAATCTGTTGAAAACATTTCAAGTTGCTGGAAACATTTCAAGTCTTCCAGAGGCGATATCAAGACTTGAATGTATTCAAAAGTCTTGATATTGCAAGTTTTTAGATGCATTTTAAGTCTTTTAGAGGCAATATCAATACTTGAATGTATTCAAAAGTCTTGATATTGCAAGTTTCTGGATGCATTTTAACTCTTCTAGAGGCAATATCAATACTTGAATGTATTCAAAAGTCTTGATATTGCAAGTTTCTAGATGCATTTTAAGTCTTCTAGAGGCAATATCAATACTTGAATGTATTCAAAAGTCTTGATATTGTAAGTTTCTGGAAACGTTTCAAGTCTGTTGAAAACATTTCAAGTTGCTGGAAACATTTTAAGTCTTCCAGAGGCAATATCATGACTTGAATGTATTTAAAAGTCTTGATATTGCAAGTTTCTAGATGCATTTTAAGTCTTCTAGAGGCAATATCAATACTTGAATGTATTCAAACGTCCTGATATTGCAAGTTTCTGGAAGCATTTCAAGTCTTCTAGAGGCAATATCAATTCTTGAATATATTCAAATGTCTTGATATGGTAAGTTTCTGGAAACGGTTCAAGTCTGTTGAAAACATTTCAATTTCTGGAAGCATTTCAAGTCTTCCAGAGGCGATATTAAGACTTGAATGTATTTAAAAGTCTTGATATTGCAAGTTTCTAGATGCATTTTAAGTCTTTTAGAGGCAATATCAATACTTGAATGTATTCAAAAGTCTTGATATTGCAAGTTTCTGGATGCATTTCAAGTCTTCTAGAGGCAATATCAATACTTGAATGTATTCAAAAGTCTTGATATTGTAAGTTTCTGGAAACGTTTCAAATCTGTTGAAAACATTTCAAGTTGCTGGAAACATTTCAAGTCTTCCAGAGGCGATATCAAGACTTGAATGTATTCAAAAGTCTTGATATTCCAAGTTTCTGGATGCATTTTAAGTCTTCTAGAGGCAATATCAATACTTGAATGTAATCAAAAGTCTTGATATTGTAAGTTTCTGGAAACGTTTCGAATCTGTTGAAAACATTTCAAGTTGCTGGAAACATTTCAAGTCTTCCAGAGGCGATATTAAGACTTGAATGTATTTAAAAGTCTTGATATTGCAAGTTTCTAGATGCATTTTAAGTCTTTTAGAGGCAATATCAATACTTGAATGTATTCAAAAGTCTTGATATTGCAAGTTTCTAGATGCATTTTAAGTCTTCTAGAGGCAATATCAATACTTGAATGTATTCAAAAGTCTTGATATTGCAAGTTTCTGGAAGCACTTCAAGTCTTCTAGAGGCAATATCAAGACTTGAATGTATTCAAAAGTCTTGATATTGTAAGTTTCTGGAAACGTTTCAAGTCTGTTGAAAACATTTCAAGTTGCTGGAAACATTTCAAGTCTTCCAGAAGCGTTATCAAGACTTGAATGTATTCAAAAGTCTTGATATTGCAAGTTTCTAGATGCATTTTAAGTCTTCTAGAGGCAATATCAAGACTTGAATGTATTCAAAAGTCTTGATATTGCAAGTTTCTGGATGCATTTTAACTCTTCTAGAGGCAATATCAACACTTGAATGTATTCAAAAGTCTTGATATTGTAAGTTTCTGGAAACGTTTCAAATCTGTTGAAAATATTTCAAGTTGCTGGAAACATTTCAAGTCTTCCAGAGGCAATATCATGACTTGAATGTATTTAAAAGTCTTGATATTGCAAGTTTCTAGATGCATTTTAAGTCTTCTAGAGGCATTTTAAATCTTCTAGAGGCAATATCAATACTTGAATGTATTCAAAAGTCTTGTTATTGCAAGTTTCTGGAAGCACTTCAAGTCTTCTAGAGGCAATATCAAGACTTGAATGTATTCAAAAGTCTTGATATTGTATGTTTCTGGAAACGTTTCAAGTCTGTTGAAAACATTTCAAGTTGCTGGAAACATTTCAAGTCTTCCAGAGGCGATATCAAGACTTGAATGTATTCAAAAGTCTTGATATTGCAAGTTTCTGGAAGCATTTCAAGTCTTCTAGAGGCAATATCAATTCTTGAATATATTCAAAAGTCTTGATATTGTAAGTTTCTGGAAACGTTTTAAATCTGTTGAAAACATTTCAAGTTGCTGGAAACATTTCAAGTCTTCCAGAGGCGATATCAAGACTTGATGTATTCAAAAGTCTTGATATTGCAAGTTTCTAGATGCATTTTAAGTCTTCTAGAGGCAATATCAAGACTTGAATGTATTCAAAAGTCTTGATATTGCAAGTTTCTGGATGCATTTTAACTCTTCTAGAGGCAATATCAATACTTGAATGTATTCAAAAGTCTTGATATTGTAAGTTTCTGGAAACATTTCAAATCTGTTGAAAACATTTCAAGTTGCTGGAAACATTTCAAGTCTTCCAGAAGCGTTATCAAGACTTGAATGTATTCAAAAGTCTTGATATTGCAAGTTTCTAGATGCATTTTAAGTCTTCTAGAGGCAATATCAAGACTTGAATGTATTCAAAAGTCTTGATATTGCAAGTTTCTGGATGCATTTTAACTCTTCTAGAGGCAATATCAACACTTGAATGTATTCAAAAGTCTTGATATTGTAAGTTTCTGGAAACGTTTCAAATCTGTTGAAAATATTTCAAGTTGCTGGAAACATTTCAAGTCTTCCAGAGGCAATATCATGACTTGAATGTATTTAAAAGTCTTGATATTGCAAGTTTCTAGATGCATTTTAAGTCTTCTAGAGGCAATATCAAGACTTGAATGTATTCAAAAGTCTTGATATTGCAAGTTTCTGGAAGCATTTCAAGTCTTCTAGAGGCGATATCAAGACTTGAATGTATTCAAAAGTCTTGATATTATAAGTTTCTGGAAATGTTTCAAGTCTGTTGAAAACATTTCAAGCTGCTGGAAGCATTTCAAGTCTTCCAGAGGCGATATCAAGACTTTAATGTATTTAAAAGTCTTGATATTGCAAGTTTCTGGAAACGTTTCAAGTCTGTTGAAAACATTTCAAGTTGCTGGAAACATTTCAAGTCTTCTAGAGGCAATATCAAGACTTGAATGTATTCAAAAGTCTTGATATTGCAAGTTTCTGGAAGCATTTCAAGTCTTCTAGAGGTGATATCAAGACTTGAATGTATTCAAAAGTCTTGATATTGCAAGTTTCTGGAAGCATTTCAAGTCTTCTAGAGGCAATATCAAGACTTGAATGTATTCAAAAGTCCTGATATTGTAAGTTTCTGGAAACGTTTCAAGCCTGTTGAAAACATTTCAAGTTGCTGGAAACATTTCAAGTCTTGCAGAGGCAATATCATGACTTGAATGTATTTAAAAGTCTTGATATTGCAAGTTTCTAGATGCATTTTAAGTCTTCTAGAGGCAATATCAATACTTGAATGTATTCAAAAGTCTTGATATTGCAAGTTTCTAGATGCATTTTAAGTCTTCTAGAGGCAATATTAATACTTGAATGTATTCAAAAGTCTTGATATTGCAAGTTTCTAGATGCATTTTAAGTCTTCTAGAGGCAATATCAATACTTGAATGTATTCAAAAGTCTTGATATTGTAAGTTTCTGGAAACGTTTCAAGTCTGTTGAAAACATTTCAAGTTGCTGGAAACATTTCAAGTCTTGCAGAGGCAATATCATGACTTGAATGTATTTAAAAGTCTTGATATTGCAAGTTTCTAGATGCATTTTAAGTCTTCTAGAGGCAATATCAATACTTGAATGTATTCAAAAGTCTTGATATTGCAAGTTTCTAGATGCATTTTAAGTCTTCTAGAGGCAATATTAATACTTGAATGTATTCAAAAGTCTTGATATTGCAAGTTTCTAGATGCATTTTAAGTCTTCTAGAGGCAATATCAATACTTGAATGTATTCAAAAGTCTTGATATTGTAAGTTTCTGGAAACGTTTCAAGTCTGTTGAAAACATTTCAAGTTGCTGGAAACATTTCAAGTCTTGCAGAGGCAATATCATGACTTGAATGTATTTAAAAGTCTTGATATTGCAAGTTTCTAGATGCATTTTAAGTCTTTTAGAGGCAATATCAATACTTGAATGTATTCAAAAGTCTTGATATTGCAAGTTTCTGGAAGCATTTCAAGTCTTCTAGAGGTGATATCAAGACTTGAATGTATTCAAAAGTCTTGATATTGCAAGTTTCTGGAAGCATTTCAAGTCTTCTAGAGGCAATATCAAGACTTGAATGTATTCAAAAGTCCTGATATTGTAAGTTTCTGGAAACGTTTCAAGCCTGTTGAAAACATTTCAAGTTGCTGGAAACATTTCAAGTCTTGCAGAGGCAATATCATGACTTGAATGTATTTAAAAGTCTTGATATTGCAAGTTTCTAGATGCATTTTAAGTCTTCTAGAGGCAATATCAATACTTGAATGTATTCAAAAGTCTTGATATTGCAAGTTTCTAGATGCATTTTAAGTCTTCTAGAGGCAATATCAATACTTGAATGTATTCAAAAGTCTTGATATTGTAAGTTTCTGGAAACGTTTCAAGTCTGTTGAAAACATTTCAAGTTGCTGGAAACATTTCAAGTCTTGCAGAGGCAATATCATGACTTGAATGTATTTAAAAGTCTTGATATTGCAAGTTTCTAGATGCATTTTAAGTCTTTTAGAGGCAATATCAATACTTGAATGTATTCAAAAGTCTTGATATTGCAAGTTTCTAGATGCATTTTAAGTCTTCTAGAGGCAATATCAATACTTGAATGTATTCAAAAGTCTTGATATTGTAAGTTTCTGGAAACGTTTCAAGTCTGTTGAAAACATTTCAAGTTGCTGGAAACATTTCAAGTCTTGCAGAGGCAATATCATGACTTGAATGTATTTAAAAGTCTTGATATTGCAAGTTTCTAGATGCATTTTAAGTCTTTTAGAGGCAATATCAATACTTGAATGTATTCAAAAGTCTTGATATTGCAAGTTTCTAGATGCATTTTAAGTCTTCTAGAGGCAATATCAATACTTGAATGTATTCAAAAGTCTTGATATTGTAAGTTTCTGGAAACGTTTCAAGTCTGTTGAAAACATTTCAAGTTGCTGGAAACTTTTCAAGACTTCCAGAGGCAATATCATGACTTAAATGTATTCAAAAGTCTTGATATTGCAAGTTTCTGGATGTAAGACTTATGAATACATTCAAGTCTTGATATTGCCTCTAGAATAGTTATGAAAAGACTATTTGATAAAAAGAAAATTTAAGGAAACTGTAAATTTACTTTCTTCGACGACGCTAAATGGCGGCGTTATTTAATTTACTTTTTTTAAATTTTATATTAATTCCTAATCCATTTTATTTCCCAGAAAATAATGAAATAGCACTCAAAAAAAGATGACAATTTACTAAAACACCCTGAACACACAACATTTTTTAAGGTAATAATTTATTTATTATAATCTACTCAAGAATTATCAATAAAAACTAAATTATCTTTTCTTTGAAAGATCAATTTTATTTCCTTTATGAAAATTACTAAGTAGGACAAGAATACACATTGATTGTTCTATCCTCAGAAACCGAAACAATTTTGTTGCTATCCGGGTTATATTTAACACCCCAAACCTAAAAATATAAATAAAATGATTTCAATCAAAATCTTTTGCTTAATTATTATTATTACTTGATCTCCATGTTCCTTAAAAGTATGAATACATTGTTTTGTAGAAACCTCCCAAATCTTAACAGTTTTATCAGAACTTCCCGACACAAAATGAGTACCATCGGGCGAAAAAGCAACACTAAGAACCCAAGAAGCATGTCCGGATAAGGTTCCAACAACGTTCGCTTGATGCCTAAAATCATTTTTTTAATTCAAATTGATTCAGTTAATTAATATTTACACATCATAAAGCTTTAAATGCCCATCATCCGAGGCGGTTAATAAAAATTGCGAATCCGGGGAAAAACATAAAGATCGAATCGGCATGGCGTGTCCTTCTAAAGTGTGCCATAATTTATTTGAAGCAACATCGAAAATGTTTATAATCCCATCAACGGCTCCGCTTGCTACATATTTACCATCAGGACTCTTAAAATTAATCAATTTTTAATCAAAAAAGTAAAATTAAAATAAAAAATTCTCACATAAGCTATACTCAAAGTAAATTTCCCCCGAGTATCCAAAGTTTGGTCCGCTTTCGCAGTCTCGACACTGTACATGGTGATTTTTCCACTATGCGACCCAGAAATAATATATTTATCATCGGGACTAAAAGCAACCGTCCATAAATCAACCGGACCCACTTCAATCGACGAAGTTTTCTCCCCACTTTTTAAATCCCAAATTCTCATGCTTGAATCTAAAGAACTTGAGGCACATACTAAAAAAATGTCTTAATAAAATCCTTAAATTAAAAAATTAATTGATAATACATCTCCCATCGTTGCTTACAGCTACGGAAACAACCCCCAACGAATGTCCTTCTAATTGATGTTTTAGCTCCAATTTATTATCCTTTAATTCCCATACTTTTACTAAATCGTCTAATCCTCCCGTTATCATATAATCAGTTGGGGCATCATCTGAAGAAACCGAATCTCTCGAGTTATCTCCATCGGGGTCTTTAGAATCCTTTTTATCTTTTTGTAAGCGCCCCCAAGCGCAACTCCAAATGCTTTCGTCGTGTGCGTTTTCTTTTTTGTGTAATAAGGAGTACTGAAAATTAATTAAATTAATTTATAAACTAATAAATATGTTTAAAAGAAAATTTACCATTTTAGGATATTTTTTTAGGTTATGTTATGACACAAAGCGTTTGGTGGATTTTGGTTTAGCAGTGTTGCCAAATTTTATTTATATTTATTCTTTATTAAAGAAAAAAATCGTTTTTTTAATATAAATAATTAATCTTTTTTGAATGCAAAAACATAAAGATATTAACAATGGTAATAATAAAAAGATAAATTTTAATTATTTTTAGATTTATTTCGAATTTTATTAATTCGAAATAAATCGCTGTTATCTAGCGTCATCTACCGTCAGTTATAGTAAATATTTTTTAAAATATGTATAAATTTAAAAATTCCTGAAAAATCGATTTTTTGAAAAATTGTTATGAAATTACTTTCAATTACTAATTAGAGCATCTACTTTCTAAATATGAAGTCAATTTGAAAATATCTCTCTTAGTTCTTGAGATATAAACTGCTGAACTTAATTGGGATTTTTCCAATATTTTGTATTAATTTAAATATTCTTGAAAAAACGATTTTTTTTGAAAAATTGTTATGAAATTACTTTCAATTATTAATTGGAGCATCTACTTTCTAAAAGTGAAGTCAATTTGAAAATATCTCTCTTAGTTCTTGAGATATAAACTGCTGAACTTAATTGGGATTTTTCCAATATTTTGTATTAATTTAAATATTCTTGAAAAAAACGATTTTTTTGAAAAATTGTTATGAAATTACTTTCAATTATTAATTGGAGCATCTACTTTCTAAAAGTGAAGTCAATTTGAAAATATCTCTCTTAGTTCTTGAGATATAAACTGCTGAACTTAATTGGGATTTTTCCAATATTTTGTATTAATTTAAATATTCTTGAAAAAACGATTTTTTTGAAAAATTGTTATGAAATTACTTTCAATTATTAATTGGAGCATCTACTTTCTAAAAGTGAAGTCAATTTGAAAATATCTCTCTTAGTTCTTGAGATATAAACTGCTGAACTTAATTGGGATTTTTCCAATATTTTGTATTAATTTAAATATTCTTGAAAAAACGATTTTTTTTGAAAAATTGTTATGAAATTACTTTCAATTATTAATTGGAGCATCTACTTTCTAAAAGTGAAGTCAATTTGAAAATATCTCTCTTAGTTCTTGAGATATAAACTGCTGAACTTAATTGGGATTTTTCCAATATTTTGTATTAATTTAAATATTCTTGAAAAAAACGATTTTTTTGAAAAATTGTTATGAAATTACTTTCAATTATTAATTGGAGCATCTACTTTCTAAAAGTGAAGTCAATTTGAAAATATCTCTCTTAGTTCTTGAGATATAAACTGCTGAACTTAATTGGGATTTTTCCAATATTTTGTATTAATTTAAATATTCTTGAAAAAACGATTTTTTTGAAAAATTGTTATGAAATTACTTTCAATTATTAATTGGAGCATCTACTTTCTAAAAGTGAAGTCAATTTGAAAATATCTCTCTTAGTTCTTGAGATATAAACTGCTGAACTTAATTGGGATTTTTCCAATATTTTGTATTAATTTAAATATTCTTGAAAAAACGATTTTTTTGAAAAATTGTTATGAAATTACTTTCAATTATTAATTGGAGCATCTACTTTCTAAAAGTGAAGTCAATTTGAAAATATCTCTCTTAGTTCTTGAGATATAAACTGCTGAACTTAATTGGGATTTTTCCAATATTTTGTATTAATTTAAATATTCTTGAAAAAACGATTTTTTTGAAAAATTGTTATGAAATTACTTTCAATTATTAATTGGAGCATCTACTTTCTAAAAGTGAAGTCAATTTGAAAATATCTCTCTTAGTTCTTGAGATATAAACTGCTGAACTTAATTGGGATTTTTCCAATATTTTGTATTAATTTAAATATTCTTGAAAAAACGATTTTTTTGAAAAATTGTTATGAAATTACTTTCAATTATTAATTGGAGCATCTACTTTCTAAAAGTGAAGTCAATTTGAAAATATCTCCCTTAGTTCTTGAGATATAAACTGCTGAACTTAATTGGGATTTTTCCAATATTTTGTATTAATTTAAATATTCTTGAAAAAACGATTTTTTTGAAAAATTGTTATGAAATTACTTTCAATTATTAATTGGAGCATCTACTTTCTAAAAGTGAAGTCAATTTGAAAATATCTCTCTTAGTTCTTGAGATATAAACTGCTGAACTTAATTGGGATTTTTCCAATATTTTGTATTAATTTAAATATTCTTGAAAAAACGATTTTTTTGAAAAATTGTTATGAAATTACTTTCAATTATTAATTGGAGCATCTACTTTCTAAAAGTGAAGTCAATTTGAAAATATTTCTCTTAGTTCTTGAGATATAAACTGCTGAACTTAATTGGGATTTTTCCAATATTTTGTATTAATTTAAATATTCTTGAAAAAACGATTTTTTTGAAAAATTGTTATGAAATTACTTTCAATTATTAATTGGAGCATCTACTTTCTAAAAGTGAAGTCAATTTGAAAATATCTCTCTTAGTTCTTGAGATATAAACTGCTGAACTTAATTGGGATTTTTCCAATATTTTGTATTAATTTAAATATTCTTGAAAAAACGATTTTTTTGAAAAATTGTTATGAAATTACTTTCAATTATTAATTGGAGCATCTACTTTCTAAAAGTGAAGTCAATTTGAAAATATCTCTCTTAGTTCTTGAGATATGAACTGCTAAACTTAATTGGGATTCTTTCAATATTTTGTATAAATTTAAATATTCTTGAGAAAACGATTTTTTAGAAAAATTGCTATGAAATTAGTTTTAATTACTTATTAGAGCATCTACTTTCTAAATATGAAGTCAATTTGAAAATATCTCTCTTAATTCTTGAGATATAAACTGCTGAACTTAATTGGGATTTTTCCGATATTTTGTATAAATTTAAAAATTCCTGAAAAACCGATTTTTTGAAAAACTGTTATGAAATTACTTTCAGTTACTAATTGAAGTATCTACTTTCTAAAAGTGAAGTCAATTTGAAAATATCTCACTTTGTTCTTGAGATATAATCTTCTAAACTTTATTGGGATTTATCCAATATTTTGTATAAATTTAAAAATTCCTGAAAAATCGATTTTTTGAAAAACTGTTATGAAATTACTTTCAATTACTAATTGGAGTATCTACCTTCTAAAAGTGAAGTCAATTTGAAAATATCCCACTTTGTTCTTGAGATATAATCTTCTGAATTTAATTGGGATTTATCCAATATTTTGTATAAATTTAAAAATTAAGTTTATATCTTAAGAACTAAGTAAGATATTTTCAAATTGACTTCACTTTTAGAAAGTAGATGCTCTAATTAGTAATTAGAAGTAATTTTATAACAATTTTCCTAAAAAATCGTTTTCTCAGGAATATTTAAATTTATACAAAATATCGGAAGAATCCTAATTAAATTCAGTACTTTATATCTCAAGAACTAAGTGAGATATTTTCAAATTGACTTCACATTTAGAAAGTAGATGCTTCAATTAGTAATTGAAAGTAATTTCATAACAATTTTTCAAAAAAGCGAATTTTCAGGAATTTTTAAATTTATACAAAATAATGGAAAAATTTCAATTAAGTTCAGCAGTTTATATCTCAAGAACTAAGTAAGATATTTTCAAATTGACATCACTTTTAGAAAGTAGATGCTTCAATTAGTAATTGAAAATAATTTCATAACAATTTTCCTAAACAATCGTTTTTTCAAGAATATTTCAATTTATACAAAATATCGAAAGAATCCCAATTAAGTTCAGAAGATTATGTCTCAAGAACTAAGTGAGATATTTTGAAATTGACTTCACATTTAGAAAGTAGATGTTCTTAGTAATTGAAAGTAATTTCATAACAATTTTCCTAAAAAATCGTTTTTTCAAGAATATTTAAATTTATACAAAATATCGGAAGAATCCCAATTAAGTTCAGCAGTTTATATCTCAAGAACTAAGAGAGATATTTTCAAATTGATTTCATATTTAGAAAGTAAATGCTCTAATTAGTAATTAAAAGTAATTTCATAACAATTTTCCTAAAAAATCGTTTTCTCAAGAATATTTAAATTTATACAAAATATCGGAAGAATCCCAATTAAGTTCAGCAGTTTATATCTCAAGAACTAAGTGAGATATTTTCAAATTGACTTCACTTTTAGAAATTGAATGCTCCAATTAGTAATTGAACGTTATTTTATAACAATTTTTCAAAAAATCGAGTATTCAAGAATTTTTAAATTTATACAAAATATTGGAAAAATCCCAATTAAGTTCAGCAGCTTATATCTCAAGAACTAAGTGAGATATTTTCAGATTGACTTCACTTTTGTATATGTTTCAATTAGTAATTGAAAGTAATTTTCGTAACAATTTTCCAAAAAACCAATTTTTAAAGAATTTTAAAATTTATACAAAATATTAGAAAAATCTCAATTAAGTTTATCAATGTCATTTGTGATTAAAATTAGTTAAAATGTCAAAATACTAGGCCTTTTGACTATATGGCTAGCAACTTAATAATTTAACCCAAATATCGTTAGAGTCTTTTTATATCTGAGGGATTTTTTATCTGTGAGATAACTTGAGATAGTAAGGCCCATGGTTACTGTAATTTCGCTTGCCACGATCCGATGGTTAAATTTAACAAAAGGTGAATAAACTGAGCCTAAAAGTAAGGCTAGGTACTACCATCTTCTAGTTACACTATCTAACAGATTATTACCATGATTACGGCTATTTTACGCGCTGATTGGCTAGTAGATGGATTTATATATAAGATAATTTTAACTAAAAGCTGATAGTAATGGACCAAACTCCCACTGTTACCCTTCAAAACGCGTTTTTCAGTATCTGGCCAACGTGGTACAATACGCTTTACGGACCAAGGTCTTCGAGGTTTTGGATTAGAATTAGGAGACTGGTTTCTTTATAAATGAAAATGTATTTCTTTCTTATCTGAGGTTGAGTTATTGTCTAAGTTTAAAGTTTCAAAGTTATATATTTAAATAAAAGTTTAATTAGAGAACATACGCGTCTTAATTGTATTAAAAATTAATAAAAAATATTAAAAAGTGTATTAAAAATTGAATTTGGCGGTATTTGATAATAGTTAGGAATCGCTCCGTTCGAGAGTGCTAGCCTTGTTTATAGATATACATAGTTATTCAACCTGTCGAGATGGATTGCTCTAGCTCCTGCTGTCTATAACGGCAAACGAGAGAATTTTTATTTATGAATGAACTTGTAGTATAAGCTGCATACTCAAATTACAAAATTAATATGATAAACCATCTTACAAATAAGACATCTTACACATAGTAATTCAAGTCAGAAAAGATCCAGGAGATACCATAGAAGATCCAGCATTAAATATCGAAAACTTATACTTTTCTCTCTCAATCTGGGTTACATCGAAAAACTCTTCGACCAACTGTATTGCTGAAAGCAGTTTGATGATAAAGTCAGTTGAATAAAGAAACAAATAGCAAAAAATACGACAGATATGTACGAACTGTTCACAAAGGTAATAAAAGAGGTTGAATCAATTTTTAGCAAACATTTTTGTTTTGTCATAATTATCTAGCGGAGACAGTCTTTCTGAAAGAGCTCAAGCTGACGAAGATAACACCTACATACAAAAAAAAATTGATATACACAATAATTATAGACCAATATAGATACAAATTTTGCCAACCTTATCAAAACTACCCTTGTCAATAATAAACAATACATTATCAAACTATAACAAATTGCCTACAATCTGTCAATATGGGTACCAAAAACATGGTAATAATCTACGTTTCAGCGACTTAATCATACATAGGCGCCGATTTTTGAAAATACATATGGGTGTTAGAAAAAAGTGGATTCCAAAAAAAAAGGTTCGAACCTCAGACCCAAGTACAATAGTTGGATTTGGTTTGCTTAGCTGGGTTAAGATTGATGGATCAACCTAACCCAACTAATTAACAATGTACCAACAATATTTTATGCTAACTAGCTAGTTGGGATTACATCTTCTATATTATTAACAATTTTAAAGAAAAAATAGTTTCGGTTGACTTCGAAAACGTCAGCCGCCTCAAGTAAAGTGAACAATTCTTTAATACTTCTTCCTTAAACAATAAGTAATCTTAACTGACTGGTTGGGTTGGGTTAAGTGAACCGGGTTAACATTGATGGCTCAACCTAACACAAGCTCTTTTTTGCACTTAGGAGGAGAAAAATGCTTTATGCACTAACCCTGGTCAGATATGCGCATGATAGAAAATTTTATCTAACCATCAGTGTAGAACTGCGTCGGCGACAGGGATTTTTTTGTGCCAGCCTCATGCTGGTTATACCACTAAAAAACTCCCCTTTTTTCCTTGCCTATTGGATATTGTCCGGACTACCTTACGCATTACAGCTGATTGCTTTGGCGATTTTATTGTTGTTATTTGCTTCTATTTATTTAACTTTCTCCACCTTTTACTATTCGCCAGATTTTTGTTGCCACTTTGGACAGAACCCATCAAATCCTCTTCCTCTATCCTTCATTATTCCTTCCTCCATTAATAATAAAACATTTCGTCAATTTTTTAATTGTTATTAATTATCTCTATACCTGGTCAAGGGGAGGGGAAAAGCAACTCCCCTTGGTTGTTTTGTTATACAGATTTTCTTCCTCGAATATATATCATCCTGGTAATTCTCCTGTTTCTGATGGTTTCCACACGCGGGTGAATTTATAAAACACAACACAAAAGCGACCTATTATTTTTTCAATAATATTTGTCCATTTATCATACCTAGATCGGGGGAGATAAAACTGCCTCACTTGCTCCTCTTCTGAATTCTTTTTCTTTTCCTCTCTCTGCCCTCCGCAATGAGTTTCTGGCGAACACCGTTTACAACATTCTTTTTTGATTTCCCCAGTAAAAACTTCTTATTGCTTCCTTCGGGACCTCCTTTGTAGCGATTGCGTAGTGGAGTCCTTTGATCAGTTCTATGGTTTCTTCTTTCGTTAGTGAGACACTATATCTTCATGACTGATTCTGTATTCGGCTTACCAATGATTCAAACTTGATGTGTGTACCACGGGTCTTCTGAAATTCTTAATTCTTCTCCATTGTTAGTCTGTCCACTTTATCATATTTTATATTATTAAGTGAGCCTCATGCTGGTTATACCACTAAAAAACTCCCCTTTTTTCCTTGCCTATTGGATATTGTCCGGACTACCTTACGCATTACAGCCGATTGCTTTGGCGATTTTATTGTTGTTATTTGCTTCTATTTATTTAACTTTCTCCACCTTTTACTATTCGTCAGATTTTTGTTGCCACTTTGGACAGAACCCATCAAATCCTCTTCCTCTATCCTTCATTATTCCTTCCTCCGGATGAGTTATAACAAATCATAAAACATTTCGTCAATTTTTTAATTGTTATTAATTATCTCTATACCTGGTTAAGGGGAGGGGAAAAGCAACTCCCCTTGCTTGTTTTGTTATACAGATTTTCTTCTTCGAATATATATCATCCTGGTAATTCTCCTGTTTCTGATGGTTTCCACATGCGGGTGAATTTATAAATCACAACACAAAAGCGACCTATTATTTTTTCAATAATATTTGTCCCTTTATCATACCTAGATCGGGGGAGATAAAACTGCCTCACTTGCTCCTCTTCTGAATTCTTTTTCTTTTCCTCTCTCTGCCCTCCGCAATGAGTTTCTGGCGAAGACCGTTTACAACATTCTTTTTTGATTTCCCCAGTAAAAACTTCTTATTGCTTCCTTCGGGACCTCCTTTGTAGCGATTGCATAGTGGAGTCCTTTGGTCAGTTCTATGGTTTCTTCTTTCGTTAGTGAGACACTATATCTTGATGACTGATTCTGTATTCGGCTTACCAATGATTCAAACTTGATGTATGTACCACGAGTCTTCTGAAATTCTTAATTCTTCTCCATTTTTAGTCTGTCCACTTTATCATATTTTATATTATTAAGTGTGTTGTATATGTAAACAACTTGATTTGTTCAAAATCCTTTTAATTAAAACTATTGTTACAATGGTATATCGTTACAATTTTCTTACACCGTGTTCACTGTAATTTTTTAGGTTCTGTCCGTTATGTCGAACGTGTGTATCTGTGTATGTGTATGTGTATGTGTGTGTGTTTGTGTGTATATATAACAATTATCCCTTAGGAAATTTTAAAGATTTAATCTATTAGGTGGTTTCCTAATTCTTTCAGATCGTCGTACTTTGGTAATTGGTGTAGTTGTCATCTTTGAAGGAACAATTGTTGTTTTCTCGGGAGTTTCTATTCTTTCCTGTGGAAGTTTACGCGGCGTTTCTATTTTCGGAACTTCTTTTGTAACTTCTGGGTTTCCTTGTTGAATATTTCGCGTTATTTCTTCTTCCGGTAATCGTCTTTCTTGAGTAATAATCTTCCCCTCGTATGGCAAAAGTTGGTCTCTATGCCTTCTTTGAATTTTACCTTGAATTTCAATATCATAATGTAGAGTTCCTCTTTTACCCACTATGGTTCCAAAATTCCATTTATCAGTTGGATTTGTATAATTCCTAGATTGTACTTTAGTTCCAATTTTTAAGATATCTTTTCGGTCTCCGTTTGGCATCAAATTTCTTTCATTAATTTCTGTTCCAACATCTTCTCGTATTAAATCTATTCTAGTTCTTATCTTTCTGTTGAACAACATTTCTGCTGGGCTAATCCCAGTTGTTGCACTCGGCGTTTTTCTATATTGCATCAGAAATCTACATAGATTCAGTAACAAATCACCTTCGCCAATTTGTGCTCTTAAACTTTTCTTGACTGTTTGAACATATCGTTCTGCCTGTCCATTAGTTGCTGGATGATAAGGGGCAGTTAATTTATGATTTATTCCATTGGATTTTACGAAATTTATAAATTCGTGTGATGTGAAATTAGTACCATTATCTGATACAATTGTATATGGTAATCCAAATCTTGAGAATATTTCTCTAAGAATATTAATAGTAATTGTTGATGTTATTGACTTAGTAGATATTACTTCTATCCATTTCGAGTAAGAATCGACTAAGATAAATAAATAAGTACCATGAAATGGTCCAGCGTAGTCTATGTGCAAACGCTGCCATGGTTTGGTTGCATAATCCCAAGGATGAACAATACTTTTAGTAGGATTATTTCTATTTCGTGCACAACTGATGCATTGTTTAGTTAAATTGTCGATATCGGCATCAATACATGGCCACCATACGTAACTTTGCACCAGAGATTTCATTCTTACGATTCCAGCATGTGCCTGGTGTAATTCTTCTAGAATTTTTTCTCGCAATTCCTCTGGTATCACTACTCGAATTCCTCGTAATAAACATCCGTCTTGAATAGTGAACTCTTCTCGTGGGAATCCGTTCGGCATTTCACCGTCTGTTTCGATTGCAATATAAATCCTTTTCAGCAATGGATCTCGAAGTGTAGCTTTTCGTATTTCATTCTTCGTTACAGGCAATTGTTCGATTTGGTTGATTTGGAATAATTCATGAGAATCATGATTTAGACATGACGCTTTAGAAACTGGCGTTCTGGATAAATAATCCACATTAGCATGGGCCTTGGAGTTGCGGTACTTGATGTCATAATTAAAACCTGAAATATAGTTAGCATAATGGATTAAACGAATAGCTGATGTAGCAGGTAAATCTTTTTGTGGATGAAAAATTCGCACTAATGGTTGATTGTCAGTTATCAGCGTAAATCGTCGTCCATAACAATAATGAAAGAACTTCCGCATTCCCCAAACTATTGCAGTTGCTTCCCTATCCAGTTGACTGTAGTTTTGTTCTGCTTTCTTTAACCCTTAATTAGGCGCGTCAAAAAAATAACATAATTGGTCGCGCGGTGTATTTTAAGCACCACCAATAATGTAGTGAAATTATCAAGTGTTTCAATGAAATACTTTTATGTTTTTGGTTTTTGTTTATTTAAGATATAATAAAATATCGTTTACGGGAAATAAACTACCAAAATAACATAGACTTTATTGTGACTAAAACAGAAATGGACGTTTACAAAAAAAATTACAAGAAAATAAACATAACTCTAAATAATAAATATAAATTAATACTTTGATTCCTAAAAAATATTCCAGAATATGAAATACTCTATCAATTTTCATCTTCTTGGATAGTGTCCTCTGAGCATTGTTTACAACGTAAGCATTTTTTGCTGTGCTCCTTACACACAAATAAATGGCAAAGATCACACCGCATAGTTGTTACTATATTCTTCCTTTTGCCGCAAATATGGCAGCTGCTTCTAATTTTTGGTGGTGGTTCGTCTTCTCTTTCCCTCTCTTCTTCCTCCTCGACGTGTTTCTTCAATATTAGTTTTATATCTAAAGGTAAACTTTTATTACGGAGACGATCACGGAAATAAGACTTCATAAGGCTAATAGCAAGTGTTTTTAGAAACAGTCTTCTTGTGACTGCTTTATTGGAAATGTTATTATACAATATTTGAGCGTTTATTCCGGAAATATTTAGCAAGTGAAAAAATGTACACAAAGACCACCTCTTTGTTCTTCTTGATACTGAGTAATTTGAACAAAGTTGATCAACGGTATCTACACCGCCTTTCGTCATGTTATAGTCGTGAATTACTTCTGGCTTCTTTGTGTCCTCATTTAGGGAGTTGTCATTATGCATGGTTGAAATTAAAACAACAGATTTATTTTTCTTGGGTACATAGGAAGTAATTGTGATTTCTTGCTGGAAACCAAATAAAGAGGACCCAACTTCTCTCTTTTTATTAGGCAAAAACTCAGGAGGGATTTCTCTCTTATTTTTTCGCAACGTCCCTAGGTATGTGATTTTATTAGCAAGTAATGACTTTGCTAACTGATAACTGCTATACCAATTATCGCATTCTTTCCTTTTACATGATCCACTAATCTTGAAACAATATCTGCAGGTGTGTTGATAAAATAAGGCCCATTTGGCTGCTTTCCGCAATAAATTTCTATTTTACTAGTGAAGAAACTTTTAACATCGCAAAGTGCAAACATTTTGATACCGTATTTTGCCGGTTTGCTTGGTATATATTATATAAAATTGCAACGCCCTCGAAATGGAACTAACATTTCATCGATTGTCATGTACTCGCTTATGCAATAAGTCTTTTTACAGTTTTCGTTTAGAGCATCCAATATCGATCTAATTGGTGCTAGCTTATCCAGTTTACGTCTTTGTTCCCTTGTCGTTATGTCATCAAATCTCAGAACTCGTAATATAAAAACAAATCTCTTATAGTTCATGCAGGCTCGAAATATCTCAATACCTGTACCATCAGTTGCCCATAACTCCAAAAAAGTTGTATGCTTGGCTCGTTTCATGCCAGATAAGATAAGAAAAGTAACCCAATAAATGCTAACATTTCATGTTTAGATATATATTTGCAGTCCCTTTCCCTTTGAAATTTCTGTTTTATACTATTTATATATTTATTTGAGTACATAATAATTTCATGTATCATTTCTATTGAAAATATTTTCAAAAAACTGTCTATCACGTTTTCTATATCGCGAGCATCCAATTTTGGCCCTGGCAATATTTTGACTAAATTACGTGCCTTTGTACTTACTGCCTTACGAACTAAACTTACTTTAGACCATTTCGTCGTCTTATCTTTGCCAAAATAAAATTTATCACTGAAAATTTCAGTATCTAAATTTTCTTCTTCACTATCATCGGTTGAAATTTCAGAATTGCTGCCATGCTCACTAAACGACACTTCTTCATCATCCAGATCATCGTCCTCTTCGTCATCTATTTCTACAAATGTTTCGTCTTTATCAACGTCTATAAGGAGCCCCAGTTCTTGATTTATTTCTTTCTTTTTTGAACTTCTGGTTTCCATCTTATCTATAATAAATAGAAATAAATAAAATGAAAACAGAAAAAATTATAAAATACCAAATCCGTAATAAAATAAAAATGTATAAAGATGTATACAATAAAAATAATGTAATAATATAAAAATGATGTAATAAAATAAAAATGATGTAATAAAATAAAAATGATGTAATAAAAATAATTGTAAAAAAAATAAAAATGTACTTACATAATTGGTCGCGCGGTATGCTTTAAATACCAACTTTTCTAAAACTCAAAATAACCACTTTCTAGCACGTTTTAACAAGCCGACGTGATACACCGCTAAACACAACAGTAAGATAGTAAGGTACCTAGCGGCGCAGAGGGAGAAACGCCATATAACTATTTTTATTGGACATTTTTTGTAAATGGTGTACAAAATACACCAGCGCGTCTAATTAAGGGTTAAGGATCTTGAAGCATAGGCAATTGGTCGTTCACTTCCATCTGGCATCGTATAGGAAATAACAGCACCAAGTCCTGTGGGTGAAGCGTCGGTAGCCAATGTCAATGGTAATTCAGGATCGAATGGCGTTAGAACTTTTGTACTTGTAAGGGTCTTCTTTAGGTTAATAAATACATTTTCGCATTGTTTACTCCACATGAATTTAACATTGGTTTTTAATAATTGGTATAAGGGATATAATTTAGATGCTAAGTTCGGTAAAAATGACTGGTAATAGTGAACCAATCCCAGAAAACTTCTTAATTGTGAAACATTTGTTGGCCTTTCACTTCTTAAAATTGCTTCGACTTTCTCAGGTGCAGTATGTAAACCCTTTGCATCTATTATGTGTCCCAAGTAAGAAATCTGTTTTCTAAAAAACTGACACTTTTTCTTGTTTAAGTGTAAATTGTTCTGACTCAGTCTCTGCATAACTGCATGTAGACGATGATATAATTCTTCCATAGTTGCACCTTGAACTGCGATATCGTCGAAGAAACAAACGACACCATCCAAATCTTGCATCAATTTATCCATGAATCGTTGCCATGCAGATGGAGCAGTTTTAACTCCGAACATTAATCTCTTCACCTTGTAAACACCTTTGTGCGTAGAAATCGCCTGGATCATGGAACTTTCTTCGTCCATCTTCATATGAAGGTAAGCGTTTGCTACATCGAGCGTACAAAAATACTTGGTGCCCTTTATTTTATTGAAAATATCCTCTATTCTTGGAATCGGGTAACGGTCATCTTGCACATATTTATTTATGGTAATGTTGTATGCTGCACATATTCTTATTCTTCCATCTTTTCTTGAAACTGGTACGATGGGTGTACCCCACATTGAATGGATTGTCTTCTCTATGATGTCTTCCCTTGCCTTTCCAATCTATCCAATTCTTCCTCCACCTTTGGCTGTAAAGCGTACGGTACAGGTGTGGGTTTGCAGAAAATTGGTCTAGTATTTGGATCGATGAATTTATGGCTGTATTTATAATTTGGAATTTCTCCCAACTCGTTGGACAACACGTCTCTGTATGAGTTTAGAAACGTTTCCAATTCTATATCCATGTGTACGTTATTGATTTGGCCAATTTATTTTTATTTTCTGTAACCAATCTCTTCTGAATATGGCATCAACTTGTAAAGGTAAAACATATAGCTTTCCTTCGGCTGTTTGATCGTTGTAACGTATTTTGACCATCGCAGAACCAGTAGGATGTATGATTTCTCCAGTATATGTCCGTAATTTCACGTTAGTAAGATGAATAGTTGCATTGGGACATATTTTCTTAAACTGTTGTACAGAAATCGTGGAAACAGCTGCGTCAGTATCCAATTCCATGTTACATTTTCCGTCGTTTATTCGAATTGGCAATAGAATTTTAGATGTATTTAATGAATTAATTGCAACAATTTCGTTGACTGGATAAATTTCTTCTTCTTCTTGTTCGTTTTCACTTGTAGTATCGATTTGTTTTTGTATTTTTGCTTTTGTATTTCGCTGCATACAAACCGATTGTACATGCACATCCTTCTTTCTTGCATTTGTAACATTTTAAGTTTTTCGCTTGACAATTATTAGCTTTATGGCCTGTTTTGCCGCATCTAAAACATTTACCAACCAGGTTTTCTGTATTCTTTGTATAGTTTTTTCTGTTACCATTAAAATGATTTGATTTCTTCTGAATCGCATTTATTTGTCCCGGAGCTTGCATTAATGATGATTCTCTTTTGGATACTTCCATTAATTTTGCTATTTGTACTACATCATCGAAAGTTGGATTTTTTTGTTGTAATAACCGTTCTCGTACTTCTGTATCTCGGACTCCTCTAATAAATTGTGCGCGTAAATGCGTTTCTATGGTTGATGTTTTACATTTTACACAATTGAAATCGCAATTTGTGGTAAGTTTTCGTAATTCAGCAACATAGCATTGAATTGATTCTCCCTCTCCTTGTAATCGGGTGTAAAATGTATGCTGCTCGGCAGTTACACTGAGGCGGCCTGAGGTGCTAGATATTCACGTAAAAGTTTGATTAATTTATCGTATGATCGTGTATTAGGAAGATCTGGTGCAGCAAGTTTAGTTAGAATTTGGTAAATTTTAGGACTAAGACAAGCTATTAAAATTTGAACGCAGAGTTTTGTTTGTGTATTTTTATTTACGCCACGCAGTTGTAGATGGTTATCTAAACGCTGTAAGCACGAATCGAAATTTTCGTTATTTTCATCATAGGGTTGTAAATTGTCTCTTCCCATATAATTTGTTTGTTTGCTTTCAATGATTTGGTTTTGTGTATCTTGAACATTTTTCAAAATTTCTGCAATTTGTACCAAAACGTTCGTCAATTCAGCCATTTCAAGAAACAATGTAAAGGATTTGTATTTATAAGAAAATGATTGTGCCTAGAGGGCTATCGAGGCAGGTTTTAGGACGCCCTTGAAACACGGCTGTGGCTTTTGGAATTTGTAAAACGGCGTCTGTACGCGTGACCTGTAATTTTCGTCGTGTAACTTCTCGGAACAATAGTTTCTTCGTATAATTTTCTTCTCCTCTTCTCCGTCTCGTCGCCAATTTGTTGTATATGTAAACAACTTGATTTGTTCAAAATCCTTTTAATTAAAACTATTGTTACAATGGTATATCGTTACAATTTTCTTACACCGTGTTCACTGTAATTTTTTGGTTATGTCCGTTGTGTCGAACGTGTGTATCTGTGTATGTGTGTGTGTATATATATAACAGTAAGAAAACTTATTCTGTGCGCGAGTATGTAACATTAGATGAAATGCTGCTTGCCTTTAGGGGTAGGTGCAGTTTCCGAATGTACATTCCAAGTAAACCAAACAAATACGGATTGAAAGTCTTCGCCGTTGTTGATGCCAAAACATTTTTGCACTTCACACATAGAAATTTACGCTGGTGTTCAACCCAATGGTCCATATAAAACTGACAACTCTACCGCTGCAGTAACTGAAAGAATGTGTTCACATTTATTACGATCAAGAAGAAATGTTACAATAGATCGTTGCTTCACAGGATATTCAATTGTAAAGAAACTGCTAAGAGAGTACCGCCTTACTGTGGTTGGTACAATTAGAGCCAATAGAAGAAAACTACCTCTTGAAATAACACAAGTTAAAAACAGGAAAGTATATTCTTCGTTATTTGTATTTAGTAATGATATGACTGCAGTTTTATATATACCCAAAAAAGGAAAGAATGTGTTAGTAGTTTCAACAATGCACCGAGACGATCATATCGATTAAGCTACTGGTGATCGGAAAAAGCCCGAAATAATTACTTTCTATAATAGCACAAAAAGTGGAGTAGATGTTGTTGATCGAATGATCACATCATACAATGTTGCAAGAAACACAAAGCATTAGCCAATGGTAATTTTCTATAACCTCCTCAATATAGCAGCAATTAACGCTTTTGTTATCTACAAAGGCAACATACCAGATGGTGAATTTGCTAAAACTCGCAGACTGTTTCAAAAAAATCTTGGTATGGAGTTAGTAAAAAATAACATGAAAAGAAGAGCCGTTGATAAGCACTTGACCAAAAGTGTGCGTACTTCTGCCTTGAGGCTCTCAGGTATTGAAGAAGAGATTATTCCAGAGTCACAACCAGGGAAAATAGGAAACTGTAAATATTGCAAAAGACGAAAAACTCGTTATTTTTACAAAATTTGTAAATGTTGGTTGTGCATGGTGCACATAACAGCGAGCTGCAACGATTGTTTGGGAAATATGGAGACCACAGTTGGAAGCCCTCCAGTTTATGCATAGAATAAAATTCTTTAGTTAAGACATTTTTTTATAACACTTTATACATTTTTAAATAAATATTATTATAGATCGATGTTCTTTTCCTTTATTTAGGCGTTGTTTCCAAATTTTGAAAAATATGTGATTAAATTGTAAGCATTTTCTTTAAATCAAATTAACATAAAACGTGAGTTTGGAATTGACCCTGTATTAGGCTATTATATAGTAGAGCACTGCACGAGTACGTAAAAAGTAACCGGATAAATAATACACAACTAAACGATGCGAGTACATACTCGGCATCGTTCGGCAATGCATCGCCGATTACATTTTCGTTCTGATTATGAGTAATATTCATCTGAACTGCATCGTAGCATCGGGTATCGTGACGAGTACGCATCGTGAATAATCATCGGATCGTGGATTTTATTGTTTCACACGTTTTGTGTCAGCTTGACAAGCATACACAACTTGTCACGAATGGCAAGTAGACATCATTAACTATGGGGGCGTATCTATAATGTATGAAAACGATTTCTGAAAGATAATGCATTTGAAGATATTTAGTCTTTTGATAACTGAAATTGTATTCTGGAATCTTGTTTTCAAGATTCTTTTCTGCCACTGTTTCATATTCTTATTATTTCGGCTTGGTCCTTCATATAATACGACCCTAGTGAAGTGAAAAGGTGTAGCTGGAAATCGTGCCAGAATATTCCTGCTCCAGAATCTCCTGCCTTGTTTGGTCCAGCAGTGTAGATAGTTAGCGTTTTGCCTTGTGTTGCTCTGAGTATCATCTGAATGCCAAAATGTGTCTTACTTAAGAAAGTAGGTGTAATCTAGCTTCAAGGAAAAACTCACACAGCTTATCACACCTACACAATTTATAAACAACTTCACACTGTCACTTTGGGATTTAATCCCTAAATATTCCCACTAGCTTTTCGATACTGGATTAGTAGAATCGTTGCTTTTTTGGTTTGGCAACTGATGTGTGAATTCCAAGACAAACCTTTGTCTAAGATAACAGCAATGAACACTTTCTTTTTTAATTCAAGACTATATTACATTTTTTTATGAGCAGTTATTTGTATAGAATAGACTACATTCTATAATAAACTTACTGTAATAATCCGTTTTTGAATTTGTCTTATGTCGCATTTCTCACTATCTTATAAATGTCTCATATAATATCCATTTCTTCAGCACAAACAAATTGCGCAAATGACGATGCAAAATGATGTCGAATATGATTATAGTCGCCGATACCGATGCGAAACGGTGCCGATTACTGTCATACTCGCCGATGCCGATGCGAAACGATGCGAGTAAAAAAAGTGTTATGCGTACAAGTACACACGAGATAATCGTATTACTCATTTGACGAGTATTCGTACTCGTAATCGCCGATGCTGTACGTACTCGTGCAGTGCTCTATTATATAGTACAAGCATCATATAAAACATATTTATGAGAAATTAGCACTGGAGGACACGTTGGCGTCCTTTAGAGTTTTTTCTATTTTGGACTCTACAGACCACACCCGATCGAAAGTGTTAAGAAAGCGCGCCCGACAGACGGAGGGTTAAGTACATGTGTAGTGGAGTTATTGTTGAATAAATTTGTTTGTTCAGTGATTTTTATCATGTCTGAACTTTCTAATTTCATAACTTTCCAAGGTTTCAAGTGTATTTCCCTTGTTTTTTGGATGAATTTGCGTTGTCATCAAAAATGTTTTCCTTTAGATGTTTTCCAAAAGTTGACTGTGGTCCAACCCAACCCAACCCAACCCAACCCCGTTATTTTCTAATTTATTCATCTTGTCTTTATTATTGGTAAGTATTTATCCTATGGTGTTGTTGGCTTTTGTTGTAAGTGTTATATTGTATTTCTTAAATGTTTTTTTAATCTTATTAACAAAGTTCCATTGAAAAATGATACTTTTGTATGTTGGAGGTTTTCCTTTTTGTATTGAGTTAAGTTTGGCGTTATTATTGAGGTTTTTGTTTTATTGTTTTCTTTCAATCATCTTTTCTATGATTTTTGTTGGGAATTTATTGTTGTTACCAATCTGTTTGATGATTTCTATTTCTTTATTAAGTTTGTCTGGTTTCAAATTAGATGAATATGCTCTCTCTATGAATTGATGATAGGAGTCATAAGGAATGATGGTGTCTGTTTGAGTATTTTTTCTGTAAATATCAAATGTAAAGTGGTTGTTAATTTTGTTAATTGTCAAATCTAAGAAGTTTATTTTATTGTTGTTCTCTTTTTCAATGGTGAATTTAATGTTCTTGTGTAACGAGTTGATGTATTTGTGATTTTTTTATGATTTCTTCATTTGATGTGACTAGGATTTAAAAATATATCATCAACATATCTTTTCCAGTATAGTACGTGTTTTATAAATGGGTTGTCTTCATTTATCATTTTTTTTTCAAGTTTATCTAGGAATATATCTCCTCTTAAACTAGTTAATGGTGATCTCATCGGAAATCCTTCGCTGTAGCTATAAACTTTGTTGTTGAACGAACAAAAATTTTGTTGTAGACATATTTTGAAAAGATTATACAAGTTTTGGCTGTCTATTTTGTTGTTCAGTTTTTCGTTTAGAATATCTTGGATAATTCCTAATGTTTCTTTTGTTGGTATGTTAGTATATGTAATATTAGTATATGTAATGTATATTGTTTCATGGGGTCAATATTACTTAGTTCTTTAATAAATTTTTGTCAGTTAAGTATCGTACTTTTCTTTCTTCTTTTCTTCGTGGAAGTAAAGGGGCATGACAATTATACAATTCTCTGAATTGCGTATTGAAGTAGTTAATCTTTTCGTTGATATCCGACATGCAGTATAAATTAAACCAATCGATCGCCGAAGTATCAACCATCAATACCAGGTGTTGATTCTAGTGTAGCTACGAGTGGAAACATGCCGTCTACTGAGACTGTTTTGCCGCATCTAAAACATTTACCAACCAGGTTTTCTGTATTCTTTGTATAGTTTTTTCTGTTACCATTAAAATGATTTGATTTCTTCTGAATCGCATTTATTTGTCCCGGAGCTGGCATTAATGATGATTCTCTTTTGGATACTTCCATTAATTTTGCTATTTGTACTACATCATCGAAAGTTGGATTTTTTTGTTGTAATAACCGTTCTCGTACTTCTGTATCACGGACTCCTCTAATAAATTGTGCGCGTAAATGCGTTTCTATGGTTGATGTTTTACATTTTACGCAATTGAAATCGCAATTTGTGGTAAGTTTTCGTAATTCAGCAACATAGCATTGAATTGATTCTCTCTTTCCTTGTAATGGGGTGTAAAATGTATGCTGCTCGGCAGTTACACTGAGGCGGCTTGAGGTGCTAGATATTCACGTAAAAGTTTGATTAATTCATCGTATGATCGTGTATTAGGAAGATCTGGTGCAGTAAGTTTAGTTAGAATTTAGTAAATTTTAGGACTAAGACAACCTATTCAAATTTGAACGCAGAGTTTTGTTTGTGTATTTTTATTTACGCCACGTAGTTGTAGATGGTTATCTAAACGCTGTAAGTACGAATCGAAATTTTCGTTATTTTCATCATAGGGTTGTAAATTGTCTCTTCCCATATAATTTGTTTGTTTGCTTTCAATGATTTGGTTTTGTGTATCTTGAACATTTTTCAAAATTTCTGCAATTTGTTTGTTGTAGATATTCTGTGGTGATATTGAAGATGTGCATTCGATAGGTTTAGAAGATTGTGTTATCGAATATTTCTCGAGATATATTCGGATAACATCGAAGTATGTAATCCGAATCACATTTTTGATCCAACAATCACATTTTAATTTTTTATAATTTTTATACTTTACAATTGTTGTCTAAGTTGTATATTTAAATAAAAATTTTAATTAGAGAACATACGCGTCTTAATTACCTTAAAATTAATAAAAAATATTAAAATGTGCATTGAAAATTGAATTTGGCGGTATTCGATAATAGTTAGGAACCGCTCCGTTGGAGAGCGCTAGCGCTGAATAAAATAATTTTGACACATTTATAGGTTATGTATCAGGTATAACTGTCAATGTCATCATCATAAACCGTCACTCATCAACATTAATTTACCATAAAATTTCGCGTTTTTAAACTACAAAACCATGTCTGGATATACAAACGACGCATTTTGGGGCTCAAACAATAAAAATATCAAGAATTATTACGACACAAATGTGGAATACGAAAATATGCAATCCCAACAATTAGGTGAGGTTATGTTTGTTTATAAAATCTATTAATATAACGTTTATTTGTATTTTAAGATTTTCAAACGTTTAACGATCAATCTGGGAGTGCCTATTACGCGCCTCAAACCCAATTTGGAACAGATTTCCCTGAAATGTTGGTTCCAGATTTTTCTAATATGCCAACGGATCAAAATGACGATTTTGATGAGCCCCCTTTGTTGGAAGAATTAGAAATCTACCCTGATAGGATTTTGGAGAAGACTATCGCGGTTTTAAACCCTTTTCGAAGTCATAGTTTAGCGGATGATTCAGATTTTTTAACAAAAGGGGCTGATTTAGCTGGACCTTTAGCTTTTTGCTTGGCACTGGCTGTTTGTTTGTTTGTTTCGGGAAACAAAACCCCTTCCGGTTATATTTATGGTTTCTCTGTAATCTCGTGCCTTTTAATGTACTTTTTATTAAATCTAATGACTCCGTCTAATGATATTTTTTCATTAGCCGTTGTAGCCAGTACGTTAGGTTATTGTTTATTACCGATTGTTATTCTTAGTTTAATTGGGATTTTTTATACGTTGCATGGAAGTTTTGGGATTTTTATGGCGATTCTGTGCGTAATTTGGTCCAGTTTATCAGCTTCGAGGTTGTTTGTGGGTATGTCGGGAGATTCGGAGCAAAGGCCGTTAATTATGTATCCGTGTGCTCTTGTGTCTGCTGTATTTGCTTTACTTGTAGTATTTTAAATTCGATTGTAATTAATTTTCTCGAATAAATTATAATTTTGGATTATGATTGTTTTAAAAAATTAAATTAAACAACTCCGTCATCTGGTGTCTTTGAAGAAACTAAATTTACAGTTTCCTTAAATTACGGCATTTTTAATTTTACTTTTTTCTAATCATTTTATCTCCCAAAAAATATTGAAATAGTTTTATTAAAATAAAGCTCAAATTGACCAGCTTAAAATTATTGATTTTTTTTATTTAACTTATAACCAGAGACAATGAAGTTGTCTCGCATGCATCCAGACGACTTACAATGCTTACAGATGACTTACAACGCTTTTAGAAGCCTTGATATTGCATCTAGAGGACTTGAAGTGTGTCCAGACGACCTACAATGCTTCCAAAGTACTTTATGTCGCTGTTAGAAGATTGAAGATGCTTCCAGAAGACTTGATATTGTATCTAAGAAACTTGATATGGTTTCCAGAATACTTGGAATGTTTCCAGAAGACTGATACTGCTTCTAGAAGATTTAAAATATTTTCAGATGACTTACAATACTTCCAGACGACTTACAATGTTTCCAGAAGACCTTATACTTACTTTTAGAAGACTTGAAATACTTCAAAATTACTTGAAGTGCTTCCAAAAGATTGGATACTACTTCCAGAAGACTTGATACTGCTTCTAGATGTTTTAAAATGCTTCCTAAAGGCTTGATACTGTCCCTGTAAGACTTTATACTGCTTCCAGAAGGTTTCAAATGCTTTCAGAAGACTTGAGAAGTTTCCAAAAGACTTGATACTGCTTCTAGAAGATTTTAATAATTAAGACATGATACTGCTTCTAGATATTTTAAAATGCTTCCAAAAGATTAGATATAGCCCCTGTAAGACTTTATACTATTTCTGGAAGATTTGAAATGCTTTCAGAAGACTCGAGATGATTCCAGAAGACTTGATACTGCTTCTAGATGTTCTAAAATGCCTCCTAAAGCTTTGATACTGCCCCTATAAGACTTTATACTGCTTCTAGACGATTTCAAATGCTTTCAGAAGACTTGAGAAGTTTCCAAACGACTTGATACTGCTTCTAGAAAATTTTAATAATTAAGAATCGATACTGCTTCTAGATATTTTAAAATGCTTTCAAAAGATTAGATATAGCCCCTGTAAGACTTTATACTATTTCTGGAAGATTTGAAATGCTTTCAGAAGACTCGAGAATATTCCAGAAGACTTGATACTGCTTCTAGATGTTCTAAAATGCCTCCTAAAGCTTTGATACTGCCCCTATAAGACTTTATACTGCTTCTAGACGATTTCAAATGCTTTCAGAAGACTTGAGAAGTTTCCAAACGACTTGATACTGCTTCTAGAAAATTTTAATAATTAAGAATCGATACTGCTTCTAGATATTTTAAAATGCTTTCAAAAGATTAGATATAGCCCCTGTAAGACTTTATACTATTTCTGGAAGATTTGAAATGCTTTCAGAAGACTCGAGAATATTCCAGAAGACTTGATACTGCTTCTAGATGTTCTAAAATGCCTCCTAAAGCTTTGATACTGCCCCTATAAGACTTTATACTGCTTCTAGACGATTTCAAATGCTTTCAGAAGACTTGAGAAGTTTCCAAACGACTTGATACTGCTTCTAGAATATTTTAATAATTAAGAATCGATACTGCTTCTAGATATTTTAAAATGCTTCCAAAAGATTAGATATAGCCCCTGTAAGACTTTATACTATTTCTGGAAGATTTGAAATGCTTTCAGAAGACTCGAGAAGATTCCAGAAGACTTGATACTGCTTCTAGATGTTTTAAAATGCCTCCTAAAGCTTTGATACTGCCCCTATAAGACTTTATACTGCTTCTAGACGATTTCAAATGCTTTCAGAAGACTTGAGAAGTTTCCAAACGACTTGATACTGCTTCTAGAAAATTTTAATAATTAAGAATCGATACTGCTTCTAGATATTTTAAAATGCTTTCAAAAGATTAGATATAGCCCCTGTAAGACTTTATACTATTTCTGGAAGATTTGAAATGCTTTCCGAAGACTCGAGAAGATTCCAGAAGACTTGATACTGCTTCTAGATGTTTTAAAATGCTTCCTAAAGGCTTGATACTGTCCCTGTAAGACTTTATACTGCTTCCAGAAGATTTCAAATGCTTTCAGAAGACTTGAGAAGTTTCCAAAAGACTTGATACTGCTTCTAGAAAATTTTAATAATTAAGAATCGATACTGCTTCTAGATATTTTAAAATGCTTTCAAAAGATTAGATATAGCCCCTGTAAGACTTTATACTATTTCTGGAAGATTTGAAATGCTTTCAGAAGACTCGAGAAGATTCCAGAAGACTTGATACTGCTTCTAGATGTTTTAAAATGCTTCCTAAAGGCTTGATACTGTCCCTGTACGACTTTATACTGCTTCCAGAAGATTTCAAATGCTTTCAGAAATCTTGAGAAGTTTCCAAAAGACTTGATACTGCTTCTAGAAGATTTTAATAATTAAGACATGATACTGCTTCTAGATATTTTAAAATGCTTCCAAAAGATTAGATATAGCCCCTGTAAGACTTTATACCGTTTCTGGAAGATTTGAAATGCTTTCAGAAGACTCGAGAAGATTCCAGAAGACTTGATACTACTTCTAGAAGATTTAAAATGGTTACAAAAGTCTCGATATTGGCTCAGGTAGGCTTAATATTGCTTCTAGAAGATTTAAATTGCTTCCAAAACATTTGGAATGCTAACAAAAGATTTGATATTGCTGTCAGAATACTTAACATTGCGTCTATAAGGCTTGAAATGCTTCCAGAAAATTAATTTATTTGGTGCCAATCGTATTTTCATTGCAAATCTTTCTTAATGCTCCCAAATTTTTAAACGATAAATCTTCTTTCATGAAATCCCGGCCTGAACCCGGAATATACTGGGACTGGACTGAAACTGAAATGTACAAGTATCTTAAAATTGAGATACCATTCCTAAGATGACTAATTGTTTAATTGTTAAGATTTCAAGGCATTAAAGATGGTATTTGCACCTCCTAGCGGTCATCTCAGAATCCTGAAAATAATTTCCTGTATTTTCTCTTAGCCACTTTAGTCATAAAGTTTTTTCCTGCAAGTCTGCTGTCAAATAATTTCCAGTATTTTCTCTTAGCCACGATTTTATGATTAATAAAATCTTTTCCTGCAAGTTTAACTATCGACTTACAGAGTCTTTTAGCAATTTGCAACCGCTGGTTCGGCGGACCGCAACCATTCAAGTTAACATTTTTTTTTAATATATCCGTTCTTGTCTACGAAAAAAGGACTTACTTTCGAAAATAAGTTTTGGTGGAAACAGCTAATAAAGGTAAATAGGTCATTTCGGCAGTTTCTAGTTAGTTAATCCCTTTTTTCTGTATTTGCCGATGTTGAAGGACGTCAAAGTATTATTTCAGATCAGAATGTTGTCGTTGTTAATGGCGTTAGTTGCTAGTTTCAGATTTCTAAATATATAATACTGTAGAAGTGAGTTTGTAAATATAATTATATTGGACATTTTATTACTGATTGCGCAAGTGAGGAATAATCTTGGGATTAAATGAGAACACAAGCTGAGTAACTCATCTCCACAAAGCTCGAAATCAAGTAGAGGATTATCAAAATTTATGTGGAAATACAGATAGCTCAAACGGTTCGTCGTTTTAACTACACTGAGGTCACTCTGGAAGTGCTGCCAATGAAACGGCAGATGAGCTAGTGCTAAAGCGTTTTTAGGATCAGAGCCAGCAATTTGTGTAAGATTTACGATGCCCAAATAGAGGATTCGAAGAATTCTGCAGCTAACTGATTTATCTTTAGATCGTCAGTGGTACATCTAACAGAATCTTCGTAGCTTCATAAGCGCCGGTTTTTGAAAATAAGTATGGGTGCTGGATAGTGAAAAAACAGAATTGGGAAAAGATTCAAACGACGAATGACTGTTCTCAAAACAAAAGTAACATGAAAAACGTCCATGTATCTGGCGCCTATGGTTAATTTACAATAGAAATGCCTTATATCAACAGTGCTTACACCTTCACAAGCAATATTTGGTCTATAATTGAAATTTTTTCAACTTTTGAAATGAACATTTTGTATCCTAGCAGTATTTGGTATTTTGGAAGCAAAATCAAATTGTATTAACAATTTCGTGCCTTTTGCAATAAAAATGTCTTCTTTAAGACTTTGCATTTTCAAACATTTTTTTGCCAATAGTTTTACAAACGGTATCAAGTCTTTTGAAATCATTTAAAATCTTCTAGGAATAGTATCAAGTCTTTCAGCTGCAGCATAAAATCTTGTGGAAGCAGTTCAAGCCTTCTGAAAGCTATGTTAAGGCTTCTAGAAGCATTATCAAGTCTTCCAGAGGTAGTATCAACATTTTTGAAAGCAGTTCAAGGCTCCTGGTAGCTTATCAAGTTTGTTTTAAGCAGTATCAGCCACCGAAGAAACGAAAGGTGAAGTTTAATAATGGTCTCGAGTCGGGGGCGGAGCAAAACGTTTTTCTCACACATAAACTCCCTATTCGTACACCTGGTCACTGACATGCTGTCAAATCACCATTTTGGCTCGAATCGTTTGAATACATAGATATCATAAACCGCGGTACTTTAGTAATCTAGGGAGTTTAATACAAATCTCTTATTTGGCAAAGAAACCCGGACTCTCAGTTCGGTGCGAGCACTCACGTCAAAAAAAAAAAATACGCGTGTACTGGAGGGTTAAGGTCGCCGTTCAATGGCCATTTTTATATGGACCCGTACAGACCGATTAGGATTGCCAGCTCTCCAGGTTTGACCCAGAGACTTCGGGTTTTGACATGCGGTCTCCAGTCTCCGGTTCACTACACATTTTCTCCGGGTAAAAACGTATTTAACAAAAGAATAATGGAAAAGATCTAAAACTCTTTTTACAACAGGAAAACGTATTAAGAATGGTAAAGATAATAAATATTAAGACTCAAAATATTGTCTATCGGGTGCAAGAGAACATTTATTCCTGTTAAAAATTAAAAATAACACTTAAATTTTAAGAGTAATTAATTTTAACAGAACTAATTTTTTGTTCAAGTTATAAGAAAACACATATTATTGTTATTTTCATCAAAGTTGTGCTATCTGTTACACTAAATAAGTCCTTTTACGTAGTAATCTGTAATCGAAATAGGAAAAGGATAGGGGAATCACTTATTCGCTTCTTTCCGATGTTCATCACGTGAACTTGTTGTTTACCGCTACCTTTTATTATTAATAACGATTGCAATCGTAAAGTTTCAGTGCAATTTTTTGATTTGTTTTGTGAGTTTTAAAAAGTTTTGTAGGTATTTAAAGTTTTGCAATTTGCAATGAGTGAGAACAATAACAGAGAAAATTCGAGTGCATCTACGTCATTTGAATCCTTCCATAAAAATAAAAAGGCCAAGTACGCAACGCATTTTAAGGACAGTTGGAGACAAAATCCGCTATACAAAAGTTGGTTGGTGAAAATAAACATAATTTAATTACAGCTAAATGTAATATCTGCAACATAAAATTTACTGTTCAACATGATGGTGAAAAATCTTTAAAAACTCATTTAAATAGTAAAGGTCATTCTAAGACCGCTAACACATTGTCCAAAAATACACTACTTACAGCGTTTTTACCAAACAAACATTCCAACGAAGATAACTATGTAAACTTTTGTAAGTTTTTTAGAAAAAGTGTTAAATCTGGAGGGATATCAAGTTTTTTTGAAGATTGCTTGATATTGATCAAGTTTTGTGCAGGCATTGCAAGTCCTCTTGAAGCAATATTAAGCCTTCTAGAAACATTGTGGTCTTCTAAAGGTATTGCAAGTCTTTTGTAACTATTTTTGGAAGCAATATCAAGTATTTTAGTGATATTTCAATTCTTCCAGAAGCATTTCAAGTCTTCCAGGAGCAGTAACTTCCAGTTGACGGTCTTAAATAGAAACTATTTTTTTTGTTAAGAACTACTGTCTGCAATATGTACAGGGTGGTTCAAATTCGAAGTCTGAATAGGCTATCTCGAAAACTATAAGTATTCTAGAAGCAGTGTAATCTTTTAAAAGTATTGCAAATCTTGTGGAAGTATTTCACGTTTTCTGGAAGCAATATCATGTCTTCCAGAGATAGTATTAAGGCTTGTTGCAAGTCTTTGGATGCATTTCAGGTCTTCTAGAAGTAAGATCAAGTTTTTTAGAAAAAGTGTTAAATCTGGAGGGATATAAAGTTTTTTTGAAGATTGCTTGATATTGATCAAGTTTTCTGCAGGCATTGCAAGTCCTCTCGAAGCAATATTAAGCCTTCTAGAAGCATTGTGGTCTTCTAAAGGTATTGCAAGTCGTCTGTAACTATTTTTGGAAGCAATATCAAGTATTTGAGTGATATTTCAATTCTTCCAGAAGCATTTCAAGTCTTCCAGGGGCAGTAATTTCCAGTTGACGGTCTTAAATGGGAACTATTTTTTTTTGTTAAGAACTACTGTCTGCAATATGTACAGGGTGGTTCAAATTCGAAGTCCGAATAGGCTATTTCGAAAACTATAAGTATTCTAGAAGCACTGCGATCTTTTGAAACTATTGCAAATCTTGTGGAAGTATTTCACGTTTTCTGGAAGCAATATCATGTCTTCCAGAGATAGTATTAAGGCTTCTTGCAAGTCTTTGGATGCATTTCAGGTCTTCTAGAAGTAAGATCAAGTTTTTTAGAAAAAGTATTAAATCTGGAGGGATATCAAGTTTTTTTGAAGATTGCTTGATATTGATCAAGTTTTGTGCAGGCATTGCAAGTCCTCTTGAAGCAATATTAAGCCTTCTAGAAACATTGTGGTCTTCTAAAGGTATTGCAAGTCTTTTGTAACTATTTTTGGAAGCAATATCAAGTATTTTAGTGATATTTCAATTCTTCCAGAAGCATTTCAAGTCTTCCAGGAGCAGTAACTTCCAGTTGACGGTCTTAAATAGAAACTATTTTTTTTGTTAAGAACTACTGTCTGCAATATGTACAGGGTGGTTCAAATTCGAAGTCTGAATAGGCTATCTCGAAAACTATAAGTATTCTAGAAGCAGTGTAATCTTTTAAAAGTATTGCAAATCTTGTGGAAGTATTTCACGTTTTCTGGAAGCAATATCATGTCTTCCAGAGATAGTATTAAGGCTTGTTGCAAGTCTTTGGATGCATTTCAGGTCTTCTAGAAGTAAGATCAAGTTTTTTAGAAAAAGTGTTAAATCTGGAGGGATATAAAGTTTTTTTGAAGATTGCTTGATATTGATCAAGTTTTCTGCAGGCATTGCAAGTCCTCTCGAAGCAATATTAAGCCTTCTAGAAGCATTGTGGTCTTCTAAAGGTATTGCAAGTCGTCTGTAACTATTTTTGGAAGCAATATCAAGTATTTGAGTGATATTTCAATTCTTCCAGAAGCATTTCAAGTCTTCCAGGGGCAGTAACTTCCAGTTGACGGTCTTAAATAGGAACTATTTTTTTTTGTTAAGAACTACTGTCTGCAATATGTAGAGGGTGGTTCAAATTCGAAGTCCGAATAGGCTATCTCGAAAACTATAAGTATTCTAGAACCACTGCGATCTTTTGAAAGTATTGCAAATCTTGTGGAAGTATTTCACGTTTTCTGGAAGCAATATCATGTCTTCCAGAGATAGTATTAAGGCTTCTTGCAAGTCTTTGGATGCATTTCAGGTCTTCTAGAAGTAAGATTAAGTTTTTTAGAAAAAGTGTTAAATCTGGGGGGATATCAAGTTTTTTTGAAGATTGCTTGATATTGATCAAGTTTTGTGCAGGCATTGCAAGTCCTCTCGAAGCAATATTAAGCCTTCTAGAAGCATTGTGGTCTTCTAAAGGTATTGCAAGTCTTCTGTAACTATTTTTGGAAGCAATATCATGTATTCTAGTGATATTTCAATTCTTCCAGAAGCATTTCAAGTCTTCCAGGGGCAGTAACTTCCAGTTGACGGTCTTAAATAGGAACTATTTTTTTTGTTAAGAACTACTGTCTGCAATATGTACAGGGTGGTTCAAATTCGAAGTCCGAATAGGCTATCTCGAAAACTATAAGTATTCTAGAAGCACTGTGATCTTTTGAAAGTATTGCAAATCTTGTGGAAGTATTTCACGTTTTCTGGAAGCAATATCATGTCTTCCAGAGATAGTATTAAGGCTTCTTGCAAGTCTTTGGATGCATTTCAGGTCTTCTAGAAGTAAGATCAAGTTTTTTAGAAAAAGTATTAAATCTGGAGGGATATCAAGTTTTTTTGAAGATTGCTTGATATTGATCAAGTTTTGTGCAGGCATTGCAAGTCCTCTCGAAGCAATATTAAGCCTTCTAGAAGCATTGTGGTCTTCTAAAGGTATTGCAAGCCTTCTGTAACTATTTTAAGCCATTTGGAAGCAATATCAAGTATTTTAGTGATATTTCAATTCTTCCAGAAGCATTTCAAGTTTGAATGCATGCAGAATGCAACTATTGCTGCAAGACACTACGCAGTTCGTTATCCACAACGACGGCATTATAACACAAACGTTTTCATCCTTGTAGCCCATCAGTTAAGGACTACAGGAAGTATTCATCGTCCTATATATCATAGAACACGTAAAACTCGCACTGAAGAAAACGTAATAAATGTTTTAGCGTATGTGGAATTCAATCTAAAGCTTAGCACAAGAACAATCGCTGATGATTTGAGTGTTACTCGGACAACAGTCCGACGTATTTTAAGAGAATATAGGTAGGTATAAAAGAATATATGAAAATATTACATGTTTTATGAAATCGGCCAGAGAGAATACAAACTAACACATTTTGATGTAGGATGCACCTGTACCACGTAGTTCTCCATCAGGCTCTGACTGCAAGAGATTATGATATTCATCTCGATTACTGCTACTGGTTAACAAACATGTTAATAGAAGATCCTCAACTGCTTTCAAGGATACTGTGGACTGACGAGGCCACATTCAATAGTGATGGTGGTGTAAACCTGCATAATATGCATTACTGGTCGCGTAACAACCTTCATTGGATGTAAGAAATACAGCATCAAGGCCGGTGGAGCGTAAACGTTTGGTGCGGGATTTTAAGAGGACGCATTATTGGTCCTTACATATTTAACAATAGACTAAATGGTGCAACGTACCTCAATATTTTAAAAAATGAACTGCCAATTCTTTTGGAAGATGTGCCTTTAGCTATTCGCAGAGACATGTTTTTTCAGCACGATGGGTGCCCGGCACATTTCTCCGCAAATGTGCGACAATTTGTGACCGAAACTTTTCCTAATAAGTGGATAGGCAGAGGAAGTTTATATCCTTGGCCAGCGAGGTACCTGTTGCTTAGTAGTTTTTAAACGTTACAAGTCTGTAGTACCTATGATTCTGTGACACATCTATTAAATTTTGTTCTCTAGATCGCCCAATTTAACATGTTTAGATTTTTATTTGTGGGGGCGAATAAAAGACCTCGTTTTTACAACCAGGCCTACGACACGAGAAGACATGATCGAACGGATAAGGAAATGTTATCCGCAATATTTCATTATCGGAAATAGAGGCTGCCGTCTTATCTACGCACCAGCGCCTACAGCAGTGCATTGCTGCTGATGGCAGACAATTTCAACATTTAAGACATCACTGATTTCTGTTAGGATAGTTGGTTAAAGGTGTTCTTTGAAAGCTTATTATGATATTAAATAATCACCGAAACGTAGTTACGTTTTAATTTATCCCTCTTTTTTAAATATCTCTCAGACTAAAACACGTACGATATTGCGGTTTTCACTGTATGGCGTCCTTTTTATCGCTCTTTTCACATACCTTGTCAAAAATATACGTTTCTATTTGAATTTTTCAAGAAAATTGTAAAAATTAATAGAACTGTCAAATTACAACACCTAGCGTTTGACATAGAAAGTAAATCGGCTAATTCCGGATGTCATCGAATACAAAAATTCCTCCTCTTTCCAACAAGACCAATTTTGAATTAATTGGATCCATGTTTTTCCTTTATTATTAGATCCAGCCGAATCTAATAATAAGGGAAAAAATCATGTAAATCTTATTGTATAACATATACAGGTTATTAAAAAGAAAATAAATGAACTTACTGTCTATATCACTATAAAAATCTGGAAAATCATTATTTAAAATATATTTGTAGAACACTTAACATTAAAAATTATAATTTATACTATTTAAATATATAAAACAGAACAACACAACGGACTGCACGAATAGCGAATGTTAAAATCTTTTTAAAAAACGGGTTGACAGAGAGGGAAGGAATGTGGTCCGAGGAAAACATCTTTTAAACAGAATATACAAAAAATGAGATCACGAAATAAATTACTTATATATACGGTTTAAATTTAAATTTATATAAATATGCGAAGAGAGGTTTATAATAATTACTGTTTAGTTGGTCGTTTAGTATTTCAAAATTCTTATCTGAGTAGTATTTATTAATTTCCATCAACTCCAATAAATCCATTCTATAACCCTTATTACACTTGTGTACTAATTCAGCATTTTCGTAATCAAATGTATGTCCTGTAGCTAATGTATGTTTATAAACATTGGATGTAGCTTTAGTTTTATGTTCTTTTAACCGATTAGATAGTTTTCTACCCGTTTGTCCGACATAAATAGAATTACATTCTGTACATTTTATTGTGTATACACCGCATTTATCATGTTTGTTGTTAGAAGTACCAATATGATGATTCGATAGTAAGTTAAGAACTGTGTTTTTGTTTGAAAAAGCTAAAGAGATATTGTATTTATTGAAGATTTTTTTGCTTAATAGAGTAACATGGTTGTATGGGATGGGTTTGTATATTTTACTTAAATTTTCAGTTTTCTTATATAAAGGTTCATATTGGATTTTAATTTGCTTAGTAAGCTTATTAATAAGTCTTGAAGGAAAACCATTATCATGCGCCAGTTTATTAATGTAGTCAAATTCAGAAGTGAAATCATTTTGGGAGAGAGGATATTGGAAGGCTCTGTTAATTAGATATCGAAAATTTGCAAGTTTTTGCGATAAAGGGTGGGCAGAGTCGTAAGGGATGGTTGTAGGTACTGTAGTGGGTTTCCTATATATATTGTATGCAATGCTATCTGATGAAGTATTTAGAGAGAGGTCAAGGAAGTTAAGGTTGTTATTTTCCTCTATTTCAATGGTGAACTTTATTTTATCATGTAATTTATTGGCGTATTCCTGAAAAGCATGAAGGGAGTCGATATCACCCTCCCAAATTATGAAAACATCGTCAACATAACGAAACCATTTTATTATAGATTTGTTGAAAGGATTGTGATTATTGATAATATATTTCTCCTCTATGTAGTCTAAGAAAATATTAGAGAGAATACCTGATAATGGCATTCCCATAGGTAGACCATCGGTTAAACTGTATACTTCATTATTAAAAGAACAATAATTCTGAGTAACGATATGCTCCAATATGGTGTGGAGATGCTCAACTATTGAGGGATCAACAAAATGGTCTTTAAAAAGTTTCATTACTATGTCGATTGTGGGTTTTATGGGAACATTGGAATATAGATTAACTATATCAAACGAGGCTAGAATTCTGTTTTTTAGATTGATGTCTCTTGTCAAATCGATAAATTGTTTAGTATTGTCTATAGAGAACTTGGGTTTATAATCGATCATTTGAAAAACTCTCAACATAAAATTTGCAAGTTTTGAGGTCGGAGAGTTTCTGAAAGCCGTAATTGGGCGAATTGGAATGTCGTGTTTATGGAGCTTTGGGAGGGAATATAATATAGGAATAGTAGGGTTCATATGTATGAAAAGATTACTATTAAAGTAACTATTGGTGGAGCATTTTAGGAAAGGAGTGTATTCTATTAATGTACTTTTGCATTTATTAATAATATTTCTGGTTTTCCTGACTATAGCATCTATAGGGTTTTTTTCCAGTTTGGTGTAATTGTTATCTCTTAAAAATTTTAATGTTTTATCTATGTAGGTGTTCATGTCCATGATCACCATGCCTGCTCCCTTATCTGCTTTAATTAGAATGGCTTTATTGTCGGTAAGTTTTTTACGAATAGAGTTTATTAATTTCCAGTATTGTATCTGGGAATTATTTTTATGTTGGTGAACATTCTTTTCGGTTTTCTTCAGAAGACAGATCAATTCATTTTTTATGTTATTAAGTTCTGGGTGTTTATTAATACATATATCCATATCTATGGATGTGAGAGGTAGATTTATCTTGGGTGATAAAGCAAATTTTTGACCTTTGTTCAGAAAAAGGATTTGAAAAAGGAGAACTGAAAATTTAAGTAAAATATACAAACCCATCCCATACAACCATGTTACTCTATTAAGCAAAAAAATCTTCAATAAATACAATATCTCTTTAGCTTTTTCAAACAAAAACACAGTTCTTAACTTACTATCGAATCATCATATTGGTACTTCTAACAACAAACATGATAAATGCTGTGTATACACAATAAAATGTACAGAATGTAATTCTATTTATGTCGGACAAACGGGTAGAAAACTATCTAATCGGTTAAAAGAACATAAAACTAAAGCTACATCCAATGTTTATAAACATACATTAGCTACAGGACATACATTTGATTACGAAAATGCTGAATTAGTACACAAGTGTAATAAGGGTTATAGAATGGATTTATTGGAGTTGATGGAAATTAATAAATACGACTCAGATAAGAATTTTGAAATACTAAACGACCAACTAAACAGTAATTATTATAAACCTCTCTTCGCATATTTATATAAATTTAAATTTAAACCGTATATATAAGTAATTTATTTCGTGATCTCATTTTTTGTATATTCTGTTTAAAAGATGTTTTCCTCGGACCACATTCCTTCCCTCTCTGTCAACCCGTTTTTTAAAAAGATTTTAACATTCGCTATTCGTGCAGTCCGTTGTGTTGTTCTGTTTTATATATTTAAATAGTATAAATTATAATTTTTAATGTTAAGTGTTCTACAAATATATTTTAAATAATGATTTTCCAGATTTTTATAGTGATATAGACAGTAAGTTCATTTATTTTCTTTTTAATAACCTGTATATGTTATACAATAGGATTTACATGATTTTTTCCTTTATTATTAGATTCGGCTGATGATGAGCTAATAACTCGAAACTAGTTCCGTATAAATTAAAAAAATTTTAGCAAGAAAGAAGTTTTTGATTTTTATTTTATATAAGACCAATTTTGATGTATTCGGATGAACAATTCCTAAGTTAGGGCTACTTTTATAATAGGAAATGTAACACACCGTACCTCACTTATTTAAGCAGTATGCAAAAAAAATGACTAACGAAAGATGTCAGAAATTATCTAAAGATTCTAAAAATGTTATAGCCGAATGAAGTTTATTATCAAAATTTTACGAAAATCTACATTTTAAATTTTGTCGTTGGCATTATGCCCCCAGGCGGTAGTTTTACAAACTTGAAAATAATTTCCAGCAGTTTCTATGGATCACTTTGTATAAGAATTTTTTTATCTGAAAACTATGCGATCAACGGATTCTGAGATATAGCCGGCGTCCTTTCTTAGTGGCCCACCCGGTACAGGGTGGTTCAAATTCGAAGTCCGAATAGGCTATTTCGAAAACTATAAGTATTCTAGAAGCACTGCGATCTTTTGAAAGTATTGCAAATCTTGTGGAAGTATTTCACGTTTCCTGGAAGCAATATCATGTCTTTCAGAGATATTATTAAGGCTTCTTGTAAGTCTTTGGATGCATTTCAGGCCTTCTAGAAGTAAGATCAAGTTTTTTAGAAAAAGTATTAAATCTGGAGGGATATCAAGTTTTTTTGAAGATTGCTTGATATTGATCAAGTTTTCTGCAGGCATTGCAAATCCTCTCGAAGCAATATTAAGCCTTCTAGAAGCATTGTGGTCTTCTAAAGGTATTGCAAGTCTTCTGTAACTATTTTTGGAAGCAATATCAAGTATTTTAGTGATATTTCAATTCTTCCAGAAGCATTTCAAGTCTTCCAGACAGTCTTAAATAGGAACTATTTTTTTTGTTAAGAACTACCTATGATCTTATCATATATCTTCTGGGGCCAATCTTTAATCAACAATTTGTGGATAATTTGTGTCAAAATTTTGCAATTTGTCTGATAGTATTTAATGCGATGAAAACATTTTCGTCCATGAATTTTATAAGCCGCATTAAGTAAGTTAGTCTGACAGCATTGCAAATCTATGGGAGAAGTATCAAATAATCTAGAAACAGTACCAAGTCTTCTGACAGCATTATTAAATCTTCTAGAAGCAGTATCAAGTCTTCTGGAAGCATTGCAAATCTGTTGGGAACAATATTAATTATTCTTGAAGCAGTATCAAGTCTTCTAGAAGCATTAGCATGTATGACTTCTGCATCTATCAGAAATTTTTTGTGGTGATCCAGAGCACCCAACTATCCGGCTTATATCAAAGAGACCAACAGACCAGATCATTAGGGAAATAAAGGACATGGTAAAATGAATTTATGGAGCGTTTCTAGTTCCCATTTTCATTCGTACCCATTGCGACTGATAAAATTATTGAAATCATAAAGCCACGACGAATTAGTACAACATACGATGTATAAGGCTTGAATAGCTGAGCACTGAAAAGCGTCATTGATATCTGTGCTGATGAACTTGCTGTCATACTTAACAAGTGCCAAAAAAAAAGATTAGACGCCTCTTAAACTAATCCTTCCTCTGAATTAATGGTAACCTGCACTTTCTCAATATGATAGATATAAAAAGTATAATATACGAGCTAAACAATGTTGAAGTACTTCAAATAAGTTAAGACCAAGAATTGTTTCTTGTGGTTCTCCTGACGAATGAACTGTTAATGACTCTTTTCCGATAAGCTTAACTGTTTACATCTGATTAAGAAGATAGTTTCCAAAAAAAAATATGGTACCTACGGAAAGGCTAATTTAATGGAGAATAACAAATTGCGTAAGGTGATGTAAGGTATCAAATGCCTTAAAAAAGTCTAGTACGATCAGAATTGTAACAACTTGATCAATGGCCTTAAGAATATCATCCATTACATCAAAGATAACCGTAGTACGACTGATAGTGTAAGATATAAAATCTTTGTAAATATTGATTCAAACTGCCAGAATTTTTTTTTAATCTTAGATAAAATGGGTAATATACAAATGTATTATAACAACAGTACGCGATATTCCATCGGAAAGTGAGCACTCTGAACTTTCTGATGATGATAATGAAGGTAAAGCTGAATTTATATTTGGCTAAGCTATAGTGGTGATTTGTATTGCATTACATCAGCAACGATTCCAATGTCCGTCAGAAAAGCAGAGTGGGAAGTGACTGATAAAGATAGATAAGACAAGTTTAGACCTGTTTTATGACTCATCAAATTAGCTTATCTTTTTTTGAAATGAAATGAACGTTGTTGAACTGTTCCTGATTGATGAAATCTTTCAGTATCGCTGTTAAGCTCTTTAACTTTATTCACTGAATGAACTCTTTCTGCTCTTTCCTTCTCTTTTAGAAGAGTTGCAATATGTACAGGGTGGTTCAAATTCGAAGTCCGAATAGGCTATCTCGAAAACTATAAGTATTCTAGAAGCACTGTGATCTTTTGAAAGTATTGCAAATCTTGTGGAAGTATTTCACGTTTTCTGGAAGCAATATCATGTCTTCCAGAGATAGTATTAAGGCTTCTTGCAAGTCTTTGGATGTATTTCAGGTCTTCTAGAAGTAAGATCAAGTTTTTTAGAAAAAGTATTAAATCTGGAGGGATATCAAGTTTTTTTGAAGATTGCTTGATATTGATCAAGTTTTCTGCAGGCATTGCAAGTCCTCTCAAAGCAATATTAAGCCTTCTAGAAGCATTGTGGTCTTTTAAAGGTATTGCAAGTCTTCTGTAACTATTTTAAGCCATTTGGAAGCAATATCAAGTATTTTAGTGATATTTCAATTCTTCCAGAAGCATTTCAAGTCTTCCAGGGGCAGTAACTTCCAGTTGACAGTCTTAAATAGGAACTATTTCAATGTTTATTTTGGTTCAAATTCGAAGTCCGAATAGGCTATCTCGAAAACTATATGAGTTAGTTAAAAAATAGTTTACATTTCATGATCTCTTTTAAAATCAGCAACTACCATTATCTTGGTTATTATTATTGGTAGAGTATTATAACTAACAATAAGACATTATATGGACACTTTTTTAGGCAAAATTTGATGATGTAGTTGAAAAATTTTTTTCGCTTTTAGATTTTGAAACAATTACTTATTAAATTCTTTATTTATTTTTGAATTCGAAAATATAGGGTTCGACATAAAGCTAAAAATAAGCTTTTTTATAAAATTTTCAAATGCCGCCATCTAGTGTTATTAAGTGTAAATATATTATTAATATAAAAATATAAGAAATCAACAATTTTGAAGTAGTCAATTTCATTTAATTTTTTATAGATTTGTTTCAGTATTTTTTGGGAAATAAAATTAGTTAGTTGGAAAAAAGTAAAATTAAAAAAATAAATTAAACAATAATAAGCCGTAATTCAAGGAAACTGTAAATTTAGTTTCTTCGACGACGCTGTTTTAATTAATGCGGCGGAACTAGCTAACTAAAACTGAAACTTTAATTAATAAAATGATTTATTTTTAGCATAAATTGAAATAATTTAATTATTATTATTTAATTGAAATTTATTGTTAAACTAATTAAGCATCGGAAATTGATGCGCCATCTTTTGGACTTACTACACTTACTACGTATGCGATAATTAATTAAAAAGAATGACATTTAAAATTAATTTTGCGAATTAATCGAAGCGGGTAGTGTTAAAGATCTTAATTATAACGTTCAAAGGTAAAATTTGCAATAAAATTTCTCGATTCGAGCGAATTAAGCGGTATAAATTGAAATTTGGCGCGAAATTTCGTAAAATTATTTTCCCGCCATTTCGATTCCTACACTGTGTTATTGTAAGTACCCCTCTAAGGCCAAATGAAAAGTCGTATCTACAACACGCTGGTCGCTGGTGGTGGCGGCTAATCGATGACTGACAACTACACTCTTCTTGATTATAAGCCGATTTGAAAATCAGAGGTTACGTTCCGTTCGATGTTGCGCGCCCACCGCATCCACTAATTTTGCCCGTTTAAGTCGATTATTCACGATGGAGAAACGTATCGAGTTGGAAAAGCGCGGCAAAGATGCCGCAGACGTGAGTATTCCATTCAAAAACCCCAACACCACATCGCATCCCATTCCAATCCATGCGTTCTTTTTAGATTAAGGAGTTGAATTTGGACAATTGCCGAAGCACCAGCATCGTCGGCCTCACCGACGAATTCTGTAACCTCGAATCCTTGAGCTTAATCAACGTGGGTTTGACCTCACTGAAAGGCTTTCCTCGGTTACCCAACCTCAAAAAACTCGAACTAAGCGACAACAGAATCGTTAATGGCCTCAACATTTTGGCCACCAGTCCAAAGTTGTCTCATTTGAATCTTAGCGGGAACAGAATCAAAGATTTGGAGACGTTAAAACCACTGCAGGACTTTAAAAATCTTAGAAATTTGGATCTTTTTAATAATGAAGCCACGATGATGCCCGATTATCGGGAGAGGGTCTTTAAGCTGATACCAAGTCTTAAATTCCTCGATGGGTACGACTCCGAAGAGCATGAAGTTGATGAGAGTGATGTGGACGATGAGGTTAATGGGAATGATGATGATTCCGATGAGGAAGGGAACGAAGATGGTAAAAAGAATTATTTTGGGTTGAATTTTTAATGTTGTTTTGATTTTATAGAGGGGACAACCGATGAGGATGAGGAATACGTTGGGTTAAACGCGGTGTATTCGGAGAATTTGGACGAATTGACTGATGAGGGTGATTATGAGGCCGGGGAAGAGGAGGAGGAGGAGGATGGGATTGAGGAGGAGGAAGTGGAAGATGAGGAAGAGAATGAAACTCCCGAGGGTAAGTTTTTTTGGGTTAACCCAACGATTTTCGTTAATATTGGTGTTATAGAACAAACGAGGGGTAAGAAGAGAAAGCACGAAGATGAAAGTGAGGGAAATTAAGGGATAAAAACCGAAAAGAATTGTTTTTAGTATATAGTGTGGTTAAAAACGGACGCGAGTGTGACCACGTTTCTTTTACAATTACAATTAAATTAAAATTAAAAAAAAAATAATTAAGAAAAACCCTAAAACGCCCTAATAATCGCCCCAAAAAAACATTGGGGCGGAGATAGGGCCTCTCTGGCTGTGCTACACCCACACAAACGCGTTTGAATCAATTCTAAAACACAACAAAAATGAAATTAATAAAAATAATGATAAAAATAAAGAAAGAGGAAGCGAAATGTAGCAGCCAGTTTTTTAAAAAATTGTAAAATTTCACCCCAACACACAAAAAAAAAGTAAAAAGTAAAGAGAGAAATGAAATTTAATAAAGAAAAAAGGAAAATAGTACATATAATAGTAAATATACATTATAAATATATATATTTTGTATTATACGTACATTTTTTTTATATAAGTTAAAAATGTTAATAGATGTAATTTAAATTTAGTGAAAAAATACAAAAAAAAAAATTAATAAAGATACGGAGGGTAGCGGATCATGTAAAGTAATCAAAAAATTGAAATCTAAGAACAAAATTGGTTAAAAAAAACTAATTTATAACAAAACTGATTTAAAACAAAATTAGTTTAAAACAAAAATGATTTAAAACAAAATTGGTTTAAAACAAAATTGGTTTAAAAGAAATTTGTTTTAAAACAAAACTGATTTGAAACAAAACTAATTTAAGACAAAAACTGATTTAAAACAAAAACTGAAAAAAACAAAAATCAATTATCATTGATGATTATTTCAGTAAATTATTAAATAAAAGTTTTGTTATTGTGGTGTTGCGCGCCCTCCTCTTTTTGGGATGAATGTTAAAATTAAAAAAAAAAAAGTCCATACAGTCATAAAAAAAGAATTTTTTTTCGCAATGAAATGGAACTGTTATTCTCTAGAACCACGCAAAAGTACAAATATTAAATTAATATGAAAATGGAAGGAAAGTTAAAGGGGGGCGCGTTCGAACATAACAATTAAAAATTGAAATGAACCTAACCCAATTCAAAAAAAGAAAGAAATAAATCGGGGCAAATGAAAAAAAGAAATAAAATTATTAAAAAAAAAAATAATAATAATATTAATTGTATATTGTTATGTTTTTTAGATACACGTTACTGTTTCATCAATTTTATCTGTACGCCGTAGTATTATATTTTAGTTTTTACCTATTTAAGGAGTAGTTTTTTGAGAAATTTGATTTGTTGAATTAACTCTGTATTAAAACTTAAACAGAAAAGAGGTTTTATAAAAAAAGAAATGGGAATCGCTTGTGCATTAAATTCGTTTGTTCGTTCCATTTTCATGTTTCCTTATCGTTTTTGCGTTATTAGTTTAATGCACACGCATCTCAAAATCTAAATACTTACATTACCTTAGAAATTATTCAGCAAACCTCCCTCCTCCCCCGTTTTTATGTTTCTTATTTTTTATGACTACACGTCATTTTTCGTCAGTGTATTACTTATTTAGTTTGATAGAGAGATACTAGTTTATGCATTTTTGTAATAATATTTTATTATATAATCTTTTTCTAAGCATAACTTTGTATTTTCTCCTATTACATTCTTAAAAATAAATCCTTTAGATCTAAACGACTTTAAACGTCATAATCAATTGCATTTTCTGATTTAAAAGATGTTGATAAAGGCGTTTTGTAACATTGAAGGATAAATTTCTTAAAGCATTTTGAAAAAAATCGATTGAGATCTAACTATCGATTTTATGTACCTCAAATTTTATGGAGAGATTCTGCTTTAAATGATTTTGAAGTTAAAGAAGTGGAATAAAGCATTCTTGAATCAAGGATATGCACAAGAAATGAGGTGGGAATAATTTTCTGTGGCAGAATTAAATTCCGAGTACCTAACTCTCTCCATGAAGAAATAAAAAGAAAATCTTCCCAATCCAATACCTTGTTCTCATTACAATGTTTTTGCGTGTAAACAAATCAAAGTAAGAGATTTTATATTAATCCAAAGTGTTCCTAACTTAGTGTTTTCAAACGAATTTTTAAATTATGTGGATGTTTTACGATATGTTCTTAAAGAGGAATCAATAACGCCAATGATTCTATTTTCTGTTTTTATCAGTTCTTACATAGCTTCTGTATATGGAGGTTAGGTTGGGTTGGCATTTAGTCTGCGTTCCTGACTAATTCCTGAAAACATGAAATGCTTTCAAAACATTTAATAACATCTAGAAGACTTAAAATCCTTCCACAAGTCGATACTGCTTCTAGAAGATTTGCAATACTCGCAGAAGACTTAATACTGCTTCTAAAAGACTTAAAATACATCTAGACGACTTGATATTGTTCCCACAAGAATTAACATACTTCCGGAATACGTAATATTTTAAAAATACTTGCTATGCTTTTAAAAAACTTAATACTGCTGTTGGAATCTTTGATATTGTTTCTGGAAGACTTGAAATGGTTCTAGAAGGCTTGACATTGCTTCCAAAAAATTTGAAATCCTTTTAGAAGACTTGATACTGCTTCTAGAAGGCTTCAAATCTTTCTAAAAGCAAGTCTTGTAGAATAATGCTTTTGAATGCTTTCAAAAGACTTGATATTGCTTCCAGAACAGTAGATATTATTTCTGGAGAAATTGAAATACTTCCGGATGACTTGATATTGCTTCTAGAAGACGTGAAATACATCTAGAATATTTGCAATGCTTCTAAAACTTCTAAAAGATTTGATACTGCTCCTAGAAGGCTGATATTGCTTCCAGAAAACCTGAAGTCCTTCCACAAGACTTAATACTGCTTCTAGAAGACTTGGTACTGGTTCTAGAAGACTTGATATTGCTTCCAGAAAACTTGAAATCCTTTCAGATGACTTGGTACTGCCCCTGGAACACTTAATACTGCTTTCAGAAGACTTGATACGTCCCCTGAAACACTTAGTACTGCTTTCAGAAAACTTACAATTTTTAAACAAAGTTTGATACCTCTTCTAGAAGACTTGCTATTACTTCCAAAGAACTAGAAGCTTTTCCATGAGACTTAATATTGTTTCTAGAAGACTTAACATTTCTTCCAGAAGTCTTGAAATGCTTCCAGAAAATTTAAAAAGGTTTGAAAAGACTTAGTGTTTCCAGAAGATTTTGTATAGTTTTCAAAAGACTTGATATAACTTCTACAAGATTTGAAATGCATCCAGAAATCTTGATACTAGTTCTAGAAGACTTGAATGCCTCCAAAAGACTTATATTGCTTTCAAAACTGTTTGCAAATAATTTTGCTTTCAAAATATCTAATGGTGTTGGTAAAATATAAAACTTTCATGTGACTAGGTCAAAAATTCCTAAATGAAGACCAGACATTTGAGAAATACATTTGATTGATTTGAATAAATTCAAAATACAGCCCGTATTTTCATTGTAAAAATGACATTCAAAGTAAAGAAGGTGTTTTAAATTCGTCGTCTGAGTCTTTTTCTAATACAGTTTAGAAAAGTTCACTGCCGTTTACAGACAATATTTCGGTGAAAACGAAGAAGATAGTGATAAATCCGATATTGATAATGATTTGGGCAGCGATTATGATTTATATCAGGCAAGAGATGATACAGAGGAAAGTTTAGTTAAAATGGACTTGTCTATGGCCAATTTAGTAGAAGAGCTGATAGCAAAATTTCTTTCTACCGATTGTTGTATTAAGAAATGCGATACATTCATATCTCGAGATCGGATTGTTGGTAGTAGAACCAATTGTTTAGAGCTATCCAAAAACAAACTTGATTTAGTGATATTAAGTAATATCGAAGCTGAAGAATTCCAAGGTGTTTATTCAGAAGTTGCTAAGCGGAAGATAGAAGGATGCAAAAAAAGTAAAAAAGTTACAAGGAATAAAATTCAGTTCTCTTTCCATTTTTCTTTAACATATTTATTGACCATTTATCCTGTATTATTTGTTGTTCTTATTGCCCACCTACTTAGAGATTCTTATAGAAGAAGTAAGATACTCATGCTTCTTAGAAAACCCTAAAATCTCAAAACTGGCAGTGGAGGAAGCAGTTGAATTAAAACTTGATATTGACTCCCGAAGACCTGTAATATTTTCAAAAAACTTGCAATGGTTCTAGAAGACTTAATACTGCCTTTGGAAAACTTAGTACTGCTTCTAGAAGACTTGATATTGCATCCAGAATGCTTGAACTGCTTCCAGAAGACTTGCGAAGTTTGCAGAAGACTTGATACTGCTTTACAAGCAGACCGGAAAGCTCCTAGAAGATTTGATATTGCATCCAGATACGCTTATTGCTCGCACGAGACTTGAGATGCTTCCAGAAAACTTGTAATATCTTTAAAAGACTTGTAATGCTTCTAGAAGACTTATTACTGCTCCTGCAACATTTAATACTGCTTCTAGACGATTTAATATTGTTTCCAGAAAACTGAAACTGCTTCCAGAAGATTTCTAATGTTTGTAGAAGACTTGTTACTGGTTCTAGAAGACTTGTAATGTTTGCAGAAGACTTGATACTGCTGCTAAAAATTTTTTTTGAGATGCTTCTGGAGTACTTGATATTTCCAGAAGACTTGATGCTTCCTTCCTTCAGAAGATTTGATCTGCTACCAGAAGGCTTGAACTGTTTCCAGAAGACGTGCAATATTTGCAGAAGATTTGATACTGCTTCCAGAAAGCTTGAAATACTTCCAGAAGACTTGATACTACTTTTAAATGATTTGATATTACTTCCTCAAGAATTGAAATACTTTCAGAGCACTTGTAATACTTTTAAAGGAATTGTAATGTTTCTAAAACTGCTCCTAGAAGACTTAATATTGCTTCTAGAAGACTTGATATTGTTTTCAGAAGACGTAAAATGCATCCAGAAGAATTGCATTGCTTGCAGAAGACTTGAGAACTGCTTCTAAAAGACTTGATACTGCTGCTAGAAGACAATTGCTTTAGAAATTCTAAATATGTTCAAAAATAACGATTATCTTCAGAAGAAATTATCTCAAGAACTAAGCTTGATGTTTCAAATCAGACTATTTCGTTAAAAAATAGATGTCAAAGAAGCAGGATGAAGCATTTTTGATGAATTATCATTAAGATTTGAGTAAAATCACGTTTTTTTAATCTTAAGTAATTATTAACCAATTATGGATTATTAACTTTTGAAATTGAGTCTAAAAACAGCCAACAATTTTGTAAATGTTCTAGCAGACTTTTTTAAAGACTTAATTGGAGAAAGAATCGGAAATTTTCGTTTTTATTCAATGATGAAAGCGTGGAGGTGTTTCCAAAAGTGAAGTGAGATTAAAACAGATATGTTTAAAAAAATCAAGGTAAGATATTTCAGATTAATCCAAAATGTGCTCTTAAGCTGATTTTTGAATATTTCTTTTTTCCAAATCATGTAGATCTTTTATGATGTGTTCTTAAATAGGAGACAATAAAACTTGGAGTGGTGCAAAAGCTACCAACAAAATGAAAAATGAAGCTAATAATAATGTCAGAAATTGAATCTTGTGAAGTGGTTTATTGACTGTTAATGAAGGTTTCGAAACAGGATGATAAACATACATCTCATTTTAACCTTAATTTTCTTTTAATATCTTAAAAACTCTTAAAAATGGCAGAAGCCTTTGAAAATAAGTGCAAAAAATGCGTAATAAAGAGAAAACCTTAGGAGGCACAGATTTTTTTTTAAGGTTATTAATTTCTTCAGATTCAGTTATGACATAATTTTGTAACAAGGAATCAAGAAATAATACAGATTTTCTTGAATAACTTATTAGCTTTCTTTGCTTTCTTTTCGTCAATTTGAATAATATTGAAATTAAAGAAAATTAATAAGAAAATATCATGTTGTTAAACATATTCAGTTTAGTTGTAATTAGATTATAACTTTTAAACATTGCTCTGTATAACTGTATATAAGCAGTTAGGCTTTAACACAAAAGGAGTGTAAAACAACCTTTAACATGTTTTAATTTTATTCTTATCGGTATTTGTAAGTTTCATAAATGAAGTACTGAAAATATGAACGAGACGAACAGTAATTGGGGCATATTCAACCCCAGATCGAACATGTATTAAGTTCTGATATAATCAGTTTGTGAAGTAAGTTGTATTAAGTGGTAAGAAACTTTAAAGAAGAGGAACATGTTGTTGAATAAGGTTAAGAGTCAAGTTGTGACAGTAATATGGATAGAGGAAAAGTTATGGTCGAATGTAATAGTCGACTTCTCCTCTAAGTCAGTTGGTATTAATATCTGGACTTGGTAATCTACCAAACGGGCAAGCTAATTGAAGAGGTGACTTGTCTAGACAAGCTAACGACTTGTCTGTGTGTAAGAGAAAGGAATCTCAACGAGTTCATTATGTATCCTCCCTACACTCACTGCAGCTATATCGACCGGCTTAGGGAATTACCAAATTCTAAGACACAACTCGAAGAGTCCTAATCTGAGATCCTGAGAAAAGAACATAACACAATATAAGATATACCATCTTATCATCTTGAAATTTTAATGTTGTTTTGATGTTTATAAAGGAGACAAGTGATGAACATGAGGAATAAATTTTGTTAATGAGAGTAATTACGAGGTTGGGAAAGAGGAGGAGGAAGTAAAAGATGATGAAAAGCGCGGCAAAGATGCCGCAGACGTGAGTATTCCATTCAAAAAACCTCAACACCAAATCGCATCCGAATCCAATCCATTCGTTTTTTTTTTTAGATTAAGGAGTTAAATTTGGACAATTGCCGAAACACCAGCATCGTCGGCTTCACCGACGAATTCTGTAACCTCGAATCCTTGAGCTTAATCAACGTGGGTTTGACCTCACTGAAAGGCTTTCCTCGGTTACCCAACCTCAAAAAACTCGAACTAAGCGACAACAGAATCGTTAATGGCCTCAACATTTTGGCCACCAGTCCAAAGTTGTCTCATTTGAATCTTAGCGGGAACAGAATCAAAGATTTGGAGACGTTAAAACCACTGCAGGACTTTAAAAATCTTAGAAATTTGGATCTTCTTAATAATGAAGCCACGATGATGCCCGATTATCGGGAGAGGGTCTTTAAGCTGATACCAAGTCTTAAATTCCTCGATGGGTACGACTCCGAAGAACATGAAGTTGATGAGAGTGATGTGGATGATGAGGTTAATGGGAATGATGATGATTCCGATGAGGAAGGGAACGAAGATGGTAAAAAGAATTATTTTGAATTGAATTTTTAATGTTGTTTTGATTTTATAGAGGGGACAACCGATGAGGATGAGGAATACGTTGGGTTAAACGCGGTGTATTCGGAGAATTTGGACGAATTGACTGATGAGGGTGATTATGAGGCCGGGGAAGAGGAGGAGGAGGAGGAGGATGGGATTGAGGAGGAGGAAGTGGAAGATGAGGAAGAGAATGAAACTCCCGAAGGTAAGTTTTTTTGGGTTAACCCAACGATTTTCGTTAATATTGGTGTTATAGAACAAACGAGGAGTAAGAAGAGAAAGCACGAAGACGAAAGTGAGGGAAATTAAGGGATAAAAACCGAAAAGAATTGTTTTTAGTATATAGTGTGGTTAAAAACGGACGCGAGTGTGACCACGTTTCTTTTACAATTACAATTAAATTAAAATTTAAAAAAAAATAATTAAGAAAAACCCTAAAACGCCCTAATAATTGCCCCAAAAAAACATTGGGGCGGAAATAGGGCCTCTCTGGCTGTGCTACACCCACACAAACGCGTTTGAATCAATTCTAAAACACAACAAAAATGAAATTAATAAAAATAATGATAAAAAAAAGAAAGAGGAAGCGAAATGTAGCAGCCAGTTTTTTAAAAAATTGTAAAATTTCACCCCAACACACAAAAAAAAAGTAAAAAGTAAAGAGAGAAATGAAATTTAATAAAGAAAAAAGGAAAATAGTACATATAATAGTAAATATACATTATAAATATATATATTTTGTATTATACGTACATTTTTTTTATATAAGTTAAAAATGTTAATAGATGTAATTTAAATTTAGTGAAAAAATACAAAAAAAAATTAATAAAGATACGGAGGGTAGCGGATCATGTAAAGTAATCAAAAAATTGAAATCTAAGAACAAAATTGGTTAAAAAAAACTAATTTATAACAAAACTGATTTAAAACAAAAATGATTTAAAACAAAATTAGTTTAAAACAAAAATGATTTAAAACAAAATTGGTTTAAAAGAAATTTGTTTTAAAACAAAACTGATTTGAAACAAAACTGATTTGAAACAAAACTAATTTAAGATAAAAACTGATTTAAAACAAAAACTGAAAAAAAAACAAAAATCAATTATCATTGATGATTATTTCAGTAAATTATTAAATAAAAGTTTTGTTATTGTGGTGTTGCGCGCCCTCCTCTTTTTGGGATGAATGCTAAAATTAAAAAAAAAAAAGTCCATACAGTCATAAAAAAAGAATTTTTTTTCGCAATGAAATGGAATTGTTATTCTCTAGAACCACGCAAAAGTACAAATATTAAATTAATATGAAAATGGAAGGAAAGTTAAAGGGGGGCGCGTTTGAACATAACAATTAAAAATTGAAATGAACCTAACCCAATTCAAAAAAAAGAAAGAAATAAATCGGGGCAAATGAAAAAAAAAGAAATAAAATTATTAAAAAAAATAATAATAATAATATTAATTGTATATTGTTATGTTTTTTAGATACACGTTACTGTTTCATCAATTTTATCTGTACGCCGTAGTATTATATTTTAGTTTTTACCTATTTAAGGAGTAGTTTTTTGAGAAATTTGATTTGTTGAATTAACTCTGTATTAAAACTTAAACAGAAAAGAGGTTTTATAAAAAAAGAAATGGGAATCGCTTGTGCATTAAATTCGTTTGTTCGTTCCATTTTCATGTTTCCTTATCGTTTTTGCGTTATTAGTTTAATGCACACGCATCTCAAAATCTAAATACTTACATTACCTTAGAAATTATTCAGCAAACCTCCCTCCTCCCCCGTTTTTATGTTTCTTATTTTTTATGACTACACGTCATTTTTCGTCAGTGTATTACTTATTTAGTTTGATAGAGAGATACTAGTTTATGCATTTTTGTAATAATATTTTATTATATAATCTTTTTCTAAGCATAACTTTGTATTTTCTCCTATTACATTCTTAAAAATAAATCCTTTAGATCTAAACGATTTTCAAACGTCGTAATCAATTACACTTTTTGATTTAAAAGATGTTGATAAAGGCGTTTTGTAACATTGAGGGATAATTTTTTAAAGCTTTTTGAAAAAAATCTATTGAGATCTAACTTTCGATTTTATGTACCTCAAATTTTATGGAGAAATTCTGCTTTGAATGATTTTGAAGTTAAATGAAGCATTCTTGAATCGAAGATATGAACAAGAAGTGAAGTGAGATTGATTTTCTGCGACAGAATTAAATTCCGAATACCTAATCCTCTCCATGAAGAAATAAACAAAATCTTCCTAATCCAATACCTTGTTGTCCTCAATATAATTTTTTTGGGAGTAAAAAATCAAGGTAAGATATTTTATATTAATCTAAGATGCGTTCTTGATATTTTAAAACAAGTTTTTGTGTTATGTGGATGTCTTATAATATGTTTTTAAAAAGGAATTAATAATAATTAATCAAGTTTTTATCAGTTTTTGCATAAGCGACGACTATGTGCGTTCCATTATGCATCCAAAGAACCCAGAAGCAGTAGAATTGCGACTTGATACAATATTTAGGAGACTTGCTAATGCTTCCTAAAGACATTAAATGTTCCCAGAAGATAATTAAAAAAATATTGCTTCTAGAAGACTTGAAGTGCTTCTAAAAGACTTGATATTGTTTCCAAAAGACTTAAAATGATCTCGAAAAGCCTTAATACTGTCACTGAAACCGGTAGAAACCCAAAAATTCAAAAAAAAAATTATTTTATTGTTAACTACGAAAAAGAACCTCTTTTACACTCCTATAACAAACACGATGATAACAAAAAGTAAAAAAAAAACAACAACAATAATTATATTTTTTTCCAACTTCCGTTCCGTGTTGTCTTTCAAAGGTTTGTGACTTGGAAGGTTGTTGCTTTTGTTATATGGCACAATCTTTTGCGAATTTATTTTCAAAATAAACTTGTTTCGTCACAGTTAAATACCTGCGATGAATCAAATCCCTCAGTTTGAATAAACTTATCAAATACCTGTATGTACTCATCTGCTGCTTTTTTTAATTGGGGCTTGTTGCTTTGCCATGTCTAATGATATTGTGTATGACATAGCTCCTTTTGAAAAGCCAAATTGAAAATATTTGAGATCATTTACGTTCAAGTCAAATCAAAGACGATTTTGCAGATGAATTAACAACTAAAGAATTGTCAATACCCCTCTGGTCAATATTCTAATGTCTTGAAGACTTGATACTACTTCTAGAAAATTTGAAATGTTTCTAGAAGACATGAAATGCTTCCAGAAGACTTGAAATACCTCCAGAAGACTTGTGATACATCCACAAGACTTGCAATGATTCTAGAAGACTTGATACTACCCCAGGATGATTCAATTCTACTTCTTGAAGGCTTGATCTTGCTTTTAGAAGACTTGATATTGTTCCTGAAAAGTTGAATACTGCTGCTAGAAGACTTGATATTGCTTCTAGAAGTCTAGAAATGCTTCTAAACGACTTGATATTGCTTTCAGAATACTTAAAATACTTCCAGAAGACTTGTAGAACATTTGCAATACTTTTAAAAGACTTGCAATACTTCTAGAAGACTTCATCTTGCTTCCAAAAGGCATGAAATATTTCCAGAACACTTGCAATACCTTCAGAAGACCACAATGCTTCTAGAAGGCTTAATATTGCTTCCAGAAGACTTGCAATGCCTGCGGAAGACTTGAAATGCTTCTAAAAGACATAGATTATTTCCAAAAACCATGTTACTGTCTCTGGAATACTTGATACTGCTTCCAAAAGACTTGATATTGCTTTCAGAAAACTTAATATGCTTTTAGAAGATTTCCAATGTTTTTAGAAGACTTGATATTGCTTCTAGAAGACCTGATACTGCTTCTAGAAGATCTGATATTGCTTCCAGAAGACTTGAAATGCTTTCAGAAGACTTATATTGCTTCCAAAAGTCTTAATATTTTCTCTGGAATACTAGATACTGCTTCCAGAAGACTTGATATTGCTTCCAGAAAACATAATATGCTTCCAAAAGATTTCCAATGTATGCAGAAGGGTCGATACTGCTTCTAGAAGACTTGATATTGCTTCCAAAAGACTTAGATTGCGTCCAAAAGTTTTAATACTATCTCTGGAATACTAGATACTGCTTCTAAAAGACTTGCTATTGCTTCCAGAAAACTTAATCTGCTTCCAGATGATTTCCAATGTTTGCAGAAGACTTGATACTGCTTCTAGAAGGCTTGATATTGCTTCCAGAAAACTTGAAATCCTTTCAGATGATTTGGTACTGCCCCTGGAACACTTATTACTGCTTCCAGAAATCTTACAGTTTTTAAAGAAAGTTTGATATTGTTTCTAGAAGGCTTAATATTGCCTCCAGAAGTCTTGAAATGCTTTCAGAAGACTTATATTGCTTCCAAAAGTCTTAATATTGTCTCTGGAATACTAGATACTGCTTCCAGAAGACTTGATATTGCTTCCAGAAAACCTAGTCTGCTTTCAGAAGATTTCAAATGTTTGTAGAAGACTTGATATTGCTTCTAGAAGACCTGATACTGCTTCTAGAAGATCTGATATTGCTTCCAGAAGACTTGAAATGCTTTTAGAAGACTTATATTGCTTCCAAAAGTCTTAATATTGTCTCTGAAATACTAGATGCTGCTTCCAGAAAACTTGATATTGCTTCCAGAAAACATAATATGCTTTCAAAGGATTTCCAATGTATGCAGAAGGGTTGATACTGCTCCTAGAAGACTTGATATTGCTTCCAAAAGACTTAGATTGCTTCCAAATGTTTTAATACTGTCTCTGGAATACTAGATACTGCTTCTAAAAGACTTGCTATTGCTTCCAGAAAACTTAATCTGCTTCCAGATGATTTCCAATGTTTGCAGAAGACTTGATACTGCTTCTAGAAGGCTTGATATTGCTTCCAGAAAACTTGAAATCCTTTCAGATGATTTGGTACTGCCCCTGGAACACTTATTACTGCTTCCAGAAATCTTACAGTTTTTAAAGAAAGTTTGATATTGTTTCTAGAAGGCTTAATATTGCCTCCAGTAGTCTTGAAATGCTTTCAGAAGACTTATATTGCTTCCAAAAGTCTTAATATTGTCTCTGGAATACTAGATACTGCTTCCAGAAGACTTGATATTGCTTCCAGAAAACCTAATCTGCTTTCAGAAGATTTCCAATGTTTGTAGAAGACTTGATATTACTTCTAGAAGACCTGATACTGCTTCTAGAAGATCTGATATTGCTTCCAGAAGACTTGAAATGCTTTCAGAAGACTTAGATTGCTTCCAAATGTTTTAATACTGTCTCTGGAATACTAGATACTGCTTCTAAAAGACTTGCTATTGCTTCCAGAAAACTTAATCTGCTTCCAGATGATTTCCAATGTTTGCAGAAGACTTGATACTGCTTCTAGAAGGCTTGATATTGCTTCCAGAAAACTTGAAATCCTTTCAGATGATTTAGTACTGCCCCTGGAACACTTAATACTGCTTCCAGAAGACTTACAGTTTTTAAAGAAAGTTTGATATTGTTTCTAGAAGGCTTAATATTGCCTCCAGAAGTCTTGAAATGCTTTCAGAAGACTTATATTGCTTCCAAAAGTCTTAATATTGTCTCTGGAATACTAGATACTGCTTCCAGAAGACTTGATATTGCTTCCAGAAAACCTAGTCTGCTTTCAGAAGATTTCCAATGTTTGTAGAAGACTTGATATTGCTTCTAGAAGACCTGATACTGCTTCTAGAAGATCTGATATTGCTTCCAGAAGACTTGAAATGCTTTCAGAAGACTTATATTGCTTCCAAAAGTATTAATATTGTCTCTGAAATACTAGATGCTGCTTCCAGAAGACTTGATATTGCTTCCAGAAAACATAATATGCTTTCAAAGGATTTCCAATGTATGCAGAAGGGTTGATACTGCTCCTAGAAGACTTGATATTGCTTCCAAAAGACTTAGATTGCTTCCAAATGTTTTAATACTGTCTCTGGAATACTAGATACTGCTTCTAAAAGACTTGCTATTGCTTCCAGAAAACTTAATCTGCTTCCAGATGATTTCCAATGTTTGCAGAAGACTTGATACTGCTTCTAGAAGGCTTGATATTACTTCTAGAAAACTTGAAATCCTTTCAGATGATTTGGTACTGCCCCTGGAACACTTAATACTGCTCCCAGAAGACTTACAGTTTTTAAAGAAAGTTTGATATTGTTTCTAGAAGACTTAATATTGCTTCCAGAAGTCTTTGAAATGCTTCCAGAAAAGTTAAAAAGGTTTGAAAAGACTTGGTGTTTTCAGAAGATTTTGTATAGTTTTCAAAAGACTTGATATTACTTCTACAAGATTGAAATGCATCCAGAAATCTTGGTACTACTTCTAGAAGACTTGAACGCCTCCAAAAGACTTGATATTGCTGTTTGCAAAAAATGTTGCTTTCCAAATATCTAAAAGTGTTGATAAAATACAAAATCATCATTTGAGTAGGTCAAAAATTCCTAATTGAAGACTAGACATTTGACAAATACATTTGATTGATCTGAATAAATTCAAAATACAGCCCGTATTTTCATTGTAAAAATGACGTTCAAAGTAAAGAAGGTGTTTTAAATTCGTCGTCTGAGTCTTTTTCTAATGCAGTTTTCTAAAACTAACATATAGTCTCTGGTACACTAATAGCTCATGCTGCCATCAAGTCTAATGAGAAGGACTATAGAGACATAAAAGCTCAGGCTGCCAACAAGTTGACAGTTGTTAAAATAATATATAGTCTGTGGAACAGTAGTAGCTCATGTTGTCAGCAAGTTGGCAGTCTAAGATAATACATAGTCTGTGGAACAGTAATAGCTCATGTTGCCAATAAGTTGGCAGACTTCAAGCTGACGAGCAGAACTATGGAGACACAAACACTCATAGTGTACAGTATTTGAATAGATCAGACCAAAATTTACCAGTTACCAAAATTTGAAACCTCTACGAATAGTGTAACTTAAAAAAGTTCTAATGAACCAGTTACATGAGACACCCTGTACATTTGGTGTTCTCCTACCCTTTCTGATAATCGCGTATCACTTCAGTGGCTTCGAATTACTCAATAAACTTATAAGACATAATGATGTATTTATCTAATTAGGTACCAGCTTTTGATCTACTTCAACACACGTTCTAAGGTTTTCGTTGGTTATCACTTCCTGTTTTTTTTACCTCAACTGTCCAACGGTTAACATTATTACATCTTTGGCGAATGCGAATTCCATTTATTTCCTCTGCTACTATAAGAAAGAGATATGCTCTCTATTGATGGTGTCTTCATCAAGTTGTCCAATACCTCCTAGCCCGATATGCGTTGTACTATACATTATGTTTAAATTAACTGCAAAGGTCTTCTAAAACGCATTGCACGACTCTTTATGGAATTCCCAAATCCAAATTAAACGTTTCCTCAATTATATTCAAGACAACATTATGGTATCATTAATTCTTGGATGTATTCGTCTTAAAATTAGTCTAAGTAATAAACCTTTTTGAACCCAGTTATTTATCTAAAATTGAGACTATTTTTGATTATGTACAGAATTCTATTGATATGTAGACTATGTTGAGCTGTTACACCAACGATGGCGCTTACAAAATAAATTCAATTAAATTTATTCTCATAAAAAAATGTAAGAGTAAAGTTTATAACATACCAAAAAGATTTAACTTAATTACAAATAATTTTTAGAAGCCTATCACAACGTTATCAACTGTACACCTGTTTGTTAGTATTTATCAAAAATAAAATCTAATTCTGAGTAATTCAAAAAAAATTTATAAAGCAATGATCGATTCAATCACACAATCATTGAGACTTGAACAATACTATTATTGAAAAATAATGAACGTTATCGCGCACTTCAGATATAAATGGAATCTGATTTGAATATTTTCAATATTCCCACAAAAATCGTCCTTATCAACAAATAAATTTTGACCGTGAAATCGTCCCGTATTAAATGTTAGTTCGATTAAGTTAAGTTTCGAAATAGAAACGAGCGAAATGGGATCGAACAAAAAGAAGAAAGTTTCGGGGAAAATTAACGATCCCTTAGCCGTTACGTGGAGTGAGAAATACGATGAAAAAATTCAAGGGGTTTGGAAAAAATTACCGAGATTTGTGGCTACTTTTTTAGTTACGGTGGCTGTTTGTGCTATGGGGTTAGCAATAAGCGGTATGTCTTAATGTAATTAATTTAATTTATTTAAGTTGATTTTATTTTATTTTTAGGTGATTGGTTAAACATTTTGGTCCATTTAATGAAACAATTTAACATTGAACTCCCCGAAACTCTCAAAACTGATTCATCGTTAGACAATATTTTGGAAACGTTAAAATTGAAAAATTTGTGGAGTTTTTGGATAGGATCTATTATTTTTAGTTATGCAATTTATGTGACAATTGGAGGATTTTTACATGTAAGTGTATCAATTTCATATATTATAATATTGAGTACATTTATTGATCGAAAGATATAGCATATAATAGTTCTCTAACGGTTTTGGCAAAAAATCGGATACTTGCTTCTTCTCGTTGATAGGTGTCGGTAGAAATTTTTGAGCAATACTTTCTCTCAGCTTTAACAAAAAAATCGAAAAGAGATCTTAAATCAAGGAAAACTTCAAAACTTTACTTAGATTTTAGAGATATTAATTGAAATTTAATAAAATCGAAGAATACAATTGCATAAATCAAAGTTTTTTTTGATAGAATTTAAGAAAAATTGGCTCAAACTTCAAAATTATTTTATGAAATTTGATCAAACTTCCCAAAATTACTTAAACATATGGGTCAATCTTAATTATTAAAATAGGAATAAAATTATTGAATTTGTGATGAAAGATGCGTAAATTCAATAAATTTCTTGAGATTAAATTGAAATTTCATAGAAATCTTGAAATTCCATGAAGTTGTAGAGAGATATTAACAATTTTTAATCGCATTTATCAAAATTTGTCTTAAGATACAACATTAAGGTGTAGAATTTTGATGAAATTTCATAAAGTTATTACATTTTTTGAAAATATTTGAAGTTTAAGTGAAACTTCAATAAAATTCTGCTTTGGTTGTATTAAAAATAAATAATATTCAAGATTTTGTACTAAAATTCCATTCAAATCTTTAAAACCAATCTTGAATCAAGGAAAACTTCAAAACTTCTCTTACATTTTAGAGATGTTAATTAAAATTAAATAAAATCGAAGAATAAAAATGCACAATTCTGTTTTTTTGATAGAATTTAAGAAAAATTCGTACAAACTTCAATATTATTTTATGAAATTTGGATCAAATATACCAAAATTACTTAAACATGCAATGGGTCAATATTAATTATTAAAATAAGAATAAAATTATTCAATTTGTGATGAGAGATGCGTAAATTCAATAAATTTCTTGAGATTAAATTGAAATTTCATAGAATTCTTGAAATTTCATAAAGTTTTTACATTTTTTGAAAATATTTGAAGTTTAAGTGAAACTTCAATAAAATTCTGCTTTGGTTGTATTAAAAATAAATAATATTCGAGATTTAGTAATAAAATTCCATCCAAATCTTTAAAACAGATCTTGAATCAAGGAAAACTTCAAAACTTCACTTAGATTTTAGAGATATTAATTAAAATTAAATAAAATCGAAGAATAAAAATGCACAATTCTGTTTTTTTGATAGAATTTAAGAAAAATTCGCACAAACTTCAATATTGCTTTATGAAATTTGGATCAAACCTCCTAAAATTACTTGAACATTAAATGGGTTTATTATTAATTATTAGAATAGGAATAAAATTATTGAATTTGTGATGAAAGATGCGTAAATTCAATAAATTTCTTGAGATTAAATTGAAATTTCATAAAATTTTTGAAATTCCATGAAGTTGTGGAGAGATATTCACAATTTTTAATCGCATTTATCAAAATTTGTCTCAAAATACAACATTAGGGTGTAGAATTTTGATGAAATTTCATAAAGTTTTTACATTTTTTGAAAATATTTGAAGTTTAAGTGAAACTTCAATAAAATTCTGCTTTGGTTGTATTAAAAATAAATAATATTCGAGATTTTGTAATAAAATTCCATTCAAATCTTTAAAACTAATCTTGAATCAAGGAAAACTTCAAAACTTCACTTAGATTTTAGAGATATTAATTAAAATTAAATAAAATCGAAGAATAAAAATGCACAATTCTGTTTTTTTGATAGAATTTAAGAAAAATTCGCACAAACTTCAATATTGCTTTATGAAATTTGGATCAAACCTCCCAAAATTACTTAAACATGCAATGGGTCAATATTAATTATTAAAATAGGAATAAAATTATTGAATTTGTGATGAAAGATGCGTAAATTCAATAAATTTCTTGAGATTAAATTGAAATTTCATAGAAATCTTGAAATTCCATGAAGTTGTGGAGAGATATTAACAATTTTTAATCGCATTTATCAAAATTTGTCTTAAAATACAACTTTAGGGTGTAGAATTTTGATGAAATTTCATAAAGTTTTTACATTTTTTGAAAATATTTGAAGTTTAAGTGAAACTTTAAGAAAATTCTGCTTTGGTTAATATATATATATATATAAAAATAAAAATATATATATAAAAAATAAATAAAAATATATATATATAAAATTCCATTCAAATCTTTAAAACTTATCTTGAATCAAGGAAAACTTCAAAACTTCACTTTGATTTTAGAGATATTAATTAAACTTAAATAAAATCGAAAAATAAAAATGCACAATTCTGTTTTTTTTTTGATAGAATTTAAGAAAAATTCGTACAAACTTCAATACTGCTTTATGAAATTTGGATCAAACCTCCCAAAATTACTTAAACATGCAATGCGTCAATATTAATTATTAAAATAGGAATAAAATTATTGAATTTGTGATAACAGATTCGTAAATTCTATAAACTTCTTGAGATTAAATTGAAATTTCATAGAAATCTTGAAATTCCATGAAGTTGTGGAGAGATATTAACAATTTTTAATCGCATTTATTGAAATTTGTCTCAAAATACAACATTAGGGTGTAGAATTTTGATGAAATTTCATAAAGTTTTTACATTTTTTGAAAATATTTGAAGTTTAAGTGAAACTTTAATAAAATTCTGCTTTGGTTGTATTAAAAATTAACAATATTCAAGATTTTGTAATAAAATTCCATTCAAATCTTTAAAACTGATCTTGCATTAAGGAAAACTTCAAAACTTCACTTACATTTTAGAGATATTAATTAAAATTAAATAAAATTGAAGAATAAAAATGCACAATTCTGTTTTTTTGATAGAATTTAAGAAAAATTCGCACAAACTTCAATATTGCTTTATGAAATTTGGATCAAACCTCCTAAAATTACTTGAACATTAAATGGGTTTATTATTAATTATTAGAATAGGAATAAAATTATTGAATTTGTGATGAAAGATGCGTAAATTCAATAAATTTCTTGAGATTAAATTGAAATTTCATAAAATTTTTGAAATTCCATGAAGTTGTGGAGAGATATTCACAATTTTTAATCGCATTTATCAAAATTTGTCTCAAAATACAACATTAGGGTGTAGAATTTTGATGAAATTTCATAAAGTTTTTACATTTTTTGAAAATATTTGAAGTTTAAGTGAAACTTCAATAAAATTCTGCTTTGGTTGTATTAAAAATAAATAATATTCGAGATTTTGTAATAAAATTCCATTCAAATCTTTAAAACAGATCTTGAATCAAGGAAAACTTCAAAACTTCACTTAGATTTTAGAGATATTAATTAAAATTAAATAAAATCGAAGAATAAAAATGCACAATTCTGTTTTTTTGATAGAATTTAAGAAAAATTCGTACAAACTTCAATATTGTTTAATGAAATTTGGATCAAACCTCCCAAAATTACTTAAACATGCAATGAGTCAATATTAATTATTAAAATAAGAATAAAATTATTGAATTTGTGATGAAAGATGCGTAAATTCAATAAATTTCTTGAGATTAAATTGAAATTTCATAGAATTCTTGAAATTCCATGAAGTTGTGGAGAGATATTCACAATTTTTAATCGCATTTATCGAAATTTGTCTCAAAATACAACATTAGGGTGTAGAATATTGATGAAATTTCATAAAGTTATTACATTTTTTGAAAATATTTGAAGTTTAAGTGAAACTTCAATAAAATTCTGCTTTGGTTGTATTAAAAATAAATAATATTCAAGATTTTGTAATAAAATTCCATTCAAATCTTTAAAACTAATCTTGAATCAAGGAAAACTTCAAAACTTCACTTTGATTTTAGAGATATTAATTAAACTTAAATAAAATCGAAAAATAAAAATGCACAATTCTGTTTTTTTGATAGAATTTAAGAAAAATTCGCACAAACTTCAATATTGCTTTATGAAATTTGGATCAAACCTCCCAAAATTACTTAAACATGCAATGGGTCAATATTAATTATTAAAATAGGAATAAAATTATTGAATTTGTGATGAAAGATGCGTAAATTCAATAAATTTCTTGAGATTAAATTGAAATTTCATAGAAATCTTGAAATTCCATGAAGTTGTGGAGAGATATTAACAATTTTTAATCGCATTTATCAAAATTTGTCTTAAAATACAACTTTAGGGTGTAGAATTTTGATGAAATTTCGTAAAGTTTTTACATTTTTTGAAAATATTTGAAGTTTAAGTGAAACTTTAAGAAAATTCTGCTTTGGTTAATATATATATATATAAAAATAAAAATATATATATAAAAAATAAATAAAAATATATATATATAAAATTCCATTCAAATCTTTAAAACTTATCTTGAATCAAGGAAAACTTCAAAACTTCACTTTGATTTTAGAGATATTAATTAAACTTAAATAAAATCGAAAAATAAAAATGCACAATTCTGTTTTTTTTTTGATAGAATTTAAGAAAAATTCGTACAAACTTCAATACTGCTTTATGAAATTTGGATCAAACCTCCCAAAATTACTTAAACATGCAATGCGTCAATATTAATTATTAAAATAGGAATAAAATTATTGAATTTGTGATAACAGATTCGTAAATTCTATAAACTTCTTGAGATTAAATTGAAATTTCATAGAAATCTTGAAATTCCATGAAGTTGTGGAGAGATATTAACAATTTTTAATCGCATTTATTGAAATTTGTCTCAAAATACAACATTAGGGTGTAGAATTTTGATGAAATTTCATAAAGTTTTTACATTTTTTGAAAATATTTGAAGTTTAAGTGAAACTTCAATAAAATTCTGCTTTGGTTGTATTAAAAATAAATAATATTCGAGATTTTGTAATAAAATTCCATTCAAATCTTTAAGACAGATCTTGAATCAAGGAAAACTTCAAAACTTCACTTAGATTTTAGAGATATTAATTAAAATTAAATAAAATCGAAGAATAAAAATGCACAATTCTGTTTTTTTGATAGAATTTAAGAAAAATTCGTACAAACTTCAATATTATTTTATGAAATTTGGATCAAATATACCAAAATTACTTAAACATGTAATGGGTCAATATTAATTATTAAAATAAGAATAAAATTATTCAATTTGTGATGAGAGATGCGTAAATTCAATAAATTTCTTGAGATTAAATTGAAATTTCATAGAATTCTTGAAATTCCATGAAGTTGTGGAGAGATATTCACAATTTTTAATCGCATTTATCGAAATTTGTCTCAAAATACAACATTAGGGTGTAGAATTTTGATGAAATTTCATAAAGTTTTCATGTTTTTCAGAAATATTTGAAATTTGATTGGAATTTCAATAAAATTCTACTTTGGTTGTATTAAAAATATATAACATTCAAGATTATGTAACAAAATTTGTAAAACTGATCTCGAATCTAACAAAGCAAGATTTATTACAAAATCTTGAATATTGTTTATTTTTCATACAGCCAAAGCGGAATATTGTTGTAGTTTCACTCAATCTTCAAATGGTTTGAAAAGTATGAAAACTTTATGAAGTTTCTTACGTTTTTTTTGTTTCTTCATAACTTTATGAATCTTATCTCTATTTTAATAATTAATATTGATCCATTACATGTTTAAGTAATTTTGGGAGATTTTATCCAAATTTCATAAAATAATATTGAAGTTTGTGCGAATTTTTCTTAAATTCTATCAAAAAAAAAAACAGAGTTGTGCATTTTTATTCTTCGATTTTATTTAAGTTTAATTAATATCTCTAAAATGTAAGTGAAGTTTTGAAGTTTTCCTTGATTCAAGATAAGTTTTAAAGATTTGAATGGAATTTTATTACAAAATCTCGAATTTTATTTATTTTTAATACAACTAAAGCAGAATTTTATTAAAGTTTCACTTAAACTTCAAATATTTTCAAAAAATGTAAAAACTTTATGAAGTTTCATCAAAATTCTACACCCTAATGTTGTATTTTAAGACAAATTTTGATAAATGCGATTAAAAATTGTGAATATCTCTCCACAACTTCATGGAATTTCAAGAATTCTATGAAGTTTCAATTTAATCTCAAGAAATTTATTGAATTTACGCATCTTTCATCACAAATTCAATAATTTTATTCCTATTTTAATAATTAATAATAAACCCATTTAATGTTCAAGTAATTTTAGGAGGTTTGATCCAAATTTCACAAAGCAATATTGAAGTTTGTGCGAATTTTTCTTAAATTCTATCAAAAAAAAAAAACAGAATTGTGCATTTTTATTCTTCGATTTTATTTAATTTTAATTAATATCTCTAAAATGTAAGTGAAGTTTTGAAGTTTTCCTTGATTCAAGATCAGTTTTAAAAATTTGAATGGAATTTTATTACAAAATCTCGAATATTATTTATTTTTAATACAACCAAAGCAGAATTTTATTAAAGTTTCACTTAAACTTCAAATATTTTCAAAAAATGTAAAAACTTTATGAAGTTTCATCAAAATTCTACACCCTAATGTTGTATTTTAAGACAAATTTTGATAAATGCGATTAAAAATTGTGAATATCTCTCCACAACTTCATGGAATTTCAAGAATTCTATGAAGTTTCAATTTAATCTCAAGAAATTTATTGAATTTACGCATCTTTCATCACAAATTCAATAATTTTATTCCTATTTTAATAATTAATATTGACCCATTGCATGTCTAAGTAATTTTGGAAGATTTGATCTAAACTTCATAAAACAATATTGAAGTTTGTGCGAATTTTTCTTAAATTCTATTAAAAAAACAGAATTGTGCATTTTTATTCTTCAATTTTATTTAATTTTAATTAATATCTCTAAAATGTAAGTGAAGTTCTGAAGTTTTCCTTGATTCAAGATCAGTTTTAAAGATTTGAATGGAATTTTATTATAAAATCTCGAATTTTATTTATTTTTAATACAACCAAAGCAGAATTTTATTAAAGTTTCACTTAAACTTCAAATATTTTCAAAAAATGTAAAAACTTTATGAAATTTCATCAAAATTCTACACCCTAAAGTTGTATTTTAAGACAAATTTTGATAAATGCGATTAAAAATTGTGAATATCTCTCCACAACTTCATGGAATTTCAAGAATTCTATGAAGTTTCAATTTAATCTCAAGAAATTTATTGAATTTACGCATCTTTCATCACAAATTCAATAATTTTATTCCTATTTTAATAATTAATAATAAACCCATTTAATGTTCAAGTAATTTTAGGAGGTTTGATCCAAATTTCACAAAGCAATATTGAAGTTTGTGCGAATTTTTCTTAAATTCTATCAAAAAGAAAACAGAATTGTGCATTTTTATTCTTCGATTTTATTTAATTTTAATTAATATCTCTAAAATGTAAGTGAAGTTTTGAAGTTTTCCTTGATTCAAGATCAGTTTTAAAAATTTGAATGGAATTTTATTACAAAATCTCGAATATTATTTATTTTTAATACAACCAAAGCAGAATTTTATTAAAGTTTCACTTAAACTTCAAATATTTTCAAAAAATGTAAAGACTTTATGAAATTTCATCAAAATTCTACACCTTAATGTTGTATCTTAAGACAAATTTTGATAAATGCGATTAAAAATTGTGAATATTTCTCCACAACTTCATGGAATTTCAAGAATTTTATGAAATTTCAATTTAATCTCAAGAAATTTATTGAATTTACGCATCTTTCATCACAAATTCAATAATTTTATTCCTATTTTAATAATTAATATTGACCCATTGCATGTTTAAGTAATTTTGGTAGGTTTGATCCAAATTTTATAAAGCAATATTGAAGTTTGTGCGAATTTTTCTTAAATTCTATCAAAAAAACAGAATTGTGCATTTTTATTCTTCGATTTTATTTAATTTTAATTAATATCTCTAAAATGTAAGTGAAGTTCTGAAGTTTTCCTTGATTCAAGATCAGTTTTAAAGATTTGAATGGAATTTTATTACAAAATCTCAAATATTATTTATTTTTAATACAACCAAAGCAGAATTTTATTAACGTTTCACTTAAACTTCAAATATTTTCAAAAAATGTAAAAACTTTATGAAATTTCATCAAAATTCTACACCCTAATGTTGTATTTTAAGACAAATTTTGATAAATGCGATTAAAAATTGTGAATATCTCTCCACAACTTCATGGAATTTCAAGAATTCTATGAAATTTCAATTAAATCTCAAGAAATTTATTGAATTTATGCATCTTTCATCACAAATTCAATAATTTTATTCCTATTTTAATAATTAATAATAAACCCATTTAATGTTTAAGTAATTTTGGGAGGTTTGATTCAAATTTCATAAAGCAATATTGAAGTTTGTACGAATTTTTCTTAAATTCTATCAAAAAAAAAACAGAATTGTGCATTTTTATTCTTCGATTTTATTTAATTTTAATTAATATCTCTAAAATGTAAGTGAAGTTTTGAAGTTTTCCTTAATGCAAGATCAGTTTTAAAGATTTGAATGGAATTTTATTACAAAATCTTGAATATTATTTATTTTTAATACAACCAAAGCAGAATTTTATTAAAGTTTCACTTAAACTTCAAATATTTTCAAAAATTGTAAGAACTATGAAATTTCATCAAAATTCTACACCCTAATGTTGTATTTTAAGACAAATTTTGATAAATGCGATTAAAAATTATGAATATCTCTCCACAACTTTATGGAATTTCAAGAATTCTATGAAATTTCAATTAAATCTCAAGAAATTTATTGAATTTATGCATCTTTCATCACAAATTCATTAATTTTATTCCTATTTTAATAATTAATATTGACCCATTGCATGTTTAAGTAATTTTGGAAGATTTGATCCAAACTTCATAAAACAATATTGAAGTTTGTGCGAATTTTTCTTAAATTCTACCAATAAAACAGAATTGTGCATTTTTATGATTCGATTTTATTTAATTTTAATTAATATCTCTAAAATGTAAGTGAAGTTTTGAATTTTTCCTTGATTCAAGATCAGTTTTAAAGATTTGAATGGAATTTTATTACAAAATCTCGAATATTATTTATTTTTAATACAACCAAAGCAGAATTTTATTAACGTTTCACTTAAACTTCAAATATTTTCAAAAAATGTAAAAACTATGAAATTTCATCAAAATTCTACACCCTAATGTTGTATTTTAAGACAAATTTTGATAAATGCGATTAAAAATTGTGAATATCTCTCCACAACCTTATGGAATTTCAAGAATTCTATGAAATTTCAATTTAATCTCAAGAAATTTATTGAATTTACGCATCTTTCATCACAAATTCAATAATTTTATTCCTATTTTAATAATTAATAATAAACCCATTTAATGGTCAAGTAATTTTAGGAGGTTTGATCCAAATTTCATAAAACAATATTGAAGTTTGTGCGAATTTTTCTTAAATTCTATCAAAAAAAACAGAATTGTGCATTTTTATTCTTCGATTTTATTTAATTTTAATTAATATCTCTAAAATGTAAGTGAAGTTTTGAAGTTTTCCTTGATTCAAGATCAGTTTTCAAGATTTAAATGCAACTTTATTACAAAATCTTGAGTCAAAGCAGAATTTTATTGAAGTTTTACTCAAAATTCAAATATTTTTGAAAATTATGAAAAATTTATGAAGTTTCATCAAAATTCTACACACTAATATTGTTTTTTAAGACTAATTTTAATAAATTCGAGTTCAACTTCATGGAATTTCAAGAATTTTATGAAGTTTCAATCTAATTTCGAGTTTAGAATAGAAAATAAGAAATCTTTGTTGTACTTCAACGATGAAAATTTTATTATTATTTTTCGATTTCGACCGGTTTCGGCTACACAGCCATCATCAGGAAACCACGCTATTTTTTTTTTTAAATTGTTTATTTGATTTTTTTTTTAATAAAAAAAAAATATTTTCATCGTTGAAGTACAACAGAGATTTCTTATTTTTTATTCTAAACTTAACATCACAATGACAACAAGGAGAACAAATCTATCAATAATTTCAAGAAGTTTGTTGAAGTTATGCATCTTTCCCTACATTTTACTCCTATTTTAATGATTAATATTGACCTATTACATGTTTTATGTAATTTTGTATAATTTTGATGAAACTTCATAAAGATATTATACTTTTTCAAAAAAAATTTAAAGTTTAAGTAGAACTTCAATAAAATTCTGCTTTGGCTGTACTAAAAATAATCAATATACAGGGTGATTCATCGAGTTATGAATCACCCGGTATCTTATATAACCTTGTATCTTATACAAATTATATCTTCAATCAAATTATATCGTCTCTATATTTTCGATCTTTATATCGATTTAGTAATATCTATATTAATATAGTTTTCGAAATAAAATTTATTTGGCCACCCTATACTTAGTTAACTGGCAATTTTCCACGCCAAACATTTGCTTCTATTAACATTTTTTAAATATATTGAGCCAAAAAACTAACTCACTATCTTTTTGTTATTATTACAGTGGTATTTCTACGTGAGACAACGAGATAGACCTGAAGAATGGAAATGCCAACCGAACAAATGGATGTCACCCGAATTAGAACGACATGAGATCATCTTTGGGTCGCTAAACTTAATGGTTAATGCCAGCATTTCAGCTGTAGTTGCTTGTTATATTAGCAATGGAGGATATAGCACCGTTTATTACGGATTTTCAGATTACCCTTGGTGGTGGTTAATTTTGCAAATTCCTGTTGTGTTTATTTATCAGGTTAGAAATTGTTATTTATTAAAAAAATTAAGTTGAATTTTCAAGGTTTTCGGGTACTGTTACGATATTTTTTGGCCACCTTCCTAAATGTTTTGTCACAAATGATAGATTAACCTAGATAACGTAGTAAAAAGCAGGTGTCGTTTCTCACTTGAACTAATTTATCTATTTACTTCACACCATCTAATCATTTTTATTAATTTATTAATTTAAATGCAATTCTCTTTTAGGATTACGCAACTTATTGGCTCCACCGCATTTACCACACTCCATTTTTATACAAGAATTTCCACAAAATGCATCATAAATACAAACAACCAACAGCATGGTCCGTCACGGCGATCCACCCAGTTGAAAGCACCCATATTCAATTAACATTGATGCTTCCAATTTTTCTTATTCCGGTTCATTGGGGTGATTATTTTATTTTAAAATTAATTAATTTCAAATTTATAATTTAATTTTAGCTTCGTTTTATGCTTGCGCTCTTTACGCTTATTACCATGGGATAATTGATCACTCAGGGATTAATTTTAAAGCGTTTTGGTGGCAACCCTGGCAACCTGATGCGATTTTCCATGATAACCACCATCAATATTTCCATGTTAATTTTGCGTTTAACATCTATTTTTGGGATATTGTAAGTAATTTTGTCCTCGTTTCAAAAATATTTACGTCAAATCGTAATTAATTAATTAAAAACATAAAACAATTTCTTTCATTATTTAAATTAGATTACGTGGTGATTTTGATTTTTCGAGGTTGGTAGTAAAAAGATTCGTCAGCATACAAAAGTCAAAGATTATTTAAACATTATTTTTTATTTATAATAATCAAAAATAAATCGATATTACTAAAAGAATAAGTTAAAGGCACTTATTTAACATTTTTTAGTTCAAAATATGCAGTTACTGACAAAACTTATCAACCAATAATACTTCAATAAGTTTTCAATAAAACATGTATTGAGAAACTCACGAACGTCTACATAAAAATCAAGTTCAACATTAACTTTAACAGTGAACTATGAATTAATATTTATTGCAACCTCCTTCGACTTTAATAACAGCCATCATCATCATCACCAGAGGGATTTAGGGAAATAGATTTGTGCATTTATTAAATTTGATATAAGGTATTAAAAGATCAAGATGAGTGACGAAGAAAAAGAAAATGATACAAATATCAGAAGCAGTATAAAATTTCTAAAAGCAGTATCAAGCCTCTTAACAGCATATCATGTCTTCTGAAAGCAGTATCTAGTCTCCCAGAAGTACTTTATGTCTTCTGGAAGTAGTATAATAACTGATCAAATCTTTTAAAAGTAGTATCAAACTTGCTGCCCGGTAATTGCTGAACCTGGGGTGCTCCCACTGGACGGTTCAGATATGGCGCGCATCTCGGTGTCCTGCTATCTTGAATTTGATGGTTCTTGCCTCAGGAAAGCTGCCTTCGGCCTGGAGTGCTATAGAACCGTCCTCCAAGCAGCTCACAAGTATAGGACATCATCTCTCTTGTTGAGGATTCCAAAATCAATCTGGTTCTCCAATGCGGAACACTGGTTATCTCCATGCAACCCCCAAAATTGATGGTATGGCCTGTGACCAGATGGTGGCGGAAAAGAGCAGAAACTGCTTGTTGCTGATGCTCAGCTATTCTTTTGTTGGTCTGTCCCACGTAGTTCTTGTCGCATGAGCCGCAGGGGATGGAATAAACTCCTAGATATTCCAATTTTATTTGGTCTATTGGATTCGTGAGAGAGGTTCCTATAGTCTTGTTGGGTTTGTAGTTGGTATTGATGTCATGTGGGTCTCTTCTTGTAGATGTGAGTTCTTCGGCTTGAATTGTCGATCGATGGCTTCTTCACCATGTATTTGGAGTAGCCGTTTTGAGCAAGGGCCAAAGTTACTTTCGTCATTTCTAATGGTTTTACATATACAGATGGCTAAAACCTTAGAAAATTAATTATGTATATGCACAGTGTGCTTTATGTACTAAAGGTTTTTCTATACAAAAAAGTATAAGAAGTAAGTTTACATATATAAGTGTCTTAAATATTTTAAATTAAATATTGACATCACCAAATCACACCAGGAGAAGATAATGTGGTTGCAATTGAATTAGGATTACTGCGCCATAACATAGAACACAATTTGTCATATAACAGATTCGATTGTGGCATAAAAAAATTAAGACTTGATATTGCTTCTAGGAGGCTAGATACTGCTTCTGGGACACTAGATACTGCTTTCAGAAGACATAAAATGCTTTTAGAAGGCTAGATACTGCTTTTAGAAGATTTAAGACTACTTCTAGAAGACATGATCAGCTTCTAGAAGACTTAATTTACTTCCAACAGACTTGATACTGCTTCTACGAGACTAAATACTGCTTCTAGAAGACATGAAGTACTTCTGAGAGACTAGATGCTGCTTTCAGAAGGCATGAAATGCTTCTAGGAGGCTTGATACTACTTTTAGAAAATTTGATACTGCTTTTAAAAGTCTGGATCAGCTTCTAGAAGACTTAATCTGTTTCCAGCAGATTTGATACTGCTTCTAGGAGACTAGATACTGCTACCAAATGACATAAGGTGCTATTGGGAGACTCGATACTTCTTTTAGAAGACCCCAAATGCTTCTAGTAAGCTTGATACTCCTTTTAGAAAATTTGATAGCCTCCAGAAGACTTGATTAGCTTCTAGAAGACTTGATTTAATTCAGCAGCCTTGATACTGCTTCTAGGAGACTAAATACTTCTTCCATAATAAAGTAAGATAAAGTTCTTCCATTGGCTAATATTAGAGCTAAGACAATATTCTTTGATTACTCTTTCACTACGTTTTCTAAAACAACTCCTCCTATCAGCAGCAAATTTTGGGCAGTGGAAAACCGTATGCTTGGGTGTATGCAGTAACCCACAGAATTAACACTTTTCAGATGATGCTTTTTTCCGAAAATATCGTGACCCCGTAATATCATCTGTGAGAGGAAATAATCGTCTTCCCTTCATTTTCTCTCCATCCATGGTTTTATCTTCGATATAATTCTCACTCATCCTCCCATTTCCTCCACCAGTAGATCCATCGGTGTCATATCCGCTATTACCTCGATACATTTACCCGAAGATCGTGCAGTACACAAATGTAACATTTATTGCTAACTTCCTATTTACTGCATTGAGCGTATATAGTAAGACTAACGTAACTGCAGTATCCAACAGTTTTCTTTTACTGCTTATTATTCCCCCTATATTTGGCATAAACCTCCTAAATATGTTAATCATCTTCAGAGCTCTCTTCGTAGTTTTCCTGACATGCATCGTCATTCTCATGCCCATAACCAGATAATCGCCCAAGTATTTTATTACTGGGGAAATTTCCATTGCTTGGTCCTCGATAACTACCTCAATTTTTGGCACCTTTCGTCTTTCTTGTATTACCACTACGTCGGTCTTCTAGCCGCCACCCTGATTGACCTTATTCCCATTTCATTCAGTCTTCCTATGGCTCTTTCGGTCACGTAACAAGCCTTGTCCTCCATCTCTGCCTCAGATTTCGCACATATTCTATTCTCATCCCTCACTCCATATCCATTCGCAGTATCTTATCATAAAGTATGTTCCACAGTGTAGGGTTCAGCATCGAACATTCTTCCGTTCGGAGCCACCACCTCCCTCTTCAACTGTAGCCATTAAAAAAAAAGGCGCTTAAGAAGCAGGATCATGGATCATGGAGGAATGGATATGGAAAGGAAGATTGCTTGAGGAGATGAGGGAATGCACATATTTTGGATTCAGGTTCAAGGAGGATGGCAACGACGTGGCGCATGTGATATATGATTAAGAGGGTGAATAAGGTGATAAGACAGATCTGGGGATGGGGTGAAAGAGTGTTTGGAAGGGAGATCAAAAAGGTGATGTACGAGATGGAAATTTGTGGGTGAAAGAGGCAGCGTTTCTGAAAGACGTAGAAAATTGCACCGGAATATATTGTGAGGCAAAACGTGAATGTAGATAAAATGAGGGTGGAGGCGGGCAGATGAGCAGCTAAACATAAAGAGGGGATAGATAATAGATCATACTGTTAGATCTTGGGGGAGTATTGAAAGGAAGTTAGGGATGCAAGGATTGGATATGGTAAGGTAGAAAAGAGAGAATATTACAAAAGAATATGTTATTCGGAGGTAAAATAAATAAAACAAGAATAGATTGGGGGGATGGGGTAAGCGCCAGGGATAGTGACATACAGACACAGACGTAAGCCAGAAGATCAGCAATAAGGTGAAAGTAGATACAATTAAAAGTATAAGCAAATTTTAATGGAGAGAATACCAAAGTACTTAATGAAGGAGGGGGCGATGAGGGACAAAAATTGGTAGTCAGGTTTAGGTGTGGCAATGAAGAAAGGGATAATAGATATTGGATGGAAGATGAGGAGAGGGGTGCCGATTATAATTTCTTATATTGTTGGTTCTTATATTATTACTTATATTTTTTGCCGACGCATCCAATTCATTAAAAACAACACATTCATTCACTCTCCTAGTCTTCTTACCTCGATTTTATCATCAGACATTTTCTCTATCACCTCCTGCGTTTCTTCAGAAGTTGAAAGTTTGAAATGCTTCCAACGATTTGATTTATTCTCTGATGGACTTGAAATGCTTTCAGAAGACTTGATACTGCATCTGGAAGGTTTGAAATACTTCCAAAAGACTTCATATTGTAGAAGACATGATATTACATACAGAAGATTTGAAATAAAATTTGAAATGTTTCTAAAAGATTTCATACTGCTTTTAAAAGACTAGAAATGCTTCCAGAAGACTTGATGCTGCATCTAGAAGTGTTGAAATACCTGCAAGAGACTTAAAATTGCTTTTGGAAGACTTGAAATGTTTCAAGAAGACGTAATACTGCTTTTAGAAAACTTAAACTGTTTGAAAAAGACTAAAAGACTTGAAATGTTTTAAGACACACTTAAAGTACTTCCAGCAGAATTGAAATTGCTTCTGTAAGACTGGAAATGTTTCCAAAATTCTTCATATTGCTTCTAGAACACTTGAAAAGCTTTCAAAAGACTTGATACTGCATCTAGAAGTCTTAAAATAATTCCAAAAGACTTGAAAGGGTTTCTGGAAGACTTGAAATGTTTTAAGAAGACTTAATACTACTTTTAGAAAACTTAACATGTTTCCAGAAGATTTGATACTGCACCATTCAAGATTTTAAATATTTCTAGAAGAATTGGGATTGGTTCTGGAAGACTAGAAATTTTTCCAAAAGATTTCATACTGCTTCTAGAAGACTTGGAATGCTTCCAGAAGAGTTGATATGGCATCTAGAAGTCTTGAAATACCTCTAAAAGACTTGAAATTGCTTCTGGAAGACTTAAGATTGCTTCTGGAAAGCTTGAAATATTTCCAGAAGACTATATACTGCATCACTCAAAAGTTGATACTTCCAGCAGAATTGATGTTGCTTCTGAAAAACTAGAAATGACACTGCATCTAGAAGTCTTGAAACACCCCAAAAGACTTGAAATTGCTTCTGAGAGACTTGAGATTGTTTCTGGAAGGCTTGAAATGCTGCCAGAAGACTTGGTATTGCATCATCCAAGACTTGAAGTACTTCCAGAAGAATTGAAATTGCTTTTGTAAGACAACGAATGTTTTCAAAATTTTTCGTATTGCTTCAAGAAGTCTTGAAATGCTTTTAAATTTTAAAAAACTTAATACTGTATCTAGAGGTCTTAAAATACCTCCAAAAGAATTGAAATTGCTTCTAGAAGACTTGAGATTGTTTCTGGAAGACTTGAAATGTTTCCAGAAAACTTGATACTGCATCATTCAAGACTTGACGTATTTCCAGAAGTATTGAAGTTGCTTTTGTAAGCCTAGAAATGTTTCCAAAATTTTTCATGCTGCTTCTGGAAGACTTGAAATACTTTCAGAAGACTTAATAGTAGTATCAAGTCTTCTGAAAGCATTGCAAATCTGCATCTAGAAATCTTGAAATACCTCCAAATGACTTGATATTGCTTTTAGAAGACTTAAAATATTTAAAAAAGACTAGAAAACTTGAAATCTTTTAAGACTTTTTTTATAGAGGGGATTGGGAAATCTGCTAATCAGATACCAGACTTAAAATATCATTCGGTTAGGTAGTGTCTCCATTCACTCTCTCTCTCTATTCCATCCAGCTCATAATAGCCTTCGTCCTCACAATTTCAGTGATTGTAACATGGAATAATACAAAGAAAACCATCAATTTTTTAAAATCCGTAAAGTTAAACTTACCCAACCGAGGAAGAAAAGAGCCTCCTTCTCGCAGCTGCATTCCTCACCATGACAGTGGTTTCCGTGGATTCAACATGAAAATGTGGAAGTTTCTCAATCATTTGAGGTTCATCCCAAATAATTTTTACCTGGTGAAGGGGGAAACATCCCCATCTTTTCCGTCTTGCTGCATCTCAATCACATTGTCTCTCGTCTCTCTGCTCTTTCCCTTCTCCACTCCTCATCTTGTTTGGTCTTCATAATGCTTCTGAGGTACCTTTCAATTTCCTCCCAAGTTCTTCCATTGGCTAATATTAGAGCTAAGACAATATTCTTTGATTACTCTTTCACTACGCTTTTTAAAACAACTCCTCCTATTAGCAGCAAATTTTGGGCAGTGGAAAACCGTTATGATTGGGTGTATCCAGTAATCCACAGAATTAACACTTTTCAGATGATGCTATATATACAATATTCTTTGATTACTCTTTCACTACGTTTTCTAAAACAACTCCTCCTATCAGCAGCAAATTTTGGGCAATGGAAAACCGTATGCTTGGGTATATCCAGTAACCCACAGAATTTACACTTTTCAGATGATGCTATTTTCCGAAAATATCGTGACCCCGTAATATCATCTGTGAGAGGAAATAATCGTCTTCCCTTTACTTTCTCTCCATCCATGGTTTTATCTTCGATATAATTAATAGTCTGTCATACTGGTTTCATTCATCCTCCCATTTTCTCATCAGATATTCCCCCATTTCACACGTACTCTACTTTCTCACCCGTGTGGGGAGACTCTTTTCTCCACCAGTAGATCTATCGGTGCCATATCCGTTATTACCTCGATACTTTTACCCGAAGATCGTGTAGTACACAAATGTAACATTTATTGCTAACTTCCTATTTACTGCATTGAGCGTATTCTTATTATAGCAGTTAAGTTTTATACTCTACTCCATGTGGGCACCTTATATAGCAAGACCGACATAACTGCAGTAGCCAACAGTTTTCTTTTACTGTTCATTATTACCCCTATATTTGGCATAAACCTCCTAAATATGTTAATCATCTTCAGAGCTCTCTTCGTAGTTTTCCTGACATGCATCGTCATTCTCATGTACATAACCAGATAATCGCCCAAGTATTTTATTACTGGGGAAATTTCCATTGCTTGGTCCTCGATAACTACCTCAATTTTTGGCACCTTTCGTCTTTCTTGTATTACCACTACGTCGGTCTTCTAGCCGCCACCCTGATTGACCTTATTCCCATTTCATTCAGTCTTCCTATGACTCTTTCGGTCACGTAACAAACCTTGTCCTCCATCTCTGCCTTAGATTTCGCACATATTCTATTCTCATCCCTCACTCCATATCCATTCGCAGTATCTTATCATAAAGTATGTTCCACAGTGTAGGGTTCAGCATCGAACATTCTTCCGTTCGGAGCCACCACCTCCCTCTCCAACTGTAGCCATTAAAAAAAAAGGCGCTTAAGAAGCAGGATCATGTTTTAAGATCTTGTTGGATGTTGAAAATGTGCTTGGTTCTGCTCTATGGGTTGGAAAAGTGTGGGATTTGAGCCTTTCATACATTGATACTTCCTCTCTTCAAATTAAAAGGATTAAAATGCTTCCAAAAACTGGATATTGCTTTAGGAGAACTTGAAATAGTTCTAGAAGATATTGTCTATATTGTTAATGGGTTCATTTGGATTGAAGTTGTAATTTTCAATTCTTCTTGTTGGCATCTTTGATGTAAGGCTTCGTATTAATGTTAAGAATAAAAAATCAACTTTGAGGTTTTTCTTTTAGCCCAAATTTTTTGGTTACAATTGGGTCATTAACCCAAATCATAATTTTTTGTTTAAAATAAAAAAAAACTTTAAAATATAAAGTTTAATGACATTTCAAAAAGTAAGATTTTTATTACGTAGTAATTTTAACTTTTTCGAGGTTGGTAGTAAAAAGATTTATCCTCAATACATAAATATCACAAATTATTTAATTTTTTTAAATTTTTTGCAAACATCATCATTATTTTATTCATATAAAAGCATATTATTATTTAAATTATTTATTTTTTTAATAAAATTGTTTTAGTTACACGGAACATATCGAAGAAAAGATCGCCTTTACACTGAAGATACCTATTACGGACAAGGAAAAGCCCTAAACGAAGCTAGCGCCGCCGAAATTAAAGCCGATTTGCACGAAAGAAAATCCGAAAATCCTTTGGCTTATCGTGGAAATAAATTAGAGTTTGATTTAAACGAGAAAGATTTAAAATTAGAGCTAAATGGGACGTACAAAAAATTGAGGAAGAACAAAAAATATTATTAGGAAATTTTTTTTATTAAACTTTTACTAAATTTGGTTTTAATAAATAAATAATTTTCGTAATTTATTGATTTCTAACTACCGTTTAACTTAACTAATTACACTTTAATTTGTATTTACTTTCAAGGTGATTAATGAACCTGCCGAAAACTTGGTCCAAATTTAGCCTCAAAACTATTTTGGATGGGTTTAAAAATAAATTAAATTCGTTTATGCACATCGAAATGAGACAAAGGTAATTTTTTAAAGGACAGTTTTATCACAGCACAAAGCAGCCTCTCTTCGAGTGGACCAAAATCGCCTTGTTTATAAACGTCGTAAATACTTCGCATTTTAAAATTTACGCATTTAGACTCTTCCAAGAACTTTAAAAATATAACCGGATTTTTTTTTGCTTTACGATTCGAATTGGCATTTATATTTATAGGAAATTCAATAAAGTTCTTTTATGTTTCTAAACTAATATACAATATATACAGGGTGATTCAAAAAACCTTTGATAGACTTATAGGGTTTTACACACATGAAAAAAAATAAGATGAAGAATCTTATTAATATAAATGGGCTCGTAAATGCTTCTGTAACGAGATATATGACATCAAATTTTCTTTAAAACTAATTATCTTAATTAGTTTTGACTGTACGTTAAAGGTTTATGGGGTTCTGATCAAAATAAAAATTTGAGAATTCAGATATTTTCATATTTCTAGTAGCCACTTATTTTTTTTTAATGGAACACCATATATATTTTTACAAGGTCGATTGCTGCGTATTGGACGAGAGCTTTGAACCGACATTTGTCGACGTCAACTATTTACACAATAATAACTTCTTTCTGGCTTCATTCTTACCGTCCTTACCTTCGGCTTCCATTAACACCTCCCCATAAAGCAGCTAGATTTGCTTAGTGTCAAGAACGGTTCATCAATGGAATAACATCATCTTTAGTGATACCTAAACTTATGGTTTGAGAGGCGATTTGTGCGGGACGAATGTCATCGAAGGAATCAGTGTTAATATTTTTCATACAAACATTGCAGAATACCACTTTTCAACAGAATAATGCAAATCCCTATACTGTTGTGATTACAAGAAGGTTTCTGGATTGCTGATTTTGCCCTGACATGCACGATCATCAGATTTATCGCCGATTGAACATATCTGGAATATAATGGATCGACGACTAAAAGAGAGTTCGGATGAACTCAAGATGCAACCTCGATGTGTCGACACCATTTAGAGGTTGCATGAAACGAGATATCCCAGGAGGACATAGAGTAGATTTGAACCCGCAAACTCTGTGAGATATTTCAAATATACATCAACCGAGATTTAAACCACGAAAGTTGCGGTCTTATTGTTTGGTAATAAGCCTGAAGAACTTGATACATTTTGTTGACAAATTTCCTGGAAATATCCACGATTTTACGATTTTAGCGATAACCATATTTCAGCAAGACCCAATTAAATCTTATCAAACATTGGTTAATATGTTATGCACCTTATCAGAGTTCTGTAATAAAGTTCTTCAATAAATTTTGGTATCTTCACCGTTATTATTAAATATTTCCGAATATTTTGGGTGATTCCTATTTTCCGTTATCGCTGTCCTTCTCTCTTGCCTCTGTATATCTATAGCCTCGGCGCTTACCTTCCCCCACATCTCCATCCCCTCCTTTCTTCTTCCTTTGAACACTCCTCAGGGTCTTAGAGTATGGCCTTTTATCTATCCTCTCTCCATATTTAGCTGCTTTTCTGTCCACCCTCATTTCATCTACCTTCACTTCAATATATCCCGGTGTTTTCCTCGCCAGTCTCAGAACCCACTCCAGTACCGATTTTGTACGTCCTCCTAAGTATCCTGTCTCTTCCACAAGCCCATCAAACATGATCCTTCCCTTTCTGATATCAGTTCTAAACACTCTCTCATCCCATCTCCAAACCTGTCCCATCACCTTATTCGTCCTCTTAGTCATTTTCCTTAAATATGTTTTTTTGATCTTCCTGAACCTATATCCGAGATATGTGAATTCTCTCACCTCCTCAAACTCCCTTCCTTCTCACATCTATTCCTCCCTCCTTCTTCTCTCCCTCTACAGAACTTCTCACCAAGCTTCGAACCGTCGCTTATTAACACCAGAGCTAACAGGCAGATTTGATCGTCTTTGACATATTCACATCTAAACCAGTCACCCCACTGTCTACAGGACAAAAAGGCTGGGAGTCAAAGGGATATCCTGCCTCAACCCTTTCTTTGCCCAAAACGCTGCACTCATTGTATTTTAAACTCTAACTTTAGTCATCGTTTTCCTGTATATCTACTTCAGCTTCCTCCTCAATTCCTCCATAACTTCCCTTCTCTCCATCTTCTTCCACAAAGTTTCCCTATCCACCCCATCAAATACCGCTTTCAAATCTATGACTTATGGTTTGAGAGGCGATATGCGCGGGACGAATGTCATCGAATTAATCAGTATTAATACTTTTCATGCAAACATTGCAGAATACCACTTTTCAACAGGACAATGCAAATCCCTATACTGTTGTGATTACAAGAAGGTTTCTGGATTGCTGATTTTGCCCTGACATGCACGATCATCAGATTTATCGCCGATTGAACATATCTGGAATATAATGGATCGACGACTAAAAGAGAGTTCGAATGAACTCAAGATGCAACCTCGATGTGTCGACACCATTTAGAGGTTGCATGAAACGAGATATCCCAGGAGGACATAGAGTAGATTTGAACCCGCAAACTCTGTGAGATATCTCAAATATACATCAACCGAGATTTAAACCACGAAAGTTGCGGTCTTATTGTTTGGTAATAAGCCTGAAAAACTTGATACATTTTGTTGACGAATTTTCTGGAAATATCCACGATTTTACTATTTTAGCGATAACCATATTTCAGCAAGACCCAATTAAATCTTATCAAACATTGGTTAATATGTTATGCACCTTATCAGAGTTCTGATTTAAATTTAAAGAAGCGTGTTTGGGAGTATTAACGCAAAATCACACACGTAAAGCACCAATTTGCGTTAGTTGAGTCTTAGGCTAAAATGACAGCAAAAGAGACATGAAATATAGTTGTTTCAATGTGATGACGTGGTGTTGAAGGGCTAATGAAATGTTAATTTTTGTATAAATCTCATAATTTAATGCTGTATGTTTAATTGCACAGTTACTACAATTGTGCTAAATCCAATGCTATTTAGTGTTTTAGTACGCACATTTGTATCTCGTACTTGTTCGAAATTAACGGAAAAGACCAATTTCGACTATAATAACAGAAAATTGCAAATGGCACAAACGAGTATATAAATGGAATCATGCCATTTGTGTTAACTGACGGTTTATTGTAGTTTTGGTTGACCTCGGTGATTTGTGGAGAAATTATTCTTAGTTTCCTTTTAATAATAATTAATTTATTGTGTCCAAAAGATATAAAGATTCCTTGCCTTTCCTACACAATCTACTCCGCCTTCTTTTTTTGTTCTCTTCCTCATCCTCCACCTAATATATGTTGTTCCTTCCTTCATTGTTCCTAAATTGGCAACCATTCACTTTCCCTCCTCCTTTTCCTCTCTCATCAGGTATTTTGGTATCTTCACCGTTATTATTAAATATTTCCGAATATTTTGGGTGGTATCTATTTTCCGTTATCGCTGTCCTTCTCTCTTGCCTCTGTATATCTATAGCCTCGGCGCTTACCTTCCCCCACATCTCCATCCCCTCCTTTCTTCTGTTGTTTATCTCTACCTATGAATAATACTCCCGTTCCTTTGAACACTCCTCAGGGTCTTAGAGTATGGCCTTTTATTTATCCCCTCTTCATATTTAGCTGCTTTTCTGTCCACCCTCATTTCATCTACCTTCACTTCAATATATCCCGGTGTTTTCCTCGCCAGTCTCAGAACCCACTCCAGTACCGATTTTGTACGTTCTCCTAAGTATCCTGTCTCTTCCACAAGCCCATCAAACATGATCTTTCCCTTTCTGATATCAGTTCCAAACACTCTCTCATCCCATCTCCAAACCTGTCCCATCACCTTATTCGTCCTCTTAGCCATTTTCCTTAAATACGATTTTTTGATCTCCCTGAACCTTCGACCCCTTCGAAGCTTCGAACCCAGGACGTGTGCTTATTAACACCAGATCTAACAGGCAGATTTGATCGTCTTCGTCTTTGACATATTCACCTCTAAACCAGTCACCCTTAAGTATCTCTCCAATGCTCATGTCATCACCATATGATCCGCGTGTCATCTGCTCCTTCTCTAGTCTGTCTTCCAAATTCACTGTCTACAGGACAAAAAGGCTGGGAGTCAAAGGGATATCCTGCCTCAACCCTTTCTTTGCCCAAAACGCTGCACTCGATTTTCTTTGCCCAAAACGCTGCACGATGTTTCTATTGCATTGTATTCTACAAAATTAATAAATTTTGTAGAATACAATGCAATAGAAACATCTTTTTATCAATAGTTATTTTAATTTGGCGTTGATTTCACGTTGTAGAAATCTAAAAATGCTTTAAAATGTTTCCAAACTCGATGGGGTTATCTTAAAAAATAAAAATGTTATGAAACAAAATTAAATAAAAAACAAATGAAAAACAACTGTCAACATAATTTTTAAATTGACATATCTCAACCGTTTTTGGGAATAATTAATTCGAGTTTGGACTCATTTTAAAGCATTTTTCAACTAGATTATGAATTTTTATTCAAAATCTATTAATTTTGTAAAATACAATACAATAGAAACATCTTCTTATCAATAGTTATTTTAATTTGGCGTTGATTTCGCGTTGTAGAAAATTAAAAATGCTTTAAAATGAGTCCAAACTCAATGGGGTTATCTTAAAAAACAAAAATGTTATGAAACAAAATTAAATAAAAAACAAATGAAAACAGCTGTCAACATAATTTTTAAATTGACATATCTCAGCCGTTTTTGGGAATAATTAATTCGAGTTTGGACTCATTTTAAAGCATTTTTCAACTAGATTATGAATTTTTATTCAATATTTATTAATATTGTAGAATACAATACAATAGAAACATCTTTTTATTAATAGTTATTTTAATTTGGCGTTGATTTCGCATTGTAGAAAATTAAAAATGCTTTAAAATGAGTCCAAACTCGATGGGCTAATCTTAAAAAACAAAAATGTTATGAAACAAAATTAAATAAAAAACAAATGAAAACAGCTGTCAACATAATTTTTAAATTGACATATCGCAGCCGTTTTTGGGAATAATTAATTCGAGCTTGGACTCATTTTAAAGCATTTTTCAACTAGATTATGAATTTTTATTCAAAATTTATTAATTTTGTAGAATACAATACAATAGAAACATCTTTTTATCAATAGCTATTTTAATTTGGCGTTGATTTCGCGTTGTAGAAAATTAAAAATGCTTTAAAATGAGTCCAAACTCGATGGGTTAATCTTAAAAAACAAAAATGTTATGAAACAAAATTAAATAAAAAACAAATGAAAACAGCTGTCAACATAATTTTTAAATTGACATATCTCAGCCGTTTTTGGGAATAATTAATTCGAGTTTGGACTCATTTTAAAGCATTTTTCAACTAGATTATGAATTTTTATTCAAAATCTATTAATTTTGTAGAATACAATACAATAGAAACATCTTTTTATCAATAGTTATTTTAATTTGGCGTTGATTTCGCGTTGTAGAAAATTAAAAATGCTTTAAAATGAGTCCAAACTCGATGGGTTAATCTTAAAAAACAAAAATGTTATGAAACAAAATTAAATAAAAAACAAATGAAAACAGCTGTCAACATAATTTTTAAATTGACATATCTCAGCCGTTTTTGGGAATAATTAATTCGAGTTTGGACTCATTTTAAAGCATTTTTCAACTAGATTATGAATTTTTATTAAAAATTTATAAATTTTGTATTTTTCTTTTGTTCCAGTTTTAAAGGGGTTGTTCTTAAATAATGGAATTTTATAATTAATTGTTCGATATCAATTTTCTTATGAAACAAAAATCGTTATCTCAAAATGAATTTGAACGATCTGGTTAAAATTAAGTGTTCTTCTTGTAGCCTCAGTGTTAACCTTATCTAGCTGTAGAACAGCCTGAAAATCAGCACCATTCGCGTTTGCACAAAGGAGCAACAAATTCAGCAAATTCTTGCACATAGTCATCAGCTGCTTTTTTATCGGCGATTGCTACTTTTAGAGTGCTTGAACAACCTTGAAGGTGCTAGAAAGTGAAACTTTTTTTACAGTCTTTCTTTACATTTGTGTAAATTTCTTCCGCAATGTTACCAATTACTGTCAAAACGCGATCTCGTCATTGTTATCGTTATCTTTTATTGTTTAAAGTTGTTTTAAAGTGGGCCATAACACTCACAGAGATAAATCTTTTCAGACCAAGTTAATATTTCATCATAACATTGAAGCAACTATGTTTGTTGTTTCTTTTGTTGTCATTTCACCCTAATATTTGCTTAATGCAGATAATGCAAAAGCTCCTAAATATGCAATACCAATTGTGCACTCTATTTTGTTGTGTCTAGTTCTGTAGATTCCTAAGTTACCATAACACCAGCAAAATCTAAAGTTGTACAACAAGTTCTGGCAATTATGCAAGTAGACATGATGTCAAACATCATCTCAATGTTTGGGAATCAAACAACTTTGGGAATGCAGAATTGGCTGAATGGTAACAAAACTGTTCTTTTTTATACTTCAAAATTTTGAGTCATCTCCAAATTTTAAGATTAAATAATATCATTTTGATTTAGATTACATCTTAGGTTGTTTTGGATAATTTAATTCATTCCAACTTCTTTTCATTCATAACCAAAACAATAACTTCTTACTTTGAAGTGAAAACAACATCAAACTCTGAGCAAAATCGTAAACCGTTGATATATTTATTTGGAGTAAATCACTCTGACGCGTGTTTATGATGAAAATTTAGTAGCCGCCAACAAAGTTTTCATCCAAATTCGTGCATCTTAACAAATTCAGATTTGTTTCATATTTTTAACTTTGACGTCATCGCCCACAATGGATGAATATTAGATTTATTCGAAAACATGATCGTATTTTAACGAATTAAACGGATAATGCGTGTCTAAATATAAAAGGTCGAACTGTTCAGCGATTTATCGTTTCACCTACGGTTTTAAAACACCCAAGCCGGTGCTGTTGAATCCCACTGGGTTCAGGCTGCAAATAGCAGTCAACTGGTCAGATCGTGTGCCAGGAACAAGCAGCAAATCGTCGAGAGAGATTCTCTCGACACCACAGACAGTGATAAAGGTTAATCGCGACAATATGAGTTTTGTGAGGAACATCTTCGATAAATTAAACGGAGGTGAAAAAGATACTATTGAAACGAAAAATAGTGCTGGTGAAACGAATAAAGACGTCGAAGAGGACGATGATGATTTGAGCGATGATGTTTCAACCGAATCTTCGGATACGGGGTTTTTCGCCTCGAGTGGGGAGCTTCATCCTTCTCCTCATATTCTAGATACTGATTGTTCGACGATTTCGAATTTTTTCGGATATTGGTGAGTTTAATTGTTTAATTTTAATGTTGTGGTCTTAAATTATTTCAAATGTAGTCGTTGACCCGCTCTTTAAATAACCAACGTCGCCTCTTCGCCTCTTCTTACATAGCAACGAGTCCAAAAGACAAAACAAGAAGTAAAAACACGACGTTACGTAGCGAGATTTATAAATATAGATATTACGCTAAAAGAGAAAAAATGTTTTCAACTAAAATTGTTCGCCAAAACTAGGCCAGTGGTAATTTTCAACAACAAAATCCTTTGTCCCTTTGTGGTAAACAAAGGTTCGTACAAACAAAGTTCGTAAAATTCCTAAATTTATTTTTAATTTAAAACTTTGTCAACAAAAAACGTTTTAAATTTTCGCTTTCGTTCCGCTTAGTTCTGATTTATTTATAAATTCGTCTTTGACGATCGAAGTTTATTTTCAGATTTATAAAAGAAAGGAGCACGTGTTGTATGTAAATTGTGCTAAATTCAAATTTGCAGGTATTTGCAGCTTGTTAAAATAAATAAAGAGTGAGATGTTTGTCTAATGAAGGTGAGATGGCGCAAATTCTCTCAAAATGCTTTCAACATACAATTTTATTTTAGCTAGAACACGATTTCATATACAGGGTGTCCAGATTTTGATGCTCACCTTAGAGATCTTGGAAATTATAAGAGATAAAGCATCGATTTTGAGATATTTTGAAAAAAACTAAAATTTCTAATTTGATGATTTGATTTCAATGGTGAGCATTGCAATCTGGACACTCTGTATAAATAACTTTTTATATCTCGGGGAAGTACATAAATATTGAGGGAAATGTGATATCGAATGCCTGCCTTATTCTTCAAAAACTAGCTAATTAATGATATAAACATCATCCCAAAAATCCGAAATTAAAATCGATTTCCCGCGATAACTTTCGAGATTTAAATATCCAGAAATTTTTGGAATTGCAATCCCTAAATTGAAGCTTTTAGAGAATTAGACATAGTCTTTGCAAGATTTGAAATGCTTCTAGAATACTGGAATTGCATTCAGAAAAGATTTGGAAGGATTTGGAAAAGTGGTACTGGTTCCAAAAGACCTGAAATGTTTCTGAAAGGCTTGCAATAGATGACTTGAAATGCTTCCAGAAAACTTACAATGCTTCCAAAAGATATTGCCTGTGGAAAACATGAAAAATGTTTCCTGAAGATGTGAACTGCATACAGATGACCTCTAGACACTAGCTCCTAAAGACTTGAAATAATTCCACAAGACTTGATACTGCCCCTAGAAGACTTGATATGCTTCCAGAATTCTTGATATATATATAATATGCTTCCGAAAGATTTGATACTGCTTCTAGAAGTCTTCAAATGCTTCCAGATGATTTGAACTGCATTCAGAAGACACGGTACTGCCTCTGGAAAACTGATACTGATTTCAAAAAGGACTTGAACTACTTCCAAAAGACTTGTAAAGCTGCTAGAAGACTTGTAATGCTTCTAGATGACTTGAAATATTTAAAGAAGACATAATTGCGATATAGAGACTCGACACTACGTCTTGATGTTGCTTCAAGAAGACTTATCAAGCGCTTGTAGAATACTTGATGCTGCTTCTAGAAAACTTGGTATTGCTTACAGAAGATTTGCAATGCTCCTAGAAGACTTAACATTGTTTTCAAAATATATGAAATGTTTTCAGAAAGCTAAATGCTGCTTCTAGAAAATTTAGGTCTATCAGAAGTCTTGGAATATCTCAGGAATATTTGACACTGTTTCTAGAAAATTTGGAATACTTCTAGAATACTTGATATTACTTCTAGAAGATTTGCAATGCTTCCAGAAGACTTGATACTGCTTCTAGGAAACTTAACATTATTTCAAAATTACGTGAAATACTTCCAGAAGACTCAATGTTGCTTCTAAAAAGTTTGGGATACTATCAGAAAGCTTTGGAATACTTCTGGAATATTACCTCCGATATACTTGATTATACCTTTGAAAAATTTGCAATGCTTCCAGATGATTTGATACTGCTTCTAGAAGACTTGACATTGTTTCCAGAATACGTAAAAACCTTCCAGAAGATTTAGTTCTGCTTCTAGAAGACTTGACATTGTTCTCAGAATACGTGAATTGCTTCCTGAAGACTTAATACTGCTTCTAGAAGATTTGGAATGTTATCAAAAGATTTGGAATACTTCCGGAATACTTGACCCTGCTTATAAAGGATTTGAAATTCTTCCAGAAGCCTTAATACAGCTACTAGAAAATTTTAAATGCTTCTAGAATACTTGATATTACTTCTAGAAGATTTGCAATGCTTCCAGAAGACTTGATACTGCTTCTAGGAAACTTAACATTATTTCAAAATTACGTGAAATACTTCCAGAAGACTCAATGTTGCTTCTAAAAAGTTTGGGATACTATCAGAAAGCTTTGGAATACTTCTGGAATATTACCTCCGATATACTTGATTATACCTTTGAAAAATTTGCAATGCTTCCAGATGATTTGATACTGCTACTAGAAGACTTGACATTGTTTCCAGAATACGTAAAAACCTTCCAGAAGATTTAGTTCTGCTTCTAGAAGACTTGACATTGTTCTCAGAATACGTGAATTGCTTCCTGAAGACTTAATACTGCTTCTAGAAGATTTGGAATGTTATCAAAAGATTTGGAATACTTCCGGAATACTTGACCCTGCTTATAAAGGATTTGAAATTCTTCCAGAAGCCTTAATACCGCTACTAGAAAATTTGAAATGCTTCTAGAATACTTGATATTACTTCTAGAAGATTTGCAATGCTTCCAGAAGACTTGATACTGCTTCTAGGAAACTTAACATTATTTCAAAATTACGTAAAATACTTCCAAAAGATTCAATGTTGCTTCTAAAAAGTTTGGAATACATCAGAAAGCTTGGAATACTTTTGGAATATTACCTCCGATATACTTGATAATACCTTTGCAAGATTTGCAATGCTTCCAGATGATTTGATACTACTTCTAGAAGACTTGACATTATTTCCAGAATACGTAAAAACCTTCCAGAAGATTTAGTTCTGCTTCTAGAAGACTTGGCATTGTTCTCAGAATACGTGAATTGCTTCCTGAAGACTTAATGTTGCTTCTAGAAGATTTGGAATGTTATCAAAAGATTTGGAATACTTCCGGAATACTTGACCCTGCTTATAAAGGATTTGAAATTCTTCCAGAAGCCTTAATACCGCTACTAGAAAATTTGAAATGCTTCTAGAATACTTGATATTACTTCTAGAAGATTTGCAATGCTTTCAGAAGACTTGATACTGCTTCTAGGAAACTTAACATTATTTCAAAATTACGTGAAATACTTCCAGAAGACTCAATGTTGCTTCTAAAAAGTTTGGGATACTATCAGATAGCTTGGAATACTTCTGGAATATTACCTCCGATATACTTGATAATACCTTTGATAGATTTGCAATGCTTCCAGATGATTTGATACTGCTTCTAGAAGTCTTCAAATGCTTCCAGATGATTTGAATTGCATACTGAAGACACGGTACTGCCTCTGGAAAATTGATACTGATTTCAAAAAAGACTTGAACTACTTCCAAAAGATTTGTAAAGCTGCTAGAAGACTTGTAATGCTTCTAGATGACTTGAAATATTTAAAGAAGACATAATTGCGATATAGAGGCTCGACACTACGTCTTGATGTTGCTTCAGGAAGACTTATCAAGCGCTTCCAGAATACTTGATGCTGCTTCTAGAAAACTTGATATTGCTTACAGAAGATTTGCAATGCTCCTAGAAGACTTAACATTGTTTTCAAAATATGTGAAATGTTTTCAGAAAGCTTAATGCTGCTTCTAGAAAATTTAGGTCTATCAGAAGTTTTGGAATATCTCAGAAATATTTGACACTGTTTCTAGAAAATTTGCAATGCTTCCAGAAGACTTTATACTGCTTCTAGGAAACTTAACATAATTTCAAAATTACGTGAAATACTTGAATTCAAATATTTATCGTCAATTATACCTTACTGGGACACAACCCCAGATTGGGACACACTGTATACAGGGTGTCACAAGCTTCTATGAATAGTAAAACCTGAAAAAGTTCTAATGAACCAGTTACGTGAGACACCCTGTAAAATGATTAAAATGGCTATTAGAAATAATAAAGATAATTTAAATGAGTTTTCATATGTCCCGCCAAATCATTAATAGTTCCGGAATTAATTATTAAGAACGTTATTTGGCGAGAATTTTAACCAGAGAGATGGAGTAGAATACTTTATTCTATATTGTCTATTACATACATAAGGAACTATCATCGTTAGACTTTATCTGGTAATAAATTACGTACTTCTGGATAATTATGAATAATTTTTATTAACAACATATATTTCTATCTATTTTGGTTCTCGAGTTACAATCTATGTTTATAACCAAAATTGTCAATTTTAACATTTTAATATTTCCTGATATATACATAAGGAATTATCACCGTTAGACATTATCTGATAATGAATTACGTATTTTGGAAAAGTTATGAATAATTCTTACTAATGACACTTATTTCTATCTATTTTGGTTCTCGAGTTACAACCTATGTTTGTAATCAAAGTTTTCGATTTTGACATTTTGATATTTCCTGCTTATACATGAGGAACAAACATCGTCCGACTTTATCTGGTAATGAATTGCGTATTTTGGGATAATTATGAACAATTTTTATTAATGATATTTATTTCTATCTATTTTCGCTCTGGAATTACAATCTATGCTTATAACCAAAATTGTCGATTTTGGGATTTTGATACTTCTTGCTACATTCATAAGGAAATGTCATTGTTAGACTTTAGCTGGTAATAGAATATGTAGTTTGAAATAATTATGAACAATTTTTATTAACAACATATATTTCTATCTATTTTGGTTCTCGAGTTACAATCTATGTTTATAACCAAAATTATCAATTTTAACATTTTAATATTTCCTGATATATACATAAGGAATTATCACCGCTAGACATTATCTGACAATGAATTACGTATTTTGGAAAAGTTATGAATAATTCTTACTAATGACACTTATTTCTATCTATTTTGGTTCTCGAGTTACAACCTATGTTTATAATCAAAGTTTTCGATTTTGATATTTTGATATTTCCTGCTTATACATGAAGAACAATCATCGTCTGACTTTATCTGGTAATGAATTGCGTATTTTGGGATAATTATGAACAATTTTTGTTAATGATATTTATTTCTATCTATTTTCGCTCTGGAATTACAATCTATGTTTATAACCAAAATTGTCGATTTTGGCATTTTGATACTTCTTGCTACATTCATAAGGAATTGTCATTGTTAGACTTTATCTGGTAATAGAATATGTAGTTTGAAATAATTATGAACAATTTTTATTAACAACATATATTTCTATCTATTTTGGTTCTCGAGTTACAACCTATGTTTATAATCAAAGTTTTCGATTTTGACATTTTGATATTTCCTGCTTATACATAAGGAACAATCATCGTCCGACTTTATCTGGTAATGAATTGCGTATTTTGGGATAATTATGAACAATTTTTATTAATGACATTTATTTGTATCTATTTTCGCTCTGGAATTACAATCTATGTTTATAACCAAAATTGTCGATTTTGGGATTTTGATACTTCTTGCTACATTCATAAGGAAATGTCATTGTTAGACTTTATCTGATAATAGAATATGTAGTTTGAAATAATTTTGAACAATTTTTATTAACAACATATATTTCTTTCTATTTTGGTTCTCGAGTTACAATCTATGTTTATAACCAAAATTGTCAATTTTAACATTTTAATATTTCCTGATATATACATAAGGAATTATCACCGTTAGACATTATCTGATAATGAATTACGTATTTTGGAAAAGTTATGAATAATTCTTACTAATGACACTTATTTCTATCTATTTTGGTTCTCGAGTTACAACCTATGTTTGTAATCAAAGTTTTCGATTTTGACATTTTGATATTTCCTGCTTATACATGAGGAACAAACATCGTCCGACTTTATCTGGTAATGAATTGCGTATTTTGGGATAATTATGAACAATTTTTATTAATGATATTTATTTCTATCTATTTTCGCTCTGGAATTACAATCTATGTTTATAACCAAAATTGTCGATTTTGGTATTTTGATACTTCTTGCTACATTCATAAGGCATTGTCATTGTTAGACTTTATCTGGTAATAGAATATGTAGTTTGAAATAATTATGAACAATTTCTATTAACAACATATATTTCTATCTATTTTGGTTCTCGAGTTACAATCTATGTTTATAACCAAAATTGTCAATTTTAACATTTTAATATTTCCTGGTATATACATAAGGAATTATCACCGTTAGACATTATCTGATAGTGAATTACGTATTTTGGAAAAGTTATGAATAATTCTTACTAATGACACTTATTTCTATCTATCTTGGTTCTCGAGTTACAACCTATGTTTGTAATCAAAGTTTTCGATTTTGACATTTTGATATTTCCTGCTTATACATGAGGAACAATCATCGTCCGACTTTATCTGGTAATGAATTGCGTATTTTGGGATAATTATGAACAATTTTTATTAATGATATTTATTTCTATCTATTTTCGCTCTGGAATTACAATCTATGCTTATAACCAAAATTGTCGATTTTGGGATTTTGATACTTCTTGCTACATTCATAAGGAAATGTCATTGTTAGACTTTAGCTGGTAATAGAATATGTAGTTTGAAATAATTATGAACAATTTTTATTAACAACATATATTTCTATCTATTTTGGTTCTCGAGTTACAATCTATGTTTATAACCAAAATTATCAATTTTAACATTTTAATATTTCCTGATATATACATAAGGAATTATCACCGCTAGACATTATCTGACAATGAATTACGTATTTTGGAAAAGTTATGAATAATTCTTACTAATGACACTTATTTCTATCTATTTTGGTTCTCGAGTTACAACCTATGTTTATAATCAAAGTTTTCGATTTTGATATTTTGATATTTCCTGCTTATACATGAAGAACAATCATCGTCTGACTTTATCTGGTAATGAATTGCGTATTTTGGGATAATTATGAACAATTTTTGTTAATGATATTTATTTCTATCTATTTTCGCTCTGGAATTACAATCTATGTTTATAACCAAAATTGTCGATTTTGGCATTTTGATACTTCTTGCTACATTCATAAGGAATTGTCATTGTTAGACTTTATCTGGTAATAGAATATGTAGTTTGAAATAATTATGAACAATTTTTATTAACAACATATATTTCTATCTATTTTGGTTCTCGAGTTACAACCTATGTTTATAATCAAAGTTTTCGATTTTGACATTTTGATATTTCCTGCTTATACATAAGGAACAATCATCGTCCGACTTTATCTGGTAATGAATTGCGTATTTTGGGATAATTATGAACAATTTTTATTAATGACATTTATTTGTATCTATTTTCGCTCTGGAATTACAATCTATGTTTATAACCAAAATTGTCGATTTTGGGATTTTGATACTTCTTGCTACATTCATAAGGAAATGTCATTGTTAGACTTTATCTGATAATAGAATATGTAGTTTGAAATAATTTTGAACAATTTTTATTAACAACATATATTTCTTTCTATTTTGGTTCTCGAGTTACAATCTATGTTTATAACCAAAATTGTCAATTTTAACATTTTAATATTTCCTGATATATACATAAGGAATTATCACCGTTAGACATTATCTGATAATGAATTACGTATTTTGGAAAAGTTATGAATAATTCTTACTAATGACACTTATTTCTATCTATTTTGGTTCTCGAGTTACAACCTATGTTTGTAATCAAAGTTTTCGATTTTGACATTTTGATATTTCCTGCTTATACATGAGGAACAAACATCGTCCGACTTTATCTGGTAATGAATTGCGTATTTTGGGATAATTATGAACAATTTTTATTAATGATATTTATTTCTATCTATTTTCGCTCTGGAATTACAATCTATGTTTATAACCAAAATTGTCGATTTTGGTATTTTGATACTTCTTGCTACATTCATAAGGCATTGTCATTGTTAGACTTTATCTGGTAATAGAATATGTAGTTTGAAATAATTATGAACAATTTCTATTAACAACATATATTTCTATCTATTTTGGTTCTCGAGTTACAATCTATGTTTATAACCAAAATTGTCAATTTTAACATTTTAATATTTCCTGGTATATACATAAGGAATTATCACCGTTAGACATTATCTGATAGTGAATTACGTATTTTGGAAAAGTTATGAATAATTCTTACTAATGACACTTATTTCTATCTATCTTGGTTCTCGAGTTACAACCTATGTTTGTAATCAAAGTTTTCGATTTTGACATTTTGATATTTCCTGCTTATACATGAGGAACAATCATCGTCCGACTTTATCTGGTAATGAATTGCGTATTTTGGGATAATTATGAACAATTTTTATTAATGACATTTATTTCTATCTATTTTCGCTCTGGAATTACAATCTATGATTATAACCAAAATTGTCGATTTTGGCATTTTGATACTTCTTGCTACATTCATAAGGAAATGTCATTGTTAGACTTTATCTGATAATAGAATATGTAGTTTGAAATAATTATGAACAATCTTTATTAACAACATATATTTCTATCTATTTTGGTTCTCGAGTTACAATCTATGTTTATAACCAAAATTGTCAATTTTAACATTTTAATATTTCCTGATATATACATAAGGAATTATCACCGTTAGACATTATCTGATAATGAATTACGTATTTTGGAAAAGTTATGAATAATTCTTACTAATGACACTTATTTCTATCTATTTTTTTTCTCGAGTTACAACCTATGTTTGTAATCAAAGTTTTCGATTTTGACATTTTGATATTTCCTGCTTATACATGAGGAACAATCATCGTCCGACTTTATCTGGTAATGAATTGCGTATTTTGGGATAATTATGAACAATTTTTATTAATGACATTTATTTCTATCTATTTTCGCTCTGGAATTACAATCTATGTTTATAACCAAAATTGTCGATTTTGGCATTTTGATACTTCTTGCTACATTCATAAGGAATTGTCATTGTTAGACTTTATCTGGTAATAGAATATGTAGTTTGAAATAATTATGAACAATTTTTATTAACAACATATATTTCTATCTATTTTGGTTCTCGAGTTACAACCTATGTTTATAATCAAAGTTTTCGATTTTGACATTTTGATATTTCCTGCTTATACATAAGGAACAATCATCGTCCGACTTTATCTGGTAATGAATTGCGTATTTTGGGATAATTATGAACAATTTTTATTAATGACATTTATTTGTATCTATTTTCGCTCTGGAATTACAATCTATGTTTATAACCAAAATTGTCGATTTTGGGATTTTGATACTTCTTGCTACATTCATAAGGAAATGTCATTGTTAGACTTTATCTGATAATAGAATATGTAGTTTGAAATAATTTTGAACAATTTTTATTAACAACATATATTTCTTTCTATTTTGGTTCTCGAGTTACAATCTATGTTTATAACCAAAATTGTCAATTTTAACATTTTAATATTTCCTGATATATACATAAGGAATTATCACCGTTAGACATTATCTGATAATGAATTACGTATTTTGGAAAAGTTATGAATAATTCTTACTAATGACACTTATTTCTATCTATTTTGGTTCTCGAGTTACAACCTATGTTTGTAATCAAAGTTTTCGATTTTGACATTTTGATATTTCCTGCTTATACATGAGGAACAATCATCGTCCGACTTTATCTGGTAATGAATTGCGTATTTTGGGATAATTATGAACAATTTCTATTAATGACATTTATTTGTATCTATTTTCGCTCTGGAATTACAATCTATGTTTATAACCAAAATTGTCGATTTTGGGATTTTGATACTTCTTGCTACATTTATAAAGAATTGTCATTGTTAGAATTTATCTGGTAATAGAATTTGTGGTTTGAAATAATTATGAACAATTTTTATTAACAACGTTTATTTCCATCTATGTTGTGTTTCGAATTACAACCTATGTTTATATCCAAAATATAACAACTTTTATGTAAAAACTTTCTTATCTTAACCCATTATTTTTAGATATAGTCTAAAAATAAAGCATTACTGATTTAATTTATACACAAATAATTTTCAAAAATTAAGTAATTTCAAAAAGTTTATTAAATAAATAAAGCTCGATGTACTTTACCTAACGAAGATGAGATGGCGCAAATAACCCCAAAGAGCTTATATTAATTTTAGTATTGGGATGAAAATCTTTTTATTTATAGAGGATGAGTATCCAAACTACGTCAATTCGCCATTTATGCGCATAAAATTAATTTTAGAACGAAATAAAAAAGAGATATTTCGGGTTGTCAATAAAATTGACTCGAGGTTGGGGAGTTAATGTTTACTATAACTTATTTTTTTTGCTTAACAAACATTTACATTGAACGCATCTAATAAAATCGTATCGTAGTAAATTAAGTTTTGAAACGGCCCTAATTTAATGACGTAGGTATTTAGTGGGTTTAAAAATAACCGGGTTTGCGTTCGCGATACTCTCGAGTTAAATTTCGCACTCCTCTCAAGAATAGGAACGAAAACTCTCGCAGTGTCTATTTTAAAACTGCCCAAAAATCCCCACCCACGCAAACCGATTTTTTTTTGCAAAATCAAAATCAATTTCGTTTCGATGTTAATAAACATCGAAACGGGAGCTTTCGATGTCTCGTTTCAGTCGAACAAGATCGGCCTTTCAGCGAAGATCGGACTTTGACTATGACTCAAAAAGAAACAAATCGGTCACAAAACTCTCGTTTTTAACTTAACTCTCTCGCTATATATAAACGAGAAGCTCGTCGTGAAATAGAATTATATTGGTGCAGTTGGGACTTAGACGTCGAAACGAAAAGGTTTTTGTAAAAAAATTTTAAAAAAATGTTTAGTTTTTTTCGTAAATCGAAAAAAGATCTGCGCGAAAAACGGGATAACAAAGAATCCGAGAGCAAGTTACAAGAGGAGCCAAAACGGTCGGTTAAAAATACGCAATGTCGAATATTAGAAAATACAGCGCAAGGTGCACGAAATAGTTTCGGGGAGGACAGTGACAGTGTTAGTAGCGATAATAACGATTCGAAAATTTCGAACGAAACCTCGATGTCTTCTACGATTACGAAAAGTCCGATTCAAAATGGGGATGTTTTCCCGAAAAGTGTAACGCCGCGACAATCGCCGATTAGTGTGAAACCGTGCGGACATGGAACGGTGGCGATTTCGCCGAAAATTCCGATACCTGCGGCGAAGAAGAAGCAGAACGAGACTCCTCCAGACAGCCCGAAAATAGAAATCGGCAATAAAAGAAAGCTAAGTGGGAATTTAACGGTCCCCGTTCAGTGTAATGGTTTTGACACTCAACCTGTAGATGCTTCAGACAATGTGGGATTTAAAAAGATACAAGAAGAAGAGGGAATTAAGTATGTTTTAATTATAGGAGGTGGAAATGTGTTTGATTCTTTTCATTTGATTTGATTTGATTTGTTTGAGTTAAATTTTTGGAATTTTTGAAAAATTTTCTTCGATTTTATTAAAATTTAATTAAAAAATATTAGTAAAGTTACACCATTTCATTATTAAATTCATGGAAATGCGAATTTTTTATTAAAACTTCCAGATATTTCATTTCTGGCATTTTCCAGTTAAAATGTATGAAGGTTTATTTGAATTATATCAAAAATTATTAGATTTTGCTGCTACTTCAGTAATTTTCATTGATTTTATTAAAGTTTTGAGAATTTTGTGAAGTTTAATCAAAATTCCATATAATAATATTGAAGTTTGTTCCATGCATTGTGCTATTTTAGCAATTTTAATCGATTTTATTAGTACTTCAAAAATGTTGTGCAGTTTGATCAAATTTCATACAATAATATTGAAATTCATTCCATCACTTGTACTATTCTAGTAATTTTATGAAGTTTGATCAAAATTCCACACAATAATGTTAAGGTTTAAGTATCTATTTTATGAATTCAATAAGAAAATCCATTTACTGTTGATATTTTATTAATTTTCATTGATTTTGCAAACATTTCAAGATTTAAGTGAAGTTTGATCAAATTCCATACAATAATATTGAAATTTGAGCATCTATTTTATGAATTCCATAACAAAATCCATTTATTTTTGATATATTATTAATTTTCGTTGATTTTACACACATCTCAAGAGCTATGGCAAGTTTAATCAAAATTCCATATAATAATATTGAAGTTTGTTCCATGCATTGTGCTATTTTAGCAATTTTCATTGAATTTATTAGTACTTCAAAAATTTTGCGCAGTTTGATCAAATTTTATACAATAATATTGAAGTTCATTCCATCACTTGTACAATTCTAGTAATTTTATGAAGTTTGATCAAAATTCCATACAATAATGTTGAAGTTTGAGTATCTATTTTATGAATTCAATAAGAAAATCCCTTTACTGTTGATATTTTATTAATTTTCATTGATTTTGCAAACATTTCAAGATTTATGTGAAGTTTGATCAAATTCCATACAATAATATTAAAGTTTGTTCCATGAATTGTGCTATTTTAGTAATTTTATGAAGTTTAATCAAAATTCCATACAACAATATTGAAGTTTCTTCCATGAATTGTGCTATTTTAGTAATTTTCATTGATTTATTAGCATTTCAATAATTTTGTGAAGTTTGACCAAACTTCCTACAATAATATTGAAGTTTATTCCATCACTTGTGCTATTTTAGTAATTTTATGAAATTTGATCAAAGTTCCATACAATAATATTGAAGTTTGAGCATCCGCTTTTTGAATTCATCGAAAAAAATCTATTTTTTGTTGATATTTTATTAATTTTCATTGATTTTGCAAACATTTCAAGATTTATGTGAAGTTTGATCAAATTCCATACAATAATATTAAAGTTTGTTCCATGAATTGTGCTATTTTAGTAATTTTCATTTATTTTATTAGCATTTAAAAAATGTTGTGAAGTTTGATCAAATTCCATACAATAATATTGAAGTTTATTCCATCACTTGTGCTATTTTAGTAATTTTATGAAGTTTGATCAAAATTCGATACAACAATATTGAAGTTTCTTCCATGAATTGTGCTATTCTAGTAATTTTCATTGATTTATTAGCATTTCAATAATTTTGTGAAGTTTGACCAACTTTCCTAAAATAATATTGAAGTTTATAACATCACTTGTGCGATTTTAGTAATTTTATGAAATTTGATCAAAGTTCCATACAATAATATTGAAGTTTGAGCATTCGCTTTTTGAATTCAACGAAGAAATCCATTTTTTGTTGATATTTTATTAATTTTCATTGATTTTACAAACATTTCAAGAGTTATGTGAAGTTTGATCAAAATTCCATACAATAATATTGAAGTTTCTTCCATGAAATTTGCTATTTTAGTAATTTTCATTTATTTTATTAGCATTTAAAAAATTTTGTGAAGTTTGATCAAATTCCGTACAATAATATTGAAGTTTATTCCATGAGTTGTGCTATTCTAGTAATTTTCATTGATTTATTAGCATTTCAATAATTTTGTGAAGTTTGACCAAGCTTCCTACAATAATATTGAAGTTTATTCCATCACTTGTGCTATTTTAGTAATTTTATGAAATTTGATCAAAATTCCATACAATAATGTTGAAGTTTGAGTATCTATTTTATGAATTCAATAAGAAAATCCATTTACTGTTGATATTTTATTAATTTTCATTGATTTTGCAAACATTTCAAGATTTATGTGAAGTTTGATCAAATTCCATACAATAATATTAAAGTTTGTTCCATGAATTGTGCTATTTTAGTAATTTTCATTTATTTTATTAGCATTTAAAAAATTTTGTGAAGTTTGATCAAATTCCTTACAATAATATTGAAGTTTATTCCATCACTTGTGCTATATTAGTAATTTTATGAAATTTGATCAAAGTTCCATACAATAATATTGAAGTTTGGGCATTCGCTTTTTGCATTCAACGAAAAAATCCATTTTTTGTTGATATTCTATTAATTTTCATTGATTTTACAAACATTTCAAGAGTTATGTGAAGTTTGATCAAAATTTCATACAATAATATTGAAGTTTCTTCCATGAAATTTGCTATTTTAGTAATTTTCATTTAATTTATTAGCATTTAAAAAATTTTGTGAAGTTTGATCAAATTCCATACAATAATATTGAAGTTTCTTCCATGAAATTTGCTATTTTAGTAATTTTCATTTATTTTATTAGCATTTAAAAAATTTTCTGAAGTTTGATCAAATTCCGTACAATAATATTGAAGTTTATTCCATGAGTTGTGCTATTCTAGTAATTTTCATTGATTTATTAGCATTTCAATAATTTTGTGAAGTTTGACCAAGCTTCCTACAATAATATTGAAGTTTATTCCATCACTTGTGCTATTTTAGTAATTTTATGAAATTTGATCAAAATTCCATACAATAATGTTGAAGTTTGAGTATCTATTTTATGAATTCAATAAGAAAATCCATTTACTGTTGATATTTTATTAATTTTCATTGATTTTGCAAACATTTCAAGATTTATGTGAAGTTTGATCAAATTCCATACAATAATATTAAAGTTTGTTCCATGAATTGTGCTATTTTAGTAATTTTCATTTATTTTATTAGCATTTAAAAAATTTTGTGAAGTTTGATCAAATTCCTTACAATAATATTGAAGTTTATTCCATCACTTGTGCTATATTAGTAATTTTATGAAATTTGATCAAAGTTCCATACAATAATATTGAAGTTTGGGCATTCGCTTTTTGCATTCAACGAAAAAATCCATTTTTTGTTGATATTCTATTAATTTTCATTGATTTTACAAACATTTCAAGAGTTATGTGAAGTTTGATCAAAATTTCATACAATAATATTGAAGTTTCTTCCATGAAATTTGCTATTTTAGTAATTTTCATTTAATTTATTAGCATTTAAAAAATTTTGTGAAGTTTGATCAAATTCCATACAATAATATTGAAGTTTCTTCCATGAAATTTGCTATTTTAGTAATTTTCATTTATTTTATTAGCATTTAAAAAATTTTCAGAAGTTTGATCAAATTCCATACAATAATATTGAAGTTTATTCCATCACTTGTGCTATTTTAGTAATTTTATGAAATTTGATCAAAGTTCCATACAAGAATATTGAAGTTTGAGCATTCGCTTTTTGAATTCAACGAAAAAATCTATTTTTTGTTGATATTTTATTAATTTTCATTGATTTTACAAACATTTCAAGAGTTATGTGAAGTTTGATCAAAATTCCATACAATAATATTGAAGTTTCTTCCATGAAATTTGTTATTTTAGTAATTTTCATTTATTTTATTAGCATTTAAAAAATTTTGTGAAGTTTGATCAAATTGCATACAATAATATTGAAGTTTATTCCATCACTTGTGCTATTTTAGTAATTTTATGAAGTTTGATCAAAATTCCATACACAAATATTGAAGTTTGACAATTTATTTTACGAATTCAATAAAAAAACCCATCAGTTATCCTACTATAGTAATTTTCATTGAATTTACTATTATTTCAGAAATTGTATGAAGTTTGATCAATATTTCATACAATAATATTGAAGTTTAAGCATGTTTTTTAAAATCCAATAAAAAAATTCCATCAATTGTGGTCAAATATGATCAAACTTCACGAAATTCTTGAAAATTTAGTATTTCAAGATGTTAGATTTCAGTAATTCTTAGTATTTTAAGAATTTTATGAAGTTACATTACATTCAACATTTCTTGTTCCAAAACCGTTATTTTTTGATCTATGAAGTTATGGTCGATTTACTAACAAACATGATCTATATTGATATATCATGGACTTGCAAATTCTAGCTAGAATACAATCATAATTAAGCCATATCTGGTTATGGATGTGTATTTTTACATCATTATTAAGAACTTATGTTCAATATTCCTTGCTGCAACATCGTGACTTTTTGACTTATGGTCGAAACTTAGCATCAGCACCATTAATTTTGATATTTAGAGGATTTTCGGATTCTAGATAGAGCATCATAATAAGTGAACAATAGCTGGTTATGGATTATGTACTTTTCAATTTATTTATTACATTATCAATTTTAATGTATTTTTAGATTCTAGCTACAACATAATCATAACTGAATACTAAATAGTTGTGGATTATTTATTTTTACAAACAATGATGAAACAAGACAAATTTTAAAGCAAATTTAATAACGATTAGAAGTACAATAAATAATTATTAATGCTTCATAAATCATGTCATGATTTTTTTAAATAAATCCTACATTTTTGGTTGATTTAAATTTTAATAAATTTAACGTCACCACACCTCAAGAACGAATTGAGATATAATGATGAAACAAAGATCATTTTAAAGTTAATTTAATAACGATTAGAAGTGCCATAAATAATTATTAATATTTCATAAATCACGATGTCATGATTTTTTAAAATAAATCCTACATTTTAATTTTTTTAGATTTTAAGAAATTTAACGTCGTCATATCTCAAGAACGAATTGAGATATAAAGATGAAACAAGGATCATTTTAAAGCAAATTTAATAACAATTAGAAGTGCCATAAATAATTATTACTGTTTCATAAATTACAATGTCATGATTTTTTAAAATAAACCCTACATTTTTGTTTTAGATTTTAAGAAATTTAACGTCGTCATATCTCAAGAACGAATTGAGATATAAAGATGAAATAAGGATCATTTTAAAGCAAATTTAATAACAATTAGAAGTACCATAAATAATTATTAATGTTTCATAAATCACGATGTCATGATTTTTTAAAATAAACCCTACATTTTAATTTTTTTAGATTTTAAGAAATTTAACGTCGCCATATCTCAAGAAGGAATTGAGATATAATGACGAAACAAGGATCATTTTAAAGCAAATTTAATAACAATTAGAAGTGCCATAAATAATTATTAATGTTTCATAAATTACAATGTCATGATTTTTTAAAATAAACCCTACATTTTTGTTTTAGATTTTAAGAAATTTAACGTCGTCATATCTCAAGAACGAATTGAGATATAAAGATGAAATAAGGATCATTTTAAAGCAAATTTAATAACAATTAGAAGTACCATAAATAATTATTAATGTTTCATAAATCACGATGTCATGATTTTTTAAAATAAACCCTACATTTTAATTTTTTTTAGATTTTAAGAAATTTAACGTCGTCATATCTCAAGAACGAATTGAGATATAATGATGAAACAAGGATCATTTTAAAGCAAATTTAATAACAATTAGAAGTACCATAAATAATTATTAATGTTTCATAAATCACGATGTCATGATTTTTTAAAATAAACCCTACATTTTAATTTTTTTAGATTTTAAGAAATTTAACGTCGTCATATCTCAAGAACGAATTGAGATATAAAGATGAAATAAGGATCATTTTAAAGCAAATTTAATAACAATTAGAAGTACCATAAATAATTATTAATGTTTCATAAATCACGATGTCATGATTTTTTAAAATAAACCCTACATTTTAATTTTTTTAGATTTTAAGAAATTTAACGTCGCCATATCTCAAGAAGGAATTGAGATATAATGACGAAACAAGGATCATTTTAAAGCAAATTTAATAACAATTAGAAGTGCCATAAATAATTATTAATGTTTCATAAATTACAATGTCATGATTTTTTAAAATAAACCCTACATTTTTGTTTTAGATTTTAAGAAATTTAACGTCGTCATATCTCAAGAACGAATTGAGATATAAAGATGAAATAAGGATCATTTTAAAGCAAATTTAATAACAATTAGAAGTACCATAAATAATTATTAATGTTTCATAAATCACGATGTCATGATTTTTTAAAATAAACCCTACATTTTAATTTTTTTTAGATTTTAAGAAATTTAACGTCGTCATATCTCAAGAACGAATTGAGATATAATGATGAAACAAGGATCATTTTAAAGCAAATTTAATAACAATTAGAAGTACCATAAATAATTATTAATGTTTCATAAATCACGATGTTATGATTTTTAAAAATAAACCCTACATTTTTAATTGTTTTAGATTTTAAGAAACTTAACGTCATCATATCTCAAGAACGAATTGAGATATAATGATGAAACAAGGATCATTTTAAAGCAAATTTAATAACAATTAGAAGTACCATAAATAATTATTAATGTTTCATAAATCACGATGTTATGATTTTTAAAAATAAACCCTACATTTTTAATTGTTTTAGATTTTAAGAAACTTAACGTCATCATATCTCAAGAACGAATTGAGATATAATGATGAAACAAGGATCATTTTAAAGCAAATTTAATAACAATTAGAAGTACCATAAATAATTATTAATGTTTCATAAATCACGATGTTATGATTTTTAAAAATAAACCCTACATTTTTAATTGTTTTAGATTTTAAGAAATTTAACGTCATCATATCTCAAGAACGAATTGAGATATAAAGATGAAACAAGGATCATTTTAAAGCTAATTTAATAACAATTAGAAGTACCATAAATAATTATTAATGTTTCATAAATCACGATGTCATGATTTTTTAAAGTAAACCCTACATTTTTTATTGTTTTAGACTTTAAGAAATTTAACGTCGTCATATCTCAAGAACGAATTGAGATATAATGATGAAACAAGGATCATTTTAAAGCAAATTTAATAACGATTAGAAATACCATAAATAATTATTAATGTTTCATAAATCACGATGTCATGATTTTTTAAAATAAACCCTACATTTTAATTTTTTTTAGATTTTAAGAAATTTAACGTCGTCATATCTCAAGAACGAATTGAGATATAATGATGAAACAAGGATCATTTTAAAGCAAATTTAATAACAATTAGAAGTACCATAAATAATTATTAATGTTTCATAAATCACGATGTTATGATTTTTAAAAATAAACCCTACATTTTTAATTGTTTTAGATTTTAAGAAATTTAACGTCATCATATCTCAAGAACGAATTGAGATATAAAGATGAAACAAGGATCATTTTAAAGCTAATTTAATAACAATTAGAAGTACCATAAATAATTATTAATGTTTCATAAATCACGATGTCATGATTTTTTAAAGTAAACCCTACATTTTTTATTGTTTTAGACTTTAAGAAATTTAACGTCGTCATATCTCAAGAACGAATTGAGATATAATGATGAAACAAGGATCATTTTAAAGCAAATTTAATAACGATTAGAAATACCATAAATAATTATTAATGTTTCATAAATCACGATGTCATGATTTTTTAAAATAAACCCTACATTTTAATTTTTTTTAGATTTTAAGAAATTTAACGTCGTCATATCTCAAGAACGAATTGAGATATAATGATGAAACAAGGATCATTTTAAAGCAAATTTAATAACAATTAGAAGTGCCATAAATAATTATTAATGTTTCATAAATTACAATGTCATGATTTTTTAAAATAAACCCTACATTTTTGTTTTAGATTTTAAGAAATTTAACGTCGTCATATCTCAAGAACGAATTGAGATATAAAGATGAAATAAGGATCATTTTAAAGCAAATTTAATAACAATTAGAAGTACCATAAATAATTATTAATGTTTCATAAATCACGATGTCATGATTTTTTAAAATAAACCCTACATTTTAATTTTTTTTAGATTTTAAGAAATTTAACGTCGTCATATCTCAAGAACGAATTGAGATATAATGATGAAACAAGGATCATTTTAAAGCAAATTTAATAACAATTAGAAGTACCATAAATAATTATTAATGTTTCATAAATCACGATGTTATGATTTTTAAAAATAAACCCTACATTTTTAATTGTTTTAGATTTTAAGAAACTTAACGTCATCATATCTCAAGAACGAATTGAGATATAATGATGAAACAAGGATCATTTTAAAGCAAATTTAATAACAATTAGAAGTACCATAAATAATTATTAATGTTTCATAAATCACGATGTTATGATTTTTAAAAATAAACCCTACATTTTTAATTGTTTTAGATTTTAAGAAACTTAACGTCATCATATCTCAAGAACGAATTGAGATATAATGATGAAACAAGGATCATTTTAAAGCAAATTTAATAACAATTAGAAGTACCATAAATAATTATTAATGTTTCATAAATCACGATGTTATGATTTTTAAAAATAAACCCTACATTTTTAATTGTTTTAGATTTTAAGAAATTTAACGTCATCATATCTCAAGAACGAATTGAGATATAAAGATGAAACAAGGATCATTTTAAAGCTAATTTAATAACAATTAGAAGTACCATAAATAATTATTAATGTTTCATAAATCACGATGTCATGATTTTTTAAAGTAAACCCTACATTTTTTATTGTTTTAGACTTTAAGAAATTTAACGTCGTCATATCTCAAGAACGAATTGAGATATAATGATGAAACAAGGATCATTTTAAAGCAAATTTAATAACGATTAGAAATACCATAAATAATTATTAATGTTTCATAAATCACGATGTCATGATTTTTTAAAATAAACCCTACATTTTAATTTTTTTTAGATTTTAAGAAATTTAACGTCGTCATATCTCAAGAACGAATTGAGATATAATGATGAAACAAGGATCATTTTAAAGCAAATTTAATAACAATTAGAAGTACCATAAATAATTATTAATGTTTCATAAATCACGATGTTATGATTTTTAAAAATAAACCCTACATTTTTAATTGTTTTAGATTTTAAGAAATTTAACGTCATCATATCTCAAGAACGAATTGAGATATAAAGATGAAACAAGGATCATTTTAAAGCTAATTTAATAACAATTAGAAGTACCATAAATAATTATTAATGTTTCATAAATCACGATGTCATGATTTTTTAAAGTAAACCCTACATTTTTTATTGTTTTAGACTTTAAGAAATTTAACGTCGTCATATCTCAAGAACGAATTGAGATATAATGATGAAACAAGGATCATTTTAAAGCAAATTTAATAACGATTAGAAATACCATAAATAATTATTAATGTTTCATAAATCACGATGTCATGATTTTTTAAAATAAACCCTACATTTTAATTTTTTTTAGATTTTAAGAAATTTAACGTCGTCATATCTCAAGAACGAATTGAGATATAATGATGAAACAAGGATCATTTTAAAGCAAATTTAATAACGATTAGAAGTACCATAAATAATTATTAATGTTTCATAAACCACAAAGTTATGATTTTATAAAATAAACCTTGCATTTTTTGGTTGATTTAGATTTTAAGATAATTTAATGTAATCGTATCTAAAGAACGAATTGAGATATTTTGATGAGCCAAGGATCATTTTAAAGCAAATTTTTGCTCCATTTGAAGTTTTATAAAATCAAATTATCTAGAATAATAAGCAAATCGCAAAACGTTAACAAGAAATCTATTTATAAATTCGAGCTGCATTGATACAAACGAACCATTCAAAATATCTTTTCAAAAATAACCGCGACCTCAACCTCCTTTAACAAACGATTTTTAAACGATTTGAACTCAAATTCAATTTTAAAAACACACCTGGATAAAACTGCCGAATAAATTTCTCCCGAATAAAGATTAAGGCTACATTTAGAGCCAAGATTTCAGTGATTGGAGTACTTCGGATTAAGAATCGCGAGCCAAGTAATGTTATTAACGAGACCATAAATACATAAGAATAAAACAATTATGTAACATCAATATTTCTTTATTTTTATCCCGGCTAAAACGTTCAAGTCGAATGTTTACACGAAAAAGCGTGAATGAAATCGAAAATGGGCCATTTCTTTCTCTTTGATGCGGTTGTAAAAAGAAAAAGTTAAATATTTGTGTTAATAATAATTTATGTTTATTTATAGGAAAAATCTTATAAACCAAGAGGCGAAATTTCAAAAGCAACTTAACGAGCTTAATCAGCAAGTTGCGCAAAGAGATGCGGATGCGAGTAAGCTTCGATTTCAACTTGAGGAGCTTCAAAGGGATGTTTTTACGAAATCTGCTGGACTTGATAGTAAGTGGGTTAAAATGTTTGTTTCGTTAGTTGAGGGTGATTTTATTTTTAGGGTTGCAATCGGAACTTCAAGCGGCTCATAAAGAATCTGAGAGTCTTAGGGCGAAGTTGAAGCAAATTGAGGATGAATCGTTGAGTTTTAAACAAAAAGTGAGTGAGCTTCAGGATGAGAATGAGGGAAAGAATCGGTATTTTGTTCAATTTGAGAATGATACAAAAGCGAAAATTGAGCAATTAGAGGGGGTGATTAAAGATTTGCAGGAGAATATTAAGAAGTTGCAAAATCAAGTTGAGGAGTTGAGATCGGAGAAGGATAAATTGGAGAAGGAGCATGAGGTTATTTTGAACGAAAAGGAGGAGCAAAAAAAGTTGATTGAACAAGCTTTGGAGGAAGCTTTGTCAAAAAAATCGGATGTTGAGAAAAAGTGGGAGCAAGAATTCGAGAAATTACGCACTGTTAATATAATCAAGGAGCAACAAACTTTCGAAGATTTTGAGTGGAAATTACGAGAAGTTGAGCAATTATGTAAGAAAAAGCTGCAAGATAAAGACAAAGATGTTGAAGATAGATTACAAGAAGCATGCAAAGACGCCGAGATTAAGCTCAAAATGGCTCACGAAATCATGGAGGAGGTCCAACATTTAAAATCTTATCAATCCGAAATAGAAGAGCTACGCGGGGTGACCCAAGAACAAGAAAATCGCATCAAATTGATGACGGAACAACAAGCGCAGATGCAACACGCCGAGTTAACATTAAAAGAAGAATCGACGAGATTACGGAAATTAATCGACACGGAGAAAGAGAATTTGCAACATATTCAAAGATTACACCATCAAGAATTAATTGATAAAGAACGAAAGCTGCATAACACGTTGGAGGAGAAAAAAACGGAAATTGCTATGTATTGGGAGGAGAGGCTTTTACATGAATGTGGGAGATTAAAGTTCGAATTGGAGCAATTACATAATGAGGAAAAAGCTTTCGCTATGGATACAATAAGGAAACAAAAAGATGATGAGTTGAGTGAACACAAAAAGAAATGGGAGGAGAAATTGCAAGAATCTTTAAAAGAGGTTAGTTCATTAAATTGAAAATTATGATTTTAAAAAAAATAATTTTTTAGATATCGAGTTTAAAAAAGACAATAAAAGATTCAGAAAACCGCTATCGATCGGAAATGGAACAACAACAATCAAAAACCGATCGGGATATAATGGAATTACGAAGAGTTATGGATAAAATCGATATGGTGCATCATAATAATTTCGAGAAAATGGTTCAAGTGCACGAAGATGAATTGGGTAAGGGATTAAATAAATAAATGACGAAATGTTGATTAAAAATTAATTGATAAGATTTATGATTAAAATGAATATGATCTGTTAGAAAGATTAAAAGAAGAAAACGGTAGCAAGTTAAAAGAAGCCGAAACAGCTTATCTTGCGGAAATTTGCACTCTTCGGGCCTCGTTAGAGTGGGTTAAAGAGCAAATGGCACAGGATTCGCAACAGAAAATTGAGGTGTTAATCGCTCAGCATAGAGCAGAATTAGGTAAAATTTATAAGAATTTAGTGTGCAAAAAAAGCTTATATGAGTCAATAAGAAAATAACAGCTTATGCTAGATAATACATATTCATTTATTAATAAATCAAATTTTATTTTTTGAATCTTATCCCCAGATTATCATGATGCTTAATAAGATTGTTAGATATTGGGTTAAATTGATTTAGGTGCAAAACATTTTTTACAAATTATTATTTCATACTCGTGCTCATATTTACTAGAATTAGAAATATTGCTTTGATTTTATACATACAATTAATATCTAGTAGTCTCACATGATCTAAGATGTAGATTAAATGGCAATAATGTTTAAATAATTGTTAATCGTTATTAAGGTTGGGCCGACTATGATTTTGGCCGACTAACCTTAGAAGGCCTTAAAAGGGCCGATTAATAGGCTATTGCCGACCATTCCAAAGTTCGCACATGTTCTAATACTTTTGGAAGCGCTTATATGCTACATAATCTTGTTGTAACTAGGGCTGGGAGATACTTTAAATGAGTTATTGAGTATCGATACCTTTGTGGTATCGATACCATTCAAAGTATCGAAAATATCGAAGTGTTGAAAGTATCGAAGTATCAAAAGTATCGAAAGCATCGAATTATTAGAAATAATAGTGCATAATAAGCATATTTCTTATGTATTTTCTTCCTAGATTTTACTTTTGGATACTGTACGTTATCTTAATGATGGCCAACATGTTGGCAGTGTGAGTGTTTATCTCTCCAAAGTCCTGCTCATCATTTGGAAGTCTGTTAACCTGCTAGGAATATAAGTTAGAACTGTTCCAAACACTGCACATTATCTTGACAACTGCTAACTTGCTAGCAGCATGAGCTATTATGTCTCCAAAGTCATGCTCCTCAATTTAAAATTTGTTAACTTATTGGCAGGATGAACTATTACTGTTTCAAACACTGTACACTATGAGTGCTTGTGTCTCCATAGTTCTGCCCGTCAGCTTGAAGTCTGCCAAACCTATTGGCAGCATGAGCTATTATTATTCCACCGACTATGTATTATCTTAGACTGCCAACTTGCTGACAGCATGAGCTATTACTGTTCTCCAGACTATATATTATTTTAACAACTGTCAACTTGTTGACAGCATAAGCTTTTATGTTTCTATAGTCCTTCTCATCAGACTTGTTGGCAGCATGAGCTATTACTGTACCACAGACTATATGTTATCTTAATGACTGCCGACTTGTTGGCAACATAATCTTGTTTCACCGATTATACAGGCTGTCCGGTATTTTCCGGATCAGTGGTATACAGCTATGTAGAGTACATTATTTTGAGATAATTTTAGTTTTGCTGAATATTCATAGGACTTTACTCAAATTCAAGAATTTGTTAAAGCTCCAAAGAATTTTATTACAATTTCCACTAAAACTTCAACATTTCTTTTACTATTTCAATAAGTTTGTTTAATATCTCAAATTCCAATGAGGTTTTGCTGAAACTTCGTAGAATTTTACCAAAATTTCAAGAATTTGTTAAAACTTTCAAGAATTTTATTGAAGTTTCCACTAAAACCTCAACATTTCTTTTGCTGCTTCAATCAGTTTATTTAATGTCTCATATTCCAATGAAGTTTTACTGAAACTTCATAGAATCTAATTCAAATTTCACGAATCTGTTAAAATTCCAAAAAATTTCTTGAAATTTTTTTAAAACTTCAATAATTTATTTATCATTGCAACAATTTTATTTAATATGCCATTTTCTGATTTTCTTTTACTGAATATTCATAGAACTTTACTAAAATTCACGAATTTGTTAAAGCTTCAAAGAATTTTATTGCAATTTCCACTAAAACTTCAACAATTCTTTTACTATTTCAATAAGTTTGTTTAATATCTCAAATTCCAATGAAGTTTTGCTGAAACTTCGTAGAATTTTACCAAAATTTCAAGAATTTGTTAAAACTTCAATGGATTTTATTGAAGTTTCCACTAAAACTTCAACATTTCTTTTGCTGCTTCAATCAGTTTATTTAATGTCTCATATTCCAATGAAGTTTTACTGAAACTTCATAGAATCTAATTCAAATTTCACGAATCAGTTAAAATTCCAAAAAATTTCTTGAAATTTTTTTAAAACTTCAATAATTTATTTATCATTGCAACAATTTTATTTAATATGCCATTTTCTGATTATCTTTTACTGAATATTCATAGAAGTTTACTTAAATTCACGAATTTGTTAAAGCTTCAAAGAATTTTATTGCAATTTCCACTAAAACTTCAACAATTCTTTTACTATTTCAATAAGTTTGTTTAATATCTCAAATTCCAATGATGTTTTACTGAAACTTCGTAGAATTTTACCAAAATTTCAAGAATTTGTTAAAACTTCAATGGATTTTATTGAAGTTTCCACTAAAACTTCAACAATTCTTTTGCTGCTTCAATCAGTTTATTTAATGTCTCTTTCTGTTACTGAAATTCCATAGAATTTTACTAAAATTATAAGAATTTTTTTAAAATTTCAAAGCATTTTTAAATTTTATTGAAGCTTCCTCTAAAACTTCAATAATTTATTTATGACTATGATCATTTTTATCTAATATTTCCTTCTCCGATGAAATATTACTGAAACTTCATAGAATTTTATTTAAATTTCGGGAATTTGTTAAAATTCCAAAAAATTTCTTGAAATTTCTTTTAAAACATTAATAATTTGTTTATCATTGTAACAATTTTATCGAATATTTCATTATCCGATGAAATTTTGCTGAATCTGCATAAATTTTACTCAAATTTTAAGAATTTATTAAAAATTCAAAAAATTTTACTGAAATTTCCATTAAAACTTCAAGAATTCTCTTAGTATTTCAAGAATTTGGTAAAATTCCAAAGTATTTTATTCAGTATTCCATTAAAACTTACACAATTCTTTTGCTGTTTCAAGAATTTTATTTAAGTCACATATTCCAATAAAGTTTTATCGAAACTTCATGGAATTTAACTCAAATTTCAAGGATTTGTTGAGATTTGAAAATCTTCAACAATTAAGTTGTTATTTTGGTAAATTTATCTGAAAATAAGATATTCATTTTCCAACGAAGATTTACATTCACATTATGAAGATTACATTAAAATAAATTATATTATATGAACTTATAACTCAATTAGAGTCTCAATATCGCCCAACAAAAAGATATCAACTCGTATTTCGATGCTTATCCCATAAAATTTCATACTTTTTTTCACCCAAAGCTTATATATAACAAGTTAATATCGCAAAATAAATCAAAAAACCGATATTCTCAAAATCAATGCTGTAATTTTTTAATAAAAAATTCATTTTAGATACTCAATGGGCAAACTTAATCCACCAAAAAAGCGAGGCCATCAAATTAGTCGAAGACGAATACGTCGATAAATACAATCGATTGGAAGAGCAATTTTACGCGCAACAAAAATCGCACGAATCCAGGGAAATCGAACTGTTAAAATCGATAGATTCATTAAAAAACGAAATAAGCAGCAAAAATTCAGCCGTGGATGATTTACAGAATAACGTGGATACTTTGGAAGGAGGCGTCCAAGTCCTCAACTGCACGATAAGGTAAACAAAAAAATATTATTATTATTTTATTAATTTATATAATCGTATTTAGAGCATATTCAAGTAGATTAATTAATTAATAAATTAGTAGCGGCGGCTTGAAAATGCTTTTAACAATCTCTTTATTTTATTATTCGTATTTTTTATTATTTTAAATGTAATCATTTGTAATCGTCCAAAACTAAATTTAAATCTCGTCTAATTCAAAAACTAATTTTATTTATTTTTTCTCCCATTTTTTTTTCGTTATAGACAAACGAAGGAGTTATCAAAGGGCTTAGCCTTCGGTGTATTCCTGTTAACAATCCTTATTTGGGTCGTAACACATTCAAACGTTCTCGTTTACATCACCATTTGGGTTTATTTCCTTCACCACTTTAACATTTTACGACAAAAAGATAAAAACTATTAACTAATTCGTTTCGTGTGCTTTTTTTGTCTTTTCATACATTTATTTTATTTATCAGATTGTGTTTATGTGTGGCTTTGTTTTTCGTGTTTTTTGCATTTATTATTTGACTGACTCAAAAAAAATTCGAGTAGAAATCTTCAAAAAGAAATCGCCGAGATCCAACAGCGACACGAAACCGATAAGAACCAATACGAAAGTAACGTTATGCAGATTAAAAAGCAATCGAACACGACGATAGATCATTTGCAAAGGAAATGCGAGTGTTTAACTAAATTGTAAGTTATTTATTACTAATAATTAATTGAGTTTAAATTGAGTTTGGATTAAATCAGATTTGAGGAGGTTCGATCGAGATACGAAAGGAGGGAATCGCGACAAGAAGATTTGAATCAAATTTCTGATCTAAAACAAGTCATTGCGGAGCAAGAGAAAGATTTGGCTTGCATTAACGAAGAAAAGCGTTATTATCAAATGAAATTGATGAGTTTGCAAAAAAGCTTAGAGGAGGATGAGGATGATTTTGAAGATACAAGGGATTTTGACGAAGATTCAAAACAGCAACAACAACAACAACAACAACATTCTTTAGCTATACCACCGACGATTCCTGAGTGTGAAGAGGCGTGATTTTTTATTTAAACTTTTTTTTTTCCTTTAAATTATTTATTTATCCGAAATGATTCTTTTTTATCAAAACGTTATGGTTATTGTAATATTTGTACATAATAAAATTATTAAAAATTCTTATCAATTATTTACCTTTTGAATATTATAATTAACTATTATAGTAAGTATTATCGGTTATAACGAACAAGCTTTTTTTATTGATTCCATCTTAAAGAGGAATCTTTTTATCCATCTTTTTATGATTTTTCCAAAATTATTAAGAAAATTGTGATTTTTATGAAATGCTATAAAATATTGGTTGAGTTCAAAACTTGATATCTCGAAATCGTTTTGAAATATTCAATTACAGATTTATTCTCGGAAAAGTGTATGCCTTCCTTTATAATCAACAAAAAGATTCATCTAAATATCTTAAGATTTCGATTTTTTATGATTTTTCCAAAATTATTAAGAAAATTGTTATTTTTATGAAATGCTATAAAATATTGGTTCAGTTCAAAACTTGATATCTCGAAATCGTTTTGAAATATTCAATTACAGATTTATTCTCGGAAAAGTGTGTGCTTTCCTTTATAATCAACAAAAAGATTCATCTAAATATCTTAAGATTTCGATTTTTTATGATTTTTCCAAAATTATTAAGAAAATTGTTATTTTTATGAAATGCTATAAAATATTGGTTATGTTCAAAACTTGATATCTCGAAATCGTTTTGAAATATTCAATTAAAGATTTATTCTCGGAAAAGTGTATGCTCTCCTTTATAATCAACAAAAAGATTCATCTAAATATCTTAAGATTTCGATTTTTTATGATTTTTCCAAAATTATTAAGAAAATTGTTATTTTTATGAAATGCTATAAAATATTGGTTGAGTTCAAAACTTGATATCTCGAAATCGTTTTAAAACATTCAATTACAGATTTATTCTCAGGAAAGTGTATGCTATCCTTTATAATCAACAAAAAGATTCATCAAAATATCTTAAGATTTCGATTTTTTATGATTTTTCCAAAATTATTAAGAAAATTGTTATTTTTATGAAATGCAATAAAATTTAGGTTAAGTTCAAAAGTTGATATCTCACAAATGAATTAAGATATTCAAGCACTGATTTGTTCTCGGAAAAGTACATGCTTTCCTTTATAAATGACAAAAAATTCATCCAGATATCTCAAGATTTCCATTTTTTATGATTTTTTAAAAACATTTAAGGAAATTGTTAATTTTATGAAATGCTATAAAATATTGGTTGAGTTCAAAACTTGATATCTCGAAATCGTTTTGAAATATTCAATTACAGATTTATTCTCGGAAAAGTGTATGCTTTCCTTTATAATCAACAAAAAGATTTATCAAAATATCTTAAGATTTCGATTTTTTATAATTTTTCCAAAAATAATTAAGAAAATTGTGATTTTTATGAAATGCTATAAAATATTGGTTGAGTTCAAAACTTGATATCTCGAAATCGTTTTAAAATATTCAATTACAGATTTATTCTCGGAAAAGTGTATGCTTTCCTTTATAATCAACAAAAAGATTCATCAAAATATCTTAAGATTTCGATTTTTTATGATTTTTTCAAAATTATTAAGAAAATTGTGATTTTTATGAAATGCTATAAGATTTAGGTTAAGTTCAAAAGTTGATATCTCACAAATGAATTGAGATATTCAAGCACGGATTTGTTCTCAGAAAAGTGCATGCTTTCTTTTATAAACGACAAAAAAATCATCAAGATATCTCAAGATTTCCATTTTTTATGATTTTTTAAAAACTATTAATAGATATTTTTAGTGGACTGCTGCCAAAGGACTAGTTATTTCTGATAGAGAATCATATATTATTAGCAACTAATTGCTGCGTATTGCTAGTAGAACACTATCTGGTGACTTATATGACGAGATAGTGCAATCCAAAGACTAGATATAGCTTGCAGAAGACTAATTACTGCTTAAAGACGAATAATTATTGCTTACTGAAGTCTATTTATTGCTTTTAGATGATTAGGTATTGCTGGCAAAGGACTATATGCTATATATCGCTGGTGAGTAGACATAATTAATCTGGAGCAACATTTGGATACTGGATACTTCAAGTTACATCGAGATAATCTATCCGTAAATACTGTCCATGATGCTTGGGGTCGATATCTTTGAATCACGCGTCTCGTATGACTCACGTAAATTGCACATTTCTAATCCGAACATCATCCTAAATTTTGAGCTCCAATCCGAGATAAATCTCGCTCAAAAATCTGCAATCTTTTTTCTTTCTCACCACTTCTCTTTAAGCTCCTTACTAAACTCGTCGACATCAGACTCAAGACTCTCGCTAAAGAACTCTTCTTGAAAAAAAAAAACAGCGACTGGCTCTCGACTTAACTATCCCTTCGGGAGATTTCGTGTTACTTCTTGGCCACATTAACTACAAGAATTTTCTTCCCAAATCTTTAGGTCTTATCATTGTGGAAATATAACCGCTCCATGCTTTTAACGGGACATCCTATATATTGATGTACAGGTGTCCCGTTATGTGATGACGCAGCTAACCAGATCATCTGCGATTATCCTCTTAACTCGTCTTTAAGAGAAAACGCAAATATCGAATAAATGGAGTTAAATATTTGTTCGAGTTTTTTTTTAAATGTATCACCGAATTGAGGTTAAAATAAAAAACGTTAACAATTATCTCAAAGCGTTATCTTTTAATTGATTAAAAAATAACAAGATAATTTTTAAATTTATCAGTAACAGCATTTTTAGCAGTTAAATCCTTCTTTATTATTATAAACATTAATGGTGACAATTTACTACTATTTACTATTAAATAACAACCTTGAAACAACAAAAATAATTTTCTCAAAAACTTATCACATTTTAATCGAGAATAGATAACATTTTAAACACTTTGACCTAACGACCTGTCTCATAACACCAAAAGATATTCATTTCAAACTTAGTATTAACTCAGTATTCGTTGTGTTCCAATTCGTTAAAATGGTCCTTTTAAAACGGTGTTTATTGTGCTTTAAAAAATCGTATCCGAGCAGGATTCGTTTCTTTTCCAACAAAAATCGCGAATCTTATGTTGGTGTTGTAGATGCGCCTGTTGAAGAGGGCCAAAAGAAACGTGGAGTTTCCAAAGGTCCCCAAGTTTTACGAGACGCCGGTTTAATTCAAAAATTGAAGGAAGATTGTAATGTTAGTGTTAAAGATTATGGGGCGATCACTTATAATGGGGAGTTTAATCAAAATTCGTCCAAAAATTTACCCGAGAATATGATTAATTATGAGAGAGTCGTTGGGTTTAATAAGAATCTCTCGGAAATTGTCCAAAAAGTTATTAATGATGGGAGGATTTGTTTGACTTTAGGAGGAGATCACTCAATAGGTTAATTAATTAATTAATTAATTAATAATAAATTAATTAAATTAAATTTATTAATAAATATTTGATTTTTTTAGGTTTAGGATCAGTTAGTGGTCATTGTAAAGCAAAAGGGGGTGAAAACACCGCGTTAATTTGGGTGGATGCCCACGCTGATATCAACACGAATACAACATCGGATTCGGGGAATATCCATGGAATGCCGGTTGCTTTAATTGCGCGAGATTTAATCCCTTATTGGAGTAATTTACCATTTATGGATTGGCATCACTCTTTATTGCCGTTAAAAAATGTTGCGTACATTGGGCTTAGATCGATTGATCCTTACGAAGAATACCTCATCCAAAAAATGGGGATTGTTTGTTATGATATTTATGATGTGCAAAAATTTGGAATTGATGCTGTTGTTAACGAATCATTAAGAAAAATTGATCCCGAAAATACTAAATCGATACATTTAAGCTTTGATATTGATGCTTTGGATCCATCGGATGCTCCGAGCACTGGAACACCAGGTTAATTAATTAATTAATTAATTAATTTCATTTAATCTAATTTAATCAATCTTCATCAAATCAATTAATTTTTTTACTATTTCTTTAGTAAGTGGAGGTTTATTATTAAGGGAAGGGATTTATATTGCCTCGACTATCCATAAAACTGGAAGATTGGGTGCGATGGATTTGGTGGAGGTTAATCCGGCTTTGGGGGATGAAGAGGATGTTCAAATAACGGTTAATTCAGCATTGCAAGTGATTATGGCTGCGTTTGGGTTCGGAAGGAGAGGTTTAAAACCTGGATTGGAGGAGTTAAAACAAGTTCGATTTTAAATTTGAATTATTTTGTAAATAAAAAAAAAACATGATTAATTCAAGAAAAGATGTTGAATTTAATTGCACATTTTTTAAATCTGGAATTGTTTCAGTGTTATTTCAGACCAGTTCAAATTTCAAATTTATTCGTCAAATAGTTTTTGAGAAAAAAAAAATCGTATACAAAATTACTGGAACTCGCAAGGAAGTGGCTACTTTATTACTAAACTTGCGATAAAATAAAACCCAAAAATCCTACAATTTCCAAATTAACATATCATACGCAGAAATATTCATAAATTACAACAGATTTTACCCCAATTTTCTTCATGGAGCGGTTACGAAGATATGGATCTATAAAGTGAGAGGTCTCGACTTTTTGCACGGACTTTACTTCAAATTAAATTTTATTTAGTAAATAGCTTTTGCGAAAAAATTGCTAAGTGAACAAAAGTGCCTCCACTTAAGAAACTAGTACTCTTTTATTTCATTCGCGATAAAAGAATAACCGAAGATCTGATAATTTCCAAATTAATAAGAGAAAAACCAAAATCTCGACGATTTCCAAATTAACATAGGATAGGCAGAAATTTTCGTTGATTACAGATTTTACGCCAATTTTTTTTTCATTGAGCGGTTACGAAGATATCGATCTATAAAGTGAGAGGTCTTGACTTTTTGCACGGACTTTACTTCAAATTAAATTTTATTTAAAAAATAGCTTTTGCGAAAAAAAATCGCGAAATGAACAAAGTTGCCGACACTCAAAAAACGAGTACCTTTTTATTTCATTCGCGATAAAAGAAAAACCAAAGATCTGATAATTTCCAAATTAATAAGAGAAAAACCAAAATGTCGACTATTTCCAAATTAACATAGGATACGCAGAAATTTTCGTTGATTACAGATTTTACGCCAATTTTTTTTTCATTGAGCGGTTACGAAGATATCGATCTATAAAGTGAGAGGTCTCGACTTTTTGCACGGACTTTACTTCAAATTAAATTTTATTTAATAAATAGCTTCTGCGAAAAAAAATCGCGAAATGAACAAAGTCGCCGGCACTCAAAAAACGAGTGCTTTTTTATTTCATTCGCGATAAAAGAAAAACCGAATACCCGATAATTTCCAAATTAATAAAAGAAAAACCAAAGTCCCGATGATTTTCAAATTAACATAGGATACGCAGAAATTTTCGTTGATTACAGATTTTACGCCAATTTTTTTTTTTCATTGAGCGGTTGCGAAGATATCGATCTATAAAGTGAGAGGTCTTGACTTTTTGCACGGACTTTACTTCAAATTAAATTTTATTTAAAAAATAGCTTTTGCGAAAAAATATCGCGAAATGAACAAAGTTGCCGGCACTCAAAAAACGAGTACCTTTTTATTTCATTCGCGATAAAAGAAAAACCAAAGTCCCGACGATTTCCAACCAACATAAGATACGCAGAAATTTTCGTTGATTACAGATTTTACGCCAATTTTTTTTTTATTGAGCGGCTACAAACAGATCGTTCTATAAAGTGAGAGGTCTTGACTTTTTGCACGGACTTTAGTTCAAATTAAATTTTCTTTAATAAATAGCTTTTGCGAAAAAATTGCGAAGTGAACAAAATTGCCTCCACTCAAAAAACGAGTACTTTTTTATTTCATTCGCGATAAAAGAAAAACCAAAGGCCTGATAATTTCCAAATTAATAAAAAAAAACAAAATCTCGACGATTTCCAAATCAACATAGGATACGCAGAAATTTTCGTTGATTACAGATTTTACGCCAATTTTTTTTTTCATTGAGCGGTTACGAAGATATCGATCTATAAAGTAAGAGGTCTTGACTTTTTGCACGGACTTTACTTCAAATTAAATTTTATTTAATAAATAGCTTTTGCGAAAAAACTCGCGAAATGAACAAAGTCGCCGGCAGTCAAAAAGCGAGTGCTTTTTTATTTCATTCGCGATAAAAGAAAAACCAAAGACCTGATAATTTCCAAATTAATAAAAAAAACCAAAGTCCCAATGATTTCCAACTAACATCGGATACGCAGAAATTCTCGTTGATTACAGATTTTACGCCAATTTTTTTTTCATTGAGCGGTTACGAAGATATCGATCTATAAAGTGAGAGGTCTTGACTTTTGCACGGACTTTACTTCAAATTAAATTTTATTTAATAAATAGCTTTTGCGAAAAAAAATCGCGAAATGAACAAAGTTGCCGGCACAAAAAACGAGTACCTTTTTATTTCATTCGCGATAAAAGAAAAACCAAAGTCCCGATGATTTCCAACCAACATAAGATACGCAGAAATTTTCGTTGATTACAGATTTTACGCCAATTTTTTGTTCATTGAGCGGTTACGAAGATATTGATCTTTAAAGTGAGAGGCCTCAACTTTTTGCACGAATTTTACTTCAAATTAATTTTTTTTTAATAAATAGCTTTTGCGGAAAAAATCGCGAAGTGAACAAAGTTGCCGGCACTCAAAAAACGAGTTCTTTTTTATTTAATTTGCGATGAAAGAAAAACCAAATACCCGATAAGTTCCAAATTAACATAATAATTTGATTATTTTGTCTTTTAAACGTCTTGGCTGACGTAGCCCATCTTCAGAAGGATTTTAAATCATCTGAAGGACATTTCAAATCGAAAAATAACATAAAATTAAAAATTTTTGAAAAAGTGAATTTTATAATTCCAAAATTATAACTTACATCGTTAATTTAATTGGAGAATTTCAGGATCGAATGATCATTGTCGAAATTAAATTTATCAATCAGTTTAGGTATTAAAATATTTCGTTATAAATCAAAATAATGAAGACATAACTATTCAAAAAAAAAACAAATTTACATTTCTTATGTTTGCATGAGGTTATGGACATATTAAATGTAAAAATACTCGCAAAGTTTCAAGGTCAACCACTAATTATTAAACAAATTTGAATTTTAAAATTGAATAGTGTTACAGAAGTCAAATGGAAAATGAAATAAAATAAGTATATCACAAAAATGAAGAAATTTGAGTTAGAGAATGGATGTGGGATGATGTACAAATATGTTGGAGTTTGAGAGAAGAGGATTTTATTTATACGGAGATGATTACGATAAGGTATAACATGGTAATACCTTCCTAAGCCAAAAATAAAACGTATGCAATTGTTTTGTAACCTTTCCAATTTGTTACGGAGAATAACAGATAGATCGGGGTACACGGTATCAGCATAATCTATATGAGGAAGTATTAAGGAGTAGCAGAGGTTGCGACGAACATCATTCGGAAGAAAACAACGAAGTTTACGTATAGAATGAAAACAGAAATATACTTTTTTACAAACGGACTGAATCTGGCACCGCCAAGACAGCGCAGAGTCCATCACCACTCCCAAGTTTCTAACTGTATGAGAAAATGGTATAGCATTGTTATCAAGCATCAATTGTCCAGCATCGAAAGAGTAAAATCTAGCAACCAAAGGTCTTGAACCGAAAGCAATGGCCTGGGTTTTGGCAACATTTAAGTTCAAACCATATCGCTTAGACCAACCCAAAACCTTACCCAGATCATCATTAAGTGGCACCACAGCTGCTGGAAGCTCGTTGTTGACGTATAAATTTGCAAGTCATCTGCGTATAAATGATAGTTGCATGAGATTAGCTTAGTAACACTGTTTACAAAGATTGAGAACAGTAATGGACCAAATACACTGCCCTGAGGCACTCCACAATAAGTTGCAAATACTGAGGAGGACGATGACGTATCACGCACACACAGAGAACGGTGCAAAAGATATGACCGAAACCAAGCAACACACTCCGGGGTAAAACCAATAGCAGACAAAGACGCCAGCAAAAGGGCATGGTCAACGGAATCAAATGCCTTACTGAAGTCGAGCAATACCAATAAGGTCAGGCGTCGGTCATCACAGTTGCTTCTAATGTCGTCAGTAATTTTGATGAGTGCCGACGACGTACTGTGCCCCGGACGAAAACCAGATTGAAATTCAGTAATTATGTTATGGTCATCAAGGTACCCCTGCACTTGAATATATATCAAACGCTCAAGTGCTTTAGATATTACGGAAAGAATAGAAATTGGCCGGAAGTCACTGGGTTGAGTAGGGCGTTCGATCTTAAGAATTGGTACAACATAGGCTTGCTTCCAGATAGAAGTAAAGGTCGAAGATTCAATTGAAAAGTTAAAAATATGTAGTAGTGGAGGAGTAATAATGTCCATGATGAGAACCAATTGTTTAATATTGATACCATCAACACCGACACAAATGGAGCGCGAATCCATAAGAGCATCAGTAACCTGGACCGAATCCAACATGGCAAAAGAAAAGGTTGAAGTGATATTAGTACAAGAGCCGATCGCGAGCATTGTAGATCTCTTGATGGAGTTATCAAGAATAACAGGAGGTTCTGCAAAATAGCCCGGTAAAGAACTGCAATCAATGTTGTTATGATGACAAGGCGATTCAACTATGCCAAGGGAACGCATGGTTTTCCAAAATGATCTTGGGGTAATATAAGATAACTTCTGATAAATATAATTCTTTTTTGCAGTTCTGCACCGGTGGTTACAGCGGTTACGCAAAATGCGATAGTTTTCCCGATTTGCAATAGAAGTAATTCTTCGAAAAGTAATCTTAGCAACATTACGTTTTCGTATAAGATATCTGATCTCATCATGCAGCCAAGAAGCTGACAAGCGCTTCGTTTTTCGTTGCTTTAACGGTGCATGACGATCGTACAAGTTATTTATTTCAGTGTTGAAATAATCAACTTTTGCATTGACATCTGACAAGTGGTACATAGCAAACCAGTCAATCGCCATTGCATCAGATTTCAACGCATCATAGTTGATTTTGCCATAATTACGAGCAAAAAGTATTATTATAGCAGTTATATCTAGCATTCTGATAGCAATATCTCCTCATCTCCATTACATACCTTATTTTGACATCATCCAGTATTCAATTTAAAGTGTATATTTTATTCCCAACAGCATCTAGTGCTATGACAGTAGCAATTTATCTCCTCATTGTCTTTTACAAACAACATTGAGTCTTCTAGCAACATTATCTAGTATATAGTCTTTTCCAAATAGCATTTAGTATTGTGGCAGGAATACGTAGTCTTTAGGAAACAGGCTATAAACCTTAATGAGCAGCAATTAGCCTTCTTCCAGTTATATCTAGCATTCTGATAGCAATATCTCCTCATCTCCATTACATACCTTATTTTGACAGCATCCAGTATTCAATTTAAAGTGTTTATTTTATTCCCAACAGCATCTACTGCCATGTCAGTAGCAATTTATCACCTCATTGTCTTTAAAAACAACATTGAGTCTTCTAGCAACATTATCTAGTATATAGTCTTTTCCAAATAGCATTTAGTATTGTGGCAGGAATACGCAGTCTTTAGGAAACAGGCTATAAACCTTAATGAGCAGGAATTAGCCTTCTTCCAGTTATATCTAGCATTCTGATAGCAATATCTACTCATCTCCATTACATACCTTATTTTGACAGCATCTAGTATTCAATTTAAAGTGTTTATTTTATTCCCAACAGCATCTACTGCCATGAGAGTAGCAATTTATCTCCTCATTGTCTTTAAAAACAACATTGAGTCTTCTAGCAACATTATCTAGTATATAGTCTTTTCCAAATAGCATTTAGTATTGTGGCAGGAATACGTAGTCTTTAGGAAACAGGCTATAAACCTTAATGAGCAGGAATTAGCCTTCTTCCAGTTATATCTAGCATTCTGATAGCAATATCTCCTCATCTCCATTACATACCTTATTTTGACAGCATCTAGTATTCAATTTAAAGTGTTTATTTTATTCCCAACAGCATCTACTGCCATGAGAGTAGCAATTTATCTCCTCATTGTCTTTAAAAACAACATTGAGTCTTCTAGCAACATTATCTAGTATATAGTCTTTTCCAAATAGCATTTAGTATTGTGGCAGGAATACGTAGTCTTTAGGAAACAGGCTATAAACCTTAATGAGCAGTAATTAGCCTTCTTCCAGTTATATCTAGCATTCTGATAGCAATATCTCCTCATCTCCATTACATATCTTATTTTGACAGCATCCAGTATTCAATTAAAAGTGTATATTTTGTTCCCAACAGCATCTACTATTATGACAGTAGCAATTTATCTCCTTATTGTCTTTTACATACAACATTGAGACTTCTAGCAACATTATCTAGTATATAGTCTTTTCCAAATAGCATCTAGTCTTGTGGCAGGAATACGTAGTCTTTAGGAAACAGTCTAAAAACCTTAATGAGCAGTAATTAGCCTTCTTCCAGTTATATCTAGCATTCTGATAGCAATATCTCCTCATCTCCATTACATACTTTATTTTGACAGCATCTAGTATTCAATTTAAAGTGTTTATTTTATTCCCAACAGCATCTACTGCCATGAGAGTAGCAATTTATCTCCTCATTGTCTTTAAAAACAACATTGAGTCTTCTAGCAACATTATCTAGTATATAGTCTTTTCCAAATAGCATTTAGTATTGTGGCAGGAATACGTAGTCTTTAGGAAACAGGCTATAAACCTTAATGAGCAGTAATTAGCCTTCTTCCAGTTATATCTAGCATTCTGATAGCAATATCTCCTCATCTCCATTACATATCTTATTTTGACAGCATCCAGTATTCAATTAAAAGTGTATATTTTGTTCCCAACAGCATCTACTATTATGACAGTAGCAATTTATCTCCTTATTGTCTTTTACATACAACATTGAGACTTCTAGCAACATTATCTAGTATATAGTCTTTTCCAAATAGCATCTAGTCTTGTGGCAGGAATACGTAGTCTTTAGGAAACAGTCTAAAAACCTTAATGAGCAGTAATTAGCCTTCTTCCAGTTATATCTAGCATTCTGATAGCAATATCTCCTCATCTCCATTACATACTTTATTTTGACAGCATCCAGTATTCAATTAAAAGTGTATATTTTATTCCCAACAGCATCTAGTGCTATGACAGTAGCAATTTATCTCCTTATTGTCTTTTACAAACAACATTGAGTCTTCTAGCAACATTATCTAGTATATAATCTTTTCCAAATAGCATCTAGTCTTGTGTCAGGAATACGTAGTCTTTAGGAAACAGTCTATAAACCTTAATGACCAGTAATTAGCCTTCTTCCAGTTATATCTAGCATTCTGATAGCAATATCTCCTCATCTCCATTACATACCTTATTTTGACATCATCCAGTATTCAATTTAAAGTGTATATTTTATTCCCAACAGCATCTAGTGCCATGACAGTAGCAATTTATCTCCTCATTGTCTTTTACAAACAACATTGAGTCTTCTAGCAACATTATCTAGTATATAGTCTTTTCCAAATAGCATTTAGTATTGTGGCAGAAATACGTAGTCTTTAGGAAACAGGCTATAAACCTTAATGAGCAGCAATTAGCCTTCTTCCAGTTATATCTAGCATTCTGATAGCAATATCTCCTCATCTCCATTACATACCTTATTTTGACATCATCCAGTATTCAATTTAAAGTGTTTATTTTATTCCCAACAGCATCTACTGCCATGACAGTAGCAATTTATCTCCTCATTGTCTTTCACAAACAACATTGAGTCTTCTAGCAACATTATCTAGTATATAGTCTTTTCCAAATAGCATTTAGTATTGTGGCAGGAATACGTAGTCTTTAGGAAACAGGCTATAAACCTTAATGAGCAGGAATTAGCCTTCTTCCAGTTATATCTAGCATTCTGATAGCAATATCTCCTCATCTCCATTACATACTTTATTTTGACAGCATCCAGTATTCAATTAAAAGTGTATATTTTATTCCCAACAGCATCTAGTGCTATGACAGTAGCAATTTATCTCCTTATTGTCTTTTACAAACAACATTGAGTCTTCTAGCAACATTATCTAGTATATAATCTTTTCCAAATAGCATCTAGTCTTGTGTCAGGAATACGTAGTCTTTAGGAAACAGTCTATAAACCTTAATGACCAGTAATTAGCCTTCTTCCAGTTATATCTAGCATTCTGATAGCAATATCTCCTCATCTCCATTACATACCTTATTTTGACATCATCCAGTATTCAATTTAAAGTGTATATTTTATTCCCAACAGCATCTAGTGCCATGACAGTAGCAATTTATCTCCTCATTGTCTTTTACAAACAACATTGAGTCTTCTAGCAACATTATCTAGTATATAGTCTTTTCCAAATAGCATTTAGTATTGTGGCAGAAATACGTAGTCTTTAGGAAACAGGCTATAAACCTTAATGAGCAGCAATTAGCCTTCTTCCAGTTATATCTAGCATTCTGATAGCAATATCTCCTCATCTCCATTACATACCTTATTTTGACATCATCCAGTATTCAATTTAAAGTGTATATTTTATTCCCAACAGCATCTAGTGCTATGACAGTAGCAATTTATCTCCTCATTGTCTTTTACAAACAACATTGAGTCTTCTAGCAACATTATCTAGTATATAGTCTTTTCCAAATAGCATTTAGTATTGTGGCAGGAATACGTAGTCTTTAGGAAACAGGCTATAAACCTTAATGAGCAGCAATTAGCCTTCTTCCAGTTATATCTAGCATTCTGATAGCAATATCTCCTCATCTCCATTACATACCTTATTTTGACAGCATCCAGTATTCAATTTAAAGTGTTTATTTTATTCCCAACAGCATCTACTGCCATGTCAGTAGCAATTTATCACCTCATTGTCTTTAAAAACAACATTGAGTCTTCTAGCAACATTATCTAGTATATAGTCTTTTCCAAATAGCATTTAGTATTGTGGCAGGAATACGCAGTCTTTAGGAAACAGGCTATAAACCTTAATGAGCAGGAATTAGCCTTCTTCCAGTTATATCTAGCATTCTGATAGCAATATCTACTCATCTCCATTACATACCTTATTTTGACAGCATCTAGTATTCAATTTAAAGTGTTTATTTTATTCCCAACAGCATCTACTGCCATGAGAGTAGCAATTTATCTCCTCATTGTCTTTAAAAACAACATTGAGTCTTCTAGCAACATTATCTAGTATATAGTCTTTTCCAAATAGCATTTAGTATTGTGGCAGGAATACGTAGTCTTTAGGAAACAGGCTATAAACCTTAATGAGCAGGAATTAGCCTTCTTCCAGTTATATCTAGCATTCTGATAGCAATATCTCCTCATCTCCATTACATACCTTATTTTGACAGCATCTAGTATTCAATTTAAAGTGTTTATTTTATTCCCAACAGCATCTACTGCCATGAGAGTAGCAATTTATCTCCTCATTGTCTTTAAAAACAACATTGAGTCTTCTAGCAACATTATCTAGTATATAGTCTTTTCCAAATAGCATTTAGTATTGTGGCAGGAATACGTAGTCTTTAGGAAACAGGCTATAAACCTTAATGAGCAGGAATTAGCCTTCTTCCAGTTATATCTAGCATTCTGATAGCAATATCTCCTCATCTCCATTACATACCTTATTTTGACAGCATCTAGTATTCAATTTAAAGTGTTTATTTTATTCCCAACAGCATCTACTGCCATGAGAGTAGCAATTTATCTCCTCATTGTCTTTAAAAACAACATTGAGTCTTCTAGCAACATTATCTAGTATATAGTCTTTTCCAAATAGCATTTAGTATTGTGGCAGGAATACGTAGTCTTTAGGAAACAGGCTATAAACCTTAATGAGCAGTAATTAGCCTTCTTCCAGTTATATCTAGCATTCTGATAGCAATATCTCCTCATCTCCATTACATATCTTATTTTGACAGCATCCAGTATTCAATTAAAAGTGTATATTTTGTTCCCAACAGCATCTACTATTATGACAGTAGCAATTTATCTCCTTATTGTCTTTTACATACAACATTGAGACTTCTAGCAACATTATCTAGTATATAGTCTTTTCCAAATAGCATCTAGTCTTGTGGCAGGAATACGTAGTCTTTAGGAAACAGTCTAAAAACCTTAATGAGCAGTAATTAGCCTTCTTCCAGTTATATCTAGCATTCTGATAGCAATATCTCCTCATCTCCATTACATACTTTATTTTGACAGCATCTAGTATTCAATTTAAAGTGTTTATTTTATTCCCAACAGCATCTACTGCCATGAGAGTAGCAATTTATCTCCTCATTGTCTTTAAAAACAACATTGAGTCTTCTAGCAACATTATCTAGTATATAGTCTTTTCCAAATAGCATTTAGTATTGTGGCAGGAATACGTAGTCTTTAGGAAACAGGCTATAAACCTTAATGAGCAGTAATTAGCCTTCTTCCAGTTATATCTAGCATTCTGATAGCAATATCTCCTCATCTCCATTACATATCTTATTTTGACAGCATCCAGTATTCAATTAAAAGTGTATATTTTGTTCCCAACAGCATCTACTATTATGACAGTAGCAATTTATCTCCTTATTGTCTTTTACATACAACATTGAGACTTCTAGCAACATTATCTAGTATATAGTCTTTTCCAAATAGCATCTAGTCTTGTGGCAGGAATACGTAGTCTTTAGGAAACAGTCTAAAAACCTTAATGAGCAGTAATTAGCCTTCTTCCAGTTATATCTAGCATTCTGATAGCAATATCTCCTCATCTCCATTACATACTTTATTTTGACAGCATCTAGTATTCAATTTAAAGTGTTTATTTTATTCCCAACAGCATCTACTGCCATGAGAGTAGCAATTTATCTCCTCATTGTCTTTAAAAACAACATTGAGTCTTCTAGCAACATTATCTAGTATATAGTCTTTTCCAAATAGCATTTAGTATTGTGGCAGGAATACGTAGTCTTTAGGAAACAGGCTATAAACCTTAATGAGCAGTAATTAGCCTTCTTCCAGTTATATCTAGCATTCTGATAGCAATATCTCCTCATCTCCATTACATATCTTATTTTGACAGCATCCAGTATTCAATTAAAAGTGTATATTTTGTTCCCAACAGCATCTACTATTATGACAGTAGCAATTTATCTCCTTATTGTCTTTTACATACAACATTGAGACTTCTAGCAACATTATCTAGTATATAGTCTTTTCCAAATAGCATCTAGTCTTGTGGCAGGAATACGTAGTCTTTAGGAAACAGTCTAAAAACCTTAATGAGCAGTAATTAGCCTTCTTCCAGTTATATCTAGCATTCTGATAGCAATATCTCCTCATCTCCATTACATACTTTATTTTGACAGCATCCAGTATTCAATTAAAAGTGTATATTTTATTCCCAACAGCATCTAGTGCTATGACAGTAGCAATTTATCTCCTTATTGTCTTTTACAAACAACATTGAGTCTTCTAGCAACATTATCTAGTATATAATCTTTTCCAAATAGCATCTAGTCTTGTGTCAGGAATACGTAGTCTTTAGGAAACAGTCTATAAACCTTAATGACCAGTAATTAGCCTTCTTCCAGTTATATCTAGCATTCTGATAGCAATATCTCCTCATCTCCATTACATACCTTATTTTGACATCATCCAGTATTCAATTTAAAGTGTATATTTTATTCCCAACAGCATCTAGTGCCATGACAGTAGCAATTTATCTCCTCATTGTCTTTTACAAACAACATTGAGTCTTCTAGCAACATTATCTAGTATATAGTCTTTTCCAAATAGCATTTAGTATTGTGGCAGAAATACGTAGTCTTTAGGAAACAGGCTATAAACCTTAATGAGCAGCAATTAGCCTTCTTCCAGTTATATCTAGCATTCTGATAGCAATATCTCCTCATCTCCATTACATACCTTATTTTGACATCATCCAGTATTCAATTTAAAGTGTTTATTTTATTCCCAACAGCATCTACTGCCATGACAGTAGCAATTTATCTCCTCATTGTCTTTCACAAACAACATTGAGTCTTCTAGCAACATTATCTAGTATATAGTCTTTTCCAAATAGCATTTAGTATTGTGGCAGGAATACGTAGTCTTTAGGAAACAGGCTATAAACCTTAATGAGCAGGAATTAGCCTTCTTCCAGTTATATCTAGCATTCTGATAGCAATATCTCCTCATCTCCATTACATACTTTATTTTGACAGCATCCAGTATTCAATTAAAAGTGTATATTTTATTCCCAACAGCATCTAGTGCTATGACAGTAGCAATTTATCTCCTTATTGTCTTTTACAAACAACATTGAGTCTTCTAGCAACATTATCTAGTATATAATCTTTTCCAAATAGCATCTAGTCTTGTGTCAGGAATACGTAGTCTTTAGGAAACAGTCTATAAACCTTAATGACCAGTAATTAGCCTTCTTCCAGTTATATCTAGCATTCTGATAGCAATATCTCCTCATCTCCATTACATACCTTATTTTGACATCATCCAGTATTCAATTTAAAGTGTATATTTTATTCCCAACAGCATCTAGTGCCATGACAGTAGCAATTTATCTCCTCATTGTCTTTTACAAACAACATTGAGTCTTCTAGCAACATTATCTAGTATATAGTCTTTTCCAAATAGCATTTAGTATTGTGGCAGAAATACGTAGTCTTTAGGAAACAGGCTATAAACCTTAATGAGCAGCAATTAGCCTTCTTCCAGTTATATCTAGCATTCTGATAGCAATATCTCCTCATCTCCATTACATACCTTATTTTGACATCATCCAGTATTCAATTTAAAGTGTTTATTTTATTCCCAACAGCATCTACTGCCATGACAGTAGCAATTTATCTCCTCATTGTCTTTCACAAACAACATTGAGTCTTCTAGCAACATTATCTAGTATATAGTCTTTTCCAAATAGCATTTAGTATTGTGGCAGGAATACGTAGTCTTTAGGAAACAGGCTATAAACCTTAATGAGCAGCAATTAGCCTTCTTCCAGTTATATCTAGCATTCTGATAGCAATATCTCCTCATCTCCATTACATACCTTATTTTGACAGCATCTAGTATGCAATTAAAAGTGTATATTTTATTTCCAACAGCATCTACTGTTATGACAGTAGTAATTTATCTCCTTATTGTTTTTTACAAACAACATTTAGTCGTCTAGCAACATTACCTAGTATATAGTCTGTATATCTAGCATTCTGGCAGCAATATCTCCTCTATATATCATTTTGCAAGAGAAATCCGATGTTTTTATCGCCAACAATATAATTTCGTTTAAATGGTTCATAATAACATTCCCATATCGATTATTCACGAAATTCTTTATCAATTTTTTCGGGTTATTTTTAAATCTATCAAAACACATGTTTTCCTTTTTCTAAATCGATAAGATTAAATTCAAAAAATATGTTTTTCCTTAGAAAATAGATTTTTTTTTCGGAAATAACACGATAAAATAATCAATTCTTATTCAAAAACTAACAAACATAATTATCGTAAACAAAAAAATAACAACGCGATGATTTTTTCATTGATATCGATTTAGGCTTATTAAATATTAAATAAGTCGTTAAATTTAAAAAAATATGTTTTTCCTTAGAAAATAGATTTTTTTTCGGAAATAACACGATAAAATAATCAATTCTTATTCAAAAACTAACAAACATAATTATCGTAAACAAAAAAATAACAACGCGATGATTTTTTCATTGATATCGATTTAGGCTCATTAAATATTAAATAATTTAAGTCGTGGGCGTCCAAACGAACGGAAAAGTACTCCCTTAGCTTCCTTATTAATCCAAATTTAACCCGAAATGTATTAGGAATTAAAATGACCCCTTAATTTCATTTTTATTAAATGATATGTTAAAAATTTTCCGTTATATAATTTTGTGGAGTTATTTAAGAAAGTTATTGAGTTTGCTAAAATTATCTAAGATAAATTTATTAAAATTAAATCGTTTTGAGATTGTATCACCTCTTATCTTTAATAATTTTAAATCGCTCGATTTAAAACGAAAAGAATTTTTTTCGCAATAATTTGAATTTTATTGAAACAAATCGGGCAATTTTTGAAATCATTTTTGTATTATTCACCATGGATATGGTAAAATTACGAAATTTTTTCGATTAAAATCCCCACTTTGAGTGATGTTACGTCACTGACCTTAAAAATATAAAACGCGTCAACTCGAAACGTTCACGGTCATTTCATTTTTAGCCTTAGTCGTGTTACGTTTTATCACAAAATCATGGCTAAAGTTCCGATGATTACTTTTAATAATGGAAATAAATTTCCTATGTTTGGATTGGGGACTTGGAAGGTGAGGAAATTAATTTCTTAATCGGTTTTAATTAATTAATTAATTTTAGTCCGAGCCAGGAAAAGTGACCCAAGCTGTAAAAGACGCGATCGATGCCGGGTATCGGCACTTAGATTGTGCCCACGTTTACGAGAACGAACCGGAAGTTGGGGCAGGGATTGGAGCGAAAATTTCGGAGGGGGTCGTAAAAAGAGAGGATCTTTTCATCACGAGCAAATTATGGAATACTTATCATAACCCGGAAGCTGTTGAGCCAGCATTAAAAGTAACATTAAAAAATTTAGGATTGGATTATTTGGATTTATACCTCATCCATTGGCCGTTTGCTTTTAAGGTAATCACCCCTTTTTAATTAATTAATTAATTAATTTTAATTCAAAAAAAATAAGGATGGGGATGTATTATTCCCAACAAATTCCGAAAAAAAAATCGAATTCGCCGATCACGATTTCGTCCCAACATGGAAAGCAATGGAAGCACTCTACAAAAAAGGATTAGTCAAAAACATCGGGATCTCCAACTTCAACAAAGACCAAATCGAGCGTCTCCTTGAATCGGCCGAAATCGTCCCTCAAACCAACCAAATTGAATGTTCCCCTTTTTTGAATCAAATCCCCCTGGCAGATTATTGCCACTCAAAAAATATAACAATTACCGCTTATAGCCCGTTAGGAAGCGGGGATAAAAAGCTCTTAGAAGACAGCAAATTCGAAGCAATGGCTAAAAAGTACGGAAAAAGCGTCGCGCAAATTTTGATTAAATACCAAGTCCAAAGGGGTCATATCGTTATTCCGAAATCGGTTTCGAAAAGTAGGATTATCGAGAACTATAATATTTGGGATTTCGAAATTAGCAAGGAGGATATGGATGAATTGAATGGTATGGATATTAATTTGAGGACTTGTCCTTTCAGCGAATCGAAAGATGCTAAGTTATATCCTTTTAATGCTAAATATTAAATGGATTGTTTTTATACGAAGTTTATACGAAACTCAATTTAATAAAAATGGTTAATCATTAAATTTTTTTAAATAATAACCTTGTTAATACGAAATGTTAATAACCCTTATCCTTAAAATGTTTTAATTACGTTGTATTCTACATTTAATGAGGCAACATTTATAACGATTCCAATAAAAAAGTTAGAAAAAGAAAATGTTTATGTCTTATATTGTTTCTGTCTATTATGTTTATATTCTGCTGTATATATGTCTTATATACAGTAGTGTGTTCCTGGATCGAGTTAAAGTTAGTTTATTTTTAAACTTATCTCAACGTAAATGATGTGTCGAACATGTTCAAATCACCAAACTTTTATTTACTAACTATAAAATAGTAAATAAAAGTAAGTTTTATATACTAACTATAAAAGTTAATTAATTATGGATGTGGCTATTTATACATACGGTCTATATACGCAATTGGCTATTTACACATACAATATGTATATGTAATTGGCTATTTACACATACTGTATGTACGTTGTGTTAAATAATTATCGTAACCTACGTCACGTTGTAATGTTGGTTATCTATCTTATTGTGTAGTGGTAACGGAAATATATTTAAATTAGTAACCAGATTTTAACCAGATGTTGGCAGCAGATCGAACGTTATTAGGTTATTATTGTCGCGATTGTCGTATGCTTTGTGTGTTTCCGGATTTTCTTTATTCTTTAACCATTTTTTGCTGCCTTTATATTTCTCCAAACAGTTCTTCTTAGAGCTATCGTTATTTCTAGCGATTGATTTAAGCGGTAAGTCAATAAACAAATTAAAATAACGAAAACATTCAATGAGAATTTCTTTCAGATTTTTATTTCTTTCGTTATGACGTTCACACCGGAACATGATGCCTTTATTTTAATGGCACATTATCGAAGCGGTACGCAGAATGCAGACGATAGTTTAATTAATTAATATATATATATACAAAAGTCAACTTTTAATAGCATTTTTCGAAAAAACTATTTCAAATAATAGAAATATTCGTCGCGTTGCAATACCAATACTGTGATATTGGTTGCCTGGATTTCGGGTACGATAATTAGTTAACACGCTGTATGCGCAAGTGGCTGTTTATACATACAAAAAACTGAAAACTAACTTTAATAAATGAAACTATCATTATAATTGTGTAGTTATTACCACAATATTAAGCGAAATAATAAGCCCTGCATATACAGGGTCAGGCATCCATAGCTCCTATACCAATTAAGTTAGGAATTTCTTTCAAACGCAGACTTGTATTATATATATGAGTGTAAAAAAGTGTGATGATACAAACTGTATTTCTTTTTTAATGGAACACCATATACATTTTTTTGCATATCCTGATTAGCTGCCTTAAATGCTATAACGGCACATCTTATTTTCAAATTTTGTATGTAAAATTACCATGTTATTAACCATTTTGTAAAAATTTTTGAAAATTTATGTAGTTACTTAAAATAGATATCACAATGCAATTAGTGATAATTATAGAGGAAATTCAATGTATCATTTAATTATTGAGATAAAAATGATCAAGAATTAATTGAGATACCACTTTAAAATAAGAAGCAATTTGAAGAAAATTTAGTTAGTATTTAATGTGCCTTAGATCGTTTCTTCATATCATTAAATCTCTGAGTTATGATTTTTTTATTAAATCTTTGCAAAAACCTAATCATTTGTGTTTGATAAAAATCAAGAAATTTTCAAAGAATCGTATCTCAAGAACTAACTGAGATATCGCTTTGAAATAAAGAGTGACTTGAAGCAAATTGATGCTATTTAACGTGCTTAAGATCGTTTTTCCAAATCATTAAATCTCTGAGTTATGATTTTTTTATTAAATCTTTGCAAAAATGTAATCATATGTGTTTGATAAAAATTAAGACATTTTTAAAGAATTGTATATCAAGAACTAATTGAGATGTCGCATTGAAATAAGAGACAGTTTGAAGCAAATTAAATTAGTATTTAATGTGTCCAAGATTGTTTCTCCAAACCTTTAAATCTCCGCGTTATGATTTCTTGATTAAAACTCTGCAAAATGTATTTGTGATTGATAAAAATCAAGAAATATTCAAAGAATTGCATCAAGAAGTAAGTGAGATTTCGCATTGAAATAAGAGACAATTTGAAGTAAATTATGTTAGTATTTAATGTGTCTAAGATTGTTTCTCCAAACCTTTAAATCTCCGTGTTATGATTTTTTGACTAAACTCTGCAAAATGTAATTATTTGTGATTGATAAAAATCAAGAAATTTTCAAAGAATTGTATCTCAAGAACTAATTGAGATATCGCATTGAAATAAGAGACAATTTGAAGTAAATGATGTTAGTATTTAATGTGTCCAAGATTGTTTCTCCAAACCTTTAAATCTCCGCGTTATGATTTCTTGATTAAAACTCTGCAAAATGTATTTGTGATTGATAAAAATCAAGAAATGTTCAAAGAATTGCATCAAGAAGTAAGTGAGATATCGCATTGAAATAAGAAACAATTTGAAGCAAATTAAGATAGTATTTAATGCGTCCAAGATCGTTTCTCCAAACCTTTAAATCTCCGCGTTATGATTTTTTGAAATTAATAATCTTGTTTTAAAAAATCATGAAAATCAAATTCTTAAGATATCTTAATGAACTATTCATGATTTATAGAGGAAAGTGCCTATTTTTTTGTGATGAAAGCGGATCTTCAAAATCTTTATTCATTTTTGAGATATAAATCATTAAATTCACCGTGAACATTTATGGCTATCTCAAGTTAATTAAACATCACCAAAAATCGAATTCTTGAGATATTTTAATGAAACATTCAAAATTTATAGAAGCTAGTGTCTATTTTGTCATGGTGAGAACCGAATTAGAAAAACTTTATTCGCTTTTGAGATAAAGATTATTTAAGTTAACCTAATTTTTTATGATTTTTTGAAATTAATAATCTTGTTTTAAAAAATCACGAAAAATCGAATTCTTAAGATATCTTAATGAACTATTCGAGATTTATAGAGGAAAGTGTCTATTTTCTTGTGATCAAAGCGGATCTTGAAAATATATATTCGTTTTTGAGATATAAATCATTAAATTCAACGTGAACATTTATGATTATCTCAAGTTAATTAAAAATCACCAAAAATAGAATTCTTGAGACATTTTAATGAAACATTCAAAATTTACAAAGGCAAGTGTATATTTTGTCATGGTGAGAACTAAATTAGAGAATCTTTATTCGTTTTTGAGATAAAGATTATTAAAGTTAACCTAATTTTTTATGATTTTTTGAAATTTGATTTTTTTTAAAAAAAGATTATTATTTCTTTTGAAAAACCACGGAAAATCGAATTCTTAAGACATCTTAATGTACTATTCGTGATTTATAGAGGAAAGTGTCTATTTTCTTGTGATGAAACCAGATCTTGAAAATATTTATTCGTTTTTGAGATGTAAATCATTAAATTCAACGTGAACATTTACGGCTATCTCAAGTTAATTAAAAATCACCAAAAATCGAATTCTTGAGATATTTTAATGAAACATTCAAAATTTATAGAGGTAAGTGTTTATTTTGTCATGGTGAGAAAAAAATTAGAAAATCTTTATTCGTTTTTGAGATAAAGGTTATTTAAGTTAACTTAACTTTTTTATGATTTTTTGAAATTAATAATCTTGATTTAAAATACCACGAAAAGTCGGATTCTTAAGATATCGTAATGAACTATTCATGTTTTATAGAGGAAACTGTCTATTTTCTCGCGATGATAGCGGATCTTGAAAATATTTATTCGGTTTTGAGATATAAATCGTTAAACTCAATGTGAACATTTACGGATATCTCAAGACAATTAAAAATCACCAAAAATCGAATTCTTGAGATATTTTAATAATACATTCAAAATTTATAAAGCCAAATGTCTATTTTGTCATGGTGAGAGTCAAATTAGAAAATCTTTATTCGTTTTTGAGATAAAGATTATTAAAGTTAACTTAATTTTTTATGATTTTTTGAAATTAATAATCTTCTTTTAAAAAAGCACGAAAAATCGAATTCTTAAGACATCTTAATGAACTATTCGTGATTTATAGAGGAAAGTGTCTATTTTCTTGTGATTAAAACGGATCTTGAAAATATTTATTCGTTTTTGAGATATAAATCATTAAATTCAACGTGAACATTTATGACTATCTCGAGTTAATTAAAAGTCACCAAAAATCGAATTCTTGAGATATTTTAATGATACATTAAAAAATTTATAAAGACGGTTCTATTTTGTCATAGTGAAAACCAAATTAGAAATTTTTTTTTATGATTTTTGGAAATTAATAATAAATATAATTTACCTACAACTGTTCTCTATGTAATTGAGCCTTTAAAATGTTTTCTTATTGATTAATTATGTTCTTTTACAAATCATTCTCGTTATTATTTGATTTTCTTGTGTTAATGTTCATTATTTTTGATTTCTTGTCCAGCAATTTTTTTTTTGTTAAAAAATTATTTGTTTCTGTTATTTATTGTGTTTTATCACTGGATGCTTCACTGGGCTTTCCAGTTTTCATCTCAAATATAATAAATAAATAATTTTACGAATTGTTATTCAAAATGTTTACCCACCTATCGGTGGGAATAAACAAGTAATCGATTTTAGGCGATATCGACTCGATCAAAGATATCGATCTAATAACTATCGCTTCAATATCTACTCTATACTATAACGTACAAGAAACCGGGCACTAGTCTTACAACATGAGTAACTAATCCTCTAAAACTGGTAGATTGGGATGAGTGATCTTCTAACAACAATATCTAATTACCTAGAACCAAAAACCATCCACAAACTGTATCTTGCCTTTAGTTTTTGAATCTTTCCGGGCCACAACTCCCCTTTCAAAATAATACTTTTAACTTTATAATAATCCTACTGGATTGTGTGCTATATTAGCAATCCAATTATACATTAAGGTCCATTTACGCAAGATTATGACGTGATCTAAAGTTAACTGAATTTACATACAACATTACCGAGCATATCAGACAAAAAAATGAACCCATTATGACATCTTTGGCAGTTTTGAATTAAGAAGAGGAAATAAGTAAAAAATGAAAATCACTTGAGTTAAATTTTAAATCATTGTTTTAAATCAAGTGATTTAAATCAAATTGGGAAATAAAATTCCACACAAAATCATTAATAAAATAATTCTTTAACATATCAATTTAAAAACATATTAATTTCAAACAATTCAAAGAACCCCCATCAATACTCGTCATTTTCAAACGGATGATGTGGATGTCCAAGACCGCTACAACAAAATCAAAAATTGATCCAACCTAAAAATCAAAAATAAAAAAAAAACTTACGGAGTCATCGGACAAAATCTGCCACCACAATCGAACCCATTAATATACTCCAAATCTTTTGGATCCAATTCAAAATCGAAGATGTTAAAATTCTCGGCAATTCTAATTTTATTAACCGATTTAGGAATCGTGATAACCCCCCTTTGAACTTGATATTTCAACAAAATTTGAGCCGCAGATTTTTTATACTTTTCAGACAAAAAGTTTAATTTTTCATCCTCTAATAATTGAGGATCCCCCGGTTTGGCCCACGGCCTATCCGGACTCCCCAATGGGCTATAAGCCGTGACCGTAATATCTTTAGACTTACAAAATTCGATCAATTTCTTTTGATTCAAATAAGGGTGGCACTCAATTTGTAAATTAACCGGCTTAACAGTGCTCGAGTCTAAAACTCGTTCGATTTGGCGTTTATTAAAATTCGATAACCCAATTGATCTTGTGTACCCATTTTCGATCAATTTCTCCATTGCTTTCCATGTATCCACATAATCAACGTCGCTAAATTGGATTTTTCCTTGCTCATCGGTGGGGAATAAGTCTAAATCTTCTTTATAACCCAACGGCCAATGGATTAAATATAAATCAATGTAATCTAGCCCTAAATTACTCAAAGTTTCTTTAATCGCTTTTTCAACTAAATCAACGCGGTGGAATGTGTTCCATAATTTGCTTGTAACGAATAAATCGTTGCGGGTAACGACTCCTTCGCTTATTTTATCTCTTATCGCGGCCCCAACCTCTTTTTCGTTGCCGTAAACATGGGCACAATCGATGTGGCGATAACCTATATCGATCGCGTCTTTAACAGCTTGAGTCACTTCGCCTGGTTTTGACTAAATTTAAAATAAAATTAATTAATAAAATAAATTTTAAATCAAGAAAAAAAAAAGTGAGGTTAGAAATTACCTTCCATGTTCCTAACCCGAAAATGGGAATTGAAAAGCCGTTGTTTAAACGTAATGAAGGAACTGAGGACATTCTTCGTGATGAAATCGATTAAAACTGTTTAATGCGAGATGATTTCTTGAATTAAATGCTTTCGTTATCTCAAGAGATGTTTTTATCTTAAATGAGAAAAGTGACAGATGTCAAAATTTGAATTAAAACGGCGTTTAAATTAACGTTATCTTTTTCTTGTTTAAAACGTTTTAATGGGATTTTAGGCTTATCTTGAAATATTTATTAATTCAGTGCGATAAAAATTAATTTTTAATAATAGAATTGATAGTTAATAATGTGTTAATGGTTTAGTTAAAATGTTGTAGATGGCGACACATAGAAGATATTGTTGTTTATTATTATTTATTAATATTATATTTAATTGATCGCTAAATAATAATAACGTTGAAGAAAAAATTCTAAAATTTGATTTTTTTTTCTAAAATACCGTATTAAATTGTTGTAAAGTTGGAATTATTGGGGAGTTTTGTTTTATCATGTTTTCAAACAAATGTCACATTGACGTTTGCTTAAGCTTTCATTATTCAAAAAGTAATCAAATTAAAATAAATAATGAAAAGTTTAAAAATAAAGCTTTAAAGGAAGTATTTGGGAAGGTATAAACGTGAATTCGACGAATTAACTTTTCCAGACAACTTACAATGTTTCCAGAAAACTTGATACTATTTTTAAAAGACTTGATACTGCTTCTAGAAGACCTGATCTGGTTCCAGAAGACTTGAAACTGCTGCTAGAAGGTTTAATATGCTTCCTAAAGACTTGATACTGTCTCTAGAAGGCTTGATGTTGCTTTCAGAAACGATGAAACGCTTCCAGACAACTTGCAATGTTTCCAGAAAACTTGATGCTACTTTTAAAAGACTTGATACTGCTTCTAGAAGACCTGATCTGCTACCAGAAGTCTTGAAACCACCGCTAAAAGTTTTAATATGCTTCCTAAAGACTTGATACTGTTTCTAGAAGGCTCCTTGTTGCTTCCAGAAACCATGAAACGTTTCCAGACCACTTGCAATATTTCAAGAAGACTTGATACTATCTTTAAAAAACTTGATACTGCTTCTAGAAGACCTGATCTGCTACAAAAAGACTTGAAACCACCGCTAAAAGTTTTAATATGCTTCCTAAAGACTTGATACTGTTTCTAGAAGGCTCCTTGTTGCTTCCAGAAACCATGAAACGTTTCCAGACCACTTGCAATATTTCAAAAAGACTTGATACTATCTTTAAAAAACTTGATACTGCTTATAGAAGACCTGATCTGCTACAAGAAAGTTTGAAACCACCGCTAAAAGTTTTAATATGCTTCCTAAAGACTTGATACTGTTTCTAGAAGGCTCCTTGTTGCTTCCAGAAACCATGAAACGTTTCCAGACCACTTGCAATATTTCAAAAAGACTTGATACTATCTTTAAAAAACTTGATACTGCTTATAGAAGACCTGATCTGCTACAAGAAAGTTTGAAACCACCGCTAAAAGTTTTAATATGCTTCCTAAAGACTTGATACTGTTTCTAGAAGGCTCCTTGTTGCTTCCAGAAACCATGAAACGTTTCCAGACCACTTGCAATATTTCAAAAAGACTTGATACTATCTTTAAAAAACTTGATACTGCTTATAGAAGACCTGATCTGCTACAAGAAAGTTTGAAACCACCGCTAAAAGTTTTAATATGCTTCCTAAAGACTTGATACTGTTTCTAGAAGGCTCCTTGTTGCTTCCAGAAACCATGAAACGTTTCCAGACCACTTGCAATATTTCAAGAAGACTTGATACTATCTTTAAAAAACTTGATACTGCTTCTAGAAGACCTGATCTGCTACAAAAAGACTTGAAACCACCGCTAAAAGTTTTAATATGCTTCCTAAAGACTTGATGCTGTTTCTAGAAGGCTTCATGTTGCTTCCAGAAACCATGAAACGTTTCCAGACTTCTTGTGATATTTCAAGAAGACTTGATACTATCTTTAAAAAACTTGATACTGCTTCTAGAAGACTTGATACTGCTGCTAGAAAGTTTAATATGCTTCCTAAAGACTTGATAGTATTTCTAGAAGGCATGATGTTGTTTCCAGATACCATGAAACGTTTCCAGACATCTTGCAATATTTCCAGAAAACATGATACTATTTTTAAAAGACTTTATACTGCTTCTAAAAGACCCGTTTTGCTTTCAGAAGACTTGAAACTACTGCTACAAGGTTTAATATGCTTTCTAAAGACTTGATACTGTTTCTAGAAGGCTTGATGTTGCTTCCAGAAACTATGAAACGTTTCCAGACAACTTGCAATATTTCCAGAAGACTTGATGCTATTTTTAAAAGACTTGATACTGCTTCTAAAAGACCTGATCTGCTTCCAGAAGACTCAAAACCGCTGCTAGAAGATATAATATGCTTCCTAAAGACTTGATACTGTTTCTAGAAAACTTGATGTTGCTTCCAGAAACCATGAAACGGTTCCAGACAACTTGCAATATTTCCAGAAGACTTAATACTATTTTTAAAAGACTTTATACTGCTTGTAGAATACCTGATCTGCTTGCAGAAAACTTGATACTGTTGCTAAAAGGTTTAATATGCTTCCTAAAGCCTTGATGCTGTTTCTAGAATGGTTGATGTTGCTTCCAAAAATAATGAAATGTTTCCAGACATCTTGCAATATTTCTAGAAGACTTGATACTATTATTAAAAGACTTGACGCTGCTTCTAGAAGACCTGATCTGCTTCCAGAAGACTTGAAACTGCTGCTAGAAGATTTAATATGCTTCTTTAAGACTTGACACTGTTTCTAGAAGGCTTGATGTTGCTTTCAGAAACGATGAAGCGCTTCCAGACAACTTGCAATGTTTCCAGAAAACTTGATACTATTTTTAAAAAACTTGATACTGCTTCTAGAAGACCTGAACTTCTTCCAGAGGACTTGAAACAGCTGCTAGATGGTATAATATGCTTCTTAAAGACTTGACACCGTTTCTAGAAGGCTTGATGTTGCTTTCAGAAACGATGAAACGCTTCCAAACAACTTGCAATGTTTCCAGAAAACTTGATACTATTTTTAAAAAACTTGATACTGCTTCTAGAAGACCTAAACTGCTTCCAAAAGACTTGAAACAGCTACTAGATGGTATAATATGCTTCTTAAAGACTTGACACCGTTTCTAGAAGGCTTGATGTTGCTTCCAGAAACCATGAAACGTTTCCAGACATCTTGCAATATTTCCAGAAGACTTGATACTATTTTTAAAAGACTTGATACTGCTGCTAGAAAGTATAAAATGCGTCCTAAAGACTTGATACTATTTCTAGAAGGCTTGATGTTGCTTCCAGAAACCATGAAACGTTTCCAGACATCTTGCAATATTTCCAGAAGACTTGATACTATTTTTAAAAGACTTGATGCTGCTTCTAGAAGACCTGATCTGATTCCTAAAGACTTGATACTATTTCTAGAAGGCTTGATGTTGCTTCCAAAAATCATGAAACGTTTTCAGACATCTTACAATATTTCCCAAAGACTTGATACTATTTTTAAAAGACTTGATACTGTTTCTAAAAGGCTTGATGTTGCTTCCAGAAACCATGAAACGTTTCCAGACTTCTTGTGATATTTCCAGAAGACTTGATACTATTTTTAAAAGACTTGATGCTGCTTCTAGAAGACCTGATCTGCTTCCAGAAGACTTAAAACTGCTGCTAGAAGGTTTAATATGCTTCCCAAAGACTTGATACTGTTTCTAGAAGGCTTGATGTTGCTTCCAGAAACCATAAAACGTTTCCAGACAACTTGCAATATTTCCAGAAGACTTGATACTATTTTTAAAAGACTTGATACTGTTTCTAAAAGGCTTGATGTTGCTTCCAGAAACCATGAAACGTTTCCAGACTTCTTGTGATATTTCCAGAAGACTTGATACTATTTTTAAAAGACTTGATGCTGCTTCTAGAAGACCTGATCTGCTTCCAGAAGACTTAAAACTGCTGCTAGAAGGTTTAATATGCTTCCCAAAGACTTGATACTGTTTCTAGAAGGCTTGATGTTGCTTCCAGAAACCATGAAACGTTTCCAGACAACTTGCAATATTTCCAGAAGACTTTATACTATTTTTAAAAGACTTGATACTGTTTCTAAAAGGCTTGATGTTGCTTCCAGAAACCATGAAACGTTTCCAGACTTCTTGTAATATTTCCAGAAGACTTGATACTATTTTTAATAGACTTGATGCTGCTTCTAGAAGACCTGATCTGCTTCCAGAAGACTTAAAACTGCTGCTAGAAGGTTTAATATGCTTCCCAAAGACTTGATACTGTTTCTAGAAGGCTTGATGTTGCTTTCAGAAACCATGAAACGTTTCCAGACAACTTGCAATATTTCCAGAAGACTTGATACTATTTTTAAAAGACTTGATACTGTTTCTAAAAGGCTTGATGTTGCTTCCAGAAACCATGAAACGTTTCCAGACTTCTTGTAATATTTCCAGAAGACTTGATACTATTTTTAAAAGACTTGATGCTGCTTCTAGAAGACCTAATCTGCTTCCAGAAGACTTAAAACTGCTGCTAGAAGGTTTAATATGCTTCCCAAAGACTTGATACTGTTTCTAGAAGGCTTGATGTTGCTTCCAGAAACCATGAAACGTTTCCAGACTTCTTGTAATATTTCCAGAAGACTTGATACTATTTTTAAAAGACATGATGCTGCTTCTAGAAGACGTGATCTGGTTCCAGAAGACTTGATACTGCTGCTAGAAAGTTTAATATGCTTCCTAAAGACTTGATACTGTTTCTAGAAGATCCGATCTGCTTCCAGGAGTCTTGATACTGCTGCTAGAAAGTTTAATGTGCTTCCTAAAGACTTGATATTTCCAGTAAAAAAGCGGCAGAAAATATTTTCATTGCAAAAAACAAGATACACACTTAGACGAAATGTAACATCTTGATGTAAGCTGTTCAATATCTGTTGATTAAATACTAAGAATTGCTGGTGTCATATTCAAGACACGTGTCAGAGATGAACTCAACTCTTTATTCGAGGATCTGGTTATACACAGGGTGATCCGTTACTAATGGAACACAGATTTAACCCAATTTATCTTACAATTAGTCCAATTGTTAATAATAACGAAGATACAGCTGGTTAAAGTTAATAACATAAATAGTAATTTGGTGTTAATTAACTCAATTAAAGTAGAGTTTACTAAATATTGTTGAATCAAATAATAAACGCTAAAAATTGGAGAGAAAAATACAATTATTAAATATATGTCCCTAACATAATATTTGAACAGTTCGAAAGTTGCTGAAGTTGGTCTGATCCAGACCAAAGCCGATAGAACAAAAAAAATAACCAATTCCCAAAATCTTTCAGAAATATAATAGAGAGTTGTCTTCAAACTGATGAACTGAAATCAAAATTAGAAGAACAATTAAGAAAATATTAAAATATCCAGAACGGTTTCGCGAAAGCTACTTATTTTTCAGTGTTAAGTCTTCTGGAGAAATTGCAAATTTTTTGGAAGCTTTATAAAGCTTCTTCAAGTCTTCTTCTAGCAGTCGCAAATCTTCTGCAAACAGTTCTTGTCTTTTGAAAACAATATCATTCATTTGGAAGCACTTCAAGTCTTATAAAAGCTTCTGGAAGCATTACAAGTCCTTTTGAAGTCTTCTACAGGCAATGTCAAGTTTTCTGAAGAGTCTTCCAAAGTCTTCAAAACATGGTAAATCAAGGATTATAAACAAGAATTGCTAGAAATTTTAAAAAAATGATTATTTTTGTAATAATTACATCATTAAAATAAATAATTTAATGCAACCTCATCAAAAAATTAACTCAACATATTTTCTTTGTTAATAAATCATTTCTACTTACTTCTCATCTTTATTAAATAACGAATATAATCGAATTTTATTTTTGGTTAAGGTTAATTTATAAAATCGACTGAAAGATATAATTATATTAATTAAGGTGAGGAAGAATTCGCTTTCGTTAACCGCAATTGCTGTTCTTTCCGACATTCTTCGACCTGCTTTTGGAATTGCTCTTTCAATCGAAGTAATTCCCTGATTCTTTGGTAAACAGGGTCCTAAAAAATTAAATAAAATAAATTGTTACGATACAATAAAATATCGCAAAAAATAACCTGAATTCGCATACTCGGGTTCCACCTACAATAATACGCCTTCCAAAGGCGGATATTTCTTAAACTTGCAATCGGAATTAATACTTCTTGTTGGTGGGGGTTCGCCCAATATAAAGGGTTTAAATATAGTTCTAATTGGCTGTTGGTGTAAGACCAAAGAGAAACGGTCGTTTCTTTAACACCTTTTAAAAAATAAATTAATAAATTAAATGATTTTAACTATTTAATTAATTTACGTTGTTCGACTCGCTCTCTTTCGCTGTTATACAAAAAAGTTCCAAATCGGCAGGAATAAAGATTATCTAAAATCGTTATTAAAAAGTACTCATTAAATTCGAACGCATTTGGATATTGTTGGGTTATTTGCCAAACGCAATCGATGAATTGGAGGAAAACGGGGGAACGATCAGCGTCGGAATGATGATTATCCCCATGTCCAACTCTCTATGATGTATAAATTAATTAATTATTTACGATTAATAAATTTAATTAATAAACCTGTTGGAATTTGTGCCCAAACGATAACCATTCTTTCTCGATTAAAACTTCAAAACCTTTAATTGTGCGATAATATGGATCGAGCATCAGCATGGCTAAAGCTGTTAGTTGAGCTGTTCGATCCCAACCGTCAGAACAATGAACTAAAACTGATGTTTTATGGTTTTCTACCTAAATTTAAAAAAATAATTATGATTGAAATAATTTAAAATGAATTAAGTTTAACTTTATCGACGATTCTGACGGCGCCGGCTAAAATGCACTTAATGTGTTTTAACCAATATGTTGATTCTAAGCCGGATAGCCATTTCGTTTCTTCGATTGTGGGGAAACAAAGTTCTTTAAGTTTACGTAAAGATTCTCTCATAACGTGAATGTTATGGATATCGAGAAAAACGAGTTCGGCGTTTTTGTAAGCATCCTCAGATTCGTACCTGAATTTTAAAAATTTTAAAATTAAAAATTAATTTTTTGGTTAATCCTGCAGTAAGCGCGCGAAAATCCAGCAAATATACACATAGCATACTATCTTCGAAGTCGATCGAGATTATTTAACTTCATGAGATGTTAGGAATAAAAAGTTCAACCCAACTCAAGAGGATTTCAAAGACAACGACCACCGTAAATTATATTTATGATCTTGTCAGTCCTAAGTATTGTTCGTGATATTCGGGAAACAGCTTTGAAGTCGACTTGGGTTGAATTAAGTTTTTTCTGATTTGGGATGGCCGACGTCTTCAAAGTCGACAGATTATTGTTCGTATAAGATGTCAAAAATGAAAAACACAACCCAAGTCGTCAATTTTAAAGACATCGGTCACCGTAAGTTATATTTATGATATAAGAAATAATCTTGTCACCCCTAAATATTGGCCATGGTACTTGGGAACCCAAATCAACCCAATTAAGATCCAACCCAAATCGATTCATTCCTTATTGAGTAGGTTATCTGCGATTCTCAGACCGTTCACAAGTTATTTTATTGTTGACTCTTTTCTAAATTGAACATTTATTCAAGTTCAATTTATGATATGTAGCCATAAAAACTATAAAATTAAGTCCATTCACTAGTTCCATACATTAGACTTCTAATAATTCCATTAAACTTGGAATTAGAAATATTTGGGTGAAACCATCCTAAGGAAGGTGCTACTAAACCCAAATGTTTCTAAGTAGTGTTTTTGAAATGCTTCCAAAAGACTTATATCGATGCTATATTTAAATCAAAGATGTGGCAATTGATAGACCAAGGAGTTATTTTGTCGGCGTTGTCCATAGAAAGTTTCATAATCCATAAGCACCCACAAAAACTCCGGATACGTAGGCTCGAAATTTGAATTAAGTATTGATACTGCTTCCAGAAGACTTAAAACTGCTGCAGTAAGACTTAAAATGATTTCAGGAATATTAAACTGCTCCCAGAAGACTGAATACTGTGTTTGGAAGACTAGATATTGCTTGCAAAATACTTGAAATGCTTACAGAAAACTTGACTGCTTTCAGAAAAGTTGCTTCTACTCCTTGAAAGATTTGATGCTGCTTCTAGAAGACTTGATATTGTTTCCAGAAGACTTGAAATAATTCCGGAAGACTCGATACTGCCTACAAGACTTGATACTGCTAGCAAAAGACTTGAAATACTTCCAGAAAACTTATCATGCTTTCAGAAAACTTCATCTGCTCCTAGAAGACTCAATACTGTCTCTACAAGACTTGGTACTGCTTTGCAAAAGGCTTGAAATACTTCCAGAAGACTTGAAACGCTTTCAGAAAACATGATCTGCATCTAGAAGACTCAATACCATCTCTAGCAGACTTGGTACTGCTTGCAATTGACTGGAAATACTTTAAGAAGACTTGAAATGTTTTCAGAAGACTTGAGCTGCTTCCAAATGACTCAATGCTGCTACCAAAAGACTTGAAACACTTCCAGAAGACTTGGAAAAAATTTGATGTTTCCAAAAGACTCGAAATGCTGCCAGAAGATATGATACTGCTTCCAGAAGACTTGATATTGCTTCCGAAAGACTTCAAATACTTGCAAGAGACTTTATACTGCCTTTATGAGACTTCATACTGCTTCCAAAAGACTAGAAATGCTTTCAGAAAACTTGAAAAGCTTCCTAAAGACTTGAAATGCTTCCAAAAGACTTGAAAAGCTTCTAAAAGGCTTGAAATGCTTCCAAAAAAACTTGAAATGCTTCCAAAAAACATGAAAAGCTTTCAAAAGACTCGACTTGAAATGTTTTCAAAAGACCTGTGCCTACCTGGGAGACTTGATACTGCTTCTAAGAAGACTTTGGATACTGCTAAGAACTGTTTTTGGAAGCAATATAGTCCTTAATTAGCAGTTTTGAAGCTTGTAACATAAAAATTAAATAATACCGAAAACATTTTATTACTACTATCAAAACGAAAAAAGCACTAGGAAATTTAACATTGTGGATCACGTTGTTGTATCCGTGTTTTGACGATGCTTCCAATGACGGCTTTTAGGCCGAAACATGTCAGGCTAAACTAATAATTTTTAAAATATACACCAGTAGTAATAATTTTTTTTTGATATTTCACAATTGTAACAAAGATATTGTATCTTTCCAACAGTATTTGTGGAGGTCGCGTGTAAAACCGGTTATATCACCATTTTAATTCCATGGCTTCTACCGTTTGGTAAATTCAATAATTCGTAGAAGTGCGTTCTAACAGTTTGTTAAATGTATCTGTTGTCTAGTATTTTAAAAGTAAACTGCCAAAATAGTTCCTATTTTCTGACACTTTTTTAAAAACGGATATACTTGGTTTGCACGCGGGCCTATCGTTTGTTGTATTTCAAGCTAAATCACGTTTTATTACCAGTTCCTTTTGCAATAAAACTGTTTTATGCTAGCAGTATTTAGTCTTTACTTAAAAGTTCGTGGACCAAATATGTCATGTTTTTGCATTTTATCCAATACTATTATTATAATACTATTTTATTCCTTGCAATAAAAATATTTCTCTGCCAGTAATTTTACAAGCAATATCAGGCATTCTGGAAGCAATAGCAACTCTTCTGGAAGCAATATGAACACAACTGTAAGCATTGCCAGTCTTCTAGAAACAGTATCAAGTCTTCTGGAAGTTTTCCAAGTCTTCCAAAAGCAATATCAAGTCTTCTCAAAGCAATATTAAGTCTTCTAGAAACATTTCAAATCTTCTAGAAGAAGTATCGAGTCTTCCAGAACCAACATCAAGTCTTTTGGAAGTATTTCAAGTCTTGTAAAAGCAATAGTAAGTCTTCTGGAAGCATTTCAAATCCTCTAGAAGCAGTATAACGTCGTCTGTATTTTCTGACAGTAATTTTACAAGCAACATCAGGTCTTCTCAAAGCAGTATCAACTCATCTGTAGTCATCTGAAGTATTTTAAGACATCCAGAAGCAATATCGAGTCTTCTCAAAATATTTCAGGTCTTCTAGAAGCAGTACCAAGTCTTCTAGAAGCAATATAAAATCTTCTGGAAACATTTCAAGTCTTCTAGAAGCATTATCAAGACTTCTAAAATGAGTATCAAGCCATTTAGAAGCAATATAAAGTCTTCTGGAAACATTTCAAGTCTTCTAGACGCAGTATTCAGTCTTCTAGAAGCAGTATCAAGTCTTCTGGAAGTATTTCAAGTCTTCTAGAAGGAATCTCTAGTCTTTTGGAAGCATTTCAAGCCTTCTAAAAGCAGTATCTTCTAGAAGCAGAATCAGGTTTCAGGAATAAATATAGAGCCTTCTAGAAGCAGTAGCAAATCTTCTAGAAGTACTTCAAGACATCCAGAAGCAATATCAAGTCTTCTCAAAAAATTTCAGGTCTTCTAGAAGCAGTACCAAGTCTTCTAGAAGCAATATAAAATCTTCTGGAAACATTTCAAGTCTTCTAGACGCAGTATCCAGTCTTCTGGAAGTATTTAAAGTCTTCTAGAAGCAGAATCAGGTTTCAGGAATAAATATAGAACCTTCTAGAAGCAGTAGCAAATCTTCTGGAAGTATTTCAAGACATCCGGAAGCAATATCAAGTCTTCCAAAAAAATTTCAGGTCTTCTAGAAGCCGTACCAAGTCTTCTAGAAGCAATATAAAATCTTCTGGAAACATTTCAAGTCTTCTAGACGAAGTATCCAGTCTTCTAGAAGCAGTATCAAGTCTTCTGGAAGTATTTCAAGTCTTCTAGAAGGAATCTCTAGTCTTCTGGAAGCATTTCAAGTCTTCTAAAAGCAGTATCAAGTCTTCTGGAAGTATTTCAAATCTTCTAGAAGCAGAATCAGGTTTCAGGAATAAATATAGAGCCTTCTAGAAGCAGTAGCAAATCTTCTGGAAGTATTTCAAGACATCCAGAAGCAATATCAAGTCTTCTCAAAAAATTTCAGGTCTTCTAGAAGCAGTACCAAGTCTTCTAGAAGCAATATAAAATCTTCTGGAAACATTTCAAGTCTTCTAGAAGCAGTATCAAGTCTTCTAGAATCAGTATCAAGTCTTTTAGAAGCAATATAAAGTCTTCTAGAATCAGTATCAAGTCTTTTAGAAGCAATATAAAGTCTTCTGGAAACATGTCAAGTCTTCTAGACGCAGTATCCAGTCTTCTGGAAGTATTTAAAGACTTCTAGAAGCAGAATCAGGTTTCAGGAATAAATATAGAACCTTCTAGAAGCAGTAGCAAATCTTCTGGAAGTATTTCAAGACTCCGGAAGCAATATCAAGTCTTCCAAAAAAATGTCAGGTCTTCTAGAAGCAGTACCAAGTCTTCTAGAAGCAATATAAAGACTTCTGGAAGTATTTCAAGTCTTCTAGAAGGAGTCTCTAGTCTTCTGGAAGCATTTCAAGTCATCTAAAAGCAGTATCAAGTCTTCTGGATGTATTTCAAATCTTCTAGAAGCAGAATCAGGTTTCAGGAATAAATATAGAGCCTTCTAGAAGCAGTAGCAAATCTTCTGGAAGTATTTCAAGACATCCAGAAGCAATATCAAGTCTTCTCAAAAAATTTCAGGTCTTCTAGAAGCAGTACCAAGTCTTCTAGAAGCAATATAAAATCTTCTGGAAACATTTCAAGTCTTCTAGACGCTGTATCCAGTCTTCTAGACGCAGTATTCAGTCTTCTAGAAGCAGTATCAAGTCTTCTAGAAGCAGTATCAAGTCTTTTAGAAGCAATATAAAGTCTTCTGGAAACATTTCAAGTCTTCTAGACGCTGTATCCAGTCTTCTAGACGCAGTATTCAGTCTTCTAGAAGCAGTATCCAGTCTTCTAGAAGCAGTATCAAGTCTTCTGGAAGTATTTCAAGTATTCCAGCAAGAATCTCTAGTCTTCTAAAAGCAGTATCAAGTCTTCTGGAAGTATTTCAAGTCTTCTAGAAGCAGAATCAGGTTTCAGGAATAAATATAGAGCCTTCTAGAAGCAGTAGCAAATCTTCTGGAAGTATTTCAAGACACCCAGAAGCAATATCAAGCCTTCTCAAAAAAATTCAGGTCTTCTAGAAGCAGTACCAAGTCTTCTAGAAGCAATATAAAATCTTCTGGAAACATTTCAAGTCTTCTAAAATCAGTATCAAGTCTTTTAAAAGCAGTATCAAGTCTTCTGGAAGCAGTATCAAGTCTTTTAGAAGCAATATAAAGTCTTCTGGAAACATTTCAAGTCTTCTAGACGCAATATCCAGTCTTCTAAAAGCAGTATCAAGTCTTCTAGAAGCAGTATGAAGTGTTCTGGAAGTATTTCAAGTCTTCTAGAAGCAGAATCAGGTTTCAGGAATAAATATAGAGCCTTCTAGAAACAGTAGCAAATCTTCTGGAAGTATTTCAAGACACCCAGAAGCAATATCAAGCCTTTTCAAAAAATTTCAGGTCTTCTAGATGCAGTACCAAGTCTTCTAGAAGCAATATAAAATCTTCTGGAAACATTTCAAGTCTTCTAAAAGCAGTATCAAGTCTTTTAAAAGCAGTATCAAGTCTTCTGGAAGCAGTATCAAGTCTTTTAGAAGCAATATAAAGTCTTCTGGAAACATTTCAAGTCTTCTAGACGCAATATCCAGTCTTCTAAAAGCAGTATCAAGTCTTCTAGAAGCAGTATGAAGTGTTCTGGAAGTATTTCAAGTCTTCTAGAAGCAGAATCAGGTTTCAGGAATAAATATAGAGCCTTCTAGAAACAGTAGCAAATCTTCTGGAAGTATTTCAAGACACCCAGAAGCAATATCAAGCCTTCTCAAAAAATTTCAGGTGTTCTAGAAGCAGTACCAAGTTTTCTAGAAGCAATATAAAATCTTCTGGAAACATTTCAAGTCTTTTAAAAGCAGTATCAAGTCTTCTGGAAGTATTTCAAGTCTTCTAGAAGCAGAATCAGGTTTCAGGAATAAATATAGAGCCTTCTAGAAGCAGTAGCAAATCTTCTGGAAGTATTTCAAGACACCCAGAAGCAATATCAAGCCTTCTCAAAAAAATTCAGGTCTTCTAGAAGCAGTACCAAGTCTTCTAGAAGCAATATAAAATCTTCTGGAAACATTTCAAGTCTTCTAAAATCAGTATCAAGTCTTTTAAAAGCAGTATCAAGTCTTCTGGAAGCAGTATCAAGTCTTTTAGAAGCAATATAAAGTCTTCTGGAAACATTTCAAGTCTTCTAGACGCAATATCCAGTCTTCTAGAGCAGTATGAAGTGTTCTGGAAGTATTTCAAGTCTTCTAGAAGCAGAATCAGGTTTCAGGAATAAATATAGAGCCTTCTAGAAACAGTAGCAAATCTTCTGGAAGTATTTCAAGACACCCAGAAGCAATATCAAGCCTTCTCAAAAAATTTCAGGTCTTCTAGAAGCAGTACCAAGTCTTCTAGAAGCAATATAAAATCTTCTGGAAACATTTCAAGTCTTTTAAAAGCAGTATCAAGTCTTCTGGAAGCAGTATCAAGGCTTTTAGAAGCAATATAAAGTCTTCTGGAAACATTTCAAGTCTTCTAGACGAAGTATCCAGTCTTCTAGAAGCAGTATCAAGTCTTCTGGAAGTATTTCAAGTCTTCTAGAAGGAATCTCTAGTCTTCTGGAAGCATTTCAAGTCTTCTAAAAGCAGTATCAAGTCTTCTGGAAGTATTTCAAATCTTCTAGAAGCAGAATCAGGTTTCAGGAATAAATATAGAGCCTTCTAGAAGCAGTAGCAAATCTTCTGGAAGTATTTCAAGACATCCAGAAGCAATATCAAGTCTTCTCAAAAAATTTCAGGTCTTCTAGAAGCAGTACCAAGTCTTCTAGAAGCAATATAAAATCTTCTGGAAACATTTCAAGTCTTCTAGAAGCAGTATCAAGTCTTCTAGAATCAGTATCAAGTCTTTTAGAAGCAATATAAAGTCTTCTAGAATCAGTATCAAGTCTTTTAGAAGCAATATAAAGTCTTCTGGAAACATGTCAAGTCTTCTAGACGCAGTATCCAGTCTTCTGGAAGTATTTAAAGACTTCTAGAAGCAGAAACAGGTTTCAGGAATAAATATAGAACCTTCTAGAAGCAGTAGCAAATCTTCTGGAAGTATTTCAAGACTCCGGAAGCAATATCAAGTCTTCCAAAAAAATGTCAGGTCTTCTAGAAGCAGTACCAAGTCTTCTAGAAGCAATATAAAGTCTTCTGGAAACATTTCAAGTCTTCTAGACGCAGTATCAAGTCTACTAGAAGCAGTATCAAGTCTTCTGGAAGTATTTCAAGTCTTCTAGAAGGAGTCTCTAGTCTTCTGGAAGCATTTCAAGTCATCTAAAAGCAGTATCAAGTCTTCTGGATGTATTTCAAATCTTCTAGAAGCAGAATCAGGTTTCAGGAATAAATATAGAGCCTTCTAGAAGCAGTAGCAAATCTTCTGGAAGTATTTCAAGACATCCAGAAGCAATATCAAGTCTTCTCAAAAAATTTCAGGTCTTCTAGAAGCAGTACCAAGTCTTCTAGAAGCAATATAAAATCTTCTGGAAACATTTCAAGTCTTCTAGACTCTGTATCCAGTCTTCTAGACGCAGTATTCAGTCTTCTAGAAGCAGTATCAAGTCTTCTAGAAGCAGTATCAAGTCTTTTAGAAGCAATATAAAGTCTTCTGGAAACATTTCAAGTCTTCTAGACGCTGTATCCAGTCTTCTAGACGCAGTATTCAGTCTTCTAGAAGCAGTATCCAGTCTTCTAGAAGCAGTATCAAGTCTTCTGGAAGTATTTCAAGTATTCCAGCAAGAATCTCTAGTCTTCTAAAAGCAGTATCAAGTCTTCTGGAAGTATTTCAAGTCTTCTAGAAGCAGAATCAGGTTTCAGGAATAAATATAGAGCCTTCTAGAAGCAGTAGCAAATCTTCTGGAAGTATTTCAAGACACCCAGAAGCAATATCAAGCCTTCTCAAAAAAATTCAGGTCTTCTAGAAGCAGTACCAAGTCTTCTAGAAGCAATATAAAATCTTCTGGAAACATTTCAAGTCTTCTAAAATCAGTATCAAGTCTTTTAAAAGCAGTATCAAGTCTTCTGGAAGCAGTATCAAGTCTTTTAGAAGCAATATAAAGTCTTCTGGAAACATTTCAAGTCTTCTAGACGCAATATCCAGTCTTCTAGAGCAGTATGAAGTGTTCTGGAAGTATTTCAAGTCTTCTAGAAGCAGAATCAGGTTTCAGGAATAAATATAGAGCCTTCTAGAAACAGTAGCAAATCTTCTGGAAGTATTTCAAGACACCCAGAAGCAATATCAAGCCTTCTCAAAAAATTTCAGGTCTTCTAGAAGCAGTACCAAGTCTTCTAGAAGCAATATAAAATCTTCTGGAAACATTTCAAGTCTTTTAAAAGCAGTATCAAGTCTTCTGGAAGCAGTATCAAGGCTTTTAGAAGCAATATAAAGTCTTCTGGAAACATTTCAAGTCTTCTAGACGCAGTATGCAGTCTTCTAAAAGCAGTATCAAGTCTTCTAGAAGCAGTATGAAGTGTTCTGGAAGTATTTCAAGTCTTCTAGAAGCAGAATCAGGTTTCAGGAATAAATATAGAGCCTTCTAGAAGCAGTAGCAAATCTTCTGGAAGTATTTCAAGACACCCAGAAGCAATATCAAGCCTTCTCAAAAAAATTCAGGTCTTCTAGAAGCAGTACCAAGTCTTCTAGAAGCAATATAAAATCTTCTGGAAACATTTCAAGTCTTCTAAAATCAGTATCAAGTCTTTTAAAAGCAGTATCAAGTCTTCTGGAAGCAGTATCAAGTCTTTTAGAAGCAATATAAAGCCTTCTGGAAACATTTCAAGTCTTCTAGACGCAGTATCCAGTCTTCTAAAAGCAGTATCAAGTCTTCTAGAAGCAGTATGAAGTGTTCTGGAAGTATTTCAAGTCTTCTAGAAGCAGAATCAGGTTTCAGGAATAAATATAAAGCCTTCTAGAAGCAGTAGCAAATCTTCTGGAAGTATTTCAAGACACCCAGAAGCAATATCAAGCCTTCTCAAAAAATTTCAGGTGTTCTAGAAGCAGTACCAAGTCTTCTAGAAGCAATATAAAATCTTCTGGAAACATTTCAAGTCTTCTAAAAGCAGTATCAAGCCTTCTGAAACTATTTCAAGTCTTCTAGAAGCAGTATTAAGTTCTTTAGACGCAGTATCAAGTTTTCTGGAAGTATTTCAAGTCTTCTAGAAGCAGAATCAAGTTTTCAGGAATAAATATAGAGCCTTCTAGAAGCAGTAGCAAATCTGGAAGAATTTCAAGTCATCCAGAAGCAATATCAAGTCTTCTGGAAGTGTTTCAAGTCTCCCAGCAGCAATATCAAGTCTTTTTGAACTATTTCAAGTCTTCTAGATTCAGTATCAAGTTTTCAATAAGCAATATCCAGTCTTCTGGAAGTATTTCAAGTCTTCCAGAAGCAATATCAGTCTTCTTGAAGCAGTATCAAATCTTCTGGAAGTATTTTAAGACATCCAGAAGCAATATCAGGTCTTCTAGAAACAATATTATGCCTTCTAGAAATAAAATCAAGTCTTCCAGGGGCATTATCATGCCTTCTGGAATCATTTTAACTGCTCTGGAAGCATTTTATATCTTTTGGAAGCAGTATCTGGTCATTTAGAAGAAGTGCCAAGATTTATGGAAGCAAAGCAGGTCATCTAGAAATGGTATCAAGTCTTCAGGAAGCATTCCAAGTCTTCTAGAAGCAAAGTCAAGTCTTTCAAAAGTAGTCCTTTTCCTTATAGCTTTGATAAAAAACTCGGCAAGTCACAATATGTGCATCAAACTCAAAAACCGACCGTTTTTTTATGATTAGCTCGCTTTTAAAAGAAAAAGTGAAAATAGTATTGATCTCTAAATAAAAGGCAAGCAAAAGGCTTTTATTAATAATTTCAAAAAGAAATAAATAAATAAATTCATACTTAATTTGCTGGATAATTACGCGCTTAATTAAGGATCAATTAAAATTCAAATTTACTTACCCTCCCCCTTTGGGCTTATTAGCCATAGCATTAGCACTCGGTCTCGCATCCAAAATAAACATCTTATCAGATTGAGCATTTGCATCAATAATCAAAGAAATAAATTTCTCATCATCGCGACATTTTTTCCCACTAACCCCAACCAACGGTTGCGAACACCGCGTTATAGTCGCCTGAGATTCAGAATGAATCCAACTCAAAACAGGAACTCGCCCCCTACTTCGAAAATTTGCGACATTTTTTATCTCTTCATCCGTAACTTGAGCGGGGACGGCCAAAACCGCGGGATAACTATCGCAAATTTCGTAATTATCATTAATTTTAGTGATTTTCCACATATCATTATTAATCCCCATCCGTTTTAACTCAGCAATTGGCTCATAAACGCCCCATCCATTCTCAGGGAACATCTCGGAATACTCAAAAGCGAAAAGTTTTAATTTATTCGAAAGGGGGAATGCGAATTGTTGGAGTCTTTCGAACATATCTCGACGGGAGTGGTTTTCTTGTTTATGGGCGAATCTTAGATTTCTCATGTCTTTACAAAAAACTTCGATTCCGTAGGCGTTTTCGCCCCGAGATGATAAACCACCAACTTTTTCGATTCGAGACACCTAAAAAATAAAAAATTTGATATCTTAAATTAATTATTGAATTAAAATTTTACCACTCCTAAAGGAACGTCGATTATTGTGTTTAAATCTTTATCGGTTGATCGAAAATAAAGTTTGTAATTCGTTACGGTTAAAACTCCTCTAGATGGGCCGTTATAAGGACAAACGTAAGTTACATCTCTCGCTTGCTCTGAAATCTTCTCTCCGGGGAATAAAGGTATCTCATCAGCGCGAGAATTTAAAATCGCCTCGGTGTTCGCCTAAAAATTAATAAATAATTAATAATAATAAAAACATAACCTCAAACGTCAAAATTAAAAAAAAAACATAACCTCAATTTTTACCTTCGTTATTTTTCTTCTTTCTAAAGTGGAAACGACGTTTTCTGTTGAGGTTGAGCTCGAGGAGCAATAACTTTTACTCGGGGACGTTTTCCCCCAACTAGTCTATATCAAAATGAATCAAAAATACATAAATTTAATGAATGTTTACTTACAGTTTCTTGTTTGGAATTTAAAGAGCTCGATTTTGAATCGCCTATAAAACCCTCGAGGCCGATGTTTTTGTGGTAATTCCCAGGTTCCATGTTGATAAGCTCGATGGGTTTATCCATCAGAGAATTAAATTACGATTAAAAGAACTTTTTTCGTTATTACCTGAGTTAACCTGTCATTTATTAGATTTTGACACTTGCTGTTACGTTTTCATAGACTTTTCAAAAATCGATAAGTTACACAAAAAATAAATCGAAATTTAACTAAAATCTTTTTTAATTATTAATTATTTCATTATTAAATCAATTTTATTTAATTTTTAATTCGAAATAAAACTAAATATTAAAATTTTAGAAATCATTTTAATGTTGAAATCAAAATTGTTTTTGACGTTTTGTCTATGTAGAAATCATTGAGCAAGCTAACCTAAAAATAATTTTTTTTGTTAAATATTATATTATTAATTAATTAATAATAATAATATGGAAACAATCTTAGAGCAGCAACGGCGATATCACGAAGAACGCGAGCGACTCGTTGATACGATGGTGAAAGAGATGCTTCATAAAAAATCGAGCGTAAGTAAATTTTATTATATTTATAGGTTATGTTTGTGTAAATATTTCGTTTTTTATTAAAAAATAATTAATAAATTTGATTAATTTTAGTATAGAGAGGCGATTAATTCAGATCATCGATTAAAATATCTCTTGGATAAGTATTTGACCAGTACGGAACGTCTCGTTGAGCTTTACGAGGATAAAGATGGGCAGCGAAAAGCGGAAGTTGCAGCTTTAACCGGGCCGAATGAGTTTCAAGAGTTTTATAACCGATTAAAACAGATTAAGGACTTTTATAGGAAACATCCAAATGAGGTAATTACAACAAATTCTCTTTTTCAATTACAACAAATTCTTTAAATTAATTTGATTTAATACAGATTAGCGTGCCGATGTCAGTCGAATTTGATGAATTAGCTAAAGCAAGGGAAAATCCTACTGAGGAAATGGCTAGTAAGTAAACATCTTTAATTAAATTATTAATTTTTTTTATACAAGTGATTCAAAATTGATGCGAAAGATTTCATTTTTATTTAAAATTAAGGGAGAAATTATTTTTATTTAACAAATCTTCTATGGATGATTTCAAAAGGATTTAATTAGGGGGATATTACCCTTTTCGACTTTTATAATGCTTTACATCAGAATGTGTCTACTTTTTTTATTAAAAACAAATTTAAAAAAACTTATGCCACATAAAGAGAGCCTCAAACGCCTCTAAATATTGAGGCCGGAGTGAATTTTGGAGCCATTTTCATCATTTTTTCAAAGAATTTGTGTAAATAAGACTTTGTTTCTTCATAAATGCAAAAAAGAAATGTCAATTCAATTTTAACTTAAAAATTGTTTTTCTAAAAACATTCCCCGAATTTGTAATATTTGTAATTATTACAATATGCACAAAATTGGGATTACTTTCTAGTTAAATATCGAAAAATAAAAACGATCTCAAATTGAACGAAGTTTTGATCAGCTAAACCCAAGAATTTTATTGAAGTCACGCTCAAATTTCGAATATTTTCAACTATTTTGAGAGTTTCATAAAGATTTATAAAATATATGTAATTTAACGTTGAATGTTAACTAATTTCTTACTTTTCTTGATACTTGAACATATTATTCATGGAATTTTAAAAAAGTTTTGAAGGTTTCTTTGAATTTGATTAAAGACTTTTTTTATAGCGTAGGTATTTCATGGAATGTTAGTGAAGTTTTAAACTTAGTTTTTGATAATTCTGAAAGTGTTATGGAATTTTATCAAAATTCTATACCACTTAACTGAATTAGTAAAGAATTTAATTAAAATTTCAAAAATGTTTTAAAGTTCATAGTATTTTATTGAAGTTTCTATTAAAACTTCAATAATTCTTTTGCTGTTTGTTAATTTTATTTAATGTCTCATATTTCAATGAAGTTTTACTGAAACTACAAGAAATTGTAGTCAAATGTCAAGAATTCGTTAAATTTCAAAGAATTTTATTGAACTTTTCATAAAAATTTCAATAATTCATTTATTATTGTGATAATTTTATCTAATATATCATTATTCGATGAAGTTTTACTGAAACTTCATGGAATTTTATTTAAATTTCAAGAATATGTTAAAATTTCAAACAATTTTGTTGAAACTTTTAAATATTCATTAATTTTATGAAGGTTTACCGCAATATCAACGAGTTTTACTCAAATTTCAAGAATTTGTTAAAATTCCAAAGAATTTTATTGAAGTTTAGTAAGTTTTAACTGAACCTTCATGGAATTTTACTTAAATTTTAAGAATATGCTAAAATTTCAAACAATTTTATTGAAACTTTTGAATATTCATCAATTTCATGAAATTTTTCCGAAACGTCATGGAAATTTACAGAAATCTCAAGAACTTGTTAAAATTTTAAACAATTTTATTGAAGATTCCATTAAAACATCAATAATTCATTTATTATTGTGACAATTTATCTATTATTTCATTTTCCAGTGAAGTTTTAACTGAACCTTCATGGAATTTTATTTAAATTTCAAGAATATGCTAAAATTTCAAACAATTTTATTGAAACTTTTAAATATTCATTAATTTTATGAAGGTTTACCGCAACATCAAGGAGTTTTACTCAAATTTCAAGAATTTGTTAAAATTCCAAAGAATTTTATTGAAGTTTAGTAAGTTTTAACTGAACCTTCATGGAGTTTTACTTAAATTTGAAGAATATGCTAAAATTTCAAACAATTTTATTGAAACTTTTGAATATTCATCAATTTCATGACATTTTTCCGAAACGTCATGGAAATTTACAGAAATCTCAAGAATTTGTTAAAATTTTAAACAATTTTATTGAAGATTCCATTAAAACATCAATAATTCATTTATTATTGTGACAATTTATCTATTATTTCATTTTCCAGTGAAGTTTTAACTGAACCTTCATAGAATTTTACTTAAATTTCAAGAATATGCTAAAATTTCAAACATTTTTATTGAAACGTTTGAATATTCATTAATTTCATGAAATTTTACCGAAACTTCATGGAAATTTACACAAATCTCAAGAATTTGTTAAAATTTTAAACAATTTTATTGAAGTTTCCATTAAAACTTCAATAATTCATTTATTATTGTGACAATTTATCTATTATTTCATTTTCCAGTGAAGTTTTAACTGAACCTTCATGGAATTTTACTTAAATTTCAAGAATATGCTAAAATTTCAAACATTTTTATTGAAACGTTTGAATATTCATTAATTTCATGAAATTTTACCGAAACTTCATGGAAATTTACACAAATCTCAAGAATTTGTTAAAATTTTAAACAATTTTATTGAAACTTTTAAATATTCATTAATTTTATGAAGGTTTACCGCATCATCAAGGAGTTTTACTCAAATTTCAAGAATTTGTTAAAATTCCAAAAAATTTTATTGAAGTTTAGTAAGTTTTAACTGAACCTTCATGGAATTTTACTTAAATTTTAAGAATATGCTAAAATTTCAAACAATTTTATTGAAACTTTTGAATATTCATCAATTTCATGAAATTTTTCCGAAACGTCATGGAAATTTACAGAAATCTCAAGAACTTGTTAAAATTTTAAACAATTTTATTGAAGATTCCATTAAAACATCAATAATTCATTTATTATTGTGACAATTTATCTATTATTTCATTTTCCAGTGAAGTTTTAACTGAACCTTCATGGAATTTTACTTAAATTTCAAGAATATGCTAAAATTTCAAACAATTTTATTGAAACTTTTGAATATTCATCAATTTCATGAAATTTTTCCGAAACGTCATGGAAATTTACAGAAATCTCAAGAACTTGTTAAAATGTTAAATAATTTTATTGAAGATTCCATTAAAACATCAATAATTCATTTATTATTGTGACAATTTATCTATTATTTCATTTTCCAGTGAAGTTTTAACTGAACCTTCATGGAATTTTATTTAAATTTCAAGAATATGCTAAAATTTCAAACAATTTTATTGAAACTTTTAAATATTCATTAATTTTATGAAGGTTTACCGCAACATCAAGGAGTTTTACTCAAATTTCAAGAATTTGTTAAAATTCCAAAGAATTTTATTGAAGTTTAGTAAGTTTTAACTGAACCTTCATGGAATTTTACTTAAATTTCAAGAATATGCTAAAATTTCAAACAATTTTATTGAAACTTTTAAATATTCATTAATTTTATGAAGGTTTACCGCAACATCAAGGAGTTTTACTCAAATTTCAAGAATTTGTTAAAATTCCAAAGAATTTTATTGAAGTTTAGTAAGTTTTAACTGAACCTTCATGGAGTTTTACTTAAATTTGAAGAATATGCTAAAATTTCAAACAATTTTATTGAAACTTTTGAATATTCATCAATTTCATGAAATTTTTCCGAAACGTCATGGAAATTTACAGAAATCTCAAGAACTTGTTAAAATTTTAAACAATTTTATTGAAGATTCCATTAAAACATCAATAATTCATTTATTATTGTGACAATTTTATCTATTATTTCATTTTCCAGTGAAGTTTTAACTGAACCTTCATGGAATTTTACTTAAATTTCAAGAATATGCTAAAATTTCAAACAATTTTATTGAAACTTTTGAATATTCATCAGTTTCATGAAATTTTACCGAAACTTCATGGAAATTTACACAAATCTCAAGAATTTGTTAAAATTTTAAACAATTTTATTGAAGTTTCCATTAAAACTTCAATAATTTATTTATTATTGTGACAATTTTATCTATTATTTCGTTTTCCAGTGAAGTTTTAGCTGAACCTTCATGGAATTTTACTTAAATTTCAAGAATATGCTAAAATTTCAAACAATTTTATTGAAACGTTTGAATATTCATTAATTTCATGAAATTTTACCGAAATTTCATGGAAATTTACACAAATCTCAAGAATTTATTAAAATTTCAAAGAATTTTATTGAAGTTTCCATTAAAACATCAATAATTCATTTATTATTGTGACAATTTCTCTATTATTTCATTTTACAGTGAAGTTTTAACTGAACCTTCATGGAATTTTACTTAAATTTCAAGAATATGCTAAATTTCAAACAATTTTATTGAAACTTTTGAATATTCATTAATTTCATGAAATTTTACCAAAATTTCATGGAAATTTACACAAATCTCACGAATTTGTTAAAATTCCAAAGAATTTTATTGAAGTTTCCATTAAAACTTCAATAGTTTATTTATTATTGTGACAATTTTATCTATTATTTCATTTTCCAGTGAAGTTTTAACTGAACCTTCATGGAATTTTACTTAAATTTCAAGAATATGCTAAAATTTCAAACAATTTTATTGAAACCTTTGAATATTCATTAATTTCATGAAATTTTACCGAAACTTCATGGAAATTTACACAAATCTCAAGAATTTGTTAAAATTTTAAAGAATTTTATTGAAGTTTCCATTAAAACTTCAATAATTTATTTATTATTGTAACAATTTTATCTATTATTTCGTTTTCCAGTGAAGTTTTAGCTGAACCTTCATGGAATTTTACTTAAATTTCAAGAATATGCTAAAATTTCAAACAATTTTATTGAAACTTTTGAATATTCATTAATTTCATGAAATTTTACCAAAACTTCATGGAAATTTATTCAAATTTCAAGAATTTGATAAAATTCCAAAGAATTTTATTGAAGTTTCCATTAAAACTTCAATAGTTTATTTATTATTGTGACAATTTTATCTATTATTTCATTTTCCAGTGGAGTTTTAACTGAACCTTCATGGAATTTTACTTAAATTTCAAGAATATGCTAAAATTTCAAACAATTTTATTGAAACGTTTGAATATTCATTAATTTCATGAAATTTTACCGAAATTTCATGGAAATTTACACAAATCTCAAGAATTTATTAAAATTTCAAAGAATTTTATTGAAGTTTCCATTAAAACATCAATAATTCATTTATTATTGTGACAATTTCTCTATTATTTCATTTTACAGTGAAGTTTTAACTGAACCTTCATGGAATTTTACTTAAATTTCAAGAATATGCTAAATTTCAAACAATTTTATTGAAACTTTTGAATATTCATTAATTTCATGAAATTTTACCAAAATTTCATGGAAATTTACACAAATCTCACGAATTTGTTAAAATTCCAAAGAATTTTATTGAAGTTTCCATTAAAACTTCAATAGTTTATTTATTATTGTGACAATTTTATCTATTATTTCATTTTCCAGTGAAGTTTTAACTGAACCTTCATGGAATTTTACTTAAATTTCAAGAATATGCTAAAATTTCAAACAATTTTATTGAAACCTTTGAATATTCATTAATTTCATGAAATTTTACCGAAACTTCATGGAAATTTACACAAATCTCAAGAATTTGTTAAAATTTTAAAGAATTTTATTGAAGTTTCCATTAAAACTTCAATAATTTATTTATTATTGTAACAATTTTATCTATTATTTCGTTTTCCAGTGAAGTTTTAGCTGAACCTTCATGGAATTTTACTTAAATTTCAAGAATATGCTAAAATTTCAAACAATTTTATTGAAACTTTTGAATATTCATTAATTTCATGAAATTTTACCAAAACTTCATGGAAATTTATTCAAATTTCAAGAATTTGATAAAATTCCAAAGAATTTTATTGAAGTTTCCATTAAAACTTCAATAGTTTATTTATTATTGTGACAATTTTATCTATTATTTCATTTTCCAGTGGAGTTTTAACTGAACCTTCATGGAATTTTACTTAAATTTCAAGAATATGCTAAAATTTCAAACAATTTTATTGAAACGTTTGAATATTCATTAATTTCATGAAATTTTACCGAAACTTCATGGAAATTTACACAAATCTCACGAATTTGTTAAAATTCCAAAGAATTTTATTGAAGTTTCCATTAAAACTTCAATAGTTTATTTATTATTGTGACAATTTTATCTATTATTTCGTTTTCCAGTGAAGTTTTAGCTGAACCTTTATGGAATTTTACTTAAATTTCAAGAATATGCTAAAATTTCAAACAATTTTATTGAAACTTTTGAATAATCATTAATTTCATGAAATTTTGCCGAAACTTCATAGAAATTTACACAAATCGCAAGAATTTGTTAAAATTTCAAACAATTTTATTGAAACTTTTGAATATTCATTAATTTCATGAAATTTTACCGAAGCTTCATGGAAATTTACTCAAATTTCAAGAATTTGATAAAATTCCACAGAATTTTATTGAAGTTTCCATTAAAACTTCAATAATTTATTTATTATTGTGACTATTTTATCTATTATTTCATTTTCCAGTGAAGTTTTAACTGAACCTTCATGGAATTTTACTTAAATTTCAAGAATATGCTAAACTTTCAAACAATTTTATTGAAACTTTTGAATATTCATTAATTTCATGAAATTTTACCGAAACTTCTTGGAGATTCACACGAATCTCAAAAATTTGTTAAAATTTTAAAGAATTTTATTGAAGATTCCATTAAAACATCAATAATTCATTTATTGTTGTGACAATTTTATCTATTATTTCATTTTCCAATGAAGTTTTAACTGAACCTTCATGGTATTTTACTTAAATTTCAAGAACATGCTATAATTTCAAACAATTTTATTGAAACTTTTGAATATTCATCAATTTCATGAAATTTTACCGAAACTTTATGGAAATTTACACAAATCTCAAGAACTTGTTAAAATTTTAAACAATTTTATTGAAGATTCCATTAAAACATCAATAATTCATTTATTATTGTGACAATTTATCTATTATTTCATTTTCCAGTGAAGTTTTAACTGAACCTTCATGGAATTTTACTTAAATTTCAAGAATATGCTAAAATTTCAAACAATTTTATTGAAACTTTTAAATATTCATTAATTTTATGAAGGTTTACCGCAACATCAAGGAGTCTTACTCAAATTTCAAAAATTTGATAAAATTTCAAAGAATTTTATTGAAGTTTCCATTAAAACTTCAATAATTTATTTACTTTGTGACAATTTTATCTATTATTTCGTTTTCCAGTGAAGTTTTAGCTGAACCTTCATGGAATTTTACTTAAATTTCAAGAATATGCTAAAGTTTCAAACATTTTTATTGAAACGTTTGAATAATCATTAATTTCATGAAATTTTGCCGAAACTTCATAGAAATTTACACAAATCGCAAGAATTTGTTAAAATTTCAAACAATTTTATTGAAACTTTTGAATATTCATTAATTGCATGAAATTTTACCGAAACTTCATGGAAATTTACTCAAATTTCAAGAATTTGATAAAATTCCAAAGAATTTTATTGAAGTTTCCATTAAAACTTCAATAATTTATTTATTATTGTGACAATTTTATCTATTATTTCGTTTTCCAGTGAAGTTTTAGCTGAACCTTCATGGAATTTTACTTAAATTTCAAGAATATGCTAAAATTTCAAACAATTTTATTGAAACCTTTGAATATTCATTAATTTCATGAAATTTTACCGAAACTTCATGGAAATTTACACAAATCTCAAGAATTTGTTAAAATTTTAAACAATTTTATTGAAGTTTCCATTAAAATTTCAATAATTCATTTATTATTGTGACAATTTTATCTATTATTTCATTTTCCAGTGAACCTTTGAATATTCATTAATTTCATGAAATTTTACCGAAAGTTCATGGAAATTTACACAAATTTCAAGAATTTATTAAAATTTCACGACTTTATTAAAATTTCAAAGAATTTCTCGAATTTTCCTTTAAAACTTTAATAATTCATTTATTATTGAGACAATTTTATCTATATTTCATTTTCCGATGAAGTTTCAGTAACTTCATAGAATTTTCTTGGAATTTTAAGATTTTGGTAAAGTTCCAAAATATGTTAATGAAATTTCCATAACAATTCTTTTCCTAATTTTTTGCTAATTGTATTTAATGTTTCATATTCCAATGAAGTTTTTCTAAAACTTTATGAAATTTTACGCAAATTTCGAGTATTTATTAGAATTTCAAAAAATTTCATTGAAGTTTTCATTAAATTTTCAATAATTCATTTATTATTAAGTTTTACAAAAAGCTCGTGGAATTTTACTAAAATTTCAAGATTATATAAAAAGTCAAAGAATTTTATTGAAACTTCCATAAAAACTTTAACAATCTCTTCGTTTTTTGATGAAGTTTTACTGAAACTTTTTCCGTAAAATTCAAGAATATGTTGAGATTTCAAACAATTTTATTGAAACTTTTGAATATTCATTAATTTTATGAAGTTTTACTAAAACTTCATGAAAATTTTGTAAATTCTCAAGATTTTGTTAAAATTGCAAAGAAGTTTATTCAAGCAATTTTCATTAAAATAAATCATTGAAGTTTTATTATCAATTTTGTTATATTTTATTATCTTATTAAGATGATTAAGTTTTATTGGAACTACATGGAATTTTTTTCAATTTGGAAGAATTTGGTAAAATTTCAAAGTATTTTATTGAAGTTTCCATTAAAACTTCAACAATTCTTTTGCTATTTGTTAATTTTATTTAATTTTTCATATTTCAACGAAGTTTTATTGAAAATTTATGGAATTTTTACTAAAATTTCAAAAATTTGTTAACACTTTAAAAATTTTTATGAAAGTATAGAAACTTCCAATAATTTATTTATTATGTTAATTTTATCTAATATTTCATTTTCCGATTAAATTTTACTGAAACTTCATAGAATTTTCTTGGAATGTCAAGAATTGTTTAAAAGTTTAAGCATTTTTATTGAAACTTTTGAATATTCATTAATTTTATAAAGTTTCAAAGTATTTTATTGAAGATTCCATTAAAACTTCAACAATTTTGTTACTATGTGATAATTTTATTTAATTTCTCGTATTTCAACGAAGTTTTATTGAATTTTACTTAAATTTCAAGAATTTGTTATAATTTTAAAAAAAAATTATGTTTTATTTTAAGTTTTCATCAAATCTTCAACAATTCCTTGGCTATTCATTAAATTTATGTAATTCCAACGAAGTTTTACTGAAACTTAATGGAATTATACTCCAATTTCAAGAATTAAAAAAATTTTAAAGAATTTCGTATTTATTCGCATTTAATAGATCCAGGTTTCTATTGAATTTATGGTTAATTGTAACTTGTTTGCTGCAACAACTTCCGTTTCCGCAACAGCCAAAATCGCTATGTCATCTGCGAATGTAGCTGATAGAAGCACTAAAAGCCTAAATTCTCACCAAAATGTGTTGTACCAAAAATTAGAAATAGTCCTAATAAGCTACTTTTTTTAAACTAGGATATGTTATTATATATACAATTTTTTTGTGGGATTTGAGTTACAGTGCTCAAGGCTTTAAAGATTTATTACATCAAAACAATTTCTTTACACTACCTTTATTATAAATTCATTATTTTGAATAGATCTGGTTGAATTTTCCGACGAGGAAGGTTACGGAAAATACCTCGATCTACACGAATGTTACGAAAAGTACATTAATTTGAAAGGAATTGAGAAAGTCGATTACATAACTTATTTAGGAATGTTCGACCAACTTTACGACATCCCCAAAGAACGCAAAACCGGCGAATACAAAAAATATCTCATCATGTTAATCGAGTATTTATCGTGGTTCGTTCAAAGAATCAAACCTTTACTCGACGTGGAAACAGTTTCTTTATCCGGAATTGAAGCCGTTGAGATAAATTGGGATTCAGGAACCGTTCCGGGTTGGCCCGTAAGATTTTTTTTAACCCAAAATTTATTTATTTTTATTTCTAAAATATTTTTTTTTGTTCAGAAAGAAGCTGGTTCGGCTTTAACGAACGTTGGGGCGCATTTAGAACTTTCAGCATTTTCGAGTTGGGAAGAATTGGCTTCTTTGGGTTTGGATCGTTTAAAATCGGCTTTAATGGCTTTGGGATTAAAATGTGGGGGGACTTTGGAGGAGCGCGCCCAAAGGTTGTTTTCAACGAAAGGTTTGACTTCGTTGGATCCGTCGCTTTTGGCGAAAAAAGCCGGAAAAGCCAGTAAAGATAAAGAAACTGCGAGGCAGAGAGAATTGGCTTGTTTGGAGTCGCAAATTTATAAATTAGCTGAATTAGTTTCGTTGCAAAGGGCGGCGACGAAAGAAAATGTGCAAAGGAAACAAGCTCGAACTGATGGTGAACGGGATGACTCAGAGAATGAAGAGAGTGAAGAGGAGGAGATTGAGGATGACGCGGATGATGTTCCTTATAACCCAAAAAATTTGCCGCTTGGATGGGACGGAAAAGTAAACATTTTTTTTATTAATTAAATTAAATATTAATTAAATTAAAATAAATCGTTTTTAGCCAATTCCTTATTGGTTGTATAAATTACACGGATTAAATATAAGTTATAATTGCGAAATTTGCGGGAATTACATTTACAAAGGTCCAAAAGCTTTTCAAAGACATTTCGCCGAATGGAGGCATGCTCATGGGATGAGATGTCTTGGAATACCAAATACGGCTCATTTCGCTAATGTTACGCAAATTGAGGATGCTTTAGCGCGTAAGTTGCTTTATTTCTTTAATTAATTTTATTATCAAAATTATTTTTTTAATTATTTTATTAAAAATATTTAATTTTTGGTGTAGTTTGGGAGAAATTGAAGGTTCAAAAGCAAGGTGAAAGATGGCAACCGGAAACTGAGGAGGAATATGAGGATTCCCAAGGAAATGTGGTTAATCGAAAAACGTACGAGGATCTTAAACGACAAGGATTGCTCTAAATTAAGGAATTTTTGTGTGTTTAATTAATTACAAGATTTGTATGGAAATTATTTTTTATTGTTGACCTAAAAGTTGTGATTAATTTTGATTAATTTTTATTTCCATAGATTTGAATTTAAATAGTTTTGTTGGAAGATTAATGGAGTTATATGGTGTTCAAATGAAGTTATAAAAGGTAAGGACCAATGTTGTCTTTCAAAAGCAGTATCAAGTCTTCTGGAGAAAGAGTCAAGTCTTTTAAAAGTAGTATCAAGTCTTCAAAGGACAGCATTAAGTCTTTTGGACAAAAGTTCCAGCCTTCTGGAAGCATTTCAAGTCTTGTAAAAGCAGTATCAAGTCTTCCAGAGGTAGTATCGAGTCTTATGAAGGCAGTTGTAGTCTTCTAAAAGCGTTACAATTTTTTAAAAAGCTGCATCAAGTTTTTTAGAGGTAGTATCGAATCTATTGGAAGCAGTTCCACCCTTCTGAAAGTATTTCAAGTGTTTCAAAAGCATTATCAAGTCTTCTAGACGTAGTGTCAAGTTTTCTGGAGAAAGGGTTTAGTCTTTTAGAAGCAGTATTAAGTCTTCAAAGGACAGTATTAAGTCTGTTGTAAGCAGTTTCAGCCTTCTGAAAGCATTTCAAGTCTTTAAAAAGCAGTATCAAGTCTTCCAGACGTAGTATAAAATCTTCTGGAGAAAGAGTATTGCATTTTAGAAGCAATATCAAGTTTTCAAAGGCCATTATTAAGTCTTTTGGAAGCAGTTCAAACCTTTCGAAAACATTTCAAGTCATTCAAAAGCAGTATGAAGTTTTCCAGACGTAGTATCAAGTCTTCTGGAGAAAGAACCAAGTCTTTTAGAAGCAGTACCAAGTTTTTTAAGGACAGTATTAAATCTTTTTGAAGCAGTTCCAGCCTTCTGAAAACATTTCCAGTCTTTCAAAAACATTATCAAGTCTTCCAGAGGTAGTATAAAGTCTTCTGGGGACAGAGTCAAGTCTTTTGGATGCAGTATCAAGTTTTCAAAAGGCACTATCAAGTCTTTTGTAAGCAGTTCAAGACTTTTGCAAACATTTCAAGTCTTTTAAAAGCATTATTAAGTCTTCCAGAGGTGGTATAAAATCTTCTAGAGACAGAGTCAAGTCTTTTGGACGCAGTATCAAGTTTTCGAAAGGCACTATCAAGCCTTTTGGAAGCAGTTCCATAATTCTGAAAGCATTTCAAGTCTTGCAAACGCATTATCAAGTCTTCTGGAGAAAGGGTTTAGTCTTTTAGAAGCAGTATCAAGTCTTCAAAGGACAGTATTAAGTCTTTTGGAAGCAGTTCCAGCTTTCTGAAAGCATTTCAAGTCTTTCAAAAGCATTATCAAGTCTTCCAGAGGTAGTATGAAGTCTTCTGGAGACAGAGTGAATTCATGTAGATGTAGTATCAAGCCTTTCAAAAGCAGTTTCAAGTCTTCCAGAGGTAGTATCAAGTCTTATGGAGGCAATTTTGATCTTCTGGAAGTATTTCAAATCTTCCAGGGGCAGTATCAAGTCTTTTGGAAGCATTTGTATGTACTTTACGCCGATTAAGCACCCACATATCCGACGTCTATTTATATATATTCATTGTTTTGAATAGATTTGGTTGAATTTTCCGATGAGGAAGGTTACGGAAAATACCTCGATTTACACGAGTGTTACGAAAAGTACATCAATTTGAAAGGAATTGAGAAAGTTGATTACATAACTTATTTAGGCTCATTTCGCTAATGTTACGCAAATTGAGGATGCTTTAGCGTGTAAGTTGCTTGATTTCTTTAACTAATTTTATTATTAACATTATTTCTTTAATTATTTTATTAAAACATTTCAACAATTAATTTTTGTGAAGTTTGGGAAAAATTGAAAGTTCAAAAACAAGGTGAGAGATGGCAACCGGAAACTGAGGAGGAATATGAGGATTCCCAAGGAAATGTGGTTAATCGAAAAATGTATGAGGATCTTAAACGACAAGGATTGCTCTAAATTAAGGAATTTTTGTGTGTTTAATTAATTACAAGATTTGTATGGAAATTAATTTTTTTTGTGTTGACCTAAAAATTACGATTAATTTTGATTAATTTTTATTTCCATAGATTTGAATTTAAATAGTTTTGTTGGAAGATTAATGAAGTTATAAAAGATAAGGACCAATGTTGGTAGATGAGGGAAATAAAATTCATCAATAGAAATGACCAAATTTTCACCAACTATTTATAAATTTATTAAACATTTTATTATTTATTTACTTATTGCCAACAATTTTTGTTAATATGTGCCAGCGTTAATAGCTTTTTGTTTAAACATTCTTTTTATCATTTTTAATTTTTGAGATATTATTCTGTTATACTCTAATTACCAATTTTCAATTTAAATTAAATCACAACGACACAACTCCTCCCAATATTTCCTTTTTATTAACACAACGTTTCGGGATTTCCTCCCGTCTTAATTATTCATAAAAGAGTTAAGAGTTTTGTTATAAATTTGCTGAATATCAACTATTTTATAATCATTGTTTAAACTGTAAATTTTTATAATGATTTTTAGTTCTAAATTATAGTTATTTTCATCAATAGGAGTGTTAAAAAGCCTATTAAACATGTATCTAAAGGCGGCCCACAGTGAGCTGGATTAGGATGTTAGATGGACAAAATTATTTTATGTGTTCAACGGATATATTTGACATCTGAGAACATCAAAAAAGTGCTAACAAAATTCAACGTTAATTTTTTCGGTATTTAAATTGTTTCTTTTGATCTATTTCTTGATGTAGAAAAATGAGTGCATACATATTGAGTATTTGATATTAATATTACAATTAAATGCATTGTATCACAGTTAGTGTTAAAAATAATACAGATCTATGTCTCAAAATTCCGTCGCACTAAATCTGTTGAGTTCAAAAGAAGATTCAACATTAACTTTATACATTATTGGTCGTTTTGTTTTTAAACCGACGGAAATTCAAAATCGGAATCATCTTCCGATGATTCTGTGTTGCTACTCGAAATTGTCGGGCTTTTATTGGTATAATCCCGTGCTTTTTCTTCTTTTTGAAGCAGTTGTTGCGCTTCAGGATCAAGTTCTTTAGGGGGTATACCAGAAAATGATCTGAGGTTGGTTATTACAGGATCCGACGAAATAAGGAGCATGTGCAACAAATCTTCAGATGTGGTACTACGTGCTGTTTTTCTTGTGTGGTGCAGACGATATCTTTTAAAATCTTTATTTCTTGCTTCTTGAGCTTCTTCAGATAATTGCCCAATAGGCACAAGCGCGTGTTTTATAGCAAGAGACCCATGCACTAATATTTTATGTACAGTAGGTGGCATTCTGTACCAACCATACAAATCGACAAATAGTCGGGCGGTGTTAAAAGCAAATTCGTTATATTTCTTTTCATCTATGGGATATCCGCTGGAAATAACCTACCTCCGAAAAAAAGCAAAAGTTATTTTAAACGTTTTTTTTTTCAGACAAAATATACCTGAAGAATCGTCGAAAATTTTGAAATCAATTGTTTGTCAATACCCGTAGCTGCAGCAGCTTCATCAGCATTTTTAAAAAATCTACGAGCCACATTCCCGGTATTTGACGTGCCACTTCCTTGCACCACTTTATCCACTTTGATGCCTATGGATTTCCACAAGGTTTCTTGTATTTCTTTTTTTCTTAAATCACACACTTTTTTTCTTCTTCAGAAGTACCCCTCAAACTATATTTTTTAATTTCTAATTTATAGGCTATATGGAGAATACACTCCAAGAATTTTATCCAAGCATGTAAAGTACTTAGTCCATATTCGAGGTTATCCGTGTTAACATTTCGGTTCCTTACTTGGTCTAAATTATTCATTTCTGTGGGTTTACAGCCACACAGATAACAAGTTTGGCTTGAGGTATCCGTAAGGACATTTATGACTTTAGTGTCAAGCATTGTTAAGACTAATTTAAAATGAATTTTAATTGGTATTCCTGCAAAAAAATATAATGAAACAAGAGGACCAAAAATAATTTTTATCCGTGTTACCGTTAACGAGATATTCTAATGGTTGAAGGGCGGCGATTTCTTCTTTCATTTTGTTTATCTCTTGTTTTGTTAAATTTTTGGTTTCTTTTGCAAAGAGAAACTTTATGGGACGACAATATCTAGTCGAGGAAGGATGTGGGTTTTCCCATTGAATCACTTTTTCTTGGGTACCATTTGCAATTGCAAGAAATTGAAGAGGCACTGCAGAAAACATAAAAATACTATTGTTGGAGTAAACTATTGCTTCCTCTTCATTTTCTTCCGAAACATTTGAGTCTTCTCTGTGAAACAATTGCATGTATTCATTAACACCAGAAGATCCATCACATCCCCATTTAAATAAAAATTCGAACTTTTCAAATTGTTGAGCATATACTTCATCCACTGGAAAAATTAATGTTTCGAATAGGCGCTGGCACGTTAAATTTAATAGGCTTTGTAATTTTATTGAAGCGCCTAAAAGCCATATAGATTAAAATTATACATAAGTATTTAATTCGAATATGTTAATTGTAAAAATTACTGTTTTTCATATTTACTTTACCTAAGTTTGTAACATTTATGTCGTCGTTTGAAGGGTAACATCGTCGCTTAGCTGCCCGAATTTTGTCATACGAAGGAAAAACATCAGCTTTTCGTTCCTTCATTGCTAATCTTGTAATTTTGTAGTAATCTTGAGAATTTGAAGTGTATAACGGGTTAACTCTTGGCACTTGGTCACTAGTTTCCGGTTTTTCGCGCTCTACAATGTTTCGTGGAGGAGTTGCAGTTTTTGCGAAAAGAGACATTGCATGCTCGTGTCTAGATCAAGTTAATGCATTGTCTATTGAGCTGAACTGTGAGCTAGCTGCTGCCTACTGCGAGATTTTTGGTATGGTCATTGTTTGCTTGTACAGATCACCAAGCGGAAATTATGAAATTTTTCGTGATACTTTGGATCGGGCGCTTAATCTTCTACATAACCGTAAAAGGGTTATTATTGCTGGTGATTTTAATTTGAAATTTTGTACGTCAGATTCAAGGGTGACTAATGTGGTGGACCTATTCGCATCATATGGTTTTGTTCAGACAATTTTTGATGCTACTAGGATAACTAATTGCTTGGATAATATATTTATTAATTTTTCTACAGACGAATACTTGACTGCCGTAGTCAGTAATAATTTGTCTGATCACCTAGGTCAGCGCATTGGAATTCCGGCCCCCAAACGTTGTAATACTTTGTATGTTTCTAGAGTGATTAGACCAATAACGATGCTTGGTGGTTTGGCTTTCTTTAACATTATGTCTAGCAAATGTTGGGATGTTTTGAATGATCCGCAGCTGGATGCTAATGATAAATTCAACCTATTCTATAATGAATTCTTGGCTGCTTTTTATTCTGCCTTTCCTGAAAAGCAAGTAAGGGGTAGAGGTCAGGACACTGATATTGTTTGGTTTAGCGAAAACTTAAGGCAATTGAGGTTGCGGTATGATTTTGTGTGTGCACTTTATAAACAATTTAAAACGAACGATTTACTGAATTTGCGTAATACAATTAGATATGAATATAGAAATGCCATAACAACCGCTAAAATTACAGCTACTAGCGAGTATATTTACAATTCAAATAATAGAACTCAGGCAATGTGGAAGATAGTAAATTCTAAGCGCGGAAAGACCGGAATAACCAATAATGGGAAACTAAATGTTGATGCTTTAAATACTTATTTTGTGAATGTAGCTGAGGATACTGTCAAAAAATTGCCGCATACGTTAGATATTGCAGTCAATTTATGCAATGTCAATGTTGGTTCACACTTTAATTTCTCTCTATCCTCTGTAACGCCAAATGAAATTCGTAGAATTTTAATGTCATTGAAATCTAGCAAAGCACGTGATGTGTATGGCATTTCTACTAGTTTCATTAAAAGAAATATTAGTTTGTATGTTCTTCCGCTTGTCAGGCTGGTGAATGCATCTTTTGATTCTGGTATTTTTCCAGCTAGGCTGAAGTTTGCGTCCGTGGTGCCAGTTCACAAAAAAGGGGATCATCATGATTATGTTAACTATCGCCCAATTAGTATTCTTCCAATTTTTTCCAAGATCTATGAACGTGCTATCTATGATAGAATAATGAGTTTTGTCGAGCACAACAACTTACTACATGTAAATCAATTTGGGTTTAGAAGGGGTAGATGTACGGCGGACGCAAATGTATGCTTTGTTAACCTATGTTTGGATAGTTTCGAGAGAAATGAGTATTGTGCTGCATTTTTTTTGGATCTGACACGAGCTTTTGACACCGTTTCACATCAAATACTACTCGATAAGTTAGTTAATTTTTACAATTTTGATGGACTAAGTATTGATCTAATTAAATCTTATTTGACAGACAGATCTCAACAGGTCAGGGTTGCGGAAGCTGTGTCTGGCAGGTGTAGTGTTAAAATGGGTGTTCCTCAGGGCTCCATTTTGGGGCCATTGTTATTCCTGTTATTTTTCAATGACTTCCCTACCTATTTGGGTGAGGACGTGCATTGTCTATTATATGCCGATGATGCAACCCTTGTCATTAAAGGGGAAAATTATGACGAGGTTTTGGATAGGGCTGAACAGGCGTTAGCTAGAGCAGAGTATTGGTGTGCAGTTAATAAACTTTGTTTAAATAACAGCAAAACAGTTAAAACTCTTTTCACATTAAAAAAGAACGACTATCCCAATCCGCGTTCAACTAAATTTTTAGGTATATATTTGGGGCCGCCTAATTTAAATTTTGCTGAGCATGTTCAGGAATTAGGCAGTAAGATCAGTAGAAACATCTTTATACTAAGAAGGCTAAAAACTGAAATAACTCAGGAGGCGGTTCAGAGCGCGTATTATGCACTGATTCATTCCCTGTTATCATATTCAATACTCACTTGGGGAAGCAGTCCAAGTAGTGCATACATCTTTGCATTGCAAAGGAGAGCGGTGAGAGTAGTGGGGGGTCTTCGGTACACAGAAGACTGCCGTTATGCTTTTAATAGATTAAAGATTTTAACTCTACCCTCACTTTTTATTCTCGAATGCGCTCTGTATGCTTTTGATAACAGGGAACATTTTAAGGTACATGCAGATATTCATGAGCATGATACTAGGAATAAGAATAAAATTTATAACAATTATTGCCGTTTATCCAAAACACAGCTTGGGCCAGAGTACTTATCTCGAGTGGTACTCAACAAGCTGCCGAATGAATTAACGGAAGTGTCTAATAGAAGGATTTTCAAAGGTAGCTTAAAAACATTTTTATGTCAAAAAACATTTTATTCGGTGCAGGAGTTCCTAAATGCAGGGATCGGATTGTAATCACCACACGCTATTGTTTCTTTATTATGCTGGTGTATTGAATTGTATTGAAGGTGTACTTATTTGGACGAGTGTATGAGCAGCTGCTTAGTAACACAATAAAGTATTATTATTATTATTATTATTATGATTCTTTCGTAAGTCGACATTTAATCATATGTGCCAGAGCTTCATCTTCAGTAAAACGCACTACTTTATCTGTACCTTTTAAAGATTTTCGATAAACGTTCAAAATCTTAATAGGGGTATCATTTGAAGCTGTAGTAGCTTCCTCCAACAATTTTGCAGCAGCACGTTTTCCTTCTTTTTGCAGTGCCACTTTTGCCGCGAAATAAATTTGATTTGAAGGAGTTGTAGCACGCAGTTCTTCTGTTTTACGCCTTTTGGTGCGATCGGACGCTTCTGAGAAACTATGAGAAAGTTGAATAAAAGCAAGTAGAGTAAACAAACTACGGATTAAGGAAATCATTAGTGATTCTTTTACTTTGTTAACGGTCTACCGCTAGAAGACTTTATTTCGATATCTCCTCTTGTAGTGTTAAAGGCTCGGTCTAACCAACTTTGATGTTTAGCTTCGAAATAATCCAATCTATGTCTACATAGTATCAATTTAGATTTTAAATTTACCACAAAACTATGAATTCGACTATCCATCACAGGTCGAAGATTATTGTCCATTTTTAAGAGACTGTCTATATGTCCCAGTAAAAAATGTTCATTTTCTATTACTGATTTGGTCCAAAAAGATGATCTGTTGTCTTTCAAAACATTGTATAACATACGATTCGTAATTATAACTTCAGCAGTCATACTGAACTTGAATTATTTTTTTTACTCGTTACTACTCGTTATTACTCGTAGAGTGGTTAATTGTGGCTCTCAATTTTTTAGTATAGTAATTAATACTCTATATAAAAACGCTGTACAAAATTTGAAAGCGAACTTCGTCGAACTTTAAAAGTTATATTCTACAAAAATGTCACATTCATTTATTTTTAGAAAAAAACTGAGTGCACGAAATACGGGTGGTGTTCACTTACTTTTGGATATATTTTGATGATACTGGATGAAATTTGTTCTTGACAGTTGTAAAAACACACAGCACAAACTAATTGCAACGAAAAATTAACTACTTACTGAAAATAACACCTGTAAATATGACGCGTTACCGGTCTTAATGAGAGTGTACGACTTAAGTTAATTATTTTGTTTTGAAGGCAGCCTCACGGCAAAACAATTTACTTGATCGGTTTAGGATATGTGCTGTTTAGGTAAATGGACTTTTCAGAAAGAGTTTATGTACTTGGAATTTCCAAATTTAAACTTTTGTTTTTTTGGTTTTGTCCAGCTAGAATCGTAATTCAGCCCAATGTGCGGCCTCTTTATGTTGCTTGCAATTAAATGAATGTTTTGAGATTATAGTGTCGGTTGTAGTGGGTTTTCTGAAAATATTGAAATTGAGAATGTTGTCATTTAGGTTTTTTATGATTATGAGATCTAAGAAGTTGATACTGTTTTGTTTTTCTATTTCTATTGTAAACTGTAAATTACTTTAATTGTTAAAAATGTTTAAGAGTCCCACCAGTTTGGCATCATTACCCCTATAAACCATTAATATATCGTCTACATATCTCCTGTAGAAAGTGATGTCTTCGGTGAAAAGAACATATTTGTTAGAGAAAAGCTCCTTTTCCAATGAGTTTACATATATTTCAGAGATTATGCCAGAAATGGGTGATCCCATGGGTAGCCCCTGATTCATGTGGTAATATTTCATTTCATTTCATTTCATTTATTTTCTGTTAAAATTAACAAATAATTTACATCGTCAAGAAAACAAAAAAAGACCTAGTGTATCTATTAACAATAGAAAAGTATTATTAGTACAATTCGAATTTATCTGCATTTAAAAGTTTATACCAAAAAATGCATCTATATTGTAAGGTGTTGCTTCTATTAACTTTTGTTTGACCATGTTCTCTAAATGTGTTCGTGGAAGGGTTCTTATCATTTCCGGTAGATAATTATAAAATTTTATACCCCAGTACACCACATTGTCTTGGGTTTTCTTTGTTCGGTGTTTCGGAATGTTTAAGTTGCTCTTCTGTCTAGTTTGATGATCATGTGTCACATCTTGGGAGGGGAACTTGTTAATATTTTTTAATATATATCTTATGCAATTGAAGATATATACTGCGTAAATTGTCATAATATTTTGCTCTTTAAAATGTTGCTTACAACTATGGTTTACTTTTAATTGACATAATGCTCTTATCGCCCTCTTTTGCAGTAAAAATATTCTATCGGCTTGTGCAGAAGCACCCCAAAAAATTATACCGTACAATGCATGACTATGAAAACTTGCATAGTAAGTCAACTTCGCCGCACTCATTGTTGCCACAGCTCTTATTCTCCTGATACAAAAGATAGCACTGTTTAATTTCTTGTAGATATCATTTATTTGACTGTCCATTTAAGATCTTCATCAAGATAAATGCCGAGGAATTTAAGGGTTTTATTTCCCTCCTCTTTATTTTTTTGTCTTTTTTGAAAGTTTATTGTTTGTATCTTCTCGTTATTCATTGTAAGCCCATTATTTTTATACAAAGTTTCAGCATTTTCCAATATACAGCATGAGTTTTGATCTACATAGGTTCTCAGGAGATTTACTTACCGACACAAAAGTTGAGTCGTCTGCATAAAGGCACAATTTATTAGTAGGAATTGCATCAGGCAAGTCATTTACATATATAACGAAGAGAAGGGGCCCCAGGATGGAGCCTTGTGGTACTCCTTTCGTAACATCACCCGACCATCTGTTTCTGATCACACAGATATGAGGCCAATAAATCATAGGCAATTCCTCTAATTCCATAAGTCTCCAATTTATGGAGTAGGCAACAGTGATTCACATTATCGAACGCTTTACTCAGATCTACACTGATTAATTCTACATAATTCTTTTTATCTATAGCTTCCATAATGGTTAATACAACTTCTGCTATACCACTCTCAATAGATCGTCCACAGATATAACCATGTTGGTACTTAGAGAGTAGTTTCCGTTTTTGGAAAAAATTTATCAATCTTTCTGCTATTACATATTCGAGAATCTTAGACACTGCTGGCAAAATTGATATAGGTCGGTAATTGTTAGGGTTGTCTACGTCTCCCTTTTTATAAATGGGATCACTCTAGCTATTTTTAACTCTTCAGGAAATACACCATTCTCCAAACACATATTGATAACACAAACAAGCCGATCGGCTAGTCCATGAATTATTTTTTTGCAAAAAATTGTTGACATTCCATAAACATCTTCGGTTCTTTTTGATCTTAGCTTTCTGCCAATGCTAATCAACTCATGTTTGTCAGCCGCCATAAAAAAGCACGAGGAGCTATTTTGAACATCAAGTTTGATAGCTTGATCTATTGTTGCATTAGAAGTGCGCTGTAGATCATTTAAGTGACTCGCAAAAGAGTGAGGATCTATAATTTTTTCTGACTTCCCACTTTTATTCCCTCTGGTCTCTTTATTTATTATATGCCATATAACCTTTTGTTTATTTTTTGCCGTGTTCTGTAAAGACAAATAATGATCACGTTTTTCTTGCTGAAGGTGATCTCTAAGTTCTTTTTTGTATTTATTGTAAATTCTATACGACTCTTCAGTTTTCAGATGGTTCGCAAGAATACTTAATATTTCAACAATGTTCTGCCTTCGATTTATGTTTTCATTGGATATCCATATAGGATTATCAGCTGTTGTTCTTCTACTCGTTTCAGGACAACAAGACCAATACGTCTTCAGCATACAAGAAAAATAATGAGAAAAGATTGTAGCTATATTTTGATCGTTTAAGTCGGTGTAGTACTCATTCATTATTTGAATGAAGCGTTTGATGTTCTTGTCTTTGATGTCACGACATTTATATTTTTGCAGGTTTACCATTGGTAGGTTCATTCATAAGTTCACGCTACAGTTCGAGCGTGCATTGTAAATTTTCTCCCGTTTAGATCGATTTTGCTGGTGAAATACTGGGAGAGAAATTGTAAACTTCACACAAGTGAATCACTGGTGACTTTTATATCGCTTGCGATAGTAATGGTGAAAATGTGTGATTGAATAGAAGATAAATTAGTGAAATTGGTGATCTTCTCTGTCTCCTTTCGTACGGGTGATTGTTGCATAGCACCGTTCCTAGTTATAAATACGCTGTGTGACAGTCTTCCGTCTTTGTTATACACGTGTCATTTGAAACTGGACTACATATAAAAAACAACAACATGAATGAAATAAATGTGGATTCTTTAAAACATTTTGAATTGAAAAATATGCTAACACAGCTTGGAATTGATGATACTGGTAATAAATATGATTTGAAATTGACGAATGAGATAAATAAACAAAGTTCTCGGACACGCAAATGTGGTGAAATTGAAATTAATTTGAATGATTCGAGTGATAGTATCGTCACCGTAGTACCAAAAGAATATAAAACAATTAAAAAGGGTCGCGCCAATAATAAAGTAATTTTTAAATTAATCAATAAGATAAATCGGCTGGAATCAGTCATTAACTCCCTTTCCATACGTTTAACAAAGTCTTTGAAAAGAATCAAATTTGAACAACAAAAACAAAGAGAATTATTCAATGAAACGACTAAAATTAAAAAGTCGGTTCACAAAAATAGAGGGGGTAATGTTAACGAAAAAAAGCGACATACTGTGCCAAAGAAAACATCAGTAGTCAAACGGGATATACTAGTGAATATTAAAGACCAATGTTCTAAAGCTCCAACGTCGGATCATAATAATAGAGGCGGAAGTGTGCATGGAGAGCAGCGACATAATGTTCCAGAGAAAAAATCCTTAGTTCAAGGGAACCCAATAGAAATTGTCCAAGACCAGTGTACTTTGGGAACTAGTACTTCTAAGGAGCCTTTGGATTCGTGTGTAAAAGTATCAAACGTCCTAATTATTGGCGATAGCCATGCTCGCGATTTAACTCAGGTTTTGGGCGCTTATCTAGACGATACTTACAACATTTGTACCATATCGAAACCAAATGCGTGTTTTACAAATGTACTTGAAGACGTAAATGGTCTTTGTCGAAGTTATAGTAAGAACGATTATGTAATAATCTTTGCGGGTTGTAATGACATACTTAAGGGTGGTACGGTTGTGGATGATGTTTTCAGTAAGCTTCAAACTCTGACAAAGGTTACAAATGTTATATACATGTCGATTCCCTATTGGCATGGGAAGTATAATATAAATAATCAAATTTACCATTCTAATATGAAAATGTATAATTATCTACGAAAAATGGACCCTACTGGAAACTGTTATGTAGAAACTAATTCTTTAATTGGTAAGATGGATAAAACTAGGCACGGTCTGCATATTAGATTTTCTGGTAAATATAAGTTAATGTCCTATATTGCTAAATTAGTTAGATCGAAACTTAATTAGAGTAAATGTAGTTGAACATGATCGCGTTACAAATGCACCTTTGCCCGGTGTTCCCGGAATTTGTATTCAGAATTTTCCGCATTTACACGTTCACAAGGAAGTGTCTTAGCCACAAATGGTCCGATTGTGAACAACTTATGTAATGGGGGAGGCGATTTTGATGGGTCGGGGATGGTTACATCTATACTGTACTATAATGTGCGGAGTTTGCGCAGTAAGATTTATGAGCTCGATGCCTTTCTTGTAGATAAAAATTACAATGTCTTGTGCCTGAACGAGCATTGGTTGAATGAAAATGAATCTAACACTGTTAAGATAGGTAATTTTAAATTGGTTTCCGGTTTTTGTAGATCAATGCATTCACATGGTGGAGTCGCTATTTATACTAATGAAACAGTATCCCTCAAGCCCTTGTCGTTTGATATTGTGGGATATTCCAGTGAGTTGGACTTTGAAGTTGCAGGGATTATTTGTAATGACGTACAGATCGTGACTGTATATCGCTCTCCTCTGGGTAATTTTGACTCTTTTATGATTAAATTGGATATGGTATTGAGCAAACTGTTGTTGAATAGGAATATTGTTCTGACCGGCGATTTTAATGTTCACTTTCATAGGGTATGTAGAGAGGTTGAGCTGCTCTGTTCCTTGTGCAGATCTTATGGCTTGGTCAGGACAAATTATGCAAATACTAGAAACGATGCATGTTTGCACAACGTTTTCACGAATATTCAGGAGTCTTTTTGTCTGTGCAGTGTTGTTGATCCATGCTTGTCCGATCACATGGCTATTTGTTTTAAATGTATTGTTCCGGCAAATCCCTCAGTTGTAAAAATGATGACAACCTATAGACCTGTTACGAAACTTGGTTTATTTACTTTCTATAATAATGTTGCAAAAATTGACTTTAAATTTGTAGATTGCGTTGAAATTGAAATTGGTGACAAGTTTTCCATGTTTATACAGAAAATCACAGCTGCCTTTAATGACAGTTTTCCTGTTAAAGCGAAGTTGGCTAATACTCATTCTGAACTCAATTTGCATTGGTTCAATGAAAATATTAAATCTCTTAGAGAGAAGCTGCACGCTCTAAATGATTTTCATAGGCGTTACCCTGAATTAGTTGGGCGGCATGATATACAAAGGCATAGGGGCCTGTATCGTGAAGCAATAAAAATAAATAAAAAGAATGCGAATATCGATTATATAAAAAATGCTAATAATACTCAAGCAGCCATGTGGAAGGTAATTAATAATAATAAAATAACAAATAAATCTCCCATCGATGAAAATGTTAATGCTGATGATTTTAACAGGTTTTTTAGCAACATTGCTGAGAGTATCATTTCAGCAAGTGCGAATGACATTAATACACGTCGCTACGACAACCTACCCGAGGATGCCGCCAGGGTTAAGTTTAGGTTTAGAGAGGTGAGTTTTGTCCAGCTACGTGATGTTCTTTGTTCTTTAAAAAAATCATCTAGTAGAGATGCCTATTCATTGAACGCAACTTTACTGAGGACAGTTATTGATCTCATTTGTGTTCCTTTGTGCAAGTTGATTAATCAATGCATTGTTTCCAAAACTTTTCCGTCCTGTCTCAAGATCGCGAGAGTTGTACCGGTGCACAAAAAGGGGCCTACTGATGATGTTGCGAACTATAGGCCTATTTCTATTATACCAATCTTCGGTAAAATTTTTGAGATTGTGCTTAAAAATCAAATTGTGTGTTTCCTAGAAGAAAACAATTTATTGCACTGTGCCCAGTTTGGGTTTAGGATGGGCAAATCGACGACTGCTGCTGTCAATAAACTTTTGGAATTTGTGTCGCGTTGCTTCGATGATAGGCTATATGCTGAGGTATCTTTTTACGACCTGACTAAAGCATTTGACTGCGTGTCCCATGACCTTCTTCTTAGTAAACTCCGTCTTCTTCATTTTGATACTAATAGTGTTAGTTTAATGAAGTCATACCTGGAGGATCGCGTTCAGTATGTTACTTATAACAATCAATCATCCGGTGGTCTGCCTATCAAGTACGGAGTCCCTCAGGGATCTGTGCTTGGCCCTATATTATTCATTATATTCATGAACGATCTGTTATGCCTTAATAGTCATAATAATACTAAGAGCGAAATTATACTTTTTGCCGATGACACTAGTGCGTTGCATAGATCTGATAAGCTATGTAATTTGGAACAACTAGTTGATGAATCCCAAAAAAATATTTTTAATTGGTTTGCTGAAAATCGTCTTAGTGTGAATGAACACAAAACACAGTCCCTAATTTTCTCATTGAAAGCGCAATCCCTAAATGACAATAGTTCCGTTAAATATCTAGGTATTCATCTTGATGCCGGACTTACATGGGAGGAGCACGTTCTTCATTTAATTAAAAAGTTAAATACTGGTATCTATTTGATTCGCAACTTAATCAATGTGATGTCGCTGAAGATGGCACTTGCTGCCTACTTTGCGCACTTTTATTCTCATATGACATATGGTATTATATGTTGGGGGCATTCCGCTCACGCTTCGCTTGTCTTCCGTACTCAGCGAAGATGTGTAAGAATTTTGGCAGGCATCGGTTTTATGGAGTGTTGCAGGGCTAAGTTTTTCGAATTGGGAATTCTGACATTTCCCTGTGCGTATATCTTTAACTGTTTACTGCTCATAAAGAATAACTTAAATAGTTATAGCGAAAGCCAGGATTATCATTCTTATAATACTCGAAATAAAAGTAATCTTGTTTCAAATTTTACTCGAACGACAAGGGCTAGATATGGGGCAAATTTTTATGGTTTGAAATTTTACAACGCTTTACCAGAACATGTGAGAAAGTTAGATGCGTTGAAATTTAAAATCGTATTAAAAAAATATTTGCTTCAAAAAGCCTTTTATAGTGTGGATGAATTTTTAACCGACAGTTTTACTGGGTTGATGTGACCATCTCGCCATTTTCCTTGCAACCCACCAAATTGTATTTGCTAACCGTTCGTTATTTAACTAGTGCATGTATGTGTTATTTACTGTGTTTCTATTATAACAAACAACTATTGTGTTCGCCTTAAAATATATGACTTGTGAAATAGCTTCGGCTGACGTATCATCAATAAAGATTATTATTATTATTGGTTCATTAATTTCGCTAAATTCGATAGTCTGTGCATAATGGTCAGAAAGATGCAGGTCTATGGTATTTCCTGTGTATTCATCTTCTGTTAGGTTCGTCTATGCACGACCCCGTTATTCTCGTTACTCTGGAGTTTTCTCGCATTGACACATGCAGCCTAAAGCTATGTAAGATGTCTTCAAACAGTATTGACTCTTTGAAAGCGCTATTAATGTTTATGTTGAAATCACCCGCAATAAAAATTCTTTTGCGGTAAATATCCGTTTCGATCATTTCCAATAAACGTTCAAGTTTTTGTAAAAACACATCTACATCTTCATTGGGTGATTTTCAAAAAGGAAAAAATTTTGTTGACATACAATTTCAAGTAAGGTGATGAATGAATTAATTTCTATGAAGCTTAGGTTTAAATTATGAAAGTTATTTATTAGATAATGTTTAATGATTTGAAGTGAAGTTTCTATGGGTATGTTAGTGTATAAGTTTTTTATGTCTAGTGAAATTAGTTTGTGTTTATCGGTAATGTGTATCGTTTTTAGTCTTTCAATAAGTTGTGAAGAGTTTTTGATGTTGTGTGAAAATTGGTTTTGGAATGTTTTATATAAATAATTTTGTAATGTTTTGGCAATTTTACTGGAAGGTGTATTGTAGTTGGCAATGATGGGTCTGATACTTTTATCTTCTTTATGTAATTTGATTAGACTTTTGAGAGTTGGAGTAAGAGGGTTCATGACTATGGAGTTGTATGTGTTTATATTAAAAGTTGTTAATTCATTATGATGATCTTTGATGTATTTCTTTATTCTATTATTAAAGTTGGTGGCGGGATTTTTAGCTATAGGAGTAATGTTATTTTCTTTAAAAAAATCTTTAGTTTTATCTGTGTAGGAATTTTTGTTCATTATTACGTATCCTGCGTTTTTATCGCCCATCGTAACTATGATTTGGTTATCAATAAGTTTTTGTTTAAGAGATTTAATGTTTCGACGAATGGAGTGGAGTTTGTACATTTTGTTTTGTTTATCATTGATGTTGTCTATAATGTCATTATTTTCAAGAATGATTTGTTTCACGTTAGCGTCATTTAACAACTGTGATTCTATTTTAATGGCAAGATTTACAGGTCTTATGCTCCTGGGCACAGAGAATTTATGGTTTAAGTTGAATATATCAAGTTCTTCAGGTGAAAATTCGATGTTACTTAGATTAATAAAATTAGAAGCAAATGAAATGTTGTTTAAATTATTTAATTTTATGATACTTATGGGTTTGTTATGATCTGAATTGTTATGTTTTGAATTCTCTTTATAGTGAAGGTTTCTTCCCCAGGAGCAAGAGATTCTGGTACAAAGGTTTTTTTGAAACTAGTAGTCTGTTATTATTGTTATTGGATAATTTTGAACTGATATTTTTATTCTTTATAATGTGAGTATTATTTATTTTATCTATCCAGTTTGTGTTGTTTTGTTTCTTTACTCCTCATTGTGCCTCATTGTGCTATGATCTTCAAGTTATATCATCATATTCTATTGGATGTAGAGTTGTGGAGAGTTTTCTGTGTATAAATTTTAGAAGTGAGTCCTATTGTGAAAGTTTTTTAAATTGTATTCTGATGTTCTTCTTTATTAATTTTCTTTCTATGTCTACTTGTTGATTCTTGAATATTTTTGGTACTTTGATTTTGAATACTTTCAGTGTTACGTTAAGATGGATGGCTCCATGAAGGAAGTTAATGGTGTCCTTGGAGTTCTCTCGTTTTTTCATAGTACTTCTCATGGTTCGAATCAAAACGGATAACTCCGCATTAAGTAAATAAATGTTTATTCAATAAAACAAAATATTTCTGTGCAACAGTGTTTCAGGTTATATTTCAGCCTTTATCAAGCACGATTATGAAATAGAAAGAAAATAATATATTTTACATAAAATTAGTAACAGGTGCCATTTTGTAATTTATTAAAAATTCTTTTTGAAAAGTCTAGTCTTAAGTCTTCTAGAAGCAGTATCAAGTTTTCCAGGGACAGTTTCAAGTCTCCTAAAAGCAGTGTCAAGGCTTGTGGAAGTAGGTCAATTCTTTTGGAAGCAGTGTCAAGTCTTCCAGAGACAGTATTGAGTCTTGTGGAAGCAGTTCAAGTCTTCTGGAAGCATTTCGAGCCATTTGCAAGTATTCATTCAGGGAAGTGTAACGAAATGAAAATATCCATTCAATGGCAAGGAGGTGTAATTTAAAGTAATTTTTTGACTTGATGTTGCCTCTGCAAGACTTGAAATGATTCCAGAAGACTTCAAAATACTTCCACAACGCTTGATACTGCCTCTGCAAGGCTTGAAATGATTCCAGAAGACTTGAAATACTTCAACAAGACTTGATATTATCTTTGCAAGACTTAAAATGATTTCAGAACGCTTGAAATATTTCCATAAGACTTGATATTGCCTCTGCAAGACTTGAAATGATTCCAGAAGACTTCAAAATACTTCAACAAGACTTGATATTACCTCTGTAAGACTTGAAATGATTCCAGAAGTTTTGAAATACTTCAACAAAACTTGGTACTGTCTCTGCAAGACTTAAAATGATTCTAGAAGACTTGAAATACTTCAACGAGACTTGATATTACCTCTGCAAGACCTGACATAATTCCAGAAGAATTGAAATACTTCAACAAGACTTGATATTACTTCTGTAAGACTTGAAATGATTCCAGAAGTTTTGAAATACTTCAACAAGACTTGGTATTGCCTCTGGAAGACTTAAAATGATTCTAGAAGACTTGAAATACTTCAACAAGACTTGACATTGCCTCTGCAAAACTTGAAATGATTCCAGAATGCTTGAAATACTTCCTCAAGACTTGATATTGCCTTTGCAAGACTTTAAATGATACCGGAAGGCTTGAAATACTTCAACAAGACTTGATATTGCCTCTACAAGGCTTGAAATGATTCCAGAAGACTTGAAATATTTCCACGAGACTTGATATTGCCTCTGCAAGATTTGAAATGATTTCAGAAGACTTGAAATACTTCAACGAGATTTGATATTGCCTCTGCAAGACCTGACATAATTCCAGAAGAATTGAAATACTTCAACAAGACTTGATATTACCTCTGTAAGACTTGAAATGATTCCAGAAGTTTTGAAATACTTCAATAAAACTTGGTACTGTCTCTGCAAGACTTAAAATGATTCTAGAAGACTTGAAATACTTCAACAAGACTTGATATTGCCTCTGCAAGATTTGAAATGATTCCAGAAGACTTGAAATACTTCCTCAAGACTTGATATTGCCTCTGCAAGACTTGAAATGATTCCAGAAGACTTCAAAATACTTCAACAAGACTTGATATTACCTCTGTAAGACTTGAAATGATTCCAGAAGTTTTGAAATACTTCAATAAAACTTGGTACTGGCTCTGCAAGACTTAAAATGATTCTAGAAGACTTGAAATACTTCAACGAGACTTGATATTACCTCTGCAAGACCTGACATAATTCCAGAAGAATTGAAATACTTCAACAAGACTTGATATTACTTCTGTAAGACTTGAAATGATTCCAGAAGTTTTGAAATACTTCAACAAGACTTGGTATTGCCTCTGGAAGACTTAAAATGATTCTAGAAGACTTGAAATACTTCAACAAGACTTGACATTGCCTCTGCAAAACTTGAAATGATTCCAGAATGCTTGAAATACTTCCTCAAGACTTGATATTGCCTTTGCAAGACTTTAAATGATACCGGAAGGCTTGAAATACTTCAACAAGACTTGATATTGCCTCTACAAGGCTTGAAATGATTCCAGAAGACTTGAAATATTTCCACGAGACTTGATATTGCCTCTGCAAGATTTGAAATGATTTCAGAAGACTTGAAATACTTCAACGAGATTTGATATTGCCTCTGCAAGACCTGACATAATTCCAGAAGAATTGAAATACTTCAACAAGACTTGATATTACCTCTGTAAGACTTGAAATGATTCCAGAAGTTTTGAAATACTTCAATAAAACTTGGTACTGTCTCTGCAAGACTTAAAATGATTCTAGAAGACTTGAAATACTTCAACAAGACTTGATATTGCCTCTGCAAGATTTGAAATGATTCCAGAAGACTTGAAATACTTCCTCAAGACTTGATATTGCCTCTGCAAGACTTGAAATGATTCCAGAAGACTTCAAAATACTTCAACAAGACTTGATATTACCTCTGTAAGACTTGAAATGATTCCAGAAGTTTTGAAATACTTCAATAAAACTTGGTACTGGCTCTGCAAGACTTAAAATGATTCTAGAAGACTTGAAATACTTCAACGAGACTTGATATTACCTCTGCAAGACCTGACATAATTCCAGAAGAATTGAAATACTTCAACAAGACTTGATATTACTTCTGTAAGACTTGAAATGATTCCAGAAGTTTTGAAATACTTCAACAAGACTTGATATTACTTCTGTAAGACTTGAAATGATTCCAGAAGTTTTGAAATACTTCAACAAGACTTGGTATTGCCTCTGGAAGACTTAAAATGATTCTAGAAGACTTGAAATACTTCAACAAGACTTGATATTGCCTCTGCAAAACTTGAAATGATTCCAGAATGCTTGAAATACTTCCTCAAGACTTGATATTGCCTTTGCAAGACTTTAAATGATACCGGAAGGCTTGAAATACTTCAACAAGACTTGATATTGCCTCTACAAGGCTTGAAATGATTCCAGAAGACTTGAAATATTTCCACGAGACTTGATATTGCCTCTGCAAGATTTGAAATGATTCCAGAAGACTTGAAATACTTCAACGAGATTTGATATTGCCTCTGCAAGACCTGACATAATTCCAGAAGAATTGAAATACTTCAACAAGACTTGATATTACTTCTGTAAGACTTGAAATGATTCCAGAAGTTTTGAAATACTTCAACAAGACTTGGTATTGCCTCTGGAAGACTTAAAATGATTCTAGAAGACATGAAATACTTCAACAAGACTTGATATTTCCTCTGCAAGACTTCAAATGATACCAGAAGGCTTGAAATACTTCAACAAGACTTGATATTGCCTCTGCAAGGCTTGAAATGATTGCAAAAGTCTTGAAATACTTCAACAAGACTTGATATTGCTTCTACAAGACTTGAAATGATTCCAGAAGACTTGAAATACTTCTACGAGACTAGATATTGCCTCTGCAAAACCTGAAATGGTTCCAGAAGACTTGAAATACTTCAACAAGACTTGATATTGCCTCTGCAAGACCTGAAATGATTCCAGAAGACTTGAAATACTTCAACAAGAATTGATGTTGCCTCTGCAAGACTTGAAATGATTCCAGAAGACTTCAAAATAATTCCACAAGACTTGATACAGCCTCTGCAAGGCTTGAAATGATTCCAGAAGACTTGAAATACTTCAACAAGACTTGATATTGCCTTTGGAAGACTTAAAATGATTCCAGAACGCTTGAAATGCTTTATATTGAGTGAATAATTAGTATTTGGAATAATAATAGCTTAAAAATCAAAATAATTTATAGTCTGTGGGATGGTAATAGCTTATGCTGTTAACAAGTTTGAAGACTTCAAAGCGATGAGCAGCACTTTGGAAATATAACAGCTCATGCCGCCAACAAGTTGGCAGACTTCAAGCTGACGAGCAGAACTATGGAGACACAAGCACTCATAGTGTACAGTATTTGAAACAGTAAGTTGACAAATATCAAATTGATGAGCATGATTTTGGAGACATAATAGCTCTAGCTGCCAACAAGTTAGCAGTTGTTGAAAAGATGTGCAGTGTTTGGAACAGTTCTAACTCATGTTCCTAGCAGGTTAACAGACTTCCAAATGATGAGTAGGACTTTGGAGGTATAAATACTCACACTGCCAACATGTTGGCCCTCATTAAGATAACATACAGTATCCAAAAGTAAAATCTATGAAGAAAATACATAAGAAATATGCTTATTATGCACTATTATTTCTAATAATTCGATGCTTTCCGCGTTATATGGAAACCGCGTTCTAAGAGTTTAATAATAAATTTTACAAAATCAATAGCAAACGCTGTGTGGTTGGGTTACCAACATTTCACAAATGAGCAAAGGTGACTCACAAAAAAAATGATTGGAGTGATTATGGATAAACATTCCAAGTCTTCTAGAAACAGCATCAAGTCTTCTGAAAGTGTTTCAAGTCTTCTAGATGCAGTATCAGGTGCTCTGCAATCACTTTAAATCTGCTGGACACATTTCAAATCTTCTTGAAGCACTATCAAATGTTCTGGAAGCATTTCAAGCCTTTCATAGATAATATCAATTCTTCTAGACGCAGTATTAAGTCTTATAGAAGCATTTCAAGTCTTTTAGAGACGATATCAAGTCTTCTGGAAGAATTTCAAGCCTTCCTTGGATATAATCAAGTCTTTTGGAATCATTTCAAGACTTCTGGAAACAGAGTCAAGTGTTCTAGAAGTATTTCACATCATTTGGAAACAATATCAAGTCTTGTGGAAGCATTTCAAGACTTCCATAGACAATATCAAATCTTCTAGAAATAATATCAAGTCTTCTAGAAGCAATATCATATCTTCTGGAAGCATTTCAAGTATTCTGGAAGCATTTGAAGTTTTTTGGAAGCCATATCAAATTTTCTAGAAGCAGTGCCAAGTTTTCTAAAAAGTTTTAAATCTTTTGGAAGCAGTATCAAGTCTTCTAATAGCAGTACCAGGTCTTCTGGAAGCAATATTAGGTTATTTAGAAGCAGTTTCTTTCTTGTGGAAGCATTTTACGACTTCCATAAATAATATCAATTATTCTAGAAGCAGTATTAAGTCCTCTACAAACATTTTAAGTCTCCTGGAAGTATTTCAAGTTTTATAGAAGCAACTTCAAGTTTTCTGGAAGTATTTCATCTTTTCCAGAGACAACATCAACTCAACAAAAATATTTTGGAGGCGTTTCAAGTCTTCTAGGAGTAATATCAAATCTTTTAGAAGCACTTCAAAGGAAGATCAAATCTTCTGGAAATCTTTTAGAAGCATTTCAAATCTCCTAGGAGTACTTTATGTCTTCTAGAAGGATTTCAAGTCTTTCAGAGGCAACTGTCAAGTCATCTAGAAGCATAAAGTCTTCTTAACAATGCTAGAAGCAGTATTCAGTTCTTCTAAAGGAGGTGTAATTTAAAGTAATTTTTTAACAATTACATTCTTTATTGATATAAATAATCTCACAGCGTTCATATAAAAATGTGTTTCGATTTGAATTGATTAACCGGAGGAGAAAATGAACTAAAAATAAATAAATATCACCTACGATCTAACGAAATCAACATATTCAAATAATTAACGTAAATTAAGAAAGAACGAAAATACATAACCTTAAAAAATAGAGGCTATGTTTCTTTTTAATAACTATCTTTTTAATCTATTTAAAGTTGTTAAATGTAGAGATCACTATAAAAAAATTAGTTATAACGTTCTTTTTAGTAATAATTAATTAAAAAAAAAACATTGAAGTGTGTTAAAAGAAAATTAATCTAGCATCTGTCGGACTTTGCTCCATGGGGCAATACGGACATTTCATTCTACAACCATTTAATTAATCAATTTATATTAATAAAAAATAATTACTTACTTATTTCCACTGCAAAGCTTATTTAAAGCATCCCGAGATATAACGTGCCCGCAAATTAACCGCATCGGAGGGTTATTTTCCGTCGATTGTTGCCTCAAAATGGGGCAAGCAAACATCGAGTGATATCTACTATCGTTCCCCAAATCGATTTCAATCTAAAACAAAATCTTTTAATTAAAAAATTAATTTTCGAATCAATCTTACGGGTAATTCATCTTTTCCGTTCCAAATAGCCGCAACTTGGCGCTCCTTCATGATATGTTTGATGTTTAATAAAGCCGGGATGGCCTTACACCCCGCGTTAACGCAAGTCGATAAAGGACTATTCACACTAACCCCTAATAAAGAACAAGCATCTTTCGTAAAAATATCGTAAACATCCATCCATCTATCCGGATCTAAAAGACAACTATACGGGGATCTATTAATATCATTCCGAACATACAACATCATCCCCATTAAAGTTTGGATCTCTTTTTCGTGTTTATAAGCGAACGGTTTAAAAAAAGTCCTCGCGTAATTAATCGCCTCGGTTTCGTTGGCAGGACCGTTTCTTAAAATCTCAATGTATTTTAAACGATGTAATTGGAATTCTAAAGAAGAATTTTGCGCCTCTAAATTATCTCGATGTGCGACGGCCCAAGCTAAAGCGGGTTGCAAATTTTTCTCCCTCAAACTTTCCAAGATATGATTTAACTCGGTGAATGGTTCGTTTTCGTTTAATTCGACTTCAACGCTTGATTCTTTAGCAAGTTCTTGAGCCACGTCTTTCATTCCTTGCCGATAAAAATGTTGGCAAATGATTTTATTTAACAATTCGATTTTTTGTGGGGTGTTAAATGAATCTTCTTTAGTGGCGCCTGCGAAATCTTGAATGAAATGCTTGTCGATTACTTTTCCTACTCGGGAAACGGTCGCGTGGAGGTCTTTGTGGTCGGCTGATAACATCGAGATGGTTTCTTTGACTTTTATCGTGGCTTGCTTTAAGGTGTCGACTTGGATCGGGGTTAATTCGTGGTTTGATGGTGCTGGGGAGAAAAAAGTCTTTGTTTGAATAACAACAATGACCTCAAAGAACTTACCATTATCAATTTGGTGTTTTAAACTCTGTATGTATTGAACTAGCTCTCCCAAAGTTCTGTTTGCGTGTTCTCCGATGCTCTCGAATTTCGACAATATCTTGTCGACTTCTTTTTCGACGGCACAGCAAGCTTCCATCGTCTTTTTTACCTTTATTATGATTATGAACTTTTCATCAACAACTGTCAATCTAGCAAAGGATTTTGACGTTTACTACGTAGGAATCTGTAATTTTAGTCTCTTAATAAATCATACTAAAAGATGGCGCTTTTAAACCATTAAAACCAAGTTTAAATGCAGATTTAAGTTTCAATTAAATTGGGGTATTCAATCTTTTTTTCTATTTTTTTTAAATTGTGCAAAGCGGAAACCAAAAAAAATCTATCCCCAAAGTTGCCCCTAAGTTACTTATCGGTTTTCATTAAGCTAAAAATTCTCTAAACGAAATTTTCGATTAGAGAATTGATATCCAAGTTCCATTGGAGAACTTAACTTATTACTGTTGTTAACTACGTGCTGTGTTTAAACCCATCAAATTTGATATAAAGTAGAAGATGAGTGATGAAGAAAAAGAAAATAATGCAAACATAGAAACTGAGGATTTGATAATGCCTCTGCAAGATTTGAAATGATTCTAAAAGACTTGAAATACTTCCAAGAGACTTGATATTGTCTCTGCAAGACTTGAAATGATTCTAAAAGACATGAAATACTTCCAAGAGACTTGATATTGTCTCTGCAAGACTTGAAATGATTCCTGAAGACTTGAAATACTTCCACAAGAGTTGATATTGCCTCTGCAAGACTTGAAATGATTCCTGAAGACTTGAAATACCTCAACAAGAGTTGATATTGCCTCTGCAAGACTTGAAATGGTTCCAAAAGTTTTGAAATACTCCAAAAAGGCTTGATATTGCCTCTGCAAGACTTGAAATGATTCCAGAATACTTGAAATACTTCCACGAGACTTGATATTGCTTCTGCAAAACTTGAGATAATCCCAGAATACTTGAAATGGTTCCAAAAGTTTTGAAATACTCCAAATAGACTTGATATTGCCTCTGCAAGACTTGAAATGGTTCCAAAAGTTTTGAAATACTCCAAAAAGATTTGATATTGCCTCTGCAAGACTTGAAATGATTCCAGAATACCTGAAATACTTCAACAAGATTTGATTTTGCCTCTGCAAGGCTTCAAATGATTCCAGAAGACTTGAGATACTTCAATGGGACTTGAAATATTTCAACCAGACTTGATATTGCCTCTACAGGACTTGAAATGATTCCAGAAGACTTGAAATACTTCAACAAAACTTGACATTGCCTCCGCAAGACTTGAAATGATTCTAGAAGTTTTGAAATACTTCAACAAGACTTGATATTGCGTCTGCAAGACTTGAAATGATTCCAGACTACTTGAAATACTTCCACGAGACATGATATTGCCTCTACAAGACTTGAAATGATTCCAGAAGACTTAAAATACTTCAACGAGACTTGAAATATTTCAACAAGACTTGATATTGCCTCTGCACGACTTGAAATGATTCCAGAATACCTGAAATACTTCAACAAGACTTGATTTTGCCTCTGCAAGGCTTCAAATGATTCCAGAAGACTTGAAATACTTCAACGGGACTTGAAATATTTCAACCAGACTTGATATTACCTCTACAAGACTTGAAATGATTCCAGAAGACTTGAAATACTTCAACAAAACTTGACATTGCCTCCGCAAGACTTGAAATGATTCTAGAAGTTTTGAAATACTTCAACAAGACTTGATATTGCGTCTGCAAGACTTGAAATGATTCCAGACTACTTGAAATACTTCCACGAGACATGATATTGCCTCTACAAGACTTGAAATGATTCCAGAAGACTTCAAATACTTCAACAAGACTTAATCTTGCCTCTGCAAGACTTGAAATGATTCCAGAAGACTTAAAATACTTCAACGAGACTTGAAATATTTCAACAAGACTTGATATTGCCTCTGCACGACTTGAAATGATTCCAGAATACCTGAAATACTCCAAAAAGACTTGATATTGCCTCTGCAAGACTTGAAATGGTTCCAAAAGTTTTGAAATACTCCAAAAAGATTTGATATTGCCTCTGCAAGACTTGAAATGATTCCAGAATACCTGAAATACTTCAACAAGACTTGATTTTGCCTCTGCAAGGCTTCAAATGATTCCAGAAGACTTGAAATACTTCAACGGGACTTGAAATATTTCAACCAGACTTGATATTGCCTCTACAAGACTTGAAATGATTCCAGAAGACTTGAAATACTTCAACAAAACTTGACATTGCCTCCGCAAGACTTGAAATGATTCTAGAAGTTTTGAAATACTTCAACAGGACTTGATATTGCGTCTGCAAGACTTGAAATGATTCCAGACTACTTGAAATACTTCCACGAGACATGATATTGCCTCTACAAGACTTGAAATGATTCCAGACTACTTGAAATACTTCCACGAGACATGATATTGCCTCTACAAGACTTGAAATGATTCCAGAAAACTTGAAATACTTCAACAAGACTTGATCTTGCCTCTGCAAGACTTGAAATGATTCCAGAAGACTTAAAATACTTCAACGAGACTTGAAATATTTCAACGAGACTTGATATTGCCTCTGCAAGACTTGAAATGATTCCTGAAAACTAGAAATACTTTCACAAGAGTTGATATTGCCTCTGCAAGACTTGAAATGTTTCCTGAAGACTTGAAATACCTCCACAAGAGTTGATATTGCCTCTGCAAGACTTGAAATGGCTCCAAAAGTTTTGAAATACTCCAAAAAGACTTGATATTGCCTCTGCAAGACTTGAAATGATTCCAGAATACTTGAAATACTTCCACGAGACTTGATATTGCTTCTGCAAAACTTGAAATGATTCCAGAATACTTGAAATACTTCCACGAGACTTGATATTGCTTCTGCAAGACTTTAAATGGTTCCAAAAGTTTTGAAATACTCCAAAAAGACTTGATATTGCCTCTGCAAGACTTGAAATGGTTCCAAAAGTTTTGAAATACTCCAAAAAGATTTGATATTGCCTCTGCAAGACTTGAAATGGTTCCAGAATACCTGAAATACTTCAACAAGACTTGATTTTGCCTCTGCAAGGCTTCAAATGATTCCAGAAGACTTGAAATATTTCAACGAGACTTGATATTGCCTCTGCAAGACTTGAAATGAATCCAAAGCACTTATAATACTTCCACGAGACCTGATATTGCCGCTGTAAGACTTGAAATGATTTCAGAACGCTTGAAATATATCCACGAGACTTGATATTGCCTCTGCAAGACTTAAAATGATTCTTGAAGTCTTGAAATACTTCAACAAGACTTGATATTGCCTTTGCAAGACTTAAAATGATTCCAGAAGTTTTGAAATACTTCAACAAGACTTGATATTGCCTCTGCAAGACTTGAAATGAATCCAAAACACTTATAATACTTCCACGAGAACTGATATTACCCCTACAAGACTTGAAATGATTCTACAAGGTTTGAAATAATTCCAGAACGCATTGTCTTTGCAAGACTTGAAATGATTCCAGAATACTTGAAATACTTCCACGAGACTTGATATTACCTCTACAAGACTTGAAATGATTCCAGAATACTTGAAATACTTCCACGAGAATTGACATTGCCTTTGCAAAACTTGAAATGATTCCAGAATACTTGAAGTACTTCCACAAGACTTGATTTTGCCTCTGCAAGGCTTCAAATGATTCCAGAAGACTTGAAATATTTCAACGAGACTTGATATTGCCTCTGCAAGACTTGAAATGATTCCACAAGGCTTGAAATACTCCACAACACTTGATATTGTCTTTGCAAGACTTGAAATGATTCCAGAATACTTGAAATACTTCCACGAGACTTGATATTGCATTTGCAAGATTTGAAATAATTCCAGAATACTTGAAATACTTCCACGAGAATTGACATTGCCTTTGCAAGACTTGAAATGATTCCAGAATACTTGAACTACTTCCACGAGACTTGATATTGTCTCTGCAAGATTTGAAATGATTCCAGAAGACTTGAAATACTTTCACGAGACTTGATATTGCCTCTACAGGACCTGACATCATTCCAGAAGAATTGAAATACTTCAACAAGACTTGATATTACCTCTGTAATACTTGAAATGATTCCAGAAATTTTGGAATACTTCAACAAGACTCGGTATTGCCTTTGCAAGACTTAAAATGATTCTAGAAGACTTGGAATACTTCAAGAAGACTTGATATTGCCTCTGCAAGACTTGAAATGATTCTAGAAGACTTGAAATACTTCAACAAAACTTGACATTGCCTCCGCAAGACTTGAAATGATTCTAGAAGTTTTGAAATACTTCAACAGGACTTGATATTGCGTCTGCAAGACTTGAAATGATTCCAGACTACTTGAAATACTTCCACGAGACATGATATTGCCTCTACAAGACTTGAAATGATTCCAGAAAACTTGAAATACTTCAACAAGACTTGATCTTGCCTCTGCAAGACTTGAAATGATTCCAGAAGACTTAAAATACTTCAACGAGACTTGAAATATTTCAACGAGACTTGATATTGCCTCTGCAAGACTTGAAATGATTCCTGAAAACTAGAAATACTTTCACAAGAGTTGATATTGCCTCTGCAAGACTTGAAATGATTCCTGAAGACTTGAAATACCTCCACAAGAGTTGATATTGCCTCTGCAAGACTTGAAATGGTTCCAAAAGTTTTGAAATAGTCCAAAAAGACTTGATATTGCCTCTGCAAGACTTGAAATGATTCCAGAATACTTGAAATACTTCCACGAGACTTGATATTGCTTCTGCAAAACTTGAAATGATTCCAGAATACTTGAAATACTTCCACGAGACTTGATATTGCTTCTGCAAGACTTTAAATGGTTCCAAAAGTTTTGAAATACTCCAAAAAGACTTGATATTGCCTCTGCAAGACTTGAAATGGTTCCAAAAGTTTTGAAATACTCCAAAAAGATTTGATATTGCCTCTGCAAGACTTGAAATGGTTCCAGAATACCTGAAATACTTCAACAAGACTTGATTTTGCCTCTGCAAGGCTTCAAATGATTCCAGAAGACTTGAAATATTTCAACGAGACTTGATATTGCCTCTGCAAGACTTGAAATGATTCCACAAGGCTTGAAATACTCCACAACACTTGATATTGTCTTTGCAAGACTTGAAATGATTCCAGAATACTTGAAATACTTCCACGAGACTTGATATTGCATTTGCAAGACTTGAAATAATTCCAGAATACTTGAAATACTTCCACGAGAATTGACATTGCCTTTGCAAGACTTGAAATGATTCCAGAATACTTGAACTACTTCCACGAGACTTGATATTGCCTCTGCAAGATTTGAAATGATTCCAGAAGACTTGAAATACTTTCACGAGACTTGATATTGCCTCTACAGGACCTGACATCATTCCAGAAGAATTGAAATACTTCAACAAGACTTGATATTACCTCTGTAATACTTGAAATGATTCCAGAAATTTTGGAATACTTCAACAAGACTCGGTATTGCCTTTGCAAGACTTAAAATGATTCTAGAAGACTTGAAATACTTCAAGAAGACTTGATATTGCCTCTGCAAGACTTGAAATGATTCTAGAAGACTTGAAATACTTCAACAAGACTTGATATTGCCTCTGCAAGACTTGAAATGATTCCAGAACGCTTGAAATGCTTCCATAAGACTTGATATTGCCACTGTAAGACTTGAAATGATTCCAGAAGACTTGAAATACTTCAACGAGACTTGAAATTCCCTCTGCAAGACTTGAAATGATTCCAGAACGCTTGAAATACTTCCCCAAAACTTGATATTGCCTTTGCAAGACTTGAAATGATTCCAGAAGACTTGAAATACTTCAACCAGACCTGATATTGCCTCTGAAAGACTTGAAATACTTCCACGAGACTTGATATTGCCTCTGCAAGACTTGAGAAGATTCCAGAAGTCTTAAAATACTTCAACAAGATTTGATATTGCCTATGCAAGACTTTAAATGATTCCACAGAGCTTGAAATACTTTCATGAGACTTGATATTGCCACTGCAAGACTTGAAATACTTCTACGAGACTTGATATTGTCTCTGCAAGACTTGAAATGATTCCAGGAGACTTCAATTACTTCCACGAGACTTTATATTGCCTCTACAAGACTTGAAATGATTCAAGAAGACTTAAAATACTTCAACAAGACTTGATATTGCCTCTACAAGACTTGAAATGATTCCAAAATACTTGAAATACTTCCACGAGACTTGACATTGCTTCTGCAAAACTTGAAATGATTCCATAATACTTGAAATACTTGCACGAGACTTGATATTGCCTCTGCAAGACTTGAAATGATCCGTGAAGACTTGAAATACTTCCACAAGAGTTGATATTGCCTTGTGTTAATTCTATTTAAAGGAAACTTGTCCCGTTCAATACATCGACTTGCGCAACAATGAAATCAAAGCTATCGACGATAACTTTTTAAACACTTTTAATCGAATAATCGGTTTGCGTTTAGAGGGGAATCCTTGGAGGTGCGATTGCAATTTGGCGGAATTTCGCAAAAATTTAAATAGTAAGAGTATGATTATACTGGATACGTGATGTGAAGAACCGAAGGAGCTTCGAGGACGACTTTGGATTGAAGAGGTTACATTTCCTTGCAGTCCTACTATTTTAGAATCAACTGCGGTTGCTTCAGGAGACAATATTTCTGTTAATTACACGATAACTTGCAAAGTTAAAGGTCAGCCATTGCCGGATATAACTTGGGTCACAAAGGGGAGGATAATCGATAGGGACCCAACACAAAACCTTACAAAATATATAATCACTACATCAAACGAAGGGCAACGAAGGGCCAAGAGATCAAGGCATCGGTAGAGGTGAGTGGTTGAAAATTACCTTGAAAATTAATATTAATATTGAATTATCTGTTGCAGAGTGGCGTGTTTTTTACCATCGCCGGGCCTTCCATCGCCGGGTCCTCCACCTCCGGCTCCTCCACCCAACGTTCGCCCTTGGAGTCGCGGAAAAGGCGGCCCTACAAGAAGAGGTATCGCGATTTGCCACCGCGAGAACAAGGGCAACGAAGGGCCAAGAGACCAAGGCATCGGTAGAGGTGAGTCTAATCTTCCCTTCATAAATAAAAAATGGAGTCGAAATTGTTGATCCTAGGTCTTTAAGAGCTTTTACATTTGCAGTTCCAAGGTCGCATATTGTAGCCATAACAGGGATTTTATGTTTAAACATATTAAATAACACCTCTTTCAATAAACCTTTTAGTCTGCTCGAATTAACGCCCCCTTGACTAAAATAAAACGTCAGTGGTTGTTTCCATGGTTTATTAATCCCCTGAGCCATAAATACAATAACATAATTGGCTACATTTTCGCTTCTTTCACTACCATAATCTTCAACCCCTTCCAAAGAATCCGTTTTGCTATTGTATTGCAAATGTTCTTTAATTGCCATTTCATCAAAAACCAATGAGCAAAGCCTTTCATGTTCTGGTAATTTTGCCAAGCAAGCACCCAAATGTGCAAAAATGTGGTCGTTAATTCCAACGTTGAATGGAATTTTATCCAATAGAGTCATTAGCGTACGTTGTGATGGGAGTGCAAACAAGCGTTGTAAAAATTTGTAACACTTGGGGCTCTTCTTATATATAGCCAAACACATGATCTTATCATCGAGTGTCCATCTTCGACCATGACTAGAGCGTTTACCGCATCTTATTTGAGAAATAAATAGTCGAGCAGCTGTATTAGACATACCTGTATAAAGAAATGATTATTTAAACATAGTCTAATTGAAATACATATGGCTGCAATATATTTAGAATATAGTTTGATCTAAAAGCTTCACTAAATAAAAACGAGTGAAAAGCTAAAAGTTTGAGCGCTACAGACAGATTAGTTAACTTATTTCCATTAAACAGCAATGCAAATTAAAGATGTCTCAAATGTAATTGTTTAATTTATGAGCAGAAATAGGGTTTAATAGGATTAATGAGAATTTGTATTAAATATGAACAACATTAAAATTAAAATGTTGACAGTATGTAAATTATAGGTGAGATCTGATAAGAAATTATTAGCTATTGATGATATTTCAATATCAGATGAATGATTATCTATTGTTAAAATAATACTTATTAAAAGTAACATAAATTGCAAATCTACCTAACACAATTAATTTATTTAGAAACAAAATATCTAAACATAAATGTAATTCAGGAGGTATCTTTTGTAATTATTAATTTTTTAATAAGTTTTGAATGAAAAAGATAAAAAGATGACGATTAAATTCGAATGACAAAGTGTTAAAATCTCTTTCCATTTTGTTTCTACTACGTTGTCAAATGTGTGTTTTGTGAAAATATGATATTATAAAAATGTAAAAAACGAACGTTAAAGCTACAGAAACTAATTTAACCAAACAACTAGTTTCAAAATTATTTTTTTACTAAATCAAAATCAATAGATATTGAACATTAATCATTATGTATGACCAAATTATCCGAACTTAGAGAATCAACATGGTATAATGTTAAAGTTAAAATGTAACTTTAACATTTTCGCTTTAGAATTGAATTGAAGAATGTCGCCACATATAGATTATCCGCCTATTTCTGGATATGTGACCTTATTTTAGTCCATTCTATGACTGTAATAAATTTTTACCAAATTAATTGTGTTACTTGTTAGTCATGCTTTTAAGTTCTTAGTTCGTCAGTTATCATAATAATGGTTTGCATTGCTTTAACTATGATCACAATTAATTATGAAATTTAAACATGTTACCTCAATTCATAATTAGATAATTGGAAAGTAAATACTATTACCTTTAAAAACCTGAGAAAAAGATTCTGGTTTATTCAACATATCTTTCAGCAATGTGCTTTTATTTTCATAATTCTTCTTTAGTCTCTGTATCTGTTTCTGTTTATTCTTTAGAATTCGTCGTAGTAATTTTTCCTTTGTTGTTGTACAAGGCTGGCTGTTTTTCAATACTGATTCTGCTGTTGAAGAGGAAGGTGTGGCATCGTCTTTCGTTACATTTAATTCCTATAAACGTATACAGTGTTATTTTATGCACAAATACCCACCTACACTACTAACAATAAGTAAAGAAAACATTTTCAATAAAAAAATGATAGTATATTAAAAAAGTAATAATAAGCACAGAAATTAATATTTGTTTAAGTTTACTGCTAAAGTGAAAATAAAAGTAAAACTTGCCACAACTGAATCTGTTACTTTAGCTATTTCCAGTTCAGGCTGTGTAGACGATTCACTAGTTACAATGTTAAAAATGTAATTTATATGTTAAAATACAATGCTTCGTAATTGCCTGGAAATTTTTGGGGTTACATATTTTTGTTATTTTTTTTTGGCACTTGGTCTTTGTTTTTATTTTAATAAGATTCAAGTACAAAATACCCCAGCGTGCCTAATTGAGGGTTAAGAATATTGTATAGAAATTATATTTCGAATTACCTGGTACTGTATTTTTTTTAGTTAACGTCTTTTTTATGTCATTTCTTATTGTTAAGTTATTTTCTTATTTATAATAAATGCTAATTATTATATAAAAATTAACCAGACAATATTATTATAATGGTACAACGCCTTTAAATTAAATTTGTTAAGTGTTAAAAAAATATCTTTATTAAATAAGAGTAATTCACTCCAACGTAATTAATGATTGATGGAAAATAAAATAAATGGGTTCGACCCATAGACAAAGAAAAGAATATAGATTGCGCTTTCTTATGCGCGTACGAAATAAAACTTAAGAGTTTTGGTCGCCGCCATTTTTATCCAATGTGACTGCAACAGGAATATATAAGCATATTGCTGTCTTCCTCAATTTAGGCCCGTTCCTACCAAATCGTTGATATCTATTAGATAAGCTGACTATAAGATAACGCTAAACTAATAGTTTACGGACTCGGCCGTACTACCACTTCAAGTTATCTCATAGATAGGATATCCTTAAGATATCTAAAGAATCTAGTGTTTTTATTTGAGGTGATTATTTAACCCTCGCAGTACTGACGTTTCGCCAACCGTTGCGGACGGTGCCTGGGTCAACCGAGACCCGAACAGTTTTTGTTTACGTAGAATATAAAAAATGAAGCTTTTGCCATTATGATTTTGACTTATTTTATTTTAAAGGTGAACTATTATTAGGGATATAAAATAATACATAAAAATAAAATTTTAAAAAAATTACATAAAAAATATTTATTCTAAATCATTACAATTTGTACACAAAATATTTTTTGTACATGTTGAATGTATATTACATACATATTTATGACAATCATCACATTTTGATTTATATTTATTGTCATTTCCAATACACAAGCTACATCTTGAGCGTTTTTCTAATGTTGTACTCATTTGTTTATTTATTTTTCGGCCTGTACTTTCGATGGCGTCCACAATGTGTCTCGAAAATATTACTGCATTGGTTTCAAATGCTCTAGCTCTAGAATCTATGTTTGCAGCAACTAACTGTTCAGACAAATTTTCTATAAATTGTTTTCTTCTTGATTTTATGTTACCAGTTGCCCAATCCGGATTTTCGAGTTGCCATAGTACAAATGCATTATAGGCTGCAATATCTATATAATGTAAAAAAAGCGACAAAGGCCAACGTCGCACAGTGGCTCAAAACATGAAAAAGTGACGCATAGAGGTAAAAAACAAATTTACCCCTAGGTAATTTTGGGAAAGCCCTTTTATAAATAACACTTTTTTCCAAGAAAAACCGATACCCAAAGTCAATTATATGCAAATCTACCTGAGTAAGATGGATTTGCCTTATCGCTTCATTAGCGCACATTAAGATAATTTTGTGACGTTTCGAGTGATAGTTATTTCTGAAGAAAATATGGAATCCAAGCGTTTAGGTAAGTATTATCATATGTATATAACAGTTTTTCAATTGATGCCTTGATTATCAGCTAACATTATGAAAAAGTGTATCATGAATTATGACAATTTTTAAGTTATAAACTGTAATAAGTCTCGACGCCCACCTATGCCCGCTTTGAATTTTCATCGTAAATATAGTTTAAAGTATTACGTACCTGGAGGTATATGATTTAGACCCACCATGATCCGCCTGTCGAAAATATGTTACATTTTAACACTACATATCCGTAAAATACGCAACTATTAGGAAATAAGTCATAATAAATGGTTACGCCAGCTTCAGCCCGCTGCAGTTATTGATTGTAAATATAATTTTGAGTATTATCTTATCAGTGGTGAATAATTTAAAACCATCTGGATCCAACTTTTGATTTATTTTATAGTGTTTCGCTGCAAATGCGATAAACTTTGGGAAGTGATTGTTTTCCGAAAATTAAGGTAGATGATTACAATATACAAGAACCACATGCACATCGACACCCCTAGGTAACTACAACCCTCAAAAGTTGGAAAAAAATTTGCTACAAATTTGTCATTCCCCGATATCATTAGAAATCTTTTCTCCTTTAATATAATCAACAAGTGAGATGATATTGATGTTCCGCTTCACACATTGCCACTATCACTGATCAAGTTATAGTAAGTATAGCTAACAGTTCATTAAATTTTTGGTAATAGTTTATTTCATATCATATCCTGTATAGTATAGTGCTATTATTTTTGCTAATGTATTTTTTTTATTACAGCTGAAATTACGCGTATAGATCTATGCAATAAATTTCTTAAGGGAGGTTTTAGTAATAGAACTGAAACAGAGGTATTTAACGAAATACTAACATACATGAACGGGCGCGGACTTTTTCCAAACGAAACCCAAATAAAATCTTTTTTAAAGAAATGGGTAGAAAAATGGAGAAATTCTGGATATTCTTGGGAAAAATTTGTTGCCAAAAATCAACTTTGGTTAGATGACAAACCATTTAACAAATTATGTGATGAGAATGTGTCAGAACCTGGACCTTCTGAGTCTAGAAACAAAGATTTCAAGAAATATAGGACCGACTTTTCAAGAAAAACATCACGCAAAGATACACTTGAAGATATTTTTAACAGATTCATGTTAACGTCTGATCCTTTATTTTTTAAAATATTCAGAGCATTTAATAGATCATCTGCAAAGAGTAAATCTTCAACAAAAAAACTACACATAAATGATACTGCTGATTTTGAAGATGCTCCTTTGATTGAATCGTATGATTCAGATTCTGATGACGACATACAATTCGATGAGGAAAGTTCCTTACCAGTCTTCGCAGAAGAATTTGAAGACACCATTTAATATAGTAAAGTATGTTTATTGAATTTAATAAACTGGTTGTATTTCATTTTTTTGTATATATATATATATATACCTATATATAATACCTACACATAACCAATTACCTATGCATAAATACATGTAGGTATACTTATCTTCTGCACCAATACATGTAGGTATATTATCTTCTATATACTATTCTCATTACATATCTTTTTTTTTATTTTATATCGTCCAAACTACTTGAATCTATTCTATGGAATATTTTATTCCTTTACTTTCTATTAGTTCCAATTACACAACAAGACCAAACTATGATGTCAGAATATTTTGGAGGGCCATAGAAACTACAATTTTAGAAATTTTACAATTTTACAATTCATTTTATTTATTTTTATTCTAATTTAGAGTGACAATTTTTATGAATAAAATTGGAGATGTGCTCAGATAAAGTACCTTCCGGTACACTTCCGGTTACGCGAATTGATTGAAATTTGATATTTGGATATTTTGCAAGATTATAATAGATCATACAAAATGGCATTCATCTACACCAATTTAAATTACAACTTTATATGAAAATGTGGAGGTGGGGTGTTCAGGTAAAGTGTCACTTCCGGTTAACTAATTTGGTCTAAATTTTGATACAAATCATCATATTTGTTATAATACCTATATACCAAATTTCATCAACGTAATAAATTTCTAAAGGTCTATGCGTCACTTTTTGCCATTTTGAACCACTGTGCATCGTGTACATCTCCGGCAAGTGTATTCTCTTAGAATTTTATCTAAAACATCCACTCCACTTTTTGTTGAATTGTAATAATTGATAATATTAGGTTTGTAATTATTATTTCGTCAGAAATAGCATGTTCTCGATGAACGCTCGAAAGTAAAACTACGCATTTTCTTGGTTTTGGGATATACGACACAAGTGTTAGATTTTCAGAAAATATAAAATCGGAAGAGAATTGAGCTCTTCCGGATATTGTTATCAAAGATTTTGGTAAATCCTTTCTATTTTTCCGCATTGTTCCCACTATAAATATGTTATCTTTGAGTAAATCCTCTGCAAGTGAGATATCCGTAAAAAAATTGTCGGTTGTGATAGTTCGATTAGATCCCTTCCAAAACTCTGAAAGAACTCTAACTACTCGTTGTCCTTGTCCTTTCTCCGGTGTGTTTCCGCATTTTCCTAAATACACTTCAAAATTACAACAATAATATGTAGTAGCGTCACATAGGGCCCATAATTTCAGCCCATATTTCCCCGGCTTGCTCGGTATATACACCTTGAATGGACATCTTCCTCGAAATATTACTAATTGTTCATCAATAGTGCCTACATTAGACGCTCGGTAATTATCTCTGCAATTTCTTGTTAAAATATTTGTAATGGTTCTCAAAGCTGCCAATTTATCGGTCATTTTTCTTTCTTCTCGTGTCTGAAAGTCGTCAAAATGCAAAAATCGTAAAATGTTTGTAAATCTATCACGAGACATAGATGCTCGATAAATTTGTCGACTATAAGCAATCTTTTTCTTCCATAGATCTTTTTTACTTTCACGTGATTCCCGAAAACGGCCAGTAATTAGTAAAATCCCAAAAAATGCCTTCAATTCAACACGGTCTACCGGCTTCCATATATTATTTGAAAACATTTCATAATATTTAACCGCTTTTTCATTTGTATAAGTAATTATAATGTCCATGATTTCATCATTTATAAATAAATCAAAACATTGTTCCATGGTTTCTACACCCTCAGAATTTGCTGTGAGTGTAGCATCATATTTACCAAATTCTGCATCTCTGTTTGTGGGGGAAATATATCTCCATGTTCGTCCACAAACATTTTGGTCTTTACAGTGTGACATGTTATTACTATTTTCACCACTAAACTCATCACTTTCATAATCTTCTTCTTCTGGTACTGCATCACTAAAAGTCAATGACGCACATTCATTATCAGAAGACACTTCATTGTTATAATCATCATTATTATTTACAAAATTAGCAAACATTTTATTTTTCGATGTAGATCGTTGCTCTAAAATACACCTTCTGTGAACTAAATCAAGAATTTAATGGCAATTGTATTGTCGCTATAGCCTCTTACACAGACAGACGCCTGGCGCTGTAAAGAAACGGTCGAGACATATTTTTTCGTCGGGACGTCCGTTTGACGCCGATCTAACTTAACGCACTCCTTGAGTAACGACAAATCTATTTATTACAATTTCTCGCAAAAATTTATTTGGGTCCAAATAGACCCAGGCACCGGAATACGAGGGTTAAGACGGCGATATCAGGCGTGCATTGAAGCCGGCGGGAGTGTTTTTGAACATCTGCTTTAGTATTTTTTTTTGTTCTGTTTTATTTATTACCATTTGTTTATAATTTTATTGTTCTTGTTCATATTTTTGTTAGAATTTTTATTATGTTCTTGTTTGTTGTTACCGCGAAAATTAAATTTATTGTTTTGGAAATTACATTCTTTTATTCAATTAAAATAAATTAACACTGGATTTAACTAAATCTACACTGAGAAATTTATGCAAATAATGGTTATTAGATCAGTTCGTTTTTCAATTGTCATCGCCTTCTCAGATCTTGCGGAATATGTTTTATTTGTTACGATTGAAATCAAAGCTTAACAGTATCGCGTATAACTCGAAAACAGTCAATGTTATCAAAATTTTCAAAGAGTGAAAAAAGTTTCGAAAATAAATTTTCTATTAAAAACTACAAAAATAAATGTAGGGTTACGAACAAACAAAAAAGTTCTGAGCAAACAAATTTTAGGAACACCCTGTATAACATGGTTGCCTTTATCCGGCCAAAGTCAAAATTGGTTCAATGATTTTGCATGATGTTTGTTTACTCTGTACCAAATTTCAACCCTCTACCATTAATGGTTTTGAAAATATTTAGAAAAATGTGTTAAAATTTGCCATTTGAAGACTTTTATAATAATTTTTTTTCACGAATCATCATCATTTTTGCTCTAGTATATGTGGTTAATTTTATGCCCCGAGTCACGGGAACACCCTGTATAAACAAGGATATGACAATGTTTCTTCCAGTAATCGTTGGTAATCATTGTTTAAAGAGAAAAAAAAAATAAAACTTATTTAATAAAGCAATTGTGGTTTTTATCAATTAAAGTTAGAAGTAGAAATCTAAATATATATAAATATGTAAGCTATATAGCATTCAAATTTCGGGGTTTATTGAAATTACTTTTATAACATTCCCCTAGGTGGCGCTATTTTCAACGTGGTCGTTAAAATAGAGGGGAGAAATGCTTCTATATAAGTATGATGATGATGCTTCTATGGTTATGTCCCCTGGGATTAGTCCAATTGATCGCCTCCTACCTTGACGGCAGGAAAGCGCGCATCAAACTGGAAGGTACGCGTTCGAGAGAGCGAATCCTAACTGCTGGCGTCCCTCAGGGGTCGTTGCTTTCACCGATACTTTTTTGTATCTTTGTAAGCGACTTACCCCGTTACGAGGGCACGCAGTTAGCGATGTACGCCGACGATGTGTGCATCTACAGCAGATCTTGGTCCCCCGAGGTCGCCGCTCGTAGACTGCAGGCAGCATCGGACCAGTTGCTCGACTACTTCGTAAAGTGGCGGGTCAAAATCAACGCTGATAAAAGTACCGCAGTACTTTTTACTCGGCGTAGACAGAGACCCCCCGATGCGTTGGTACTGCAAGGGGACGAGGTCCCCTGGAGTCCCGAAGCCAGGTATTTGGGTGTCATTCTGGACTCTAAACTTACTTGGAAAAGTCACATCGACGCGATGGCGAACCGGGCGAAGGCAGCTCTGGTCAATCTGTACGCTCTGATTAATCGTCGAAGTAAGTTGGATCCTCTTCGGAAGATTCGACTCTACAAAGCGGTTATCAGGCCTACGATGACTTACGCCTCTTCAGTCTGGGGTTACGCCGCGCACTCGCACGTGCAAAAACTCCAAGTGGTTCAGAACAAGGTCCTAAGGATGGCATTTGATGCACCTTGGTTTGTCAGTAATGCGACACTGCACAATGATTCCCAGATGGCGACCATCGAGGAATTCATTCGGGACAAGGCCAGTACCGAGTTGACGCGACTCGAAAACCACCCCAATCCCCTCCTAGCGGGATTAATGGATTATGACACAGAACACCTTCGCTACAAACGGCCAAGGTTGCTTCTAGTCTAACAATCCAGGACCCGACAATCCTTTCGATACCTACTTCCGATATCACTAAATCAGTGAACATTAATTAATATATTTTCCGTCAGTTTTAGATCCGATGAAGAGGGTTAAAGAAGAAATTCCAGGAACCTCAAGAGGCCCGTCAAGTTCACCGTTCTATGGTTATGTGTTAACGGTTTCGTTTGCTGCATTCGCTTGCTACTTTCGCTTTCCGAGCTTTTCCGATTTAAGAAAGAAAAAATTCCGATATGGATCCGCAACGGTAAGTAAAACTATTAAGCCGTTTCTTCACTCGCTAGATAAATTCCAGTTAAATCTCGGTTAACTCGAATAGTCAATTCTCGTCCAATGAACAAAATGGCTTGTTTGTGGCAAATAGTTTGTTGTATTCACCGATCATTTCTACGTAATATGTGTGAATTTCAAAGCTTTCGACTCCGCGGTTTTCATAAAATCGCGAGTTAAATTAAAAAGTATCCTATTTTTGGTGGTTTTCTCAAAAACTATCCGACGATTTGCCCATAATATTAAAGTATGGAATCGCCATTTAAATTTGAAAAATTTTTAAGCTGCTAAGTTCACACTGAAGAACATAACCTTATTACTTTTCTTTTGTTTTGAACACGTGTGCTCCAACAATTTATTCTTTTCCAATAATAAATGTTAAAAACAACAACAACAGAAACTAACAACAAAAAACAATATTGTAAGATGTCATGTATCAATTTGAAAAAATTTTAATTAAAAAGTTTTAATTCATTGAGTTATTTGTGTTATTGTAATTGTGTTCCTGAAGATGATCTGACCTAGATCGAAACCGGTAGAACTAAAATAATCCAACCGTTCTTAAATAAAGTACAAAAAACAAACTAAACGTTTTTCAATAAATATACTTTGTTCGTTTATTAATATTATACTTATTTATTGTTACAGCTTTGACGAAATTGTGGAAATATTAATCACCATTAAGTGCCCTGCTTGGATGAAGGCGACCTACGTCAGGATGGCCAACATCCTACGGGACGGGTACCCCTCCTGGAAGGAGGGGTATCCAGGAAAGAGTGCCGTGAAATTCTCACGGTACTCTTTAAGGCGAGATGCAGTACCCTGAAGGGTGTGATAGTGAACAGGATACAGGGGGCCTTGGCGCGGTATTCTCCGCAGTTGGAGAGGCTGGCCTCCCTGCGTATTACGGAGGAGGAGCTCTTCGATATGCCCACCAAAATTACCCGTAATAGGGGCATATTAAAATCCTCCGTTGTTGGAGCCAGCCGCACCTCCATCGCCGGGCCCTCCATCGCCGAGCCTTCCATCACCGGGCCCTTCATCGCCGAACCTTCCGTCGCCGAGCCATCCGTCGCCGAGCCATCCGTCGCCGAGCCATCCGTCGCCGAGCCATCCGTCGCCGAGCCATCCGTCGCCGAGCTTTCCATCGCCAGGCCTTCCATCGCCAGGCCTTCCACCCCCGGGTCCTCCACCCCCGGGTCCTCCACCCCCGCGTTCTCTACCCCCGGGTCTTCCATCGCCGGGCCTTCCTTCCCTGAGCTTTGCTTCACCGAGGTTTCCATCGCCGGGCCCTCCACCCCCAGGTCCTCCACCCCCAGGTCCTCCACCCCCCGGCCTTCCATCGCCGGGCCTACCATCGCCGGGCCTACCATCGCCGGGCCTACCATCGCCGGGCCTTCCACCCCCGGGTCCTCCACCCCCCGGCCTTCTATCGCCGGACCCTCCACCTCCCGGCCTTCCATCGCCGGGCCCTCCACCATCGGGTCCTCCACCCCCCGGCCTTCTATCGCCGGGTGGTGTTCCATATTTTGATGTCTATAACTACTAAAATATAATTGTAAAGTTAATAAATATTAATTATTTTTATTTGGAGCTGTTTTCACATAAAAGAAATTTCAATAACTTAAATAAAAGAGTTAAAAGAGATTTCCTTTAAAAGTATCCAATTTGGCCCATTCTGTATAAAATGCTTTTTTTTGAATACTATTTGAAATAGAAAATATGTATTTTTTTTTACTAAACAGTACCATATCATTCAAACATTTTTAAAGAATGAAGAAGAATTTATAATCTTACACTAATAAGTTAGAATTATATTAATTTAGTTATATTAATTAAAATAATTATAAATTTGGGTCGATTGTATCAATTAATTTTAACAAAAAAATAAAAATTTAATTATTACTCTTTAATAAAGATCAAATTGTGTTGATTCCATTTAAATTATGATTTATTTCAATTTTAATTCCGATTTATTTCAATTTATTATCATTTAATTGATAATCTTAGACCAATAAGTTGGAATTGTATTAAAATTGTTAAATCAATTAAAATAATTACAAATTTGGGTCGATTGTATCAATTAATTTTAACAAAAAAATAAAAATTTAATTATTACTTTTTAATAAAGATCAAATTGTGTTGATTCCATTTAAATTATGATTTATTTCAATTTTAATTCCGATTTATTTCAATTTATTATCATTTAATTGATAATCTTAGACCAATAAGTTGGAATTGTATTAAAATTGTTAAATTAATTAAAATAATTACAAATTTGGGTCGATTGTATCAATTAATTTTAACAAAAAAATAAAAATTTAATTATTACTTTTTAATAAAGATCAAATTGTGTTGATTCCATTTAAATTATGATTTATTTCAATTTTAATTCCAATTTATTTCAATTTATTATCATTTAGTTGATAATCTTAGACCAATAAGTTGGAATTGTATTAAAATTGTTAAATTAATTAAAATAATTACAAATTTGGGTCGATTGTATCAATTAATTTTAACAAAAAAATAAAAATTTAATTATTATTATTTAATAAAGATCATAATTAATTAAAAATTCTTTATCAATAAATATTTTGATTCAAACAAAAACTAAATTAATTTCAAATTCCCCGCCACTAAAAACCATTTCGGTTCTTTTCCTTCACGATCTTTCAAATTTTTTAACTGTTTCATTTCGTGATTTTACTAAAATCTCAAAAAGACATCATCCTTTAACATATCTTCGGTGGAATCGATTTCAAATTGAAACAACGAGTTATACATCATTTAAAAGAAGAAAGTTTAACCTTCAATTTGATATACAACTCATTTCTTCATTTTCAAAAATAAAACCTTCACGATCTTTCAAATTTTTTAACTGTTTCATTTCGTGATTTTACTAAAATTTCAAAAAGACATCATCCTTTAACATTTCTTCCGTGGAATCGATTTCAAATTGCAACAACGAGTTATACATCATTTAAAAGAAGAAAGTTCAACCTTCAATTTGATATACAACTCATTTCTTCATTTTCAAAAATAAGACCTTCACGATTTTTCAAATTTTTTAACATTATTTTTTCGCGATCTTACTAAAATTTCAAAAAGACATCATCCTTTAACATTTCTTCGGTGGAATCGATTCCAAATTGAAACAACGAGTTATACATCATTTAAAAGAAGAAAGTTCAACCTTCAATTTGATATACAACTCATTTCTTCATTTTCAAAAATAAGACCTTCACGATCTTTCAAAATTTTTAACATTTTCTTTCGTTGTTTTACTAAAATTTCAAAAAGACATCATCCTTTAACATTTCTTCCGTGGAATCGATTTCAAATTGCAACAACGAGTTATACATCATTTAAAAGAAGAAAGTTCAACCTTCAATTTGATATACAACTCATTTCTTCATTTTCAAAAATAAGACCTTCACGATCTTTCAAAATTTTTAACATTTTCTTTCGTTGTTTTACTAAAATTTCAAAAAGACATCATCCTTTAACATTTCTTCCGTGGAATCGATTTCAAATTGCAACAACGAGTTATACATCATTTAAAAGAAGAAAGTTCAACCTTCAATTTGATATACAACTCATTTCTTCATTTTCAAAAATAAGAGCTTCACGATTTTTCAAATTTTTTAACATTATTTTTTCGTGATTTTACTAAAATTTCAAAAATACATCATCCTTTAACATTTCTTCCGTGGAATCGATTTCAAATTGCAACAACGAGTTATACATCATTTAAAAGAAGAAAGTTCAACCTTCAATTTGATATACAACTCATTTCTTCATTTTCAAAAATAAGACCTTCACGATCTTTCAAAATTTTTAACATTTTCTTTCGTTGTTTTACTAAAATTTCAAAAAGACATCATCCTTTAACATTTCTTCCGTGGAATCGATTTCAAATTGCAACAACGAGTTATACATCATTTAAAAGAAGAAAGTTCAACCTTCAATTTGATATACAACTCATTTCTTCATTTTCAAAAATAAGACCTTCACGATTTTTCAAATTTTCTAACTGTTTCATTTCGTGATTTTACTAAAATTTCAAAAAGACATCATCCTTTAACATTTCTTCGGTGGAATCGATTTCAAATTGAAACAACGAGTTATACATCATTTAAAAGAAGAAAGTTCAACCTTCAATTTGATATACAACTCATTTCTTCATTTTCAAAAATAAGACCTTCACGATTTTTCAAATTTTTTAACATTTTATTTCGTGATTTCACTAAAATTTCAAAAAGACATCATCCTTTAACATTTCTTCGGTGGAATCGATTTCAAATTCCAACAACGAGTTATACATCATTTAAAAGAAGAAAGTTCAACCTTCAATTTGATATACAACTCATTTCTTCATTTTCAAAAATAAGACCTTCACGATTTTTCAAATTTTTTAACATTTTTTTTCGTGATTTTACTAAAATATCAAAAAGACATCATCCTTTAACATTTCTTCGGTGGAATCGATTCCAAATTGAAACAACGAGTTATACATCATTTAAAAGAAGAAAGTTCAACCTTCAATTTGATATACAACTCATTTCTTCATTTTCAAAAATAAGACCTTCACGATTTTTCAAATTTTTTAACATTTTTTTTCGTGATTTTACTAAAATATCAAAAAGACATCATCCTTTAACATTTCTTCGGTGGAATCGATTCCAAATTGAAACAACGAGTTATACATCATTTAAAAGAAGAAAGTTCAACCTTCAATTTGATATACAACTCATTTCTTCATTTTCAAAAATAAGACCTTCACGATTTTTCAAATTTTTTAACATTTTATTTCGTGATTTCACTAAAATTTCAAAAAGATATCATCCTTTAACATTTCTTCGGTGGAATCGATTTCAAATTGAAACGACGGGTTATACATCATTTAAAACAAGAAAGTTCAACCTACAATTTGATATACAACTCATTTCTTCATTTTCAAAAATAAGACCTTCACGATTTTTCAAATTTTTTAACATTTTATTTCGTGATTTCACTAAAATTTCAAAAAGACATCATCCTTTAACATTTCTTCGGTGGAATCGATTTCAAATTCCAACAACGAGTTATACATCATTTAAAAGAAGAAAGTTCAACCTTCAATTTGATATACAACTCATTTCTTCATTTTCAAAAATAAGACCTTCACGATTTTTCAAATTTTTTAACATTTTATTTCGTGATTTCACTAAAATTTCAAAAAGACATCATCCTTTAACATTTCTTCGGTGGAATCGATTTCTAATTGCAACAACGAGTTATACATCATTTAAAAGAAGAAAGTTCAACCTTCAATTTGATATACAACTCATTTCTTCATTTTCAAAAATAAGAGCTTCACGATTTTTCAAATTTTTTAACATTATTTTTTCGTGATTTTACTAAAATTTCAAAAATACATCATCCTTTAACATTTCTTCGGTGGAATCGATTTCTAATTGCAACAACGAGTTATACATCATTTAAAAGAAGAAAGTTCAACCTTCAATTTGATATACAACTCATTTCTTCATTTTCAAAAATAAGACCTTCACGATCTTTCAAAATTTTTAACATTTTCTTTCGTTGTTTTACTAAAATTTCAAAAAGACATCATCATTTAACATTTCTTCCGTGGAATCGATTTCAAATTGCAACAACGAGTTATACATCATTTAAAAGAAGAAAGTTCAACCTTCAATTTGATATACAACTCATTTCTTCATTTTCAAAAATAAGACCTTCACGATTTTTCAAATTTTTTAACATTTTATTTCGTGATTTCACTAAAATTTCAAAAAGACATCATCCTTTAACATTTCTTCGGTGGAATCGATTTCTAATTGCAACAACGAGTTATACATCATTTAAAAGAAGAAAGTTCAACCTTCAATTTGATATACAACTCATTTCTTCATTTTCAAAAATAAGAGCTTCACGATTTTTCAAATTTTTTAACATTATTTTTTCGTGATTTTACTAAAATTTCAAAAATACATCATCCTTTAACATTTCTTCGGTGGAATCGATTTCTAATTGCAACAACGAGTTATACATCATTTAAAAGAAGAAAGTTCAACCTTCAATTTGATATACAACTCATTTCTTCATTTTCAAAAATAAGACCTTCACGATCTTTCAAAATTTTTAACATTTTCTTTCGTTGTTTTACTAAAATTTCAAAAAGACATCATCATTTAACATTTCTTCCGTGGAATCGATTTCAAATTGCAACAACGAGTTATACATCATTTAAAAGAAGAAAGTTCAACCTTCAATTTGATATACAACTCATTTCTTCATTTTCAAAAATAAGACCTTCACGATCTTTCAAAATTTTTAACATTTTCTTTCGTTGTTTTACTAAAATTTCAAAAAGACATCATCCTTTAACATTTCTTCCGTGGAATCGATTTCAAATTGCAACAACGAGTTATACATCATTTAAAAGAAGAAAGTTCAACCTTCAATTTGATATACAACTCATTTCTTCATTTTCAAAAATAAGACCTTCACGATCTTTCAAAATTTTTAACATTTTCTTTCGTTGTTTTACTAAAATTTCAAAAAGACATCATCCTTTAACATTTCTTCCGTGGAATCGATTTCAAATTGCAACAACGAGTTATACATCATTTAAAAGAAGAAAGTTCAACCTTCAATTTGATATACAACTCATTTCTTCATTTTCAAAAATAAGACCTTCACGATCTTTCAAAATTTTTAACATTTTCTTTCGTTGTTTTACTAAAATTTCAAAAAGACATCATCCTTTAACATATCTTCGGTGGAATCGATTTCAAATTGAAACAACGAGTTATACATCATTTAAAAGAAGAAAGTTCAACCTTCAATTTGATATACAACTCATTTCTTCATTTTCAAAAATAAGACCTTCACGATTTTTCAAATTTTTTAACATTATTTTTTCGTGATTTTACTAAAATTTCAAAAATACATCATCCTTTAACATTTCTTCGGTGGAATCGATTTCTAATTGCAACAACGGGTTATACATCATTTAAAAGAAGAAAGTTCAACCTTCAATTTGATATACAACTCATTTCTTCATTTTCAAAAATAAGACCTTCACGATCTTTCAAAATTTTTAACATTTTCTTTCGTTGTTTTACTAAAATTTCAAAAAGACATCATCCTTTAACATTTCTTCCGTGGAATCGATTTCAAATTGCAACAACGAGTTATACATCATTTAAAAGAAGAAAGTTCAACCTTCAATTTGATATACAACTCATTTCTTCATTTTCAAAAATAAGACCTTCACGATCTTTCAAAATTTTTAACATTTTCTTTCGTTGTTTTACTAAAATTTCAAAAAGACATCATCCTTTAACATATCTTCGGTGGAATCGATTTCAAATTGAAACAACGAGTTATACATCATTTAAAAGAAGAAAGTTCAACCTTCAATTTGATATACAACTCATTTCTTCATTTTCAAAAATAAGAGCTTCACGATTTTTCAAATTTTTTAACATTATTTTTTCGTGATTTTACTAAAATTTCAAAAATACATCATCCTTTAACATTTCTTCGGTGGAATCGATTTCTAATTGCAACAACGGGTTATACATCATTTAAAAGAAGAAAGTTCAACCTTCAATTTGATATACAACTCATTTCTTCATTTTCAAAAATAAGACCTTCACGATCTTTCAAAATTTTTAACATTTTCTTTCGTTGTTTTACTAAAATTTCAAAAAGACATCATCCTTTAACATTTCTTCCGTGGAATCGATTTCAAATTGCAACAACGAGTTATACATCATTTAAAAGAAGAAAGTTCAACCTTCAATTTGATATACAACTCATTTCTTCATTTTCAAAAATAAGACCTTCACGATCTTTCAAAATTTTTAACATTTTCTTTCGTTGTTTTACTAAAATTTCAAAAAGACATCATCCTTTAACATATCTTCGGTGGAATCGATTTCAAATTGAAACAACGAGTTATACATCATTTAAAAGAAGAAAGTTCAACCTTCAATTTGATATACAACTCATTTCTTCATTTTCAAAAATAAGAGCTTCACGATTTTTCAAATTTTTTAACATTATTTTTTCGTGATTTTACTAAAATTTCAAAAATACATCATCCTTTAACATTTCTTCGGTGGAATCGATTTCTAATTGCAACAACGGGTTATACATCATTTAAAAGAAGAAAGTTCAACCTTCAATTTGATATACAACTCATTTCTTCATTTTCAAAAATAAGACCTTCACGATCTTTCAAAATTTTTAACATTTTCTTTCGTTGTTTTACTAAAATTTCAAAAAGACATCATCCTTTAACATTTCTTCCGTGGAATCGATTTCAAATTGCAACAACGAGTTATACATCATTTAAAAGAAGAAAGTTCAACCTTCAATTTGATATACAACTCATTTCTTCATTTTCAAAAATAAGACCTTCACGATCTTTCAAAATTTTTAACATTTTCTTTCGTTGTTTTACTAAAATTTCAAAAAGACATCATCCTTTAACATATCTTCGGTGGAATCGATTTCAAATTGAAACAACGAGTTATACATCATTTAAAAGAAGAAAGTTCAACCTTCAATTTGATATACAACTCATTTCTTCATTTTCAAAAATAAGACCTTCACGATCTTTCAAAATTTTTAACATTTTCTTTCGTTGTTTTACTAAAATTTCAAAAAGACATCATCCTTTAACATATCTTCGGTGGAATCGATTTCAAATTGAAACAACGAGTTATACATCATTTAAAAGAAGAAAGTTCAACCTACAATTTGATATACAACTCATTTCTTCATATTCAAAAATAAAACCTTCACGATTTTTCAAATTTTTTAACTGTTTCATTTCGTGATTTTACTAAAATCTCAAAAAGACATCATCCTTTAACATATCTTCCGTGGAATCGATTTCAAATTGCAACAATGAGTTATACATCATTTAAAAGAAGAAAGTTCAACCTTCAATTTGATATACAACTCATTTCTTCATTTTCAAAAATAAGACCTTCACGATCTTTCAAAGTTTTTAACATTTTCTTTCGTTGTTTTACTAAAATTTCAAAAAGACATCATCCTTTAACATTTCTTCCGTGGAATCGATTTCAAATTGCAACAACGAGTTATACATCATTTAAAAGAAGAAAGTTCAACCTTCAATTTGATATACAACTCATTTCTTCATTTTCAAAAATAAGACCTTCACGATTTTTCAAATTTTTTAACATTTTATTTCGTGATTTCACTAAAATTTCAAAAAGACATCATCCTTTAACATTTCTTCGGTGGAATCGATTTCTAATTGCAACAACGAGTTATACATCATTTAAAAGAAGAAAGTTCAACCTTCAATTTGATATACAACTCATTTCTTCATTTTCAAAAATAAGAGCTTCACGATTTTTCAAATTTTTTAACATTATTTTTTCGTGATTTTACTAAAATTTCAAAAAGACATCATCCTTTAACATTTCTTCCGTGGAATCGATTTCAAATTGCAACAACGAGTTATACATCATTTAAAAGAAGAAAGTTCAACCTTCAATTTGATATACAACTCATTTCTTCATTTTCAAAAATAAAACTTCCACGATCTTTTAAATTTTATTTTTCTTTTCTTCGTGATTCTATTAAAACGTTAAAAACACATCATCTTTTAACATTTTTCAAGTGGAATCGATTTCAAATGAAAATAACGAATTATACATCATTTTAAAGAAGAAGGTTCAATGATGTTTCTTTAAAAAAGATCATTTTTGCATCAATAACTACTGAAATATAATTGTAAAGTTAATAAATAAACAAAGTTGCTTTGGAAATGTTTTTAAATAAAAGGAAATTTTTCAATAATTAACATTAAAGAAGAAATAGCATATTATATATTTATTTTTTTTTTAATATTAAAGAAGAAATGGGAATATAATGCATTTATTGCAACAAAATGAGGAAACATAACTTAAAAAAAAAATTTAATTCAATTTAACACTGATTTATTTCAATCTATTATGATTTAATTGATAATCTTACAACAATAAGTTAAAATTATATTAAAATTGTTAAATTAATTAAAATAATTACAAATTTGGGTCAATTATATCAATTAATTTTAACAAAATAATAAAAATTTAATTATTATTATTTAATAAAGACCATAATTAATTAAAAATTCTTTATCAATAAGTATTTAGATTGAAACAAAAATGAAATGAATTTCAAATTCCCCGCCATCAAAAAGCCATTTCGGTTCACGTCGAAGAGATGGCGCCAGTCGGCGTCGTGACGTCACATATTGATCAAAATCTGCCATAGTCGGCGTACGCCATTTTGATTTAAGTGAAAAAAGTTACATTAGTGCTAAAAGTGATTGTGAAATCTGTGATCATCCGTCCTAATTTCGACGAGCCGGGGATTATTTATTGTTATTTACGGTTTACCCATCTGGACGGACCAAGGTGAGTCGTTATTTGAACCCCATCACCATCCACCGTTTCATAATACGCCGATGTTTTTTCGTCCGAGGACGCATTCCGTTCGTTACCGTTAGAAATCGAAAAACCCCTTTATTTCCTCCAAATTACACGTTTCGAAGGTATTTCTCATTAAAAATACGTTCATTGTTTGTGTATTTGTTTAAAGTCAGATTTTTTTTGACATTTTCGGGTTGGGTTCGAAGATTTCTTCGATCCTCTTTGTATCACATCATATATCATATCATAATCACAATAACTTCTTTTAAGTGAGGCCCCAATTTCCGTTTCATTCATTTAACTCATTCATTTCAGTACTTTCACCACATCACTTTGTTTTCCCTCAAAATTTTTGATTCAATTTTATTATTTTTATTATCTATTTGTATTTTTATGTTATTGTATGAGTCATTACTCTCACTTATTATTAAGTTAAGTTTGTTCCTCATTTTTGGTTAAGTTGGTTAAAGAGAATTGGGTTAATAATAATAACATAACCTCAATTAATCATATTTTTTTGTGTTTTTTTAGAAGAAGGGTTCGTTCGCTGGGTCCTGGAGATCTAAATGGTTGCGTGCGGACAGCATGTCTACTTTGCCAGGGCTGGCCTCCAAAGGCGAGAAGGGAAAAGCGAAGTTTCAGTCGTTAGATATAAATAATCTTTACAGAGTTAGTCGTGTAAGTACTCCTTAATCATTCTTATTTACATCTTGTATGAAACAAGATGTTCACATAAAGAACATATATCTCGATACTAAATTGTACCCCCTCAATTCAAGCTCTGAATCTTCAATTTTTAAAAGGAATTAATTGGTAGAAAGTTTAAATCAATTGAGGCACCTCAAAGCTTCGATTCAGCCTTTATAATGCCTCAATTAATGTATTATTGAGATATTCACTGTTTAAAAAATGTTTAACTCAATATTGAAGGGTTATAATTTCTTAGAGATACTAAACTTGGTTTAAAAGTAAGTTGAATTAAGTCATCTTATGGTGGGTTCATGCAACATGGTGTAAGTACTCCTTAATCATTCTTATTTACTTCATATAAGGTTTTCACATAAGAACCCACATAAAGAACAAATATCTCGATACTAAATTGTACCCCCTCAATTCAAGCTCTGAATCTTCAATTTTTAAAAGGAATTAATTGGTAGCAAGTTAAATATCAATTGAGGCACCTCAACGCTCCGATTCAGCCTTTATAATGCCTCAATTAATGTATTATTGAGATATTTACTGTTTAAAAAATGTTTAACTCAATATTGAAGGGTTATAATTTCTTAGAGATACTAAACTTGGTTTAAAAGTAAGTTGAATTAAGTCATCTTATGGTGGGTTCATGCAACATCGTGTAAGTACTCCTTCATCATTCTTATTTACTTCATATAAGGTTTTTCTTTTTTTTAATTTAATTTATTAACTGACTCCAAAACAGTGAATGTCACTGGTATCGAAGCCTTAATATACAAAAAATATATGTAAACAAAAAAAAAATCACAATAGGTTATGTATAAAAAACGAAATTAAAAATCCTCAAAAATGCAAACCCATCAGAAACAGTTCAACACTCATTCACTTCAAAAACATTTTCAGATTATAAACTAATTTTTTCATTGTCCTTGCCTCCACTATTATAATCGGAACACTGTTGTATGCTTTAATACCAAGATATAATGGTGATCTCTGTGCTGTCGTTGTTCTACAGTATTTATTTCTAAAATCATTTGCATTCCGGGTGCTGTATTCATGCCAGTTCTTAACTTGTTTTGTATTTATGTTAGTCTTTATTAGTTTGTTTTTTATAGAATATATATATTTTATTTGCTCATAAGTCCGAATTTTCTGCAAGTTCCATATATTTTCCATTTCATACACAAGATCAGTTGACATACAATAGTTCAACTGAAAGATAGATTTTACTGCTTTATTCTGCATTCTTTGTAATTTATTTAACTGGTAAAGCGGAAGACCTCCCCAGCAGGGAATTAAATATCTAATTTGTGGCAGTATAAAGCTATTATAGAGTAAACGCCTAGAGTTTTTATTTAAGCAATCCGTACACCTTTTTATTGCACTAACCATTGGCACAATTTTTTTAATGATAGCATTCACATGTACATTCCAATTGAGATCATTTGTCAAATTTAAACCTAAGTATTTGTACGTTTGCACTTCTTTTAGTTTTTCTCCATTGAGAAACACATTTATATCACTTTTTTGTTTATTTTTTTGTTTAATAATCATATATACCGTTTTATTAACGTTCACCGATAATTTATTATAGCACAGCCATGTATAATACAGATTTAAGTCATCATTCACCACCTTTTCAAGTTCCTTTATATTACTTGATGATATAACCAAGACAGTGTCATCAGCAAACACAAAATATCTCGCTTGAAGTTGTAGATACTTTAAGTTTTGAATGTATAATAAATATTGCAAAGGACCAAGTATTGATCCCTGAGCTACTCCAATACTTAGGCTTTTTTTTTACTCTTGGTTTTATTGATTTGAGTATAATGCTTACGGTCCTTAGAATATGACTGGAAAAGGTCTTTTGCAATGCCTCGCATTCCCATTTTTTCTAATTTATTGAGTAAAATATCTATGTCCACAGTATCAAATGCCTTTTGTAAGTCAATAAACACTGTCAAAACATACCTCTTCTTATCGAGTTCTTCTGTAATATATTCTAGTAAATCCCCTGTCGCCCCCATTTCTTCTTTTGAAATCCATATTGATATGGATCGATGTTAAAGAATTTCTGTATAAAGTTAGTTAACCTGTGTTTGATAACTTTTTCTGTTATTTTAGAAAATATATTTAAGATTGAAATTGGTCTATAGTTACCAAGTTCTGTTTTTGCTCCTTTTTTATGAATAGGGGATATTTTCGCCGTTTTTAATTCATTCGGAAACAGGCCAGTAACCAGGATATCATTAATGATATTCACTATTTTGTCTCCCAAAACTTCAAAAAGCAGCACTATATCAGATTTAGTAATACCATCTTCTCCCGGCGAACTATTATTATTTAAATCCCTTATGATAGAATTAATTTCTGTTAAATCAGTTGGTTCCAAGTAGATGGATTCTTTTGTGTCTTCTTCTCTAAACTGGTGATTAAGAACCGGTTTAATTTTTGAGGCTAAATTCTTACCTATTTCAGAAAAATAAGTATTAAATTCCTCAGCTATTTGTTGCTCATCTTCAATGACTGCACCTGTCATACTTTTCATTTGTCCTATTTTGCCCTTTTTTTTTGTTCATTTCAAACATATATCGTTCAGAACCCTCCACATTTTTTTACTGTTTGTTCCAGCCTCATTAAGTGTTTTTTCCACATACTCCTTCTTTAATTTTCTTCTCATATTATTTACCACATTCTTTAAATTTTTAAAATGTCTTTCGGTTTCTGAGTTTCTTATTAATTTCCATCGCTTATATGAATTATCTCTCTGTTTTATTTTCTCGATAAACTCAGCATTTATCCAATAGTTGTTGTTGAATACTTTTATTCTACTTTCCTTTGTACACTCAATTTTTGTTTTTGTTATTATTTCTGCTAATTTTCCAAAGGAAGTTATTTCTTCCTGTTGCAATTTCACTTGAATTAGTTCTTTCCATTTTCCTTTCAGCAATTTAGTTTTATTGATAATTTCTTTAGTTTTTTTTTTCAATTACTTTGTTTAATAAAAATATAAAAATTATGTATATTAAATACATAATTTTATGATCTGATATTACATGATCCGTAAGGGTTATATCACAGTAGAAGTTTTTATTCATTAAAACATGATCTAAAATTAAATTCTCAGTAGTAAGAATATTCTGTATTGTAAATGTGTTCATTTCGATAATATTTCTATACTCTCTAATCGTATCAGTTTCACTGAGTAAATTTAAATTCATGTCTCCCAAAATAATACAAGGAGACTTCTGAGTTTCCATAATTTTATCTATTTGTGCTAAAAAAACGTCAACTTTGTTTCTGGGCGCTCTATAGATATTTATAATTACGCAATTAACTTTAGTAAGACAAACACAAAGTATGTTACAGTCCTCAATTTCCATTTCTCGAATATGTCTCTGATCATACTCCAAATTGTCTTTTATAAACAGACTCACCCCTCCTCCCCTTGAATCTCTACAATGATGTACAACGTTATAATTTGGTATATTAAAATATTCCACCTCATTAGGATAAATCCATGTTTCAGTAAGTGCAATTATGTGAATTTCAAAATCATGCTTATTTACAATCTCCATCAAGTCATCAACTTTATTATTAGACTTCTTATATTTATGTACAGGATATTAAGTATTTCATCCATTTCTGTTACGATCTAGACATATATACATTAATTCTAATTTTTGTACTTAATATTTTAATTTTATGAAGTAAGTTTATATAGTAAGATCTTGTTCAGATCTTATTCTGATAGACTGATCCTTAAATGTTTTGCGAAGGTAAATCTTGCCATTTCTACAGAACGCTGCTGCAAAGTTATTTTCTTTTCTAAAATCACGTGTACTTTTAAAAAGTCTCTGATTCGCAATAGTAAGATCTTCATTAAAGAATATATTTCCATTTTTTCCATTCAGTCCACACTCACCAACTTTGATACCTTTAAGTTCTTTAACCTTTTTGAAAACCTGCAATTTCAGGCTTTCTTCTAAGAATTTGACAACGATAGGTCCTTCCCTCTTCTGTTTAACTCTAAAGCAGTCCGTTATTTTATTCATAGGTATATTCAGCGTCATTGTCCCAAAAACCTTACACACAACTTCTTTTGTATCTTCACTTTCTTGGATCGGTACACCAGAAACAATAATATTCCTTTGTCGTTCTATTTGCTCTTGGTTATTTGCTTTTTGTTCCAGTATTTCCAATCTTTTCTTTAATATACGATTTTCATCTTTATAAAGCTTCACCTCCTCAAACAAATTTTCAGACACCTTTTTTTGATCCTCAAAAGAATCTGACATAAATTGAACTGATTTTTTAAGATCCTCTATATCTCTGAGTATTTTTTACTCAAAGGGTTTAAGGGCTTCGCTTAAGAGTTGCTTCACTATATGTATTAATTTTACTTCATCCACAAGTTTCGATGTTTCATAAACTTTATCTTCCCTAACCTCACTTCCATCGCGCGGTTTACAACAAATCATTTTATTTTCCTTATTCATTACTTTTGCTTGTAACGCACAACTAGGGTGGTAGTAGGAATTGCAAATTTCACATCCCACTGGTGTATTGACCTTCTTCTTGCAGGATTTACAATTTTTTTCCATTTTTCATTAACTTTATAACTGTTTTTAAGGTTATTAAGTTATTAAGGTTTTCACATAAGAACCCACATAAAGAACAAATATCTCGATACTAAATTGTACCCTCTCAATTCAAGCTCTGAATCTTCAATTTTTAAAAGGAATTAATTGGTAGAAAGTTTAAATCAATTGAGGCATCTCAAAACTTTAATTAAGGTGATGAGTATTTTAAATTTTAATAGAGATTTAAGAAACATTAATAAAATGAACACTTTCACTTATCCTAAACAAAGATTTTTAATGAATAATAAGAGTAAAAAATGTTTCAGAACTAAATTCTACATGAAATAAGGCAATAATGTACCAAACTCATTGAAAGGCGAAATACGTTTTAAAAGTTTAATTCGCCATTACCCATAATCAACCATTTATAATGCCTCAATTAATGTATTATTGAGATATTCACTGTTTAAAAAATGTTTAACTCAATATTGAAGGGTTATAATTTCTTAGAGATACTAAACTTGGTTTAAAAGTAAGTTGAATTAAGTCATCTTATGGTGGGTTCATGCAACATCGTGTAAGTACTCCTTAATCATTCTTACTTACTTCATATAAGGTTTTCACATAAGAACCCACATAAAGAACAAATATCTCGATACTAAATTGTACCCCCTCAATTCAAGCTCTGAATCTTCAATTTTTAAAAGGAATTAATTGGTAGAAAGTTTAAATCAATTGATGCATCTCAAAACTTTGATTAAGGTGATGGGTATTTTAAATTTTAATAAAGATTTAAGAAACATTAATAAAATGAACACTTTCACTTATCCCAAACAAAGATTTTTAATGAATAATAAGAGTAAAAAATGTTTCAGAACTAAATTCTACATGAAATAAGGCAATAATGTACCAAATTCAATGAAAGGCGAAATACGTTTTAAAAATTTAAGGCGCCATCACCCATTATCAACCCTTTATAATGCCTCAATTAATGTATTATTGAGATATTCACTGTTTAAAAAATGTTTAACTCAATATTGAAGGGATATAATTTCTTAGAGATACTAAACTTGGTTTAAAAGTAAGTTGAATTAAGTCATCTTATGGTGGGTTCATGCAACATCGTGTAAGTACTCCTTAATCATTCTTATTTACTTCATATAAGGTTTTCACATAAGAACCCACATAAAGAACAAATATCTCGATACTAAATTGTACCCCTTCAATTCAAGCTCTGAATCTTCAATTTTTAAAAGGAATTAATAGGTAGAAAGTTTAAATCAATTGAGGCATCTCAAAACTTTGATTAAGGTGATGGGTATTTTAAATTTTAATAAAGATTTAAGAAACATTAATAAAATGAACACTTTCACTTATCCTAAACAAAGATTTTTAATGAATAATAAGATTAAAAAATGTTTCAGAACTAAATTCTACATGAAATAAGGCAATAATGTACCAAACTCATTGAATGGCGAAATACGTTTCAAAAATTTAAGGCGCCATCACCCATTATCAACCCTTTATAATGCCTCAATTAATGTATTATTGAGATATTCACTGTTTAAAAAATGTTTAACTCAATATTGAAGGGTTATAATTTCTTAGAGATACTAAACTTGGTTTAAAAGTAAGTTGAATTAAGTCATCTTATGGTGGGTTCATGCAACATCGTGTAAGTACTCCTTAATCATTCTTATTTACTTCATATAAGGTTTTCACATAAGAACCCACATAAAGAACAAATATCTCGATACTAAATTGTACCCCCTCAATTCAAGCTCTGAATCTTCAATTTTTAAAAGGAATTAATTGGTAGCAAGTTAAAAATCAATTGAGGCACCTCAAAGCTTCGATTCAGCCTTTATAATGCCTCAATTAATGTATTATTGAGATATTGAGTGTTTAAAAAATGTTTAACTCAATATTGAAGGGATATAATTTCTTAGAGATACTAAACTTGGTTTAAAAGTAAGTTGAATTAAGTCATCTTATGGTGGGTTCATGCAACATCGTGTAAGTACTCCTTAATCATTCTTATTTACTTCATATAAGGTTTTCACATAAGAACCCTCATAAAGAACAAATATCTCGATACTAAATTGTACCCCCTCAATTCAAGCTCTGAATCTTCAATTTTTAAAAGGAATTAATTTGTAGAAAGTTTAAATCAATTGAGGCACCTCAAAGCTTCGATTCAGCCTTTATAATGCCTCAATTAATGTATTATTGAGATATTCACTGTTTAAAAAATGTTTAACTCAATATTGAAGGGATATAATTTCTTAGAGATACTAAACTTGGTTTAAAAGTAAGTTGAATTAAGTCATCTTATGGTGGGTTCATGCAACATCGTGTAAGTACTCCTTAATCATTCTTATTTACTTCATATAAGGTTTTCACATAAGAACCCACATAAAGAACAAATATCTCGATACTAAATTGTACCCCCTCAATTCAAGCTCTGAATCTTCAATTTTTAAAAGGAATTAATTGGTAGAAAGTTTAAATTAGTGGTGTTACGGATGTGGGTTTAAGGGATGCGGATGCAGAACCGGATTTTTTAATTCTAATTTTGCGGATGCGGATGCGTAAGCAGATTTTTGGATGCGGATTTAACGGATGCGGAGTTGTTGAAAAAAGTTACATGCTAACATTTTCTTGAAAATATCTAATGCACAAATAAAGTAATTAATATTCATAATTTATTATAGGCAAATTATATTTTAAAAACAGCAATTTTGATGCCTTCTCTCCTTTCAGACTTTTTCTTTTATCTGTGTATATTAACGATGCTCCACTGAATAGCTGTTCACTGGTAAAGCTGCTTGGTGGTGTTGATAAATCGACCGGCTAAGTCGAACAACCGGCAATAAAACGGTATATTTGTACCCATTTTGTCGCCACCACATTAATGGATCTTCTTCTAAAGGTAGTCTTCTTTCTTTAATATAATTTTGGAGCACAATTTTCAGTGTTATTAATTGGTCATCTTCTGCCTGGCTTTCACTTGAACTTAGAACGGATTGTACTGACTGCAGTAGTTTGGAAGAACAACAGCTAGAATTAGTAATAATTTGTTTATCAATTTTTCTTTTCTTATGTATCGGACTACAATCTTTATCTTGATGAATCGTTTGAATTTGGCACAAATTAGCTATTGTGGCTTCGACTTCTTCTATTTCAAAACTATTAAAAAATTTGGTTTTATATCTGGGATCTAAGTACGTGGAAATCGAACATAGTAAATTTCTGTTTAAATCGCCAAATCTTTCACTTATTACTCGTATAACTTTAACAAAAAGTGCTTTGATATTTTCTGGCGTATTTGAGCTATCTTTCTCAGCTTTTAATATTGTCAAAGTAACGTGCAGAAGTGGTATAACCATAGAAATGCTGTTCTTCGAGTTACTTAATTCTTTAGTAAGGTCTTCAAAAGGTGCCAACAATTTTAACAACAGTTCAATTGTTGACAAATCATCCGGAGAAAATGACACAAGTTGTTTTGTAGTTAAGTATAGAAGTAAAGAATCTTTTATTTTAACAAAACGTTCCAACATGTAAAATGTGCTGTTCCACCTGAAATGAAAATTAGTTATACTTTTTAATTTATAGACAATTGTTGGCTTACCTAGTGGGACAATCTTGTATTGTTGACATTGGAGGTTGCTTCAATCTTATTACCTGTATAGCTTTTAATTCATCTTGTGCTACTAGGGAATGATTAAAATGTGTTGACACTTTTTTCACTTTTTCAATTACTTCTTGAACCCATTCTTCCGATAATATAACATTTTTAATGCAACACTATATTTGATGAATCACACAATCAAAATCAGTAAATCCAGATATCTGCATTGCTTTAATCATGTTGCTACCACGATCGCGTACCACACAGTGAACATTGTCCTGTTTTATACCCCATTCTTCAAGAATGGTTTCAAGTTTTGTCGAAATAGCTTGACCAGTGTGACGGCCTTCCATTATTTCACATTTCAAAATAATTCTTACTCTTTCAAAACCTTCGTTTATACCATGAGCAGTCAAACTAACTAATGAAGTCCCACAACTTGTATCTGACCAAACATCAGTTGTAAAGGATATTTTCTTAAGATCTTTTAATAGTGCTTTAATTTTATTTGCCACACCGTTATATAAATCGTCACATACAAGCGACGTAAAAAACGGACGTCCCATTAATTTATATCGTGGAAGTATTGTATTGATTAATCGCCGAAAACCAACACCTTCGACGAAGTTGAATGGTAAGTCTTCCAAAGCAATCATTTCGCCTATTAATCGATCCGTATCTTTGGATTTTGTATATGAGAAATCCCAACATACATTCTTCGTTAAACGTTCTTGTAAAGTAAGTTGTTTTGTTGTATTTGGACCTGTATCTGTAGATGTACTACAACTTGGCTGGTTCTGTTCTGCATTTTCAGCTATACGTTTTTCTAACTCTTCAAATATTTTTGTATGCTTAGATTTCAAATGATTTTTTAAAGAAGATGTGGTACGTCCTTTTCGTGAATATTCCTTTTTACAAATCTTACAACGAGCAATCAAACTGTTAATTTCCGAGAAATATTCCCAAATAAAGCTTGTTTTTGGTTTCATTTTAATTAATTTAATTTCGATGGATAGCAAACAACAAAACGAATGACGATAAATGCGCAAAAGCATACATACAAGTTGCCATCCGTTCAACAACTGATCGTCTTTAGGAATTAAGATCTTTTAGAGCGCTATGCATTGGCGCCCCCGATTTGAGGCGTTGCGGCGCGACAATATAGGAGTCGTATCGTCCGTCGCCACATCGCGATTACCTCACGTGTTCGTGCATGTTACAATATCTAAAAATTTTTTTTATCTAAAAAATCGAAACAAAAAACTGTCACTATTTTACCGGAGCTCCGTTAAAATATATGTGGATGCGGATGCAGATGCGGATCTTCAAAACAATGCGGATTATCCGCAGTTGCGGATGCGGATGCGAATATCCGTTACACCACTAGTTTAAATCAATTGAGGCATCTCAAAGCTTTGATTAAGGTGATGAGTATTTTAAATTTTAATAGAGATTTAAGAAACATTAATAAAATGAACACTTTCATTTATCCCAAACAAAGATTTTTAATGAATAATAAGAGTAAAAAATGTTTCAGAACTAAATTCTACATGAAATAAGGCAATAATGTACCAAATTCAATGAAAGGCGAAATACGTTTTAAAAATTTAAGGCGCCATCACCCATAATCAACCCTTTATAATGCCTCAATTAATGTATTATTGAGATATTCACTGTTTAAAAAATGTTTAACTCAATATTGAAGGGTTATAATTTCTTAGAGATACTAAACTTGGTTTAAAAGTAAGTTGAATTAAGTCATCTTATGGTGGGTTCATGCAACATCGTGTAAATACTCCTTAATCATTCTTATTTACTTCATATAAGGTTTTCACATAAGAACCCACATAAAGAACAAATATCTCGATACTAAATTGTACCCCCTCAATTCAAGCTCTGAATCTTCAATTTTTAAAAGGAATTAATTGGTAGAAAGTTTAAATCAATTGAGGCATCTCAAAGCTTTGATTAAGGTGATGAGTATTTTAAATTTTAATAGATTTAAGAAATATTAATAAAATGAACACTTTCACTTATCCGAAACAAAGATTTTTAATGAATAATAAGAGTAAAAAATGTTTCAGAACTAAATTCTACATGAAATAAGGCAATAATGTACCAAATTCAATGAAAGGCGAAATACGTTTTAAAAATTTAAGGCGCCATCACCCATAATCAACCCTTTATAATGCCTCAATTAATATATTATTGAGATATTCACTGTTTAAAAAATGTTTAACCCAACTTTGAAGGGTTATAAATTCTTAGGGGTACTAAACTTGGTTTAAAAGTAAGTTGAATTAAGTCATCTTATGGTGGGTTCATGCAACATCGTGTAAGTACTCCTTAATCATTCTTATTTACTTCATATAAGGTTTTCACATAAGAACCCACATAAAGAACAAATATCTCGATATTAAATTGTACCCCTTCAATTCAAGCTCTAAATCTTCAATTTTTAAAAGGAATTAATTGGTAGAAAGTTTAAATCAAATGAGGCATCTCAAAACTTTGATTAAGGTGATGGGTATTTTAAATTTTAATAAAGATTTAAGAAACATTAATAAAATGAACACTTTCACTTATCCCAAACAAAGATTTTTAATGAATAATAAGAGTAAAAAATGTTTCAGAACTAAATTCTACATGAAATAAGGCAATAATGTACCAAATTCAATGAAAGGCGAAATACGTTTTAAAAATTTAAGGCGCCATCACCCATAATCAACCCTTTATAATGCCTCAATTAATGTATTATTGAGATATTCACTGTTTAAAAAATGTTTAACTCAATATTGAAGGGTTATAATTTCTTAGAGATACTAAACTTGGTTTAAAAGTAAGTTGAATTAAGTCATCTTATGGTGGGTTCATGCAACATCGTGTAAATACTCCTTAATCATTCTTATTTACTTCATATAAGGTTTTCACATAAGAACCCACATAAAGAACAAATATCTCGATACTAAATTGTACCCCTTCAATTCAAGCTCTGAATCTTCAATTTTTGAAAGGAATTAATTGGTAGAAAGTTTAAATCAATTGAGGCATCTCAAAGCTTTGATTAAGGTGATGAGTATTTTAAATTTTAATAGAGATTTAAGAAACATTAATAAAATGAACACTTTCACTTATCCTAAACAAAGATTTTTAATGAATAATAAGAGTAAAAAATGTTTTAGAACTAAATTCTACATGAAATAAGGCAATAATGTATCAAACTCACCCATAATCAACCCTTTATAATGCCTCAATTGATCTAGGAATACACACTCATAATGTATATCAAATTTGGTCTTTGTTGCTTAATATATTATTGAGATATTGAGTGTTTAAAAAATGTTTAACCCAACTTTGAAGGGTTATAAATTCTTAGGGATACTAAACTTGGTTTAAAAATAAGTTGAATTAAATTATCTTAATTTTATTTTAGGTTATTTTTTGCATTAAACAGATTTAAGTAAATTTAGTTCTTTATTATTTTCTTAGAATCTTGTTTAGGTATTCATGTAATTGTGATCTAAAATTACATTATTAATTCACATATCTTACCCATTTTGTAATGTTATTGTTGTAAAAATTAACTTTAAACCATATATGATCCCAATTATGGCAAAGAAACAGAAAACAAAGTGTCTATGTAGCTCAAGCTATAGCTTAATATTTTTTGGAATCATTTCAAGACTTCCATAGACAATATAAATTCTTCTAGAAGCAGTATTAAGTCCTATAGACGCATTTCAAATCTTCTAGAGACAATATCAAGTTTCCTGGAAACATTTCAAGTCTTCTAGAAGGAGTATTAAATCTTCTGGAAGCATTTCAACTCTTCTGGAAGCAATGTTGCGAGGTTTGGAAGCAGTGTCAAGTATTATAGAAAAAATTTACATCTTTTGGAAGCAGTATCATGTTTTATTAAAACATTTCATGTTTTCTGGAAGCATTTCTAGATTTCCATACACAATATCAATTCTTTTAGAAGCAGTATAAGTGTATTACAAGCATTTTAAGTCTTCTTGAAGTATTTCAAGTCATCTGACAGAAATATAAAATCTTTTGGAAACGTTTCAAGTCTCCTAGAGGTAATATTAAGTCTTCTGTAAACATTTCAATTCTCCTAGAAGCAGTATTAAGTCCTCTAGAAGTACTTCAAGTCATCTCGAAACAGTATCAGGACTTCTGGAAGCACTTCAAGTCTTTTGGAAGCATTTCAAGTCTTTTGGAAATATTTCACGTCTTCTAGAAGCAATATCAAATCTTTTAAAAGCACTTCAAAGGAAGATCAAATCTTCTGGAAATCTTCTAGAAGCATTTCAAGTCTCCTATAAGCACTTCCAGTCTTCTTGCAGCATTTCAAGTCTCCAAGAGGCAATACCATGTCTTTTGGAAGCAGTTCAAGTCTTCCAGAGACAATATGAAGTCTTCTGGACGCATTTCAAGTTTTCTAGAAGAAGTATCAAGTCTTCTAAAAACATGTCAAGTCTTCGATTGACAATATCAAGTCTTCTGGAAGCATTTTAAATTTTCCAGAGGCAAAATTAAGACTTCTGGAAGCATTTCGTGTCCTCTAGAAGCAATGAAGGACCTCTGGAAGCACTTCAAGTCTTCTAGAAACATTTCAAGTCATCCAAAGGCAATATCACATCTTCTAGGAGCGTTTTAAGTCTTCTAGAAGCAATATCAGATTTTTTAAGAAGCACTTCGAAGGAAGATCAAATCTTCTGGAAGTCTTCTAGAAGTATTTCAAATCTCCTAGAAGTACTTCAAGTCTTCTTGGAGCATTTCAAGTCTTCCAGGGTGAATACCATGTCTTCTGGAAGCAGTTCAAGTCTTCCAGAGACAATATCAAGTCTTCTGGACGTATTTCAAGTTTTCTAGAAGAAGTATCAAGTCTTCTGAAAACATATGAAGTCTTCTATTGGCAGTATAAAGTCGTCTGGAAGCATTTTAAATCTTCCAGAGGCAAAATTAAGACTTCTTGAAGCATTTCAAGTCTTCTGGAAGCATTTCATGTCCTCTAGAAGCAATGAAAAGTCTTCTGGAAGCATTTCAAATCTTCTGGAAACATTTCAAGTCATTCAAAGGTTATATCAAATCTTCTGGGAGCGTTTCAAGTCTTCTAGGAAGCAATATCAGATTTTTTAAGAAGCATTTCAAAGGAAGATCAAATCTTCTGGAAGTCTTCTAGAAGTATTTCAAATCTCCTAGAAGTACTTCAAGTCTTCTTGGAGCATTTCAAGTCTTCCAGGGTGAATACCATGTCTTCTGGAAGCAGTTCAAGTCTTCCAGAGACAATATCAAGTCTTCTGGACGTATTTCATGTCTTCTGGAAGCAGTTCAAGTCTTCCAGAGACAATATCAAGTCTTCTGGACGTATTTCAAGTTTTCTAGAAGAAGTATCAAGTCTTCTGGAAACATTTTAAATCTTCCAGAGGCAAAATTAAGACTTCTGGAAGTATTTCGTGTCCTCTAGAAGCAATGAAAGGTCCTCTGGAAGCACTTCAAGTATTCTAGAAACATTTCAAGTCATCCAAAGGCAATATCACATCTTCTAGGAGCGTTTTAAGTCTTCTAGAAGCAATATCAGATTTTTTAAGAAGCACTTCAAAGGAAGATCAAATCTTCTGGAAGTCTTCTAGAAGTATTTCAAATCTCCTAAAAGTACTTCAAGTCTTCTTGGAGTATTTCAAGACTTGCAGAGGCAATACTTCTGGAAGCATTTAAAGCTTCAAGACTTTTGGAAGCATTTAAAGTCTTTTGGAAATAGTTCAAGTTTTCTGGAAGCATTTCAGGTCTTCATTTCAAGATATCATTTCAAGTCTTTTAGAAGTAGTATCAGGGCTTCCGGAAGCACTTCGAGTCTTCTGGAAGCATTTCAAGATCTAAAGAGGAAATATCAAGTCTTCTGGAAGCAATGTTAAGTCTTCTTGTAGTATCAGATGTTGCCAAAGGACTTCTAGAAACAATATCAGGTCTTTTGGATCCAGTTTAATTGTTCTAGAAGCATTTCAAGTCTGAACCTAAATAAACTGACATGAAGTTACTATCTTTGATCATTACCTAATTATACTAAAACATGGCGCAAATATCTAAAATTATGATAAAAGCGGAGTTACGAAGTTTCTTATTTAACGGTAATGGGTTGTCTTCTTTTTCCAATTGCCAATTTTGCAATAAATTTATTTCCTACATTTTAAAACCATTCTTACTGTAAATATGTAAAAATATAGTACTGATTTACAGCAGTACTATATTTTTGTTTGAATCAAATATGAATATTTTTAGGATGTGGCACGCTTAGATATAATACCGTAATTAAATTGTTTTTATTTGATCGTAAGATAATCTAAAGCCTAATTTAAATCCTTTACGATTAAGAAAAACGCTAGATATTAATAATAATTAATAATAATTTTTGTATCAAGGTGTGATAAAAAAAGCTGTAGTTTTCATTTAAAACAACGAAGTTAGTAGAATACAAGGACCGGAAGTAGACCACAAGGACTAGGAATAATGAACTTTGTATACAAATGTAGACAATATAGTATATTGTCTAAAGTTAACCGTTATAAAAATAATATTACAAAATGGATACATATTAAATAATATTCATAAAAATTTAAAATTCATGGTAGAAAAAAAAATAACTACATTTTTTAGAGTTAATATACTGTTTTTAATGAAAATAATAACTTAAAATATATATACAGAAAACAAATAATTTTTATTTCCATTTAAACATTTTTGTGCTAATTGAGATTTAATGTTTAGGGTGAATCTTTGGAAAAAGCGCAACAAAAAAGTACATTAACCTTCAAACATGGCATGCAAAGTCTGGGAAGAGTGCCCAGCGCTAGAAGACCGCCAGCAAATCTTCCCTCAATAAAATCTGAACATAGCGGTACCGACGCCGCCGTTTCCTTAGTACCTTCAGGCGGTCCAGGATGGGGCCAAAAACAAGAACCTTCGACTCCTTTAACCACAACCACTTTGCCGACCCCGACAACACCCACCAGTTCTTCGAACGTGAGCAGCCCGACTTCAACGAGCGCGACAGCCTCTGTGGTTGCGGTCGCAGTGCCGCCGCTGGTGGCGTCGCCGATTTTGGCCCCGAAACACACCTCCCCGGCCGCCCCTCCCATAGTCGGAGGCGCCGCAACGGACAAATCCTGGAGTTCTGTTATGGCGGGAAGCGATCCGCTCCATCCGCCGCCGTATCAGAGTCCCCAGTTCCAGCACGAGTTTCCCAGTTTGGCAGGAGATGGGGGAGGTGGCTCTGGAGGCGGAGGAGGTGTACCTCGACCTGGCATCGATACCCAATATGGACCTGGACCGAGTCTACGGCCACAGACAGAAGGTTCTTGGACGCAAGGGGGTTCAAGAACTACGGTCGATGGACCACCACCACGCAGCAACTCGGCCCCCCTGGGGGGCCCACCGCAGCTCTCGGCCCAGGTCGGCCTACAACAACCTTTACCACCACAATTTCATGGAATTCTTCCTGGATTTGTAAGTATTTCGAAAATTTATTTCTTATGTCTTAATAATAATAAAATTATGACTCTTTAGATGTTGAGAGGTAATCAACCGCCAAATGGACATGGAACAAACATAACAAATTTATCCACCCCAATGTTGAATGTATCGCGACTTCGAGATGGTCGTCCCCCTCAACAACAACAACAACAGCAATCGCAACAACAACAATCCGGGCAACGATCCTCCGCCGAATCGGATGATGTAGCCGCGAGACGACCGATTATAAAAGAAGAAGATTTGAATCGAATGGACGATATGACAAAGGACATGGGATGGGCCGCACAAGACGAGATCGATTATAATCAAAAATTGGCTTTTAGCGATGAAGAATCTTCGGAGAAAAACATTCGAAACAAAATGAAATTGGATAAAGACGAGAAACAGCCGGATTTGGATTCGCAAAAAGCGCGAAGTCGACCATCGATTAACCGTCGACCTCCCGATGAAGACGAACTTTTGGCGCAAAAACGTCGAGAACAACATCAAGTGGTTGTGAACGCGGCGGAACGAGCCAAACAGCGCAAAGAGGAGGAAGTGAAGTTGAAATTGAAAAGAGAAAAGGAACAAGAAGAAGTTTTGAGTAATCCCCAAATTAATTCCGATGATGGGAAAACCAAACAAGCGCATGATAACGATTTTCGCCAATTAACTTCAATAGAAGGTCGCGCTTTTATTCACAAACAAAGAGGGGGGCCTGAACCGAGAAACGGATCTAATTCGAATTTTAAGGAATCGGAATTTAACAGGAATTCCCGCCAACCCAATTTACCTCCGCGATTACAGAAGAAAAATCAAATGCGGAACAATCCAAGCCCACAACCGCCAATGCAGATGTCTTCATATACTCCTTATGATAATCGACCATCAACTCATTGGTCGAGTCATTCGAATCAAAACATGAAACCGAAATGGGAAGAAATGGATAAAGAGGAGAAAGAAATGCGTCGTAGACCGCCATACTCGGAGTCGAATAGGCGACAATCTGAAAGCCGTTTCGACGAGTACGATTACAAAAAGGAAAAGGAAGATAAATGGGCCGAGAAAAAAGATAATAAAGACGAGATTAAATTCGATAATAACAGTATTAGTCGTCAAAACAGCGAGGAGTGGCACAGCAACGAGAGGGTTCCGCAATTTGAGAAGGCCCCCGAGCGTTTTGACAGACCACAAAGACCCGACAGTCGAGATTCGAGGACGTCGCGAGATTCGAAACACTCCCGCGATTCCGAATCGAGAGAACATTTGGGTTCTTGGGCCGAAAATATCAATTACGACGAAAAGCGGAAAGAGAAAGAGGATCGTAGAACCGTCCCCGGTCCTATAACTAAAGAAAAAATCGAAGCTGACGAAAAAATAAGCGAAAAACGGAACTTGACTCAATTAAAAAAGGGGAGCATTCCCGAGAAAAAAATTGAAACTCCAATTGAAGAAAATAAATGCTCATGGGCTGATGATGTGGTGACTCCATCCGATTTAAAACCGATTCAAGATAAAATGGAGAAATTGGAGGTTAATAAAGAAGAGGTTAAACAGGAAATGAGGAAAGATGATAAAGAAAAAGACGATAAGCGGCCGATTCGGCCTCAGTATTTAAATAGAAATCGTTCTGGGCGAGGAAATTGGGATTCTCAATCTTATAATAATAAAAAATCGGGGAGGGGATCAAGAGGGGGGCGCGTTTCCTCGAAAATGGGAGATTTCCACACTGATTCTGAAGAATCCATCGAAGATAACACCCAAAAAAGTCCCAAACCAATTCGAAAAATCGATAAAGATGAGAAAAACAAAGAAAAAATTATTCCTGAAAGAAAAATCGATAAAAAAGAGAGTTATGAACCGCGCGGGGAACCTTCCCGCCATGGAAGAGGTGGTTCTAATATCCGCGGGCGCGGGGCGGCTTGTGTTAGTAAAAGATTCGACACTTATGGGCCACCCCCGAAAAGTCCTTTCGGTCATTTCGAAGATAAAGATAAAAAATCGATGGAAGAATCCCAAGAGATGATATTTGACCCCGAAAATAAAACCCCCGGAATTATTGGGAGCTCCAGAAAAGACGTTTCGATACGATCCGAGAAAAAACACGAAGAAAAATATTCCCGGGATAGATCTAGAAGAGATCGAGATAACAAAAAAGGGAAACGCGCCGAAAATGGGGGGGACACATCCGAGCACTCAGACGATAGCGTCAATAAAACCCGAAGAAATAAATCCCCCCCAAGAATTAATCGCGGATTAAACCAAGGAATTCGAAGAAACGCCCCCCCACGACTCTCAAATAACGAAAAAAGAGCGCCGTTTAGAACCGAAAATCCCCCACCGAGACAAAACTCGAACGGCTCATTACGATCAACAACAATATCCAAACCGGAAATACCATTCAAATCGGACGTAAAGGACGAAAAAAATGAAGCAAACTTGATAATCTCATCCGATAACATCAACATTAAAGAACCCCAAGAAGTCGTTGAAATAATCGACGGCGAAATCGAAGAAAGAATGAATCAAGGCGATTCCGACGGATTCCAAGAAGTTAAGAGCAAAAAGAACGTTAAAACAACAAAAATAATCGAAGAAAAACCCTTCACCAAACCAATTTCATCAACAACCAAACCAGAAATAAAACCGATCGATAGAAATAAACCAAAATCGTACAACACAAATTTAATTTCCCAACAACAACACATTGCGAATATTCCTTCGTTAATGGATACTCCGATTAACCCCCCCGCGGTTATTCCTCAATCGAATAAGGGGCAGTACGATCGAAATTGGCAAAAGCTCCCTCCCCGTTTTGCGAAGCAAAGGGAGAATCGATTGCAGAAGATGCAGCAGGGGATGTGCGATATCGAGTTGAACAAGGTTAATCAAAATATGAATTTGTACGGGATGAAAGATGGACCGTCGAATTTGGCCGCGATGAGTAACGCGTGGGAGAAGCCCTTGGCCCAATTGAGGGGGAATATCGAGCCGGAAATTGCGCTTCCCGTTTTGGAAAATTGTAAAGTTATGGATCAGCCTCATTCGCCCGCGCAAAATTCGAGTCCTAATAATGAGAAAGTAAGTTTTGTTAATTTAGAGGGTGGGTTGGGTTTTAATTGGGAAATTTTAGTAAATAGATATTGATTTTTATTGATGATAATTTAAGTTTACAATTTTATCATGATGCAAATACAACATATTCAGTATAAATAAACCACTTATCCTCTATTATCATCCCTTTTTTCCATCACCTCATTCTCAAGAATCTGTTTTTTGATTCATTTTTTCTTCTCTCAGCTTGGTATATTTTCTCAATACATGTTATAGCGTTTCTTAATCGTTTTCGCATCATCCAGTATTTGTTTACTCTCTTATTTACACAACGGAATCTGGAAACCAGCTTCCTTTTCTCATTTCCTTTGTTTACAAGCTGTTTTGGAAATAATCTCGGACGACTTTGAAGATGTTGGCTGCCCCAAGTTATGTTCCAAATATAAGATATAACCCGAGCAGCTGATGTCTTTGAAATCGACGATAATCATTTCTTATGTCACGAAAATAACTTTGGATCTAATGTCCTTGAAGTTGAATGAGGTTATTTCCTCCATAAAGTTGGTAATGAAGCCCAAGTTTACTCTTAAATGAATTTTTTGGAATAAATAATTTCGGCCGACCTCGAAGACAACCTCAATACAAAAATAGGTCATTTTTTATGATATAATAATATGATAGGTGGCTTGCTGCATGACTGGCTATGATATAGGAATATTTTTTCCATTAACTTTAGAAAATATTTACTGTCAAATAAAAATAGTGGTGTAAGTTTGAGATTAAAATTTTCTATATTTACATGCTTTGGAAGTAAAGTATAACTAATATGATTATGGCATTTTCATAATCACTGAAGTGATAACGATTTTATAATAAATCGTATAGAAATATTTTGAATTAATCACATGCTAAAAAAATACAAATTAAATTACACAATCAATTAAGGAATTTAACTATCATCATCATCATCAACAATTCAATTTGTTTTATTTTGAAAAATTCGTAATATATAAAATAAAAGTTCATTTGAAATTAATTAAATTAAACTTAATTTATAAATTAAAAATTTTGTTAGTTCTTACAATTTTTCTCAAAAATTACAATTTTTATTTCATAAAATTATTGTTGATAATACAATTATTATTAGTTGATGTGAACTAAATTGATTCTTTAGCTATTAAATTTTAATACTAATGATTGTGAACTAAGATTTTGGTATTCTGGTTTATATTTAACTGTGTATTTGATTATTGTCAGCATTAAAAGTTTGTTGTAGTAAACTGTTGATTAAGTTGGATAAAAGAATACTAGAATACTTCTTTAAATGTGAACTAAATGAATAAACCTGATTATTTCCGGTTACGTAATTTGACTGATATTTAATATCTATATGTTTACATATAAAGGCTTAAAAAAATTTTGATATACTTTTCTTAAAAATGCAAGATTATATAAAAAATTATGGGTGGTGTTCAAATAAAGACCATAACCGGTGAAATTTATGATATGAATGTTTTTCATAATTGTAATCGCTTATTTTATTAGCTTAATTTACTTTAAACAAGTTTATATAAAACAAGTTTAATATGGTGTAAATAAAGTACCACTTCCGGTTAACGAATATGACTGAATTTTGGTGTAAATCTCAGATTTTGTTATTAATAGCCAAATGCTTTTTCTTATATTATGAATTTTCAAATGCCTTTTCTTATATTATGAATGAAACTTGGGGTGGCCGACGTTTTCAAAGTCTTCTGCGTCTCCAAATTCTATAAAATTGAATCAGGGTAGACTTCAGGTTTATTATCAACTTCAAAGACGTCGGCCGAGATTATTTCTTCCATAAAATTCAGTTAGGATAGAATTAGGCTTGTTATTAGCTTTATGAAGAAAACATTCTCAGTCGATTTTGAAGACATCGGCCGTCCCAAGTTATATCCATAATATACAGGGTCCTTCAGCTCAGCTCCCATCTTCTATAACTCAGTTATTAATTAAGTTAAGAGATTAATATTTTGCAGGTTTGTACTGTATCTCAAATTTCTACAGGGTGGCCATAATCTAGTGTCAAAATGTTCAAACTTTAAAGCAGATTATTTTTCTTATTTTAAATTGGACACCCTACATATTTTTGTATTAATTGATGCATAATTAATAAACAAAAATATTTTGTAATAAAAACCACATCATAATCCCTGACATTTAAAATGTTATTCGCCAAAAACTCGTTTTTAAATGTTAAGAATTGTGATGATTGCTTGTAATTAGAAAATATTAATTCATTAATTAACATAAACATATGTAGGGGGTACAATTTGAAATAAGAACGATAAGATGCTTTGAAGTTTGAAAGATTTGACCCTAGGTTTTGACCCTATATAAATTTGAACCAATACAACTTAGTTAATGAAATCACGAGACCTTACTTAATTAATAAGTTTGTTATGAAATTTTATTCATGGGACTCTGATTGTAATTTTAATTAATTTTTAAAACCAGCGATGTAAATACGATCTTTTTTTTGGTTTTTATTTTGTTGTGCTGCTGTCATTCAGCCGATTTCAATAAAATTTTAGAGATGTGTAGGCTCCTATAAAAGTCAACCAAAAATGTAAGAAAAGATATAAAAAAATATATTATCATAGCGTCACACGTTTTTGAGACAAAATATTAAACTCCTAACTTAATAATTGAGTTACAGAAAACGGGAGCTGAGGTGAAGGACCCTGTATAAGAAATGACAACGGGACTCGGGGTTTATGATAACAATAACCGATTGATAATAATAGCTGAAAAAACAAAACTTTATTTTAATTAAAAATATGTACATATATAACGTAACATAAACTCTTAAAAAATGTTTCTACATAAAATATGTAGTAACATTTTTGAAAACAATTTGAAAACAAATTCATATTAAAAAAACTCATCTAGCGTTGTTTGTCTCTGATTTTCGCGGAGCAAGTTATTAACAAAAATTTCATAGTCGTAATGCGTCTGAAAATCAGATGACCACGTTGCAAAACTTCCAGCGCTTTTCTCATTTCGCTCATTGTTGGGGGTTGCATTGTTTGTATGTCTACTTCTTCCTCTGGCTCTTGATTTTCAATTGATGACGTTGTTACACTTTTGCACATTACACTTTCGCAAATCTCTTCTTCTGTTACGTTCTGTACAATATTTAACTCGTTATCTATTGCCATCCACTCCTCGAACTCAGTTGTCGTCATGTCGGGTGGCTGAATGTTTAGGTGTTCAGGTTCTATGTCATCTTTTGAAAATCCACCGTGTTTGAAACAATTCTTTATTGTTATTTTGGAAACTTGGCTCCACGACATGGTAATAAGATGTAAAGCGTCTAATAAATTTGTTTTCTTGGCTAGATCATTTGCGCTCATATTTAGGGTATCCTCCATACTTTCCAAAATTCTAGCACGCATCTCTTTCCGGTAATACGCTTTCATGGTCCTTATAATGCCTTGATCACACGGTTGTATTATCGAAGTAGTATTGGCCGGTAAAAAAATAACTTTTATATTTTTTAATTGACAATTTACACAGTGTGCAGCGCAATTGTCCACGAGAACAGCAATTTTGCGATTTACTCTCCTATCCCATTTTAAGAGCCAGTCATTAAAAATTAAGGATGTCATCCAGGCATTTGTATTTGAATAATAATCAACAGGTAGATTTTTGACACTCTTAAAACAACGTGGATCTTCTTTTGCCGATTACTAAAAGCTGTTCTTTGTCACCCGACATATTTGCACAACACAAAATTGTTATACGTTCTTTCGATGTCTTACAACCCTTTGCATTGTCTTTTTTAAACATGTATGTATGATCGGGGAGAGCGCGATAGTAAAGCCCAGTCTCGTCTGCATTAAAAATATCATTCATTTTCAATCCAGTGTTCTGCACTCTTAAAATCAGCATCTTTTTGCTCGCCGTGTGTCCGTTTGTATACGACGTTTTCTCTTTTTTCCAACGGTGAAACCATCCCTCCGTTGCAACAAAATTTTCTTTTCCCATTTTATTTGCAAGTTCTTCCGCTTTCTGTCGCATCAACCATAGTTTCAACGCAGTTCGATTTCTTTTAGTCAGTAAATTCTCATTTTTTTTAGCAGCATCTTCTATTTCCACACGTTTTTTTTAAATTTTACACAAAATTGGTTGTGAGATTTTTAATTGTGCTGCTGCATTTCGCTGACTCAATTTCGGCAACTTGTCATATTTTTCTAAAATGTTAATTTTTTCACTTAAAACTAAGATCACGTCTCTTTTTTACGTCAGCCATTACAAAAGGTTAGAATAGAACTGAGACGTAACGTACACAGCCGAGCGTCACGTGTTCGAGTTTTCAAATGCAGAGTTTGGGGATTCACCGAATCTATGTCAACATTATTTATTTTGCTCGTAAAAATAAAATTTATTGCTCATGTCGAAAACATTTTTAAGAAAGAAATGATAACATAAACCGAAATCATGATTACTATAAGCGAAAATTTTTGTGATATAATATTACACGTCCGGCCCGTTCTTCCCAAAAGTGATAACAATATCCGATTGATAACATTATCCGTGATTCTAATAAGTGGCGTCCACTGTATATGGACAAATAATTTTGACCGACTTTTGAAGACGTTTTTATATTCATGATATAAATGATTTCGGCCGATTTCTATATAAACATCTTGTACCTTAGATTATATCTTATTTTATTTTATCTGGAATCTATTTTATTTATGCCATAAAATTCACTCAGGATAGACTTACCGTCATTCTTAAGGTTGAGAAATTCCAAGTCAGAGTAAAAATACTAGGCTTGACGTCCTCAGTCCAAACTTTTATAAATCCTTATCTTGATGTCTTGATTTGCTTACTTTGTTCAATTATAACCTAAGTACCATTGACGAATTCTAATTTTATTTTTCAGCAGAATTGTAATGAAGGCTTAATACATAAATTGTATTATATATCCATGTAAAAAATTAAGATTTTATTGATTTTATGGAATGAAACTGATTTTATGGAATGAAATCTTCAAAAAATTATTTCGAATTAAATAAATTCTTGCGAAAATTTACAAAAAGAGTTACACAAATTGGCCGTTAGAAACTGATGACATGGATGATTGCGATGACACTTTTTGCGAAACTAGTGAATCTTTTGAAATAATACCACATTAAAATTTACATGTGCACATGATAGCAATTTCCATTAATTATTATCAATGGAAATATCAAAACGCGTTGTAATAAAATTGATGTCTTGAGTAATAATCTATCTCTGTTGCCCTTTTCTACATACATCGCCATAAAAACTCGACTTAGGCCTTCTGCATACGAGGCTGTTCATCATAGACGAGTATTAAACGCAATTTCATCAACCCATCCTGATATTGATAGATTGTGCAATAATAAACAAGCACATTGATATACGTGAATATTTATTATTTGGCATGAAAATAATTTAGACAAAAAAATTGTTTATAATAAAGTAAAGTTTGGATGTTACCATTTAACAATGAAATAGTGAAATTATCTAAATAAATTCTGAAAATTGAGAATTGTGTCCATATACAGCTAGGCGTGCACAACTGGCCGTCTCATTCTCCTGATCTCACAGCTTCTGATTATTTTTTATACATCCCGAAATACCTAAAGAAGTAGAGCACCTAAAGGCGAAGGTTTACGTCGAAAAACCTCGAAATCTGAAGCCAATAAAGCGCAAGCGAGCTGATATTGACCTGTGTGAGAAGGTGATGAGGAACTGTGATGATCAATTATCTTCAAAAGATTATTTCACTTTTTTATTGTTAAATGGTAACGTCTAAGTTTTACTTTTTTATAAATAAATATTTTCGAATTAAGCAACAGCAGAGTAATTCTCATCTTAAAAGCTCTCTTCCATTCAGCTCCATCGTGTAGCTACAATTCGTACAAATTAAGTAAGGACGTTATTTTTCAAAGAGAATCCTTTTTTAATAATTTGACAATTTTTTCAAACTTAATTTTAAAATTAATCAACACAATTTTGTATGTGGATATGTTAATAAAATTTAGCTACTTGTAGCTTTAGCTACAATTTTGCTGAAGAATAAAATGTGTAGATATAATAAATTAGGAGAATTTTGAAAGGCCATACCAAAAATGTTTGGCCTGAGAACATCAAATTCTTTGAAGGTATTTTTACCTCGCCTTAGAATTTTTCACTCCTAGATAATGACCCCGAAAATGTTCCACATTTTTATGACGGAAATACTTTACGACGACTTCGAAAACGTTCGGCCACTCCAAGTTGTATTTATGATGTAAAAAATGGTTTCACCCCAAATTATATCTTATATCTAGAGCACAACTTGGAGCGACAGCCGTATTCGAAATCGGTCGTGATTATTTCGTTGATAATAAAGCTTAAGTCTATCCTCATAAAATTGTATGGAAGAAATAATCCCCATGCAATCCCGCACCAAGTTATATTTATGATATAAGAAATTGTTTCAGCTGATTTCGAACACTTTAACCACTCGAAATATAACTTGAGATGGTCGATATCGTTCGAGATTATTTCTTCCCTAAAATCAACGAGTGTTTACTTGGGCTTTATTATTAAATTTATTTACAAAATAATCTCGGCTGACTTCGAAGTCGTCGGCCTCTACATGTTATATTTTTGACAAAAAAAATAGTTAGTTTCGGCCGATTTCGATGACTTTGGCTGCTCGAAATGTTTTTCACTTCAGATTATATCTGGAATAGGATGAACTTGGACGTCTTCGAAGTCGGCCGAGATTATTTCTTCCATAAAATTCAACGAGGATAGACTTAGACTTTATTATTAGTTTTATGAATGAAATAATATCGGCCGACTTCGAAAACGTCGGCCGCCCCAAGTTATATTAATCATATAAAAAGTAATTTCTGCCAATTTCGAAGACACTGGCACCTCCAAATGTTTTTTTACCTTAGATTATAAATTATATCTGGAGCATAACTTGGGACGGCGAGTCTTCAAAGTCGGCCGAGATTATTCCGTTCATAAAGTTAATTAATAACAAAGACCAAATCTGCCATAATTCAATTTTGTAGAATAAATAATCTCAGCCGACTTCGAAGACAACGGCCGCCTCAAGTTATGTTCCAGATATAAAGACATAAACTGGGCTAAAAATTATTTCGGGCGGATGTCTTAGAAATCGGTCGAAATGATTTCTTATATCATGAATATAATTTGGGGCGAGATATAATCTATAAGTTATAATCTAGGCTAAAAAACCCTCGATAACATTTTATATCTGGAACATTACTTGGACTTGAACGTCTTCGAAGTCGGCCGAGATTATTCATTTCATAATATTCAATTAGGGTAGATTTCGACTCTATTATTAACTTTATGGACGAAATAATCTCGACCGACTTCAAAGACATCGACTGCCCCAAGTTATATTCATGATATAAGATGAATGAATTTGGCTGCATGAAGTGTTTTTTTACCCCAGATTATAGCTTATATCTGGAATATAATGTCATCTTTTTTTGTCTGAATTTTTCTCTGTATCTGGACGTCTCTATTCCTGCCGCTTTCCGCCCTTTCCTTCTGTTGTTTATCTCTGCCTCTAAATAATTGGTTTTTTGATAATATTACCTCCTCTCTCCTTTCGCATATCTATTTTTTCTCTCCCTAACTTTTTTTCAACACACACTCAGAATCTGTATGGTCTTCACCCCCTCCCTTATTCTGTTGTTTATCTCTACCAGATCTCCATCACCATATCTAATCTTCAATCTCCATATTTATTCCTTTCAACGCTCCCCAGGATCACGCATTATGATCTTCTATCATTTTTAGCGTAACATAGCTCTTCTGCAGCATCCACACTCATTTCATCCACTTTCATTTCCTCCGTCACAATATAGCCAGGTTTTTTCTTTATCAGACCCAAATTGATGAATTTTTTAATTCTATAGTTTCCTTACAGCTGAAATAAAAAATAAAATCAATTTTAGACACTTTAATCTTATAGCTCGAGAAAATTTATTTTAGCAAATCTACATCCTAGTAAAGTTTCCCAATTAAAATCTTTACAAATACAGGGTGTTCCTCAGAAGTACTTCACCGCCATATTTTTTGTATTATCTTATTATTAATGATATAAGAAAATCATTTGGAATGCATGATTAGGTGGAATGAAAAAAAAACGAATGAAATCATTTTCGTTGTACTTCCGGTTAAACCGGATGTAAGTACTAAATTTACAACACATAAAAGAAAAATAATTCTAGAAACTGTTTCATCACTGTTTTTAAAAGCACTCCTTAAAGTAAGGGTTGGCAATATCTCTAATATTTTATTTAATTTTATTGCTATTAAACAAATTTCTAACTTCTGTAACATCATTGTCATGGTCTATAACAGAGGTATCCATAGCTAATATGTATAAAGCTTTGTAGCTGTGGCGATTAGTATCCTGATTGATCCTGCTTTTTATAACATGATTTATTACAAAAAAATAAGTCATAATCAAATATTATACTGTCTTATGTATCTTACTGACTTATGTATAATATAAATGTAAATAGCATTGCAGAACTTACATCTCACCGAATATGTTGTACTGGTTTTTATGTGGTTCGTCGCCCTTTGTAGCAGGCATAATTCATGGCATTTAGTCTAACAGCAATAACAATAAAATCAGTTCTGTTGTCGATACTCGTTTCAGCCAAAACCATAACGGTTCTGCCATATCTAATTTTATTATAAAAGTTAGTTTTAATGATTTTTAACAAATTTTGGGTTAAGCAGAATCTGTTATCATTTTAATTTGAGCCTCAGCAGATTTCTTACCATGTCTAAAACATCAAATGATGGAAGAAAAATCTCTGTCATTTTCTATTTTATCACACAATTTATTTTGTATCATTTTTATCAAACTTTGAATTGAGCAGAATCTGTCATGAGTTTAATTTGAGTTGAAGCAGATTTCTCATCATGTCTAAAACAGTAAATGTTTTTAAAAAATCGTTCTGCCATATCTAATTTTATTATAGAAGTCGATTTCAATGATTTGTAGCAAATTTTGGTTTGGGCAGAATCCTTTATTACTTTTATTTGAGCTGTAGCAGATTTCGTATCATGTTTAAAACATCAAATAATGGAAAAAAAATCCTCTATCACTTTCTATTTGGTTGCACAATTTATTTTCCATCATTTTTAGCAAACTTTGGATTGAGCAGAATCTTTCCTGAGTTTAATTTGAGCTGCAGCAGATTTCTCATCATGACTAAAACAGTAAATGTTTGTAGAAAATCGTTCTGCCATATCTAATTTTATTATAAAAGTTGGTTTCAATGATTTGTAGCAAATTTTGGGTTGAGCAGAATCTTTTATTACTTTAATTTGAGCTGTAGCAGATTTCTTACCATGTTTAAAACATCAAATAATGGAAACAAATTCTCTGTTGATCCAATCATTTTTAGCAAACTTTGGATTGAGCAGAACCTTTCATGAGTTTAATTTGAGCTGCAGCAGATTTCTCATCATGTCTAAAACAGTAAAAGTTAAATAAATCGTTCTGCCATATCTAATTTTATTATAAAAGTTGGTTTCAATGATTTTTAACAAATTTTGGATTGAGCAGAATCTTTTATTACTTTAATTTGAGCTGTAACAGATTTCTTACCATGTTTAAAACATCAAATAATGGAAAAAATATCTCTGTCACTTTCTATTTGATTACACAATTTATTTTCCATCATTTTTAGCAAACTTTGAGTTGAGCAGAATCTGTCATGAGTTTAATTTGAGTTGAAGCAGATTTCTCACCATATCTAAAACAGTAAAAGTTAAAAAAAATCGTTCTACCATATCTAATTTTATTATAAAAGTTGGTTTCAATGATTTTTAACAAATTTTGGGTTGAGCAGAATCTTTTATTATTTTAATTTGATCTGTAGCAGATTTCTTGCCATGTTTAAAATATCAAATAATGGAAAAATATCTCTGTCACTTTCTATTTGATTACACAATTTATTTTCCATAATTTTTAGCAAACTTTGAGTTGAGCAGAATCTGTCATGAGTTTAATTTTAGTTGAAGCAGATTTCTCATCATGTCTATAACAGTAAAAGTTAAAAAGAATCGTTCTGCCATATCCAATTTTATTATAAAATTTGGTTTCAATGAATTTTAGCAAATTTTTAATTGAGCAGAATCTTTTATTACTTTAATTTGAGCTGTAGCAGATTTCTTACCATGTTTTAAACATCAAATAATGGAAAAAATATTTCTGTCACTTTCTATTTGATTACACAATTTATTTTCCATCATTTTTAGCAAACTTTGAGTTGAGCAGAATCTGTCATGACTTTAATTTTAGTTGAAGCAGATTTCTCATCATGTCTAAAACAGCAAATGTTTTAAAAAAATCGTTCTGCCATATCTAATTTTATTATAAAAGTCGGTTTCAATGATTTTTAGCAAATTTTGGGTTGAGCAGAATCTTTTATTATTTTAATTTGAGCTGTAGCAGATTTCTTACCATGTTTAAAACATCAAATAATGGAAAAAATATCTCTGTCCCTTTCTATTTGATTACACAATTTATTTTCCATAATTTTTAGCAAACTTTGAGTTGAGCAGAATCTGTCATGAGTTTAATTTGAGTTGAAGCAGATTTCTCATCATGTCTAAAACAGTAAAAGTTAAATAAATCTTTCTGCCATATCTAATTTTATTATTAAAGTTGGTTTCAATGATTTTTAGCAAATTTTGGATTGAGCAGAATCTTTTATTACTTTAATTTGAGCTGTAGCAGATTTCTTACCATGTTTAAAACATCAAATAATGGAAAAAATATCTCTGTCCCTTTCTATTTGATTACACAATTTATTTTCCATAATTTTTAGCAAACTTTGAGTTGAGCAGAATCTGTCATGAGTTTAATTTGAGTTGAAGCAGATTTCTCATCATGTCTAAAACAGTAAAAGTTAAATAAATCTTTCTGCCATATCTAATTTTATTATTAAAGTTGGTTTCAATGATTTGTAGCAAATTTTGGATTGAGCAGAATCTTTTATTACTTTAATTTGAGCTGTAGCAGATTTCTTACCATCTTTAAAACATCAAATAATGGAAAAAATATCTCTGTCACTTTCTATTTGATTACACAATTTATTTTCCATCATTTTTAGCAAACTTTGAGTTGAGCAGAATCTGTCATGAGTTTAATTTTAGTTGAAGCAGATTTCTCATCATGTCTAAAACAGTAAAAGTTAAAAAAATCGTTCTGCCATATCTAATTTTATTATAAAAGTTGGTTTCAATGAATTATAGCAAATTTTTAATTGAGCAGAATCTTTTATTACTTTAATTTGAGCTGTAACAGATTTCTTACCATGTTTAAAACATCAAATAATGGAAAAAATATCTCTGTCACTTTCTATTTGATTACACAATTTATTTTCCATAATTTTTAGCAAACTTTGAGTTGAGCAGAATCTGTCATGAGTTTAATTTGAGTTGAAGCAGATTTCTCACCATGTCTAAAACAGTAAAAGTTAAAAAAATCGTTCTGCCATATCTAATTTTATTATAAAAGTTGGTTTCAATGATTTTTAGCAAATTTTGGGTTGAGCAGAATCTTTTATTACTTTAATTTAAGTTGTAGCAGATTACTTACCATCTTTTAAACCATCAAATAATGGAAAAAATATCTCTGTTACTTTCTATTTGATTACACAATTTATTTTCCATAATTTTTAGCAAACTTTGAGTTGAGCAGAATCTGTCATGAGTTTAATTTTAGTTGAAGCAGATTTCTCATCATGTCTAAAACAGTAAAAGTTAAAAAAATCATTCTGCCATATCTAATTTTATTATAAAAGTTGGTTTCAATGAATTATAGCAAATTTTTAATTAGGCAGAATCTTTTATTACTTTAATTTGAGCTGTAGCAGATTTCTTACCATGTTTAAAACATCAAATAATGGAAAAAATATCTCTGTCACTTTCTATTTGATTACACAATTTATTTTCCATCATTTTTAGCAAACTTTGAGTTGAGCAGAATCTGTCATGAGTTTAATTTTAGTTGAAGCAGATTTCTCATCATGTCTATAACAGTAAAAGTTAAAAAAAATCGTTCTGCCATATCCAATTTTATTATAAAATTTGGTTTCAATGAATTTTAGCAAATTTTTAATTGAGCAGAATCTTTTAATACTTTAATTTGAGCTGTAGCAGATTTCTTACCATGTTTAAAACATCAAATAATGGAAAAAATATCTCTGTCACTTTCTATTTGATTACACAATTTATTTTCCATAATTTTTAGCAAACTTTGAGTTGAGCAGAATCTGTCATGAGTTTAATTTTAGTTGAAGCAGATTTCTCATCATGTCTAAAACAGTAAAAGTTAAAAAAATCGTTCTGCCATATCTAATTTTATTATAAAAGTTGGTTTCAATGATTTTTAGCAAATTTTGGGTTGAGCAGAATCTTTTATTACTTTAATTTAAGTTGTAGCAGATTTCTTACCATGTTTAAAATATCAAATAATGGAAAAAATATCTCTGTCACTTTCTATTTGATTACACAATTTATTTTCCATCATTTTTAGCAAACTTTGAGTTGAGCAGAATCTGTCATGAGTTTAATTTGAGTTGAAGCAGATTTCTCATCATGTCTATAACAGTAAAAGTTAAAAAAAATCGTTCTGCCATATCCAATTTTATTATAAAATTTGGTTTCAATGAATTTTAGCAAATTTTTAATTGAGCAGAATCTTTTATTACTTTAATTTGAGCTGTAGTAGATTTCTTACCATCTTTAAAACATCAAATAATGGAAAAAATATCTCTGTCACTTTCTATTTGATTACACAATTTATTTTCCATCATTTTTAGCAAACTTTGAGTTGAGCAGAACCTTTCATGAGTTTAATTTGAGCTGCAGCCGATTTCTCATCATGTCTAAAACGTCAAATAATGGAAAGAATTTCTTTGTCACTTTCTATTTTATTACACAACTTATTTTGTATCAGTTTGAGCAAACTTTGAGTTGAGCAGAATCTGTCATGAGTTTAATTTTAGTTGAAGCAGATTTCTCTTCATGTCTAAAACAGTAAATGTTAAAAAAATCATTCTGCCATATCTAATTTTATTATAAAAGTTGGTTTCAATGATTTTTAGCAAATTTTGGGTTGACCAGAATCTTTTATCACCTTAATTTGAGGCGCAGCATATTTTTTTACCATGCATAAAACATCAAATAATGGAGAAATACAAAAAAAGATTATTTAACAAAATCGTTTTAAGTCTATCACCTCTTCGTGAATATTCGTTAATTGTCGGTCGGACACCCGATCTCAGCGCATTCCTTTCGGATGTGGCGAATGAAAAAATAATTCACGTTTAGTGTTTATATGCGTGTCTAGTTACACAATTTTTTTAATATTACTTTTCTATAATAGTATAGACATAATATAGATTGCGAATTAATCATATGCTGGGTGACTCAGGACTTTTTTAATCAACGAAAATTTATTGAATTACTTTGTTTTTCATCTTTAACATGATTTTATTCGCAAAATCAAAGCATAATTCACATTTTTTAATTATTCATTTTAAATCGTTTTATTATATCGTTAATAATTAAAAAAAAATGGGGGTGGGTGACTTTTAAGAAACATAAATGTTTCTTATTATAATTTAAATTAATTCTTTTTGCTTAGATAATTGGTAAAACACAAATCCAACAAGACAAATCAGTCTTAGATGGTAGTACACCCCCCGTAAACACAATAATCTTCGAAAACACCAACTTTAAATCAACCCCCGGAGTGCGAAATCGTAACAACGATAAATCACGGGCCGCCACGAAAATCGAAGAAACCTCCCCGATGGATCCCCCGGTAATCTCAACGTTTAATAAACCCGTAACGGATCTTCTAAATAAATCCGAAAAGCAACCGGACATTCAAATGCAACTTTTTAATAAAGAGGATACATCCGATATGAAACTCGACTTTTTCGATTCGGAAATTTCCCAATTAACCGACGACAAAGCGTCGAAAAATATCTCATTACCCCGTTCAATGCACACCATAACAAGCAGTAATAGCACCATGTCCCATTCCACTGCCGATTTAAACTTCAAAATAGCGTCGGTGAAAAAGGTTTGGGACAATACAATAAATACGATGTCGCCGGTGATTGAGCATAGTAGTGTTAGTCAAGAGGAAACTTTTTCGTCAAGTTTTGGACCTGACCCGAACAGTCTCGACCCATCGAGCGCTTTCAGCAAGACCCAAGATGCAGTCGAAGATCCGCACGAAGGATACAGTCCTTCGCCCAACCCAAACACGGCCAATAACACGACAAATGTATGCAAGGTAAACGTTGCGTGGTGATGTGGTGTTCGTTTTTAAAGGAAACGTTTTAGGTTAAACCCACGCAACAGGTTCCTGGGACGACCGGGCAAAATATCGTCGGTGGAGGGCATCAAACGCATTCCGGAATTATTACGATGCCGCCTTTATCTTCGCCGCCGATTCAGCCGGTTATTGGACCTAATATTGGGTTAAATCAGCCCCCACAACAATACACGACCAATCAACATCTCGGTTATCAGGTTAATTTAATTGATTTAATTTTGAATTTAAATTAATTTTGTTTTTAATAGGCCTCTTTAGGTGGAAGTACCCAATTTGGAATGTCCGCGATTCCCTCCCCTCCGAATGTATTATACAACTCCACCCAACAACTTCAACCTAACCTTTACGGCGGGTTCCCCATGGACCAAATGGGCGGGCAAAGGACGTCGCAATTCTCTCAATACCCTTACGGACTCGGACAAAACGCGGCGTCGAGTCATTATTCGGCGCAGAGCCTTTACCTGCAAACGCAACCTCACCCCCCTCCGGCCGCTCAAGCCCCGCCCGATCTCTATCAGAGTTTAGCGACCAATTTCCGGTTGCAAAATACCACCCCGTACGGACAAAGTCAACAGTTGAATAACCCCACGACCGTTTTGATATCTTCCACTTCGAATTCATTGATGTCCGCTTCAGTTAAACCGAGTAATCAACAAATTAGTGCAATTGGTGAGTAGAAGTAAAAAAATTAAAATAAAAAGATTAGAATTTAATGAGTAATAATAATAACTTGGATATTTTAAGTCGTAAAAATGGGCCTGATAAAAATTCCTTAATTATTTCAAGGCTAAATATAAATTCAAAGAATTATACAAAAAAAAATAGTAAAAGGGATAATTATAATATAATTTTTGTTAATATAAAAGATAAAATATTTAAAATTAAAAATATTTTGAGATTCACTTACTTGAATTGTTAAATATCCTTTGTTATTCTTGTTTATAAAAACTAAATTTTGTTGGGTCGGTTTGATTCGTAAAGGAACTTTTAACTGACTAAAGAACAATGCGTGGTGTTCTAGAATCGGGTGCGCATGTGTTGTGGTTTATGATGTGATTATCAAACTGTATTATGTTACTTCAAACACTAGAAAAAAAACAATGTGGGAAGTTAAAAGTACCTAGGTTTCTTATTGTTTAACTGTTTATAAAGTTGATATAGAATGTTATCAGAATTGCGAATCGGCAACGCCGCGAATTCTCGATTAACTAAACACGATTTGGATTGTTGAATGCCAGGGTTAAGTGAATAAAGAAAAAGATATTCGATATTTTCCTATCTAATGATTAAAGTAGTTTTTTTGGGAATATAAAAAGGAAAGTGTGGCAGCGTTTTTTGATTGCAGATTTTGTTCAAAAATTGCGCGGATCGGTCAATTATTTTGAACAATTTCGTGTTAATTCTTAAATTATGTAAAATGAAAGATATTAATTTTTGAGCTTGTGTGTAAAAAAGAACACTTTTTTACCGATTTAGCCTAACTTAGACTCTTTCACATTGAGAAACCCGAAAAGTAATAACTTATTTAAAAGTTTAATATTTATAAAAATGAAGAGAGGAGAGAACAAATAAAAACAAACAGTTTTTTTTTTTCATTTTTCGAGTTTGGCGGAAAATGCTTATATATTTGGCGCTTATGCAGTGGGAATGTTTTCTTGTTTGTTTTAAATTAGTATCTTTTTGGGCTTCTCAAATGAACATTTTCTATTCCAACAGTATTTGATATTTTGGAAACAAAATCAAATCTCATTGATAGGCTTTAATTTACAGTTTGTGGACTACTTACGTCAAGATATTGCATTTTGTCCATTAAATAACATTTTTTGCCAACAGCAAAAAATGCAAAATTGCAAGCACTATCGAGACTTTTGGAATTATTTCAAGTATTCTAGAAGCAGTATTAAAATTTTGAAAGCATTTGAAGTCTTCCAGAGACGATATCAAGTCTTCTGGAAACATTTCAAGTCCTATAGAAGCAGTATCAAATGTTCTGGAAACTTTGAAAGTCTTCTGGAAATATTTAAAATTTTCTACAAGCAGTATCAAATCTTTTGGAATCATATCAAGTATTTCAGCTGCTATATCAAGTCTTCTGAAAATATTTCAAGTCTTTTGGAAACAGCATCAAATCTTCTGAAAATATTTCGAGTCTTCTAGAAGCAGTATCAATTCTTCTGGAAACTTTTCCAGTCTTCCAGAAACGATATTAAATCTCCTGGAAATATTTCAAGTTTTCTACAAGCAGTATCAAATCTTTTGGAATCGTTTCATGTATTTCAGCTGCTACATCAAGTCTTCCGGAAATATTTCAAGTCTTTTGGAAACAGCATCAAATCTTCTAAAAATATTTCGACTCTTCTAGAAGCAGTATAAATTCTTCTGGAAGCATTTCCAGTCTTCCAGAAACGATATTAAATCTCCTGGAAATATTTCAAGTTTTCTACAAGCAGCATCCAATCTTTCAGAATCGTTTCAAGTATTTCAGCTGCTACATCAAGTCTTCTGGAAATATTTCAAGTCTTTTGGAAACAGCATCAAATCTTCTGAAAATATTTCGAGTCTTCTAGAAGCAGTATAAATTCTTCTGGAAGCATTTTCAGTCTTCCAGAAACAATATTAAATCTCCTGGAAATATTTCAAGTTTTCTATAAGCAGTATCAAATCTTTTGGAATCGTTTAAAGTATTTCAGCTGCTATATCAAGTCTTCTGGAAACAGTGTCAAGTCTAATGGAAGCAGTATCAAGTTTCCTAGAGGCATTTCAAGGCTTTTGGAAGCAACATCAAGTTATTTGGAAGTAATATCAAATGTTCTGGAAGCAGTATTAAGTCCTATGGAAGCATTTCAAGTCTTCTAGAAGTAACATCAACTCTTCTAGAAACAGTGTCAAGTCTAATGGAAACAGTATCAAGTCTGCTAGAAGCATTTCAAGGTTTTTGGAAGCAATATCAAGTTATTTGGAAGTGATATCAACTGTTCTGGAAGCAGTATTAAGTCTTATGGAAGCATTTCAAGTCTTCCAGAAGCAATACCAAGTTTTCTAGAAATACTGCAAGTTTTCTGGAAGCTTTACAAGTCTTCCAGAAGCAACATCAACTCTTCTAGAAACAGTGTCAAGTCTAATGGAAGCAGTATCAAGTCTCCTAGAAGCATTTCACGGCTTTTGGAAGCAATATTAAATCTTCTGGAAGCAGTATTAAGCCTTATGGAAGCATTTCAAGTCTTCCGAAAGCAATACCAAGTTTTCTAGAAATACTGCAAGTTTTCTGGAAGCTTTACAAGTCTTCCAGAAGCAACATCAACTATTCTAGAAACAGTGTCAAGTCTAATGGAAGCAGTATCAAGTCTCCTAGAAGCATTTCAAGACTTGGAAGCAATATCAAGCCTTCTGCAAGCAGTATTAAGTCTTATGGAAGCATTTCAAGTCTTCCAGAAGCAATACAAAGCTTTCTAGAAATACTACAACTTTTCTGGAAGCTTTATAAGTCTTCCAGAAGTAACATCAACTCTTCTAGAAACAGTGTCAAGTCTAATGGAAGGAGTATCAAGTCTTCTAGAAGCATTTCAAGACTTTTGGAAGGAATATCAAGTCTTCTGGAAGCAGTATTAAGTCTTATGGAAGCATTTCAAGTTTTCCAGAAGCAACATCAACTCTTCAAGAAACAGTGTCAAGTCTAATGGAAGCAGTATCAAGTCTCCTAGAAACATTTCAAGACTTTTGGAAGCAATATCAAGTCTTCTGGAAGCAGTATTAAGTCTTATGGAAGCATTTCAAGTCTTCCAGAAGCAATACAAAGTTTTCTAGAATTATTGCAAGTTTTCTGGAAGCTTTACAAGTCTTCCAGAAGTAACATCAACTCTTCTAGAAACAGTGTCAAGTCTAATGGAAGGAGTATCAAGTCTCCTAGAAGCATTTCAAGACTTTAGAAGCAACATCAACTCTTCTAGAAATAGTGTCAAGTCTTCTGGAAGTAGTATTTAGTCTTATGGAACCATTTCAAGCGTTCCAGAAGCAATAGCAAGATTTCTAAAAATACTTCAGGTTTTCTGGAAGCATTACAAGTCTTCTGGAAGCAACGTCAACTCTTTTAGAAACAGTGTCAAGTCTAACGGAAGCATTTCAAGTCTTCTGGAAGCAGTAGCAAGTCTTACGGTTATTGTTGTATTATTGACTTTTGAAGCGTTTCAAGTATTCCAGTGGTAATATCAACTTTTCGTTAAGCAGTTTAAACCTTGATGCAATAACAAGTCTTGTGAAAGCATTTCAAGGCTTTAGGAAGCAGAATCAAGTTTCCTAAAAGCTTTTTAAGTCTTCTAAAAGTTGTATCAAGTTTTATGTAAGTATTTCAAGTCTTCCGGAGGCATTATCAAGTTTTTTTGGAAGCATTTCAAGTCATCTGGAAATAATATTAAGTTTTCTAGAAACAGTGTCAAGTCTAACGGAAGCATTTCAAGACTTTTGACAGCAGTTAGAAGCATTACAAGTTTTCAAGGCAATATCAGTTTTCTGGAAGGAGTATTAAGTTTATGAAAGCATTTTCAGTTTTCCACAGGCAATATCAAGTTTTTTGGAAAGAGTTCGAGCTTTTTGGAAGCATTTCATGTCTTTTGGAAGCAATAACACGTCTTCTAGAAACAGTGTAAGCAGTTCAAGTCTTGTGAAATTATTTCAAATCGCTTAGACGCGTTTCAAATCTTCTGGAAGCAGTATCAAGTCATATAGAAGCAATTTAAATCATTTAGAAGCAGTATCAAGTCATCTAGAAGCACTATCAAGTCTTCTGGCTGCAGATCAAGTCTTCTTAACGCAGTTTCAAGTCTTCAGGAAGCAGTATCTGGCTTTAATTCGTCAATCACGTATTCTTGTCTATGTTCAAGATATACCACAAAAGTTCTTGCAGAGAAGATTAGGCACCCATTCGACCTTTGGGTAAAATGGCAATTTTCGATTCGAGTTTCATCGTATTATGAATAAAATAGAAAATAAGAAACCATGATAAGATTTATTAATCAATTATATCAGTGCTACAAGAACTCAAGAGTACGATAATTCTTCATACAATTCTTTAATTTCTTGTCATCTTATAAATCAACGTTGTACTTGAAGAAAAGCAATGTTGTCCCGAAACATATAGCACGGATATAATTAATTAATAAATTTTATTATCGTTTCTTTTCTATTTTATTCTGGGTAAAATGGCTGAAAGAGCCTAATAGTGGTCATCATAGAATGTGTTTTAGCAAGAACCGGTTTTAGAAGTTTATGAGCAAGATCAACACATTGAATCGTATATCCAAAGTCTTAGAACCTTGTTAGCTGTCAAAATTAAAATAAATTCAATTGATAATATATTTTATTATGTGTACTTTCTAAATATTGCTAATTATTAAGAAATTTGTAAATGAATTTAACTTAATACTTAGAAGTCAACGCAAGAACCAGTTCTTCTTGCTTGTTTATTAACATTTTTAGCGAAACCAAGAACGTGCACAGATCGGACTACCCTTTTTATTCCAATTAAAATATATGTTAATGATTTACGACGTTTTATTTATAACATCTTTATTACTTCTTAGGTGTTATTAATAAGATACAATAAATTTAAGGTACAAAAACGGGAGCCGTTGGCCAAACGTATCAACAACAATCCCAACAGGGCCAACAATTGTATATGGCCTACGACCCTTCAATCCAGGCCAATTATCTTCCGAATACGGGGGTGATGCAAAGGGCGCCGACGGGGCCGGTTCAAAACAACGTCGTTCAGGCGTTGCAACCGTCCTCCTCGTATTATTCAGGATCAACAGGTAGAGCAAAACGTTTTAATTGTACTACATCGTGGAGATGTTAATCATTTTATTTTGCATTATTTTTTTTGTGGTGATTTATTGGTGTGGTGGTGCTAATTTGTGGCTTTCGCTTCTTTGGCTTAAAATTGGGTTGAAATTTTTTGATTATTCATGTAGTGTCGTATTTTAGTGATTTTTTTTTGTAGAATTTCAATAAAGTGTATTATTGTCTTGTTTTTGGTGTTTTTATTATTATGCATGCTTTTGGATTTATTAATAATGACTTAATTTTTGTTTGTAAATAAAGGTAAGATGAGTTTTTAGTAAAGCGATGTTGTTTAGGTGGCCAAACCGGGTACTTCCAACAACCGGGTAGTTCGACTTTGCAATCGGGGCCTCTTCAGCAGCACCAAGCGAGTTATGGTCTTCAAGGGAATGTTTTTGGGACGCATAATCAGTCGCATAGTAGCCCGAATATGACGAATATTAGCTCGCATTTTTTGTCGCAAATGCAGTTTGCGGCTGCGATGAACGTGCAGCAATTTCGGAATCAAAATATGCAGAATGCGTCGTATTTGAAGGGGATTGGGGGGGCGCAACAGGTTGGGGATCAAAGCGGGAGGTCTCAGCAGTTGAAGAGTCCCGGGAACCAACAGGATTTGTCTTCGGTTTTTAACTCGGGGCCTCAGATTCCGTCGCCGAAATCGAGACAAAACTGCAAACAACCTCCGCCTCAACCGAGCCCGACTACGCAACATAAATACAACTTGTACCAAGGGGTTGGAAATCAGCAGTCTAATCAGGTGAGGTTATATTGATTAATGAAGTGGGGGGGGTTGTTAAAAATGATTGTTTAGACCCAAAGATATCCAACGCCGATTCAAAGGCCTCAAATGAACTTCCAACCGAATTTGAATCCCGTGCAAAATAGCGGTTCGGCGAATCAAAAGCACCGTGCTAATAATAACTCGAAGGGGCCACAAAGAAATTACTATTCCTCTCAAAGTAAGTCTTAAAAACTTACTAATTGAAAAAAATAAATAAATCGTGAGTTAAATCGTAAAAATTGAGCGAGTTTGTTAAAGAGAAAAAAATGTTTCTCTTTTAATTCTTTAGGTTCGCTATCATCACAAAGCGATAAAGTGGACGAGACAAAACTGGGGGAAAATTCGAATCAATCGGTTAATAACAAATCGGGGGGAATAGGAAACGTGGCGAAAACGGCGACGTCTGAAGCGGCAAAAGAAAAGGAAGAAGCTAGTGCTATTAAGGACTAATAATGTATTTCGCGGTACACATAATTTATATTAAGTACTAAAAATACTATTAACTAAAAAAAAATAAGAATTTGTACATCCGTTTAATTTATTTGAAAAATCGATTTACTCTGTATGGGTTATAATTTATTATTGTATTGTTCCCCGTTTTTTGATGATGATGATGATGAAGAAAAAAATGAAAATGTTTTTTCGAGTATTTGTAATCAGTAAAAATACTGCCTAAGAGATATGATATGTCTGAGTATATTATAGTAAAAAAAAATTAAAAAAAAAATGTGAAATGTAAGAAAGAAAAATCAAGGACACAAAAATTAACACTCACGATATAAAACAAAACAAAAAAAAATAAAACAAAACAAAACTCGATGTGGGCCCTCATCCGAAAAGAAAAAATTCTGCACAAAAAAAAATTAATTTTCTTTTTTTTGAGGGTACATTTTGTATGTAACTTAGCTACTTAGAAAGTGTTTTTAGGAAAAAACTGCGTAACACGGAGAAGAAGAAGAAAAAAAAATAAAATTAAGTGATTAAAAAAAAAATTTAAAAACTAATTCATGTTTATCTGGAGCTTCTGTTTAATAAAAAAAAACTTCAGTGTTTAAAAAAAAATAAAAACAAATAAAAGTTAAAATTAAAATAAAATTAATGAGAAAAAAAATGGACGTTGTGCGTAAATCGAGATGGTGGAAAAGTGTGAACTTGCCTCTCCATGATTATTATGTTCTTGTCGGTTTTACTGTTTTTTATTATTAATTATTTTTTCTAGTTTTCAAATTGAATATGTTTTCTCGTTTATCTCTCCCCCCGATCCAAATCACGTCTTTTTATTCCAAGAAAAAAATAAATGCGAAAGAAAAAAATAATAAATGTGAAAGAAATAATAATAAATGTGAAAGAAAAAATAATAATTGCGAAAAAAAAAATGCGAAAAAAATTTTTAAAAAAATTAATTGAATACGAAATTATTACAATGATGAGATTTAAGTTATAATAATGCGATTTCATTCAAATATATGGTTTAATTATAACTTTTTATGATGGTTTTAATTGGTATCCTTGAAACGTTTTATTTATTTTGATATTTTTTGATTATGATTTTTTAATTTTTGTTATTTTAGGTGATTTAGAAGAATTTTACAACTGAAAATATTAACCAGATTTACCCTTTTTGTATCAAATTGTGGAGATTATGAATCTAACGAAAAAGAATTGGATAATATTTATAATTTATATTTTGACGATTCCATAATTAAAGGTTATAGGTAATATATTAAAAATATTTATTACAAATATCCTTTTCATTCTTATTTCCTTTTTTATCCTAGATCTATCCATGCAAGAATTTGATTAATTTGATTATTGTGTTGTGAAGACTCCATAATTGAAGTTTGTAGGTAATATATTAAAAATATTTGTTACAAATTTCGTCAAATTTACCTTATTATTTCTACATTTTTATTTCTAGTCGTGTCAGAGTATTCGTTGTTAACAGACGTGTTTTTGCGAACGAGTTTTCAATACAAGACCTGACTTACATTTGTAAAAACTCTCTACGTGAGTAAGTTTTAACAAAATTGTTTTAAAATTGTCAAATATAACCGGAAACCAGCCTAAGGGGTGATTTTTATCAATTAAAAATGTCTAAGAGTCAAAAACGTTCTCTAGACCAACTATCCCCTCCCATAAACGAAGTCTAGAAAAGATACAACTGGTCCCGACAGAAAAACTACTTACACAAAACCCATATCTGTTGTCAACAAATAACGAATTAATTAGTTCTTTGGACATGTTAATACCAGACGCCGATAATGGTGAAAATGATCCTCAAACCAGTAATATCAATATCAATAGTGGTAACAGAGATCAGCCTAAAAACAACAAACCAAAAATTCCACCAATATTCTTACGGAACTCCACCAATCACAAAGAGATCATAAATGACATAAAAAGCGCTAACTACCGAACATTCTACCACTACATACAAAAACACCTACCTTAAAATCAATTTAACAAATTCAAATGATTATCGAACGTTAACAAAATATAAAGAGAATAAAGTTGAGTATCACACCTTCCAAGACCACAACAATAACCCACTAGCTGTAGTAATCAGAAATGTACCCATCTCCTTAAGTGATGACGAAATAGAGGAGGAATTGAAAATTAAAACGCTACCTATAATAAAAGTAACCCGACTTATGAATAAGAATAAACAATCAATTCCCTTATGTGCAGTAGAACTAACAGTCACTGACAAAGCGAAAGAAATTTTTAATATCAATGAAATAGCCAAAGTAATTGTTACTGTAGAACCTCATAGAAGATCAACTTACATTCCGCAATGTCATAACTGTCAGAGATGTGGACACACCAAAAACTATTGCTCTCTAAGACCAAGATGTGTCAAATGTGGTGGAGATCATTTATATAATGACTAAAAAAATCCTCAAACCCCCCAAAATGCGCTAATTGTGAAGCACACCCTTCAAATTACAGAGGCTGTAAAACCCACAAAGAATTACAAGAACAACACCAACGAATTAATCACCGACGTCAGCAAAACGCAAACTTTAATAACGAGAACAAACGTACTAATGAATATCCTCCTCATAATATCCTTACTTCTTACGCAGATGCTGCTGCCAAAGTGCAACCTTCTTTTTTATTAAACAACCTTCCTGACCCCACCAACTTATCTGATACCATTCTGAACTTCATAAAAAAACTGATCACACCACTAATTAGTAAATTAAAATTATTTATTATCAATGAATTAATCCCCAATATGCTCAATGCCTAAATCAACCTCATCATCAAATAACATCAATATCAAGATACAAAGAAATATACTACTTGCTTATTTCGCAAGATATAAGAAATATTGCATGTATCACCAAAACTCATTTAACGGATCGAGAAATATTTTCAATGGGTGGTTATACAATATATTGAAAGGATCGCCAATCAAGAACAGCAGCCGGTGGTGTTGCCATCTTTATTAAAAACAATCTGACACATTCAGAATTTATCTTGACCGAATCAAAATCACTTGAAGGTGTAGCAATAACGGTCCATCTCTACAACAAACGCAAAATGAATATTATATGTGCATATAAGCAGCCAAATATAAAACTAGATAAAAGAGATTTTGAATCGATATTTAATTCATCAACACCTACCATGCTAATAGGAGACCTAAATAGCAAACATCAAATCTGGGGATGTAGAGTCAACAATCCTATTCTAAATGATATTCTTACAAACAACGGATTATTATACACGCACCTGATGAATACACTTATTATCCGTATAGAAACGATCACCAATCAGACATTTTGGACGTGCTAATTATCAAGCAGATATCAACACCTATTAACCAAATAGTAGTACATGAATTAAACTCGGACCATCTACCTATTGTAATCTCAATAGCCGAGAAATCTGACTATAAATGTAATGCACCGAGATTACTTACAGGAATGGTAGATTGGGAACATTTCAGAAAAGAAGTAATGAAAATAAGAATTCCGATAATCACTATAACAACACCCTCGGATGTTGACAAAAGCCTGAGAATTCTTACCAATAAAATTACAACATCAGTACGCAATAGCATCAAGCCCTTTAAAACAAATATTAATCCTAATTACAACATCCCTCCAGCATATATAGTTGAAATGATTAACCAAAAGAGACTACTAGAAGAGAATGGCAAAGAACCCGAGATCCAAGAATTAAAAGGAAACTGAATCAGCTAACACACCAAATCACGGACAAATTGAACCAACATCGAATATACTCTTATGATAACATTATCAATAATCTAACGACCAATGATCCTGGAATGTGGAAAACAATTCCTACAATAATGCATCAACACAATACGTATACCACAGATGCTAATAAGGACATTAAGGCTTTTCAAACTATCTTGAAAAAATATTCACTCCACAATTTTCACAAGCGAATCACATATTCTCAAATAAAATTTAACAGTATATAGAAGCTAATCTTCGAATTCATAAATCCACTTTTGATCATACCACTCCTGAAGAACTTCGAATGCATACTAACAAACTACCTACAAAAAAAAAACACCTGGGCACGACCTTATCCAAAACTCATTGATCAAAAACCTACCCAACCAGACCTTTAATACACTAAGCTCCATATTTAACATCTGTATGAATCTGGGATATTTCCCCAACACTTGGAAAAAAGCAGAAATATTAATGTTTAGAAAACCTGGCAAGAATAAAAAGAAGATCGAAAATTACAGACCAATTAGTCTGCTTCCTACCTTAGGTAAACTTTTTGAGAAAGTGATTTTTGAACGAGTGAAATCAAAAATTCTCACAAGAGTAATGGAAATAATAGAACAAGGATATGAAAATAAACTACACAATAGCGGCCTTTCTAGATATAACAAAGGCCTTTTTTGATTCAGTGTGGTTATATGGCCTAAAATATAAGATTCTAAAAACTAATATACCAGAATATCTTAAAGCTTTAATTTTCTCATTTTTGGAAGATAAAACATTTTTCATAAGAACATCAGAATTAACAGCTACAAATTAGAATCAAAACCTATTAAGGCTGGAGTTCCTCAAGGAAGTATCCTCTCACCGTTACTGTTTAACATCTGTTTACATGACATTCCCATCAACAAAAAGGACCTAAAAGCATTATACGCCGATGACATGGTTATAATCACTCAAAACGAAAGTTTAGAAAGAGCCATTAAAGATCTCCAACACTCGATTAATGAAATTCACAGATGGTGCTTCCATTTAAATCCAACAAAATGTGAAGTCAAAATATTTGCCCTCAGACAAATAAAGAACCCTACAACAGTAACTATCGAAAATCACTAATTAAACTGGAATCCTAGAGATAGTGCTATCAAATATCTGGGAGTGTATCTGGGTCAAAGACTTAAATGAAAATTTCATATCAATAAAACATTAAACGAAGCATATGCAAGACTAAAAGAACTTTATCCAATCATCAATAGAAAATCGAAACTGAAGATCGAATGTGCATTGTTACTATACAAATAATTAATAAGACCAATAATAACTTACGCATGTCCAGTTTGGAGCTCATCAGCTGAATCCAATATTTAAAAAATCCACTTGGATTTTTACAAAATAAAATATTAAGAATAGCTATAGATGCACCATGGTTTGTCAGAACTCGCAAATACATGAAGAAGTAGAAGTCGAGACAATAAAAGAATACATCAAGAAAACAACCAAAAAATATTTACAAGACCTTCAAAAGTGTCCAAGTGCACAAGAACATCAACTAGGAACTACTGGTATCCATCGCCGATTAAAACGAAAACTTCCACAAGACCAATTTGCAGAAGATTTAATACAAAATAGTAAAGAATAGTTAAAAAAAAATATTAAAAAATAATAATCAGGATGACATTTTGTTCCCACGCTACAGTTAAGTTAAATTAGTTAATATCAAAGACATGAAATAACATTTAATGTTGAACTGGTTGACCCCATTAATAAAAAAAAATTATTTCCATTCTTTATCCTAAATCTATCCATTCAAGAATTTGTTTAAAGAAGGCGATAATATTTATAATTTGTATTCTGAAGAATCCATGGTTGAGGTAATAGATTAAGAGGCTACTTTACAGTGCGATTCGGCAAATTACAAAAAACATACATTATTTATCAAAATAATTCAGTGAAATTTTGTAAATAGCTTCTTCTAACAATTCTACATAACGGATGGTGGAAAATTTTTTTAATTTTTGTTATTTTAGGTGGTTTAGAAGAATTTTGCAATTGAAGGTATTTGAAAAATATGAATTTAAAATGAAAAAGAAGGTGATCATATTTATGATTTGTACTTTGAAGATTCCATGATTAAGGGTTATAGGTAATATATTAAAAATATTTATTACAAATATCCTTTGCATTCTTATTTCCTTCTATATCTTAGATCTAATTCATGCAAGAATGTAATTAAAGAATTAAAGTGATGATATTTATAATTTGTACTTTGAAAACTCCGTAATTGAAGTTTATAGGTAATATATTAAAATTTACCTTTTTATCTCTACATTTTTATTCCATTTTTTATCCCAGATCTATCTATGCAAGAATTCGATTAAAGAAAGGTTCAACTTTTATAATTTGTGCTTTGAAGACTTCATAATTAAGGTAACATATTAAATATATTTATTACAAACATCGTCAAATTTACCTTATCTTTGCATTCTTGTTCCATTAAAGCCTTTACTCTAGATCTATCCATGCAAGAATTTGATTAAAAAAGACTTAAGGATTAAAGAGGGATAATATTTATAATTGGCGCACTGAAGGCTCTACATTTGAGGTTTATAGGTAATATATTAAAATTATTTTTTTATAAACATTAAGTTTGGCAAAATGCCTTATAATTATCTAAATCATGGAATAAGGTCATAAAATAACGTGATTAAGCATTAATAATGATTTGGAAAAGCGAACGATAAATTTAAATTAAAAATAAATTAAAATATTTTATTCTTCAGTGATTAAACTTACAATCTACCAGAAATATGCTTTGAGTTTGTTAATAATGTTAATGCTTTCTATGTTTCTAAAGATTTTTGACGTATTTTCCTGAGGATGGGGATATAACAACCCCGAATCCGGTAGAAAATTAATAAAAAATATTCATCGTCTAAAAGTGCAACATAAAATTCGTTTTATTTATTAAAAATAACGATATTTAAAAACAAAAATTACTCATATAGTTATAATTAAAGTTTGGTCGTACATTATTTATCATTTCCTTTTCTAAATCGTTATTAATGCTTAATGATCTTAGATCATGGATTGATTAATTCCGTCATATCTGAACAGCTGGAACGATAGATGTGGAGATATGTAACGATTTGTAGAGAATTCTCAATTTGATAAGCAAATCAGATAAAGGTGTTCCTTTTAAAATTTTTGACTTTTTGCAATTGAATATGCTCAAACCGTTGTAGCATTTTTGAATAAGATGGAGTGATGATGTTAATGTTTTAACATTTTAGCAGGATTACTCTCTAAGTAATTCCGATTTAAAGGATATAATGTGTATTGCTAAAAAAAGTTTCTAACTAAAATAATTCAAAATCCAAAATCACTAGGTATCAACATATTTTATCAAAGTCAACATGTTTGTGTGCGTAGAATCAGAATATGCAATAAAAACTCTATCGTTCCATTTAAAATAACATGTTTATTTCGGGACGGCATTACGGAACACCAAGGATTTTTTTTTCTTTTTTATTGTACGTTATGGAACATCCTGTATATATAAAAACATTTTCCGTTTATAGAGTGGTAAATTTGCTACAACTTTTCATTAAGGAAGAACACACATAGTTCTTAACATATTTGTATGTAACTTAGCTACTTAGAAAGTGTTTTTAGGAAAAAACTGCGTAACACGGAGAAGAAGAAAAAAAAATAAAATTAAGTGATTAAAAAAAAATTTAAAAACTAATTCATGTTTATCTGGAGCTTCTGTTTAATAAAAAAAACTTCAGTGTTTAAAAAAAATAAAAACAAATAAAAGTTAAAATTAAAATAAAATTAATGAGAAAAAAATGGGCGTTGTGCGTAAATCGAGATGGTGGAAAAGTGTGAACTTGCCTCTCCATGATTATTATGTTCTTGTCGGTTTTACTGTTTTTTATTATTAATTATTTTTTCTAGTTTTCAAATTGAATATGTTTTCTCGTTTATCTCTCCCCCGATCCAAATCACGTCTTTTTATTCCAAGAAAAAAATAAATGCGAAAGAAAAAAATAATAAATGTGAAAGAAAAAATAATAAATGTGAAAGAAAAAATAATAAATGTGAAAGAAAAAATAATAATTGCGAAAAAAAATGCGAAAAAAATTTTAAAAAAAATTAATTGAATACGAAATTATTACAATGATGAGATTTAAGTTATAATAATGCGATTTCATTCAAATATATGGTTTAATTATAACTTTTTATGTTGGTTTTAATTGGTATCCTTGAAACGATTTTATTTATTTTGATATTTTTTTATTATCATTTTTTAATTTTTGATATTTTAGGTGATTTAGAAGAATTTTGCAACTGAAAATATTAACCAGATTTACCCTTTTTGTATTAATTTGTGGAGATTATGAATCTAACGAAAAAGAATTGGATAATATTTATAATTTATATTTTGAAGATTCCATAATTAAAGGTTATAGGTAATATATTAAAAATATTTATTACAAATATCCTTTTCATTCTTATTTCCTTGTTTATCCTAGATCTATCCATGCAAGAATTTGATTAATTTGATTATAGTATTGTGAAGAATCCTTAATGGAAGTTTATAGGTGATATACTAAAAATATTACAAATTTCCTACATTTTTATCTCCATTAAGCTTATTTATCCTAGATCTATCCATGCAAGAATTTGATTAAAGAAAACTTAAGGATTAAAAAGGGATAATATTTATAATTGGCGCACTGAAGGCTCCACATTTGAGGTTTATAGGTAATATATTAAAATTATTTCTTTACAAACATTAAGGCCGCGTTAAACGTTGAACGTTCTTGAGATGACTTCTAAATCTCGAGATCGCTTTGACTCGAGATCTTGTCGTTAACAGATGTCGCGCCACGCCAGATTCGAAGAAATAAATAAAATTCGTATCTTTAAGCGATTCTTTCTCCACCATTACTTGTATTAAGCGAGATGCGAGACTATTTAATCAGTCGTAATATGCCCAAATAATTCGCAAGGATTCATTTTTTTAATCAAAGACATATATGATTAAGTTTTAATCAAATAATCGTAACTTTGAGATTTAAGGATTCGAAATAACCACCTTTGGGAATCTAAATAATGAATAAATTTGCTTTAAATTGCTTTTTATTTCATTGCGATATCTCAATTAGATCTTAAGATACGATTTTTTTAAAACAATTCCTTTTTTAATCAAACACATATATGATTAAGTTTTAATCAAGCAATCGTAACTTTGAGATTTAAGGATTCGAAATAACCACAATTGGGGATCTAAATAATGAATAAATTTGCTTTAAATTGCTTTTTATTTCAGTCCGATATCTCAATTAGATCTTGAGATACGATTTTTTTAACTCGATTATTTTTTAATCAAGTTCAGAAGATTACATCTCAAGAACTAAGTGAGATATTTTCAAATTGACTTCACTTTTAGAAAATGGATGCTCCAATTAGTAATTGAAACTAATTTCATAACAACTTTTCATAAAATCGATTTTTCAAGAATTTTTAAATTTATTCAAAATATTGGAAAAATCCCAATTAAGTTCAGCAGCTAATATCTCAGGACTAAGTGAGATATTTTTAAATTGACTTCACTTTTAGAAAGTAGATGCTCCAATTAGTAATTGAAAGTAATTTCATAACAATTTTTCAAAAAATCGATTTTTCAGGAATTTTTAAATTTATGACAAAATATCGGAAAAATCCCAATTAAATTTATCAGTTTATATCTCAAGAACTAAGTAAAATATTTTCAAATTGACTTCACTTTTAGAAAGCAGATGCTCTAATTAGCAATTGAAAGAAATTTCATAACAATTTTCCTAAAAAATCGTTTTTTCAAGAATATTTAAATTTATACAAAATATTGGGAAAATCCCAATCAAGTTCAGAAGATTACATCTCAAGAACTAAGTGAGATATTTTCAAATTGACTTCACTTTTAGAAAGTAGATGCTCCAATTAGTAATTGAAAGTAATTTCATAACAATTTTTCAAAAAATCGACTTTTCAGGAATTTTTAAATTTATGACAAAATATCGGAAAAATCCCAATTAAATTTATCAGTTTATATCTCAAGAACTGAGTAAAATATTTTCAAATTGACTTCACTTTTAGAAAGCAGATACTCTAATTAGTAATTGAAAGAAATTTCATAACAATTTTCCTAAAAAATCGTTTTTTCAAGAATATTTAAATTTATACAAAATTTTGGAAAAATCCCAATCAAGTTCAGAAAATTACATCTCAAGAATTAAGTGAGATATTTTCAAATTGGCTTCACTTTTAGAAAGTAGATGCTCCAATTAGTAATTGAAACTAATTTTAGAACAATTTTTCATAAAATCGATTTTTTAGGAATTTATAAATTTATACAAAATATTGGAAAAATCCCAATTAAGTTCAGCAGCTAATATCTCAGGACTAAGTGAGATATTTTCAAATTGACTTCACTTTTAGAAAGTAGATGCTCCAATTAGTAATTAAAAGTAATTTCAGAACAATTTTTCATAAAATCGATTTTTCAGGAATTTATAAATTTATACAAAATATCGGAAGAATCCCAATTAAGTTCAGCAGCTAATATCTCAGGACTAAGTGAGATATTTTCAAATTGACTTCACTTTTAGAAAGTAGATGCTCCAATTAGTAATTAAAAGTAATTTCAGAACAATTTTTCATAAAATCGATTTTTCAGGAATTTATAAATTTATACAAAATATCGGAAGAATCCCAATTAAGTTCAGCAGCTAATATCTCTTTACTAAGTGAGATATTTTCAAATCGACCTCACTTTTAGAAAGTAGATGCTCGAATTAGTAATTGAAAATAATTTCATAACAATTTTTCAAAAAATCGAAGAGAGAGAGAGAGAACAAACATTTATTAATCGGCTGATCAAACAACAATTTAAATATATACATAGTAAAATTATAATACACACGCAAAACGAAATCGCAACGGATAAAAAGGCCATCGACCGTAGTCTTTCAGCCCAGGATAAGAAATTGAGTCCAAGTATGACCCTTTTATTTTTGTTTATTTGGCTTTATAATTTTGTCACTTTTACCGGGAGATTTTCGCGATGAGTTGGTAGGATCGGTGGCATTGTTGAGTGGAGATAAATAGGTTTTTCAGATCGATGAAAGGGAAAGATGAGGCTGCTTTTTGAGCAAGAGATTGAAGTCGTTCGTGGATGGGGGGAATATTGGCAATGCTGTAAAGTAATAGATTGCTTGGATTGAAAAGAGGATTGCGAGGATGTTTGATTCTGGTGATGGTTCTGAGTGCTGATCTTTCTGCAACGCCGAGGTGGTATTTAGTCGCTTTTGGTGCATCGTCGAGAATAATGGCAGCATATTCCAGTAGCGGGCGACATACTAGTGTATATATAAGTGTCGCACATTTTGTCGTCAATCCACGGCCTCTGAATGTCATAGATCGAAAGTGCTTGGCTCTGGTGTTAGTCTTCATTTTAGCTTTTATGGCGTGCGCAGAAAATTTGAGGGATCTGTCTAGGGTAATGCCAAGGTAGTTACAGGTCTGTGAAGGTGTGATGGGGGAGGCTTGGATTGTTATCGTAGGGGCGAGGGCGTTTTGGAGGGATTTATAAGGATGCGCCATCTGTTGAACCAATCCTCTGTCTTGTTTACCAGAACCTGCAGTCTTCGAACTGTTGATGGAATATCCACATCGTGAGCGACGAGAGTGGTATCGTCGGCATATAACAGAGCGTATGCTTTCAGATCGAAGACGTCTGGGTTGCTATTGTATATATCATGGCAGTAAATGTTATACAGCGCTGGGGAGATGGGTGAACCCTGAGGGAGTTGTTAATTTTGACCCTTGAAGAGCGGTCTGAAAGAAATTTATTGAGGAGATTAAGCAAATAGAGTGGTATTTTCAACATTGCCAGCTTGTACAGTAGGCCTCTGTGCCACACTGAATCAAACGCCTTGCGGACGTCCAGGAACAGAGCGGCCGATTTTCGTTTCTGAGAGTGGGCAGCCTGAAAGTTGGAGATCAGCGTAGTCAGCGGATGAGATGTCGATCTAGCTGGTTGGAATCCAAATTGGTATGGCGGTATCCTCGTTGAGACACCATCGAGCAGTTTGTTTCTAAGGTGTGTCTTGAAGAGTTTCCCCAAAACGGGGAGTAAAGCAATGGGACGATAGTTCTCGGGTTCGGATAGACGGGAGACCTTTTTGGGGATGCATATAATTATAGAGGTTTTCCAATCCTGTGGGAAGTACTGTTCGGAGATGCAGAAGTTCAACATGTTTCTGATATATGAGTGGGTGTCCTGGTCTAATATCCTCAGGATTTTTCGGGAGACATCGTACCCAGGAGACGTGTTTTTCCCTCTGTGAAGAGCTGCGTAATATTCTTCTTCCTGCATAAGTGTATCCTGGGGAGTTTCGAACGAGTGCGCAAAGGCCGATTGGAACCAATCGTCGACTAGTTTTTTGTTGAGAGGACAGAACGTGGGTTCATGGTAGAAGGAAATGTGAATATTGGCGATTTTTTCGGGGCTAGAATACGGGCATCCATCTGTGGGATCAACCAGTTCTTGCGTTTCAGGGGATTTCTGGTACTTCGAGAGTTTGCGGACTTCTTCCCAATAAGTTTTGCCTCTACTTTTGTTGATTCTGTCGCAGGCTTCTATGTATTTTTCGCTTCTGTATTGCCGAAGTATCTTCTGAATGCTTTTGTTTAGCTCATTGAATTGTCTTTTTAATGCCGGCTCTTCAAAGCTTCTGAAGTCGCGGTAGAGTCGTCGCTTTTCCTTGATTAGGCGTATAATGAAGGGTGGCAAAGGAAAGTTGTAATAATTCTTGGTTTTTAATGGACTTGCTTCATCCACCAAGTGTTGTAGACGTTTGTTGAAGTTTGCGATCGACTCTGGTGTTATATTCGGATTGGATCTTACATCTTACATCGTACAAAAAATCGATTTTTTAGGAATTTACAAATTTTAACAAAATATCGGAAGAATCTCAATTAAGTTCAGCAGTTTATACCTCAAGAATTAAGTGAGGTATTTTCAAATTGACTTCACTTTTAGAAAGTAGATGCTCTAGTTGGTAATTGAAAGAAATTTCATAACAATTTTCCTAAAAAATCGTTTTTTCAAGAATATTTAAATTTATACAAAATATTAGAAAAATCTCAATCAAGTTCAGAAGATTACATTTCAAGAACTAAGTGAGATATCTCAACATTTACTTCACTTTTGAAAAGTAGATGCTTCAATTAGTAATTGAAACTAATTTCGTAACAATTTTCCAAAATATCGAGTTTTCAAGAATTTTTAATTTTATTCAAAATATTGGATAAATCCCAATTAAGTTCAGCGGCTAATATCTCAAGAACTAAGTCAGATATTTTCAAATTGACTTCACTTTTAGAGATTAGATGCTCCGATTAGTTATTGAGAGTAATTTTATAACAATTCTAAGAAACGAGTTTCTAGGACTTCGTCCCAAGCAGTCTTCAGATTTTTGACTCCTTTACATCACAGAGAACTTAAAGAAATAAAACAGTCAGTTTATCCTTGACGGCGCTCAATTCAACAGTAGTCGTTACATTCTTCTTACGAAATAAATCTTCTCGATGGCAACTTCTTCCAATAGATGCATGTTTCATCAAAACTAAAGAAAATATAGGCTGCTCGTGTATTAGAACTCGAGGAATTTCATGCCTCTACCAATCAGCGTAAATAGTAAATAGAACCGACGCAAAACGACGACTACCTATATTTCATAGCCAACACTTTGCCCTCAAGTGACTTATGTGATTTAAAGCAAAATCATTCCTTTTATATCGTAGTAAATACATAAAGTTTCCTATCAAGCGATTTTAACCATGGAAATTTGTCTCGTTATTATTATACGCCATTATGTAGTTGTTATAAAATAATTATTTAAAAAATTTATAAGCTGTTTATAGACGTTATTACATTATCACAAAACAGTTATCGACTTATTTTAAAACAGCTATTTAATTATTTCATAAATATTCCATAATAATTTATAACACGTTTTGTAATGCAATTATACAACATTTATTAAATTATTATTTATAAAGCCATGTTTCAGATAATGCAAATGCATCACAATCAGAACGGAAAAAATACTCACACAAATTATTAAAAAGTACAAGCAATAAAACATTTAGATGTTGTACTCAAAAATTGCGCACTCAAAAAAAGAATATACAGGATGTTCGGTATCTTCCGAATCAGAGATATATTGCGATGTAGAATATATTATTTTGAGACGATTTTTTTAAATAAAATTTGATTTCTAAGACACCGGACATCCTTTATATATCATGTGTATCTGATTAGATTAGATTATTAGATGCAAATTTCAGACCATCCTGTATAATTTGATTAAAGATGCCGATAATGATCTCTTTACCCTAAATCTATCCCTGCGAGATTTTGATTGAGTCGACGAAAATGCAGTTCCTACAATTTTCAAAAATAAAATCAATTAAGGAAAATTAAAAAAAATATATAAGATTTTGTTATCATATAAGGGACCGATTACATAACTTTGTACATTAAGTAAGTAATTTTCTTTGGCGACTTCTCTAACTTCCTTTATAGACGTTGTAAGTTCGTACTTTAAAGAAGTTATTGTATTTACCGAGAAGAAGATGGAGCAATGAAATGAACGGAATATCTCGTTACTTAGCAAACAAACGTTAAAATGAATTCTTCTCGAAGTGATTAAGTTCTACCGCAACAATGCAACTTTTACGATAAACCGTAATTATGTTAGCACCTCATTGTAAGCGACATTGGTGCGATTTAGGTTGCGGCTTTTCTGCAAGAAATCTTAAAATACCATTATAAAGTTATTTTTCAACATATGTGTCTTTAAATTGATGCGAAAAAGACCAACAAAGATGACGTAAGTTTTCTAACAATCTTTGTTGAAATTGAAAACGTGCATAAATCGGATCAACCACCGATTATAGCCGAGAGCTCCCGAACATTGAATATTATTTTAGCTTCTTCATAAAACAGCGTTATAAAACCAAAAAAAAACACGATTAAGATAAAGCATTTAAGCTATTTGTAGGAAATTCAATTTTTCCTTTTATCTAACATTAAACGGGGACAATTAACTGCCCCGAAAGGATTTATTGGATCGCCGCGATAAGGCAGTTAAAACCTGCTACATTTCTAAACTTATGTTTGTGTGTTGGCTTTAAATCCGTATACTCGATGCATTTCCATGCATTTCCTTTTAAAAATCGTATAGATTCTTGTGCCATTCAGAAAATTTCTTTTACATTTATCCCAGTTAAAAAAATTAAAAAAGGGAATTTTATGTTCTCGTTGAATTTTCAAAAATATACAGGGTGTTCCATTTAAAAAATCATTTTTATGTTGATAATTTCTAAAATATTGCTTTGAGTAAAAGTTAACTTATTCCATCAAATAATCTATATAAAAAATAGTTTTGGAAATATTTACGCAGAAAGGAAGAAAAAAGTTAAGACTACTTTTTGAAAATTTACTTTTTTAAAAGACTTCTCTATGTCTTATACAGGATGTCTTGGGTTTTTGTAGCAGGGGTTTAATAGTCGATAAATCTTTTAAAATTAACACAAAATGTTTATTTAAACATTGTTCGAGACGAGCTATATTCGATGATACAGGGTGGTCAGATATTCTAAGAAATGAAGGACTTGGTGTCTCAAAATTGAAATTACGTGCCTAAATTGATGTTCTTAGTTAGGAACATCCAGATCATTGGGTATCATCTCATCAGGAACCTGATGATTTTCACTTTGATGTAATGTAGTCTTTTCCATAATGGTTACATTTCGACTGATTATTACTTTCCTTGTCACTGGATTGAGATATCTGTATGTTTTTGAATTTTCATCATATCCAACAAGAACTGACTTTAGAACTTAGCATTAGAAGAATTAACTTTCGGAACATGAACCTATGAACCTACGCTGCCATATACACGAAGATTTTTTGAATGGCGATTTACTTAAACCATCATCAAATAAAATACACTTTGCCTTTTCAATAAGAATGCCGTTGAACCGCTCAGCCATATCATTTTGTTGAGGTGTGCGGCTAATTGAGGTTTAATTGAAGCAGTACATAATAGAAGATAAATTAAATTGATTCAACTTCTAAGGCTCGTTTACTACAATCTTCTGCTTAGTAATTGAAAGTAATTTTATAACAATTTTTCAAAAAATCGATTTTTCAGCAACTTTTAAATTTATACAAAATATTGGAAAAATCCCAATCAAGTTCAGAAGATTACATCTCAAGAACTAAGTGAGATATCTCAAAATTTACCTCACGTTTGGAAAGTAGATGCTTCAATTAGTAATTGAAACTAATTTCGTAACAATTTTCCAAAAAAACGATTTTTCAAGAATTTTTAAATTTATTCAAAATATTGGAAAAATCCCAATTAAGCTCAGCAGCTAATATCTCAAGAACTAAGTCAGCTATTTTCAAATTGACTTCACTTTTAGAAAGTAGATGCTCTAATTAGTAATTGAAAGAAATTTCATAACAATTTTCCTAATAAATCGTTTCTTCAAGAATATTTAAGTTTATACAAAATATTGGAAAAATCCCAATCAAGTTCAGAAGATTACATCTCAAGAACTAAGTGAGATATCTCAAAATTTACTTCACTTTTGGAAAGTAGATGCTTCAATTAGTAATTGAAACTAATTTCGTAACAATTTTCCAAAAAAACGATTTTTCAAGAATTTTTAAATTTATTCAAAATATTGGAAAAATCCCAATTAAGCTCAGCAGCTAATATCTCAAGAACTAAGTCAGATATTTTCAAATTGACTTCACTTTTAGAAAGTAGATGCTCCAATTAGTAATTGATAGAAATTTCATAACAATTTTCCTAAAAAATCGTTTCTTCAAGAATATTTAAGTTTATACAAAATATTGGAAAAATCCTAATCAAGTTCAGAAAATTACATCTCAAGAACTAAGTGAGATATTTCAAAATTTACTTCACTTTTGGAAAGTAGATGCTTCAATTAGTAATTGAAACTAATTTCGTAACAATTTTCCAAAAAATCTATTTGTCAAGAATTTTAAAATTTATTCAAAACATTGGAAAAATCCCAATTCAGTCCAGCGGCTAATATCTCAAGAACTAAGTCAGATATTTTCAAATTGACTTCACTTTTAGAAAGTAGATGCTCCAATTAGTAATTGAAAGAAATTTCATAACAATTTTCCTAAAAAATCGTTTCTTCAAGAATATTTAAGTTTATACAAAATATTGTAAGAATCTCAATCAAGTTCAGAAGATTACATCTCAAGAACTAAGTGAGATATCTCAAAATTTACTTCACTTTTGGAAAGTAGATGCTTCAATTAGTAATTGAAACTAATTTCGTAACAATTTTCCAAAAAATCTATTTGTCAAGAATTTTAAAATTTATTCAAAATATTGGAAAAATCCCAATTCAGTCCAGCGGCTAATATCTCAAGAACTAAGTCAGATATTTTCAAATTGACTTCACTTTTAGAAAGTAGATGCTCTAATTAGTAATTGAAAGAAATTTCATAGCAATTTTCCTAAAAAATCGTTTCTTCAAGAATATTTAAGTTTATACAAAATATTGTAAGAATCTCAATCAAGTTCAGAAGATTACATCTCAAGAACTAAGTGAGATATCTCAAAATTTACTTCACTTTTGGAAAGTAGATGCTTCAATTAGTAATTGAAACTAATTTCGTAACAATTTTCCAAAAAATCTATTTGTCAAGAATTTTAAAATTTATTCAAAATATTGGAAAAATCCCAATTCAGTCCAGCGGATAATATCTCAAGAACTAAGTCAGATATTTTCAAATTGACTTCACTTTTAGAAAGTAGATGCTCTAATTAGTAATTGAAAGAAATTTCATAACAATTTTCCTAAAAAATCGTTTCTTCAAGAATATTTAAGTTTATACAAAATATTGTAAGAATCTCAATCAAGTTCAGAAGATTACATCTCAAGAACTAAGTGAGATATCTCAAAATTTACTTCACTTTTGGAAAGTAGATGCTTCAATTAGTAATTGAAACTAATTTCGTAACAATTTTCCAAAAAATCTATTTGTCAAGAATTTTAAAATTTATTCAAAATATTGGAAAAATCCCAATTCAGTCCAGCGGATAATATCTCAAGAACTAAGTCAGATATTTTCAAATTGACTTCACTTTTAGAAAGTAGATGCTCTAATTAGTAATTGAAAGAAATTTCATAACAATTTTCCTAAAAAATCGTTTCTTCAAGAATATTTAAGTTTATACAAAATATTGTAAGAATCTCAATCAAGTTCAGAAGATTACATCTCAAGAACTAAGTGAGATATCTCAAAATTTACTTCACTTTTGGAAAGTAGATGCTTCAATTAGTAATTGAAACTAATTTCGTAACAATTTTCCAAAAAATCTATTTGTCAAGAATTTTAAAATTTATTCAAAATATTGGAAAAATCCCAATTCAGTCCAGCGGATAATATCTCAAGAACTAAGTCAGATATTTTCAAATTGACTTCACTTTTAGAAAGTAGATGCTCTAATTAGTAATTGAAAGAAATTTCATAACAATTTTCCTAAAAAATCGTTTCTTCAAGAATATTTAAGTTTATACAAAATATTGTAAGAATCTCAATCAAGTTCAGAAGATTACATCTCAAGAACTAAGTGAGATATCTCAAAATTTACTTCACTTTTGGAAAGTAGATGCTTCAATTAGTAATTGAAACTAATTTCGTAACAATTTTCCAAAAAATCTATTTGTCAAGAATTTTAAAATTTATTCAAAATATTGGAAAAATCCCAATTCAGTCCAGCGGCTAATATCTCAAGAACTAAGTCAGATATTTTCAAATTGACTTCACTTTTAGAAAGTAGATGCTCTAATTAGTAATTGAAAGAAATTTCATAACAATTTTCCTAAAAAATCGTTTTCTCAAGAATATTTAAATTTATACAAAGTATTAGAAAAATTCCAATCAAATTCAGAAGATTACATCTCAAGAACTAAGTGAGATATCTCAAAATTTACTTCACTTTTGGAAAGTAGATGCTTCAGTTAGTAATTGAATGTAAGTTCATAATAATTTTTCAAAAAATCGATTTTTCTGGAATTAAAAAATTTTTATAAAATATCGGAAAAATCCCAATTAAATTCAGCAGTTTATATCTCAAGAACTAAGTGAGATATTTTCAAATTGACTTCACTTTTAGAAATTAGATGCTCCAATTAGTAATTGAAACTAATTTCAGAACAATTTTTCATAAAATCGATTTTTCAGGAATTCATAAATTTATACAAAATATCAGAAGAATCCCAATTCATTTCAGCAGTTTATATCTCAAGAACTAAGTGAGATATTTTCAAATTGACTTCACTTTTAGAAAGTAGATGCTCTAATTAGTAATTGAAAGAAATTTCATAACAATTTTCCTAAAATATCGTTTTTTCAAGAATATTTAAGTTTATACAAAATATTGGAAAAAAACCCAATCAAGTTCAGAAGATTACATCTCAAGAAGTAAGTGAGATATCTCAAAATTTACTTCTTTTTTAGAAATTAGATGCTCCAATTAGTAATTGAGAGTAATTTTATAACAATTTTTCAAAAAATCGAGTTTTTAGGAATTTTTAAATTTATACAAAATATTGGAAAAGTCCCAATTAAGTTCAACAACTTATATCTCAAGTTCTAAGTGAGATATCTCTAAGCTTACTTCATCTTTCGAAAGTAGATTCTCCAATTAATAGTTGAAAGTAATTTCATAATAATTTTCCAAAAAATCGATTTTTCAGGAATTTTTAAATTTTTACCAAGATAAATTTTTTTTTATCTTGAGAATTGAATGAGAAATTTTAAAATTGACTTCATTTTCGGAAGGTAGATGATTCAATTAGTAATTACAGCAGAAAGAGATACCATATAAATTTTGACTCTAGTTTGGTAGTACATTCGATAAATTTTACTTCCCAAATTAGGGATTTGGGCGTTGTACTTGATTCTGAATTGCTCTTTTGCAATAATGTCGATAGAGTTATGTCTGAGGCCTCAAAAGGATATCCAATATCTTTTTGCCAATATACGAACAATTATTTCCTTGTATGTAGTATGTATTGGTAGGGTTTGAATTTCGTTTCGGTGATTTCTTTGTGGTATGGTTGACGCCACGAATCATTTTTCTGCCACTTTTCTACCTATCTACCCCTAGATCCTTAGCCTATGCGTACTCACCTTTATCACGTTTAATGCACTCTTTCAATACCCATTGTAAAAATATTGATTTGTTTATTATCTCGCTTCTTATTTTCAAGAAATATGTACAGAATTTGAGTGTTAGTTTTCGATTTTATTAGATTTATTTTTATTTTATTTAGATTCATTTTTAAAAAAGACTAAAAATACTTCGTTTTAATTTCCTTCACGATTCATTCGCATCTTCTACTCAAAAACAGAGGGCGCTGACCCAAAACCGACTTAGGCAACACAAAACTCAACATAACTTTAACGTAATTATGCTTTTTTTCATCTCGTTAATATAATTAGAGAAAAAAATCGTTTGAATCTTTTTTCTTAACTAAAACATAATTAACAGATAAAACCATTCTCCTTGAAACAGCAAGTAAAGAACACTTCTTGTTAGAAGTTACGACAACTACTCGTTGTATAATCGGCAGAGTTTCAAGTATTTTCGTCCCGGATTTCTGACGTCGAGATCTAGGTTTAATTAATATAATGAGATTAGGATTTGACGCGCTAGAATTATCCCGGTTCTTCGCAAGAACGGGCAAATTCAACTCAACCTTTTCGACTTCATTTTTCTTATCCCCTTCAGAATTTATTATAATTAATTAATGAAGCCGTTTCTTAATCCAATTAATTCAATTTATTTAGTTTATTGTATTGCAGTAGTTTTGCGGTACTTTTAACCGCCTCAAAAAGTACAATTGCGTGTCGACGTTCAATTTTAGCGGTAACATGGTGCAGTAATTAGATTTTAACTCCCAAAAATGGAATGTTTTACCTCAAAATACTGAGTTTAATATTTAAAGACTTTTAAAATAGTCGAGTTTTTGCTGAATTTTTGATGGGGACTAATGACGTTGTTAATTAATTTATTAACTTCTGTTTTGGTTGTTTTTGGTCGTGTTAAGTTGTCGTAGTACAGTGTTTAATCATTTAATCCAAGTTGGGGATTAAATTTAAATTTTAGTGCTTTTCTTGTGGGATAGGATAAAAGGGATAAAAGGGGTTAACAAAAAATTGTTTCGTCAAAATGGATTTTTTCCAGTCTCTCGAACAAATTTCCACGTTTCATTTTAATTACTTTTAGCGCTTTGGAAAAAGACCGACCGGATGTTTTGTAATCGGGAGTCAGTCACTTTTTTTTGTTACAATCTTTTTTTGTTTATTTCATTTATTTCTCATTTTGTTTTATTTTTAGTTTCAATTTCCCTGATTTTTTTAATATTTCTCTTAATATATACAGGATGTGATGATGTTCGTTATATTATTTCTCTAGAAATTTTCTCCCACTTTTCGTTTTCGTGAAGCTATCATCAGGTTTATTTTTTCATGAAAGAAAAATAAACGAAAAAGAAACGTGAAAGAAAATTTCTAGTTATGTCATGATATTTTCCGTATCGAAGTGAATAAAATTATAGTTTTGAATGAATCAGGATGAAAAAAATGTACAGGTTGTACCAAAATTGAGATACCATGCCTAAATTGACATTTTTAAATAGCAATCCCCATTTTTTCTTTTATTTATGGATTCTACGTCAAATTCTGAGTATTTTCATGTAGCATACCTTTATTGATATTTAGCTGTCTTCCAAAAAATGGTTGACAGTTCTTGTGTACAGGGTGTCCAAATCTCGTTGGGTTTGTAAGATAGCTTGGTAAATATGAAAGATAGAAAGTTGTAGCTTTTGCGAACTTGATATACCTTTTTATGCAACTTGCAATGTTGCAACCAAATTATCATAGTCGCTTCGTTTTTAATATACAGGGTGTTTCTGAAAATATACAATTCTCAGACACCCCCTGTATTTCGCCTATCTGGAATCTTAGCAAAAAAAATATAAACGAAACCCATATTTCAAAAATTCTAGACATTAACCAAACTTGCTTAATGGATCATCATCCATTATGATAATAGCTATTTTGTCTATTTTATTATGATGAGAAATATAGAAAAACGATCTTTATTCGTTTTTGAGATAAAGATTTTTTAAGTTAACCTGATTTCTTATAATTTTTTTAAATTAATAATCTTGTTTGGATTCTTAAGATATCTTAATGCATTATTCATGATGTATAGAGGAAAATATCTACTTTCTCGTGACGAAACCGGATCTTGAAAATATTTATTCACTTTTGAGAGATATAAATCATTGAATTGAACGTGAACATTTATGGCTATCTCAAGTTAATTAAAAATCACCAAAAATCAAATTCTTGAGATATTTTAATGATACATTCAAAATTTATAAAGGTAAGTGTCTATTTTGTCATGGTGGGGACCAAATTAGAAAATCTTTATTCGTTTTTGAGATAAAGATTAATTAAGTTAACCTAATTTTTTTATAATTTTTTGAAATTAATAATCTTACTTTAAAAAATCACGAAAAATCGAATTCTTAAGATATCTTAATGCATTGTTCATGATTTATAGAGGAAAATATCTACTTTCTCGTGACGAAACCGGATCTTGAAAATATTTACTCGTTGTTGAGATATAAATCATTAAATTCAACGTGAACATTTAATGCTATCTCAAGTTAATTAAAAATCGCCAAAAATCGAATTCTTGAGATATTTTAATCATACATTCAAAATGTATAGAGATAAGTGTCTCTTTTGTGTTGGTGAGGATCAAATTAGAAGATCTTTATTCGTTTTTGAGATAAAGATTATTTAAGTAAACCTAATTTTTAATGATTTTTTGAAATTAATAATCTTATTTAAAAAAATCACGAAAAATCGAATTCTTAAGGTATCTTAATGCATTATTCATGATTTGTAGAGGAAAGTGTCTACTTTCTCGTGATGAAACCGGATCTTGAAAATATTTATTCGTTTTTGAGATATAAATCATTGAATTCAACGTGAACATTTATGGCTATCTCAAGTTAATTAAAAAACGCCAAAAATCGAATTCTTGAGATATTTTAATAACACATTCAAAATTTATAGAGGTAAGTGTCTATTTTGTAATGGTGAGGACCAAATTCGAAAATCTTTATTCATTTTTGAGATAAAGATCATTTAAGTTAAATTAATTTTTTATGATTTTTTGAAATTAATACTCTTGTTTTAAAAATCCACGAAAAATCGGATTCTTAAGATATCTTAATGAATTATTCATGATTTATAGAGGAATGTGTCTACTTTCTCGTAATGAAGCTGGGTCTTGAAAATATTTACTCGTTTTTGAGATATATACCATTGAATTCAACGTGAACATTTAATGCTATCTCAAGTTAAATAAAAAATCACCAAAAATCGAAGTCTTGAGATATTTTAATGGTACATTCAACATCTATAGAGGTAGGTGTCTATTTTGTCATGGTGAGGACCAAATTAGAAAATCTTTATTCGTTTTTGAGATAAAGATTATTTAAGTTAAACTAATTTTTAATGATTTTTTGAAATTAATAATCTTGTTTTAAGAAATCACGAAAAATCGAATTCTTAAGATATCTTAACTATTCATGATTTATAGAGGAAAGTGTCTACTTTCTCGTGATGAAACCGGATCTTGAAAATATTTATTCGTTTTTGAGATATAAATCATTGAATTCAACGTGAACATTTATGGCTATCTCAAGTTAATTAAAAATCACCAAAAATCGAATTCTTGAGATATTTTAATCATACATTCAAAATTTATAGAGGTAAGTGTCTATTTTGTCATGGTGAGGACCAAATTCGAAAATCTTTATTCGTGTTTGAGATAAAGATTTTTTAAGTTAACCTAATTTTTTATGATTTTTTGAAATTAATAATCTTATTTTAAAAAATCAGGAAAAATCGGATTCTTAAGATATCTTAATGCATTATTCATGATTTATAGAGGAAAGTGTCTACTTTCTCGTAATGAAACCGGATCTTGAAAATATTTACTCGGTTTTGAGATATATACCATTGAATTCAACGTGAACATTTAATGCTATCTTAAGTTAAATAAAAAAATCACCAAAAATCGAATTCTTGAGATATTTTAATGATACATTCAAAATTTATAGTCTATTTTGTCATGGTGAGGACCAAATTAGAAAATCTTTATTCGTTTTTGAGATAAAGATTATTTAAGTTAAACTAATTTTTAATGATTTTTTGAAATTAATAATCTTGTTTTAAGAAATCACGAAAAATCGAATTCTTAAGATATCTTAACTATTCATGATTTATAGAGGAAAGTGTCTACTTTCTCGGGATGAAACCGGATCTTGAAAATATTTATTCGTTTTTGAGATATAAATCATTGAATTCAACGTGAACATTTATGGCTATCTCAAGTTAATTAAAAATCACCAAAAATCGAATTCTTGAAATATTTTAATCATACATTCAAAATTTATAGAGGTAAGTGTCTATTTTGTCATGGTGAGGACCAAATTCGAAAATCTTTATTCGTGTTTGAGATAAAGATTTTTTAAGTTAACCTAATTTTTTATGATTTTTTGAAATTAATAATCTTATTTTAAAAAATCAGGAAAAATCGGATTCTTAAGATATCTTAATGCATTATTCATGATTTATAGAGGAAAGTGTCTACTTTCTCGTAATGAAACCGGATCTTGAAAATATTTACTCGGTTTTGAGATATATACCATTGAATTCAACGTGAACATTTAATGCTATCTTAAGTTAAATAAAAAAATCACCAAAAATCGAATTCTTGAGATATTTTAATGATACATTCAAAATTTATAGAGGTAAGTGTCTATTTTGTCATGTTGCGGACCAAATTAGAAAATCTTTATTCGTTTTTGAGATAAAGATCATTTAAGTTAACCTAATTTCTTATGATTTTGTGAAATTAATAATCTTGTTTTAAAAAATCACGAAAAATCGGATTCTTAAGATATCTTAATGCATTATTCATGATTTGTAGAGGAAAGTGTCTACTTTCTCGCGACGAAACCGGATCTTGAAAATATTTATTCATTTTTGAGATATAAATCATTGAATTCAACGTGAACATTTAATGCTATATCAAGTTAATTAAAAATCCAAAAATCGAATTCTTGAGATATTTTAATGATACATTTAAAATTTATAGTCTATTTTGTCATGGTGAGGACCAAATTTGAAAATCTTTATTCATTTTTGAGATAAAGATCATTTAAGTTAACCTAATTTTTTGTGATTTTTTGAAATTAATAATCTTGTTTTAAAAAATCACGAAAAATCGGATTCTTAAGATATCTTAATGCATTATTCATGATGTATAGAAGAAAGTGTCTACTTTCTCGTATTGAAACTGGATCTTGAAAATATTTACTCGTTTTTGAGATATATACCATTGAATTCAACGTGAACATTTAATGCTATCTCAAGTTAAATAAAAAAAATCACGATAAATCGAATTCTTGAGATATTTTAATGATACATTCAAAATTTATAGTCTATTTTGTCATGGTGAGGACCAAATTAGAAAATCTTTGTTCGTTTTTGAGATAAAGATTATTTAAATTAACCTAATTTTTAATGATTTTTTGAAATCAATAATCTTACTTAAAAAATCACGAAAAATCGAATTCTTAAGATATCTTAATGAACTATTCATGATTTATAGAGGAAGGTATCTATTTTCTCGTGATGAAACCGAATCTTGAAAATATTTATTCGTTTTTGAGATATAAATCATTAAATTCAACGTGAACATTTAATGCTATCTCAAGTTAATTAAAAATCACCAAAAATCGAATTCTTGATATTTTAATGATACATTCAAAATTTATAGAAGTCAGCGTTTATTTTGTGATGGTGAGAACCAAATTAGAAAATCTTTATTCGTTTTTGAGATAAAGATTATTTAAGTTAACCTAATTTTTAAAGATTTTTTGAAATCAATGATCTTATTTTAAAAAATCACGAAAAATCGAATTCTTAAGATATCTTAATGCATCATTCATGATTTATAGAGGAAAGTGTCTACTTTCTCGTGATGAAACCGGATGTTGAAAATATCTATTCGTTTTTGAGATATAAATCATTAAATTCAACGTGAACATTTATGGCTATCTCAAGTTAATTAAAAATCACCAAAAATCGAATTCTTGATATTTTAATGATACATTCAAAATTTATAGAAGTCAGCGTTTATTTTGTGATGGTGAGAACCAAATTAGAAAATCTTTATTCGTTTTTGAGATAAAGATTATTTAAGTTAACCTAATTTTTAAAGATTTTTTGAAATCAATGATCTTATTTTAAAAAATCACGAAAAATCGAATTCTTAAGATATCTTAATGCATCATTCATGATTTATAGAGGAAAGTGTCTACTTTCTCGTGATGAAACCGGATGTTGAAAATATTTATTAATTTTTGAGATATAAATCATTAAATTCAACGTGAACATTTAATGCTATCTCAAGTTAATTAAAAATCACGAAAAATAAATTCTTAAGATATTTTAATGATACGTTCAAAATTTATAGAGGTAAGTGTCTATTTTGTCATGGTGAGCACCAAATTAGAGAATCTTTATTTGTTTTTTAGATAAAGATTATTTAAGTTAACCTAATTTTTAATGATTTTTTGAAATCAATAATCTTACTTTAAAAAATCACGAAAAATCGAATCCTTAAGATATCTTAATGCCTTATTTATGATTTATAGAGGAATGTGTCTACTTTCTCGTGATGAAACCGGATCTTGAAAATATTTATTCGTTTTTGAGATATAAATCATTAAATTCAACCTGAACATTTATGGCTATCTCAAGTTAATTAAAAATCACCAAAAATCGAATTCTTGAGATATTCTAATGATACATTCAAAATTTATAAAGGTAAGTGTCTATTTCGTCATTGTGAGGACCAAATTCGAAAATCTTTATTCATTTTTGAGATAAAGATCATTTAAGTTAACCTAGTTTTTATGATTTTTTGAAATGAATAATCTTGTTTTAAAAAATCACGAGAAATCGGATTCTTAAGATATCTTAATGTATTATTCATGATTTATAGAGGAAAGTGTCTACTTTCTCGTGATGAAACCGGATCTTGAAAATATTTATTCGTGTTTGAGATATAAATCATTAAATTCAACGTGAACATTTAATGCTATCTCAAGTTAATTAAAAATCTCGAAAAGTCGAATTCCTGAGATATTTTAATGATACATTCAAAATTTATAAAAGTAAGTGTCTATTTTGTCATGGTGAGGACCAAATTAGAAAATCTTTATTCGTTTTTGAGATAAAGGTTAACCTAATTTCTTATGATTTTTTTGAAATTAATAATCTAGTTTTAAAAAATCACGAAAAATCGAATTCTTAAGATATCTTAATGCCTTATTTATGATTTATAGAGGAATGTGTCTACTTTCTCGTGATGAAACCGAATCTTGAAAATGTTTATTCGTTTTTGAGATATAAATCATAAATCATATAAATTCAACCTGAACATTTGTGGCTATCTCAAGTTAATTAAAAATCACCAAAAATCGAATTCTTGAGATATTTTAATGATACATTCAATATTTATAAAGTTAAGTGTCTATTTTGTCATGGTGAAGACCAAATTGGATATAATGTACGAGAAACCGGGCATAAGACTATTAATCTTTTTGAGAGAATTTGTCAGCGGTTTTTCGAATCACCCTGTATATATATATACCGGTGTCTCATTTAACCTGACAAAATAAAATATTTCAAAAATTTGGTATTGGATTAAAAAAGTTCGGTATAATAATATATATATTCTTATAATATAATTTTTTCTACTAATATCTGACACACCTGTATATGCGATAATTTTAATTATAAACAATTTTGTATAAGTTTTGATAATATTTTTCATATTTTGATCTCTACGACAAATACTTTTAAAATTTCACGTTGACTTTTTGTTTCTTTTTGTTCACGTTCACTGGTTGGTTACCACTATTCGAAATGATATCTCTTTGGAAGGAACTTCATCAGGAGATATAAATTTTCCATTACAAATATTAAACTTGGACCTTGCATATAGTTGTGTAATTATTCCATCGGCGTCTTCATTACGTATTGAACAATTAAAATGAATTGGTATTTAACAATCCGTGCGTGACAAATAACTCTCTGAGCAGATCTCTAAATAAATTACACATTTAGTTTATTTAGTTTCTCATCTATTATTGTTACCTTATTTTTAGATATGATCTTTATCTTTTTCTTCGTTGCTTACTTTCATCTTCAATATTTTCCAAAACTTTTGTTGATTAATAAAGCAACAAGCACATGCGTTGAAGATGTTGAAAGTTTTTATATCGGATAAGAACCAGAATTGAAAGAAATACAAATCTTACCAGATGAGCAAGTCTACAGAAATTGCGTGCGAAAGTTTTCTATTCAAAGTTTTAATAGTAAATCTTGATCATATCACGTTATTATTTCCCAGAAATTAACATTTTTCAAAAATATTTTCGACGAACCAAATTTCAAATAACTTTTCTGAGACAACACCCTAAATACCTTCAGGGAGTAAAAGAAGCTTTTAACGCAAAAACCGAATTGGTGTAAACTCAGAATTGATCACCGTTGTAAAAACGAAAAATTAAAACACGACCCTTCTCAAACTAATTAAAAAACAAAAAAATGTGAGCTTTTAAAACAGCACCAAAAAAATCTTTGCATCAAGATAAATTTTCTTCACATTTTGACGGATACGAGCTTTGTCCCATCCATAGAGAGTGACGGATAGATCGGAATTGGAAAGGACCTCCAATTACCGTAGTAGGTAAAGCTCGCCATATGGCATGTTTCGTCCCCGGCGAAACCGGCCAGCCCGGTAACGAAGCTTCGGCGCCGGAGCTTTAGGAGCTTCAGGAGCTTTTGGAACCTCCAACAGGAGGCAGTCGGCAATCGGCCGCGTCCGCGAGATGCCGCTTGACGGTGACTCGTCGTCGTTAGGAAACACGTAACGTGCTGTTGGTGATGGTGATTTTTTTTTGAGTTGATTATGATGAAGAAGGTGATGTGCTTTTCAATTTTTGAGAGTGCAATTTCAGTGAGGTGTAGTTTTTTGAAAATATTCGTTTCTTAGAAGAAATAAAAAAGAAGAATTGAAGAGACGAGAATTAAAAAGAAGCAAAATCAAGTAAGTTCCTAAATCCATCAATTAGCGGTGCGTGTGCTGAAAGCAAATCGTTTTCGTGTATCTAAACCCCCTTTGCATTTAAATTTTAATACCGCACGAGCAATTTTTAAATAAAGCTCTCAGTTTCCGTTTTAAATCCGCGCGGAAACATGTTCCTTTCAAAGTGTGTGGACGGCGAAAATGAGTCTCTTCTCGCCGAAGAAGAGCTTAACGATAATTTAACTTACGGAGAAATGTATTTGAGGTAACCCAACAAATTTGTTTCTATTAATTCGTTTTATTTAAGTGTTAAGTATTGTTTCTTTGGGTGAAAACTTTAATTGGTTAACCCTTCGAATTAATATTTAAATTAAAATTAAGCCCGAAGCGGCACTACTTGGATTTGAACGTTGTAGGTTATCAACAGGTCCTCGTAAACTATTCCCCTTCGGGTGGGTCCCTTTTCTTAATCCCTTGAAATGGGAAAGTTGGGATCTTTCGAAATTAATCTTGAAGCCATGAGGTGATTTACGATCACGGTGTTGCTCCAAAATCCCTAAAGTCCTTATTTCTGTTTTATCTTTTTTTTTAAAACAAGATTAGTATTAACTCATAAGTTTGCTTTCTCGTAATAAAGTTACGAGGATTTCAGGATTTTATTTAAATCCTGAAAAGGAGGAAATATTGAAATTTGAGGTATAACCATTAATGATGTATTTAGGCATAGCTCAAATTGCCTAGATACACTTAGAAATGTTTTAGTAACGTAATTAGATGGTTACATCTCCTCAAATCCTAGATCATCACAGAGATACTTAGCTGATAATAATCCGGCCATTTTGGTTCTGTAATGCAACCCTCAAAGCTAACAATCAAACAGCTCCAATCTATTTTTATTTATCAAAAAATATGGTTTGAATTTGCTTTAAACCTAATTGAAGCCTTCTTATTCCTTGAAAATCCTCTATATTCCATAGCTTTTGAGATATTTTTAAGATTAATATCTTAAAATAAAGCTTGATTAAAAAGAATTTCACTCAAAATTAGTAGACTTTATTACAACGTCTAGAATTTTTGATATATGCTTGTTTCGATGAAATTGAAATTGATGAAATCGACTCGAATCTTTTACATTCCATAACTTTTGAGTAAGTAAAGATATTTTATTAACTAATATCTCAAAAGAATCCCTAATTCATATCAATTTAAACCCAATTTTACCCTTGTTAATAAAATTGCTAGAATTTCTCAAATCTGCGTCTTAGTACAGGGGCCATTTGTTACAATTTTCTCTTTGATATCGTTTGAGCGAATAAAGATATTTTTGTGATAGATATCTTAAAATAAAGCTTGATTAAGAAGAATTTCATTTCAAACTAGTAGACTTTATTACAATGTGCAGAATTTTTGGAATATGGATGTTTCGATGAAGTTGAAATTGACAAAATTGACTTGAATCCTTTACATTTCATAACTTTTGAGTAAATAAAGATATTTTGGTGATTAATATCTCAAAAGAACCCCCAATTCATGTCAATTTAAATCCTATATTGCGCGCATCAATCAAATTTCTAGAATCTCTCAAATTTACTTCTTAGTACAGGTTCTATTTGTTACAATTAAAACTTTGCTTTCGCATTGATATCTTTTGAGCGAATAAAGATATTTTCGTGGTAGATATCTTAAAATTAAGCTTGATTAAGGAGAATTTCACTCCAAACTAGTAGACTTTATTACAACGTGCAGAATTTTTGGAATATAGATGTTTTAATGAAGCTGAAATTGACAAAATTGACTTGAATCCTTTACATTTCATAACTTTTGAGTAAATAAAGATATTTTGGTGATTAATATCTCAAAGGAACCCCCAATTCATATCAATTTAAATCCTATCTTGCGGGCATCAATCAAATTTCTAGAATCTCTCAAATTTACTTCTTAGTACTGGTTCCATTTGTTACAATTAAAACTTTGCTTTCGCATTGATATCTTTTGAGCGAATAAAGATATTTTCGTGATAGATATCTTAAAATAAAGCTTGATTAAGAAGAATTTCATTCTAAACTGGTAGACTTTATTACAACCTGCAAAATTTTTGGAATATGGGTGTTTCGATGAAGTTGAAATTGACAAAATTGACTTGAATCCTTTATATTTCATAACTTTTGAATAAATAAAGATATTTTGGTGATTAATATCTCAAAAGAACCCCCAATTCATATGGATTTGAATCCTATATTGCGCGCATCAATCAAATTTCTAGAATCTCTCAAATTTACTTCTTAGTACTGGTTCCATTTGTTACAATTAAAACTTTGCTTTCGCATTGATATCTTTTGAGCGAATAAAGATATTTTCGTGATAGATATCTTAAAATAAAGCTTGATTAAGAAGAATTTCACTCTAAACTGGTAGACTTTATTACAACCTGCAAAATTTTTAGAATATGGGTGTTTCGATGAAGTTGAAATTGACAAAATTGACTTGAATCCTTTATATTTCATAACTTTTGAATAAATAAAGATATTTTGGTGATTAATATCTCAAAAGAACCCCCAATTCATATGGATTTGAATCCTATATTGCGCGCATCAATCAAATTTCTAGAATCTCTCAAATTTACTTCTTAGTACTGGTTCCATTTGTTACAATTAAAACTTTGCTTTCGCATTGATATCTTTTGAGCGAATAAAGATATTTTCGTGATAGATATCTTAAAATAAAGCTTGATTAAGAAGAATTTCATTCTAAACTGGTAGACTTTATTACAACCTGCAAAATTTTTGGAATATGGGTGTTTCGATGAAGTTGAAATTGACAAAATTGACTTGAATCCTTTATATTTCATAACTTTTGAATAAATAAAGATATTTTGGTGATTAATATCTCAAAAGAACCCCCAATTCATATGGATTTGAATCCTATATTGCGCGCATCAATCAAATTTCTAGAATCTCTCAAATTTACTTCTTAGTACTGGTTCCATTTGTTACAATTAAAACTTTGCTTTCGCATTGATATCTTTTGAGCGAATAAAGATATTTTCGTGATAGATATCTTAAAATAAAGCTTGATTAAGAAGAATTTCACTCTAAACTGGTAGACTTTATTACAACCTGCAAAATTTTTAGAATATGGGTGTTTCGATGAAGTTGAAATTGACAAAATTGACTTGAATCCTTTATATTTCATAACTTTTGAATAAATAAAGATATTTTGGTGATTAATATCTCAAAAGAACCCCCAATTCATATGGATTTGAATCCTATATTGCGCGCATCAATCAAATTTCTAGAATCTCTCAAATTTACTTCTTAGTACTGGTTCCATTTGTTACAATTAAAACTTTGCTTTCGCATTGATATCTTTTGAGCGAATAAAGATATTTTCGTGATAGATATCTTAAAATAAAGCTTGATTAAGAAGAATTTCATTCTAAACTGGTAGACTTTATTACAACCTGCAAAATTTTTGGAATATGGGTGTTTCGATGAAGTTGAAATTGACAAAATTGACTTGAATCCTTTATATTTCATAACTTTTGAATAAATAAAGATATTTTGGTGATTAATATCTCAAAAGAACCCCCAATTCATATGGATTTGAATCCTATATTGCGCGCATCAATCAAATTTCTAGAATCTCTCAAATTTACTTCTTAGTACTGGTTCCATTTGTTACAATTAAAACTTTGCTTTCGCATTGATATCTTTTGAGCGAATAAAGATATTTTCGTGATAGATATCTTAAAATAAAGCTTGATTAAGAAGAATTTCACTCTAAACTGGTAGACTTTATTACAACCTGCAAAATTTTTAGAATATGGGTGTTTCGATGAAGTTGAAATTGACAAAATTGACTTGAATCCTTTATATTTCATAACTTTTGAATAAATAAAGATATTTTGGTGATTAATATCTCAAAAGAACCCCCAATTCATATGGATTTGAATCCTATATTGCGCGCATCAATCAAATTTCTAGAATCTCTCAAATTTACTTCTTAGTACTGGTTCCATTTGTTACAATTAAAACTTTGCTTTCGCATTGATATCTTTTGAGCGAATAAAGATATTTTCGTGATAGATATCTTAAAATAAAGCTTGATTAAGAAGAATTTCATTCTAAACTGGTAGACTTTATTACAACCTGCAAAATTTTTGGAATATGGGTGTTTCGATGAAGTTGAAATTGACAAAATTGACTTGAATCCTTTATATTTCATAACTTTTGAATAAATAAAGATATTTTGGTGATTAATATCTCAAAAGAACCCCCAATTCATATGGATTTGAATCCTATATTGCGCGCATCAATCAAATTTCTAGAATCTCTCAAATTTACTTCTTAGTACTGGTTCCATTTGTTACAATTAAAACTTTGCTTTCGCATTGATATCTTTTGAGCGAATAAAGATATTTTCGTGATAGATATCTTAAAATAAAGCTTGATTAAGAAGAATTTCACTCTAAACTGGTAGACTTTATTACAACCTGCAAAATTTTTAGAATATGGGTGTTTCGATGAAGTTGAAATTGACAAAATTGACTTGAATCCTTTATATTTCATAACTTTTGAATAAATAAAGATATTTTGGTGATTAATATCTCAAAAGAACCCCCAATTCATATGGATTTGAATCCTATATTGCGCGCATCAATCAAATTTCTAGAATCTCTCAAATTTACTTCTTAGTACTGGTTCCATTTGTTACAATTAAAACTTTGCTTTCGCATTGATATCTTTTGAGCGAATAAAGATATTTTCGTGATAGATATCTTAAAATAAAGCTTGATTAAGAAGAATTTCATTCTAAACTGGTAGACTTTATTACAACCTGCAAAATTTTTGGAATATGGGTGTTTCGATGAAGTTGAAATTGACAAAATTGACTTGAATCCTTTATATTTCATAACTTTTGAATAAATAAAGATATTTTGGTGATTAATATCTCAAAAGAACCCCCAATTCATATGGATTTGAATCCTATATTGCGCGCATCAATCAAATTTCTAGAATCTCTCAAATTTACTTCTTAGTACTGGTTCCATTTGTTACAATTAAAACTTTGCTTTCGCATTGATATCTTTTGAGCGAATAAAGATATTTTCGTGATAGATATCTTAAAATAAAGCTTGATTAAGAAGAATTTCATTCTAAACTGGTAGACTTTATTACAACCTGCAAAATTTTTGGAATATGGGTGTTTCGATGAAGTTGAAATTGACAAAATTGACTTGAATCCTTTATATTTCATAACTTTTGAATAAATAAAGATATTTTGGTGATTAATATCTCAAAAGAACCCCCAATTCATATGGATTTGAATCCTATATTGCGCGCATCAATCAAATTTCTAGAATCTCTCAAATTTACTTCTTAGTACTGGTTCCATTTGTTACAATTAAAACTTTGCTTTCGCATTGATATCTTTTGAGCGAATAAAGATATTTTTGTGATAGATATCTTAAAATAAAGCTTGATTACGAAGAATTTCACTCCAAATTAGTAGACTTTATTACAACGTGCAGAATTTTTGGAATATAGATGTTTCGATAAGCTGTAATTGACAAAATTGACTTGAATCCTTCATGTTCCATAACTTTTGAGTAAATAAAGATATTTTAGTGATTAATATCTCAAAAGAATCCCCAATTCATATCAATTTAAACTATGTTTTATCCACTTTAATAAAATCATTAGAATTTCTCAAATCTACGTCTTAATACAGGATCCATTTGTTACAATTTGTTCTTTGATATCTTTTGAGCGAATAAAGATATTTTCGTGATAGATATCTTAAAATTAAGCTTGATTAAGAAGAATTTCATTCCAAACTAGTAGACCTTATTACAACGTGCAGAATTTTTGGAATATAGATGTTTCGATGAAGCTGAAATTGACAAAATTGACTTGAATCCTTCATGTACCATAACTTTTGAGTAAATAAAGATATTTTAGTGATTAATATCTCAAAAGAATTCCCAATTCATATCAATTTAAACTAAATTTTATCCACTTTAATAAAATTATTAGAATTTCTCAAATCTACGTCTTAATACAGGATCCATTTGTTACAATTTGCTCTTTGATATCTTTTGAGCGAATAAAGATATTTTCGTGATAGATATCTTGAAATAAAGCTTGATTAAGAAGAATTTCATTCCAAACCAGTAGACTTTATTGCAACGTGCAGAATTTTTGGAATATAGTTGTTTCGATGAAGTTGAAATTGACAAAATTAACTTGAATGCTTCATATTCCATAACTTTTGATTAGATAAAGATATTTTGGTGATTAATATCTCAAAAGAATCCCCAATTCATATCAATTTAAATCCTATATTGCGCACATCAATCAAATTTCTAGAATCTCTCAAATTTACTTCTTGGTAGTGGTTCCGTTTATTACAATTAAAACTTTGTTTCGCATTGATATCTTTTTAGCGAATAAAGATATTTTTGTGATAGATATCTTAAAATAAAGCTTGATTAAGAAGAATTTCACTCCAAACTAGTAGATTTTATTATAACGTGCAAAATTTTTGGAATATGGATGTTTCGACGAAGCTGAAATTGACAAAATTGACTTGAATCCTTCATGTTCCATAACTTTTGCGTAAATAAAGATATTTTGGTGATTAATATCTCAAACAAACCCCTTATTCATGTCAATTTAAATCCTATATTGCGCGTATCAATCAAATTTCTAGAATCTCTCAAATTTACTTATTAGTACTGTTATATTAGTACTGTTACGTACTAACATACAACTACCTCTATGTTGATTATTTAATCTTGAAAAAGTTGAATCCAATTTATAACCATCTACTAGTATTACTTCGTCAGCTCTTAACCAATGTTCAGTCAAAGTTATTACATTTACAGTGGTGTTTAAGGATTCCACAAAAACAAGCAGTTCATCAATTTTGTTCCGAACACTCTGAATGTTCTGATGAATCACTGTGAAAAGCATTGGACTGTTTGATTCATTAGTAGTAATTATAGTTTTAGTATGATTAGTAGAAATAGAAGTATTTGTTATAGATAAATCCTGTTCATCTATGTTGGGTGGGTTCTTTTGTAAATCATTTCTAAAAAAGGACTTATACGCACTCCTGATGGCCATAGCGTTGGTTTTCTTGTTTCATCTTGATACTCTTTAAGTACCGATAGTTTAAAGGATGAATATTCATCCGATCTCTTTGATTTAATTTTTAAGCATTTAGCGTTTTTTATATTATTTTTACTAAGATAATCTGTAATAACAGTTTCAGTAGTTGTAGTTTGAAAACCACATACATGAAAGTTAACATATTGTGGTGTTCCTTTCAATTCAATATCAGATGCTGTGCCGAGAGTTATATTCAACATTGACTTCTTTCTTGGTTTACGCGTTACAGTAGTAAAAGGTACATTTTCTTGCAACGCATTCATCTCATTTTTATTATCTTGGTGAACAGTCACATTTTTTGGTACAGGTTTTTTCAGTTTCAGAATATTTTGGGTTTTTAACCCTCCGTCTGTCGGGTGTGGTCTATGGGTCCACGACAAAATGATTATGTGAAATATTTATCTAGTTAGCAATCTACAAATAGCATACTTACAAATAGGTAAGTAGTATCACAAAATTTTCTGATATGATTTGATAAAATAATAAATGATTTATTATTTGATAACATTGTGATATGATTCCTCATAAAAAGGAGAGAGAAAGATTACAGAAACTGTATGAAGAAGTTCGCATGGGCAGTGAAATAGAAGAGTCTGACGATAGTTCGATATCAGATCCAGATTTTGTAAGTATCAGTAATCATGATACAGAATCCGAGCAGGAAAACGTAAATGAAGATGCAGATATTATGCATCAGGATGACGACGAGGATGATGAAGATGAACAACCCGTGATTCATGATAGATGCTCGTATTTTTTTGGTAAAGATGGAACTAAATGGAGAAAGGCTATCCCACCTAGAAATATTAGAACTCGCAACGAAAACATAGTGTCTTACCTGCCCGGGGGTCATCGGTGAAGCACGTGACGCATTATCTCCCATTCAATGCTGGATGTACATGTTTGGAAACTGCACTGATATTGTAGTTGAAAACACTAATTTATTTATTGATAATATTTCTGTTAAATATCAAGATAAGACTGAGTGTAGACCTACCGACTCTGTAGAAATCTAAGCCCTGATGGGTTTGCTTTATTTAGCTGGGCTCCATCATGGATCAAGGACACATCTAGCAGAGTATTGGTCATCAGACGGTATGGGATATGAGATATTTCCTGCTACAATGGCAAAACGGAGGTTCGTCTTCTTATTGAAATGCATTCGCTTAGACGATACCACAACTAGAAGTCAAAGAAAAGAAATGGACAAACTAGCAGCAGTTCGTACTATTGTTGACAAGTTCAACGACAATTGTAAGAAAACTTATTCTGTGGGCGAGTATGTAACATTAGATAGAATGTTTTGAAAATCTGGTTTTTAATAAACGAATTGTTGAACGAATTCCTAGATGCGTTAGGCAATGAAATTTGTCGAAAATTTGTTTATGATAATTTTGAGGTATGTGGATGCGAGGTTTATTCTTTGAGATTTCGCACCATACTTTGATGTTTGACGGTAAGATTGATTGTTGTGATAACAAATATCGTGATGGTTTGGTTGCTGAAAATTGCTTATCGAGTAGATGTGTTAACTCAGTGTCATTGAATTGTTCATTTCTAATAATTTGAGCGTCAGGATATTGAGTATCGAGAAGTTCGACATTCAATCTTGACAGGGTGTCGGCAACTATGTTGGAATCACCTTTTATATAACGGGGATATCGGATGTGAACTGTGTTATATAGTTCAGATATCGTGTTTGACGAGGTGATTTGTCAGTGGCCGAGAAAATTGAGGAAGTAATTGGTTTGTGGTCTGTGTAGACTGTAAACTCATTTCCATGCAAGAAATGTTTAAAAAATTTGATTGAAGTGTAAATTGCCAATAACTCTCTGTCATAGGTTGAGTATTTTTGTTGGGTTGAAGTTAATTTTTGAGAAAAGAACGCTAAAGGTTGATTTTTCTCATTTGTTGATTGTGACAAGACAGTCACAATCAGCGTCAGTTGTCAGACTAAGGGTTGAATTTTGAGAGGGATGGGCAAGAAGACTGCAATTTGCAAGAATGTCCTTCGAGGTCGAAAAAGAATTTTCATGTTCTTTTGACCAAGAAGTGATTGTTTTCTGTTTTTGCGAGTTTAATGATTTGGCAAGATCATGTAAGGGTGCTAAGACTGAAGACATGTTAGGCAAGAAACGGTGGTAAAAGTTAATCATGCCTAAGAATCTTTGTAATTGTTTTAAAGTTTTTGGTTGCGGAAAATTTGTAATGGCTTGTATTTTGATAGTTGAAGGTCGGATGCCTTCAGATGAAATGTGATGGCTTAGAAAGTTTATTGAATTAACACCAAAAACACATTTTGCTGTTTGTATGTTAATGTTAAATGCATTAAGTCGTTCGAAGAGTATTTTGAGATGTGTGTAATGCTTTTCTTCATCGCGACTTGCTACTAAAATATCATCAAGGTACACAAAAATGAAATTAAGGCCTGAAAGTATTTCGTTCATGAAACGTTGGAATGTTTGGGCAGCATTTCGAAGTCCAAATGGCATCCTCGTAATCTCGAAAAGGCCAAATGGAGTAGTAATGGCTGTTTTGTGAATATCTTCATCTTCCACTGGTATTTGGTGGTAGGCACGTACCAGGTCAACTTTTGAAAAAATTTTGCAACCGTCCAGATGTAAATTGAAGTCATGAATATGTGGTAAAGTGTATCAGTCTGGAACGGTGATATTGTTTAGTTGACGGTAGTCTCCACATGGTCGCCAATCGTTGGAGTCCTTTTTTGGGACCATGTGAAGTGGTGACGCAGTAGATGATGAAGATGGTCGGCAAATGCCTAATGAGACCATTTGCTCGAATTCTTGCTTGGCAAGCAATAACTTTTGGGGATTTAAACGCCTAGGACGACAATACGGAAGATGCGAATTAGTGATGATTTTATGTTTAGTATTGTGTCGAACAGGGGTTGAAAAATTTGGAGGTGATGTTAAATTTCGAAAAGATTTTAAGAGTAGTATATGTTTAGCTTCAAAAGAAAAAAGCTTAGGACACTCAATTTTGAATTGATTAATTGATCCAATTGCAAAAGGTTTGTTTTTGAATCAATTAATTTTTTATGTTTGATATCGACAAGGAGGCCGTATGCGTTTAGAAAATCCGCACCGATAATAGCTTTGTTTACGCTGGCGATGGTAAATACGTATGGAAAGAAAATGATCACAGTTTCGTTAAACTTGAGACGAAACTTTCGCAGAGCACGCTACAAAAACAATCAGTTTTTTGGCGAGGATAATAATCATTTTGGAGGGAGGTGACGACTGGAGTACCCCAGGGTTCGATTTTGGGACCTTTTCCTCGTATACATTAATGATTTGCCAAGCAGTATCCCAACGGAGGTAACTTGTCTTTAGGCGGATGATACATCTTTCGTTGCAAGAAGTGGTGACATCAAGGAGCTTAAAGAAAAAACAAAACGAAGCATTGAAAATGCAGAGCACTGGTTTTCCATTAATACATTAGAACTAAATAAAGAGAAAACAAATATACTCACCTTCTACACAAACAAAATGATGAGGTAACTGATAAATCCACAAAATTCCTTGGAGTTACCATCACAGAAACACTTAAATGGTCGCAACACATATCCAATTTAAAGAAGCGACTGTCAATTGCTTTGTATTGTGTTAAAACTATATATTGTAACCTTCCACCAGAAACACTGCGTTGCAAAGTATACGCCTTTGCATACTTCCATAGCATAGCGACGTAAGGGATTATTGTGTGGGGTACATCAAGAGAAATGGAAGCCATTTTTGTAATGCAAAAAAAGGCAATTCGTATAATAGCTGATCTAAAAAATCATGAGAGCTGCAGAACTCATTTCAAAAGACTAAAAATACTCACCTTACCTTGTTGTTTTATACTTACCTGCCTTGAGTATATTCACAATAAAAGAGACTTGCTACCAAACAATACAGATAATCATGATCACAATACCAGATATAAGGATGATATTGTAATTCAGTTTCACCGAGTGGTAAAATCACAAAAGAGTATATAGCCGTAAAATTATACAATGAACTACCACTAGAAATGAGAAGTCTGGAAGTAAAGGAATTTCGAATTGCTGTGAAGAATATGTTACTCGAAAAGGAGTTCTACTCAGTCCAAGAATCCAATTTATAATTATATTCAATATCCTTTTTTTTATGTAATAATGTATGAATGAATATGAATATGAAGCCATCTTGACCGAAACTTATCATCAATCAGTTGCAAATTGTTAATTGACTTCATTTTGAATAAGACTTGAAATTTCTGCCGAGAATATTCCTTATTCCATGCATACTTTCATGCCAAGAAATTTTTTAGTTCCCCCATCTACTAAGTTTCAAACGCAATGCCTCGGATGCATCTTCGTTCCATTAAAATATACGAAGAGGAGACCAGTGCCGTCTAGAACTTCGCACTTAACATAAATCAAAGACGGGCCAGAATCTAATAGGAAACTCGTGGTAATTCGATACCCACCGCCAGAGTCCTCCTTCTTCGGTTCGATCGATACCGCTAAATTCACCCCCTCGCGGATGCCTCCGACCTCGCTCAACAGGTGGTCCATCAATAATTTCTCTCCATACCGAGACACTTCCTGCATCCATTCGAACCAGACAGACTCTTTTGTCACGTCTCCTACACTCGATCAACGAAAACAATACGGAAATGGAAAATATTTAGCTTAGGATTTTCTTTTTTGTTCAAGATTTTTTTATAGGCAAATTATTTACCGTGAGGGGCGCTTAATGGCCCGGATAATTCTGAAATTGAAAACTTATCGAACCGGAAATGAAACTCGCCGGTAATTGGTACCGAAATTGGTACTAAAACCGATCAAATTCTCGCCATAAAATCCGTTAATTTTATTGTCACCGGATTAAAATCGCCATAGTTGAGATATTTCAAGTTAAAAGTTTTGTTAGAAAAGTTTAGCGTGACTCGAAAGCTAAATATAGTTTCCAATACTGCACCCTGGGCATAAACAGCCCACGAATTGATTTTCCACTCCTCTGTGCTAAAGCTACGTCGTCTTTTCCTTGCAATCTGCAAGAGATGAAATACAACCAAAAGAAAATTTCTTCGTTAAATTGCTACAAGTTTAAAAAAACCAACCATCGCAGTTGCGTCTCTGGGGTTGCCTCAATTAAGAAAAGAAATTCTGCAAAAATTGGATTGAAAACGAAACCTTCTTAATTAACAAGATTTTTCTTATTTAAGTTTGAGCTCGAAGATGCTCAACTTAAACAATTAAGACTAAGTTTGGATAAGATGATTCGAATCCGCCAATTACACCCGTTAATTTCCAACAATGAAGTAAAATCAATAATTGTTATAAACTTTGCTTTAATCGCCATAATCGAAATGTTTAATTTTGATAGAAACATCGCGAAGACGTGAAACGTAAAGCTAAACCCCCCCCCAACTAGTTTTAGTAGTACTTTGGATAGTAAATCAACAAAGTTGAGACGAACTTCCCATCCAGGAAACGCAACCATCAACTATCTAAAAGTAGAAACTTGAGAAACGTTTGCGTTAACCGCAAACCGCGTTGGTTTCTTAGTTCTAAAGAAAATATACCTTTTAATAAAGCAGCGAAAACACCTTTTATTTTAAATTCCCCTGTCAGTGATTGACGTCAGAACAAATACCGAGGGCGGTGTGGAAAAAGGGTCGATAATATAGAAAAACTTCGCCCTTCGTTTCTCTTTGCGAGCCAGAAATTGTGTGTAACAGGGCGGGGAAACCCTCCAAAATGTGGCAATATTGGCCCGGCTCGTTTAATATACGCACACAACGTACAACAGGTAGCCCGTAAATTTCCCTCAACGTTCGTACAAACAATCCCCCCAACAACGAACGGTTTTGGTCAATTTTCGTGGTGAGGAGATAACCGGAATTCACGATGATCATGTTGAATTGAAATTTAATGAGATTTTAGATTAATGTTGAGATAAGTACAATATAGATCAAATATTATAGGATAAAATTTTTTAAGCATCGAAGACGCACTTCTAAATCGATAAATATATACAAATTACACAATTTTGTTGTGTATATATACTGATTAAGCTAAGGCAAATACACTGATTTGATTCTTTTCCCAAGCTACACATTTACGAGAATAATGCCCTCATATAATTTTGAACATTTCGTTAAAATATCTCAAACATTCGATTTTTGGTGATTTTTAATTATCTTGGGATAGCCATAAATGTTCACGTTGAATTTAATGATTTATATCTCAAAAACGAATAAATATTTTCAAGATCCGCTTTCATCACGAGAAAATAGACAGTTTCCTCTATAAACCATGAATTCATTTTCGTGGTTTTTTGAAACAAGATTATTAATTTCAAAAAATCATAAAAAATTAGGTTAACTTAAATAATCTTTATCTCAAAAACGAATAAAGCTTTTCTAATTTGGTTCTCACCATGACAAAATAGATACTTACCTTTATAAACTTTGAATGTTTCATTAAAATATCTCAATCATTTTATTTTTGCTGATTTTTAATCATCTTGAGATAGCATAAATGTTCACGTTGAATTTAATGATTTATATCTCAAAAATGAATAAATATTTTCAAGATCCGCTTTCATCACAAGAAAATGGACAGTTTCCTCTATAAATCATGAATAGTTCATTACGATATCTTAAGAATCCGATTTTTCGTGGTTTTTTGAAACAAGATTATTAATTTCAAAAAATTTAAAAAAATGGGTTAACTTAAATAATCTTTATCTCAAAAACGAATAAAGATTTTCTAATTTGGTTCTCACCATGACAAAATAGATACTTACCTTTATAAACTTTGAATGTTTCATTAAAATATCTCAATCATTTTATTTTTGGTGATTTTTAATCATCTTGAGATAGCATAAATGTTCACGTTAAATTTAATGATTTATATCTCGAAAACGAATAAATATTTTCAAGGTCCGCTTTCAGCACCAGAAAATAGACAGTTTCCTCTATAAATCATGATTAATTCATTAAGATATCTTAAGAATCCAATTTTTTGTGATTTTTTTAAAACAAGATTATTAATTTCAAAAAATCATAAAATGTTAGGTTAACTTAAATAATCTTTATCTCAAAAACGAATAAAGATTTTCTAGTTTGGTTCTTACCATGACAAAATAGACACTCACCTCTATAAATTTTGGATGTTTCATTAAAATATCTCAAGAATTTAATTTTTGGTAATTTTTAATTTTCTTGAGATAGCATAAATGTTCATGTTGAATTTAATGATTTATATCTCAAAAATGAATAAATATTTTCAAGATCCGCTTTCATCACGAGAAAATAAGCAGTTTCCTCTATAAATCATGAATAGTTCATCACGATATCTTAAGAATTCGATTTTTCGTGGTTTTTTGAAACAAGATTATTTAAGTTACTACGTAATGATTCGGAGCTGAGTAAAAGTCTTTATGATTCAGCTTGTTTAAATTCTATCACATTTTAAATCTATCATTTTTAATTTATTCAAAATATTAGAAAAATGCCAGTCAAGTTCAGTAGCTTATATCTCAAGAAATAATCTTAAAATTGACTTTATTTTTGGATACTTCAAAGATACTTCAATTAGTAATTGAAAGTGATTTTATAACAATTTTCCAAAAATATCGATTTTTTAAGAATTTTTAGGTTTATTGAAATTATTGGAAAAATCTCAATTAAGTTCAGCAGTTTATATCTCAAGAACTAAGTGGGATATTTCAAAATTGACATCATTTTGGAAAAATAGATGCCCCAATTAGCAATTGAAAGTAATTTCGTAACAATTTTCCAAAAAATCGATTTTTCAAGAACTTTTAAATTTACTCAAAATATTGGAAAAATCCTAATTAAGTTCAGCAGGTTATATCTCAAGAACTAAGTGCGATATTTCAAAATTTACTTCATTTTTGAAAAGTAGATGCTCCAATTAGCAATTGAAAGTAATTTCGTAACAATTTTCTAAGAAATCGATTTTTCAAGAACTTTTAAATTTATTGAAAATACTGGAAAAATTCCAATTAAGTTTAGCAGTTTATATCTCAAGAATTAAATGAGATATCTCAAAATTGACTTTATTTTGGAAAAATATATTTTCCAATTAGCAATTGAAAGTAATTTCGTAACAATTTGCCAAAAAAAATCGATTTTTCAAGAACATTTAAATTTACTCAAAATATTGGAAAAAACCCAATTAAGGTCAGCAGCCTATATCTCAATATCTAAATGATATATCTCAAAGTTAACTTCATTTTTGGAAAGTAGATGCTTCAATTAGCAATTGAGAGTAATTTCGTAACAATTTTCAAAAAAATGGATTTTTCAAGAACTTTTCAATTTATTCCAAATATTAAAAAAAATCCAATTTAGTTCAACAGCTTATATCTCAAGAACTAAGTGAGATATCTTAATATCGACTTCATTTTCGGGAAATAGATGCTTCAATTAGTGATTGAAAGTAATTTCCTAACGATTTTCCAAAAAAACGATTTTACAAGAATTTCTATATTAATTCAAAATATTGGAAAAAATCCAATTAAGTTCAACAACTTATATCTTAAGAACTAAGTGAGATATCTCAAGATTTACTTCATTTTTGGAAAGCAGATGCTCCAATTAGTAAATGGAAGTAATTTTGTAACAATTTTTCAAAGAAAACGATTTTTCAAGAACTTTTAAATTTACTCAAGATATTGGAAAACTTCCAATAAAGATCAGTAGTTTTTATCTCAAGAATTAAGTGAGATATCTCAAAATTGACTTCATTTTCGGAAAGTAGATGTTCCGAAAGTAATTTGAAAGTAATTTCGTAACAATTTAAAAAAAAATCGATTTTTCAAGAACTTTGAAATGCACTGAAAATATTGGAAAAATCTCAATTAAGTTTAGCAGCTTATATCTCAAGAACTAAGTCGGATATTTCAAAATTGGCTTTAGTTTCGGAAAGTGGATGCTTCAATTAGTAACTGAAAGTAATTTCCTAACGATTTTCCAAAAAAACGATTTTACAAGAATTTTTATATTAATTCAAAATATTGGAAAAAATCCAATTGAGTTCAGCAACCTATATCTTAAGAACTAAGTGAGATATCTCAAAATTGACTTCATTTTTGGAAAGTAGATGCTTTAATTATTAATTCAGATAAATTTCGTAAGAATTTTTCAAGAATTTTTAAATTTACTGAAAATATTGGAAAAATCCCAATAAAGTTCAGCAGCTTATATCTCAAGTTCTATGTGAGATATCTCAAAATTCAGTTCATTTTTGGAAGGTAGATGTTCCAATTAATAATTGAAGGTAATTTGACAATAGTTTTCCAAAAAACCAATTTTTCACAAATTTATTCAAAATATTGAAAAAATTCCATTTAAGTTCAGCAGCTGATATCTCAATAACTAAGTGATATATCCCAAAATTGACTTCATTTTTGGAAAGTAAATGGTTCAATTGGCAGTTTGGAGTAATGTCGTAACAGTTTTCAAAAAATAAACTAGATTTTTCAAGAAATTGTAATCTATTCAAAATATTGGAAAAATTCTAATTCAGTTCAGCAACCTATATCTCAAGAACTAAGTGAGATATCTCAATATTTACTTCATTTTCGGAAAGTAGATGCTCCATTTACTAATTAAAAGTAATTTTGTAACAATTTTCAAGAATTTTTAAATTTACTGAAAATATTGGGAAATCCCAATAAAGTTCAGCAGCTTATATCTCAATAACTAAGTGATATATCTCAAAATTGACTTCATCTTTGGAAAGTAGATGCTTCAATTAGCAATTGGAAGTAATTTCGTAACAATTTTCAAAAAATAAACTGGATTTTTCAAGAACCTTTCAATCTATTCAAAATATTGGAAAAATTCAAATTCAGTTCAGAAACTTATATCTCAAGAACTAAGTGAGATATCTTAATATTTACTTCATTTTCGGAAAGTAGATACTCCAATTAGTAATTAAAAGTAATTTTGTAACAATTTGTTAAGAATTTTTAAATTTACTCAAAATATTGAAAAAATCTCAATAAAGTTCAGCAGCTTATATCTCAATAACTATATGATATATTTCAAAATTGATTTTTCAAGAACCTTTCAATCTATTCAAAATATTGGAAAAATTCAGTTCAGCAACTTATATCTGAAGAACTAAGTGAGATATCTTAATATTTACTTCATTTTCGGAAAGTAGATACTCCAATTAGTAATTAAAAGTAATTTTGTAACAATTTGTTAAGAATTTTTAAATTTACTCAAAATATTGGAGAAATCTTAATAAAGTTCAGCAGCTTTTATCTCAATAACTGTTTTATCTCAAAATTGACTTCATTCTTGGAAAGTAGATGCTTCAATTAGCAATTGGAAGTTATTTCGTAACATTTTTCAAAAAATAAACTGGACTTTTCAAGAACCTTTCAATCTATTCAAAATATTGGAAAAATTCAGTTCAGCAACTTATATCTCAAGAACTAAGTGAGATATCTTAATATTTACTTCATTTTCGGAAAGTAGATACTCCAATTAGTAATTAAAAGTAATTTTGTAACAATTTGTTAAGAATTTTTAAATTTACTCAAAATATTGAAAAAATCTCAATAAAGTTCAGCAGCTTATATCTCAATAACTATATGATATATTTCAAAATTGATTTTTCAAGAACCTTTCAATCTATTCAAAATATTGGAAAAATTCAGTTCAGCAACTTATATCTCAAGAACTAAGTGAGATATCTTAATATTTACTTCATTTTCGGAAAGTAGATACTCCAATTAGTAATTAAAAGTAATTTTGTAACAATTTGTTAAGAATTTTTAAATTTACTCAAAATATTGAAAAAATCTCAATAAAGTTCAGCAGCTTATATCTCAATAACTATATGATATATTTCAAAATTGATTTTTCAAGAACCTTTCAATCTATTCAAAATATTGGAAAAATTCAGTTCAGCAACTTATATCTCAAGAACTAAGTGAGATATCTTAATATTTACTTCATTTTCGGAAAGTAGATACTCCAATTAGTAATTAAAAGTAATTTTGTAACAATTTGTTAAGAATTTTTAAATTTACTCAAACTATTGGAAAAATCTTAATAAAGTTCAGCAGCTTATATCTCAATAACTGGTTTATCTCAAAATTGACTTCATTCTTGGAAAGTAGATGCTTCAATTAGCAATTGGGAGTAATTTCGTAACAATTTTCAAAAAATAAACTGGATTTTTCAAGAACCATTCAATCTATTCAAAATATTGGAAAAATTCAAATTCAGTTCAGCAACTTATATCTCAAGAACTAAGTGAGATATCTTAATATTTATTTCATTTTCGGAAAGTAGATACTCCAGTTAGTAATTAAAAGTAATTTTGTAACAATTTGTTAAGAATTTTTAAATTTACTCAAAATATTGGAAAAATCTTAATAAAGTTCAGCAGCTTATATCTCAATAACTGGTTTATCTCAAAATTGACTTCATTCTTGGAAAGTAGATGCTTCAATTAGCAATTGGGAGTAATTTCGTAACAATTTTCAAAAAATAAACTGGATTTTTCAAGAACCATTCAATCTATTCAAAATATTGGAAAAATTCAAATTCAGTTCAGCAACTTATATCTCAAGAACTAAGTGAGATATCTTAATATTTACTTCATTTTCGGAAAGTAGATACTCCAGTTAGTAATTAAAAGTAATTTTGTAACAATTTGTTAAGAATTTTTAAATTTACTGAAAATATTGGGAAAATCCCAATAAAGTTCAGCAGCTTATATCTCAATAACTAAGTGATATATCTCAAAATTTACTCCATTTTTGGAAAGTAGATGTTCCAATTATTAATTGAAAGTAATTTTATAACGATTTTCCAAAAAACCGGTTTTACAAGAATTTTTAAATTTATTCAAAATATTGGAAAAATCCCAATGAAGTTCAGCAGCTTATATTTTAAGAATTATGTGAGATATCTCAAAATTTACTTCATTCTTGGAAAGCAATTGCCTCAATTAGCAATTGAAAGTATTTCCAAAAAAAATCAAATTTTCAAGAACTTGTAAATTTATTCAAAATATTGGAAAAATCGCAATTAAGTTCAGCAACTTATATCTCAAGAATTAAGTGAGATATTTCAAAATTGATTTCATTTTTGGAAAGTAGATACTCCAATTAATAATTGAAAGTAAATTCATATCAATTTTCCAAAAAATGAATTTTTCTAGAATTTTTAAATTCACTTAAAATAATGGAAAAATCTCATCTTGTGTTAAGGAGCTTATATCTCAAGAACTAAGAGAGATATTTCAAAATTGACTTCATTTTTGGAAAGTAGATGCATCAATCTAGATATCATCCCTTAGATATCTCAAGAAATTCTTACCTGTAAGATATCTTGAGGTGGTAAGACTGGCGACACCATAAAGTTTAAATTTTTTTAAGTAACTTACAGAGAATTAAATGCAAAAATTTAATTTTAAGAAATTAAAGTTTCTCTCCTTCCAATTTCAAGATATATAAAAGTAGAATTTAGAATCAACATCACTCAACTTAAAACGAGAAAATAAAGTATTAAAACTTCCAATAAGATCTTATCGCACCATCTTTTTTCTTCAATTTTTAATAATAAAATTGAAGTGCGTAAACAGCCCAGGCACCAACTGTGTGCCGTTGTCATGGCTACAAGTTTCATCCCTGGACTAAAATCGCTCTGTATTACCTTTTCGGTCACTGAATTCGAGCCAATATCATCCGTAAAATCGGAAAATTTTATTACGACCGTTCGTTATTCAGCATTATTATGCGCGGAATACGTTCAATTCGAATCATTTTCATTTCGAATTTTCTACCACATAAAAGTGTAAGTGAAACAAAGAAATCGAAACCGGCGCTTTGATAATCGCATCGCATGTCAACGTTTAAGCGCAAGATATCGGGAATTAAAACCGCCGATTAAGCTTTAAGCACGCGATGTACAAGTTCTAAACTCATCAAGCTTTATTTTTATATTCCCTATTTTCAATATATTTTATAATCAAGAAATTTCTGTGATATTTTTCGACGTAATTATTAAGGGATTCTGCTTATTTGGGTCTATATGAGTTTATATATGAATTAAGAATTGCATTTAGGTTATTTTTTGAAAAGAAAAGAATGGTACTAATTGGATGAGTTATCGTAGCTCATTTTGTTCTTTTCCCGGGTGCCAAACAAGTGTCAGCGAACAGGTGGCTGCACGTTGCGTTCGTCCCTCTTCCCGTTTTCCCGTTTTCCCGTTTTCCCGAGTCCCCTTTCCCCAAGCTATAAATACAGTTGAGCTCGGGCGTCCGGGATCGATGGTGTGAGAACAGAGCTCCGGGCGCGACCCTCAACCGGAGGAAATCGGATGACTGACAGGACAAGACTATGCAAGGAATTTATTCCTTATTCAAATTATTGCTTTTCTTATAAAGCAACATTAGAACTAAATTAATGTATACTTATTGAGCCAAGATTAAGGTTATAAAAATGTTAAAACTTGGTCAAACTTAGGTGGCTTGCATGATGTGATAAGATCGTAGATGAAGGACTAAAATTCTTTAATAATAACAAAGTTTGCGAAACATGTACAATGTTGCACTACTTGTACTCTCCTGAAGCTCTCACATGTTAAACATAATTGAAGTAAGACAATGCAAGAGAATCACAAAGGATACTTTTTAGCCTCTGCGATAAAAAAAATATTTTGTTGTCATAGACACTTCTTAGGTAACCATGAGCACTTTTATATAAGCTAATCATCAAATGACAATAAAATATATTGAGTATGAATCTTGTCTGGAATTATCAGAAGAGTATGTTTCTTGATCTAGGCACGTAAGTGATTTAAATCCTCTATTGTAATAAAATTACAAGTTTCTGATCCTTCACTAGGGATGAAATCCTGATAAACTTTGATATCATAAGCATAGAGACGAAAAATTGTAATAAAATAGGACCAATGATAAATTTTTGCTTAACATTAGCAACCAATATAATAGGGACGGAATCAAAAAAGGTTGTGTCGAATTTTTATGCATGAATTTCCTTTCCTTATAATGGCGATAATCCAAGACAAAAAGTTCCTTCAAGTAGTCTTAGTAATGAAGGATGCATGGACAACAAACAAGAAAATCTTGACTTCCCTCAAAATAATTACCCTTGTTATCAATAGACGCAATTAAGTCCCTGTTAAACTCGTTTAAGTCAAAATCTCGCAAAAAACAAAATCTTACTGTTTGGAAGACTGGAGGAGGAGATGAAGTTGGGGGAATTTTTCCGAATGCTGCCCATCATGCAAAATTTTGAGTTTTCCCAGATGGGCAGGCTGACTTTCAGAAGGGAAGGAGACCAATCGACAACGTGTATGTGTTGAAGTATATGGCAGATAGAGAGCTGGATAAGAAAGGGGGAAATTGTATGCATTGTTTATAGATCTGAAGGCGGCTTTTGATAAGGTGGATAGGGGGGATAAGAGGATCATGGATCACCTAATAGCGAGAGTGAAGAAATATACATGGAGATTATGGCTAGGATAAACGTGGAGGATTAGCTGGGCTATATGTTGTACAAAATGCGGTGGAAATGAAGGAAATGATAAAGAACTTGATAAGATATTTTAGAGAGAAAGGGTTGGAAGTGAATGTAGGGAGATGAGATAATCGAGGAGGTTAGGGAGTATATTTACTTAGGAGAGTCTTTGGAAGGGATGTGGCAACAAGGAAGATTATGTTTGAAGATCTTGTTAGCAGTACAATGATGTATGGGGCAGAGGTATGAGGATGGAGCGAGCAGAAAATACTGGAGGACGTGCTAACTAGATATTGGAGATGGGTATTTGAGGTGGCAAGAGAAAAACCGAGATATACAGTGAGGGAAGAGGTCAGGAATTTAGGAGGGCAGTGAAATATGAAGAAAGGTCAAATATGAGAAAGGAGACAGAAAAATTAATCATAGGAGAGTGGGCTATTCGGTAACTGACATAAATGGTAGACAAAGGGTGGGTAGGGAGATGTGAACGGAGTTGATGCATAGGGACCGAGATATCCAGGGATAGGAACGAAGGGCACAAATAAAAGAGGGAAGGTATAAAGATATTATTACGGGGGGGCTGTCTAGATACTTTGTATTGGAAGGAGATGAGGAAGGGAAGAAATTGGTGCTTAGGTGCCAATTTGGAAACGAGGAGAGAGCTAACAGATACTGGATGGGTGATGAAGAGAGGTGCTGTAGGCTATGCAGGCAGGAATGGGAAACATTGGAACATATGCAGTGAGTTGCAGGAGGAGCAGATGGAATGAGAGCGGATCTTGGGGAAAGGATAAAGAAGAAACGATAAATACGAAGGATTCTGGGGGTAAGGAGATAAATAGCTGCTGGGGGCGTGGAATAATAGGGTAGGGGATGATTGGATCGAGGGGTGGGGAGTGTGAAAATAGAAGAAGAGGATAGAAGGGGTAAATAATATCTCAATAAGGGAAAATATTGTAAACAAATAGTAGATGATTTTATATACCTCTTAAATACACTTAGAAATACAGACACAACCCTCTCCTTTAGTATTGAAAGTTCACAATAAATAAATCAGTAGATGTTCGGAGAAGCCTACATTAGTTGTCATAATTAACAACAAATTATCAATTTTTTGGGTTTTGAATTTAAAGTATTTATTTTTATTTTAAAGTATTTAAAGATTCATTTTTATTTTCAATTTCGGATTTTTTAGAACCACTTTTTGTGATTCAAAAAGATATAAAAGAGCCTGTGTTTCAGAAATTCCCCCGATAATCATGATTATTACAATTATACCAGTAAAGGATTCTTTTCGCAACTTACAACATTGTTAATCAATTTCTTAAATTTACAATATGATGTATGTGATAGCAAAATCTTCTGTACTTGGATATTGGAGGTATATTGTTGAATACATCGTGATAGACCTCTTATAACGTCCTTATTTTCTTCTTTGATTAACACCTCTTCAAAAAGCATCCAATCTTATATGCCTGGGCACCTATGCCTATAACTAAAATGGTTGATTTTAGTATTTTGATGCTTCCTGCTACATACATAAGGAACTGTCATCGTTAGACATTATTTAGTAATGGGATATAAATTTTAGGATAAATATGAAATTTTTTTTAATTACATTTATTTCTATATATTTTGGTTCTCGAATTACAACCTATGTTTCTAACCAAAATTATCAATTTTGACATTTTGATATTTTCTGCGATATACATGAAGAACTGTCACGTTAAATTTTATCTTGTAAGGGAATATGTATTTTAATATAATTATGAATAATTTTTGTTAATAATATTTATTTCTAACTATTGTAGTTCTGGAGTTACAACCTATGCTTATAACCAAACTGATCGATTTTGACATTTTGGTATTTCCTATTATATACATAAGGAACTGTCATCGTTAGACTTTATCTAGTAATTGATTATATATTTTGAGATAATTATGAACAATTTCTGTTAATGAAATTTATTTCTATCTATTGTGGTTCTCGAGTTACAACCTATGCTTATAACCAAAATTATCAATTTTGACATTTTGATATTTCCTATTATATGCATAAGGAACTGTCATCGTTAGATTTTATTTAGTAATGGGGTATAAATTTTAGGATAATTATGAACAATTTTTTTTAATCACATTTAATGCTACATATTTAGGTTCTCGAGTTACAACCTATGCTTCTAACCAAAATTATCAATTTTGACATTTTGATATTTCCTATTATATGCATAAGGAACTGTCATCGTTAGATTTTATTTAGTAATGGGGTATAAATTTTAGGATAATTATGAACAATTTTTTTTAATCACATTTAATGCTACATATTTAGGTTCTCGAGTTACAACCTATGCTTCTAACCAAAATTATCAATTTTGACATTTTGATATTTCCTATTATATGCATAAGGAACTGTCATCGTTAGATTTTATTTAGTAATGGGGTATAAATTTTAGGATAATTATGAACAATTTTTTTTAATCACATTTAATGCTACATATTTAGGTTCTCGAGTTACAACCTATGCTTCTAACCAAAATTATCAATTTTGACATTTTGATATTTTCTGCGACATACATAAAGAACTGTCACGTTAAATTTTATCTAGTGACGGAATATGTATTTTAATATAATTATGAATAATTTTTGTTAATGATATTTATTTCTATCTATTGTGGTTCTCAAGTTGCAACCTATGTTTATATCCAAAATTGTCAATTTTGATATTTTGGTATTTCCTATTATATACATAAGGTACTGTCGTCGCTAGACTTTGCCTAGTAATTGATTATATATTTTGAGATAATTATGAATAATTTCTGTTAATGAAATTTATTTCTACCTATTTTGGTTCTCGAGTTACAACCTATGTTTATAGTCAAAATTGTCGATTTTGACATTTTTATATTTCCTGCTACATACATAAGAAATTCTCATCGTTAGACTTTATCTGGTAATGATTTATGTATTTTGGGATAATTTTGAACAATTTTTGTTAATGATATTTATTTCTATCTATTTTGGTTCCTGAGCTACAACCTATTTTTATAAATAAAATTGTCGAATTTGTCATTTTAATATTTCCTACTACATACATAAAGAAATATCATCGTTAGGCTTTATCCGGTAATGGGTTATGTATTTTAGGATAATTATAAATAATTTTTGTTAAAAAAATTTTTTTCTACCTATTTTGGTTCTCGAGTTACAACCTATGTTTTTAGCCAAAATTGTCGATTTTGTCATTTTGATATTTCCTACTACACACATAAGGAAACATTATCGTTAGACTTTATCTGGTAACAGAATATGTAGTTTAGAAGAACTATGAACAATTTTTGTCAATAACATTTATTTCTATCTATTTTGATTCTCCAGTTATTACCTATGTTTGTAGCCAAAATTGTAGATTTTGATATATTAATATTTCCTGCTAACAGTCTTCGGTAAATTTTATCTGGTATTGGATTATGTATTTTAGGATCATTATGAACATTTTTTTCTAATAACATTTATTTATATCCCTTTTGTTTCTCGAGTTACAACCTATGTGTATAACAAAAATTATCAATTTTACCATTTTATACTTCCTGCAACATACATAAAGAAATGTTATGATTAGACTTTACCTGGTAATGGATTATATATTTTGGGATACCTATGAATAATTTTTATTAATGAGATTTATTTCTACCTATTTTGATTCTCGAATTACCTAACCTATGTTTGTAATCAAAATGGTCGATTTTGACATTTTCATATTTCCTGCTACATACATAAGGTACTATTGTCCTTAATCTATATATAAGTTGATTGTAGCTCTCGTTTTGGAAAGATATTCATATATGGGCTTTATAGCCATTAAAACATCTAGGTTTGTAGCTGTGTACAAAGGCAGGAATTTTCTTATTTTCCTTTTGGAGCTTTTTGCCATTCACACCATCAATCACTATCGAATTCCGTTGAAGTATAACGAAAGTACAATACTTGAATCTCATTTTACATTTTATGAATTAAATCGGGATTAGGTGGAATTCTTCGTCGAGTCCTTAATATGTAGTCAATTGGTCGATCATTTTAGTAGTAAGTTTTCCTTGTCCTTTTTTCTTGTCCTTTTTTCCGTTTTCCACTTCTTTTTTATCACCAATATAATTCGTGTATTTTACATTATCCAACTCTGGAGAACGTTAGAACATTCCGTGATTAGCAAAGCATTATTTTTCCTGATATATTATTTATAATTTATCCTGATATATTATCTTGCTTTCTTTATATTCTATCGCATCACTTTCTTTTTCTCACATTATGCACCATTTATAATAAGCACGTTTTATCACAATGTCAATTATTTTGCCTGTATGGTATCTAATAAGATAAGAAACTCCATACAGGGAAGAGAACCCACTTCCCATCACCAAATATTGTCAAATAACGTTTATTTGGTCCATCAGAATATTTTATTTCTTCTCGAACAGCATACCTCACAAGAAAATCGAATACCGCTTTTACAAAATCACATATGTGTTTTACTATAATACCATATATTACTCAAAATTTGAGGCATGTCCATCAGCCCACAAAATGTTGCACATTTCGCTGCTTCTAAGCCTAAGAATTGTGTATTTATTTCATAGGAATAAATAGAATGTAATCAAAACTGTTGATTTTGATATTTCCTGCTACCTACATTAGGAACTGTCGTCCTTAGACTTTATTTGGTAATGGAATACGTACTTTAGGATAATTATGAATAATTTTTGTTACTGACATTTATTTCTATCTATTTTGATTCTTCTATTATCACCTATATTTGTAGCCAAAGTTGTCGATTTTGACATTTTGATATTTCTTGCTACTTTCATAAGGAACTGTCATCGTTAAATTTTATCAGGTAATGGATTATGTACCTTGGGATCATTATGTACAATTTTTTCTAATAGCATTTATTTATATCTATTTTGGTTCTGGAGTTACAATCTATGTTTTTAACAAAAATGATCGATTTTGCCATTTTGAAACTTCCTGCTATATACATAAGGAAATGTTATTGTTGGACTTTATTTGGCAATGGATTATATATTTTGGGATAATTATGAACAACTTCTTTTAATGACATTTATTTCTACCTTCTTTTTTTCTCCAGTTACAACCTATGTTTGTAGCCAAAATTGTAGATTTTTACGTTTTGATATTTTTTGGTATTTTCTTAAGAAACTGTCATCGGTAAATTTTATCTTATAATGGATTATGTACTTTAGAATCATTATGAACAATTTTTTCTAATGACATTTGTTTATATCTATTTTGGTTCTCGAGTTACAACCTCTGTTTTCAACAAAAATGATTGATTTTGCCATTTTGATACTTCCTGCTATATACATACGGAAATATCACAGTTAGACTTTATCTGGCAATGGATTATGTGTTTTAGGATAATTATGAACAATTTTTTCAACGACATTTATTTCTACCTCTTTTGGCTCTCCAGTTACAACCTATGTTTGTAGCCAAGATTGTAAATTTTGACATTTCGATATTTCTTGCTACTTTCATAAGGAACTGTCATCGGTAAATTTTATCTGATAATGGATTAGGTATTTCAAAATTATTGTGAACAATTTTTTCCAATGATATTTATTTATATTTATTTTGGTTCCCGAGTTACAAAATGTTTTTAACAAAATTTATCAATTTTGCCATTTTGATACTTCTTGCTGCATACATAAGGAAATGTTATAGTTAGACTTTATCTGGTAATGAATTATACATTTTGGGATAATTATAAACAATTTTTATTAATGATATATGTTTCTATTTTGGTACTCGAGTTACAACTTATTTTTATATCCAAACTTGTCGATTTTGACTTTTAATAGTCCTTGTTACATACATCAGGAACTGTCATGTTTAGACTATATCTGGTAATGGATTATGTATTTTGGGATCATTACGAATAATTTTTGTTAATAACATTTATTTCTATTTAATTTGGTTCTAGAGTTACGCTATGTTAATAACAAAAATTATCGATTTTGCCATTTTGATCCTTCCTGCTACATACTTAAGGATATGATATAGTAAAATTTTATCTGGCAATGGATTATACTTTTTGGAATAATTATAAACAACTTTTATTAATGACATATATTTCTATCTATTTTAGTATTCGAGTTACAACCTATGTTTATAACAAAAATGATCGATTTTGCCATTTTGATCCTTCCTGCTACATACTTAAGGATATGACATCGTTACATTTTATCTGGTAATGGATTATATATTTTGGGATAATTATAAACAATTTTTATTAATGATATATATTTCTATCTATTTTGGTACTCGAGTTACAACCTATGTTTATAACCAAACTTGTCAATTTAGACTTTTAATAGTTCTTGTTACATACATCAAGAACTGTTATCTTTTGGCTATATCTAGTAATGGATTATGTATTTTGAGATCATTACAAATAATGTTTGTTAATGACATTTATTTCTATTTAATTTGGTTGTCGAGTTACAACCTATGCTTATAACAAAAATTATCGATTTTGCCATGTTGATCCTTCCTACTACATACTTAAGGATATGACATCGTTAAATTTTATCTGGTAATGGATTATACATTCTGAGATAACTATAAACAATTTTTATTAATGATATATATTTCTATCTATTTTGGTATTCGAGTTACAACCTATGTTTATAACAAAAATGATCGATTTTGCCATTTTGATCCTTCCTGCTACATACTTAAGGATATGACATCGTTACATTTTATCTGGTAATGGATTATATATTTTGGGATAATTATAAACAATTTTTATTAATGATATATATTTCTATCTATTTTGGTACTCGAGTTACAACCTATGTTTATAACCAAACTTGTCGATTTAGACTTTTAATAGTTCTTGTTACATACATCAAGAACTGTCATCTTTAGACTATATCTGGTAATGGATTATGTATTCCGGGATCATTACGAATAATTTTTGTTCATGACATTTATTTTTAATTTAATTTGGTTCTCGAGTTACAACCTATGATTTTGATAAAAATTATCGATTTTGGCATTTTGATCCTTCCTGCTACATATAAAGATTTGCATTGATATCCCAATATTTTGGGATAATTATAAACAATTTTTATTAATGATATATATTTCTATCTATTTTGGTACTCGAGTTACAACCTATGTTTATAACCAAACTTCTCAATTTAGACTTTTAATAGTTCTTGTTATATACATCAAGAACTGTTATCTTTTGGCTATATCTAGTAATGGATTATGTATTTTGGGATCATTACAAATAATGTTTGTTAATGACATTTATTTCTATTTAATTTGGTTCTCGAGTTACAACCTATGATTTTGATAAAAATTATCGATTTTGGCATTTTGATCCTTCCTGCTACATACTTATGGATATGACATCGTTAGATTTTATCTGGTAATGGATTATACATTCTGGGATAACTATAAACAATTTTTATTAATGATATATATTTCTATCTATTTTGGTATTCGAGTTACAACCTATGCTTATAACCAAACTTGTCGATTTAGACTTTTAATAGTTCTTGTTATATACATCAAGAACTGTCATATTTAGACTATATCCGGTAATGGATTATGTAGTTTGCGATCATTATGAATAATTTTTGTTAATGCCATTTATTTCTATTTAATTTGGTTCTCGAGTTACAACCTATGTTTATAACAAAAATTGTCGATTGTGCCATTTTGATCCTTCCTGCTACATACTTAAGGATATGTTATCGTTAGGCTTTGTCTGGTAATGGATTATGTATTTTGGGATAATTACAAACAATTTTTGTTAACAACATTTATTTCTATCTATTTTGGTTCTCGAATTACAAGCTATGCTCGAAATACATACAAAAGAAAGTGTTAACGTCCACGTTTTCTTTTAACAATCTTGATACCAACTCTAAAATCTCTTATCCACAAAGAATCGTTTAAATCAAATTTCCTTTTTGACTGAGTCTGCAAATCACCGCAACATTTTTCAAATCGCGGATTTAGCTAGATCCTGCCACCCTTATTTTTTCCCATGTTGATTTTTCCCCCATATTTGCTTTATATTAAAGCAACCTCCCAAAACCCAATTTCGCACAAATACCACGCCAAAATGGATTTAAAATCCTATGAGAGTTATCGCAATCATATAAAAGTATTAACCATACTTTCTTGTTTTTTTAAAAATATGTTTAAAATAAGGATAAGAAATTTTAGATTGGATTGAATGCTATACGAGATCATGTTAAATAAATCACGAAGAACCAAATTAATCCTAGCATTTCCAGGTGTATCCTGCGAGCAAATATTGCACCTGAACGTGACTCAATGAAAAATTCACAATCGTAGGCCAGAAAAATATGCACTCGTCTCTCGGTTCGTTGGTAGCAACAGGGTGAGAGAGAGGGAATTAGGAAATTGAATGGAAAAGTTCCATTCGTATTTAATCCGTATAAAAATTTAATTGGAACCTGAGCCTCCGCTGTTTTACAAAGTCCAGTGGATTTTTGTTATACACAAACTCCCCAGAGCGGTTAAATGGGTCAAATTAATTTAATTACTCCGAAATGGTTTATGCTGCGCGCGACCGTGTTTATTAACACAAAACCTATTGTTCTTCAATGCTACAGCCGCATTGAAGCCCATTCAGTTCGTTTTCGAGAACATATAGAATCTGTCAGTGTGCCGGTTTAATTATCCCCCCCGAAATTTTAAAGGCATTGTCTGCAAATGACCAATTTAACTTTGAAAGTGTGTTTCTGCGATTCGCGAGCTCCGCGTATTAATTGATTTTCAAAATTCAAATTGAAATTGATAAACCAAATTTGGTAAATAAATATTTTTTGAGTTAGGTATTAATTTTAATAAAGCTGCGGTTTACAGCAACATGTGGTTCGGCGTCCAACTCAATAATCCGGCAAAATTGTCAATTACGACGGTAGCTTTGCATTCGACGTGTTTTCATCACTGTCAATTGTAAAATACGACGTGAAATCCACGTTACAAAACGTGGTTAGAAATATCGACGGATTCTAACTCGATATGAAATTTGATTGATTCAAAAAAAGAGTTTGGGTAATGAAACAAAATCGTACATTAAATAACGTTAGTAAACATGGTATTTTTAAAGAATTTCCCGAAATGGACACTTTTTTGTTGACATTTCAAATTCAGTGAGTTACTCGTAATCTCGTTTGATAAAGAATAAAGTTTCAGTACGATGGTACATCGTACTATGAGAGGACATTTCCAACATATTTAAATAGAATTTCTGTAAAGTTGTTTTCCTAATGTTATTGTCTATGCACAAATCCATACTTTTCCATCTTTTACGAAATTAGTTAATTTCGAATTAATCAAATTAAATAGAAATAAATGTCATTAACAAAAATTGTTCGTAATGATCCCAAAATACATAATCCATTATCAGATATAGTCTAAAGATGACAGTTCTTGATGTATATAACAAGAACTATTAAAAGTCAAAATCGATAAGTTTGGTTATAAACATAGGTTGTAACTCGAGTACCAAAACAGATAGAAATAAATATCATTAATAAAAATTGTTTATAATTACCTCAAAATTATGTAATTCATTACCAGATAAAACCTAACGATATCATATCCTAAAGTATTTAGCAGGAGGGATCAAAATGGCAAAATCGATAATTTTTGTTATAAACGTAAGGTTGTAACTCGAGAACCAAATTAAATAGAAATAAATGTCATTAACAAAAATTGTTCGTAATGATCCCAAAATACATAATCCATTACCAGATATAGTCTAAAGATGACAGTTCTTGATGTATATAACAAGAACTATTAAAAGTCAAAATCAACAAGTTTGGTTATAAACATAGGTTGTAACTCGAGTACCAAAACAGATAGAAATAAATATCATTAATAAAAATTGTTTATAATTATCCCAAAATATATAATATATTACCAGATAAAACCTAACGATATCATATCTTTAAGTATGCAGCAGGAAGTGTCAAAATGGCAAAATCGATCATTTTTGTTATAAACGTAGGTTGTAACTCGAGTACCAAAATATATAGAAATAAATGTCATTAACAAAAATTGTTCGTAATGATCCCAAAATACATAATCCATTACCAGATATAGTCTAAAGATGACAGTTCTTGATGTATATAAGAAGAACTATTAAAAGTCAAAATCGACAAGTTTGGTTATAAACATAGGTTGTAACTCGAGTACCAAAACAGATAGAAATAAATATCATTAATAAAAATTGTTTACAATAACCCCAAGATATATAATCCATTACCAGATAAAATCTAACGATATCATAGCCTTAAGTATGTAGTAGGAAGGATCAAAGTGGCAAAATCGATAATTTTTGTTATAAACATAGGTTGTAACTCGAGTATCAAATTAAATAGAAATAAATATCATTAACAAAAATTGTTCGCAATGATCCCAAAATACATAATCCATTACCAGATATAGTCTAAAGATGACAGTTCTTTATGTATATAACAAGAACTATTAAAAGTCAAAATCGACAAGTTTGGTTAAAAATATAGGTTGTAACTCGAGTACCAAAACAGATAGAAATAAATATCATTAATAGAAATTGTTTACAATTACCCCAAAATGTATAATCCATTACCAGATAAAATCTAACGATATCATATCCTTAAGTATGTAGCAGGAAGGATCAAAATAGCAAAATCGATAATTTTTGTTATAAACGAGAGGTTGTAACTCGAGAACCAAATTAAATAGGAATAAATGTCATTAACAAAAATTATGCGTAATGATCCCAAAATACATAATCCATTACCAGATATAGTCTAAAGATGACAGTTCTTGATGTATATTACAAGAACTATTAAAAGTCAAAATCGACAAGTTTGGTTATAAATATAGGTTGTAACTCGAGTACCAAAACAGATAGAAATAAATATCATTGATAAAAATTGTTTACAAAATCCCCAAAATATATAATCCATTACCAGATAAAATCTAACGACATCATAGCCTTAAGTATGTAGTAGGAAGGATCAAAGTGGCAAAATCGATAATTTTTGTTATAAACATAGGTTGTAACTCGAGAACCAAATTAAATAGGAATAAATGTCATTAACAAAAATTGTTCGTAATGATCCCAAAATACATAATCCATTACCAGATATAGTCTAAAGATGACAGTTCTTGATGTATATTACAAGAACTATTAAAAGTCAAAATCGACAAGTTTGGTTATAGATATAGGTTGTAACTCGAGTACCAAAACAGATAGAAATAAATATCATTAATAAAAATTGTTTACAATAACCCCAAGATATATAATCCATTACCAGATAAAATCTAACGATATCATAGCCTTAAGTATGTAGTAGGAAGGATCAAAGTGGCAAAATCGATAATTTTTGTTATAAACGTAAGGTTGTAACTCGAGAACCAAATTAAATAGAAATAAATGTCATTAACAAAAATTGTTCGTAATGATCCCAAAATACATAATCCATTACCAGATATAGTCTAAAGATGACAGTTCTTGATGTATATTACAAGAACTATTAAAAGTCAAAATCGACAAGTTTGGTTAAAAATATAGGTTGTAACTCGAGTACCAAAACAGATAGAAATAAATATCATGAATAAAAATTGTTTACAATTACCCCAAAATGTATAATCCATACAGGTAAAACCTAGCGATATCATATCCTTAAGTATGTAGCAGGAAGGATCAAAATGGCAAAATCGATCATTTTTGTTATAAATGTAAGGTTGTAACTCGAGAACCAAATTAAATAGAAATAAATATCATTAACAAAAATTGTTCATAATGATCCCAAAATACATAATCCATTACCAGATGTAGTCTAAAGATGACAGTTGTTGATGTATATAACAAGAACTATAAAAAATTCAAAATCGACAAGTTTGGTCATAAACATAGGTTGTAACTCGAGTACCAAAATAGATAGAAATAAATATCATTAATAAAAATTGTTTACAATTACCCCAAAATGTATAATCCATTACCAGACTAAAACCTAACGATATCATATCCTTAAGTATGTAGCAGGAAGGATCAAAATGGCAAAATCGATAATTTTTGTTATAAACGTAAGGTTGTAACTCGAGAACCAAATTAAATAGCAATAAATGTCATTAACAAAAATTGTTCGTAATGATCCCAAAATATATAATCCATTACCAGATATAGTCTAAAGATGACAGCTCTTGATGTATATAAGAAGAACTATTAAAAGTCAAAATCGACAGGTTTGGTTATAAACATAGGTTGTAACTCGAGTACCAAAACAGATGGAAATAAATATCATTAATTAAAATTGTTTACAATTACCCCAAAATGTATAATCCATTATCAGATAAAACCTAACGATATCATATCCTTAAGTATGTAGCAGGAAGGATCAAAATGGCAAAATCGATAATTTTTGTTATAAACGTAAGGTTGTAACTCGAGAACCAAATTAAATAGCAATAAATGTCATTAACAAAAATTGTTCGTAATGATCCCAAAATATATAATCCATTACCAGATATAGTCTAAAGATGACAGCTCTTGATGTATATAAGAAGAACTATTAAAAGTCAAAATCGACAGGTTTGGTTATAAACATAGGTTGTAACTCGAGTACCAAAACAGATAGAAATAAATATCATTAATTAAAATTGTTTACAATTACCCCAAAATGTATAATCCATTATCAGATAAAACCTAACGATATCATATCCTTAAGTATGTAGCAGGAAGGATCAAAATGGCAAAATCGATAATTTTTGTTATAAACGTAAGGTTGTAACTCGAGAACCAAATTAAATAGCAATAAATGTCATTAACAAAAATTGTTCGTAATGATCCCAAAATATATAATCCATTACCAGATATAGTCTAAAGATGACAGCTCTTGATGTATATAAGAAGAACTATTAAAAGTCAAAATCGACAGGTTTGGTTATAAACATAGGTTGTAACTCGAGTACCAAAACAGATAGAAATAAATATCATTAATTAAAATTGTTTACAATTACCCCAAAATGTATAATCCATTATCAGATAAAACCTAACGATATCATATCCTTAAGTATGTAGCAGGAAGGATCAAAATGGCAAAATCGATAATTTTTGTTATAAACGTAAGGTTGTAACTCGAGAACCAAATTAAATAGAAATAAATGTCATTAACAAAAATTGTTCGTAATGATCCCAAAATATATAATCCATTACCAGATATAGTCTAAAGATGACAGCTCTTGATGTATATAAGAAGAACTATTAAAAGTCAAAATCGACAAGTTTGGTTATAAACATAGGTTGTAACTCGAGTACCAAAACAGATGGAAATAAATATCATTAATTAAAATTGTTTACAATTACCCCAAAATGTATAATCCATTATCAGATAAAACCTAACGATATCATATCCTTAAGTATGTAGCAGGAAGGATCAAAATGACAAAATCGATCATTTTTGTTAAAAACGTAGGTTGTAACTCGAGAACCAAATTAAATAGAAATAAATGTCATTAACAAAAATTGCTCGTAATTATCCCAAAATACATAATCCATTACCAGATATAGTCTAAAGATGTCAGTTTTGATATATATAACAAGAACTCTTAAAAGTCAAAATCGACAAGTTTGGATATAAACATGTCTCTGTTGTTTCTGCCTTTGGGTTGATAAGATGCAGTATAGGCTCTTTGGTAAGGGCTTCCTTGATCAACCCCCACTCATATTTAAATAAAATTAATTAATTTCGTAAAAGGTGAAAAGAAAGATGGAAATATAAAATAATTTTGTTAATTTTTAAAATAGTGTAATTATCTCAAAAGTGCACGTGTTCGACGTACCGTATGCTCAACAAAAATGAAAGGTAATTAATTAATAAAGCCTTCTGAGATATTGGAAAAATATAGTGTGTTCCATTTATAATGACAAAGTTATGGTCCTCCAATTATTTCTTACATTCAGCAGGTCTAGAAACCACCCTGTATAATATTATTTAATAGTATTAGTGTAATAGTAGTATTAATATTAGCCATTAAGCAATCGGGTGTGGTGTAAGAAAACTGGGCATCTTAAGAAAGATATCCGGAACAAAGAGGACCTAAGAGAGAGCCGAGGGAACAAGTTATGTTGGTGAACCATACGGCGGATAAATCACTACAAAAGTACTTAAAACGTGTCTTGTTTAACGAAATTGAAAAGATTGCATTAATTGAAAGCCGCGATGCAGTTAACTGGTTTTGGAGGTGGCCATAATAAGGTACTTTGTTACGAAATGGTCTGCGTAAGACTTATGATAGACGAGGTTTTTGTAAATAACGTGGAAGTGTTTGTGGTGCTGGACAATGCGCAAAATGTAGCGATGATAATCGGACGTTTAATTTAATCGATTTACAGAAAGACATGAAATTACTTACGCGCGTGTTGGGGAATAATTGGTTTTTGGTTGGAAGGACACCTTGCCGTTCAAGGATTTTCAAATTCAAGACTCAAGGAAAACCACCGTTATGGCCAAAACAGCTGCGATTGTCGAAGCCAGAACAATGAACTTAATCATGGCGGAGACTTCCCATTTTGTTCCCATGTTGAATCAGGGACAAAAGGATTTAGAGCTGAAGAAGGGTATGACTACTATTGCTGAAATTCGAGGTGAGAAAGTAGCTGAGGTTCGAATGATCAAAAGTAATATGCCAATAAAAATCATTGCTACAATGATTAATTGTGATGGAGATGAGTTAGTACGAAATGAGATAGAGGAACTCTATAACGAATTTCGAGGATGTTTTGCATTGTTAGTCGGCGAATTCGGATGCACAAATAAAACGGAAATGGACATAAGGGATAGTTTAACTCCGGTACGAAAGAAGCCATATAGAGCATCATTTGCGGCGACGGAAAAGATGAAGAGTATTCTGAAGGAATGGCGAGAAGCCCGATTAGTAACACAGACGACTTCGCCTTATGCTTCTCCTTGCTTTTTGGTTACGAAACGGAGTGGTGAGCCTCGACTTGTGGTTGATTACAGGGAAAACTTAAAACAATAAATTACCATTGAGAAACACGTTGACTGAGTGGTTTCCAAAGCATGGCGTATGCTTGACTTTGTTCTTAGAACAACATTAAATTTTGTAGGCATCCACTTCCTTTGCTCACCTGTTATGATTTTGTTGGAATATTCATATTTTCGGAAATTTTTGCATGCTCTCCTTGGAACAAGACATCATTTATTTACATTTCCGTATAAATCTTGCCCTCTGCTAGCAATTTCCGAAGTTTCACAACATTTTTCCCTATCATCAAAAACTCGTCATCGGCCAGGATCACATAATATTGCACTAACACCATTCAAAATTTGATCATTTTTGCCTACAGCTGAGGTAGAATTGCTTTCCCTAAATCTCGTTTTCTCCAATAAATGATGCATTGCTTTACTTGCTAGTACTGATGATGCTGATGAAGCTCAGTAGTACTAATAGATGGAGGTTAAAGCAAATCCATGCTGGTTTGTTACGAAGCTGCCCTAACATATACTTACCATCTGATTTTGGTTCTGATTTCGAAAAGGGAAGTCTGAGTGATTCCATGTGATTCCCAATCAGTTTCCATTTTTCTGCCTTAAATTTTTTGACGATGCTTGTATCGGTTTGCTCTCAGATGAATAAACAAAAATCAAAATTTTGAAATTCTAATAAAAATTTCTCTTGATTTAGAGTCTTAGATCTTTTCAATCACAACCAAGTTAACATTTTACAGGAAAAAGTATAAGTCATAAACGAATCAGTTCCGATTCATCTCGTTGATACAGTAACTAAATTAAACGATTAATTTTTATTTTCTCCACAACAATGCATTCTCGTTAGCAAATCCATGTTTCCTCAGTGTCGCAATCGCGATTGTAAAGGGGGGTATGGATCACCTTCGGACGTGATTTCATCACGCAATCCATGAGAAACCGAACGTGACCTGATTTCAAATACACAATCAACTTAAAAACAACCAACACGATAATCAAAATTTAATAATAATTATTATTATTTTTTATTATCATCGCAAAATTTCTCACACAGTTAATTATTTCGATCGGTTAAACCATTTATGACAGGTCGAAGATTATCTCACAAAGTGTTATATCAACGTTTACAAAGCACTTAACCCATGTAAACAGTGGATAAATGTTAGGCTAGTTCATTATCTAACCTACGTTTTGTTTGATTAACCTTAAAGAGTTTGTTGTGTCTTAGTCGATGTAGTTTCATAGTTCGATTTTGAGAGAATCGCGTGTCGAACAAAGAGTGGCACGGTTCAGCAACACCGTTTGAAGGCTATCGGGAAATTATAGACGTGTCCCAACGACATGGACCTATTCAAATTTCGACGAACAATCGGCCGTAGCCCAAGCTTCGCTGGGGTAGATAGTGTTTCAATTCAATGTAAACCAAAACTCGACCTGTCAATAGGTCATTTTATACATGCGCTCAATGGAGAAGCTTTTGTCAACTGTAATTATCGGCAGGAATTTTGTTACATTGAACGGTTTTCAGATTAAAAATCGAATAATGTTGAAATGGGATATACCGTTTCGCAGTTCAGTCACGAAAACGTGGTGGACTAATGAAAATTTATGTTCCTTCAAGCGGAATCGCATTTACTTGGGTTAATTCATCGATTATTCGAAACCTTCTAAGAAAATGCAAACGTTTTCGACTATTTTGTTTAACATCAACTTATTTTGAGTTTAAGAAAAATGTTAAAAGATGAAAATTTAATTGAATTTGTTGCTTTTTGTGAATGCATGGTAGTACGTGGGAAACGGAGTAGGTTACAAAAAAACTTTTTATATAAAAATTATAGCTAATTCTATTCTAAGCAATATTGCTCTCTTGTTCCTTTGCACACAAATGCGTTCATATCGAGAAAAATGCAAAAGATGAAAATTTTATGAATTTTTGCTTTTTTGTTAAATGTATGGTAGCAGATGAAAAACGGAACATATTTCGGAAAATCTTTTTAAATAGAAATTGTAGCTGATTTTATTCTTAGTAATATTGCTCTCTTGTACTTTTGTTCTCAGATGCGTCATATGAAGAGAAATGCTAAAAGATGAAAATTTAATTGAATTTGTTGCTTTTTGTGAGTGCATGGTAGCACTTGGGAAACGGAGTGGGTTACAAAAAAACTTTTTAAATAGAAATTATAGCTAATTACATTCTTAACAATATTGCTCTCTTATACTTTTGCACTTAAATGCGTTAATATCAAGGAAAATGTCAAAAGATGAAAATTTCATGAATTTTTGCTTTTTTGCTACATGTATGGTAGCAGTTGGAAAACTGAGCATATTACGGAAAATCTTTTTAAATAGAAATTGTAACTGATTTTATTCTTAGTAATATTGCTCTCTTGTACTTTTGTTCTCAGATGCGTCAATATGAAGAAAAATGCTAAAAGATGAAAATTTAATTGAATTTGTTGCTTTTTGTGAGTGCATGGTAGCACTTGGGAAACGGAGTGGGTAACAAAAAAACTTTTTAAATAGAAATTATAGCTAATTACATTCTTAACAATATTGCTCTCTTATACTTTTGCACTCAAATGCGTTAATATCAAGGAAAATGTCAAAAGATGAAAATTTTATGAATTTTTGCTTTTTTGCTAAATGTATGGTAGCAGTTGGAAAACGGAGCAAATTACGGAAAATCTTTTTAAATAGAAATTGTAGCTGATTTTATTCTTAGTAATATTGCTCTCTTGTACTTTTGTTCTCAGATGCGTCAATATCGAGAAAAATGTTAAACGATGAAAATTTAATTGAATTTGTTGCTTTTTGTGAATGCATGGTAGCACTTGGGAAACGGAGTTTGTTACAAAAAAGCTTTTGAAATAAAAATTATAGTTAATTTTATTCTTAGTAATATTGCTCTCTTATACTTTTGCACTCAAATGCGTTCATATCAAGGAAAATGTCAAAAGATGAAAATTTTATGAATTTTCGCTTTTTTGTGAAATGTATGGTAGTAATTGGAGAATGGAGCGTATTACGGAAATCATTTTAAATAGAAATTATAGCTGATTTTATTCTTAGTAATATTGCTCTCTTGTACTTTTAATCTCAGACGCGTTAATATCGAGAAAAATGCTAAAAAATGACAATTCAATTGAATTTGTTGCTTTTTGTGAATGCATGGTAGCACTTGGGAAACGGAGTGGGTAACAAAAAAACTTTTTAAATAGAAATTATAGCTAATTACATTCTTAACAATATTGCTCTCTTATACTTTTGCACTCAAATGCGTTAATATCAAGGAAAATGTCAAAAGATGAAAATTTTATGAATTTTTGCTTTTTTGCTAAATGTATGGTAGCAGTTGGAAAACGGAGCAAATTACGGAAAATCTTTTTAAATAGAAATTGTAGCTGATTTTATTCTTAGTAATATTGCTCTCTTGTACTTTTGTTCTCAGATGCGTCAATATCGAGAAAAATGTTAAACGATGAAAATTTAATTGAATTTGTTGCTTTTTGTGAATGCATGGTAGCAGCTGGAAAACGGAGCATATTACGAAAAATCTTTTTAAATAGAAATTGTAGCTGATTTTATTCTTAGTAATATTGCTCTGTTGTACTTTTGTTCTCAGATGCGTCAATATGAAGAAAAATGCTAAAAGATGAAAATTTAATTGAATTTGTTGCTTTTTGTGAGTGCATGGTAGCACTTGGGAAACGGAGTGGGTAACAAAAAAACTTTTTAAATAGAAATTATAGCTAATTACATTCTTAACAATATTGCTCTCTTATACTTTTGCACTCAAATGCGTTAATATCAAGGAAAATGTCAAAAGATGAAAATTTTATGAATTTTTGCTTTTTTGCTAAATGTATGGTAGCAGTTGGAAAACGGAGCAAATTACGGAAAATCTTTTTAAATAGAAATTGTAGCTGATTTTATTCTTAGTAATATTGCTCTCTTGTACTTTTGTTCTCAGATGCGTCAATATCGAGAAAAATGTTAAACGATGAAAATTTAATTGAATTTGTTGCTTTTTGTGAATGCATGGTAGCAGCTGGAAAACGGAGCATATTACGAAAAATCTTTTTAAATAGAAATTGTAGCTGATTTTATTCTTAGTAATATTGCTCTTTTGTACTTTTGTTCTCAGATGCGTCAATATCGAGAAAAATGTTAAACGATGAAAATTTAATTGAATTTGTTGCTTTTTGTGAATGCATGGTAGCACTTGGGAAACGAAGTATGTTACAAAAAAACTTTTGAAATAAAAATTATAGCTAATTTTATTCTTAGAAATATTGCTCTCTTATACTTTTGCACTCAAATGCGTTAATATCAAGGAAAAGGTCAAAAGATGAAAATTTTATGAATTTTCGCTTTTTTGTGATATGTATGGTAGTAATTGGAGAATGGAGCGTATTTCGGAAAATCTTTTTAAATAGAAATTATAGCTGATTTTATTCTTAGTAATATTGCTTTCTTGTACTTTTGTTCTTAGATGCGTCAATATCGAGAAAAATGCTAAAAAATGAAAATTTAATTGAAATTGTTGCTTTTTATGAATGCATGGTAGCATTTGGGAAACGGAGTCTGTTACAAAAAAACTTTTGAAATAAAAATTATAGCTAATTTTATTGTTAGTAATATTGCTCTGTTATACTTTTGCACTCAAATGCGTTAATATCAAGGAAAATGTCAAAAGATGAAAATTTTATAAATTTTCGCTTTTTTGTAAAATGTATGGTAGTAATTGGAGAATGGAGCGTATTTCGGAAAATCTTCTTAAATAGAAATTATAGCTGATTTTATTCTTAGTAATATTGCTCTCTTGTACTTTTGTTCTTAGATGCGTCAATATCGAGAAAAATTTTAAAAAATGAAAATTTAATTGAAATTGTTGCTTTTTATGAATGCATGGTAGCATTTGGGAAACGGAGTCTGTTACAAAAAAACTTTTGAAATAAAAATTATAGCTAATTTTATTGTTAGTAATATTGCTCTGTTATACTTTTGCACTCAAATGCGTTAATATCAAGGAAAATGTCAAAAGATGAAAATTTTATAAATTTTCGCTTTTTTGTAAAATGTATGGTAGTAATTGGAGAATGGAGCGTATTTCGGAAAATCTTTTTAAATAGAAATTATAGCTGATTTTATTCTTAGTAATATTGCTTTCTTGTACTTTTGTTCTTAGATGCGTCAATATCGAGAAAAATGCTAAAAAATGAAAATTTAATTGAAATTGTTGCTTTTTATGAATGCATGGTAGCATTTGGGAAACGGAGTCTGTTACAAAAAAACTTTTGAAATAAAAATTATAGCTAATTTTATTGTTAGTAATATTGCTCTGTTATACTTTTGCACTCAAATGCGTTAATATCAAGGAAAATGTCAAAAGATGAAAATTTTATAAATTTTCGCTTTTTTGTAAAATGTATGGTAGTAATTGGAGAATGGAGCGTATTTCGGAAAATCTTCTTAAATAGAAATTATAGCTGATTTTATTCTTAGTAATATTGCTCTCTTGTACTTTTGTTCTTAGATGCGTCAATATCGAGAAAAATGCTAAAAAATGAAAATTTAATTGAAATTGTTGCTTTTTATGAATGCATGGTAGCATTTGGGAAACGGAGTCTGTTACAAAAAAACTTTTGAAATAAAAATTATAGCTAATTTTATTGTTAGTAATATTGCTCTGTTATACTTTTGCACTCAAATGCGTTAATATCAAGGAAAATGTCAAAAGATGAAAATTTTATAAATTTTCGCTTTTTTGTAAAATGTATGGTAGTAATTGGAGAATGGAGCGTATTTCGGAAAATCTTCTTAAATAGAAATTATAGCTGATTTTATTCTTAGTAATATTGCTCTCTTGTACTTTTGTTCTTAGATGCGTCAATATCGAGAAAAATTTTAAAAAATGAAAATTTAATTGAAATTGTTGCTTTTTATGAATGCATGGTAGCATTTGGGAAACGGAGTCTGTTACAAAAAAACTTTTGAAATAAAAATTATAGCTAATTTTATTGTTAGTAATATTGCTCTGTTATACTTTTGCACTCAAATGCGTTAATATCAAGGAAAATGTCAAAAGATGAAAATTTTATAAATTTTCGCTTTTTTGTAAAATGTATGGTAGTAATTGGAGAATGGAGCGTATTTCGGAAAATCTTTTTAAATAGAAATTATAGCTGATTTTATTCTTAGTAATATTGCTTTCTTGTACTTTTGTTCTTAGATGCGTCAATATCGAGAAAAATGCTAAAAAATGAAAATTTAATTGAAATTGTTGCTTTTTATGAATGCATGGTAGCATTTGGGAAACGGAGTCTGTTACAAAAAAACTTTTGAAATAAAAATTATAGCTAATTTTATTGTTAGTAATATTGCTCTGTTATACTTTTGCACTCAAATGCGTTAATATCAAGGAAAATGTCAAAGGATGAAAATTTTATGAACTTTCGCTTTTGTGTGAAATGTATGGTAGTAATTGGAGAATGGAGCATATTACGGAAAATCTTTTTAAATAGAAATTGTAGCTGATTTTATTCTTAGTAATATTGTTCTGTTGTACTTTTGTTCTCAGGTGTGTCAATATCGAGAAAAATTCGAAAATATTAATCTGATGAATTTGTTGCTTCTTCATCAAGTTAATGTGTCATCATGGAAATCGAGCATGTTACAAAGAAACTTTTAGAACAAAAAATGTTGGAAATTTTATTGTTAACAAAATTGCTCTCTTACACTTTTGTTCTGAGATGCGTCAATATCGAGAAATATTCGAAAATTTAAATTTGTTGAATTTATTGCTTTTTCATGGAGTTAATGTGTTACCATGGAAACGGAGCATGTTACAAAAGAAATTTTAGAATAAAAATTGTTGAAAATTTTATTATTAATAAAATTACTCTTTTGCACTTTTGTTGTTAGATGCATCAATATCGAAAAAAAATCGAAAATTTAAATTTGATGAATTTGTTGCTTTTTAATTAAATTAATGTGTCGCCATGGAAACGGAGCTTGTTAGAAAGAAATTTTTATTGCAAAAATTGTTGAAAATTTTATTGTTAACAAAATTACTCTCTTACATTTTTGTTGTTAGATGCGTCAATATCGAGAAAAAATCACAAATTTAAATTTGATGAATTTGTTGCTTTTTTATGAAGGTGATGTGTCATCATGAAATTGGAGCATGTTACAAAAGAAATTTTAGAATAAAAATTGTTGAAAATTTTATTATTAACAAAATTACTCTCTTGCATTTTTATTCTTAGGTGCGTCAATATCGAGAAAAATTCGAAAATTTAAATTTGATGAATTTGTTGCTTTTTAATTAAATTAATGTGTCACCATGGAAACGGAGCATGTTATAGAGAAATTTTTAGAACAAAAATTGTTGGAAATTTTATTGTTAACAAAATTGATCTCTTATATTTTTGTTGTTAGATGCGTCAATATCGAGAAAAATTCAAAAATTTAGATATGATGAATTTGTTCTTTTTTTATGAAGGTAATGTGTCACCACGGAAACGGAGCATGTTACAAGGAAATTTTTATAACAAAAATTGTTGTAAATTTTATTGTTAACAGAATTGTTCTCTTATATTTTTGTTGTTAGATGCGTCAATATCGAAAAAAATTCGATAATTTAAATTTGATGAATTTGTTGCTTATTCATGAAGTTAATGTGTCGCCATGGAAACGGAGCATGTTACAAAAAAATTTTTAGAACTAAAATTGTTGGAAATTTTGTTGTTATCAAAATTGCTCTCTTCTACTTTTATTCTTAGATGCGTCAATATCGAGAAAAAATCGATAATTTAAATTTGATGAATTTGTTGCATTCTGAAAAATCTAACGCATTACAAAAAGCCTTTCGTAACGAAAGTTGTAGCTAATTTAATTCTCCGTAATATTGCTCTTTTGACGAAAAATCTATTACTTCGAAAGCTAATTAAAAGTTTTTCTCTCCAGCCTCAAAGGTAGAACAACCTTTTCATGAGCAAGTTCATTCGACAAACACCAATACGATCTGAAAGCGAATTGAAAAAGATGTAAGGTTTTTTAAATACACGCTTGATGAAGCGTATGAAGGGTTTCTAAGATGATTTTCCGTCGAAACCTCTCTATATATAACCCAGACCAACCCAAACCAAACTCAATTTCAAAGCACTTAAGTCGGCGAGATTGCTTTGTGATTTTTCCGGCTGAAGAAGTGAAATAATAACATTTCCGATTCCCGGCCGAGCAGAAAATGTGTAATAAAATTAATTAGAACGCACGACCGAATGTAATTTGACATCGTAAAAACGCCATATGTTTAGTATCCGCGGTAATTGTTGTTATCTGGATTCGGTTCGATAAACGAGATCTTTTTGTAAACAGGCGAAATCGATAAAAGCGAGGGCGATGTGTACTTACAAGAAATAACGAGGATGGACGAAATTAATTAAGGGAAGGTGTCGTAAAATGTGCTTTACGATCGGGTTAAATGGCTTCGCGCCCGCGGTTCTTTCACTCTATCGTTATTACCTCTGCGTGCGTAATCGTTACCGTAGAGCTTTAAAGCTCGTGAACGATTTTACTTTGCTATCGTTTACTCTCTGAATAAACGGGATTGTATCCACCAACGGAACACCCAATCTTTTATATTGCGTTATTTTACTCAAAAAATAATCAAAAATTGTTTCATGAAAACAAAATGATAATTTTATTAAGGAGATTGGGGTTGTGATTTTAGTTAATAAAGACGTAGTCCATGTAAATGAGTGTTGGTTAGGAACGAAATGTTGTCTTACATGCAAAATGGAAATAACTGTTTGATCTCAAAATAAGGGAATGTGACTGAAGGAGAGTTGCGATTTTCTTTGTTCACTGATTCGTAAAAAAAAATTGACGAAGATTTTCTATGTAACAGTTTTCAAAACAGTTTGTTGAGTTAGTGTTAGAGTGACTTGAAAAAGCAAAAAATTCATCAAATTTAATTTTCGAATTTTTCTTGATGTTGACATGTTGATTATGTAAGAGATTGTATAAGAAAAAATTGGATGTAACCTCATATGAGAGCACGATGTGATGAAAGACTTTGGAGATTTGTATCATTGCTCCATTTATCCAATATTTTTCAACTCAGTCTAAGACTTGCTCTTCTTTTGCTTTTGTACCGACTACTTTAATACCATTTTCTGAAGATACCTTTCAACAAATAAGATAATTTTCATCACCATTATTCATCGTATTTAGTTTTCATTGAATGAGTCTTTTATCTTAAAAAAGAAAAAGAATTGTAGTCAAAACAACTTAATGCAGCAATAAAATTTTCCATTGAGTTAAACTTAGTCAACCCAAAGGAACGATGTTTAAAAGAAGCTTAGCTGATAACTTGGGTTACTCCCGCTACACAGCTGGTGCTGTTTAATTTTGTAGTCATAATCAGCTTCATCATGACTATCTTGAACGATTTCATGACCATCACAGTACCATTTCTTCAAAAGATCTCACAGGGATACTGAGAAGAGATATTTTCAACGCTTCCTTGCTAACATTCTGGTCCTTTTGAGAAAGCTTCAGCTTTGATCTAATAATTTTCTAGCTAGGATCTATTAAAAGCCATAAATGTCAAAATTGTTGATATTCACCGACAAACTGGTCCATAGCTCCAAAACTAACCATAATGAAGAAAGATATATTGGTGATAAATGGTTATAATAAATCCAAAAAGGCTAGTCTATCATCAGATTCAGCTTTGATGCAATTACTTTCAAGCTAGGATCTATTAAAAGCCATAAATGTCAAGATTGTTGACTTTCACCGACAAACTGGTCCATAACTCAAAAACTAACCATAATGGAGAAAAATATTTTGGTGATAAATGGTTATAATAAATCCAAAAAAGCTAGCCTATCATCAGATTCAGCTTTGATGCAATAATTTTATAGCTAGGATCTATTAAAAGCCATAAATGTCAAAACTGTTGACTTTCACTGACAAACTGGTCCATAACTCAAAAACTAACCATAATGGAGAAAAATATTTTGGTGATAAATGGTTATAATAAATCCAAAAAAGCTAGTCTATCATCAGATTTAGCTTTGATGCAATAATTTTATAGCTAGGATCTATTAAAAGCCATAAATGTCAAGATTGTTGACTTTCACCGACAAACTGGTCCATAACTCAAAAACTAACCATAATGGAGAAAAATATTTTGGTGATAAATGGTTATAATAAATCCAAAAAAGCTAGCCTATCATCAGATTCAGCTTTGATGCAATAATTTTATAGCTAGGATCTATTAAAAGCCATAAATGTCAAAACTGTTGACTTTCACTGACAAACTGGTCCATAACTCAAAAACTAACCATAATGGAGAAAAATATTTTGGTGATAAATGGTTATAATAAATCCAAAAAAGCTAGTCTATCATCAGATTTAGCTTTGATGCAATAATTTTATAGCTAGGATCTATTAAAAGCCATAAATGTCAAAACTGTTGACTTTCACTGACAAACTGGTCCATAACTCAAAAACTAACCATAATGGAGAAAAATATTTTGGTGATAAATGGTTATAATAAATCCAAGGAAGCTAGTCTATCATCAGATTCAGCTTTGATGCAATAATTTTCTAGCTAGGATCTATTAAAAGCCATAAATGTCAAAATTGTTGACTTTCACCGACAAACTGGCCCATAACTCAAAAAGTAACCATAATGGAGAAAGATATTTTGGTGATAAATGGTTATAATAAATCCAAAGAAGCTAGTCTATCATCAGATTCAGATTTGATGCAATAATTTTCTAGCTAGGATCTATTAAAAGCCATAAATGTCAAAATTGTTGACTTTCACCGACAAACTGGTCCATAACTCCAAAACTAACCATAATGGAGAAAGATATATTGGTGATAAATGGTTATAATAAATCCAAAGAAGCTAGTCTATCATCAGATTCAGCTTTGATGCAATAATTTTCTAGCTAGGATCTATTAAAAGCCATAAATGTCAAAATTGTTGACATTCACCGACAAACTGGTCCATAACTCAAAAACTAACCATAATGGAGAAAGATATATTGGTAATAAATGATTATAATAAATCCAAAAAAGCTAGCCTATCATCAGATTTAGCTTTGATGCAATAATTTTATAGCTAGGATCTATTAAAAGCCATAAATGTCAAAACTGTTGACTTTCACTGACAAACTGGTCCATAACTCAAAAACTAACCATAATGGAGAAAAATATTTTGGTGATAAATGGTTATAATAAATCCAAAGAAGCTAGTCTATCATCAGATTCAGCTTTGATGCAATAATTTTCTAGCTAGGATCTATTAAAAGCCATAAATGTCAAAATTGTTGACTTTCACCGACAAACTGGTCCATAACTCAAAAACTAACCATAATGGAGAAAGATATATTGGTAATAAATGGTTATAATAAATCCAAAAAAGCTAGCCTATCATCAGATTCAGCTTTGATGCAATAATTTTATAGCTAGGATCTATTAAATGCCATAAATGGCAAAACTGTTGACTTTCACTGACAAACTGGTCCATAACTCAAAAAGTAACCATAATGGATAAAAATATTTTGGTGATAAATGGTTATAATAAATCCAAAGAAGCTAGTCTATCATCAGATTCAGCTTTGATGCAATTATATTCAAGCTAGGATCTATTAAAAGCCATAAATGTCAAAATTGTTGACTTTCACTGACAAACTGGTCCATAACTCAAAAAGTAACCATAATGGAGAAAAATATTTTGGTGATAAATGGTTATAATAAATCCAAAGAAGCTAGTCTATCATCAGATTCAGATTTGATGCAATAATTTTCTAGCTAGGATCTATTAAAAGCCATAAATGTCAAAATTGTTGACTTTCATCGACAAACTGGTCCATAACTCCAAAACTAACCATAATGGAGAAAGATATATTGGTGATAAATGGTTATAATAAATCCAAAAAAGCTAGCCTATCATCAGATTTAGCTTTGATGCAATAATTTTATAGCTAGGATCTATTAAAAGCCATAAATGTCAAAACTGTTGACTTTCACTGACAAACTGGTCCATAACTCAAAAACTAACCATAATGGAGAAAAATATTTTGGTGATAAATGGTTATAATAAATCCAAAGAAGCTAATCTATCATCAGATTCAGCTTTGATGCAATAATTTTCTAGCTAGGATCTATTAAAAGCCATAAATGTCAAAATTGTTGACTTTCACCGACAAACTGGCCCATAACTCAAAAAGTAACCATAATGGAGAAAAATATTTTGGTGATAAATGGTTATAATAAATCCAAAGAAGCTAGTCTATCATCAGATTCAGATTTGATGCAATAATTTTCTAGCTAGGATCTATTAAAAGCCATAAATGTCAAAATTGTTGACTTTCACCGACAAACTGGTCCATAACTCCAAAACTAACCATAATGGAGAAAGATATATTGGTGATAAATGGTTATAATAAATCCAAAAAAGCTAGCCTATCATCAGATTTAGCTTTGATGCAATAATTTTATAGCTAGGATCTATTAAAAGCCATAAATGTCAAAACTGTTGACTTTCACTGACAAACTGGTCCATAACTCAAAAACTAACCATAATGGAGAAAAATATTTTGGTGATAAATGGTTATAATAAATCCAAAGAAGCTAATCTATCATCAGATTCAGCTTTGATGCAATAATTTTCTAGCTAGGATCTATTAAAAGCCATAAATGTCAAAATTGTTGACTTTCACCGACAAACTGGCCCATAACTCAAAAAGTAACCATAATGGAGAAAAATATTTTGGTGATAAATGGTTATAATAAATCCAAAGAAGCTAGTCTATCATCAGATTCAGATTTGATGCAATAATTTTCTAGCTAGGATCTATTAAAAGCCATAAATGTCAAAATTGTTGACTTTCACCGACAAACTGGTCCATAACTCCAAAACTAACCATAATGGAGAAAGATATATTGGTGATAAATGGTTATAATAAATCCAAAAAAGCTAGCCTATCATCAGATTTAGCTTTGATGCAATAATTTTATAGCTAGGATCTATTAAAAGCCATAAATGTCAAAACTGTTGACTTTCACTGACAAACTGGTCCATAACTCAAAAACTAACCATAATGGAGAAAAATATTTTGGTGATAAATGGTTATAATAAATCCAAAGAAGCTAATCTATCATCAGATTCAGCTTTGATGCAATAATTTTCTAGCTAGGATCTATTAAAAGCCATAAATGTCAAAATTGTTGACTTTCACCGACAAACTGGCCCATAACTCAAAAAGTAACCATAATGGAGAAAAATATTTTGGTGATAAATGGTTATAATAAATCCAAAGAAGCTAGTCTATCATCAGATTCAGATTTGATGCAATAATTTTCTAGCTAGGATCTATTAAAAGCCATAAATGTCAAAATTGTTGACTTTCACCGACAAACTGGTCCATAACTCCAAAACTAACCATAATGGAGAAAGATATATTGGTGATAAATGGTTATAATAAATCCAAAAAAGCTAGCCTATCATCAGATTTAGCTTTGATGCAATAATTTTATAGCTAGGATCTATTAAAAGCCATAAATGTCAAAACTGTTGACTTTCACTGACAAACTGGTCCATAACTCAAAAACTAACCATAATGGAGAAAAATATTTTGGTGATAAATGGTTATAATAAATCCAAAGAAGCTAATCTATCATCAGATTCAGCTTTGATGCAATAATTTTCTAGCTAGGATCTATTAAAAGCCATAAATGTCAAAATTGTTGACTTTCACCGACAAACTGGCCCATAACTCAAAAAGTAACCATAATGGAGAAAAATATTTTGGTGATAAATGGTTATAATAAATCCAAAGAAGCTAGTCTATCATCAGATTCAGATTTGATGCAATAATTTTCTAGCTAGGATCTATTAAAAGCCATAAATGTCAAAATTGTTGACTTTCACCGACAAACTGGTCCATAACTCCAAAACTAACCATAATGGAGAAAGATATATTGGTGATAAATGGTTATAATAAATCCAAAAAAGCTAGCCTATCATCAGATTTAGCTTTGATGCAATAATTTTATAGCTAGGATCTATTAAAAGCCATAAATGTCAAAACTGTTGACTTTCACTGACAAACTGGTCCATAACTCAAAAACTAACCATAATGGAGAAAAATATTTTGGTGATAAATGGTTATAATAAATCCAAAGAAGCTAATCTATCATCAGATTCAGCTTTGATGCAATAATTTTCTAGCTAGGATCTATTAAAAGCCATAAATGTCAAAATTGTTGACTTTCACCGACAAACTGGCCCATAACTCAAAAAGTAACCATAATGGAGAAAAATATTTTGGTGATAAATGGTTATAATAAATCCAAAGAAGCTAGTCTATCATCAGATTCAGATTTGATGCAATAATTTTCTAGCTAGGATCTATTAAAAGCCATAAATGTCAAAATTGTTGACTTTCACCGACAAACTGGTCCATAACTCAAAAACTAACCATAATGGAGAAAGATATTTTGGTGATAAATGGTTATAATAAATCCAAAAAACCTAGTCTATCATCAGATTCAGCTTTGATGCAATGATTTTCTAGCTAGGAGCTATTAAAAGCCATAAATGTCAAAATTGTTGACTTTCACTGACAAACTGGTCCATAACTCAAAAACTAACCATAATGGAGAAAGATATTTTGGTGATAAATGGTTATAATAAATCCAAAAAACCTAGTCTATCATCAGATTCAGCTTTGATGCAATAATTTTCTAGCTAGGATCTATTAAAAGCCATAAATGTCAAGATTGTTGACTTTCACCGACAAACTGGTCCATACCTCAAAAAGTAACCATAATGGAGAAAAATATTTTGATGATAAATGGTTATAATAAATCCAAAGAAGCTAGTCTATCATCAGATTCAGCTTTGATGCAATTATTTTCAAGCTAGGATCTATTAAAAGCCATAAATGTCAAAATTGTTGACTTTCACTGACAAACTGGTCCATAACTCAAAAACTAACCATAATGGAGAAAAATATTTTGGTGATAATTACTTCTAATAAATCCAAAAAAGCTAGTCTATCATCAGATTCAGCTTTAATGCAAAAGTTTTCTAGTTAGAAGCTATTAAAGCCATAAATGTCAAAATTGTTGACTCTCACCAACAAACTGGTCCATAACTCAAAAACTAACCATAATGGAGAAAGATATGTTGGTAATAAATGGTTATAATAAATCCAAAAAAGCTAGCCTATCATCAGATTCAGCTTTGATGCAATAATTTTATAGCTAGGATCTATTAAAAGCCATAAATGTCAAAACTGTTGACTTTCACTGACAAACTGGTCCATAACTCAAAAAGTAACCATAATGGATAAAAATATTTTGGTGATAAATGGTTATAATAAATCCAAAGAAGCTAGTCTATCATCAGATTCAGCTTTGATGCAATTATTTTCATGCTAGGATCTATTAAAAGCCATAAATGTCAAAATTGTTGACTTTCACTGACAAACTGGTCCATAACTCAAAAAGTAACCATAATGGAGAAAAATATTTTGGTGATAATTACTTCTAATAAATCCAAAAAAGCTAGCCTATCATCAGATTCAGCTTTAATGCAAAAGTTTTCTAGTTAGAAGCTATTAAAGCCATAAATGTCAAAATTGTTGACTCTCACCAACAAACTGGTCCATAACTCAAAAACTAACCATAATGGAGAAAGATATTTTGGTGATAAATGGTTATAATAAATCCAAAAAAGCTAGCCTATCATCAGATTCAGCTTTGATGCAATAATTTTCTAGTTAGGATCTATTAAAAGCCATAAATGTCAAAACTGTTGACTTTCACTGACAAACTGGTCCATAACTCAAAAAGTAACCATAATGGAGAAAAATATTTTGGTGATAATTACTTCTAATAAATCCAAAGAAGCTAGTCTATCATCAGATTCAGCTTTGATGCAATAATTTTCTAGCTAGGATCTATTAAAAGCCATAAATGTCAAAATTGTTGACTTTCACCGACAAACTGGTCCATAACTCAAAAACTAACCATAATGGAGAAAGATATTTTGGTGATAAATGGTTATAATAAATCCAAAAAACCTAGTCTATCATCAGATTCAGCTTTGATGCAATGATTTTCTAGCTAGGATCTATTAAAAGCCATAAATGTCAAAATTGTTGACTTTCACCGACAAACTGGTCCATAACTCAAAAACTAACCATAATGGAGAAAGGTATTTTGGTGATAAATGGTTATAATAAATCCAAAAAACCTAGTCTATCATCAGATTCAGCTTTGATGCAATAATTTTCTAGCTAGGATCTATTAAAAGCCATAAATGTCAAGATCGTTGACTTTCACCGACAAACTGGTCCATACCTCAAAAAGTAACCATAATGGAGAAAAATATTTTGATGATAAATGGTTATAATAAATCCAAAGAAGCTAGTCTATCATCAGATTCAGCTTTGATGCAATTATTTTCAAGCTAGGATCTATTAAAAGCCATAAATGTCAAGATTGTTGACTTTCACCGACAAACTGGTCCATAACTCAAAAACTAACCATAATGGAGAAAGATATTTTGGTGATAAATGGTTATAATAAATCCAAAAAAGCTAGCCTATCATCAGATTCAGCTTTGATGCAATAATTTTCTAGTTAGGATCTATTAAAAGCCATAAATGTCAAAATTGTTGACTTTCACCGACAAACTGGTCCATAACTCAAAAACTAACCATAATGGAGAAAGATATTTTGGTGATAAATGGTTATAATAAATCCAAAATAGCTAGCCTATCATCAGATTCAGCTTTGTTGCAGTAATTTTCTAGTTAGGATCTATTAAAAGCCATAAATGTCAAAATTGTTGACTTTCGCCGATAAAATGGTCCATAACTCAAAAACTAACTAAAATGGAGAAAAATATTTTGATGATAATTAGTTCTAATAAACACAAAAAAGCTTGTCTATCATCAGATTCAGCTTTGATTCAATAATTTTCTAGCTAGGATCTATTAAAAGCCATAAATGTCAAAATTGTTGACATTCACCGACAAACTGGTCCATAACTCAAAAACTAACCACAATGGAGAAAATATTTTGATGATTATTACTTCTAATAAATCCAAAAAAGCTAGTCCATGATCAGATTCAGCTTTGATGCGACAATTTTCTAGCTAGGATCTATTAAAAGCCATAAACGTCAAAATTGTTGACTTTCAACTACAAAATGGCGCATAACTAAAAAACCATCCGCAATCGAGAAAAATATTTTTATGATAATTAGTTCTAATGAATCCAAAAAAGCTAGTCTATCATCAGATTCAGCTTTGATGCAATAATTTTCTAGTTAGAAGCTATTAAAAGCCATATATGTCAAAATTGTTGACTTTCACCGACAAACTGGTCCATAACTCAAAAACTAACCATAATGGAGAAAGATATTTTGGTGATAAATGGTTATAATAAATCCAAAGAAGCTAATCTATCATCAGATTCAGCTTTGATGCAATAATTTTCTAGCTAGGATCTATTAAAAGCCATAAATGTCAAAATTGTTGACTTTCACCGACAAACTGGCCCATAACTCAAAAAGTAACCATAATGGAGAAAAATATTTTGGTGATAAATGGTTATAATAAATCCAAAGAAGCTAGTCTATCATCAGATTCAGATTTGATGCAATAATTTTCTAGCTAGGATCTATTAAAAGCCATAAATGTCAAAATTGTTGACTTTCACCGACAAACTGGTCCATAACTCCAAAACTAACCATAATGGAGAAAGATATATTGGTGATAAATGGTTATAATAAATCCAAAAAAGCTAGCCTATCATCAGATTTAGCTTTGATGCAATAATTTTATAGCTAGGATCTATTAAAAGCCATAAATGTCAAAACTGTTGACTTTCACTGACAAACTGGTCCATAACTCAAAAACTAACCATAATGGAGAAAAATATTTTGGTGATAAATGGTTATAATAAATCCAAAGAAGCTAATCTATCATCAGATTCAGCTTTGATGCAATAATTTTCTAGCTAGGATCTATTAAAAGCCATAAATGTCAAAATTGTTGACTTTCACCGACAAACTGGCCCATAACTCAAAAAGTAACCATAATGGAGAAAAATATTTTGGTGATAAATGGTTATAATAAATCCAAAGAAGCTAGTCTATCATCAGATTCAGATTTGATGCAATAATTTTCTAGCTAGGATCTATTAAAAGCCATAAATGTCAAAATTGTTGACTTTCACCGACAAACTGGTCCATAACTCCAAAACTAACCATAATGGAGAAAGATATATTGGTGATAAATGGTTATAATAAATCCAAAAAGCTAGCCTATCATCAGATTTAGCTTTGATGCAATAATTTTATAGCTAGGATCTATTAAAAGCCATAAATGTCAAAACTGTTGACTTTCACTGACAAACTGGTCCATAACTCAAAAACTAACCATAATGGAGAAAAATATTTTGGTGATAAATGGTTATAATAAATCCAAAGAAGCTAATCTATCATCAGATTCAGCTTTGATGCAATAATTTTCTAGCTAGGATCTATTAAAAGCCATAAATGTCAAAATTGTTGACTTTCACCGACAAACTGGCCCATAACTCAAAAAGTAACCATAATGGAGAAAAATATTTTGGTGATAAATGGTTATAATAAATCCAAAGAAGCTAGTCTATCATCAGATTCAGATTTGATGCAATAATTTTCTAGCTAGGATCTATTAAAAGCCATAAATGTCAAAATTGTTGACTTTCACTGACAAACTGGTCCATAACTCAAAAAGTAACCATAATGCAGAAAAATATTTTGGTGATAATTACTTCTAATAAATCCAAAAAAGCTAGTCTATCATCAGATTCAGCTTTAATGCAAAAGTTTTCTAGTTAGAAGCTATTAAAGCCATAAATGTCAAAATTGTTGACTCTCACCAACAAACTGGTCCATAACTCAAAAACTAACCATAATGGAGAAAGATATGTTGGTAATAAATGGTTATAATAAATCCAAAAAAGCTAGCCTATCATGAGATTCAGCTTTGATGCAATAATTTTATAGCTAGGATCTATTAAAAGCCATAAATGTCAAAACTGTTGACTTTCACTGACAAACTGGTCCATAACTCAAAAAGTAACCATAATGGATAAAAATATTTTGGTGATAAATGGTTATAATAAATCCAAAGAAGCTAGTCTATCATCAGATTCAGCTTTGATGCAATTATTTTCATGCTAGGATCTATTAAAAGCCATAAATGTCAAAATTGTTGACTTTCACTGACAAACTGGTCCATAACTCAAAAAGTAACCATAATGGAGAAAAATATTTTGGTGATAATTACTTCTAATAAATCCAAAAAAGCTAGCCTATCATCAGATTCAGCTTTAATGCAAAAGTTTTCTAGTTAGAAGCTATTAAAGCCATAAATGTCAAAATTGTTGACTCTCACCAACAAACTGGTCCATAACTCAAAAACTAACCATAATGGAGAAAGATATTTTGGTGATAAATGGTTATAATAAATCCAAAAAAGCTAGCCTATCATCAGATTCAGCTTTGATGCAATAATTTTCTAGTTAGGATCTATTAAAAGCCATAAATGTCAAAACTGTTGACTTTCACTGACAAACTGGTCCATAACTCAAAAAGTAACCATAATGGAGAAAAATATTTTGGTGATAATTACTTCTAATAAATCCAAAGAAGCTAGTCTATCATCAGATTCAGCTTTGATGCAATAATTTTCTAGCTAGGATCTATTAAAAGCCATAAATGTCAAAATTGTTGACTTTCACCGACAAACTGGTCCATAACTCAAAAACTAACCATAATGGAGAAAGATATTTTGGTGATAAATGGTTATAATAAATCCAAAAAACCTAGTCTATCATCAGATTCAGCTTTGATGCAATGATTTTCTAGCTAGGAGCTATTAAAAGCCATAAATGTCAAAATTGTTGACTTTCACTGACAAACTGGTCCATAACTCAAAAACTAACCATAATGGAGAAAGATATTTTGGTGATAAATGGTTATAATAAATCCAAAAAACCTAGTCTATCATCAGATTCAGCTTTGATGCAATAATTTTCTAGCTAGGATCTATTAAAAGCCATAAATGTCAAGATTGTTGACTTTCACCGACAAACTGGTCCATACCTCAAAAAGTAACCATAATGGAGAAAAATATTTTGATGATAAATGGTTATAATAAATCCAAAGAAGCTAGTCTATCATCAGATTCAGCTTTGATGCAATTATTTTCAAGCTAGGATCTATTAAAAGCCATAAATGTCAAAATTGTTGACTTTCACTGACAAACTGGTCCATAACTCAAAAACTAACCATAATGGAGAAAAATATTTTGGTGATAATTACTTCTAATAAATCCAAAAAAGCTAGTCTATCATCAGATTCAGCTTTAATGCAAAAGTTTTCTAGTTAGAAGCTATTAAAGCCATAAATGTCAAAATTGTTGACTCTCACCAACAAACTGGTCCATAACTCAAAAACTAACCATAATGGAGAAAGATATGTTGGTAATAAATGGTTATAATAAATCCAAAAAAGCTAGCCTATCATCAGATTCAGCTTTGATGCAATAATTTTATAGCTAGGATCTATTAAAAGCCATAAATGTCAAAACTGTTGACTTTCACTGACAAACTGGTCCATAACTCAAAAAGTAACCATAATGGATAAAAATATTTTGGTGATAAATGGTTATAATAAATCCAAAGAAGCTAGTCTATCATCAGATTCAGCTTTGATGCAATTATTTTCATGCTAGGATCTATTAAAAGCCATAAATGTCAAAATTGTTGACTTTCACTGACAAACTGGTCCATAACTCAAAAAGTAACCATAATGGAGAAAAATATTTTGGTGATAATTACTTCTAATAAATCCAAAAAAGCTAGCCTATCATCAGATTCAGCTTTAATGCAAAAGTTTTCTAGTTAGAAGCTATTAAAGCCATAAATGTCAAAATTGTTGACTCTCACCAACAAACTGGTCCATAACTCAAAAACTAACCATAATGGAGAAAGATATTTTGGTGATAAATGGTTATAATAAATCCAAAAAAGCTAGCCTATCATCAGATTCAGCTTTGATGCAATAATTTTCTAGTTAGGATCTATTAAAAGCCATAAATGTCAAAACTGTTGACTTTCACTGACAAACTGGTCCATAACTCAAAAAGTAACCATAATGGAGAAAAATATTTTGGTGATAATTACTTCTAATAAATCCAAAGAAGCTAGTCTATCATCAGATTCAGCTTTGATGCAATAATTTTCTAGCTAGGATCTATTAAAAGCCATAAATGTCAAAATTGTTGACTTTCACCGACAAACTGGTCCATAACTCAAAAACTAACCATAATGGAGAAAGATATTTTGGTGATAAATGGTTATAATAAATCCAAAAAACCTAGTCTATCATCAGATTCAGCTTTGATGCAATGATTTTCTAGCTAGGATCTATTAAAAGCCATAAATGTCAAAATTGTTGACTTTCACCGACAAACTGGTCCATAACTCAAAAACTAACCATAATGGAGAAAGGTATTTTGGTGATAAATGGTTATAATAAATCCAAAAAACCTAGTCTATCATCAGATTCAGCTTTGATGCAATAATTTTCTAGCTAGGATCTATTAAAAGCCATAAATGTCAAGATCGTTGACTTTCACCGACAAACTGGTCCATACCTCAAAAAGTAACCATAATGGAGAAAAATATTTTGATGATAAATGGTTATAATAAATCCAAAGAAGCTAGTCTATCATCAGATTCAGCTTTGATGCAATTATTTTCAAGCTAGGATCTATTAAAAGCCATAAATGTCAAGATTGTTGACTTTCACCGACAAACTGGTCCATAACTCAAAAACTAACCATAATGGAGAAAGATATTTTGGTGATAAATGGTTATAATAAATCCAAAAAAGCTAGCCTATCATCAGATTCAGCTTTGATGCAATAATTTTCTAGTTAGGATCTATTAAAAGCCATAAATGTCAAAATTGTTGACTTTCACCGACAAACTGGTCCATAACTCAAAAACTAACCATAATGGAGAAAGATATTTTGGTGATAAATGGTTATAATAAATCCAAAATAGCTAGCCTATCATCAGATTCAGCTTTGTTGCAGTAATTTTCTAGTTAGGATCTATTAAAAGCCATAAATGTCAAAATTGTTGACTTTCGCCGATAAAATGGTCCATAACTCAAAAACTAACTAAAATGGAGAAAAATATTTTGATGATAATTAGTTCTAATAAACACAAAAAAGCTTGTCTATCATCAGATTCAGCTTTGATTCAATAATTTTCTAGCTAGGATCTATTAAAAGCCATAAATGTCAAAATTGTTGACATTCACCGACAAACTGGTCCATAACTCAAAAACTAACCACAATGGAGAAAATATTTTGATGATTATTACTTCTAATAAATCCAAAAAAGCTAGTCCATGATCAGATTCAGCTTTGATGCGACAATTTTCTAGCTAGGATCTATTAAAAGCCATAAACGTCAAAATTGTTGACTTTCAACTACAAAATGGCGCATAACTAAAAAACCATCCGCAATCGAGAAAAATATTTTTATGATAATTAGTTCTAATGAATCCAAAAAAGCTAGTCTATCATCAGATTCAGCTTTGATGCAATAATTTTCTAGTTAGAAGCTATTAAAAGCCATATATGTCAAAATTGTTGACTTTCACCGACAAACTGGTCCATAACTCAAAAACTAACCATAATGGAGAAAGATATTTTGGTGATAAATGGTTATAATAAATCCAAAAAAACTAGTATATCATCAGGTTCAGCTTTGATGTAATAATTTTCTAGCTAGGATCTATTAAAAGCCATAAATGTCAAAATTATTGATATGGTCCATAACTCAAAATTAACCATAATAGAGGAAAATATTTTAGTGATAATTAGTTATATTGAATCAAAAAATGTTAGTTTATCACCAGATTTAGGTTAGATGTAATGATTTTCAAGTTAAAGCTATTAAAACGATACATGTCAAAATCGTTGTCATATAACTATGAAGTCGTCCATAACTCAAAAATATCAACAATGGAGAAAAATGTTTTGTTGACAATTATTTATAATAAACCAGAAAGAGTTAGTCTATCACCAGATTTAAGTTTGATGCAAGAATTTTTTAGTTAGAAGCTATCAAAAGCCATAAATATCAAAATCGTTGACTTTCATCAATAGAATCGTTCATAATTCAAAAACTAACCACAATATTTTAATAAACTATGGTTAATGAACCGACATTTAACCATATAAACTTTATTTTCAACATTCTTCAAAAAAGAAAAGAATAATGAAATCTTTTCACCAAAGTATAAAGTCAAATTGAGTGGATGATAAAGCTGTGAACTCATAACTCGCTAAATACACGTTGAATTTTTTATAAGTTCCCAAGTTTAAAAGTATGGAAGACGAGGTTGTAAAAGAAACAAAGTTTCGTTCTCCCTTTGACATCGCGACTAATCACCGAACAAAAAACATTTTAATATTGAACAAAGCGATTTCAAAAGCGATCAATTTTAAATTAAGGTGGCGGACCTCGAAAATTTCAATATTCGAACTTTGTTACGTGCGGCTTGTTGAAACGTGTCACGTACACGGATCGGAATTTCTCAATTTATTCGCACCAAGTAACAGAATCAACTCCCATTTCAAAACGAAATCCAAATAAGATTGATTTGTAATAAATGATACCATACATGTTTTATCATGTTATAATTAGAAGCCTTTTAATTTATTCAAACCTTGAGCTAGATACGATTTGTTAAAACTTAAAAAAATAAAGGAGGGCATTACTTGAATCATTTTTAGTAATCCAAAGAAGGGATTAACTGACATGGCAACGTGTTCTGACTTGCAAACGCGATCAAATTACGAAACTTAGGAGGATGTTTGGCTCGGGAGCAAACGTGGACGGACACACGTAGGACAGACCGTATTAAGTTATCTTAGGGGGTTGGGTAACGTCGGGAAAGACGTGCTTAATATCATGCTTAATTATTCGCGGGAGAAATGGAATTCAGCCCCTGGTGAAAATCACGACTGGGAAAATGTCAACGCGGTTTTCCCGGCGCCTCGTTGTATTATTGTGTGCGACGAGGTCATCTCGGTCCACTGAACATCACGCGATTGTGACGGGTAAAAAAGCTTTATTACCAAAAAAAGGAATAGATCTAATTGAATTTGAAGTGATTGTGATGGGACGGTTCTGTTTATTGGAGGATTATGAATCGTTGACTCGACTCTACACCTATAATCGAATTAGCAGCGCGTTAATTGGAATTGGTTTGTTAACTCGAACGTATTATCTGGGAATATGGATTATGTTGCTGATGAGATGGATTTTTGATTGTGTTTCATTTCTGTTGCGCCTTCAAGTTCGAGGTATTTTTTGATCCTTTTTATTATCGCTATTGATAATTATTTCTTACGTTGTTCTGTGTGTGACTTGCATTAGGAATATTGCTCTGCTTGCGCACGTGTGGCGATCGGTTTTTCATTGACTTCAAGGGGTGATTCCTTCATATTTTAAGCACAAAAGTTCATATAAACATGGGTTCGCAAATGCTTCGATTCCGAGATATAGGGTGTCAAAGTTGAGAAAATAAATCGTAAGTGTCAAGATTACTGTCACATAAATATCAGTTATTTTGCGGTTAACTATGAATAACGTTGAATTATCTGAAATGCCTTTTATTTATGGACTAGCAGATGGAAATGCTGCAGAAGCCAGTCGACTTTACCAGGAATGATATCCCAACAGCAAGACCTTTCATAAGGCTACATGCTAGACTGTGCGAAACTGGATCTGTAAATGCTCTTATGAATGTATTGGTATATCGAGAACAATAATGACACTACAACTAGAAGAAGCTATCTTACAAGAAATGGAAGCAAATCCGTTAAGTTGTACGCGAAAATTATCGGCACAGTTTAACATCAGTCATCAAAGTGTTTGGAGGGTTTTGCACAGCAATTTACTTTATCCATACCACATTCAACGCGTACAACCACTGTTGCCAACAGCTTTTTCTGCACGATTAGTACGCAGAATCCCAACTTTACGTCTAAAATTCTATTCACAGATGAGGCAAGTTTTTCAAGTGATGCCATCAGAAACTTCCACAATAATCATTTTTGGGACTATGAAAATCAATGTGTGGGTCGGAGTTCTTGGTGATGACGTCATCGGACTTTCAGACAATTTCTAGATGACTAGGAATGACCAGAAATGACATGTCATGCTCATTTCAGTCTTGCTGTTCGCCAACATCTTAATAACACTTTTACTCAGCGATGCATAGATCGGGGAAGACCTCAGCCGGGGCCACCAAGATCCAGACCTTAGTCCGCTGGACTATTTCTTTCGGGGATATCTGAAGTCGCTTGTTTATGCAACACGCTAGTTAAAGATTAACATGATTTAAGACACAGAATTGTATCTACTTCTTTCCCTGATTCGAGAAGTTTCATTTATTTATTTATTATTATTTTTATTATTATTATTATTTTTTTTCTCTCTCTTCTACTCTTACTGTCTCTCCCTTACCTTATTTCCGTGGTCTAATCTGTGTAAGTCACCCTGATAGGCCCCTGGGTGCGGAGAAATCGTTTTTTCCTGTCTCCTTCCTAAAATGAGTACTTGTTTTAATTGTAATTCCGCTATAGCAGCGGGTTGTCGCATCATTAATTGTGACGCTTGCCAGGCTGCTATACACTCTAATTGCATTGGAATGTCGGAGAATGACGTTGTAATGACTAGAAAGAAATCTAAGTCGATTAAGGTAGTTTGTAATAAATGTACTCGAAACATGGATCAGTTTAGAGACCTCAAAGTTCTCTTATCCTCTCTACAGGCCGAATTTACCGAATCCTTGAATAAACTACGTGCCGAGTTCACTGCGCAACTTGATATGCTCAAGAGCTCACAAGCTTCTTGTCAAGGTTTCAGTATGGAGGAGGTTGTTCGGGAAGTCACTGAACGACAGCAGAGAAGGAATAGGAGGGAGTCAATTGTGTCTTTCCATATTCTCCATAATCCTTTCCCTTAGGATTGCTTCGTACAGTTTTCTTCAGTTTTCTTTGTTCAGCAGACAGATTGGCCTGTAAGTTTTTTATCTGTTGTTTATGGTTTTTCTATCAGTACTACTGTTCTTCCATAAAGTTGGATCTTAACCCAACTAAACGTAACCCAATCTAACGAATCTTCTAAGTTTTTTGTGGAAATATCTCATGATTTTCTCTTCTACAGTTGGATTGGGTTGAGCTACAACTTCATTAGATTTCCGAAATGGTTTTAAAAAGAATCTTGTCTAGGTTGAGCTTCAACTTCATACCATTCAATATGAGATATAAATGTTAGTTGAAGTTCTACCCAACCTAACCATAGATAAACATAATCAACCCCTAAACAACATCTTCATGTTCAATTCAACATTAGAGATGGAACAAATTGTGTTGAGTTGAGCAAAACTTCATACTACTCAATATGCGACATGATATAAAGTTAAAGCTCAATCCATCCCGATCATAGAAATACAAAATAAACCCTAGAACAGCATCTTCTAAGTTAAATTCAACATCAGAGGTGAATTTCATCATGTTAGCTTAGGTTGAGTTGAGTTCCAACTTCACACCATTTAATATAAGGGATGGTATGAAGTTTTCCTTCTATGGTTGGGTTGGGTTGAATTAAATTCGCATACAGCTTAGGTTGAGTTGAGTTCCAACTTCACACCATTTAATGTAAGGGATGGTATGAAGTTTTCCTTCTATGGTTGGGTTGGGTTGAATTAAATTCGCATACAGCTTAGGTTGAGTTGAGTTCCAACTTCACACCATTTAATATAAGGGATGGTATGAAGTTTTCCTTCTATGGTTGGGTTGGGTTGAATTAAATTCGCATACAGCTTAGGTTGAGTTGAGTTCCAACTTCACACCATTTAATGTAAGGGATGGTATGAAGTTTTCCTTCTATGGTTGGGTTGGGTTGAATTAAATTCGCATACAGCTTAGGTTGAGTTGAGTTCCAACTTCACACCATTTAATATAAGGGATGGTATGAAGTTTTCCTTCTATGGTTGGGTTGGGTTGAATTAAATTCGCATACAGCTTAGGTTGAGTTGAGTTCCAACTTCACACCATTTAATATATGGAATGGTATGAAGTTTTCCTTCTATGGTTGGGTTGGGTTGAATTAAATTCGCATACAGCTTAGGTTGAGTTGAGTTCCAACTTCACACCATTTAATATAAGGGATGGTATGAAGTTTTCCTTCTATGGTTGGGTTGGGTTGAATTAAATTCGCATACAGCTTAGGTTGAGTTGAGTTCCAACTTCACACCATTTAATATAAGGGATGGTATGAAGTTTTCCTTCTATGGTTGGGTTGGGTTGAATTAAATTCGCATACAGCTTAGGTTGAGTTGAGTTCCAACTTCACACCATTTAATATATGGAATGGTATGAAGTTTTGCTTCTATGGTTGGGTTGGGTTGAATTAAATTCGCATACAGCTTAGGTTGAGTTGAGTTCCAACTTCACACCATTTAATATAAGGGATGGTATGAAGTTTTCCTTCTATGGTTGGGTTGGGTTGAATTAAATTCGCATACAGCTTAGGTTGAGTTGAGTTCCAACTTCACACCATTTAATATAAGGGATGGTATGAAGTTTTCCTTCTATGGTTGGGTTGGGTTGAATTAAATTCGCATACAGCTTAGGTTGAGTTGAGTTCCAACTTCACACCATTTAATGTAAGGGATGGTATGAAGTTTTCCTTCTATGGTTGGGTTGGGTTGAATTAAATTCGCATACAGCTTAGGTTGAGTTGAGTTCCAACTTCACACCATTTAATATATGGAATGGTATGAAGTTTTCCTTCTATGGTTGGGTTGGGTTGAATTAAATTCGCATACAGCTTAGGTTGAGTTGAGTTCCAACTTCACACCATTTAATATAAGGGATGGTATGAAGTTTTCCTTCTATGGTTGGGTTGGGTTGAATTAAATTCGCATACAGCTTAGGTTGAGTTGAGTTCCAACTTCACACCATTTAATATAAGGGATGGTATGAAGTTTTCCTTCTATGGTTGGGTTGGGTTGAATTAAATTCGCATACAGCTTAGGTTGAGTTGAGTTCCAACTTCACACCATTTAATATAAGGGATGGTATGAAGTTTTCCTTCTATGGTTGGGTTGGGTTGAATTAAATTCGCATACAGCTTAGGTTGAGTTGAGTTCCAACTTCACACCATTTAATATAAGGGATGGTATGAAGTTTTCCTTCTATGGTTGGGTTGGGTTGAATTAAATTCGCATACAGCTTAGGTTGAGTTGAGTTCCAACTTCACACCATTTAATATAAGGGATGGTATGAAGTTTTCCTTCTATGGTTGGGTTGGGTTGAATTAAATTCGCATACAGCTTAGGTTGAGTTGAGTTCCAACTTCACACCAGTTAATATATGGAATGGTATGAAGTTTTCCTTCTATGGTTGGGTTGGGTTGAATTAAATTCGCATACAGCTTAGGTTGAGTTGAGTTCCAACTTCACACCATTTAATATAAGGGATGGTATGAAGTTTTCCTTCTATGGTTGGGTTGGGTTGAATTATTCGCATACAGCTTAGGTTGAGTTGAGTTCCAACTTCACACCATTTAATATAAGGGATGGTATGAAGTTTTCCTTCTATGGTTGGGTTGGGTTGAATTAAATTCGCATACAGCTTAGGTTGAGTTGAGTTCCAACTTCACACCATTTAATGTAAGGGATGGTATGAAGTTTTCCTTCTATGGTTGGGTTGGGTTGAATTAAATTCGCATACAGCTTAGGTTGAGTTGAGTTCCAACTTCACACCATTTAATATAAGGGATGGTATGAAGTTTTCCTTCTATGGTTGGGTTGGGTTGAATTAAATTCGCATACAGCTTAGGTTGAGTTGAGTTCCAACTTCACACCATTTAATATATGGAATGGTATGAAGTTTTCCTTCTATGGTTGGGTTGGGTTGAATTAAATTCGCATACAGCTTAGGTTGAGTTGAGTTCCAACTTCACACCATTTAATATAAGGGATGGTATGAAGTTTTCCTTCTATGGTTGGGTTGGGTTGAATTAAATTCGCATACAGCTTAGGTTGAGTTGAGTTCCAACTTCACACCATTTAATGTAAGGGATGGTATGAAGTTTTCCTTCTATGGTTGGGTTGGGTTGAATTAAATTCGCATACAGCTTAGGTTGAGTTGAGTTCCAACTTCACACCATTTAATATAAGGGATGGTATGAAGTTTTCCTTCTATGGTTGGGTTGGGTTGAATTAAATTCGCATACAGCTTAGGTTGAGTTGAGTTCCAACTTCACACCATTTAATATATGGAATGGTATGAAGTTTTCCTTCTATGGTTGGGTTGGGTTGAATTAAATTCGCATACAGCTTAGGTTGAGTTGAGTTCCAACTTCACACCATTTAATATAAGGGATGGTATGAAGTTTTCCTTCTATGGTTGGGTTGGGTTGAATTAAATTCGCATACAGCTTAGGTTGAGTTGAGTTCCAACTTCACACCATTTAATATATGGAATGGTATGAAGTTTTGCTTCTATGGTTGGGTTGGGTTGAATTAAATTCGCATACAGCTTAGGTTGAGTTGAGTTCCAACTTCACACCATTTAATATAAGGGATGGTATGAAGTTTTCCTTCTATGGTTGGGTTGGGTTGAATTAAATTCGCATACAGCTTAGGTTGAGTTGAGTTCCAACTTCACACCATTTAATATAAGGGATGGTATGAAGTTTTCCTTCTATGGTTGGGTTGGGTTGAATTAAATTCGCATACAGCTTAGGTTGAGTTGAGTTCCAACTTCACACCATTTAATGTAAGGGATGGTATGAAGTTTTCCTTCTATGGTTGGGTTGGGTTGAATTAAATTCGCATACAGCTTAGGTTGAGTTGAGTTCCAACTTCACACCATTTAATATATGGAATGGTATGAAGTTTTCCTTCTATGGTTGGGTTGGGTTGAATTAAATTCGCATACAGCTTAGGTTGAGTTGAGTTCCAACTTCACACCATTTAATATAAGGGATGGTATGAAGTTTTCCTTCTATGGTTGGGTTGGGTTGAATTAAATTCGCATACAGCTTAGGTTGAGTTGAGTTCCAACTTCACACCATTTAATATAAGGGATGGTATGAAGTTTTCCTTCTATGGTTGGGTTGGGTTGAATTAAATTCGCATACAGCTTAGGTTGAGTTGAGTTCCAACTTCACACCATTTAATATAAGGGATGGTATGAAGTTTTCCTTCTATGGTTGGGTTGGGTTGAATTAAATTCGCATACAGCTTAGGTTGAGTTGAGTTCCAACTTCACACCATTTAATATAAGGGATGGTATGAAGTTTTCCTTCTATGGTTGGGTTGGGTTGAATTAAATTCGCATACAGCTTAGGTTGAGTTGAGTTCCAACTTCACACCATTTAATATAAGGGATGGTATGAAGTTTTCCTTCTATGGTTGGGTTGGGTTGAATTAAATTCGCATACAGTGAACAGTTTGCAGTTGGGATTTGCTGTTGTTGCGAGATTTAAGTTTTGATCTATCTAGTTTATTAGGTAATAGCTTAAATTCGTTTGAAAACTTCCATAAACTGAAATTATTTGGTATTATGTGCCATACACCTATCAAGACTTATATAAAATGTATAAAAACTCATAGTGGTACTCGTGTTGTGAAAGATGTCATGAACTTGGTCTCCAAATATAGTTATATTGTACGGATTCCGTTTGTAATGTGATGAGGCGCACCATGTTGGAAAATCACCGTTAGTAACGTCATTAATACGTTCAATATTGCGTAACTTGACTTTTTCAATATCGAGAAACTGATGTGATATTAACGAGGGTCTATTTTGACTACATCTATCTCTAATAGTCATGTTCCTTTCAGATTAATCCTTGAAAGCTGCCTTAAAAGCTGTTTTTTCTCTCATCACACAATCACCTTTGCCATCAAAAGGACGACCCGTATCTTCAACATCCCTGAATATCATCATCAACTTCATCATCATGCAATCATCTTCGTACGTTTTAATTTTCTTCTCATTCCTCGTCTTTGGTACAATCGCAAAACCATAACTTCATGCTTCATCTACACCTTCATCAACATCTTAATCGTAGTCCTTATTGGTGTGGCCAGTAAGGACATCGTATCATCGTTCTCTTGCATCCTTTCATTTCCTTTGTTCTTTGTCGTACTTATATCGCGGTTTTACACTATTTTTTGATATTTATCTCACCACTGCGATGTGTTCTTACTAGAACACAAGAGTATGTAATAAAACGAAACAATGCTTTGAGCAACACCACACGTGTAAGTTGTAACGCTTCGTTCTTCTAATTGATTTACACCTCCCTTTCTCACCACCCCATCTATTGTTATTCGTTAATAATAGGTTTCGATGAAATGAATCCGGTGATAGACAACCTTCTTTGGATTACTACAAAAGATTTAATCATATTAAAATATAATTGCATTACCAATTAAAATTATCGATTTCGTGTCAGAAAAACTCGACCCTACCACTACTTCCTCTGAAAATTAAATCTTTCCGAGGAGAAGGAATTTTTTTCAACGAAAAATAATTGCTGAAAAGAGATGAAACCCGGTGAACCGAAACATCCCCCGCTTAATTAAGAGGTTACAAGGGTGCTACAGATCAAAGGGTTTTGTACATACAGAAATGTTTTCCGAAAATACCGCTCAAAAGAAAACTCCTCTTTAACTCTTTAAAAGAACAAACGAAAAAATGTTGAAAATTGCATGTCTAATTAGTTTTTTTTGCGCTTTCTGCAGGGATTGTGGCAAAACTTGTTGAGTCCAACAGGATGAAGACCTGTTGCTGTACGTAACGTTTGACCCATTTTCTCCTCTTTACAAGAGGTTTTGTCGAAATCGCTTGTGTAACGAGAATGTTACGATACAGAATTTCTTGGATTTTCACGTGTTGAATACACGTTCTAAAATGATGTAAATCATTTTTGAACCAAATCTAACTATATTTTTTCAAAAATTGTTGTTTATTTAAACACTATATATTAATTAAACCCATTTGTACCCTCAATTGAAGGTAAAGCTATAAATCTCAAACGAGAGGCTAAATACCCACGATTTTGAAGTATTTAGAATTACTGCAAGCAAATAAAACTGGAACCCCACTTTCATATTGTGAGGTTAACAGCCGTGATGACCACCAGATCTGCAGTTCTTCTTGGACGGAATCGCGAATTGGGCCAACGTAGCAAGCACTAGTGTTTTAGCCAAACACAAATGATAAGACAACATCACAATAGACAATAGATAAAACATCACAATGTTTTAAGGTGCCGCGAGATCTAATCCGACTCGGTCTCACATCACTCCATCAACTGGTCCAAAAGAAGTTCGAAGGTTTAAAAGCAATGCCTGCAAATATATGTGTAGCTTACACAACTTCAAAATCAAAAAATCGTCCATAACCTTTTAGGATACAACCTTTCAGATGCAGAACGAGCAGTCTTAAGTAAACGATTTAACTACGCCCTAACCCCCAAGTCCACTCCGGTTGAAGAAATCATCGCTAATTCGCTAATCGAATCTAGCTTAACCTCAATGGAGAATCAAAAAGCAAAAATTTTAAGAATGGACATCTCCAAGATCTTACGTGAAGCCAAACCACCGAAGTCAAATTTGGATCTAATTGTAAGTGAATTCCAGGCCCTGAACATCTCAGAAACAACCACAACATCATCATAGTTCTGGCTGATAAAGGTAATGCCACAGTGGTTGTTTGACTTGCTCAAAGATACGGCTTACAAACCAGCACCAAAACTTTACAATTTACCTTGAAAAGGCGATCAACTCGAAAATAGAGGCGTCTCCAATAGATCTGGAGATAAAGAAAACTCTAATCCCTCGAGAAAATTCAAGCAGGTTCAGTAAACTTTATGGATTGCCCAAAATAAACAAGCCGGATTTGAAAACCTGAAAAGTACCTAGCGAAGATCATGCAGCTTATCACACAACAAGCTAACTTACGTTTGAATGAATATTTTATTCAAATCTTAGCCAAAGCAATGCCTGCAAATATATGTGTCGCTTACACAACTTCAAAATCAAAAAATCGTCCATAACCTTTTAGGATACAACCTTTCAGATGCAGAACGAGCAGTCTTAAGTAAAGGATTTAACTACGCCCTAACCCCCAAGTCCACTCCGGATGAAGAAATCATTGTTAACTCGCTAATCGAATCTAGCTTAACCTCAATGGAGAATCAAAAAGCAAAAATTTTAAGAATGGACATCTCCAAGATCTTACGTGAAGCCAAACCACCGAAGTCAAATTTGGATCTAATTGTAAGTGAATTCCAGGCCCTGAACATCTCAGAAACAACCACAACATCATCATAGTTCTGGCTGATAAAGGTAACGCCACAGTGGTTGTTTGACTTGCTCAAAGATACGGCTTACAAACCAGCACCAAAACTTTACAATTTACCTTGAAAAGGCGACCAACTCGAAAATAGAGGCGTCTCCAATAGATCTGGAGATAAAGAAAACTCTAATCCCTCGAGAAAATTCAAGCAGGTTCCGTAAACTTTATGGATTGCCCAAAATAAACAAGCCGGATTTGAAAACCTGAAAAGTACCTAGCGAAGATCATGCAGCTTATCACACAACAAGCTAACTTACGTTTGAATGAATATTTTATTCAAATCTTAGCCAAAGCAATGCCTGCAAATATATGTGTCGCTTACACAACTTCAAAATCAAAAAATCGTCCATAACCTTTTAGGATACAACCTTTCAGATGCAGAACGAGCAGTCTTAAGTAAAGGATTTAACTACGCCCTAACCCTCAAGACCACTCCGGATGAAGAAATCATCGCTAATTCGCTAATCGAATCTAGCTTAACCTCAATGGAGAATCAAAAAGCAAAAATTTTAAGAATGGACATCTCCAAGATCTTACGTGAAGCCAAACCACCGAAGTCAAATTTGGATCTAATTGTAAGTGAATTCCAGGCCCTGAACATCTCAGAAACAACCACAACATCATCATAGTTCTGGCTGATAAAGGTAACGCCACAGTGGTTGTTTGACTTGCTTAAAGATACGGCTTATAAACCAGCACCAAAACTTTACAATTTACCTTGAAAAGGCGATCAACTCGAAAATAGAGGCGTCTCCAATAGATCTGGAGATAAAGAAAACTCTAATCCCTCGAGAAAATTCAAGCAGGTTCCGTAAACTTTATGGATTGCCCAAAATAAACAAGCCGGATTTGAAAACCTGAAAAGTACCTAGCGAAGATCATGCAGCTTATCACACAACAAGCTGACTTACGTTTGAATGAATATTTTATTCAAATCTTAGCCAACATCCAAATTGAAGAACACTCATTATCCTCCTCTCCGTTCACAACGTCTATTTCATCGGTCCGTCCGACCCTTCTCTTCATTCGTGTTCGGGCAGGTTAAATATAAACCCATTACTTTATTAAATAGTCTACTTATTATACATAGTCGGTCAGGGGATATAATCACCTCACTCCTCATATTTTCCGATACTTTCATTAACATGTCTTATATTATATACATACATTTACCTGTCTTTTTCTCCTCTGCTTCTCTTCACCCATACTCGTACAAGAGGACATAGAAATCCGCTTCTTTTTTGAAGTTTTAAATTTTTTTTTTAAAATTATACATACCCGGTTTGTGGGTGTAGACCACCCTCCCCTCGTACATTTTGTTTTCGCTGACATCTGGTTACCTTACCGGCCTCTTTAGGAACATTTTATCAAAAGAGAATGATAAAAGACATTAACTTTTTGAAAGCTATCCTTGTTAATACATATCCAGATGAGGGGAAATTGCTTCTCTTCTTTACTCCTCCTCACTCTCTTTTCTGTTTCCATACTTCTCATCTAGTTCCTTCTCCCGTATTACCCCTCATAAATTCCTCGACTATTCTCCAGTATATTCTGTGCTATCAACACCCTATCTAATTTCATATTAGCATCTATTGCTCTTTTTCTCCACCTTGGACAATTTTCAAACACACAATCCGCAAATACACATTTATCTTCTTTCCCTCTCTTGTAAAGGTGTAGATAGGCTTTGGAACACCCATGCCCAGAATTACGCCATAGGGTAGTTTATCTCTATCCATTTTTTTCGCAGCTATGATTTAAGGTCTGGTGTTAATGCTTTAGTCCAGGCTACCTTTCCCGAGCCTATTCTCCATCTTTTTCTCATCTCTAAACCACTCATCTACCTGTTCCATGACTTAAACTAAAGTTAAAACTAATCCCTCGAGAAAATTCAAGCAGGTTCCGTAATCTTTATGGATTGCCCAAAATAAACAAGCCGGATTTGAAAACTTGAAAAGTACCTAGCGAAGATCATGCAGCTTATCACACAACAAGCTGACTTACGTTTGAATGAATATTTTATTCAAATCTTAGCCAACATCTAAATTGAAGAACATTTTCTTCACAGTGGAGAAATGTCATGATATCAAGTCTCTATCTCAGTATCTGTAATGAGAAAACGTGATCAAAGAAACGATATGGCTGAGCAGATGTCTATTTTTTGTTTTATGGTCAACAACAGCAGGTAGAAGCAGGTTTACAAGCAGGTAGAAGAAGCAGCTGTAGGTTCATCACTGTCCCCGGTCATCACCAACCCACTCATGATTTAGCTCGAGAAGAAAGTGTTAAATGAGGCCAAAACATCTTCGTCATTTGATCTTTTGGAAAAGAAAAGCTCCAGGAATTCCAAGGATATTAGGATACCTTTCATCCAAAGATCCAGTTCATCACGGAAGTAGAAGAATACGTACAGCTTTTATTTCTTGACATTCAATTTTATTTATCGATCGACAATTCAAGCCGAAGGACCCACCTCCACAAGAAGAGACCAGAAGACCCAACGTCGTACTACCCTACATCAACGATACGAAAGATCGCACTTCTACGCTAACACGACATCGGTACCACCACCAAACCCAATAAGACTACAGGAGCCTGTCTAAGGAACCCAAAAGATCTAATAAAATTGAAAAGAAGAATAGCTGCCGGAGTAAAAGAATACAAGCCGAGCATCCGCATGACTGACGTCACGTCGGACATAAACAATCTCGCCTCTTCTCGTCGCGTCAACACAACTTTAATACGATCTTAAAGTTTTGTTTTCATTGTTCTAATTTATGTTGTTTCATTTTCGCAACAACGCCATTAAAACAATTTTTCAATTTTCATTTTGTTTATCCATCAGATAGCATAATGCTTCACTTTCATAAATCTTCCAGTCTACATCTTTCGTAGCTTCTCTGACTTTGTCGCTGATGATGGGATTACCCGAAACTAGTACGACTATACATAAATAAAAGTAAGTTAGAAGTTTCTATGGTTTTTATGATTTTTATTTGATCATTAATCTTGTAACATGGATCTTTGTAATTTGACACAATTGGTTGTTTATCAATCAATTACGAGGATAACAATGTCAAAAAGTGTCGTCTCCGACATATCGACATGACATTAGCCAGGAATTAACGAATTTTAAGACCGAATTTTCTCTAAATTGTAGGATTGAACAAAACGCTATACAGCACACGTGAGAAACCAATATTTTCCACTCACTTGTATGTCTTTGTGAGCCTACGGCTCGTGTGGAAATCTGACATACGCGTGAGTGAAAAACCTTAGTTTTCTCACTTGTACTGTAATATACTATTTCATTTGCCTATTAAACCGTGTAAAATATTCAAAGGCTTGTAGCTCTTTAACCAAAATGAATCGGACCCATATTCATATAACATTTTTTCCTTAGAATCGCATCACCTTTTACCTGCAAAGTTTGTCATAGAGCTAATGAATCACCCTGTATTATTTTTATGATATTGTATCTGGAAGTCTAAATATTGCTTCTGGAAGATTAAATGTTGCTTTGGGAATACTAACCACTGCTTGCAAAAGTCTAAACACTACTGTCTAGAAGACTACCTGCTGCATTTTCTAAAATTGCTCAAAATGCCCCCTTTACGTTAAAAAACATGTATCTGACACATTTTAATTTTTTGGAGCTATTGATCATAATTAAACTGGCTATTTGGCTTCGTCGTCTTTTAGTTCCGGGTTGTATTCCTAAAGGCAGAAATTTGCTGATTACTATATGTGACCTGATCTACGAAAATCAGGCTTAGGTGTGAAAAAATCATTTTTCAATTTTGGCAATTTGGATAAAGTAAAATATCCTCTTTCGAATGGCGCAAACCGGAAGTTTCTAATTGGTAGAGAAGTCGTTAAAAATGTACAAAAAGAAGAGCAGAAATGATTAAAATTGAAAATTTAGTTTTTTCGATGCCACCTTTTTCTTTGATGATGAAGCCTTCACTGTTTCTTCGGCCTTAGTTGTTTTTTTTTAATGCTAACTTCCTTTTTGGGAATAGAGCCATAGAATCTTCCTCGTCATTACCTTTTGCCTTTCGTTTCTTCGATACCGAATTTTTATTTGGCAAAGGAGCCGCAGAATTATCCTCTCCATCAACTTCGGACTTTTGTTTCTTTGATATCAACCTTTTTGATATCAACTTCTTTTGATATCAACTGTGACTAAACTGCAATGATTTTAGTATATATATCATTGACGTTCTAAAGTTAAACCAATAAACTGACGACTTCGTTTCGTTCAATGGTAATTTCATAAATCGGTAATCTTTAAATTTTGGGAGTCGGTCAGGTAGAGGCAGAGCTAACAGATTCAATGAATTTTACAGCCTTTTAAATTTCAGCCGGTTTAAATGATTTTGAATTCGTACTTAGTTTATTTGCTAGGCCATGTTCTCGCACTGTTACACCATTTTTATGATAATAAGTTACCAAGTGTTCGTAACGTTCGTTTCCGCACGTGTGTATAAAAAGGAAAAGTGCATTTTCAGCATCCTTCTATCTTCCGCTTAGCAATTTCTGAATAAACACCTTGGAATTCTTCGTTATACCTTATTCCAGCTTCGATATTACTTAATATCACTAAATCAAGTTTGTTTTTGGATAGCTCTAAACAATTGGTTCTACTACTAACAATCCGATCTCGAGGTATTAGTATATCGCATTTCTTAATACAACCATCGGCAGAGAGAAATTTTGCTATCAGCTATTCTTCTTCTAAATAGGCCATAGATAAGTCCATTTTAACGAAACTTTCCTTTGTATCATCTCTTTGGAATCATCTCTCGGGATACAGGGAGAAGCGAATAACTAAAGCAAAACTTATAAAATGACTTGTTTATCTTTAACAACTGTTTTCGTAGACCAGGTCACATATATTGGTGGTTAGAGACTAAATGTTACGTTTGGAGGATTACATACTGCATTCTGAAATCTAGATACTGTTTGCAAGAGATTAACGATTATCAAAGTGGAATAGATAAGGTTTTGGAAGACTAGAATCTGCTTCTAGAAAACCAGGAATTTCTTGCAGAAACTACATGGTGTTAGCAGCAGACTAGATACCACCAACAGACTACCTAGTTGGCAGAAAGTAGTAACTGCTTTGGGAAGATTAAAAACTGCTTGTAGAGCATGGAAAAAGATACACATACTGCAATTGGAGTAAAACTAAAAATAACACTAGGCCTAGAAGGGGAAGGTTTAAGGTTTCTTTATTTGGAATTAGGTGACTGTTTTGGATTGTGAACGTGATATTGAAAGTGTATGTGACAAGATGAAAGGCAAATATTGTCGTTAAGAAGAAATTTCAAAAAGAATTTGATAGTATTATTGATAGATTTGCAGCTAAACGTGTTGCTACTAAACGTCAATATGAAGGAATACGAATGTTATTGAAACTGGGAATAATATACTTTCTTCATAAAATAAAGTGATGAGGTGAAATGGACATTACAGAAAGAGGTGCAAATATACAATTCCAGTTACTTCTAAATCACACTGGACAGCGATGTTTAAACAGCAAATTTGTTGACTAAACATTTCAGCTCCAACGCTTCGCCCGCAAGCGACCTCGGAGATTTAAGACAAAATCAATTTTTTGTAGATTTTGTATTTTGATAAGGTTGCTTATTCTAATCTCCATAAAGCAACGTATGGTGTGGTTTGTAACAGATGTCTCATCTTGTTTCTGAGTTACACTTGTTGCTTTGGTTGTAATACAAGCAATTTTTGTACTATTTTTGAGCTTTAATCAACTCTGTCTTTTCTGAAGCTGAGAATCTTTTCAATTTCATGCAGTTCATGCGTGCAACTTATTCTTATAGTTAACTACTTTTGCTTGCATTGGACTGTTTTGCTTCTTTTATTGAACGATTTAATTTGATTTAAATTTTGAAAGTTTTGTATTTTATGTATTTGTATTCAACAACAATTTCAACGATTTGTTCGTCTCATAGTCCGTAGTGATATTTTCTAACAAGCATTGTTCCTATAATTGGTTCCAAGATTCCGTTGGAATTTCCAAGATCAATGTAGCTTCGAGATAAATTAGCTCGTCTGTTGTATCATGTAATTGCTTAATCTCTTCCCCATTTTCAGCTGTAACTGCCAGAAAATCCAATAAATTTTGCTAGAATAAATCAGTTTTTTAAAACAATCTCACGAATAATATTTCGCTCGTGACATAAACTTAACCTTCGTGAATAATAGCCCTCATTATATGCTACTATAATTTTTTTTAATATCATTCTTTGTCCGTTTGTTTGCAGGATGTTGGGAGGAGTCGCAGGACGTCACATGTCCAACAGGAGAAGAGGTTCTTCGCCCGCAATCCGAATCGAAGACCTCCCCGCGAGTCGATATGCACGACGAAGAAGAGCTGTTACCACTTCGGACCATAAATCATGTGCCCTTATACAAACAAGACTTAAATTGGGTGATATCATGTAAGTTTAAGAATCTCTTTTGTGTGTTGAATTGAATGAAATTGGAATGGGAATAATAGAGGTAATCTTCTTTCGCGATTCGCTCGCTGTTATCTCCTCAATTTAGAGGGGATTCGTTTCTCTTACGCAAATTAAGGTCGAGTATTATCCCAAGAATATCATAACGATATCTCCTTTAAAAAATACGAATAAATACGATTTAATACATGGTTAAGCAAAGCATTACACGAAATTGCATTTTCCCCCGTAAAATCGTGCACGAGAAACCTAAAGAATTATGGGCCACTTATGGCATATATAGAGGAATAAAACTTCGCTATTTATATGATTTTATGGCCCTTTTTTACAGTTTTCGCCGTATTATTTTTAACATAAAAATCCCCCACGAAAATTGTGCCGCCATCTCTTAACACTACATCAAAATAACCCTGAAAATTACAGGTTTGGTTCAAATCTGTAGCGCTTTTACCTGAAACCGTTAGATGGCGCTTTTAACTGAAACCGTTAGATGGCGCTTTTAACTGAAACCGTTAGATGGCGCTTTCACTTAAACAGTTAGATGGCGCTAAGGTTCTATCTCAAACCTTAAAAAACTCAATATCCTAAAAAAATGATTTAATTAATTCCTTTTTTTATTTAGTAATAACTTTAAAATTAAAATTAATTTTAAATCTTTTTTTGGTTTATTTCTTGGAAATGATGGGAATTAAAAATTTCTAAGAATTAGTTGTTGGGATTTCCCGTTAGGTGGGGGTGATTGTTACCGGGAAATGATACGTTGCGGGGGTGGAAAATGAAAGGATCGATTAAAATAGGCGAAGTAAACGTGGAGATTTCTGAAAATTACGTTTTCGGGAAAGCAGGGCCGTTTTGTCGGTGGAAAATCGTCGCAGGATTTGGATACGCGTGCGCGAGGTCTTTTTTCAACGCTTTCACCGAACACATGAATGAGTTGTGGAATGTTTGCCTCGTCGTTTTCTTTCCTCGAGACGCGATGTCGAATTCTGCGCACGCTCGTCGTGTTTCTGCTGATTTTCGACTATCTCCATAGGCGTGGAAATTCGGTTATGTGATAGGGGGTTATTTTTCTGAAACAGTCAATTTATCTTTATATGATGTGATGTAAAAACTACGACATAATGTTATTGAAATTGATGAATTTCAATAATATGAATGAGAAATAAAGTGAATTTTCAAAGAATCTTATCAGACGTGTTTTTTATTATAATTATATGATATATATGATAAATTGTAACTAAGAGATTCTAGATTATAGTATGATATAGATATTGTAAGATAATATCGAAATTTTCAAGAAAAGGTTGTTGAAAAGGAAATTGTGAAATTTATAAATGAAAAATAAAGTAAATTTTCAAAGAAATCATATCGGGCGTCTTTTTAATAATAATGGTATGATGTGTACGTTATGTATTGTAACTGAGAGATTCTAATTTATGATTCGACATAGAAATTATAAGATAATATTATCGAAATTTCCATGAAAAGATTGTTGAAGAAGAAATAGTCAAATTTATGCATAAAGAATACAGTAAATTTTCAAAAAATATCATATCAGGCGTCTTTCTAATGATAATGATGTTGTATGTATGTTGAGTTGTAGATGAGGGATTCTAGTATATGCATTGATATGGAAACTATAAGATAATATAATCGGAATTTCCAAACAAGATTGTTAAAGAAGAAATTGACAAATTTATGCATAAAGAATGAAGCAAATTTTCAAAAAAAATCATATCAGGCGTCTAATTATAATATTCTAATGATAATGATGTTGTATGTATGTTGAATGGTAGATGAGGGATTCTAGTTTATGCTTTGACATAGAAATTATAAGATAATATTGAAATTTCCATGAAAAGATTGTTGAAGAAGAAATTGTCAAATTTATAAATCAAAAATAAAGTGAATTTTCAATAAAATCATATCAGGCGACTTTGTAATGATAATGATATGGTATGTATGTTAAATTGCAGATGAGAGATATTAGTTTATTATATGACATAGAAATTATACAATGATATAATCGAAATTTCCAAGAAAAGATTGTTGAAGAAGAAATTGTCAAATTTCTAAATCAAAAACAAAGTGAATTTTCAATAAAATCATATCAGGCGACTTTGTAATGATAATGATATGGTATGTATGTTAAATTGCAGATGAGAGATATTAGATTATTATATGACATAGAAATTATACAATGATATAATCGAAATTTCCAAGAAAAGATTGTTGAAGAAGAAATTGTCAAATTTCTAAATCAAAAACAAAGTGAATTTTCAATAAAATCATATCAGGCGACTTTGTAATGATAATGATATGGTATGCATGTTAAATTGCTGATGAGAGATATTGGTTTATTATATGACATAGAAATTATACAATGATATAATCGAAATTTCCAAGAAAAGATTGTTGAAGAAGAAATTGTCAAATTTTTAAATCAAAAACAAAGTGAATTTTCAATAAAATCATATCAGGCGACTTTGTAATGATAATGATATGGTATGTATGTTAAATTGCAGATGAGAGATATTAGATTATTATATGACATAGAAATTATACAATGATATAATCGAAATTTCCAAGAAAAGATTGTTGAAGAAGAAATTGTCAAATTTCTAAATCAAAAACAAAGTGAATTTTCAATAAAATCATATCAGGCGACTTTGTAATGATAATGATATGGTATGCATGTTAAATTGCTGATGAGAGATATTGGTTTATTATATGACATAGAAATTATACAATGATATAATCGAAATTTCCAAGAAAAGATTGTTGAAGAAGAAATTGTCAAATTTTTAAATCAAAAACAAAGTGAATTTTCAATAAAATCATATCAGGCGACTTTGTAATGATAATGATATGGTATGTATGTTAAATTGCTGATGAGAGATATTAATTTATTATATGACATAGAAATTATACAATGATATAATCGAAATTTCCAAGAAAAGATTGTTGAAGAAGAAATTGTCAAATTTATAAATCAAAAACAAAGTGAATTTTGAATAAAATCATATTAGGCGTCTTTGTAATGATAATGATATGGTATGTATGTTAAATTGCAGATGAGAGATATTAGATTATTATATGACATAGAAATTATACAATGATATAATCGAAATTTCCAAGAAAAGATTGTTGAAGAAGAAATTGTCAAATTTCTAAATCAAAAACAAAGTGAATTTTTAATAAAATCATATCAGGCGACTTTGTAATGATAATGATATGGTATGTATGTTAAATTACAGATGAGAGATATTAGTTTATTATATGACATAGAAATTATACAATGATATAATCGAAATTTCCAAGAAAAGATTGTTGAAAAAGCAATTGTGAAATTTATAAATCAAAAATAAATTTTCAAAAAAATCATATCAGGAACCTTTCTAATGATAATGATATGGATATGTATGCTAAATTGTAGATGAGAGGTTCTAGTTTATGATATGATATAAAAGTTGTAAGATAATATTATCGAAATTTCAAGAAAGAAATTGCTGAAGAAGAGATTGTCAAATTTATAAATCAAAAATTTAATTAATTTAATTTAAAATCATTTTCCTTCCAAATTAATAAATATACAACAAGAACTTATACAAATAAAATAAACTACATTCTTTTAGCTTGAATTTGATGTATGATACATGATTCCAATGATATTTATTTATGAGATATCCATAATTTCGTATTATAAGATTTTTGCAATTTTATTTTTGTTGTTTTAATTAACTTAATTTTTTTTAAAATAAAGTAATGAGTTTGGAACAAAACTTTATAAAAATAAAATAAAGTACGCACTTTATTTATTAAAACGATATATCAATTATGATTCTATTCTCATAATTACGTGATATATCAAATACGATTTTGAAAAAAATAATTAAGTTAATTTAATCAAGCTCAAAGTCATTTTTCTTCTAAATTAATAAAAATATAACAAATATTTGTACACATAAAATGAACTGCATTCTTTTAGCTTGAATTTGATGTATGATACATGATTCTAATGATATTTATTTATGAGATATCGATAACTTCGTATTATAAGATTTTTGCAACTTTATTTTGTTGTTTTAATTAACTTAAATTTTTTTCAAATAAAGTAATGAGTTTAACCCTCCGTCTGTCGGGTGTGGTCTACGAGTCCACGACAAAACGATTATGTGAAATATTTTTTAAATTATTTTGCTCAAAACTTCTACGGTCACAGTACCTTTCCAGTATCTGAATATCAACTGTTTTCTCTATAAAAAACTGATTTTCAAAATTCCAAATAGTCGCTACATAACATTTTGTCCTGACAGACCCATCCCGATCAAATGTGTAACAAAATTCGCAGATGTAATCTGTAAGAATCGTATTCCAGTTGGAACTCTACGCGTTCTTTTTGTGTTTGTAGGGGTATTACCGAGTTATAAAACTATACCTCGGAGTGATCGCAATATAGTTCGGTAATTCCCTTAATAATTACTATATATACGGTTACCGTATCATTGACACGCCAGTTTACTACTGAACCCCATTTTGAGGCGTTGTGTTATGTGTTATTTATTTTACAAATATAGAGAATAGAAAAGTGCATAAAGAATTATTTATAACTAATATCAAATATCTAGTTAGCAATCTACAAATAGCATACTTACAAATAGGTAAGTAGTATCACACAATTTTCTGATATGATTTGATAAAATAATAAATGATTTATTATTTGATAGCATTGTGATATGGATCCTTATGAACAGAAGAGAGAAATATTACAGAAATTGTATGAAGAAGTTAGCACGGACAGTGAAATAGAAGAGTCTGATGATAGTTTGATATCAGATCCAGATTTTGTAAGTATCAGTGATCATGATACAGAAACCGAGCAGGAAAACGTAAATGAAGATGCAGATATTATGCATCAGGATGACGGCGAGGATGATGAAGATGAACAACCCGTGATTCGTGATAGATGCTCGTATTTTTTTGGTAAAGATGGAACTAAATAGAAAAAGGTTGTCCCACCTAGAAATATTAGAACTCGCAACGAAAACATAGTGTCTCACCTGCCGGGGGTCATCGGTGAAGCACGTGACGCATTATCTCCCATTCAATGCTGGATATACATGATTGGAAACTGCATTGATATTGTAGTTGAAAGCACTAATTTATTTATTGATAAAATTTCTGTTAAATACCAAGATAAGACTGAGTGTAGACCTACCGACTCTGTAGAAATCCAAGCGCTGATGGATTTGCTTTATTTAGCTGGGCTCCATCATGGATCAAGGATACATCTAGCAGAGTATTGGTCATCAGACGGTATGGGATATGAGATATTTCCTGCTACAATGGCAAAACGGAGCTTCATCTTCTTATTGAAATGCATTCGCTTAGACGATACCACAACTAGAGGTCAAAGAAAAGAAATGGACAAACTAGCAGCAGTTCGTACTACTGTTGACAAGTTCAACGACAATTGTAAGAAAACTTATTCTGTGGGCGAGTATGTAACATTAGATGCAATGCTGCTCGCCTTTAGGGGTAGGTGCAGTTTCCGAATGTACATTCCAAGTAAACCAAACAAATACGGGTTGAAAGTCTTCGCCGTTGTTGAAGTCAAAACATTTTTCACTTCACACATAGAAATTTACGCTGGTGTTCAACCCAATGGTCCATATAAAACTGACAATTCTACCGCTGCAGTAACTGAAACAATGTGTTCACATTTACTAGGATCAGGAAGAAATGTTACAAAAGATCGTTGGTTCACAGGATATTCAATTGTAAAGAAACTGCTAAGAGAGTACCGCCTTACTGTGGTTGGTACAATTAGAGCTAATAGAAGAGAACTAACTTTTGAAATAACACAAGTTAAAAACAGGAAAGTATATTTTTCGTTATTTGCATTTAGTAATGATATGACTGCAGTTTCATATATACCCGAAAAAGGAAAGAATGTGCTTGTAGTTTCAACAATGCACCGAGACGATCATATCGATGAAGCTACCGGTGATGGGAAAAAGCCCGAAATAATTACTTTCTGTAATAGCACAAAAAGTGGAGTAGATGTTGTTGATCGAATGATCACATCATACAATGTTGCAAGAAATACAAAGCGTTGGCCAATGGTAATTTTCTATAACCTCCTCAATACAGCAGCAATTAACGCTTTTGTTATCTACAAAGGCACCATACCAGATGGTGAATTTGCTAAAACTCGCAGACTGTTTCAAAAAAATCTTGGTATGGAGTTAGTCAAAAATAACATGCGAAGAATAAGCACTTGACCAAAAGTGTGCGTACTTCTGCCTTGAGGCTCTCAGGTATTGAAGAGGAGATTAATCCAGAGCCACAACCAGGGAAAAGAGGAAACTGTAAATATTGCAAAAGACGGAAAACTCGTTTTTTTTGCAAAATTTGTAAATGTTGGTTGTGCATGGAGTACATAACAGCGTGCTGCAACGATTGTTTGGGAAATATGGTGACCACAGTTTGAAGCCCTCCAGTTTGTGCATAGAATATTATTCTTTAGTTAAGACATTTTTTTTATAACACTTTATACATTTTTAAATAAATATTATTATAGATCGATTTTCTTTTCCTTTATTTAGGCGTTGTTTCCAAATTTTGAAAAATATGTGATTAAATTGTAAGCATTTTCTTGAAATCAAATTAACATAAAACGTGAGTTTGGAATTGGCCCTGTCTATTTTGGACTCCACAGACCACAACCGATCGAAAGTGTTAAGAAAGTGCGCCCGATAGACGGAGGGTTAAAACAAAACTTTATAAAAATAAAATAATGTACGGAAATTAAGCTTGAGAATAATATATTATTTATTATTCTATTATCTATATTACATGAGATATAAATTGTGAGTTAAAAAAAATAAATTTAATCAAATTTAAAATTATTTTCTTTCCAATGTCAGCAATGGAATGTAACATGAAATGTTACTGTAAAATTACTTGTAAAATTTCTCAAGTACTTTGGGTAACGGCTAAAAGCGTTCAAATCTTAGGCCAGGCGCGCACATGCGATTTTCATGTGATTATTTGTCGCAGCGACATAAAAGTAGTAGTCGCAAAAAATTTGTATGGTCGCGCATTTGCGACTGATTAATCGTGACTAGAGCCTAGTATCAACATGGACTTCATAGAAACCGCTTGTATAGTGGCTCTGTTATTACGAAAGAAATTAAGAAAGCAACGGAAAAGAAAATTTTGGGTGCATCCAATTTTATCTGACAGAGAACATCGGGGTCAATTTTACATTCTTCATGAAGATTTAAGAAAGCATCCTCGTAAATTCTTTAACTATTACAGAATGAGTGAAAAATCTTTTCTTGAATTATTAAAAATAATAGGACCGAAAATATCGTACCAAAATAGTAAATGGAGAAAATGTATACCACCTGAGGAATGTCTTGCAGTAACAATAAGGTAAGAAGGTACTTACCAGCTTTTGTTTTGTGTCGTCGTTCTGCCAAATTAACTAGATATTTTCTGCAAACTACTATTAGACTAGATATATAGAAGTAGATATTAAAAATAAGGTTAAATAATAAATATATGTTCTATTTGTTTAATTTAATTAATTTATTGATTTGACAAGTCAAAATATGCATTGTCACCATCAGAAAAAATGGTTGCTGATGGTGTGGACTGTGCAGAGTTGACCGTTGATGTCGATGGCGCGGAGTAAATACTTTCATTGCCTCCTTGTTGCTGTTGTTGAAAATTTGATCTTGGAAATTGCACTTGGTCTACCGGACGGTTAGGATAAAGATGAGAATAAGATTGTTGCATTGAACTGTAAAAAACTGGAGGATTTCCGACGTTTTTTGCATTTTTCATGATATTTAAGATTTCAATTTTCGCATCATGTTTTTGGTCATCAGTTAATTTTTTGAACATTGGAACAAGCATAAGTGAAAAATTTTTATCTTCGTCGATTGTTTCACATTGCTTATCCTCCAATATTTTCAGTAACTTTTCTTCATATGGAATTGTTTTAAGCACAGTTTTTCTTGCAGCCCTTTTTTTAGATATGGATGTACTTTCCGAATTTTCTGTATTGGTTGCTAAAGAAGGAGAAGATATCATTTCTTGATTTTCTTGATCAATCTCAATTGATTGAGAAGGTCCGGTGTTGCTGGTAGTTGGTCTATCTTTCATTATTGGGAAAAGGAATTGCAATTGGTCGAAATAAATATATCTTCTTTTTTTTTGCTGTTTGCCCAGACACTGCTTTACGCTGGGCTGCTAATTCCTTAGCGAAACAATCTTTTAAATTTTTCCATTTTTTTTTTAATAATTTTTCCTGCAATAAAAAACAGTTATTATTTATTTTTCAGATACCTTGTTACCGGCAATAGTTTCAATTCTTTACACTTTGAATTTTTACTTGGGGCTACCACGATAAGGGAAATTGTTGAAGACACGTGTAACCAATTATGGAACTATTTACAGCCTTTATACATGCCAAAAAAGTCTGAAGAAGATTGGATAAATATTGCCAAAGAGTTTTACGATAGGACAAATTTTCCGAACTGTATCGGTGCAGTCTCGACGGCAAGCACATTAGATTACAGAAACCAAATAATACTGGTTCCGAATTTTATAATTATAAAAACTTTTATTCGACTATTCTTTTGGGTATAGTAGACGTAAGCGATTCCAGTGCTTTTAAGAATTCGAATTTTGGTCAAAGATTACATAATAACCAATTAAATGTTCCTACTCCACAAAAATTACCAAACAACGAGATGGGAGAACCCATACCTTTCATGATAGTAGGAGACGAAGCATTCGCGTTATCACAAAATGTTTTACGGCCTTATCCTCGAAGAAACTTAACAATGAAACAAAGAGTCTTTAATTATAGACTGACTCGTGCACGGCGTATGGTAGAGTGTACCTTTGGTATTTTAGCGAACAAATGGCGTATTTTGCATCGATCATTAGACGTGCGAGTCGGATTTGCCGACCTTATCATTAAAACATGTTGCATTCTACATAACTTCGTGCGAATGAAAGACGGTGTGCAAATGGAGGACGAATTTTATGAGTGTTTATTACAGAGCTGTCCTCCAGCTGGAATAAGACCTAACAGAGTTGATCTTAATATAAGAGACTATATGGCAAATTACTTTACATCCCCCGAAGGTTCAGTTCCGTGGCAATATGATAAAATTTAAATACTTATCTGCACAACATTTATTACATAAGATTATTAAAAACTATTAAATAAAAACAATATCACGTACCTCTCTTGTGTTTTTCTTCGGCCGATAACTTGTTCCAAGTGGATATAACTTTGCTATACACTTCTCCCCACAATTTTTCCTTTAAATTTCGGTCACTATACTCTTTCAAATGTTTGTTGTAAAGAGCTGGTCATTTCTCTACCTCGATAATAATAGTTTCTGTGTCTAAGACACTAAATGTCAAGTCATTGTCACTATTATCAGACACTTCTGAAGATTCAGCCATTTTTAATAAATTTCTTGTAATAATTATCCTATACACCAACTTCGACCTGTGCTGCGACTACGACTGAACAGTCGCATGTGCGTGCATGTTCATTCTTGTTCATGTGATACATTTAAAGACGCGACAATCGCGTCGTTACAAAAATGGAGCAGGTTACATCTTTTTAATCGCTGCTATTATTTAGTCGCATATGCGCGCATTTGTATTTAATGCTATGTGTGTTATTTTTGCGACCAAACAGTCGCGCGACAGAACGCGCCTGGCCTTAGGCCCGTTCCTACCAAATCGTTGACATCTATTAGATAAGCTGACTATAAGATAACGCTAAACTAACAGTTTACGGACTCGGTCTTACTACCACTTCAACTTATCTCATAAGTAGGATATCCTTAAGATATCTAAAGAATCTAGTGATTTTATTTGGGGTGATTTTTTAAGTTGGTGACCATACAGTCAAAAGGCCTAATATTCTAACATCGAACATCATCATAAATCGAGCGTTTATTATCTTTGTCATTCTTCTTATTTTGTGTACCGTTCGAACATAGAAAACGGAAAACGATAAGAAAAAAGAACTGCGAATTATTCCAAACAGGAAATGGAAATATTGATCGATTTAATAATAAAAATAAAAAAAAATATGTTATAGAAAATAAAAGAAGTGTCGCGTCATGGATGGCGGTTTAATAGCTTCCTCTATTTCATGGAGAATGAAAAGTCTCATTGGAAATACGAAATCTTTTCATGAATTCCCCATCTGAATGTTTATTTAGATGATTTAATCGTCTTCGTATTATTGTTTCACTTCGTATAGGAAATAATTAGTGGTGTGCGATACAGCATGAAGCGTATTGATATTCTATACACACATTGTATCGATATATCGGAAATATACATATATCGATATTGTATCGACAATTAATAAAAAGAAACTATGAAGAACATAAAAGTTAAAAAAATTATTTATACTTTAGTTGAATTTAAGTCTAAATTGTATAATTGTTTTTGTATCGATATATCGATGTTTTCTTCATATCGATATCGATATTTTCTTTGTATTAATGGACTAATGTGGCGATATATCGATATTACAGTGATGTGCGTATCGGCCATTCGACATGCAGCCCTAGAAATAATTCATTTATGTCCTCGAAAATATTTTCTTTATCACCAGCATCCATAAAATTATCCATTTTTATAATATTTTACTGAAAAACCACGCGTACCGTTACACCAACGAGCAATTTGTAAGGTTAAGTTTCTTCTTTTATCTTTTATCTTTTTTTTTTATTATAGAGGGGATTAGGAAATCTGTAAACAGCCACGGTACTAGCTTCAGAGAATATTAATAATAAACAATTTATTATTCTTCAATGTTATTTTCCACAACATTCTCCAAGTTCTCATCTTAACCATTTCCAACTCCTTCTAGGAGTCTTTTATGGCTTTCCTTTACTTTCATTATTTTCATTTTTTTTCTATGTTCCACAATTCTTCAGTTTCTAACATCACTTTCACTATGTTTTCTCGATTTAATAATCGACCACATTTCCTTTCACAAATATGCCTTTCACCACTAAACTTTTCACAAACAAATAATGTATGTTCCACTGTGTCTATACTATCACAGAACCAACACACCTCACATTCCGACTTTTTTATTTTAAAAAGATACTTTTTAAAAACTCCATGACCCGACAAAACCTAAGATAAGTAGAAATCTACCTCGCCCCACTTCCTATCAAGCCATGGTTCTATTTCCGGGATAAGGATTCTTGTTCATCCCTCATATAGATCCCATCTTTCCTGCCAGGCCTTCAATAAACTTACTCTACATTCACGTTTTGCTTCTTTACCTTTCCTATATAACGCTGTTCTTTCTTCAGCAAGTAAATCCAGCGGAGGCATACCAGCAATAACCTGAATCCCTTCAGCAGAAACCGTTCGATATGCGAAACAAATTCCTATTGCAAGTTTTCGATTCACTCTAGTCAACATATCACGATACCTTTTAAATTTAAGGGCTCTTTGCCAAATAGGTGCTGCGTAAAGTACAACTGACGTCACTGTCGATGCAAGAAGTTTCCTACTTCTTGATCTTGGTCCACCTAAGTTCGGCATCAACCTTAAAAGTAAATTACTCATGAATGTTGCCTTACTTGATACCTCTCCAATATGTTTCGTCATGGTCATGTCTTTATTGATAAACACTCCTGGATACTTGACCCTTTCAGCACTTTCAATTACAGACCCATTTACTTCAAGGTTAAGAGATCTTATCTTTCTTCTCCCTTGAAGTAAAACCAATTCTGTTTTCTGTGCAGCTATGTCAAGACCCATCTCCTCCAGTTTATCAATAATCTGTTGAACCGCATACGACGCCTTGTCTTGCAGTTCACTCTCATCCCGACCAATGACCAACAATGCCAGATCATCAGCATAACCAATGATCTCTACTTCGGCCTCCAATTCCACTCTTAGAATTCTATCATAATATAGATTCCATAAAAGTGGACCTAATAGAGATCCTTGAGGCACTCCACAAGATATGTCGTAAACTTTCCCATTCGGAGCTATGATGTTTCTCTCCGACAAGTAACTTCTTAACATTTCTACCAGATAGAGACTTATATTTCCACTAACTAAGGATCCGATTATTTCCTTCCACGGTGCAGAATTAAAAGCATTTTTGATGTCCAAAAGTACTAAGGCACAGAATTTTCTATTCTTTAATGCCTCTTCCTTTATCTTATCAATGCTTTTCTACACTTTTTCAATCGCTTGTACAGTGGATCTTCCCTTCCTAAATCTATATTGGTTTTCATGTAGAAGGTTATTCTCCTCCGCTTCTACAAGCAATCGCATTCTCACTAATCCTTACAAAAGTTTCCCCGTCGTATCCAATAGACAGAGAGGTCTATACGCCAAAGGTTGTCCTGCTTTCTTCGGCTTCTCAATAAGTACAAGTCTTGCACATTTCCAGATCTTCGGAAATATACCTTTAGACACACAGTCATTGTATACCTCTAAAAAATCCTTTGAATACTTCGATGCCAACAATCCAACTATTTCAGATGGAATGGTATCCGGTCCCGGGGCTTTCTTTTTCCTTAAATTACTTAACGCCACTGAGAGTTCCTTCACTGTAAAGGGAATTGAGTTTAGTGGACCACCATTAGCCTCCCATGTAAAAGCTTCATGTTTAGGAAACAGTTTACTGACTTGTTCTTTCACCGTCTTATCCTCAATACCATTTCTGTTTTTCAGTTTCAATCTTTTGGTAATTATTTGGTATGCTTATCCCCAGACATCTTCTTCAAGATCTGAACATAGTTGGTTCCATTTATCTTTCTTACTCTTTCCAATAAGTTTTTTTAGTTCTTTTCTTTTGTTTTTAAGTTGTAACTTAAAATTTTCAATTAATTCCAAATCAAAAATAGCCCTCCCTCTACTTCGTGTTAAGCTTCTTCTTATTCTATTGCATTCTTTTCTTTTTTCTGCAATTTCGTCGTTCCACCAGTATACTGGTTTGTGGCTAAAATTTCTGCCATTTTTCTTAACACAATACTTATTACAAACTCTCTGTATATTTTTGATTAAATTTTCTGGTGTTCTCGCTTCATCCTTATCAAAGAATGGAGTTTCGTCTTTCATCATTTTCTCCAAATTCTTTTCAGAAGCTACCCACCTGCCAAAATTAATTTCACTTTCACTTCTAACACGCTCACCTATTCCTTCTACCTAAGTTGATCGAAGCAGCCGTAAAATCCACTAAGGATTCTCCAGCTGGTCCAGAAAATGTCGGAATGTTGCCTTGGTTTAGAACGATTAGATTATTTGAAGCCAACCATAGTTCTAGTATTTCTTCTCTAATCTATGAGATACCGACTTAACCCGAACCGAATTCACTGGTTATGGTTAACACAAAAGTTATCTTTCCGGTAACGTTCACTGTGAGATAAATGCAGTGGTAGTAATCGACTTTTACGTTATCTTTTAGATAGCGCTAACTACAACTTTAACTATGAGTGGTAGTAACGGACCTTAGTCTGTTTAAATTGTTAAGATTGGTTACAAATAGATGTGATGATATCACATGTTCGTGTTGTATGAAACACAATGATTGTGATTCTGATGATTTAAAAGTGATTCTTGTTCAAGGTTTTCTTTTGCTAAAAATTTACGATTTTTGACATTAAACGATATTTATAAAAGAGTTAATGATTTTGAAATGTATTAAATGGAATTAGTGATAATTTCGTGAAACGAATGATACGCCACTGGCGAAAAGATATCAGTTTGAGGGGACGAACCAGTTTTCACGCGTTCCTCGAGTATAATCGAAATTTTCCGAGGTTTCCCGAACGCGTTTTCCAACCCCAGCAGGAGACGGCAGTGCAATCGGGCGCGGACCGAGAATAGGGCAGATTAGCAAAGGAGCCGGCGTCGCTGTCGCTGTCGCTGTCGCGGCCACTCGCTAGAAATAGTTACCGAGAAAGACGAGAAACGGAAATCGGGGTAGTGACGGATATCCGGGGATGTGTCTTCGGGGGCGCCGCTAGCTAAAGGGGCCGGGAGCGAGTCCCGCCGCGTAGGATGAGGACGCGCCGCGGCCGCCGCAGGACCATCCGCAGGACGACCACCCGCAACCACACCGAAACCGGACCAAACCACCGCAACCAGTAGACGCAACATGGACGTATGCTGCCGTGAAACTTCACCGAAGATTCAGGTTAGTTCTTAATCACAAAATGTCCGTACATTGATCCTGCGAAGCGAAGTTTCGCTGACCCATATTATGGTTCACCCAGGATCGCGGTCGACCTAGAAAAAAATAAACCACCCCCTTTCTCCTTTTTATCCCTTTTTCTTTTTTTTTTGATACTACCAACGAGACGTTTTCAAACGCCCTTAGGCTGCGTTACAAAGATTCCTTTAACTTCTCCTTCACTTATCCTCAAAACTCATCCTCAAAACTCATCCTCAAATCTACTCTTAAAAGAAAAAAAAAAGAAAATCGTTTCTATTCAAACTTTTATCCTCAAAAATTATTTTTATAAACCAATTTTATCAACACTTTTTTTGGGTTATCTAGGATATTATCGCCTATTATTGAACACTTACAGCCTCGAGCTGTAAGCTTTTCGATGTCATCAAATCAATAGATTCTCGATAATTTCGTATGTTTCAACCGGGAAGCACGTGTAGTGCAGGCACCGGGAAGCCCGACAGTTTTGCGCTGATCCAATTTATAAAGGCCCGTTTCAACGCAAGGTCGTATTCTTAAACTAGGTCTCGATGATTGGCCCTAATTAAAATAATAAAAAATACATACAACATTCTCACCCCCAACATTCAAATTCAACTCAATAACTCCAAATATAATAAGAAATTTTATGGGGATGTTTGTTTTTGTGTTTTTCTCCCTCGATTTTTATTTGTTTTCGAGTTGGGGGGAAAAACAAGTCGAGTTTTCTGGGCCAAATTCAAATTCAAAAGGATTCGTTTTTTGGAATTTATTGTTGAGGAATTAATTATTAGGTCTTATTGGTACGTGTGGAGAGAAGTACTGCAGTTAAACCTGCTTATCGATCGTTCCTGCGCTACGTCACACCAAACATGGCCGCGTTGTGACGTCACTTGCATCATTCCTGCTGGCCCAAGAAATCGTGGCGAGTTCTTGCGGCGTCACCGCCACCACGTGTTCCAAATTTCTTAACAAAAAGAAGTCATTTATCAAAAATTGATTAATTATTTGATAAGGATTTCGAATGAATACATTGCCAACTTATAAACTTAAAAGGAACTAAGAAAGATTTAATTAGGTTATTTGATTCTTTAAAAATATTGCTTAAATTTGCAAATTTTAAATATCTCAATTAATAATGAAAATAGAATCATAAATGATATATTATCTTAAAGCATGAAATGCCTACTTTATTTTATTTTCATAAAATTTTGCTCTAAACTCATTATTTTATTAAAGAAAAAAATTTAAATTAATTAAAACAACAAAAATAAAATTGCAAAAATCTTATAATACGAAATTATCGATATCTCATAAATAAATATCATTGGAATCATGCATCATACATCAAATTCACGCTAAAAGAATGTAGTTTATTTTATTTGTACTAATATTTGTTGTATTTTTATTAATTTAGAAGAAAAATGATTTTGAGCTTGATTAAATTTATTTAATTATTTTTTTAAAAATCGTATTTGATATCTCACGTAATAATGAGAATAGAATCATAACTGATATATCGTTTTAATGCATAAAGTGCGTACTTTATTTTATTTTTATAAAGTTTTGTTCTAAACTCATTACTTTATTTGAAAAAAATCTAAGTTAATTAAAACAACAAAAATGAAATTACAAAAAATCGAATAATTCGAAATTATCGATATCTCATAAATAAATATCATTGGAATCATGTATCATACATCAAATTCAAGCTAAAAGAATGTAGTTTATTTTATTTCTACAAATGTTTGTGGTATTTTTATTAATTTAGAAGAAAAATGATTTTGAGCTTGATTAAATTTACTTAATTATTTTTTTAAAACTCGTATTTGATATCTCATATAATAATGAGAATAGAATCATAAATGATATATCATATTAATGCATAAAGTGCGTACTTTATTTTATTTTTATAAAGTTTCGTTCTAAACTCATTATTTTATTTGAAAAAAAGTTAAGTTAATTAAAACAACAAAAATAAAATTGCAAAAATATTATAATACGAAATTATCGATATCTCATAAATAATTATCATTGGAATCATGTATCATACATCAAATTCAAGCTAAAAGAATGTAGTTTAGTTTATTTTTACTAATATTTGTTGTATTTTTATTAATTTAGAAGAAAAATGATTTTGAGCTTGACTAAATTTACTTAATTAATTTTTGAAAAATCGTATTTGATATCTCACGTAATAATGAGAATGGAATCATAAATGATATATCATTTTAATGCATAAAGTGCGTACTTTATTTTATTTTTATAGAGTTTTGTTCTAAACTCATTACTTTATTTGAAAAAAAATTAAGTTAATTAAAACAACAAAAATAAAATTGCAAAAATCTTATAATACGAAATTATCGATATCTCATAAATAAATATCATTGGAATCATGTATCATACATCAAATTCAAGCTAAAAGAATGCAGTTTATTTTATTTTTACTAATATTTGTTGTATTTTTATTAATTTAGAAGAAAAATGATTTTGAGCTTGATTAAATTTACTTAATTATTTTTTTAAAAATCGTATTTGATATCTCACGTAATAATGAGAATAGAATCATAACTGATATATCGTTTTAATGCATAAAGTGCGTACTTTATTTTATTTTTATAAAGTTTTGTTCCAAACTCATTACTTTATTTAAAAAAAAATTAAGTTAATTAAAACAACAAAAATAAAATTGCAAAAATCTTATAATACGAAATTATCGATATCTCATAAATAAATATCATTGGAATCATGCATCATACATCAAATTCACGCTAAAAGAATGTAGTTTATTTTATTTGTACTAATATTTGTTGTATTTTTATTAATTTAGAAGAAAAATGATTTTGAGCTTGATTACATTTATTTAATTATTTTTTTAAAAATCGTATTTGATATCTCACGTAATAATGAGAATAGAATCATAACTGATATATCGTTTTAATGCATAAAGTGCGTACTTTATTTTATTTTTATAAAGTTTTGTTCTAAACTCATTACTTTATTTGAAAAAAATTTAAGTTAATTAAAACAACAAAAATGAAATTACAAAAAATCGAATAATTCGAAATTATCGATATCTCATAAATAAATATCATTGGAATCATGTATCATACATCAAATTCAAGCTAAAAGATGTAATTTATTTTATTTCTACAAATATTTGTTGTATTTTTATTAATTTAAAAGAAAAATGATTTTGAGCTTGATTAAATTTACTTAATTATTTTTTTAAAAATCGTATTTGATATCTCACGTAATAATGAGAATAAAATCATAAATGATATAATATTTTAATGCATACAGTGCGTACTTTATTTTATTTTTATAAAGTTTTGTTCTAAACTCATTACTTTATTTGAAGAAAATCTAAGTTAATTAAAACAACAAAAATGAAATTACAAAAAATCGAATAATTCGAAATCATCGATATCTCATAAATAAATATCATTGGAATCATGTATCATACATCAAATTCAAGCTAAAAGAATGTAGTTTATTTTATTTTTACTAATATTTGTTGTATTTTTATTAATTTAGAAGAAAAATGATTTTGAGCTTGATTAAATTTACTTAATTATTTTTCTAAAAATCCTATTTGATATCTCACGTAATAATGAGATTAGAATCATAAATGATACACCATTTTAATGCATAAAGTGCGTACTTTATTTTATTTTTATAAAGTTTTGTTCTAAACTTATTACTTCATTTGAAAAAAAAAATAAGTTGATTAAAACAACAAAAATAAAATTGCAAAAATCTTATAATACGAAATTATCGATGTCTCATAAATAAATATCATTGGAATCATGTATCATACATCAAATTCAACCTAAAAGAATGTAGTTTATTTTATTTATATAAGTTTTTGTTGTATATTTACTAATTTAGAAGAGAAATGATTTTGAGCTTGATTAAATTTACTTAATTTTCTTTTTTTAAATCATATTTGATATCTCCCGTAATAATGGGAATAGAATCATAAATGATATATCATTTTAATGTATAAAGTGCGTACTTTATTTTATTTTTATAAAGTTTTGTTCTAAACTCATTACTTTATTTGAAAAAAAATTAAGTTAATTAAAACAACAAAAATAAAGTTGCGAAAATCTTGTAATTCGAAATTATGGATATCTCATAACTAAATGTCATTGGAACCATGTATCATACATCAAATTCAAGCTAAAAGAATGTAGTTTATTTTATTTTTACTAATATTTGTTGTATTTTTATTAATTTAGAAGAAAAATGATTTTGAGCTTGACTAAATTTACTTAATTAATTTTTGAAAAATCGTATTTGATATCTCACGTAATAATGAGAATGGAATCATAAATGATATATCATTTTAATGCATAAAGTGCGTACTTTATTTTATTTTTATAAAGTTTTGTTCTAAACTCATTACTTTATTTGAAAAAAATTTAAGTTAATTAAAACAACAAAAATAAAATTGCAAAAATCTTGTAATACGAAATTATCGATATCTCATAAATAAATGTCATTGGAATCATGTATCATACATCAAATTCAAGCTAAAGGAATGTAGCTTATTTTATTTCTACTAATATTTGTTGTATTTTTATTAATTTAGAAGAAAAATGATTTTGAGCTTGACTAAATTTACTTAATTAATTTTTGAAAAATCGTATTTGATATCTCACGTAATAATGAGAATGGAATCATAAATGATATATCATTTTAATGCATAAAGTGCGTACTTTATTTTATTTTTATAAAGTTTTGTTCTAAACTCATTACTTTATTTGAAAAAAATTTAAGTTAATTAAAACAACAAAAATAAAATTGCAAAAATCTTGTAATACGAAATTATCGATATCTCATAAATAAATGTCATTGGAATCATGTATCATACATCAAATTCAAGCTAAAGGAATGTAGCTTATTTTATTTCTACTAATATTTGTTGTATTTTTATTAATTTAGAAGAAAAATGATTTGGAGCTTGATTAAATTTACTTAATTATTTTTTTAAAAATCGTATTTGATATCTCACGTAATAATGAGAATAGAATCATAAATGATATATCATTTTAATGCAAGAAGTGCGTACTTTATTTTATATTCATAAAGTTTTGTTCTAAACTCATCACTTTAATTGAAAAAAATTTAGGTTAATTAAAACAACAAAAATAAAATTGCAAAAATCTTATAATTCGAAATTATCGATATCTCATAAATAAATATCATTGGAATCATGTATCATACATCAAATTCAAGCTAAAGGAATGTAGCTTATTTTATTTCTACTAATATTTGTTGTATTTTTATTAATTTAGAAGAAAAATGATTTGGAGCTTGATTAAATTTACTTAATTATTTTAAAAAAATCCTGTTTGATATCTCATCTAATAATGAGAATAGAATCATAAATGATACATCATTTTAATGCATAAAGTGTGTACATTATTTTATTTTTACAAAGTTCTTTTCTAAACTCATTACTTTATTTGAAAAAAAAAATTAAATTAATTAAAACAACAAAAATAAAATTGCACAAATCTTATAATACGAAATTATCGATATCTCATAAATAAATATCATTGGAATCATGTATCATACATCAAATTCAATCTAAAAGAATGTAGTTTATTTTATTTATATAAATTTTTGTTGTATATTTATTAATTTAGAAGAGAAATGATTTTGAGCTTGAGTAAATTTACTCAATTTTCTTTTTTTAAATCATATTTGATATCTCCCGTATTAATGAGAATAGAATCATAAATGATATATCATTTTAATGCAAGAAGTGCGTACTTTATTTTATATTCATAAAGTTTTGTTCTAAACTCATCACTTTAATTGAAAAAAATTTAGGTTAATTAAAACAACAAAAATAAAATTGCAAACATCTTATAATTCGAAATTATCGATATCTCATAAATAAATATCATTGGAATCATGTATCATACATCAAATTCAAGCTAAAGGAATGTAGCTTATTTTATTTCTACTAATATTTGTTGTATTTTTATTAATTTAGAAGAAAAATGATTTGGAGCTTGATTAAATTTACTTAATTATTTTAAAAAAATCCTGTTTGATATCTCATCTAATAATGAGAATAGAATCATAAATGATACATCATTTTAATGCATAAAGTGTGTACATTATTTTATTTTTACAAAGTTCTTTTCTAAACTCATTACTTTATTTGAAAAAAAAAAATTAAATTAATTAAAACAACAAAAATAAAATTGCACAAATCTTATAATACGAAATTATCGATATCTCATAAATAAATATCATTGGAATCATGTATCATACATCAAATTCAATCTAAAAGAATGTAGTTTATTTTATTTATATAAATTTTTGTTGTATATTTATTAATTTAGAAGAGAAATGATTTTGAGCTTGAGTAAATTTACTCAATTTTCTTTTTTTAAATCATATTTGATATCTCCCGTATTAATGAGAATAGAATCATAAATGATATATCATTTTAATGCATAAAGTGCGTACTTTATTTTATTTTTATAAAGTTTTGTTCTATACTCATTACTTTATTTGAAAAAAATTTAAGTTAAATAAAACAACAAAAATAAAATTGCAAAAATCTTATAATACGAAATTATCGATATCTCATAAATAAATGTCATTGGAATCATGTATCATACATCAAATTCAATCTAAAAAAATGTAGTTTATTTTATTTATATAAATTTTTGTTGTATATTTATTAATTTAGAAGAGAAATGATTTTGAGCTTGATTAAATTTACTTAATTTTCTTTTTTTAAATCATATTTGATATCTCCCGTAATAATGGGAATAGAATCATAAATGATATATCATTTTAATGCATAAAGTGCGTACCTTATTTTATTTTTATAAAGTTTTGTTCTAAACTCATTACTTTATTTAAAAAAAACTTAAGTTAATTAAAACAACAAAAATAAAATTGCAAAAATCTTATAATACGAAATTATCGATATCTCATAAATAAATATCATTGGAATCATGTATCATACATCAAATTCAATCTAAAGGAATGTAGTTTATTTTATTTATACAAATTTTTGTCGTATATTTATTAGTATAGGAGTAAATTATTTTAAAATTAAAAAAGGTGTAAATTGCGAAATTCTAGGTCAGTTAAATTTGTCTATTAGCAACTTGAAAACATAAAAAAAGTAAAATAACTTAATTTGTGATTTTAGCATTATGTTAACCCTTATTGATAACTTTTCCTGAAACTTTCAAACTGTCGCAGTCGTAAAAGCGCCTTTTACAGCTTTAACTTTTCTATTTGCATTTCAACCCCATAAACAAAATTGTTTTATACGTTACAGACGTAATAAAATCGTTATTTATTCCGTTGTAATAGGACGCGAAACATATTAATACGACACGTGACGCAGTCGCGACATTAAATTAGATTGCGTTGTTTCCTTTACAAATTCATGATCACCTTCTGCCTCGACCGAGATTAATTTAAAAAAAATCCTTTTTTATTATCTTTATGATTTTGTTCTTTCCCTTATTTTTTTTTCTTATTCCTTTTTTTGTTTGTTTGTTTTCCGGGGAGGAATTGGTAAAGCGCCAATTCTATATATGGGTCGTTTTAGGAAGCCAAATCCGGATATTCGGGGTATTTTTGTTCGAGTTAATTATTTGACTTTTTTTTGATGTCGCAAGTTCAATAATTGAATTGAAAGGTTCAAAAGGGCCGCTAACGAAAAGCATTCAACCGAGACGCACTCATCTGGCGCGAGGTGCCGCCTCAACACTGCAAGTACTCGGTGCCCTACTTTTCCATATTGTTTATTATGGGCTGTTTCAGCAATTTTTCGATATCACCAGAAGCTCCATTGACACCCTCTTCGTAACCAATCAACTTTACTTTTCCATTTAATATTTTAAAATATGCTGACGATTTTTAATTTAATACACATCAAGGTTAAAACTCAATCAGATTTTGTTAATTCTAGAGATTGATAAAATCGATTTGAATGCTTTATTTTCCATAATTTTTGAATAAATAAAGATATTTTGGTAATTATTAGGATAATGGCAAAAATTAATTTGAAAATTGGCAGACCCATGCGTTACTAGTATGGTAACGGTGTCTCTTGTATATCTCTATCATTCTCTTCCTTTTTTTTCAGTCCCAAACTACCCTATACCAAATTATTCCTCCAAAATTCCTTTTAAACTCAACTTTCTAGCTGGTAGCTGGTCTTTCATTTCTTCTCTTTTTGTCAATTGGGTATTATTCTAAGATTTTCTTGGTCCATCTGTTATCTTTTACACAAAACAGCACATATTAATATTTCTGTAATATTTCTGATGTAGCATATATCTCACAGGGTACAACGTTTTCAGCTTTTCATATCCAGATTGTAAGGTCAATGGTACATGTCTTATAAATCTTAATTCTGAATCAAAAGTAAAGCCACGATTCCTAGCATGATCTACCAAAGGAATATTAATACCACCTATATTTTAATTTGGTTTTTGTATTATCTCTCTGAAGCTCCCTGATATCCGAAGATCTTTTCTTTTCGGCATCTAGGTTTCGAAATTCTGGCCGTTTTGTAGGGAGCGTATAAATTCAATAAAATAGTTAAATTAATGTTGAAGAATTTAACTATTTCATCAATTGTATTTAAATTATAAATATTACGCCACGGGAGAGAAAAGTCACGATATGTTTTGGTAAATGATGTTCTTTTATGCACTACAGCGGACAAAATACAGCACACGAGCTCGTGATACGAGAAGACTAATTCCAGTTCAAGACTAATTCGAGTCCAAGACTAATTCCTCATCCGTGAATATAATTAAGTCAATTAATGATAATGGTTAATGACATTGGTTTGTTTATAGCAAATAGGTCAAATTTGTGCTCAGTAACGAAATAGGAAAGTTCTTGTAGCTTTGGTAGCAGAGAGCGTATGCTTAAGTGTCCACACCTGATACATTCAGAGATAATTCATTTAAAGAGTGAGTAATAAATGGACAGAAAGAGTATTAGAGATACACTAGAATTTTTGGAATATGGTTCTTTGGATGAACTTGAAATCGACAATATCAACTTGACTCCTTCATATTCCACAACTTTTCAGTAAATAAAGATATTTCGGTGGTTAATATCTCAAAAGAATCCCCAATTTATATCAATTTAAAGCCGATATAGCGCGCATTAATCAAATTTCTAGAATCTGTCAAATCTGCTTCTAAGTGTACGTTCCATTTGTTACAATAAAAACATACCATTCTCAATGATATATTTTGATCGAATGAAGATATTTTCAAGATTGATATCTTCAAATAAAGCTTAATTAAGAAGAATTCCACCCAAAACTAGTAGACTGTATTGCAACGTCTAGAATTTTTGAAATATGGGTGTTTGGATGAACTTGAAATCGACAAAATCTACTTGACTCCTTTATATTCCACAACTTTTGAATAAATAAAGATACTTTGATGGTTAATATCTCCAAAGAATCCCCAATTTATATTAATTTAAAGCCGATATAGCGCGCATTAATCAAATTTCTAGAATCTGTCAAATCTGCTTCTAAGTGTAGGTTCAATTTGTTACAATCAAAGCCTACCATTCGCAATGATATATTTTGATCGAATGAAGATATCTTCAAGATTGATATCTTAAAATAAAGCATAATTAAGAAGAATTTCACCCAAAACTAGTAGACTTTATTGCAACGTTTAGAATTTTTGAAATATGGGTGTTTGGATGAACTTGAAATCGACAAAATCTACTTGACTCCTTCATGTACCACAACTTTTGAATAAATAAAGATATTTTGGTGGTTAATATCTCCAAAGAATTCCCAATTTATATCATTTTAAAACCGATATAGCTAGCATTAACTAAATTTCTAAAATCTGTCAAATCTGCTTCTAAGTGTAGGTTCAATTTGTTACAATCAAAGCCTACCATTCTCAATGATATACTTTGATCGAATGACGATATTTTCAAGATTGATATCTTAAAATAAAACTTAATTAAGAAGAATTCCACCCAAAACTAGTAGACTTTATTGCAACGTCTAGAATTTTTGAAATATGGGTGTTTGGATGAACTTGAAATCGACAAAATCTACTTGACTCCTTCATGTACCACAACTTTTGAATAAATAAAGATATTTTGGTGGTTAATATCTCCAAAGAATCCCCAATTTATATCAATTTAAAGCCGATACAGCGCGCATTAATCAAATTTCTAGAATCTGTCAAATCTGCTTCTAAGTGTAGGTTCAATTTGTTACAATCAAAGCCTACCATTCTCAATGATATACTTTGATCGAATGAAGATATTTTCAAGATTGATATCTTAAAATAAAACTTAATTAAGAAGAATTCCACCCAAAACTAGTAGACTTTATTGCAACGTCTACATTTTAACATACACATTATATCATTATCATTAAAAACACTTTTGACTTATGTACATATTTGACGGTTTTTTCTCGAGTACTTCTTTTCAAGAAATTTTACTAATATTATCATATAATTTTTATAGCATATCATAAACGAGAATCTTTTAGCTCCAATATAATATACATATCATATTATAGTTCATAAGAAAATCAATCTGTATGATTTTTTGAAAGAATCTTTTTATTTCATAAATTTGGCAATCGCTCCTTTAATACATTTTTCATGGAAATTTGGATATTATCTTGTATTTATAATATCATATCATAAACTAGAATCTCTTATCTACAATTTAACATACGCATCATATCATTATCATTAAAAACACGTCTAATATGATTTACCGGAATTTCGTTGTAAATCTAAGTGACATATTTAACAATTTCTTTTGAAATACTTGTTTCCAAGAAATTTGTTAATATTATCTTATAATATTTATATCATATCATAAACTAGAATCGTTTAGCTACATTTTAACATAAATGTTATATCATTATCATTAAAAACACTTCTGATATGGTTAGTTTAAACTTTATCTTATATCTGACTTACATAATTGACAGTTTTTTCTTGTATACTTTTTTACAAGAAATTTCGATAATATTATCATATAATTTTTATATCATATCATAAATGAGAATCTTTTAGCTTCAATTTAACATACATATCATATTCTAGTTCATAAAAAAATCAATCGATATGATTTTTTGAAAAAATCTTCTTAATTCATAAATTTGACAATCGCTCCTTTAATATATTTTTCATGGAAATTTGGATATTATCTTGTATTTATAATATCATATCATAAACTAGAATCTTTTATCTACAATTTAACATACACATCATATCATTATCATTAAAAACATGTCCAATATGATTTATATAAATTTCGTTTTAAATTTGACTGATATATTTGACGGTTTCCTCTTGAATACTCATTTCTAAGAAATTTGTTTAATATTATCTCATAATATTTATATCATATCATAAACAAGAATCTCTTATCCACAATTTAACATACACATCATATCGTTATCATTAAAAACACGTCTAATATGATTTATCGGAATGTCGTTTTAAATCTTAGTGACATATTTAACAATTTCTTTTGAAATACTTGTTTCCAAGAAATGTGTTAATATTATCTTGTAATACTTAAATCGTATCATAAACTAGAATCGCTTAGCTACATTTTAACATACACATTATATCATTATCATTAAAAACACTTCTGGTATGGTTAGTTTAAACTTTAGCTTATATCTGACTTACATATTTGACAGTGTTTTCTTGAACACTTTTTTTCAAGAAACTTCGATAATATTATCATATAATTTTTATATCATATCATAAATGAGAATCTTTTAGCTTCAATTTAACATACATATCATATTCTAGTTCATAAAAAAATCAATCGGTATGATTATTTGAAAAAATCTTATTTCATAAATTTGACAATCGCTCCTTTAATATATTTTTCATGGAAATTTGGATATTATCTTGTATTTATAATATCATATCATAAACTAGAATCTCTTATCTGCAATTTAACATGCTCATCATATCATTATCATTAAAAATACGTCCAATATGATTTATATAAATTTCGTTTTAAATTTGACTGATATGATTTCCTTTTGAATACTCATTTCTAAGAAATTTGTTTAATATTATCTCATAATATTTATATCATATCATAAACAAGAATCTCTTATCCACAATTTAACATACACCTCCTATCATTATCGTTAAAAACACGTCTAATATGATTTATCGGAATTTCGTTTTAAATCTAAGTGACATATTTAACAATTTCTTTTGAAATACTTGTTTCCAAGAAATTTGTTAATATTATCTTGTAATAGTTGTATCATATCATAAACTAGAACCGATTAGCTACATTTTAACATACACCTTATATCATTATCATTAAAAACACTTCTGATATGGTTAGTGTAAACTTTACCTTATATCTGAGTTACATATTTGACAGTTTTTTCTTGTATACTTTCTTTCAAGAAATTTCGATAATATTATCATATAATTTTTATATCATATCATAAATGAGAATCTTTTAGCTTCCATTGAACATACATATCATATTATAAAGTATCTTTTTATTTCATAAATTTGACAATCGCTCATTTAATACATTCTTCATGGAAATTTGGATATTATCTTGTATTTATGATATCATATCATAAACTAGAATCTCTTATCTACAATTTAACATGCATATCATATCATTATGATTAAAAACACTTCCAATATGATTTATATATATTTCGTTTTAAATTTGACTAATATATTTGACGGTTACCTCTTGAATACTCATTTCCAAGAAATTTGTTTAATATTATTTCATAATATTTATATCATATCATAAACAAGAATCTCTTATCCATGACTTAACATACACCTCATATAATTATCGTTAAAAACACGTCTAATATGATTTATCGGAATTTCGTTTAAAATCTAAGTGACATATTTAACAATTTTTTTTGAAATACTTGTTTCCAAGAAATTTGTTAATATTATCTTATAATAGTTATATCATATCATAAACTAGAACCGATTAGCTACATTTTAACATACACCTTATATCATTATCATTAAAAACACTTCTGATATGGTTAGTGTAAACTTTACCTTATATCTGAGTTACATATTTGACAGTTTTTTCTTGTATACTTTCTTTCAAGAAATTTCGATAATATTATCATATAATTTTTATATCATATCATAAATGAGATCTTTTTATTTCATAAATTTGACAATCGCTCATTTAATACATTCTTCATGGAAATTTGGATATTATCTTGTATTTATGATATCATATCATAAACTAGAATCTCTTATCTACAATTTAACATGCATATCATATCATTATGATTAAAAACACTTCCAATATGATTTATATATATTTCGTTTTAAATTTGACTAATATATTTGACGGTTACCTCTTGAATACTCATTTCCAAGAAATTTGTTTAATATTATTTCATAATATTTATATCATATCATAAACAAGAATCTCTTATCCATGACTTAACATACACCTCATATAATTATCGTTAAAAACACGTCTAATATGATTTATCGGAATTTCGTTTAAAATCTAAGTGACATATTTAACAATTTTTTTTGAAATACTTGTTTCCAAGAAATTTGTTAATATTATCTTATAATAGTTATATCATATCATAAACTAGAACCGATTAGCTACATTTTAACATACACCTTATATCATTATCATTAAAAACACTTCTGATATGGTTAGTGTAAACTTTACCTTATATCTGAGTTACATATTTGACAGTTTTTTCTTGTATACTTTCTTTCAAGAAATTTCGATAATATTATCATATAATTTTTATATCATATCATAAATGAGATCTTTTTATTTCATAAATTTGACAATCGCTCATTTAATACATTTTTCATGGAAATTTGGATATTATCTTGTATGTATAATATCATATCATAAACTAGAATCTCTTATCTACAATTTAACATGCACATCATATCATTATCAATAAAAACACGTCTAATATGATTTATCGGAATTTCGTTTTAAATCTAAGTGACATATTTAACAATTTCTTTTGAAATACTTGTTTCTAAGAAATTTGTTAATATTATCTTGTAATACTTATATCATATCATAAACTAGATTCGTTTAGCTACAATTTAACATACACATCATATTATTATCATTAAAAACACGTCTGATATGGTTAGTGAAAATTTTACTTTATATCTAACTTGCACATTTAATAGTTTTTTTTTGAATACTTTTTTTAAGAAATTTCATTAATATTATCATATAATTTTTATATCACATTATAAATTAGCATCTTTTAGCTTCAATTTAACACATATATCATATCATAATTCATAAAAAAATAATCGATAAGATTTCTCAAAACTTTTTAATTATGTTGTAAATTTGATAATCGCTTTTTCAACAAATTTTTCATGGAAACTTAGACATTATCTTTTATTTATAATATTATATCATAAATTCTAATTTAAGGTTCAATTTAACATGCAGATCATATTATAATTCATAAAAAAATAAGTCGATCAGAAAATTTCGATTTATTTATATATTTGACTATCTATTCTTTAACAATTTTTTTGATGAAAATTTCTACAACATCGTAAAAAATAATATCATAAACTACAATCTTTTTGTTATAATTTAACATACACAGCACATCATTACCATTTAAACCACCATTTTATTATGATTTTTTAAAAATCATTCGAGAAAATTGTTATCTTCATAAACTAATAAAAATTCTGATTAATTTCAAAAAATTATACCTTAAAAACGAATAGAGATTTCTAATCGCCGTTTTGTTCATGAAAAAGTACATACTTTTTTCTACAAGCAGCCATTATTTCATAAACATATCTTAAGAATTCGATTTTTATGATTTTTTGAAAATCATTGGAGCAAATTGTTTGTTGTCTTCGTAAACTAATAAAAATTCTGATTGATTTCAGAGACTCTTATCTCAAAAATGAATAAAGTTTTTTAAACGCTGTTTTATTCGTGTAAAAGTACATATTTTTGTTTACAAATAGTCATCATTTCATTAACATATCTTAAGATTTAGATTTTTTACGATTTTTTGAAAATCATTCGAGAAAATTGTCATTTTTAATCATTTTTGAACTAGATAATAAAACTTTGGATTGAATTCAAAAATTTATATAAGATAATAACAAATTTCAAAGAATTTATATCATTTTATTATAAATTATAACAAGTTTCATCGGGATATTCTAAGAATACGATTTTTTTTCGCTTTTTTCAAAAAATATTAAGGAAATTGTTGTTTTTATGAAATGACACAAATTTAGGTTAAATTAAAAACTTGATATCTCAAAAACAATGCAAAATACTAAAATATGATTTTATTCTGATGAAAGTGCATACTCTTCTTTAGAAATTACGAAAAATTTTATCAAGATATATTCTGCATCAGTTTTCTCATCCAGAAAATAAAGAACATCTGCGTGTGTGATATAAAATTGATTTTGCACCAGACTATTATAAATATTGCCGAATAAGTATGCTATAATATGAATAAGTAAGTATTCGGCTTTTTGTAAAATTACTACCCATTCCATCCATTGAGCTTATTTTGCCCAGTTCAATGTCAGCAGGTTTTCAAGCAATTGAAGCTTTTGTTAAGAGTCGTTTGCAGTTTTTAGTCTTCTGGCTGCATCATTTACTTTTCTATCACCAATATCATTGTTTTACAACCTAGACATCATTTGGATTTCTTCTGCCAGTCATTTCTAATTTTCTGGCTCCAGTATCATTTTTTACACCTAAGCATCATTTGTATTTCTTCTCTTTGTAGTATCTCTGCCATAGCTTGATGAACTGCTATGGCAGAAGATCACAAGTTTATAAGTAACAACTCTGTTATTGAGATTAAATCATTTTAGTAAGCTACAACAGCTTGTTATGTCTTTATGGGATATAAATGGAGTGTAAAAGACTAAAAATGCTGTGTCCATAAGTTAAGTCCATAAGGATTATAAATGAGATGAAAACGTTACCTATTAAGACCTTAAAATGAATTTGGACACGAATTGAAAATGTTTGGTGTAATCAAGGAAAAAAGTAGAACATACATATTTGTATAAAAAGACAGAACGGAGTAAAAAGTTCCTAAATAGTCATTTCGCCCATTTTAAATCGTAACAGTGTGGCAGTAACGGCAACTAGGAGCCACTAGACGGAACGTACACCCCAATTCCGTGACCCACTTTGCGTCTTAATGAACAAGCAGCCATAATTGCGCCATTAATGAATTTTCTGGGCGCGGTGTGAGTATCTCGAAACGTCAGCGACAAAAACTAGGCCAAAAAAAGTTAATCCTCGGCAGGTAATTAAACCGTCGGGAGAAAGAGAGCGCGCAAACGTTTGTTGCGTGATACCCCATAAAATCGTTTAATCGAGACCAACGTATCGGCTTTCAGCCGCGTCTATGATGTTGACATAAAGGCATTGTGCGTAGGTCCACTCGATTGCCCGAGAGCCTCGAAGGGCAAAATCAATACTTTTGAAATGCTCCACTTGTCGCCGGGACGGCTAAAAATACTCTCCCGACGCGTGGACGCCCGCCCCCTAAATAATAATAATAAAACGAAGCCAAGTATGTGCGTTATGGCGTCTAATAACGCGTGTTCTCCTATATTCAGGTCAAGTCCGTTGCTACAAGAATGCAGCAACCCAACCCCGTTCGAAACCCCCCCATCAACAACTTGTGCGTTGTCCAAGTGGAAATAGTTCAGAGTCCCCTTTTCTTCTTAGTTATGGATGATTACGATAGATAGCACTTGACCTAAACCCATCGAATCACTTTTATGTAGGTTATGATGTGGAGGACTTTACTTTATTAATGAATGAATTAACAAGATTTACTTTAATGACTTTTAAGATTGATGTGTATTAAATTAAAAATTAGATTGTAAACAAACTGATGCTGATGATAAGAGGGTAAATGGGTCAAAACATCAGGAAACAGATTATTTTATATGAATGAATTGATTCTAATCGCAGCTACTTCATTATGGTGAATTACATTGTTTTATTTTGAACAAAATGTTGTAAATGCATTATTAAGTTGCTTCTTTCAAAATGATGGTAACCTGAGCATCACCTGGACTTCTACCAGTTTAACAATTTTTAATCTTCTGCCTATATACTTTAATATTGTGACAACGCTGTTTGCACTTCTTTTGCCAGCAACAACTGTGGTGGAGGGGGGGGGGGGTTCCACCGGCTGATCTTTTCAACATCTCAATAACTATTTCTATTTCATATTAAATCTCAGAGGTTGAATGCATGTTTTGACAATTTTTGATTACATTTGAAGCAGGTATTTTCCATGTTATTATGATCAGTGAAACTAGCCTTAATTCTGATGTATTCACTCTGGCTAATCATCAACTCTTAAGAAACGATCCGGTGTTCTCACGGGGATAGGAAGTGGAACATTGTCATCAGAGATAATCTTCACACTACCATTGTTGAACATTCTGATGGATCTTTGAGTAGCGCTGAGTTGCTGCTTGTTGAGTTAAAAGTAGCTAATAATTCGCTGTTAATTGCTACCTTCTATTGTTCTCCTCTTATAAATTATTTTGATCATGATGAGGGAGCTCATTGAAAGATGCACACTCAACTATGAATCGATACTTTTAATTGGCGATTTTAACACATGCCTTTTGAGGAATAATAGGCGTAGTGAGAGACTAAAATTCATTATCTCATCTTTGAATTAGGCATACTACTCATCATCTTCCCTCTTCCTATTCTCTCTTGGATCTTATTATTTCATCCCATTCAGAGGGTGTGCTTATGCACTGTAGGTTACCTGCCTTTCAGATCTCTAACCATGATTTATTGTGCTCTAAAACAGCAAAATTCCTTGAGGAGGTCGTTTCCGGTCATGTTCTTGAGCATAAGACACCAATTTACTGTTGTTTGATGCACCTAGGATTGATTGGCAACCTCTTCTTATATCGGCAGATCTTGATGCTAAAGTGGAATATTTGATTTCTAAAATTACTAATCTTTATGACAAGCATGCTTCGGTTAAGCGACGGGGGGTGAGCCTTGTGCAATCGCTGCAATCTATGCAAAAGTGCTAAAAGATTTTATTATTGTCAAAGGTTGTCGGATGCTACTCCAAGGTCATTTTTTGGAGTTGGTTCTAGCAGAAAATCTAAGGAGTAAAACTTATACACTCTACAGTGACCACTGTTTTTGTAACATTATTCAACTAAGTCTGTGTATATTCAATTTTAAGGTCTAAAATTAGCAAAGTTTTTGAATCATGCAGACCAATTATTGCGTAATAATCAGATTAGAATAATAATTAGATACAAAAAAATTTTGATAAAAGTTTCACTTTATTATTACCTTTAATAGTTAGGGGAATATGGGGTAGATTCTTACAAGAGGCACATACATCATACAGTAGATATATCTTAAGTTAGGCGCATATCAATGGGATAACGTTTTCTTGTATGCATTGCTATCATGTGTATGTAGTTGCTGATAGAGTTTAACAACACTCGGTATAAAATGCGTACTTATGTGACATACATGATTCAGTCACATGTTAGGAAATATCAATTTCCTTTTTTCAACCTTCCTCAGAAGTTGGATCAAATGAACCAATGCTTCTCATAAGTGGACGAAATAGCTGTACATCAAATTATATGATGTATTAACGAGACCAAGTTTGATATTTTTGCATGATGCTATGATACATCGGGATTCAGGCAATCGCTTTGATCCCACGTCCCAAATAACCAGCTGATTGAAAATACTTTGAAAGGTTTGGGTGATAGAATAAACCGCGTTGAGAATAAAGCTCAAGTCATTAGTTGGCGATTTAACGTGTCGAACATCTAGAACAATATTCTAGATTGAATAATCTGATTTTGGCTGGTATTCCTGAAAAGCACAACGAGGATCTGTGTTGCACTGTATACAAGATCGGAGAGATTATTGATTTCCTAGTGTTGAAAAGCGACTTAAAACCCACGAAATATTGTCGTCAAGTTCGTTTCTCGTAGATTACGAGATCATTTTATAACGGCTTCAAAATCCTACCGCAAAAATAATAGCAACGGATCTCCCGGTATTGTGATACCAAGCATAACTGATAAATTGTTTGTTAATGAACATTTAACGCTCCAAGATGCTGAATTATTATAATTATTATTATATGAATTATATAAGGATTATAAATATGTTTGGTTGAGGAATTGTATCATTCACGTACGGAAGGATGATCGCGCTAAAGCGTCTGTAATAAAATGCGAAGCTGACCTTTTGAAACTTTAATGATCTTACCTTTATCTGTTATGGTTCTTCCTTGTTAACAATGGCCCTATCCTTATTTTATCATAACGTGCGTGGTTTACGAACAAAAACTGCTAAGTCTTACCTTAAACTTTGCGTATGATTTGATTTGTATCACGGAAACATTTCTAAACGATTCTATTCTTGACGAAGAGATTTTTTGTAGCGATTATACTATCTATCGAAGAGACAGAAATGCTTCCAGCTCTCATAAGTATGATGGAGGAGGAGTTCTTGTGGCTGCTAGCAAGAACATTCCCTGTAATATTGGGCTGAAGATTTGTGGTTGCGTATACAGTGTGGTGCGACGCGAGTGATTTTGTGTTGTGTCTATCTTCTCCTGGTGATTCTTCAACAGACCCAGCTTGTACGTGATCAAAATCTATATCTATATATAATCTCTAATATTGTATGGAGAAGTCGTTTAGTCCCATCTGGCGGCCACGACCCACGTTCAAATAATAAAAGAAGAAGGTAAAATCCTTTTTTTCACAATGATATAAATATTTATTTATTTCTTTTCAATCTGTACTAGACGTGTTTCGCTTTTTTCGTAAAAGCGTCATCAGGTACAACTGTATTAAATTAAAATTAGAAAAGTTAAAAATAAGTTGATTTTATGAAATAAGATATAATTACCGTCAGTTACATCAGAGGTTGCAAAAAATTAAACGAAGAGAAAAATGCGAAGACATTGGATGATCTTGAACTCTCGTCATTAAACGTTGAAGAAGCAAATACCAATCTTTTATTTAATTTAAAATTATTGAAAAATATGAAATTTTGAAAATAGTGAAGTTAACAAACAGATTGGTTGGTAATTAAATACCTTTCTTTGAAATTTTTTGTTAAAAGAAAAAAAATGTGTTTTTAGTTTGACATTATTAATGTTGAAATGCAAAAGTCTGAATTATTATTAGCGATAAAAACATTAATAATGAACGCTGATGTTAACGTTAAATTAAAATTATTAAGGCCCAAGGGCGGCGTGACTGTAATGGCTGAAGGCAAAACGTGGTATTTCTTTTGTAAGTAAAAAATAGATGAAGAACATTTCTAAAATAAATAAAAAATGCAAAATGTCAATAAAACAAGTTAAAAATGATAGTATCAAAGATGAATAAAATTAGTCTAGTTAGTAAAATTAGTATTAATGAGTAAAATTAGCCGTGTGCTTGTATCTACGTTTCGAAACGTTCTGACGAGTTTACGAAATAATTGAGAGCAACAAAATACATCTAGAAAGAGATAACTGTTGATAAAATGTGACAAATTTCTCAAAGAATTATTAAGAGATGTGAATTATTGTTGTTATAGGATCTGATGTAATATTCTTCGTAAAGATCTATCTTTTTTGATTTCCTTAAATGTTTTAAAAGGGATATGTTAGAAAGATTAGACTTATGTCCTGTTTCTTCAAGATGTTTAACCCTTCGTATGTTGGGCGTGGTCTACGAGTCCACGACAAAATGATTATCTGAAATATTTTTCAAATTATTTTGCTCAAAACTTCTACGGTCACAGTACCTTTCAAGTATCTGAATATCAACTGTTTTCGCTATAAAAAACTGTTTTTCAAAATTCCAAATAGTCGCTACATAACATTTTGTCTTGACAGAACCTTCCCGATCAAATGTGTAACAATATTCGCAGATGTAATCTGTAAGAATCGTATTCCAGTTGGAACTGTATGCGTTCTGTTTGCTGTCCCACCTAGAAATATTAGAACTCGCAACGAAAACATAGTGTCTCACCTGCCGGGAGTCATCGGTAAAGCACGTGACGCATTATCTCCCATTCAATGCCGGATGTACATATTTGGAAACTGCACTGATACTGTAATTGAAAACACTAATTTATTTATTGATAAAATTTGTGTTAAATACCAAGATAAGACTGAGTGTAGACCTACCGACTCTGTAGAAATCCAAGCGCTAATGGGTTTGCTTTATTTAGCTGGGCTCCATCATGGATCAAGGACACAACTAACAGAGTATTGGAAATCAAACGGTATGGGATATGAGATATTTCCTGCTACAATGGCAAAACGGAGGTTCGTCTTCTTATTGAAATGCATTCACTTAGACGATACCACAACTAGAGATCAAAGAAAAGAAATGGACAAACTAGCAGCAGTTCGTACTATTGTTGACAAGTTCAACGATAATTGTAAGAGAACTTATTCTGTGGGCGAGTATGTAACATTAAATGAAATGCTGCTTGCCTTTAGGGGTAGGTGCAGTTTCCGAATGTACATTCCAAGTAAACCAAACAAATACGGATTGAAAGTCTTCGCCGTTGTTGATGCCAAAACATTTTTCACTTCACACATAGAAATTTACGCTGGTGTTCAACCCAATGGTCCATATAAAACTGACAACTCTACCGCTGCAGTAACTGAAAGAATGTGTTCACATTTATTAGGATCAGGAAGAAATGTTACAATAGATCGTTGGTTCACAGGATATTCAATTGTAAAGAAACTGCTAAGAGAGTACCGCCTTACTGTGGTTGGTACAATTAGAGCCAATAGAAGAGAACTACCTCTTAAAATAACACAAGTTAAAAACAGGAAAGTAGATTCTTCGTTATTCGCATTTAGTAATGATATGACTGCAATTTCATATATACCCAAAAAAGGAAAGAATGTGCTTGTAGTTTCAACAATGCACCGAGACGATCATATCGATGAAGCTATCGGTGATCGGAAAAAGCCCGAAATAATTACTTTCTATAATAGCACAAAAAGTGGAGTAGATGTAACAAGGAATCATATTAAATGACAAGGTTGATTGCTGAGGATTGGATAAAGCTTTGACACATGCCGATGGATCTGATAACATCAGGTTTATTCATATTAGTGATGTTGCAGATGTGGATTTAGCGGATGCGGAACCGGATTTTTTAATTCTAATTCAATTAGGGGAGATATCTATCTGATATCATGGTATCAAGTTGGGTTGGGTAGAGCTTCAACTTGATTCCATCATATTGAATTGAACTTAGAAATGTTATTGTTTTGGATTAGATTTTTGTTATGTGAGGGATGACATGAAGTTCAAGTTTGACTCCATCTAACTATAGACGAAAAAATGTAACCCTAAAGTATGGAGGAAGAAGAAATCACAGAAAATTTAACAAAAACCCAACCACAGAAAAATTTTGAATTTTTTTTTTTTATATGAAGTATGGCATGAAGTTGAAGAATAACACAACTCAACTATAGAAGGAAAAATCAAATATACTGCCTGATTTTTTCTTGTATAGTTAGGTTGGGTTGACCTCCAATTCCATACAATCTTTCATACTTAATAATTTGAAGTAATAATAGAAGAAAACTTTAACATCATCCCTTATATTGAATGGTATAAAATTAGAGTGCAACCCTATCCAAATATAGAGGAAAAAATCCCGGAATATTTCTAAAAAACTTATAAGGTCTGGTATCATGGTATCAAGTTGGGTTGGGCAGAGCTTCAACTTGATACCATCATACTAAATTGAACTTGGAAATTTTATTATTTTGGATTAGATTCTTCTTATATGACGGATGGCATGAAGTTGAAGCTTGACTCAACCTAACTATACACGAAAAAATGTAACCCTAAAATATGGAGGAAGAAGAAACTACAGAAAATTTCCAACAATTAAAAGTTATTCCAAATTTTTAGTATGGTATGTTTTATACCATTCCTCATATTGAATATTATGAAGTTAATCTCAAGCCAATCCAACCCATCCACAGAAAAATTTTGAATTTGATTTTTTAACACAACTCAACCATAGAAGGAAAAATCAAATATACTGCGTGATTTTTTCTTCTATAGCTGGATTGGGTTGACCTCCAATTTCATACAATCTTTCATACTTAATAATCTAAACTATAGACGAAAAAATGAAACCCTTAAAGCTGGAAGAAGAAGAAATCACAGAAAATTTCCAACAATTAAAAATTAACCACAGAAAAATTTTGAATTAGATTTTTTGTTATTTTTCTATAACCTCCTCAATATAGCAGGAATTAACGCTTTTGTTATCTACAAAGGCAACATACTAGATGGTGAATTTGCTAAAACTCGCAGACTGTTTCAAAAAAATCTTGGTATGGAGTTAGTGAAAAATAACATGCAAAGAAGAGCCGTTGATAAGCACTTGACTAAAAGTGTGCGTACTTCTGCCTTGAGGCTCTCAGGTATTGAAGAGGAGATTATTCCAGAGCCACAACCAGGGAAAAGAGGAAACTGTAAATATTGCAAAGAACGAAAATCTCGTTATTTTTGCAAAATTTGTAAATGTTGGTTGTGCATGGAGCACTAACAGCATGCTGCAACGATTGTTTGGGAAATATGGAGACCACAGTTTGAAGCCCTCCACTTTGTGCATAGAATATTATTGTTTAGTTAAGAAATTTTTTTTATAACACTTTATACATTTTTAAACAAATATTATTATAGATCGATTTTCTTTTCCTTTATTTAGGCGTTGTTTCCAAATTTTGAAAAATATGTGATTATATAAGTACGAAGGCTTTCACGACCGGTGTTAATTGAACTAGAATTAGAACTACTAACACTAACACTAGAACTATCACTAGGACTAATACTAGATCTAAAACTAGAAACTTTCGGGTTTTGCCGTGCGTTTTTTGAAAAAATGTTTGACGTTTCGGATGCCATGTTGCAACCTTCTTCAGAAACTGGTTCTAACTGACAAAATCGGGGATCGTAAAACAATATATAGGTCGAAAAACTAATTAATAATTAATTTATATTAATTACAAGCTAATTACTAACTAATTACTGCGTCGCGTCCGGTTTGGGAGTCGTGTTCGTCTTCACCACCATCTTCCATGTTCTGCTGAGTTCCCAGCCATCTTCTCTGTTGACGTTGTTTTTATGTCGATGGATTTCTATGGCTTCTCTTGTCAGCCGTTGATGATATTTATTAGTCCTAGCCAGAACCTTTGTTTTGTCGAAGTTTATTCGGTGTCCCTCCGAATGGTAATGTTCTGCAATTGAATCTTCCTCAGCCTCACATCCCTTTCGTGTTCCTTGATACGGCATTCGATGTTTCGTCCGGTGTGGCCAACGTAAAACTTCCCACAACTGCATGACAGCCGACAGACACCCGCTCCTTTTAATAGAGGTAGCTTGTCCTTGGCTACCGGGAGTGTATTCCGAATTTTGGTGACCGTTCCGTATCGCACCACGATGTCGTTTTTCTTGAGGTGTCTTGCAATTCGTTCCGTTACACCGGAAACGTAAGGAAGACAGATAAAACCAGCTGGTTCTGTACTTGCTGCAGCTTCTTCTCCCTGCTTCCGCTGCTTGGTGGCTCGGTTGATGTCCTTTAAACTACATCCATTTTTCTGTAGTACGTTCCGTAGAAATCGTACTTCCTTCTTTAGGTTATCTCCTTTACATATTCTTGCTGCTCTCTGAAACAACGTGCGAATTACGGACCTCTTCTGTTGGGGATGATGGTGCGATGTTGCCTCTAAGTACTTATTGGTGTGGGTTTTGTTTCGATACACCCCCAGTTCCATATCACCATTTGTCGTTCTAGTGACCAATACATCTAAGAAGGGCAACTGTTTGGCGGATTCTGTTTCCATGGTAAATTTGATCATGGTATGTTGAGCGTTTAGATGACCTAGAAATTCAAAGAGGCGTTCCCTACCATGTTGCCATACCACAAACGTGTCGTCCACATATCGGAGCCATAGCTTTGGTTTCCATTGGCTCTTTTTCTTCGAACAATTCCATGTAAAAGTTAGCTATCACCGGCGACAAAGGAGATCCCATGGCTGCCCCCTCAAACTGTTCGTAAAACTCTCTTTTCCAACTAAAATACGTCGACGATAAACAAAATTCAACTAGGTCTGGCACGTACTCTGGCAAACCCTCCGGAATGAGTTTTTGGCGAAGACCCTCTACCGCATCCTTAATTGGTACCCTAGTAAAAAGAGATTCTACATCGAAACTAACCAAAATATCCTCAGAATCTAACTTTACATTTTCACTGATTCCACGAAATGTGTCGAGTCCCTAACATATGATTCCGTGTTGCCTATAAAAGGAGAGAGAATTTTAGCGAGATGTTTGGCTAGTAGGTACGTTGGTGAATTGATGGCACTGACGATAGGATGAAGGGGGACGTCTGGTTTATGGACCTTCGGTAGTCCATAAATTCTTGGTGGTACCGGAGCCTGCACAAACAAACCTTTCTGCTGTTCTAGTGGAATAGCTGTGGATTTAACAAGGCTCTTCATATTCCTTACGATCTTGTCTGTAGGGTCCTTCTTGATCTTCCTGTAGGTGGCCGGGTCCAGTAGGTCTATCATTTTGGCGTCATATTCTTCCTTGTCCATCACAACGGTGGCATTCAAGGGGAATGACGGTGAAAACCCGAAAGTTTCTAGTTTTAGATCTAGTGTTAGTCCTAGTGATAGTTCTAGTGCTAGTTCTAGTGTTAGTGCTAGTGTTAGTTCTAATTTTAGTTCAATATATGATTAAATTGTAAGCATTTTCTTTAAATCAAATTAACATAAAACGTGAGTTTGGAATTGGCCCTTTATTAGGTTATTATATAGTACAAGCATCATATAAAACATATTTATGAGAAATTAGCACTGGACGACACGTTGGCGTCCTTTAGAGTTTTTTCTATTTTGGACTCCACAGACCACACCCGATCGAAAGTGTTAAGAAAGCGCGCCCGACAGACGGAGGGTTAAAAAAGGCTGAATTATTTTTAGAAATGTGTTCTTTGAATCTGGTTTTTATGTTACGTCCCGTTTGACCAACATAAAAACAATCGCAATCCCCACAGCAAAGTTTGTAAATGCCACTCTTTTGGTTAAGATTAAATCTGTGTTTGTTATTAACAATTAATTGACCTAATTTATTATTAGCGGAAAATACAGGTGTAACTTTATGAGATTTAAGTTGAAAGTATTTTGAATATTAGGGTGAAATGGAATAGAGATAAATTTAAGTTTTTCATTTATTCTCGGGAAGTAAGTTTATTAGTAAAGTTGTTTTGAGTTTTATTATAAATGTTTTGAATATCTTGAAGAGAGTAGCCCTTATTTAAACCAATTTTTATTATGTTTTTTAATTCGGTAATAAAATCAGAATGCTGTAAAGGAAAATTTAGTAATCTGTTAAAGAGAAAACGAAATGAAGCATATTTATGTTGTGAACAGGAGAAAGAGGATTTAGGCATAATCGTATCAGTTGCTGCATCTTTTCGGAATACTGTAAAGTTAAGTGATGACACAGAAGTATTTTTGGAAGTTGTGATATCCAAGAAATTAATTTTAGAGTCTTTCTCTATTTCGGTGGTAAAATCGAGTATGCATATGTTATTAAATACATTGTTAAGGGCAGATAGTTGTGCTTTATTACAATTAAACACTATTAATATATCGTCTACGTATCTTTTGTAGAAAATTATGTCTTTGGTGAACAAAGCGTATTTCTCAGAAAAGAGAGCTTTCTCGAAATTATTCACAAAGATATCAGCCATGATTCCTGAGATAGGAGAGCCCATGGGTAAACCATACGATAATGTTTTCCATTAAAGATGAAGAAATTCTGTTCACAAACTAACTTGATAATGGATGTGAGTTGAAATATGTCTTTGTATTGAACATTGTTAAAATTTTGAATATTGTTACAAAGGAAATCTTCTATTATATTAATGCATTCATTGACCGGAATATTGGAATTAAGATTTTTTATATCGAATGAAATTAAAGTAGATTTTTTATTAATTTTTAGTTTTGAAAGTTTTCTTATAAGATCTGATGAGTTTTTAGTGGTGTAAGTGAAATTATTTTGAACAATACTTGTATAGAAATTTTTGTAAATGTTTTGCAATATTTTCATTTGGGGTGTTAGTATTGGAAATAATTGATCTAATGCTTCTATCTGGTTTGTGTAATTTAATAAGAGATTTGAGTGTAGGAGACAAAGGGTTCCTTTGAGTTAGGAGATTAGTACTGATTGTTGAATTTTCTTAAACTTTCTTTACAAGAATTAATAAGTGCCTTTAAGGTGTAATTATATTTAGGGGTAGGGTCTTTGTTTATAAGTTTGATGTTGCTTTGTTCAAAAAATTCTTGAGTCTTATTGATATAAAATTCTTTAGTGATAATGACTAATCCAGCGTTTTGTCTCCTAATGTGACGATCAAATTTTCATTATTAATTTTCTGTTTTAATTTTTTAATATCATTTAAGGTGACTGAAGGTCTATTTTTAGAATTTATATTAGATTTGGAAGTTAGATTTGCAAAATTATTGTGAATTTCGTTAAAAAGAAAAAACTAACATCTATCTTTTTAATATGGAAAAATTTTTTAGGTGAATTCTTTGAGAGATTGTCAATTACATTATGTTTATTAAAAAGGATAGATTTGGTATGTTTCCTCTTCTTGTCTTCTTGGAGTCGTTTCATCCTGTTTCTTTTTGTGATTTTATTTTTCATGGTGCTAAATTGAACTTCTTTTCGGAATTTGGAGAGGATCTCTTCGTGTTCGATGAAATGAAGCTCCTTCTGTAGCTGGAGGTGTAGAAATTTCATAATTTTATCCTCTTTGAATTGTAAAGAATAGACTTGACGCAATCTTTTTTTCACAAGTTTGGCTTCAAGTTCAAATTTCTGATTGTTGAAGGTTTTGGAGACAGAAACTTTAAAGGAAACGGGAGTTACTTGATGTTGTAGTGCTTTGTGGATGAATTTGTGAATTTGTGAATGAATCAAACGTTCAAATGATTTTCTTACACTTTTCTCATATTGTAATTTCACGCAATTTAATACCATAGTTAACTGTAATAGTAGGACTGTTGATTTGATTTTATGTAACTCTGTGCACTGATGCGATGATCCCCTTGTTGACCTTGGTAATCATCATCCCGCTTTAGAATTTTTATATCAGTCTAATCGCACTCACTTAAAATGGATTAAGATTCTCAAGTATGGCTTTAAACGCGTACAAATACCTACATTTCCTTGTAAATTACAAAAAAAAATCATCCAGATATCTTAAGAATTCAATTTTTTATGATTTTTCAAAAATGACAAAGAAATTTGTGATTTTTATGATATGCTATTTTATGATTTAGGTCAACTTCAAAACATGATATCTCAAAAACGAATTGAGATACTCAAGCATAGCTTGGAGCGCATAAAACTATACACTTTTCTTTGTAAATTATGAAAAAATCATAAAGATATCTTAAGAATTCGATTTTTTACGATTTTTCAAAAATGTTTAAGGAAATCGTTATTTTTATGAAATGATACAAATTTAGGTTAAGTTCACAACTCGATATCTCAAAAATATATTGAGACGCTCAAATATGGCTTTTAGCGCATAGAAGTACATACCTTTCTTTGTAAATTACAAAAAGAATCATCCAGATATCTTAAAAATTCGATTTTTTTGCGATTTTTCCAAGATGATTAAAAAACATCGTTATTTTTATGAATTTAGGTTGAAGTCAAAACTCGATATCTCAAAAATGAATTGAGATGCTTAAGTATGGCTTTAAACGCGTACAAATACCTACATTTCCTTGTAAATTACAAAAAAAAATCATCCAGATATCTTAAGAATTCCATTTTTTTGCGATTTTTCGAAGATGACTAAAATATTGTAATTTTTATGAATTTAGGTTGAGTTTAAAACTCGATATCTAAAAATGAATTGAGATGCTCAAGTAGGGCTTTGAGCGCATACAAATACATACTTTTCTTTCTAAATTACAAAAAAAATAATCCAGATATCTTAGGAATTCGATTTTTTGTGATTTTTCCAAGATGATTAAAAAAATCGTTATTTTTATGAATTTAGATTGAAGTCAAAACCCGGTATCTTAAAAATGAATTGAGATTCTCAAGTATAGCTTTTAGCACATAGAAGTGCATACTTTTCTTTGTAAATTACAAAAAAAATCATCCAAATATCTTAAAAATTCGAAAATATTTACCTTATTGGACGATGGACCATATCGTCTACTTTAGTTTTTGGTCGTGCTGACTACGAAAGTATAAAAACCGCTCTCCTCAATACAGATTGCAATGATTTATTTTTTGGTATTGGTGTCAACCTTTGTGTTGACAAATTTTACGGCCAGTTAAACCGAATTATTAATGATTATGTCCCGCATCTTACTTTTAGTAAACACCGCTACCCTAGTTGGTATTCTAATTCCACAATTAAAGTCATTAAAGAAAAGATTTTCTTTCCTTCAAAATGCTACGTAGCATTGATCTCGAATGACTACAAATATTTAATCAACATACTCTCACAACCCTCATACCCTCACAACTGTGGTCCTATGCTAAACATAAAAAACGTTGTTCTTATAATTTTCCGGCTTGTATTGAACACGATGGCAATTTGGCAGACGGTGGCCAGCAAATATCGGAACTATTCGCCTTTTTCTTTAGTTCGATATTCATTGACGGCAAACTCCAACAACTCCCACGTTCTACTATATCCTCCAGTTTCCAGCCATGGTTCTTAATCGAAGATGTAGCGCAGAGCCTCACTAGCATCGATAAAAAGATGAGTTCGAGTCCTAAGGTATTTTCCTAAGGACATGCGTCTCTGAACTGGCTGAACCGCTTTTTATAATCTTTAGTCGATCATTGCAATCAGTGTTTCCATTAGAGTGGAAAAAAACATTTGTACTTCCCATCTATAAGAGTGGAAATAGAAATTGTGTTTCATATTACCGTTCAATTTCTATTCTCTCCATTTTATCTAAGGTTTTTGAAAAAATTGTTTATGATAAAATATACCGTTCAATTCAACCTTTTCTTATTTCTTATCCAATAGCAACATGGTTTTATCCGATCTGTGGAATCCAATCTTGTATCCTATGTAAACTACATTCAAGCTTGTCTGAATGAAAATCATCAGGTCGACGCGGTTACACCGATTTCAGCAAGGCCTTTGACAGGTTGCATAATGAGGTATTTCTGATTAAATTACATAGATTTGACTTGACTGATGGGTGATTAATGTGGTTAGCGTCTTATGTATCTGATAGGTGTCAGGCTGTAAAAATTAATAATTACTTATCTACCTTTTTTCCACTCACCTCAGGAGTGCCTCAAGTCACTTGGGTCCGGTTCTATTTGTGGCTTATTACATCTATGACTGCTTTCACCACGGTAATTTTTTGCTATATGCAGGTGATTGTAAAATATTTTCCAAGATTGAATCTTCTTCTGATTATGATAAACTTCAAATGGATTTAAACCGTTTACAAACCACTTATTACTGTACTAATAATTATCTCTGTATAGACTATGGTAAATGCACTCAAATAACTTTCACCAGAAAGAGATACACTATAAATCGTAACTACAGCCTTGATCCTGGTCCCTTAAGTGTGTCATCTAAAGTAAAGGATCTGGGCTTAGTGCTAGATTCCAAGCTATTATTCTTCTATCATGTAGAAGAACTAATTAGCAGGACGAACAGAAGCCTAGGTTTTATTATTAGGTTGTCAAAATCATTTAGTGCATCAATTCTTTGTACATGGCTTATGTGAATAGCATTCTTAATTTTGCTTCAGTTCAAACATCAAGTTTTTGTTCAGGCTTCGTTGACTCGTCAGAACTTCTGAGACACATTCCTTTTTTAATTCCCAGTTATCCCACTCGAGATCAATGTCTTTTCCGGTTGCCTGCTTCTACTACTAATTATTATTACAACTCACCTTTACCGCGATTGATGCATTGTTATAATCGTCATTGCTCAACGTGCGACATTTTTAATTCTTCGTTGACGTTTTTCCGCAAGAGTGTATTAAGTTTGACAATATGTCATTGAATATATTCGTGTTCAATCTGGCTTGTATTATTAACTGAGAACGCTATTTTTTTTATTTTGCTTTATCTAGAGTTTGTTACTTATTTTTACTGTTACCAGATTTTTATGTGGAATTGTTTGGGCCTGGACAATTTCATTGAATTTTTTATTGTTTTGAAGAACCAAAATTTGTCATAAGAAGCTATTTATCCTCAAACTGCTCACAAACCGAACACACATTGTAAAAATGGGGACATGTTTCAGGGACATCATTACCAAGTCAGAGTAGCGTCGAGTGATTAAACCCTCACTGACCAAGCTTGTCCTAAAATATCAACTTCATTGCTCCGCTTTCAGATTTTCCGCTGGTTCCAATAAACAATTTAAATCGGTTGAACCAGTTTCTGAAGAAGGTTGCAACATGGTATCCTAAACATTAAAAATTTTTTCAAACGACGAACACAAAATGCAAATGTTTCTAGTTTTATAAGTACGAAGGCTTTCACGACCGGTGTTAACTGAACTAAAATTAAAAATAACACTAGCACTAACACTAGAACTATCACTAGGACTAACACTAGAAACTTTCGGGCTTTGCCGTGCGTTTTTAGAAAAAATGTTTGACGTTTCGGATGCCATGTTGCAACCTTCTTCAGAAACTGGTTTGAAGTGACAAAATCGGGAATTGTGAAACAATATATAGGTCGAAAAACTAATTAATAATTAATTTTATATTAATTACAATTGGCTATCGGGAGTGTATTCCGAATTTTGGTGACCGTTCCGTATCGCACCACGATGTCGTTTTTCTTTAGGTGTCTTGCAATTCGTTCCGTTATACCGGAAACGTAAGGAGGACAGATGAACCCGGCTGGTTCTGTACTTGCTGGAGCTCTTTTCCTAACTTTTAAACTATATCCATTTTTCTGTTATACGTTCCGTAGAAACCGTTCCTCCTTCTTTAGGTTGTCTCCTTTACATATTCTTGCTGATCTCTGGAACAGAGTGCGAATGATGGACCTCTTCTGTTGGGGATGATGGTGTGATATTGCCTCTAAATACCTATTAGTCTGGGATTGTTCCATGTCACCATTTGTTGTTCTAGTGACCAATACATCTCTGAAAGGCAACTGGTTAGCGGATTCCGTTTCCATGGTAAATTTGATCATGGGATGTTGAGGATTTAGATGACCTAGAAATTCAAAGAGGCGTTCTCTACCATGTTGCCATACAACAAACATGTCCACATATCGGAGCCATAGCTTCGGTTTCCATTGGCTCTTCTTCAGAGCATTTTTTTTGAATAATTCCATGTAAAAGTTTGCTATCACCGGCGACAAAGGAGATCCCATGGCTGTCCCCTCAAACTGTTCGTAAAACTCTCCTTTCCAACTAAAATACGTCGATGATATTCCACTAAACCTGACACATATTCTGGCAATCCCTCTGGAATGAGTTTTTGGTTAAGACCCTCTACCGCATCCTTAATTGGTACCTGACTAAAAAGAGATTCTACATTGAAACTTATTTGTTTTTATAAACTAAAGATTTATTAAAACTTTCTTGAGTTTTAATAAACCTTTAGTTTGAAATTTAAAGTCAACAATCTCATAATAACATTTAAAAGAGTTTTTTGTTTGTTAATTTTGCATTATCTGTGATGCCAGATCAAGAAATGTTTTGTAGTTTTTCAACCTTCATCCTCATCTATGTAAGTTCTAGGTTACACTGAATGCATATTTCTCCCATATTTTCGATTTGCGAGAGTGACGCTCTTGAGTAACATCATTCACAATATTATTTCCTAATGTAACCCTATATTTTCTATGCTACATATCATTGGGAGCCATTTTTTAGATGAATTTTGACGCAGATTATAAAAGTTGCAGAAGCAAATTGAATCAGAGACTTGACTGCATAAACCAGTCAAACTGTAATTTTATTTAGATACACAAATCAAAAGAGATTCATTTCAATGATCAAGTACTCATCATATCGATGATTTACTCAATTAAACATTTGAAATTCGCTCAAGCAACATTGAGTCCAAACGACACTTTTCAAACAAATGACGAGGACTTTGGAGATACCGTAACTCATGTTCCTAACAAGTTGGCAGACTTCAAACTGATGAGCAAGAATTTGAAGATAAAGCAGATCATGCCAACAAGCTGGTAGGGTTCATAATAATGAGTATGACTTTGGAGAAAAAACAGATAAGGGAAATTAGAGATGTAGCAGCTCATGCTGCCAAAAAGTTGGCAGACTACAAACTAATGAAGAGGACTTTGGAGATAAGACATCTCATGCTGCCAACAAGTTGATAGTCTTTAAAATAATATATACCCTGTGGAATAGTAATAACTCATGCTGCCAACAAATTGGCAGACTTCAAACTAACAAAGAGGACTTTAAACACAAAACAGCTCATGCTGCCAATAAGGGTAGAGTTTACATTGATAAAGGCATGTTGAGAGATGTAGTAGCTCATGTTGCCAACAAGTAAGAATATTTCTAGCTATTGACCAGACCTTTGGAGACAAAGTAACTCATGCTGGTAATAAATTGGCAGATTTCAAATTAATGAAGAGGTATTTAGAAATAAAAATAGTTTATGCTGCCAACAAGTTGGCAGACTTTAACATGAGTTTAGCATGAAGGTTGAGTTTAACATGATTAAGAGAAGCTTAGAAATGTAGTGACTTAAGTTGACTATATTTGTAAGTAAACATTTTGTCTTTTGAAAAGAGGATTGAGTCAGTTACATTTTGTAATAATTGTTTACAGTAATTGCCAGTGGAAGAAACAATAAATTTCGAAATATTGCAAGTAATAATTTAGTCCGATTCTGAATTCTGATCGCCTCACCCATCAATCCCTTAATTGTAGCATAAAGAAAAACGACATCGTGGTGCGATACGGAGCGGTCACCAAAATTCGGAATACACTCCCGATAGCCAAGGACAAGCTACCTCTTTTAAAAGGAGCGGGTGTCTACCGGCTATCATGCAGTTGTGGGAAATTTTACGTTGGCCAAACCGGACGAAACATTGAATGCCGTATCAAGGAACACGAAAGGGATGTGAGGCTGAGGAAGATTCAATTGCAGAACATTACCATTCGGAGGGACACCGAATAAACTTCGACAAAACAAAGGTTCTGGCTAGGACTAATAAATATCATCAACGGCTGACAAGAGAAGCCATAGAAATCCACCGACATAAAAACAATGTTAACAGAGAAGATGGCTGGGAACTCAGCAGAACATGGAAGATGGTGGTGAAGACGAATATGACTCCGAAATTGGACGCGACGCAGTAATTAGTCTGTAATTAGCTTGTAACTAATATAAAATTAATTATTAATTAGTTTTTCGACCTATATATTGTTTTACAATTCCCGTTTTTGTCAGTTCGAACCAGTTTCTGAAGAAGGTTGCAACATGGCATCCGAACCGTCAACATTTTTTCAAAAAACGCACGGCAAACCCGAAAGTTTCCAGTGTTAGTCCTAGTGATAGTTCTAGTGATAATTCTAGTCTTAGTGCTAGTGTTAATTCTAATTTTAGTTCAGTTTCTAATTTTAGTTCTAATTCTAGTATTAGCCCAAATAACAGTATAGTGTTAGTTCTAATTTTATTTCAGTAAATGATTTCTTTTTGGACCTTGTAAATATATACTGCAAATACAATTTTGCTGCCGTTTGAATGCTTAGCTATACGAATTTGTGTTCATACCTCCATTTCGATAAATAAAATAAACAGATTATGTGCTACTTTTGTATATTTTCACATTCAACACAAAGTAGTACAAAAAACCTTTCAAATAGATTTACGCAAATCAACATCAACACCCAAAGGAGTGTAAGAAGAAAAGAAGTAGAAAATTGTATGTAGCTGCACCACCTTCCCCTACCAATCTATTTTTTATTCTTTTTCATCAAATCTAAATCTAGATTTAGAATCCAGTGGACAAAGACTTTCTTGATAACAAGGTTATGTTAGTATGACATGATTATTAATTTATTGATGTTGTTTCAGGTTGGCCGCAGCGCAGGAAGCAGCCGCTCAGCAGCAACAGCAGCAAGCGGTCCAGCTACACCATCAGGTGGCGGCGGGCGCAGCTGATAGAATGGGGGGCGCGAGCGCGACGGCCGGGCAGGGGCCCACCTCGCTGTTCCTGTTCTCGGAGGAGAACCCCATCCGTAGATACACTCGCTTCATCATCGAGTGGCCATATCCTTTAATACACACCTCAATTTAAAAACTTAATCAAAACAATTTTTTTTCTTAACTCTTATTTCACTCCGTTCGAATATGCCGTTCTTTTGACAATCATTGCCAACTGTGTGGTGCTGGCACTCGAAGAGCACTTGCCCAATCACGATAAGACTGTGCTGGCACAAAAATTAGTAAGTTTGTTTTCGTGGAGATTTAGCTAAATTTAGTTTAATTAGGGGGGAATCTCCCCCATTGGTAGTTAATTCGTTTAATGGTATTCATTACCGAACGGAACGGGGCGAGACTAAATTACTTATTGATTGAAATTTTCTCATTTTTTAGGAAGCAACAGAGGTATACTTTCTTGGAATATTCTGCGTTGAAGCTTCACTGAAGATATTAGCGTTAGGTTTCGTTTTCCACCGTGGATCATATTTGAGAAACATTTGGAACATCATGGACTTTTTCGTTGTACTCACAGGGTGAGTAAATCAATTCCCTCTTAGATTTAGACGAACCAAAATTTTTGTTTTTAATGAGAAATTAAAATTAAACCAGAACCAGTTTAATATTATTAGGTAATTTAGGTTTAGCCCAGTATTCGTAGGAGAACCTCTTGATGACGCAAAAAAAATCTTTCTGAATCATGCGAATTGTGTTATTGGTTCTCGCCTTAGGTCTATGACTATATTTGCCGAGGCCAACGTCGACGTAGACCTGCGGATGTTGAGGTCTTTTCGAGTGTTGAGGCCGTTGAAGCTTGTTTCTAGGATACCAAGTAAGGACGCCGTAATCTAAAAAAAATAATTGAAAAAAAACCACCCGAGATAACGATTTGTTTACTCAGACACCGCCAGAAACACACGTTATACTATCTGTCTCTATTTAGCTCCTCAGTACGGACCGATGTAGCGCAGTCGACTTTAGATTATTCTCGTTTTAACGTTGCGTTATTTCGATATAGAGAAATAGATTATTTTGGTTTTCTGTTTCATTTTTTTGGGTGTGTTTCCCAATTATTACTTTATACTATTAAATTATAATACAGCAAAATCTCGACACAATGGATTCATATAACCAACATTAGCATTACAACTAATACTAGACCAAACACTAGAATCATTCGGGATTAACCTTTCATCTCTAAACCCGAATGATTCTCATTCTTGGACAATTTGTCAACTTAATGTATCAAATACTATGAATTATGAATAAACCTTCCATAACTTCATGGAGATTCGTGGAGTCAATTATTTCGTATTTTCAATATACAGGGTGGGTTAATACTATGAGGACTGAAGATTATGGTTGAAAATAAATCAATAATCAAAGCTACATCGATTAACATTATTTTCATCCATACACACGATGTTTCACTTTTCCAGGACCGTGCTCAGCTTATTTTGTTTAATGGAACCCTATGTATTTTTTGTATATGCTGATTAGTTATTTTAAACGCTATAACTGCATATCAGTAGATAGAAAACGAAAATTCTGGAATTCTGCAACCAATATTTCAGGGTACAATGTTGGTTACCTATATCATATCTCCGCTAGATGACGCTACATACATAGGTATTTTTCAAATTTTTACTGCAAGGTTGCCAAGTTATTAATCATTTTGTGAAAATTCATTCCATGTGATTCTATTTCTGCTCTGTCTTATGATTTTGCATTCAACACAGTTAATTTCCTTTATATAACAAAGGAGAGCTTCAAGACTTTAAATGGAGCAAGGCTGCTGAAGACCAAGAAATTGTAGATCTTTTCTATGGTTTGCGTTACCAGTTTGCAATAGAAGTATTTTGCTTACATCCCTGTATTTGTTTAATTACAAGGATATAATTATTGATGTGCCTATAAAAATGTTAACCTACAACATGCAGCAAAATTATGGTATAAATTAAAGAATTCCTCATTTGTGTTAATCTTGTGCTACACTGACCGTATATTTTTCCCATATTTTCGATTTGTGATGCTTAAATCCAACAACAATACATTCCATGATTTGGATTTACTTAGCACAACACTATTCCTTAATAATAGGCATATGCCTTAGTGCTAACCCTATAATTTTAATGATAGACATCATTGAGAGCCATTTGTTAGATGAATTTTGATGCAGATTACAAAAGATTGAGATTGAGTCTCATGCTGCTAACAAGTTAGAACGCCTCCAACTGTTGAACAGAACTTTGGCGACAAAATAGTTCAGACTGCAAATAAGTTGGCAGACTTCAAATTGATCAACAGGACTTTGAGGACAAAACAGGTCATGTTGCTAACAAGTTTTCAGACTTTCGACTATTGATCAGGATGTTGGAGACGATGTAGTTCATAAGTTGAGAGATTTCAAACTAATTAGGAGGACTTTGGAGACAAAAACAGCTCATGCTGCCAACAAGTTGGCCGATTTTAAAATGATAAGGAAGAATTGTGGTAGCTCATACTGCCAACAAATTGGCAGACTTTAACTTGATGAGGAGTTTAGAAGTGTGGTGGCTCATGTTGCCAACAAGTTAGCAGACTTCGAACTAATGGCTAGGACTTTAGATACATAATAGCTTATGCTGCCAGCAAGTTGGCAGACTTCCGACTGATGAGTAGGATTTTGGAGGCAATGTAGCTCATGCTGCTAACAAGTTGGTAGATGTCAAACTAACAAGGGTACTTTGGAGACAAGAAAGTGCACTCTACCAATAAGTTGGCATACTTCAAATTGATGAGCAGGACTTTGAAGAGAAAAGAGCTCGTGCTGCCAATAAGTTGGCTGATTTCGAACTGATGGGCAAGACTTTAAAGACATAATAGCTCATGTTGCCAACAAGTTGGCAGACTTCCGACTGGTGAGCCAGATTTCAGAAACAATATAGCTCATACTGCCAACAAGTTGACAGATTTCAAACTAATGAGGAGGACTTTGGAGTCAAAAATAGCTCATGCTGCTAACAAGTTGGCAGACTTCGAATTGATGAGCAGGACTTTGAAGACAAAACAGCTCATGTTGCCAATAAGTTGGCAGATTTCGAACTGATGGGCAAAAATTTAGACACATAGAAGCTCATGCTGCCAACAAGTTGTCAGACATCCAACTGATGAGCAGGATTTTGGAGGCAATGTAGCTCATGCTACCAACAAGTTGGCAGACTTTAAATTGATAAGCAGGACTTTGATGACAAAACGGCACATGCTATCAACAAGTTGGCAGACTTTAAATTGATGAGCAGGACTTTGATGACAAAACAGCTCATGCTGCCAACAAGTTGTCAGGCTTTCAACTGATGAGCAGGACTTTGGAGACAATGTAGCTTATGCTACCAAGAAGTTGGTAGAGTTTAAATTGATGAGCAGGACTTTGAAGACAAAACAGCTCATGCTGCCAACAAGTTGGCAGACTTCCGACTGATGAGCAGGATTTCGGAGACAATATAGCTCATACTGCCAACAAGTTGACAGATTTCAAACTAATGAGGAGGACTTTGGAGTTAAAAATAGCTCATGCTGCCAACTTGTTGACAGACTTCAAATTGATGAGCAGGACTTTGAAGACAAAACAGCTCATTCTGCCAATAAGTTGGCAGATTTCGAACCGATGGGCAGGATTTTGTAGACAATGTAGCTCATGCTACCAACAAGTTGGCAGACTTTAAATTGATGAGCAAGACTTTGACGACAAAACAGCTCATGCTGCTAACAAGTTGTCAGATTTCTAAGTGATGAGAAGGACTTTGGAGATAAAACTGTAGATTTTTCCAAAAAGTTGACAGAACTCATATAGATGAGCAGGACTTTTGAGACATTACACCTTTAATTTATAGAATATTTCCAAGAAGGGGCACTTATAATAGGGTATAATAGTCGAAAACATGTCCCGTGGTGAAGTGGTGTCTATAGAACCTCTGGGATTGAATTTGTTGTAATCTCCAATCTCTAATGTGTTGGTTTAGTCTATTTTTGACGTATGGACTAGTCATACCTATACATGAAGCAGAACAACCCTGACAATTGATCTTGTAAATCAGATTAGTCTTCAGACCTTCAAGAGGAAAATCCTTGTAATTGGAGAAAATGCCTCTTAGAGATATGGTGGTTCTTCATGCCTTTCAAGGTGTTCATCTTCATATAAAGAATGTATTGGTAACAAATATATTGGTTTACGATACCAATGTAGAATAATTCGAGTTGCGTATGACCAAAAAGTCGAGAAAGAGTACAGAATTGCTTTTTCTCCTCTTCAGTGGTGGACTAGATATGAGGATAGTGCCCATCGAAGGTCATCAAGATGGTGTGTAAAAGATCACACAATAGTGTCCTGATAATGTCATTGACATATTTATAAAAGAAGGACAACTTGAAAGGAAAAGTTGTCAAGGACATAGTCTATCACAATGGTGGCTAAGATGGGGTTGAGTGGATTGCTTTGCCAAATTTTGATTTGTAGACTACATCATTAAAAAAAAGTTGAAGAGTCGAAGAGGAAGGAAATCATATTTGCAAAAGCTCTTCCTATCGATCATGGTGTGGGGGGCCAGTCATCCCTCTTAATAACCATATTCAAGAGGATGTTAGTAAAGAGTACTCTGGGGATAGAACACGACCTCTGATCTTTGTAGCAAACATGAAAGAATCTTTTATGTTGTATTCAGTGGATTGTTGAATACAACATAAAAGATCACCAATTTAATTGATTGTTTTGCTTTCATGCGTTAGTTCGATATTCTTCAAGAAGCCCATCTTATAATTGAAGATATATACAGGATATTTATCAGAAAGTGTTTGATTTGCACATTGTTCGGAAAACCATAAGTTTCTGATTTTAAATGGAACACTCTGTATTTTACTTCGTAAAACCTTATTATTACATCTCATTTTTGTTAAAGCTACGGTATGTTTAATACGTGTACTTTTTGAGATAATTAGACTGTTTTAATGTATTTTATTTTCACAAAAAAAGCTATGAACAAGACAATTTTAAACTGATGCAAGGGTTTCATTTAAAAAAATTAAGTTGTGTATGGTTCTGGAATAGTGAAACACCCTGTATAGCTGAAAATAATTTGAATCGATGAAAAAGGAGAATCTTAACAACAAAGAATCTGATGAATCAGAAAATTTGGAAACAGAAATGGATGCAACTATTTGAGCATACGTCAATTGGTCATGTAGAAGTTTCAGAACATCATGAAAAAGATTGTCTTTCTGATCACGATAAAAAAACTACTCTTCATCATTTGAATCAGAATATCCTTGAGACTTCTAGAGATGATTGAGCTCATAAATCTACCTAAAACAGGAATATAAATTTGAGGAAATGCTTCATGTCTTGGATACAAGTACTCATGCTAGGATCAGGCATGTTCAGAAAAGGAATCATAAAACCATCTTAGAGGAAGATAAATCAGAGAAGATGTTGGATCATTCCGGATTACCAGTATATATTGAACATGAATGTGTAACAGAAGAACATAAAAACGGAATTAGGAGAAAACTCAGAATTTTAAGAAAAAGTGATAACGCACATCATTTTGTAACTAAGTATGTATCAGAAAAGACAGATAATTTGGCTACAAGCTGTAATAGAACTTCAAAAGAACTTGGGCAAGAAATTACCCATTAGAACCATGAATCTACATTATGACTCTAATGGGCCATGATGGTGGCCATCATTTAACTGATATTGTAAGAGTAAATTTGGTTCATAAACCGAATTTAAAATAAAATAAATCAAAAATTACTGAACATGAGATGAATCGATAGAAATCGATAGAAAGATTTTAGAATAAGTCATACTCAAACTGGAAGTATGTTAGAAAAGCAAGAAGATAATATTGATGCTAAACCTATATCTGAGCATGTAGATAATCATGAAGAAAAGTGATCTGATAATCATGAGGCAGCTGTTGTCATCATGTATCACAAAACTTATAAGAAGGTTTGGAAGTTACCCATATTATGCTGGAGGAATTTCAGAAGAACACTAAAAATGAAATTACCCATGAAAGCCATCATTTAACTGAGAATACACTAGAAAATGCAGGAGATAATTTGGCTCATAAACCGAGTTTAGAAGAAAATAAATCAAAAATAACCCGACATACTGAAATTGAAAGAACTGCAGAAGAACAAAAAAAAAATATTCATCTAGAAGACGTACATCATAGCCCGAGCCTCGATGTCTAAACACGTGGCTCTGGCCCACTAAAAACAAATTTGAAGAATCAATAGAAAAAGATTTAGAAATGAGTCATACAGAACGAGGAAGTATGTCAGAAAAACAAGAAGATAACATTGAGCAACACCAAAATAAGGATAGTACCCATTAGACTGGTGGACATCATGCCTTAATTGATCACTTATTAGAAAAGTTATTGAAAGCAATTCCTACTGAAGCTAAAGGAATTTCAGAAGAATACGATAAGTAAATTACCCATGAAGGCAAGAAAAGACATTATAATCACCATCTCTCTAAAAACGCAGAAGTCAATTTGGTTGATAAACTCAATTTGGAAGAACATAAATCAGAAAGTTTCAGAAAATTTAGATAATCAGATAATTCTGATATAAGTGAACACACTGGGAGAAATTGCAGAAGACAACATACATGAAATTTAGAGGAATGCATGAAATACAGAGGATATGAAGGACTCCATAGGAGAAAGTTTAGAAATGAGTCATACAGAAAAACATGACGAAGAAATTATATATCCAATTGATTTAAATCGTATATCTGAGAATTCATCAAATAGTCACGTTGGAATAGAAGTGATTTCGGAACATCATGAAAAAGAAATGGATCATGGAGCATATATTTTACATTTTCTTCGTACACTTGTTCGGAGTATATATCAGAGAAAGCAATGGGTAACTTAGATACAAGTTATACTAAAGGAATTTGAGAATATGACAAGAAATTTACTTATTAAAGTCACGAAGAAGATAATCGCCGCCATTTCATTACGAGTACAAGAAAATATTTCCGATAAAAACCCAGCTTAGAGGAAAATAAATCAGAAAATATTGGTGATAATTGTGGGCACATAGAACTTGGGTGTGTAGCAGAAGAATACAAAAACGAACTCATGAGGAAGATATCTCAAAAGAATATGAAGAATCGATAGAAAGTGATTTAGAGAAAAATCACATAAAAGAAGAAAGCAGCTCGGAAAAAGAGGTAACTGCGCATTCTATAATATTTACATTTACATTCTATAAATGTAAATTCTGTATCTGACTATATATCTTATAATAAGGTAAAGGGAGGGGGGTTATAGGAATAACACGAAAAAGAAACAATTCATAAAGACGATGTACAGCATTCTTTATTTTAGCTTATAGCAGAAAATAAAGTGAAGAACTTGCCTATGAGTCATAGTGAGTCAACAGCTACTTTACAAGAATATAAAAAAGGACTTCCCAACGAAAGAAATGCTCACAATTATTTAATTGAAAATGCAGAAAACATTTTGGGGCATAAACCTATCTTGGTTCAACAAATCAGAAAAAAGATGGATAATTTTGCTATAACTGAACATACTAAATTTGGAGGTATTTTTAAAGAAAACCCAGAAGAAATTACTCATTTAGAAAATTAAAAACCCTAACTGAACATATACCAGAAAGGGAGGGGGAATCTTCTAGTAAACAATAATCTGTCGACTCGACCATGTATCAGAACTTATCGTGGGTAACTAATATCGCCAAAAGGTGTCATATTATTAGTAATAGTTATCTGCCAAGTTTCATTTATCTTAATTCTTTTAAAGTGGATTCATTGAATAAAAACATTTTTTTATCAATTTAGAAACATCCTGTATATGTATAGTGTTTGGAACAGTTGACAGTAGTTAATATTGTTAACAAGTTGGCAGGCTTGAAATTCATGAGCAGGACTTTGTTAGTATAACAATTCATACTGCCAACAAGTTGGTTGACTTTACATTGATGAACATGGCTTTGGAGATACAAGAGCTAATGCTGCCAATAAGTCAGCAAATTTTGCGATGTTATATAGCTTGTGGAACAGTAATAATTCATGCTGTCAACTAATCAGTTGGAAAACTTCAAACTCATGAGCAAGACTTTAGAGGTACAATCATGCCAATAAGTTGGCAGACTTCAAACTAATGAGGATGACTTTGCAGACGAAACTGCTCATGCTGCCAACAAGTTGGCAGACAATGAACTAATGAGGAGGACTTTGGAGATACAATAGCTCAAGTTGCCAACAAGTTGGCAAACTTTAAAATAATAAAGGGGAGTTTAGAGATGTAGTAGCTCATGCTGCCAAAAAGTTGGCAGACTTTAAACGGATGAGCATTACTTTGGAGACAAAATGCCTCATGTTGCCAACAAGTTGGCGGACTTTAAACGAATGAGCAGGACTTTAGAGACAAGACAGCTCAAGCTGCCAACAAGTTGGCGCAATTTAAATAGATGAGTAGGGCTTCTTATGACAAAATAGCTCATGCTGCCCAGGCAGACTTTAAATGATTTAAATGGTTTAGAGATGTGAATAAATTGACAGACTTTGAACTGATGACCAGGTCTTTGGAGACATAATAGATATTTAAGATATGGAACATTTCCAATAATGTAGTCCTCCTAGCTTATAATAAAGTTGTCTTAGCTTATAATAAGACTTCTCGCAGCAAACGATGGAACAGTTTTCAAAGTCGAAAACGTGACCCGTGGTGAGGTGGTCATTTAGAAGAGCTGTGGCATTGAGTTTTTTCAGCATAATATTGTCAATCAAAATTCGACAATTTTATATTGAAGTATAAGAAAGTTCTGAATGTAATCAAAAATCCATGTTGTTTGTAAATTAACCATGTGCAACACTAACATGTTGGTGCACTTACGTGAGTTAACGCAATGTATGAATTCAATTGCGTCATAAGACAGTTATTGATGTATCAAATCCAGCGCTTATCAATCAGCTTAGTCTATATTAGCAGCTTATTTATACTGGTTTCCGACCACCAGTCGAAAGAAGCAAGGCATGCGCAGTTCCAACAGCGACAGTGCAATGTTGATTGTCCTAAAGTTTCAAATCCTAAAGTTTACATCAAACCAGCGTGAGCTTTCAGTTGCCTACCGCTCGTAGCGCCGTCTAAGAAGAAGCCGCTGAAGTTTACATTAAGCAAATGTGATCTTTTGGTTACCTATCTCATGTATCGCCATCTAGCGGAGAAACCCTACAGTTTACGTTAAATAAGCGTGGTTTCTTAGTTGCCTATCGCGTAGTGCCATCTAGTAGAGAAATCCGATAAATTTTGTCAAATAAGCATGGTTGTTGGTTATCTATCTCGTGTAGCATCGTTTAGGGGAAAACCCGGCAGATTATCGGTTTTCAATTTAAACTTTATTTTAATAAATTTAAACATATCAAAGGAAATGATTTAATAATTTTTATAACGTTTTTTAAGGAATTTCATTTTAAATTTTGTTAACTTGTAATACACAGAATTTCATGGAATTTCAATTTAATAACTTAATTTTATGAAGTCTTAATTATTTCTGACATTCCCCGTTACAATTTAAATTCTAGGTCTAGTTTTAATGTAGCGTTTTATCCTCGAGGAACACCTCAAATTGTACGTATTAAATTAAAATCCTTTACATCGAGATTTTGCTGTATTAATTTGAGACACACCTCACTGTTATTTGTTATTGATACTTTTTCTATAAGCCGTAGGGTAAACAGTTGAAATTGAACTCTTTTCCTTTTACTTAGAACGGTATAAAACCGCCTTGTATTGACTTACGGGTCAAAAAGGCTGAAAAAAGTTGCATGGTTGTTACTATTATATTTGCTCCTTTACTTTTTTTGGTAAATGGTAGACACTGCTCGACTAATGCTCGATTAATTCTTATTATTACTATATTGTTGTTTATTTGAGTAGTTAATTAGTAAATAACGGTTGGGACGTGTTAATAAAATATCTTTGCTTAATAAGAACGTTTCTGTTTCTATCAAGCTGTAAATTCGATACAAATTCGTCGACATGCAATGCAGTCAGTTGTGCTGATCGATAAATTTACGCGGTAAGTTTACTGACCCAAAACGTTGGGGTTTTCAGTCGCCCACTTTTTCGAATACATCCATTTTTAATCGAATATCGAATTTTCAATAACAAATTTTTTATTTTATCAACTCGCCCCTCTCCGATATTATATTATATTATATACATACACAGGTTGTTTTAATTTTTTTTAATTAATGATACTGTATGAAATTCACGTGAAATTTGTTGCTTGATTCACCATAGTAGAGCGAAGTTTGCAGATTTCTGCAGATATCTATTGATTTAATACTCTCTATTGGCCAATTTTAATTCTATCCATTTCGAGCATTGTTTATGATTCATTTTTGATTAATTAAGAGTTCAAAACTCAATTGTTTAAACACGGTCGAAATTTTAAGCCAACAATCTTATTGATTAACGCAAAAATTTTTTTTTATTCATTTTAATGTTGTTTGATGTTGAGTTAAAAATAAGGATGTTAGCTTATAATTTTCTTTTCTTAACAAAATTCCAGCAAAAAAAAAATAAATCAGATAAAGAATCCATAGATATTACAACCGATACTGGTTCACCATATTTAGATTATGTTACTAATTACAGTTACCCATTGACTTACTACTGTTACTACTGCCGTTGTTTTAGTGGACGGATTTAAAACTAGAATTTTAGAGGAAATTAGTGGTTGGAGTAGTTAGCTAGAGGCTAGTACTTTTGCAGGTTTCTAACGATGTTCCCCCAAGAAATCATTGCAGTGGACCTGCGCACGTTACGCGCTATTCGTGTGCTTAGACCTCTCAAGCTAGTCTCTGGCATTCCTAGTGAGTAAATATCCCACGTTTGCACCCACCGAAGGCGCGGGTCCATATTGATCCACTCTTAATCATCACCTTTATCAGAGCTCACTTTCATATCGAATTTATCACCCTACAAAATTCAAACTATAATTTTTAAACTTTGGTAATATGATGCTTTATTATCAAATAAGAAACAATGCTAATTATCGCGCAATAATATTAAAATATTAAAGAGAATATATCTTAAAATATCTCCATACAATGCAAGAGAGTGAAATGAGTATATTAACCAAGGAATACTTGCCTATTTAAAATATTACGATAATAGAGAGAGATAATATCCCAACCAAACTATACCTAAAGACATCAACCATGCAAATATCTTTATTCAATCAAAAGATATCAAAGAAAAGGTAGGTTTTGATTGTAACAAATGGAACCTGCACAGAGAAGCAGATTTAAGATATTCTAGAAATTTGATGAATGCGTGCAATATCTACCATAAATTGATATGAATTAGGGATTCTTTTGAGATATTAATCAACAAAATGCCTTTATTTATTGAAAAGTTATGGAATATTAAGGATTCAAGTCGATTTTGTCAATTTCAAGCCATATTATAAAAATACTAGATATTGTCTGCTAGTTTATAGTGAAATTTTTCTTAAGCTTACTTTTAAGATATTAATCATGAAAATATTCGATGCGATTGTTACAAATGGCACCTGTACTAAGAAGGTGATTTGAGAGATTCTATAAAATTGATTACTTCGTGCAATATCGGCTTTAAAGTGATATGTCACCAAAATATATCTAGTTGCTCAAAAGTTATGGAATATAAAGGATTCAAGTCAATATAGTCCATTTGATATATATTGATGATCATATTGACGCTGTAATAAAAACTGCTAGTATGGAGTGAAATTCCTCTCAATCATACTTTATTTTAAGATATTAATCATGAAAATATCTTTATTCGCCCGAAAGATATCTAGGAGAAAGATAGGTTTTGATTATAACAAATCGAACCTGAGCTAACAAGCAAATTTGAGAAATTCTAGAAACTTGATTTATGCGCGCAATATTGGCTTTAAATTGATATGAGTTGAAGATTCTTTTGAGATATTAATCATCAAAATGTCTCAATTTACTGAAAAGTTATGGAGTATAAAGGATTAAAGGCGATTTTGTCAATTTCAAGGTCATCCAAGACTACTAGTTTGGAATGAAATTCTTCATGATCAAGCTTTATATTAAGATATAAATCATAAAATATCTTTATTCACTCAAAAAATATCTATGAGATGGGTAGATTTTGATTATGACAAATGAAACCTGTACTAAGAGGCAGATTTGAGAAATTCTAGAAATTTGATTAATACGCGCAATATTAGCTTTAAATTGATATGAATTGAAGATTCTTCTGAGATATTAATCACCAAAATGTCCTTATTTTCTCAAAAGTTATGGTACATAAAGAATTCAAGTCGATTTTATCAATTTCAAGGTCATCCAAACACCCATATTTCAAAAATTCTAAGCGTAAACCAAGAATCGATTTCAAACAACAAAATTTGATTGCTGTGGATTGAGCAACTGTTTACAGAAGATTTCTTCCTATGGACTGCATTCATATCATCCTTATCTTCGGCTTCCATTAACACCTCCTTGTGATGCTTCAAGATATTATTTATGGGTGAATTATGGCCATCAAATGGAATCTGCCCATCAGCTTCTTCCTTTCCCCAATTTCTTGTTTTCTACATACTTCATTCATTTATTTTTTAAATGTTAAGAGCATCGTTCTAAATCCTACATGCATAGAAAATCTACGAGTATAAAACTAACATACTTTTCTGCTCACCGTCCGTGTGTTGAATCCATGATTCCGTTTATGGCATTGACTCTAAATAATTTTTTATTTTCAATCTCTTAGCCATTAACCATGATTGATCGAAAAAGAAATTCCACAATATGAACCTCAAAATAGCACAATATAAGCCAACTCAGCCCAATAAAACTCAACCCAACTTAATGGCACAAATTAAATGGGATTAATCAATCTATCAGATTATTAAACAAAATAAGAGCCATGGATAAGAAAACTTTTAATTTACACATAGAAAATATCACAATACGTAATAAGGCACGATGATCTCTGTTTGGCATCATTGCATAATAGAAGCAAAATAATATGTATTGGAAATGCTACTAATGGTCTTCATACATATTTAAGATCCATTCGTAGACGCATTTATTGTGAACGATAAACATAATGCACCTAAACGCAAAGTGCAAAATAAACATGTTAAGTTTGACACGATATGTTGATACGTAGTAGTTTTAATGTTTGAGGTATTTTAGCTTAACAATTAATACTTTGTCTTCTAAATCTTTATGTCTTAGAGACTGATCGAACTAGGAAGTTAAAATTTGTGGCAGCTGCAAATGGAGTGCCATTGCCATCATCTTATACAGGATTTTCAAAAATATAACTGCTGATCAAGTAAAAAACATCAGGTATTTCCAGTGCTGGTGGAACCAAATCCTTAATTTACGAAATCAACCTTTATCCCTTTTTGTTTGGAAGTGTTGCTTTCGTAGTCCTTCATTCAAGATGAAGTATACACTCTATAAATTTTATTCGTGTGTGAAGTGTGGAAATACTTAATTAAATTCCTTTTGCATTACGAGGCTTATTTTTTTGTATTGGGTTTGAAAAAAATTCATATCTAGCGTGCACAGGAGATACTGGCATAAAATTGGAATAAACTCTTAATTAAAAAATAAAATTTTGTGCCCTTTTTGCATTTCTAGTCTTCTAGGAGCATTTCAAATCTTCTAGAAGCGTTCCACCTATTCCTGAAGCACTGCAAATCGTTTGGAAATATTTCAGATTTTCTGGTAGTATTGCAAGTCTATGAAAAGCATTTCAAATCCTCCACCAGCAATATCAAGTATTTTTGAAGCAGTATCTAGTCTTCTGAAAGTATTTAAATTTTTCTGGAAGCATTTCATATCTTTTTGTGGCAGTATTAGGTCTGCCAGAAGCAGTACCAAACCTTCTGGAAGCATTTCAAGCCTCCTGGAAGCATTATAATCCTTTTGGGTGCATTTCGAGCCTTAAGGAAGCATTTTAAGCCTGCTGGAAGCATATCAAGTCTTTTGGAAGAAGTGTCCTTCCAGACTCAATGTCGAAGCTTTTGTAAGCATTTTTAGTTTTCGAGAAGCCATACTAAGTCTTCTAAAAGCAGTATCAAGTCTTCTTGAAGCAGTTCAAGTCATTCTGGTAGCAGATCAAGTTTTTGGAAGCATTTAAAGTTTTCTGGAAGTCCTGTCAAGTCTTTTAGAAGCAGTATCAAGACTTCTTTAAACAGTTCAAGTCTTCTGGAGGTATTTGTTATTTTATGGAAACATTTCAAGTCTTCTAGATGCAATATCAAGTCTTCTAGATGCAGTATCAAATCAAATAGATGCAATATCAAGTCTTGTAGATGCAGTATCAAGTCTTGTAGATGTAGTATCACGTCGTTACCTATTCACTAATTTCTTATATTTGTAATCACTCTCTCGTTACATATCGTTTTATCTACATGGGATTTTTGATTTCCTCTTTTCCATGGTAGTCCTTTATTTACCACTATTCATTCTATTTCTGCTATCTACTCATATAGAAGCATTCCTCTCTTATCATCTTTGCTGCGGGTTTGTCATTAAAATCACCTGTCACAAGTTTTGCTTCTTTTATTTAGCTGATCTGTTCCAGTTGTTCCTTGAAAAGTTTTTTTTGTGTTACTTGGTATTAGGTAACATCTGATTATAATTCCAATTTTTTTCTTGATGGCTACGAATGCAAACCCAATCATAGGTGCAGGTTTTAGAAAATACATACGGATGTTGGGTGCTGAAAAAAGCCGAGTTAGGAAAAGAGTCTAACGACTAATGACAGCTCTCAAAGAAAAGTTTGATAAAATTTAAAATTCGTATTTTCAAAAAAAAGTATCTGGCGCCTATAGTTCGTTGATAATGGAAATGTCTTCTGCCAGCAGTGTTTACAAATTTACAAGCAGTATCTAGTTTTTAATATTGCCAAGAGTATTTGGTGGTATTTTGGAAGCAATATCAAATTTTATCAACCAGTCTCATGCCTTTTACAATAAAAATGTCTTCTGCCAGCAGTTCTAGTGTCAGTATTAAGTCTTTTGGAAGTATTCCAAGTCTTTTAAAAGCATTTTAAGTCTGCTAAATCCACTATGGAGCCTTTTAGAAATATTGCAAATCTTCTGGAAGCTTTACAACTTTTTTGGAGGTATTTCAGGTCTTCTGCACGCAATATCAAATTTTTTAGAAGCAGCATCAAGTGTTCATCAAGTTGTACGGAAGCGCATTTCAAGACGACTTCCAGAAATAGTATCGAATCTTCTAGAAGCAGTTGGAGTCTTCTAGATACATTATCAAGGCTTTTGGTAGTATTGAAAGTTTTCTGGAAGCATTACAATTCTTCTACTAGTGTTGTAAGTCTTTTGGATGCATTTGAAATCCATATCAAGTATTTTGAAAGCACTACAAAGTCCTCTTTCAGTTGTTCAAGTTTTCTAGAAGCATTTCAGGTTGCCTGGAAGCATTTCATATCTTTTTCCAGAAGCAGTAAGTAGAAGACTTGATTCTGGAAGCAATTTTAATTCGTTTGGAAGCATTTCAAGCCTTCTGGAAGTATTTCAAGTCTGCTGGAAGCATTTCAAGTCTTTTGAAAGCAGTATCAAGTTTTCTAAAGGCAGTATTGACTCTTCTGGAAGTATTTCAAATTTTATGGAAGTATTTCAACAGCATTATGGAGCACCATGTCAGTCTGGCACCATGTCAAGTTTTTAGAAATATTTCATGTTTTCTGGAAGCATTTTAAGTCTTTTGGAAGCAGTATCTAACCTTTTGGAAGCAAATTAATGTTTCTAGAAGCAGTACTAAGTCTTCTGGAAGCATTTCAAGTTTTCTAAAAGCAGTATCAAGTATTTCTTTGTTAAGGATTTCAAATGTGGTAGCCTTCACGTATATTTATATCATCGTTGGGAGCCTTTCCGTTTGCTGGAACATTGATGTGTAGCATTGCTGATACTCGACCGAGTTCAGCTTGCAGAAGCGATTGCGACATCACACTAGTAGCAGTTGTAGCCATTTTATCGGTCATATGCTTCTTAATCACGAGGAGTAGTTGGGACGGCCGACGTCTTTGAAATCCCAAATATTGTTATTGATATAAGTAGTAAACTCGGCTAACTTCGAAGATGTCGATCACCCTACATATTATTTACGATACTCGAGACAGCCAATGTCTTGGAAGTCGGCCGAGAATGCTTGATCGCGAACAATGTTTGGGACGGCCGATGTCTTCGAGGTCTGCCAAAGTTATTTCATTATGGGAAATATTCATGATATAAGAAGTAAACTCTTATCTTTCTTTCATTGCATCTGAATTGTGTTCCATGATAGATCATCTGTGTTGTATGAGCGAATCTATGTTATATGATGCAATCTCTGTTATATCATAGAATCTGTCTCATGTGATAGAATTTGTAGTACATGATAAAACCTGTGTTATATGACGGCATTTGTTATGTGATACAGTCTGCGTTATATTAAGGTATCTATGTTATATTTTCGTTACTTTACTTCCTTTCCTTCTTTTCGTTACATCATCCCACGACGAAGTCGTTGTCTACATAAGCAATGTTATTACTATTAAGGGAGATATTAACATAAATCATCTAGAAAAAGAAGAATACAAAAAATTATCAATAGTTTCAACATTGTATCATATAGACGAGACCACAAGATTAAGTAACTCTTACTTATACCACTACTTTGTCAAAATAGATTGGCAAACGAAATGCAAATCGTATATCTACAGAAGTGATTAAACTGATCATGATGACTGATTCTAGTGATTTGGAAAAGAACAGAATCACACATTCATTGGAAGTCATTTCGAAAAAAAATAATAAAATGGAGAAATGGAAATCAAGAATGATATATAACAAATATATAACATCTTGAAGGTGATTTGATGAGTTATAAGATATAAGACACAAGGCAAATAGATCAAAGGATAATGAATCAAATGCAAAATTGAACTAAAACTAGAACTAACACTAAGACTATTACTATGACTAATACTATATCTTCTACGTCTTAGATACCACGTCTCAAAGAAATGTTTCTTATTTAATAATAAAGCATTATTTTATTAATCAGTATATTTCATGTGAAAGTGAGTATCCTAAAAATCTGAATGCATCACAATGAATAAATCAATACGGACCTACACCCTCCACGTAGTTAACTAACCACAAGATACATTACAACTACTTTAGCAACTGACGAGTAGACAAAAGGCGTAACGTTTTAGTATCTACTATAGTAGCTTTTCATATGACTTATTACGCTTCTCTCAGTTACTGTCGTAGCGCGCTGATTAGACAAAAAATACTTTAACACACCACTTCTCTAACATCTTTTTCGTTTATTCAGTTATTCTATTTTTCTTTTATCGTTTTATTGTTTCGTTACGATTCTTTTTTGTTCTATTAACTCGATATATCTAATAATCCGAGTGTGGCTCGTTTTGCTTCGATAATCAATTTGCGTTTCCGTTAGGTTTGCAAGTCGTCTTGAAGTCCATCATCAAAGCAATGGCACCATTGCTTCAAATAGGGTTGTTGGTATTATTTGCCATCGTTATTTTCGCCATCATCGGATTGGAATTTTATTCTGGTGCGCTACATAAAACCTGTTATAGTTTATATGATATAGGTATGGTACACTTTAATATAATAATAATTTCCTAAAATTCATTCCTTAATTATGACATGACTTTAAAGCTAATAATCATAATAAATATGTATAAAAAATTTTAAGATTCTTAAGTTATGTTGAGATTAAGAATCTATTTCTTAGAAACGATAAGTGATGAAAAATGGAGATTATTCGCAATGGTCCATGATGAGCCGTAGTGAAGAAACATAACAATCATTCGCTCTTAGGTGACATATGATATACATGCCAATAAAACCAACACAGTAACATTGCCATTGTTCATTTCCTTGATTTTAATGTCCTCATCATAAAGATGGTAATTACAGAACATTGTGACACCGAATCTCTCATACCTTTTATACCACGGGATATGTTAAAGACTAGAAATTGCTCCTCATTAAATTTAGCTAAGCACGTTGTTTTTTTTCTGTCGCTGTCACGATAAAATATGAAGTTAAATTTATAGAAGCCCATACAATTAGCAGAGACATCTCTGTAGTCTACGACGGTGTCAGAAAGAGATCATAGAGAGATTGACTATTATTAGATCCAACAATGTAGAAGTGTTATGCCCAATTTTTATCCACCAAAAATTTGGTAGGTTGCTTAACAATCTCATGTAAGTGCACCGTGATAACAACACCAAAATATAGGTTATCTATTTATTCTTCAATGCAAGATATCCGTGCAAACAAGGTAATCATAATCAAAAGGTAATCAACAGCAAATTTAACATTCTGCACTTGCGCAGCAAGTCGTAGGTATTTATTATTAAGATTGGTGATGATCGTATAGTAGTGCTTTTAATACATTTATTTGAAGATCAGCTTGCACTAAGAAAGTCGCACTATAATTTATGGGTATCCAAAGCAACTAAAGTATCCGGTATATTCGAAGATACCCACGTTTCTGATAGTGCAACAATATCAGACTCAAAGAGTACTAAGTATCAAAGTTGTGTACAATCGCTCATTAAAATGACGAATTGTACACAACATGATTTTGGAACAAGATAATTATATTCAGTTTGTCTTTATCTAGGATCTTGGAAACTTGAGTCAACACCACCCTGCATAAGCTGATATCTACCATCTATCATATACATATTTAATTTCTACAAAAAAAATCAAAAAGAAACTTTATCACGTTTAATACAATCGCACATGTTAAGTAATGACACGACTCATCGGATTAAGAAAATACGCCCTAGATCTTGTCTCATCTTAATTTTCCATGTAGTATTTGCCCTAGAAGTCGGTTGTTTGAATCACCCTGTGTATCTATATCACTATCTTCTGCGGTTAGGTCTCAGTACAGAAGTAATCTATTTGTATGATTAATGATCAATGTCAAATCATAGATTTTCGAGGCAACACCATTCTGCACAAGCTCATATTCTATCTGCATGACACCGACAACCGCTTATTTGCAATAATCATTGTCAAACCATGAATTATCGAGTCAATACCCTTTTGCGCAAGCTCATATCTACCATCTATCGTTTACATGTATGTTTCGAGCTTCTGGGGCTCGGCCTCTACCCAAAAATAATCTATGTGCACGATATTTATCAATATGTATGAGCTTTATGTTTTCCGCCGAGAACTGCTTATCACTAATGATCATTGTCAAACCATGGATTCTCGAGTCAACACCCTTTTGCGCAAGCTCATATCTACCATCTATCAAATTTATTTATATCTTGATTTTCTGGAGTTTGGTTTCTATCTCGTATAAATCTATCTGTAGGATCTTTATGTCTTTCGCCGAGAATCACTTATAACTAATAATCAATGTTAAAAATAAGATTCTCAAGGAATGTTAGGTCTCTATCCAGAACTAATCTATGTGTATAACTTTTTGTTTCTGTACGACCTGTCTTAAGTCTAGAATCGCTTATCACCTATGGTCAATGTCAAACCATGGATTCTCGAGTCAACACCCTTTTGCGTAAGCTCATATCTACTATCTATTATGTTTATCTATATATCGACCTTCTGTGCTCAGGTTTCTATCCAGAATAAATGTATCTGTATGATCTTTATGTCTCCCGTCTAGAATTGCCTATCACCAATGATCAATGTCAAAAAAAATTCATAATGCTTCTATCTGTTAGGTCTCTAGTTAGAACTAATCTATCACTATGACCTTTATGTTACCCATCTAGAACCGCTTATCACCAATGATCAATGTTAAATCATGGATTACCGAGTCAACACTTTTCTGTGCAAGCTCATATCTATCATCTATCATATCCATCTATATCTCGATCTACAGAGGATATCTCTATCCAAGTCTAATCTATTGGTATAACCTTTATGTCTCCCTATATTCCATAACAAAATAAATAACTTATTTGAATTTTGTTTTATTTAATGAGTATTACGTATAATACCATAAGTAACATCCAATAGGCTTGAATTATACTGGCGGTTATAGTAGAAGGGAGTTGTTTTAATATCCATATCTGTCAAAATGTAATTTGAAAACTCAATTTCCATTCATTGCTTGGTAATTTGAAGAATAACTTGATAATTTCCGAGAAATTCCAAAAATTTTGATAGTTTCCGAGATTGTTAACAAATCGAAAGATACATTTCAACTTTCTTGACCCTAAAGGTGGAGTTATTTTTAACCAATTGGCAATTGGTTGGCAATTTCCACGGAATTTTTGATAATTTCCAAGAAACTCCAAATATTTTGAACGTTTCCAAGGTCAGTTTACAAAGATCTTTAAAATTTATTGCATTAAACACACATTTCCTTTAATTTCTTGGTGATTTTGAAGAATATAATGATAATTTCCAAAAAGTTCCAAGGCTTTTGATTCTTTCCGAGATTTGTGACAAGAATAGAAAAATTTTTTGAATCTATTGGTGGTAAATCTTGCATTAGTCACAAATTTCCATTAATTTCTTGGTAATTTGAAGAATATCTTGATAATTTCCAAGAAATTCTAAGAATTTTGATGGTTTTCAAGATTGTTAACAAATCTAGAGACATATCTCAACTTTCTTGACTCTTAAGCTAGAGTTATTTCTTATCAACTGGAAATTTTTACGGAATTTTGGATAATTTCCAAGAAATTCCAAATATTTTGAACGATTCCGAGATTAGTGACAAGCATAAAAAGATTTTTGGAATTTATTGGTGGTAAATCTTGCATTAGTTACAAATTTCCATTCATTTCTTGGTAATTTGAAGAATACCTTGATAATTTTCGAGAAATTCCAAAAATTTTGAACGTTTCCAAGGTCAGTTTACAAAGATCTTTAAAATTTATTGCATTAAACACACATTTCCTTTAATTTCTTGGTGATTTTGAAGAATATAATGATAATTTCCAAAAAGTTCCAAGGATTTTGATTCTTTCCGAGATTTGTGACAAGAATAGAAATTTTTTTTGAATCTATTGGTGGTAAATCTTGCATTAGTCACAAATTTCCATTAATTTCTTGGTAATTTGAAGAATATCTTGATAATTTCCAAGAAATTCTAAGAATTTTGATGGTTTTCAAGATTGTTAACAAATCTAGAGACATATCTCAACTTTCTTGACTCTTAAGCTAGAGTTATTTCTCATCAACTGGAAATTTTTACGGAATTTTGGATAATTTCCAAGAAATTCCAAATATTTTGAACGATTCCGAGATTAGTGACAAGTATAAAAAGATTTTTGGAATTTATTGGTGGTAAATCTTGCATTAGTTACAAATTTCCATTCATTTCTTGGTAATTTGAAGAAGATCTTGATAATTTTCGAGAAATTCCAAAAATTTTGATAGTTTCCGAGATTGTTAACAAATCTAAAGATACATTTCAACTTTCTTGACTCTATAGGTGGAGTTATTTTTAACCAACTGGCAATGGGTTGGCAATTTCCACGGAATTTTTGATAATTTCCAAGAAATTCCAAATATTTTGAACGTTTCCAAGGTCAGTTTACAAAGATCTTTAAAATTTATTGCATTAAACACACATTTCCTTTAATTTCTTGGTGATTTTGAAGAATATAATGATAATTTCCAAAAAGTTCCAAGGATTTTGATTCTTTCCGAGATTTGTGACAAGAATAGAAATTTTTTTTGAATCTATTGGTGGTAAATCTTGCATTAGTCACAAATTTCCATTAATTTCTTGGTAATTTGAAGAATATCTTGATAATTTCCAAGAAATTCTAAGAATTTTGATGGTTTTCAAGATTGTTAACAAATCTAGAGACATATCTCAACTTTCTTGACTCTTAAGCTAGAGTTATTTCTCATCAACTGGAAATTTTTACGGAATTTTGGATAATTTCCAAGAAATTCCAAATATTTTGAACGATTCCGAGATTAGTGACAAGTATAAAAAGATTTTTGGAATTTATTGGTGGTAAATCTTGCATTAGTTACAAATTTCCATTCATTTCTTGGTAATTTGAAGAATACCTTGATAATTTTCGAGAAATTCCAAAAATTTTGAACGTTTCCAAGGTCAGTTTACAAAGATCTTTAAAATTTATTGCATTAAACACACATTTCCTTTAATTTCTTGGTGATTTTGAAGAATATAATGATAATTTCCAAAAAGTTCCAAGGATTTTGATTCTTTCCGAGATTTGTGACAAGAATAGAATTTTTTTTTGAATCTATTGGTGGTAAATCTTGCATTAGTCACAAATTTCTATTAATTTCTTGGTAATTTGAAGAATATCTTGATAATTTCCAAGAAATTCTAAGAATTTTGATGGTTTTCAAGATTGTTAACAAATCTAGAGACATATCTCAACTTTCTTGACTCTTAAGCTAGAGTTATTTCTCATCAACTGGAAATTTTTACGGAATTTTGGATAATTTCCAAGAAATTCCAAATATTTTGAACGATTCCGAGATTAGTGACAAGTATAAAAAGATTTTTGGAATTTATTGGTGGTAAATCTTGCATTAGTTACAAATTTCCATTCATTTCTTGGTAATTTGAAGAATAACTTGATAATTTCCGAGAAATTCCAAAAATTTTGATAGTTTCCGAGATTGTTAACAAGTCGAAAGATATATTTCAACTTTCTTGACCCTAAAGGTGGAGTTATTTTTAACCAACTGACAATTGGTTGGCAATTTCCACGGAATTTTTGATAATTTCCAAGAAATTCCAAATATTTTGAACGTTTCCAAGGTCAGTTTACAAAGATCTTTAAAATTTATTGCATTAAACACACATCTCCATTAATTTTTTGGTGATTTTGAAGAATATCATGATAATTTCCAAAAAGTTCCAAGGATTTTGATTCTTTCCGAGATTTGTGACAAGAATAGAAAAATTTTTTGAATCTATTGGTGGTAAATTTTGCATTAGTCACAAATTTCCATTAATTTCTTGGTAATTTGAAGAATATCTTGATAATTTCCAAGAAATTCTAAGAATTTTGATGGTTTTCAAGATTGTTAACAAATCTAGAGACATATCTCAACTTTCTTGACTCTTAAGCTAGAGTTATTTCTCATCAACTGGAAATTTTTACGGAATTTTGGATAATTTCCAAGAAATTCCAAATATTTTGAACGATTCCGAGATTAGTGACAAGTATAAAAAGATTTTTGGAATTTATTGGTGGTAAATCTTGCATTAGTTACAAATTTCCATTCATTTCTTGGTAATTTGAAGAAGATCTTGATAATTTTCGAGAAATTCCAAAAATTTTGATAGTTTCCGAGATTGTTAACAAATCTAAAGATACATTTCAACTTTCTTGACTCTAAAGGTGGAGTTATTTTGAACCAACTGGCAATGGGTTGGCAATTTCCACGGAATTTTTGATAATTTCCAAGAAATTCCAAATATTTTGAACGTTTCCAAGGTCAGTTTACAAATATCTTTAAAATTTATTGCATTAAACACACATCTCCATTAATTTCTTGGTGATTTTGAAGAATATCATGATAATTTCCAAAAAATTCAAAGGATTTTGATTCTTTCCGAGATTTGTGACAAGAATAGAAAAATTTTTTGAATCTATTGGTGGTAAATTTTGCATTAGTCACAAATTTCCATTAATTTCTTGGTAATTTGAAGAATATCTTGATAATTTCCAAGAAATTCTAAGAATTTTGATTGTTAACAAATCTAGAGACATATCTCAACTTTCTTGACTCTTAAGCTAGAGTTATTTCTCACCAACTGGAAATTTTCACGGAATTTTTTATAATTTCCAAGAAATTCCTAATATTTTTAACGCTTCCAAGTTAGTTTAATTAGTTTAGGCAGATTTTTGGAATTTATTGCATTAGTTACACATTTCTATTAATTTGTTTGTGATTTTGAAGAATATCATGATAATTTCAAAAAAATTCCAAGGATTTTGGTTCTTTCCGAGATTAGTGACAAGAATAGAAAGTGTTTTATAATTTATTGGTGGTGAATCTTCCGTTACTCAGACATTTCTATTAATTTTTTGGTGATTTTGGAGAATATCATGATAATTTTCAAAAAATTCCAGGGATTTTAATTCCTTCCGAGATTTGTGACAAGAATAGAAAGATTTTTGGAATTTATTGGTGGTAAATCTTGCATTAGTCAGACATATCTATTCATTTCTTGGTAATTTGATGAATATTTTGATAATTTCCAGAATTTCCAAGAATTTTGATAGTTTCCGAGATTGATAACAAATCTAAAGATACATATCAAATTTCTTGGCGCTAAAGCTAGAGTCATTTCTCATCAACTGGAAAATTTCAGGGTGTTTTTATAATTTCTAAGAAATTCCAATTATTTTGATCGTTTCCATGGTTAATTTAGGAAGATCTTTAGAATTTATTTCATTAATCACACATTTCCATTAACTTCTTAGTGATTTTGAAGAATATCATGATAATTTCCAAAAAAATTCCAAGGATTTTGATTCTTTCCGAGATTAGTGATAAGAATAGAAAGATTGTTGGAATTTTGGAGAACCACTTATCTGCAATAATCAATTTCAAACTATGAATTTTCGACTACTTATTATATAGATCTAGATATACCAAAATCTTTTCTAGTTCTCTACTCAGAACTAATCCATCTATATTACCTTTGAGTGCCGCGTTCCAAGGAATTCTTAAATCTAAGACGTACTTTACAAAAAAAATCTAACATGAATTTTTGAAAAATCAGGAAATGGCTATATTAAATTAGTGATTGCAAATTTTTCTGCTATTTATTAATTTATGTATTTGAAAACTTAATTATCAATTAGCATAAAGTCATGTCTTAGTCCAACCATTCCACCTGTTCCTATAAAATAATAAATCAAAAAATAACTTTGATTATTTGTTGGTAAAGATGTGATCGTGAAAGAGGGTGAATTTCCTGCACCGTGTAACACCGATAATCAAGCACAGGCAGAAGCCCACGGTAGTAATTGGTGCAGAGGTGGTAACTCCATTTGTTTGGAACGATGGCAAGGTCCAAACAACGGAATCACCTCATTCGACAACATCGGATTCGCGATGTTAACAGTGTTCCAATGCATCACAATGGAAGGATGGACGGCAATTTTATATTGGGTAAGACCAAAAATTAAACTGAAAAAAATCTCAAAATAAAATCTGTCGTTTTCAGATGAACGACGCCGTTGGGAGTTACGCAAACTGGTTATATTTCGTGCCACTTATAGTCCTCGGTTCATTTTTCATGCTGAATTTAGTGTTGGGCGTACTCAGTGGGTACGTATCGCATAACGAATTTCCGCCAATTATTATTTCCCTTATTTTCAAACAAACCGGAAACTTTTTCGGGTTAATGTGATGATTATAGAGAATTTTCCAATGAAAGGCTTCGAGTGGAGCGCCGAGCTAAATTTCAGAAAACGCGATCTAAACGACAATTTACCGAAGCTTTCGGTCAATACTTACAATGGATCACTCAAGCAGGTGAAATTTGAATAGAAATCGACATTAATAATAATAACAGTATTGCTAAATTGTATATAGATCGCTTTAATTAATTAATTAATTGATTCGAAAGTATTTAATCTGGATTTGGTGTAACGAATAAAGCTTCTTAAGCTATTTTAATCGATTTTGAGTGATTTTGGATAAATGCCTAAGTAGTTAGTAAGCTAGATCTCTTTTGTCTGTAGCGAGTTTGCCAAAGAGCGAGAAAAAGTAGAAAATAGGCAAGAATTTTTGAAGCTGAGAAGACAGGCCCAGCTTGAAAAGGAGCTTAGTGGTTATGTGCAATGGATTTGCAAAGCAGGTAAAGTAATCTTAATCTCCATTATTTCAGTCAAAAACAATCCAATCTAATTAGAAAAAATCTTAAATGAATAATAGTTAACTTATTTTATTATTGCATTTTTCTTGATATTGACGAATCTAATAGCAAAAATGAAAGAGAGCAATGTAATTAGGAATAAAATTTGGTACAATTTTCGTTTGAAAAGTTTTTTTACGATATGCTTACTATTACTAGAGCTCGATGACGAATTTCATCAAATTTTCATATTTTCGTATTTTTCTCGATATCTATCTGTTAGCAGTTTTCGAGTGCTAACTTGGTAAAAGAAAAAGTTAGATTAGACGACGAGCGAAGACAAGTTCAGACAAGTTAAGACAAGTTAAGACATGCCACGCGAAATACGAGATGGTGTTGCTATGTATTGGATTTAAATCGTAAAAATACAGTAAAAGATTTAGTTCTAAGTGAGAACAATTTTTATTTATTATAAACCTAACAAGGCAACATGTTTAAAATGAGAAAGATATCATAAAATGTTGAAGGGAAAGAAGAAGTGCACTTGATCAACTCGGAATAAAGGTGACAAAAGAAGAAAATACCTTAACTATAGACAAAGTTGCCAGAGTTGATGGAACAAAAACCACACTTGATGTACATGTAGAACAAAAACGTGCAGAGATCGAACAAAATGAAGAAAAGATATATAAGAGGAAGAAAAGGGCCGACCAGAAAGATGACGAAATCAGTATGAACGAGTAACTTAACCGTAATGGACATCAAAATCACAACTAACGAAGTACTGATATGTAGATCATATAGAGTGCCGTATCCGCAACGTGAGATAGTGAAGAAAACCATAGATTATGTTTTATGCATAGGATTAGTTCAGGAATCGAATTCTGAATACGCGAATCCAGTTATTTTGTTGAGCAACAGGACGGGTGGCGAAAGAATGTGCCTAGATTACCGTAAATTAAATTCAGTGACTCAAAAAGAATATACGCCGGTCGCGAGTATGTATAAACAGTTAGAACAATTATCTGGATATAAGTATTTGACTTATCGCAGTGGCTACTAAGATAAGTCCAATGATAGGCTGAGTCTTAAGATCTTACCAAGTTCCCATTAGCTCACACAGCGGACGTTACACAGCTCTTGTTGCTACCGAAGTAGAGTACGAGTTCAAACGGATGCCATTAGGTCTTGTCAACGCACCTAACGTATAATAATAATTTATTCTTATAATAGCCGTTCTATTAACTCTCTGTATCCCTCTTTCTCCTCGTTTCCATAACCACACGCATCCATGCTCTTCCCTCCATCCTCTCACTCAATATCCATCTCCAATCTATCCCCTCCTTCCTCAATCCATTACATTTCACCAGAAGGTATCCTCTCTCTTCATTCCCACACTCTTCCCCTCCTCATCACCCTCCCTCATCAGGTGGTGTGGAGACCTCCCCGATATCACCTCATAATACTTCGAATTATACCTACTTTCACTTATCACCGTCCTTCTCTCTTGCATATCCACATTCCTGTCCGTGTTCTGCAACTGTTTCTATATTTCAATCCCATCTCTTCTTTTTCTGAGCACCCTTTTCGTTGAGTATCGCTTATCCGCTTACTCGCCTCCACCACAACTTACCTATCTTCATTTCTTCCTTGCCTATATATCCCGGAGTCTACCTCGCTAATCCCAATACCCGCCTTCAATATCTGCTCTGTACATCCTCTAAGCACTTGTTCTTTCCATTCTCATATCTCCACCATATATATTTACGTTTTTTATTAAGCTCTCAAAGAAAAAAATATCCTTTCTCCCTCACCTTTCCCAAAAATTCTCTCACTCCATCCCCAATCCTATCGCATAATATTTGCTCTCGCTGCCAACTTTCTAATATGTCCTCCCTCCTTGCTATTCTTTTTAAATCTATACTCCACACATTTCCATTCATTTCTTGGTAATTTGAAGATTGTTAACAAATCTAACGATACATCTCAACTTTCTTGACTCTAAAGGTGGAGTTATTTCTCACCAACTGGAAATTTTTGATAATTTCTAAGAAATTCCAAACATTTTGCACGTTTCCAAGGTTAGTTTACGAAGATCTTTAGAATTTATTGCATTAATCACGCATTTCCATTAATTTTTTGGTGATTTTAAAGAATATCTTGATAATTTCCAAGAATTTCAAAAATTTGGATAGTTTCCGAGATTGTTAACAAATCTAAAGATACATTTCAAATTTCTTGACTCTAAAGCTAGATTTAGTTCTCACCAATTGGAAGTTTTCGCGGAATTTGTGATAATTTCCAAGAAATTCCAAATATTTTGAACGTTTCGAAGGTTAGTTTAGAAAGATTTTTAGAGTTTATTGCATTAGTCACACATTTCCATTAATTTCTTGGTAATTTGAAGAATATCTTGATAATTTCCAAAAAATTCCAAGAATTTTGGTAGTTTCCAAGATTGTTAACAAATCTAAAGGTACATCTCAACTTTCTTGACCAAAGCAGAAGTTATTTCCCACCAACTGGAAATTTTCACGGAATTTTTGATAATTTCTAAGAAGCTTCAATTACTTTGATCGTTTCCAAGATTAGTTTAGACAGATTTTTAGAATTCATTGCATTAGTTATACATTTCCATTAATTTCTTGGTGATTTTGATGATTATCATGATAATTTCCAAAAAATTCCAAGGATTTTCCAAGGAACAAATCTAAAGATACTTCTCAACTTTTATGACCCTAAGGTGGCGTTATTTCTCACCAACTGGAAATTTTCACGGAGTTTTTGATAATTTCTAAGAAGTTCCAATTACTTTGATCGTTTCCAAGATTAGTTTAAACAGATTTTTAGAACTCATTGCAGTAGTTACATATTTCCTTTAATTTCTGGGGATTTTGAAGAATATCATGATAATTTCCAAAAAATTCCAAGGATTTTGATTCTTTCCGAGATTAGTGACAAGAATAGAAAAATTTTTTGTATTTATTGGTGGTAAATCTTGCATTAGTCAGACATTTCTATTAATTTCTTGGTAATTTGAAGAATATCTTGATAATTTCCAAGAAATTCCAAGAATTTTGATAGTTTCTGAGATTGTTAACAAATCTAAAGATATATTTCAAATTTCTTGGCTCTAAAGCTAGAGTAATTTCTCACCAACTAGAGATTTTCACGGAATTGTTGATAATTTCCAAGAAATTCCAAATACTTTGAACGATTTCAAGATAAGCTTAGACAAATTTTTAGAATTTATTGCATTAGTTACACATTTCCATTAATTTCTTAGTGATTTTGATGAATATCAGGATAATTTCCCAAACATTTCAAGGATTTTGATTCTTTCCGAAATTATTGACAAGAGTAGAAAATTTTTTGGTGATAAATCTTGCATTAATCACACATGTCCATTAATTTCTTGGCAATTTGAAGAATATCGTGATAATTTCCAAGAAATTCCAAGAATTTTATCGTAATCGAGATTGCATAAGCCAAAGATATATTCCAAATTTCTTTACTCTAAAGCTAGAGTTATTTCTCACCAATTGAAAATTTTCACGGAATTGTTGATAATTTTCATGAAATTAAAATTTATTTTGAATGCTTCCAAGATTAGACAGATTTTTGAATTTATTGCATTAGTTACACGTTTCCATCAATTTCTGGGTGATTTTGAAGAATATCATGATAATTTCCAAAAATTTAATAAACTCTCTGTATCCCTCTTTCTCCTCGCTTCCATAACCACACGCAAGAGGATGTATATCTTCCCTCCATCCTCTCACTCAATATCCATCTCCAATCTATTTCCTCCTTTCTCAATTCATTACATTTCACCAGAAGGTATCCTCTCTGTTCATTTCCACACTCTTCCCCTCCTCATCACCCTCCCTCATCAGGTAGTTTGGAGACCTCTCCGATATCACCTCATAATACTTCGAATTATACCTACTTTCCCTTATCACCGTCCTTCTCTCCTGCATATCCACATTCCTGTCCGTTCTGCAACTGTTTCTATATTTCAATCCCATCTCTTCTTTTTCTGAGCACCCCTTTCGTTGAGTATCGCTTATCCGCTTACTCGCCTCCACCACAACTTACCTATCTTCATTTCTTCCTTGCCTATATATCCCGGAGTCTACCTCGCTAATCCCAATACCCGCCTTCAATATCTGCTCTGTACATCCTCTAAGCCCTTGTTCTTTCCATTCTCATATCTCCACCATATATATTTACGCTTTTTATTAAGCTCTCAAAGAAAAAAATATCCTTTCTCCCTCACCTTTCCCAAAAATACTCTCACTCCTTCCCCAATCCTATCGCATAATATTTGCTCTCGTTGCCAACTTTCTAATATGTCCTCCCTCCTTGCTGTTCTTCTTAAACCTATACTCCAAGTATGTAATGCCCCTACATCTCAAATTTTCATTTTTTTTCTTTGCAAGCAGCTATATCTACTTGCACTGTATCTTTTCTTCCCATTTTGTACAAGGGAGTTATTATTGCTGTTCTCCTTCCCTCCTTCCATCCATCCACAAACACTGCCTCACTTCCATTGTTGCCTCCATCCAAGCCTCGTTCTGGCCCCCATCTTCCCCGGGTGCTTTTCTAATCATAATTTCATTGTTCCCCCATACTAACTCCTCTGCTCAAATTAGATTATTTCTCAGTAATAACCCCATAAAGTACTCTCTCTACCTCATGATGGATACCTGACCAGTAATCGTGACCATCTAATGTATTCAGCAGACTTATGGGCATGATTGCTAAAAGAATTGTAACTGACGTGGTATCAGTATACATGAATGATATAATGATCCCATGCAAAACCATACAAGAAAGATTAATCAAGTAGAAGAAAGTATTATGCGTACTGCGAGAAGAAGGTCTAACCCTCAAGTTAAGAAAATGCCAGTTTTTAATGGAATCAGTAGATTACTTAGGATTCCAAATCAACACAAGTGGAGTAAAACCAGGAAACGCGAAAATAGTTGCATTGAAGAATTTCTATCAACCCACATCAGTCCGAGAAGTCAGACCACAACAATAATCACAATTTCTGGGATTGACTGGCTTGTTTCCACGATTCATTCAAAATTATTCAATAATCGCAAAACCCTTGACCCAATTGACGCAGCGACCAGTTCTTGTCTTATACGAGTCAAACGCTGAGTTTGAAGTCTACACGGATCCTTATAAGATCGCAACGACGCATAGTCATTAACAGTCGTGTCGTATTACAGTCATCGGATCTTTTAGACAGAAGAAATATCACAAGTAGTTGTGATATGAGCTGTAACGGACTATAATTCTTTGAGATCATTATGAAAATGAAAGACATCTATCAGGATCGAACGCTAGATATTAAAACTTTAAGCAATTATAATGCAATTAAAAGATAATAAATTGAAAAACATCTATTAGGTCCTTAAAATGAAACCGATGAATAATGAAGTGAAACAAATACATGTCTACTACGAAATAAACAAAAATCGTTTCTAGAGATGTGTTGTTAACCAGTTGAAATGGATGGTTCCATAGAAAATCAGATGGAAAGTGATAAAATATTGCCACGACGATATATGACACTGCGAGTTGGACAAATTGATGCTTGAAATAAGACAACGCTGGTTCCCGAAGATGATGAAGGTTGTAAAAAAAACGAGAAGCAACACTCCATATCATATTTCTTTCCACACGGTCAACATTGACCATTTCGGACGGTTTTCCAAGAGTTGTAAGGAAAAGATGCACGTAGACCATTTCACAAAGTATGTTTACCTAGAACCTGTAAAAGACATGAAGGCAAAGAATGTAACACAAGTATTAGAGGAGTTCACCGGTATTTTGGACCTCTAAAATGATTAATTCGCCGACCGAGGTATCAGAATATCACGAACGCCCAGAGCCAACGAACAGGTTGAGTGCTACAACCGAACAATTACAGATACTGCTTGTGGCGTGGTATCTATATAGTATTAAGTGTCGTGGGTTGGTCTGATTAATCTACCTCCATGTTTGCATATATCAGGGAATTTGCATAATAGGTTATGGTATTTGGTATTTCCCTGTATGGTTGCGATTATTGTTGTGGTTCCCGCGACATGCTATCCTTTTATTGTGAGACGTTTTAGACCTTTAGAACATCGGAACCTGGATCTCCGTCGCAGCTTCTATTTCAATCGATCGATTTTCAAGATTAGTGACTTAATCATGGTATCCTGTGTTTACTGCTTGAACTTGGAATGTTATGGTATCCATTATTACATCGGTAAGATTTGCAACTTCCAGCAAGAGATAGTCCAAGTTCTAAAACTTGTTTTGTTATGACCTTTTAAATTAAATTCTTATAATTCCTTCGTTTTGTGACATTAAGCTACTGCAATATAGTAACTGGTGGTGACTTCTTTTCAAAAAGTAGGTAACATGTCGTTGGATAATTGGTAATATTTTCATGTAACATAAATGTTGAATTTATGTTTTCGCACAAAAATGAGGGATATCATACCCTTGTAGATCAACAACAGCTTGCTTACGCATATTTGAAGTTTCGTTAAAGCTGATGAAAATAATTGTATGAAAATACAAAGTGATAAACGGAACTAAACTGCAACTTTACTCCTGTACAGAGAAGGAGTAAAGATTAAAATAACGGTTAGGTTAAAGGTTAACGTTCAATTATATTTGCCGAACAAGATCCCATACTCAAGGTAGATTGCTTTGCCCATTGCCGCAATGCGCTTAGTGAAAAGGCTACAAATAATCTTTCGTTCAAAAATTTTCGTTAAGGTCTAGATTTCTGTCAGAGTCACGATTAAGGTTTCATCTCCCTTTTTAATAGTTTGGTGTACGTCAAGGTCAAGGTTGGGTGACCTTCACAACTTACCCAGTTTAGAAACTCCAAATCTAATAGTAACGTTAAAATAAAAGTATGTTTTGAAACCTCTCCTTAAAAGAGTCAAGGTCAAGGTCATGGTTATAAAGAATCTTCCATTCAAACAGTTTAGTGAAGGTCTAGGTTTTGTATCATAGTCAAAGTTAAAAGTCAAGGTCAAGGTATCTTCCGGAACCTCCCCTTAAAGCTTAACAGAATTAAGCTTGACTTCAAGATTCAGGTCAAGGTCAAGGTCATAGCGACCATTATCTTTCAAATTAAATCGTCAAAAACACATCATTCTTTAACGTCTCTTAAGTAGATGCGGTTTCAAATTGAAGTAACGAGTTATATATCATTTTAAAGAGGAAAGTTTTGCATTAAAAATAATGTTTAAATCATATCTTCATTATTATAAATAAGCCTTGCAGGATCTTTCAAATTATATCATTTTTTTTTCGTGATTAAACTAAAAAGTCAAAAGAAACATCATTCTTTAATATCTCTTAAGTGATTGCGATTTCAAATTGAAGCAACGGGTTATACATCATTTCAAAGGGCAAGGTTCAATCTTCACTCTGACATGCAAGGCATTTATTCATTTTCAAAAAAAAGACCTCCTTTCAAATTTTATCATTTTTTTATGAATCTACTAAAACTTCAAAAACACATTATTCTATAACATCTCTTAAGTGGAAGCGATTTCAAATTGAAACAAGGTGTTATATATCATTTTAAAGAAAAAAATTCAATCTTCAATTTGATATGTAAATCATTTCTTAATTTTCAAAAATAAACCCTCCACCATCTTATAAATTTTATCATTTTTTCGTGACTAAACTAAAACGTTAAAAACAAATCATTTCTTTAACATCCCATAAGCGGAAACGATTTCAAACTGAAACAACGAGTTATATATCATTTTAAAGACGAAGGTTTAGTCTTCAATCTGATATGTAAATCATTTCTTTATTTTCAAAAATAAGCCGTCACAAATGTTGTCATTTTTTCGTGATTAAACTAAAACGTTAAAACACATCATTCTTTAGAATCTCTTCAGTGGAAGGGATTTGAAATTGAACCAAGGCGTTATACATCATTTTAAAGAAGAAAGTTCAATCTTCAATTTAACATGTAAATCATTTTTAATTTTCAAAAATAAACCCTCCACGATCTTATAAATTTTATCATTTTTTCGTGACTAAACTAAAACGTTAAAAACACATCATTTCTTTAACATTCCAGAAGCGGAAGCGATTTCAAACTGAAAGAACGAGTTATATATCATTTTAAAGAAGAAAGTTCAATCTTCAATCTGATATGTAAATCATTTCTTTATTTTCAAAAATAAGCTCTCACAAATGTTATCATTTTCTCGTGATTAAGTTAAAACGTTAAAAACACATCATTCTTTAGAATCTCTTCAGTGGAAGCGATTTCAAATTGAAACAAGGCGTTATATATCATTTTAAAGAAAAAAGTTCAATCTTCAATTTGATATGTAAATCATTTCTTAATTTTCAAAAATAAACCCCCCACGATCTTAGAAATTTTATCATTTTTTCGTGACTAAACTAAAACGTTAAAAACACATCATTTCTTTAACATTCCAGAAGCGGAAGCGATTTCAAACTGAAACAACGAGTTATATATCATTTTAAAGAAGAAAGTTCAATCTTCAATCTGATATGTAAATCATTTCTTTATTTTCAAAAATAAGCCCTCACAAATGTTATCATTTTTTCGTGATTAAGCTAAAACGTTAAAAACACATCATTCTTTAGAATCTCTTCAGTGGAAGCGATTTCAAATTGAAACAAAGCTTTATATATCATTTTAAAGAAGAAAGTTCAATCTTCAATTTGATATGTAAATCATTTCTTCATTTTTAAAAATAAGCACTCCACCGTTTTTCAAATTTTGTCACTTTTTTCGTTATTAAACTTGAACGTCAAAAACACATCATCCTTTAACATTTCTTAAATAGAACCGATTTCAAATTGAGTTGAAATAACAAGTTGTACATCATTTCAAAGAGAAAGGTTCAACCTTCAATCTGATATGCAAGTAATTACTTCATTTTAAAAAATAAGACCTCCCTTATCTTTCATATTTTATCATTTTTTTGTGATTTAATTAAAACGTCATAGACACATAATTCTTTAACATCCCTTAACTGGAAATCGTTGCAAATTGAAACGAGTTACAAATCATTTGAAAGAAGAAGGTTCGATCTTCAATTTCATAGACAAATTTTATCATTTTTCTTCACGATTCGTCGAATTTTCATATTTTTGCATTTTTGTCGATACCCATCCATGTAAAAACAAAAAGATAAGACAACTAAAAGTTAAATTTGCTACAACTATTATTCCAAAAGTTTTTTTCTGATTACTCTCACTCAACAAATACCACCAATAACAACTTAAATTATTATTATTTTAGTTTTTTGATTAATTTGTATTTGTGTAGAGGAAGTAATTTTGGCCGAAGAGCGTACAACAGAAGAAGAGAAATTCCACATAATGGAAGCGAGACGGAGGGCTGCCAAAAAGAAGAAGCTGAAAAAGATGGGAAAAAGTAAAAGTACCGACACCGAAGAAGAAGAACAAGAAGAAGATGCCGGAGAAGATGGTAAGACAATAACTTTTAGTTTCCCCTTAAAAGAATAATTTGTAAATTTTTGTAAAATTACTAGTCTTATTACTAGTATTGAGTATTATTATTATTAATCAAGTGCATGATTAAACAACCCAGATTAAAAGCACTCTTCTGATTTGGTCTTTTAACATTTTACGATCTCTTAACGAACTTTTTGTACCTTTTGCGAGTTTTTGCATCGACCCCATCATTTCTTAGACCATCAGAATCATCAAGTTCAATTAAATTAGATAATCATTTTAATTACATAATACGATTAATTACTTGATTGTAATTGCGGTTAAAAGAAGGATTTTTAAATTTCGATTTAAACGAAACATTCACCTTTATTAATTTTGACTAATGTTTTAATCCACAGTATTTCTTACAGAGTCAAAGAAAAAGCTAAAAGGTATGCTGCCCAGCGGAACACGATAATGTAAATTACGTTAAACTTAGACTTGCCATAGATTTTTATTTCCGGTACCGAGTAGAGTGCCTTATTGCGCGTGATTTTGACTTGAGGAGTAAACGAAAAAATGAAATTATTAAAAAAAGAATAAAATTGTGTGGACGAATTAATTGGGGGGATTTAACTACATCATTAACACCATCATTTACCCATTTTTGTTGCTCGTTACCTCATCACAAGTAGATCAATTTACTCCTCATGTAAAATAATCCATGACGTAGATCTGTGATCATCACTCGGACCTTCACAGATTTAGCTTTTGGCTGAACTTCCAATTAGAAAATATCTTCTTAGAGGATTGCCCCATCTCCCTTTTTTAGATTTTCAACTTAAACGATTTAGAATTATAGTTTCTTCTTCTCTAATCTATCTTCTTCTTATAATTAGTCTTCCAAATCTAATTAAAACCATCAAAAAAATTAATTAATAAATAAGTAGATTTCCTCTTTATATTTATAACATAATGCTGGCGAAATAAATAATTTAATATGTAAAATCTCTATATAACGGATTATTAAAACGATTAAATCAAAATTTTGCTGGTTCTAGGTTTAGTGCTAGATCAACTTTTGTGGAATGTAAAAATATGAGTAGCCCTTAAAGGGTGACGCGAACATTTAGTTAGTTGATGTTGACGTGGAGTCTTAGAGATCTATTAGTTATTAATTATCACCAAAATATTCTTATTAACTTAAAAGTTATGGAATGTAAAGAATTCAAGTCGAATTTGTCAAATTCAAATTCATCCAAACACCTATATTTCATAAATTCTAGACATTATAATGAAGTCTAATAATCTGGAGTGAAATTCTACTTAATTAAGCTTTATTTTAAGGTAATAATCATGACAATATTTTTATTTGCTCAAGAGATATCAAAGAGAGAACTAGGTTTTGATTGTAACAAATGGAACCTGTGCTAAGAAGCAGATTCGAGAGATTCTAGAGACTTGATTAATGCGCATGTTGGATTTAAATTAACATGAAATAGGGATTCTTTTAAGATATTAATCACCAAAATATCTTTATTTAATCGTATGTTATGGAATATAATATATATGAGTCGATTTTGTCAATTTCAAGTTCATCCACACACCCATATTCCAAAAATTCTAGACGTTGTAATAAAATTTAACAGTTTGGAGTGAAATTCTCCTTAATCAAGCTTTATTTTAAGATATCAATCATGAAAATACCATTATTGGCTAAAAAGATATCAAAAAGAACGTTGTGTTTTGATTGTAATAAATACAACCAGTGCTAAGTAGCAGATTTGAAAGATTTTAGAAACTTCATTAATTTGTGCAATATCGGCTTTAAATTGATATTAATTGAGGATTCATTTGAGATATTAATCACCAAAATATCTTTATTTTTTCAAAAGTTATGATATATAATGTGTTCAAGTCGATTTTGTCCATTTCAAGCACATTCAAACACCCTTATTTCAAAAATTCTAGACGTTGTAATAAAATTTTACAGTTTGGAGTGAAATTCTTCTTAATCAAGCTTTATTTTAAGATATCAATCATGAAAATACCATTATTGGCTAAAAAGATATCAAAAAGAACGTTGTGTTTTGATTGTAATAAATACAACCAGTGCTAAGTAGCAGATTTGAAAGATTCTAGAAACTTCATTAATTTGTGCAATATCGGCTTTAAATTGATATTAATTGAGGTTTCATTTGAGATATTAATCACCAAAATATCTTTGTTTTTTCAAAAGTTATGACATATAATATGTTCAAGTCGATTTTGATCGATTTTGTCCATTTCAAGCACATTCAAACACCCATATTTCAAAAATTCTAGACGTTGTAATAAAATTTAACAGTTTGGAGTGAAATTCTTCTTAATCAAGCTTTATTTTAAGATATCAATCATGAAAATACCATTATTGGCTAAAAAGATATCAAAAAGAACGTTATGTTTTGATTGTAACAAATACAAACGGTGCTAAGTAGCAGATTTGAAAGATTCTAGAAACTTCATTAATTTGTGCAATATCGGCTTTAAATTGATATTAATTGAGGTTTCATTTGAGATATTAATCACCAAAATATCTTTGTTTTTTCAAAAGTTATGACATATAATGTGTTCAAGTCGATTTTGTCCATTTCAAGCACATTCAAACACCCATATTTCAAAAATTCTAGACGTTGTAATAAAATTTAACAGTTTGGAGTAAAATTCTCCTTAATCAAGCTTTATTTTAAGATATCAATCATGAAAATACCATTATTGGCTAAAAAGATATCAAAAAGAACGTTATGTTTTGATTGTAATAAATACAACCAGTGCTAAGTAGCAGATTTGAAAGACTCTAGAAACTTCATTAATTTGTGCAATATCGGCTTTAAATTGATATTAATTGAGGATTCATTTGAGATATTAATCACCAAAATATCTTTATTTTTTCAAAAGTTATGATATATAATGTGTTCTTGTCGATTTTGTCCATTTCAAGCACATTCAAACACCCTTATTTCAAAAATTCTAGACGTTGTAATAAAATTTAACATTTTGCAGTGAAATTCTTCTTAATCAAGCTTTATTTTAAGATATCAATCATGAAAATACCATTATTGGCTATAAAGATATCAAACAAAACGTTATGTTTTGATTGTAACAAATACAACCAGTGCTAAGTAGCAGATTTGAAAGATTTTAGAAACTTCATTAATTTGTGCAATATCGGCTTTAAATTGATATTAATTGAGGATTCATTTGAGATATTAATCACCAAAATATCTTTATTTTTTCAAAAGTTATGATATATAATGTGTTCAAGTCGATTTTGTCCATTTCAAGCACATTCAAACACCCTTATTTCAAAAATTCTAGACGTTGTAATAAAATTTAACAGTTTGGAGTGAAATTCTTCTTAATCAAGCTTTATTTTAAGATATCAATCATGAAAATACCATTATTGGCTAAAAAGATATCAAAAAGAACGTTATGTTTTGATTGTAATAAATACAACCAGTGCTAAGTAGCAGATTTGAAAGATTCTAGAAACTTCATTAATTTGTGCAATATCGGCTTTAAATTGATATTAATTGAGGATTCATTTGAGATATTAATCACCAAAATATCTTTATTTTTTCAAAAGTTATGATATATAATGTGTTCAAGTCGATTTTGTCCATTTCAAGCACATTCAAACACCCTTATTTCAAAAATTCTAGACGTTGTAATAAAATTTAACAGTTTGGAGTGAAATTCTCCTTAATCAAGCTTTATTTTAAGATATCAATCATGAAAGTACCATTATTGGCTAAAAAGATATCAAAAAGAACGTTATGTTTTGATTGTAATAAATACAACCAGTGCTAAGTAGCAGATTTGAAAGATTCTAGAAACTTCATTAATTTGTGCAATATCGGCTTTAAATTGATATTAATTGAGGATTCATTTGAGATATTAATCACCAAAATATCTTTATTTTTTCAAAAGTTATGATATATAATGTGTTCAAGTCGATTTTGTCCATTTCAAGCACATTCAAACACCCTTATTTCAAAAATTCTAGACGTTGTAATAAAATTTAACAGTTTGGAGTGAAATTCTCCTTAATCAAGCTTTATTTTAAGATATCAATCATGAAAGTACCATTATTGGCTAAAAAGATATCAAAAAGAACGTTATGTTTTGATTGTAATAAATACAACCAGTGCTAAGTAGCAGATTTGAAAGATTCTAGAAACTTCATTAATTTGTGCAATATCGGCTTTAAATTGATATTAATTGAGGATTCATTTGAGATATTAATCACCAAAATATCTTTATTTTTTCAAAAGTTATGATATATAATGTGTTCAAGTCGATTTTGTCCATTTCAAGCACATTCAAACACCCTTATTTCAAAAATTCTAGACGTTGTAATAAAATTTAACAGTTTGGAGTGAAATTCTCCTTAATCAAGCTTTATTTTAAGATATCAATCATGAAAGTACCATTATTGGCTAAAAAGATATCAAAAAGAACGTTATGTTTTGATTGTAATAAATACAACCAGTGCTAAGTAGCAGATTTGAAAGATTCTAGAATCTTCATTAATTTGTGCAATATCGGCTTTAAATTGATATTAATTGAGGATTCATTTGAGATATTAATCACCAAAATATCTTTATTTTTTCAAAAGTTATGATATATAATGTGTTCATGTCGATTTTGTCCATTTCAAGCACATTCAAACACCCTTATTTCAAAAATTCTAGACGTTGTAACAAAATTTAACAGTTTGGAGTGAAATTCTTCTTAATCAAGCTTTATTTTAAGATATCAATCATGAAAATACCATTATTGGCTAAAAAGATATCAAAAAGAACGTTATGTTTTGATTGTAACAAATACAACCAGTGCTAAGTAGCAGATTTGAAAGATTTTAGAAACTTCATTAATTTGTGCATGTTGGTTTTAAAATTCTTTTAATAACGAGCTCCGATTTTTTAGTGATCATATTTTCGTATTTTGCTCCATATTAAATATCTGAGAGCAGAAATGAAATGGAGCAAACTTCAAGACTTCAAGAACAAATATTATTGTATATTTGTTCTTGAAGTCTGTTTGTCTCTTTGAAGTAATGAGATAGAACGAGTGTTGCAAGGAATGTAAATACTACAATAAATACGTAAGTCACCCATAAAATTGGCTATACTACATTGAAAAATGAAGTAAATAATAATAAAGTTGTTGCTTTCTTCGAAAGAGAGGAACTGCATAATGTGCATCTACTTCCTGCAGACAACTGGAAAATTATACTATATGTCCCACAATGCAGCAACTGACAAAAAGTAGTGGGACTCTAAAGTTTTCACCAATTGGGTTTGTCAAAACATAAGATAGAATAAGTGATTTTTTAAATCCTCTGAGACTCCAAATCAATTGAGAAGGATTAGCATTACACTAAGAACTAGAAATTTCTTTAATCAAAAATTTTTTATCCTTTACATCGAGATTTTACTCTAATCATATAATCGTGGTTTGTTTAAAATTTTAAAGTATGCCGCATGGTGAAAATAGCTTTGTTGACAGGATTCGGGCGCTCGGGCTATCTCAAATCCAGGGTCCAAGGGCAAGGAGGTTGCGCTCGATTTTGGCGGGCCGAAAAGCGCTTAAGATTCGCCATAAGACACACCGTCAAAACGCAATGGTTTTATTGGTCAGTCATAGTCTTGGTTTTCTTCAACACGGTTTGCGTAGCCGCCGAATTTCACGGACAACCAGATTGGTTAACTGACTTTCTTTGTACGTTTCAACCTCAATTAATTCAATTTTTTTAAATTTCAATTTCAATTTAATTTTCAGATTACGCCGAATACGCCTTTTTAGGTTTATTTATGATGGAGATGTTTATAAAGATGTACGCACTGGGTCCACGGATTTATTTCGAATCGGCGTTTAATCGGTTCGATTGCGTGGTTATATCCGGTTCGATTTTTGAGGTGATTTGGTCGGAGGTGAAAGGGGGTTCGTTCGGACTTTCTGTTTTGAGAGCTTTGCGACTCTTGAGGATCTTCAAAGTGACCAAGTATTGGAGTTCGCTGAGGAATTTGGTGATTTCGCTGCTCAACTCCATGCGCTCCATCATCTCCTTGTTGTTCCTCCTTTTCCTTTTTATCTTGATCTTTGCGCTTTTGGGCATGCAACTTTTCGGCGGGCAATTTAATTTTGAAAATGGGACACCTCCAACGAACTTTAACACGTTCCCAATCGCCCTTTTAACAGTGTTCCAGGTAAAAACACAAAAATTAAATTTTATCAAATCATATTAATTAATTTTTTTGATTTAGATCTTAACGGGCGAAGATTGGAATGAAGTGATGTATTACGGAATCGAAGCTTCTGGTGGGCATAGATCCGGGATGATTTATTCGTTGTACTTCATCATTCTCATGTTGTTTGGAAATTATACGTTGTTGAACGTTTTCTTGGCCATCGCCGTCGATAACTTGGCTAACGCCCAAGAGTTGACTGCGGCTGAAGAGGAGCAAGCGGAGGAAAATCGGGAAAAGCAAGCTTTGGAGTTGGAGAAGGAAATGGAGGCTTTGCAGAAAGAAGGGGGCGTCCCACCTTTACAAACACCGTCTAGTCCAGTTAGAAGTAGGAAAAAGAAGGACGATAAACCACCTGAAGAAGAAGAAGAAATAGTTGGACCCAAACCTATGCTGCCATACTCTAGCATGTTCATTTTATCACCAACTAATATGTAAATTAAATTCTTTATTTATCCTCAGTTTCATCAGGAATCCACCACCCAATCAAATTCAAAATACAATTTTGATGTTTTAGTAAAATAATGCTTAATTAGCTAAGAAACGATGAAAGTTTTTTAATGCGGTTTTATTCATGAAGAAGTATATGCTTTTCTATACATATAGCAATAAACAATGCCTTAGCGTCAATTATAGGTTTTAATCTTTTTAGTAGAAGTTTTTCGAATAATTTTGCTATTACAGGCAGCAATGATATCGGTCTGTAGGATGTTATTTCATGAAAGGGCTTTCCTGGTTTGGGTACCATTATCACTTCAGCCACATTCCAAAATCTAGGCGCATATCTCAATCTAAAGGCAGCATTAAATAAATGTGTTAGTTTAACCAGTGCTTTTCTTGGAAGCTGTTTGAGCACTTCACCGGTTATTAAGTCAAAACCAGGAGCTTTTCTCGATTTCATATTTTCTTTAATCACGGCGTACACTTCATTGGGCGATGTCGGTCTAATGCTTTCTTCTTCCTGGCATCGTTCTTCCCATGTTGTCTCTCCTTCCTGATCTTCAATAGGCGTGAACGTTTGTGCCAGATGGCTTGCAAAAATGTCTGCTTTTTGGTTGCTACTTCTAGCCCAGTTTCCATCAGGTCGTTTGATTGGGGGGTCCTGAATTATAGGCCTTTTGAATTTTTTAGTAGCTCTCCAAAGTGAGTAATCAGTACTACTGTCATTCTTTAGATTTCTCAGGTAAGTATTCATAGATTCATCCTTGATTTTCCGAATCTCTCTTTTTAGATGCTGAGTAGCGTTATTTAGTCTAGTTTTATCTTCGAGATCTCTTGACAGTTGCCATATTCGTCTAAGTTTTCTTTTTTTCATTATTAATTGTCTGATATCTTTAGGGTAATTGTTTCCTGCTACTCTAGCGTGTAGTATGGGAGAGTTTTCCCATGCAGCAGTTTGGATATTTTTAACGAATATCTCTGCTTCTTCTTCTAGTTGCGTTTCATTCTTAAGTGGAACTGCTAGGTTAATTTTCTCTTCCAAGCGAATTTTAAAGCTTTCCCAGTCTGTTAACTTATTTGTTAACGTTGGATTGAATACTTTTTTTTTAATATATCATCACTTAAAATCACCTGAAATAGGTAGATTGTCTTTGGTTGGGTTGTCTGTTTTCTATTGGAAGCAGAACACAGCAATATTCCAATAATCCATCATTTTTCGTCATTTTGATCTGTTAGACTATGCTATTCCAATTGATAATGCCAAGAGTTTTGGTGGTCCATCATCTGATTCAATTAGATTGCGTTGGGTTGGGTTGTCTATATCTTCTAACGGAAGCAAGACTCAGTAAGGTTCTGGACATACTTCGTCCCATCATTGCAATTGATGATGGGTTGAGTTTCCTTTGGTTGGATTATTTATGTCTTCTAAATGAATCAAAACTTAGTACATTTTCATACATGTTCCATCTTTTTTTTGTCATTTTGGTTTGTTACAAGACATTCTACTCCAATTGATAATACCAAGAGTTTTGGTGACATCCACCTGATATAGGTCGATTGTCTTTGGTTGGGTTGTCTATGTTTTCTACTGGAAGCAGAACACAGCAATAGTCCAATAATCCATCATTTTTCGTCATTTTGATCTGTTAGACTATGCTATTCCAATTGATAATGCCAAGAGTTTTGGTGGTCCATCATCTGATTCAATTAGATTGCGTTGGGTTGGGTTGTCTATATCTTCTAACGGAAGCAAGACTCAGTAAGATTCTGGACATACTTCGTCCCATCATTGCAAATGATGATGGGTTGAGTTTCCTTTGGTTGGATTATTTATGTCTTCTAAATGAATCAAAACTTAGTACATTTTCATACATGTTCCATCTTTTTTTGTCATTTTGGTTTGTTACAAGACATTCTACTCCAATTGATAATACCAAGAGTTTTGGTGACATCCACCTGAAACAGGTAGATTGTCTTTGGTTGGGTTGTCTATGTTTTCTATTGGAAGCAGAACACAGCAATATTCCAATAATCCATCATTTTTCGTCATTTTGATCTGTTAGACTATGCTATTCCAATTGATAATGCCAAGAGTTTTGGTGGTCCATCATCTGATTCAATTAGATTGCGTTGGGTTGGGTTGTCTATATCTTCTAACGGAAGCAAGACTCAGTAAGATTCTGGACGTACTTCGTTCCATCATTGCAATTGATGATGGGTTGAGTTTCCTTTGGTTGGATTATTTATGTCTTCTAAATGAATCAAAACTTAGTACATTTTCATACATGTTCCATCTTTTTTTGTCATTTTGGTTTGTTACAAGACATTCTACTCCAATTGATAATACTAAGAGTTTTGGTGACATCCACCTGATATAGGTAGATTGTCTTTGGTTGGGTTGTCTATGTTTTCTACTGGAAGCAGAACACAGCAATATTCCAATAATCCATCATTTTTCGTCATTTTGATCTGTTAGACTATGCTATTCCAATTGATAATGCCAAGAGTTTTGGTGGTCCATCATCTGATTCAATTAGATTGCGTTGGGTTGGGTTGTCTATATCTTGTAACGGAAGCAAGACTCAGTAAGATTCTGGACATACTTCGTCCCATCATTGCAATTGATGATAGGTTGAGTTTCCTTTGGTTGGATTATTTATGTCTTCTAAATGAATCAAAACTTAATACATTTTCATACATGTCCCATCTTTTTTTGTCATTTTGGTTTGTTACAAGACATTCTAGTCTAATTGATAATACCAAGAGTTTTTGTGGCATCCACCTGATATAGGTCGATTGTCTTTGGTTGGGTTGTCTATGTTTTCTACTGGAAGCAGAACACAGCAATAGTCCAATAATCCATCATTTTTCGTCATTTTGATCTGTTAGACTATGCTATTCCAATTGATAATGCCAAGAGTTTTGGTGGTCCATCATCTGATTCAATTAGATTGCGTTGGGTTGGGTTGTCTATATCTTCTAACGGAAGCAAGACTCAGTAAGATTCTGGACATACTTCGTCCCATCATTGCAAATGATGATGGGTTGAGTTTCCTTTGGTTGGATTATTTATGTCTTCTAAATGAATCAAAACTTAGTACATTTTCATACATGTTCCATCTTTTTTTGTCATTTTGGTTTGTTACAAGACATTCTACTCCAATTGATAATACCAAGAGTTTTGGTGACATCCACCTGAAACAGGTAGATTGTCTTTGGTTGGGTTGTCTATGTTTTCTATTGGAAGCAGAACACAGCAATATTCCAATAATCCATCATTTTTCGTCATTTTGATCTGTTAGACTATGCTATTCCAATTGATAATGCCAAGAGTTTTGGTGGTCCATCATCTGATTCAATTAGATTGCGTTGGGTTGGGTTGTCTATATCTTCTAACGGAAGCAAGACTCAGTAAGATTCTGGACGTACTTCGTTCCATCATTGCAATTGATGATGGGTTGAGTTTCCTTTGGTTGGATTATTTATGTCTTCTAAATGAATCAAAACTTAGTACATTTTCATACATGTTCCATCTTTTTTTGTCATTTTGGTTTGTTACAAGACATTCTACTCCAATTGATAATACTAAGAGTTTTGGTGACATCCACCTGATATAGGTAGATTGTCTTTGGTTGGGTTGTCTATGTTTTCTACTGGAAGCAGAACACAGCAATATTCCAATAATCCATCATTTTTCGTCATTTTGATCTGTTAGACTATGCTATTCCAATTGATAATGCCAAGAGTTTTGGTGGTCCATCATCTGATTCAATTAGATTGCGTTGGGTTGGGTTGTCTATATCTTGTAACGGAAGCAAGACTCAGTAAGATTCTGGACATACTTCGTCCCATCATTGCAATTGATGATAGGTTGAGTTTCCTTTGGTTGGATTATTTATGTCTTCTAAATGAATCAAAACTTAATACATTTTCATACATGTCCCATCTTTTTTTGTCATTTTGGTTTGTTACAAGACATTCTAGTCTAATTGATAATACCAAGAGTTTTTGTGGCATCCACCTGATATAGGTCGATTGTCTTTGGTTGGGTTGTCTATGTTTTCTACTGGAAGCAGAACACAGCAATAGTCCAATAATCCATCATTTTTCGTCATTTTGATCTGTTAGACTATGCTATTCCAATTGATAATGCCAAGAGTTTTGGTGGTCCATCATCTGATTCAATTAGATTGCGTTGGGTTGGGTTGTCTATATCTTCTAACGGAAGCAAGACTCAGTAAGATTCTGGACATACTTCGTCCCATCATTGCAAATGATGATGGGTTGAGTTTCCTTTGGTTGGATTATTTATGTCTTCTAAATGAATCAAAACTTAGTACATTTTCATACATGTTCCATCTTTTTTTGTCATTTTGGTTTGTTACAAGACATTCTACTCCAATTGATAATACCAAGAGTTTTGGTGACATCCACCTGAAACAGGTAGATTGTCTTTGGTTGGGTTGTCTATGTTTTCTATTGGAAGCAGAACACAGCAATATTCCAATAATCCATCATTTTTCGTCGTTTTGATCTGTTAGACTATGCTATTCCAATTGATAATGCCAAGAGTTTTGGTGGTCCATCATCTGATTCAATTAGATTGCGTTGGGTTGGGTTGTCTATATCTTCTAACGGAAGCAAGACTCAGTAAGATTCTGGACATACTTCGTCCCATCATTGCAAATGATGATGGGTTGAGTTTCCTTTGGTTGGATTATTTATGTCTTCTAAATGAATCAAAACTTAGTACATTTTCATACATGTTCCATCTTTTTTTGTCATTTTGGTTTGTTACAAGACATTCTACTCCAATTGATAATACCAAGAGTTTTGGTGACATCCACCTGAAACAGGTAGATTGTCTTTGGTTGGGTTGTCTATGTTTTCTATTGGAAGCAGAACACAGCAATATTCCAATAATCCATCATTTTTCGTCATTTTGATCTGTTAGACTATGCTATTCCAATTGATAATGCCAAGAGTTTTGGTGGTCCATCATCTGATTCAATTAGATTGCGTTGGGTTGGGTTGTCTATATCTTCTAACGGAAGCAAGACTCAGTAAGATTCTGGACGTACTTCGTTCCATCATTGCAATTGATGATGGGTTGAGTTTCCTTTGGTTGGATTATTTATGTCTTCTAAATGAATCAAAACTTAGTACATTTTCATACATGTTCCATCTTTTTTTGTCATTTTGGTTTGTTACAAGACATTCTACTCCAATTGATAATACTAAGAGTTTTGGTGACATCCACCTGATATAGGTAGATTGTCTTTGGTTGGGTTGTCTATGTTTTCTACTGGAAGCAGAACACAGCAATATTCCAATAATCCATCATTTTTCGTCATTTTGATCTGTTAGACTATGCTATTCCAATTGATAATGCCAAGAGTTTTGGTGGTCCATCATCTGATTCAATTAGATTGCGTTGGGTTGGGTTGTCTATATCTTGTAACGGAAGCAAGACTCAGTAAGATTCTGGACATACTTCGTCCCATCATTGCAATTGATGATAGGTTGAGTTTCCTTTGGTTGGATTATTTATGTCTTCTAAATGAATCAAAACTTAATACATTTTCATACATGTCCCATCTTTTTTTGTCATTTTGGTTTGTTACAAGACATTCTAGTCTAATTGATAATACCAAGAGTTTTTGTGGCATCCACCTGATATAGGTAGATTGTCTTTGGTTGGGTTGTCTATGTTTTCTACTGGAAGCAGAACACAGCAATATTCCAATAATCCATCATTTTTCGTCATTTTGATCTGTTAGACTATGCTATTCCAATTGATAATGCCAAGAGTTTTGGTGGTCCATCATCTGATTCAATTAGATTGCGTTGGGTTGGGTTGTCTATATCTTGTAACGGAAGCAAGACTCAGTAAGATTCTGGACATACTTCGTCCCATCATTGCAATTGATGATAGGTTGAGTTTCCTTTGGTTGGATTATTTATGTCTTCTAAATGAATCAAAACTTAATACATTTTCATACATGTCCCATCTTTTTTTGTCATTTTGGTTTGTTACAAGACATTCTAGTCTAATTGATAATACCAAGAGTTTTTGTGGCATCCACCTGATATAGGTAGATTGTCTTTGGTTGGGTTGTCTATGTTTTCTACTGGAAGCAGAACACAGCAATAGTCCAATAATCCATCATTTTTCGTCATTTTGATCTGTTAGACTATGCTATTCCAATTGATAATGCCAAGAGTTTTGGTGGTCCATCATCTGATTCAATTAGATTGCGTTGGGTTGGGTTGTCTATATCTTCTAACGGAAGCTAGACTCAGTAAGATTCTGGACATACTTCGTCCCATCATTACAATTGATGATGGGTTGAGTTTTCTATATATATAGAAAACTCTATACTATTTCTATGTATATTCTATCTATATATCAGTGAAAGTAAATAATTATATATCTATTTTTACTCTTGTTACATCTGGTGTACCTCAAGGTAGCCACCTTCGACCAATTCGATTTCTAGCTTATATAAACGATATTTCTAAATGCTTTCATTATTCTTATTTTTCTCTTTTTGCTGATGACTGTAAAATTTATGCTAGTATTAAGTCTGCTTCTGACTGTATTCGGTTGCAAGAAGACATTGACAGATTCAATTCTTATTGCTCCCAAAATTACTTAATTCTAAATTCTGATAAGTGTTGCCAGATCACGTTCAGCAGAAAGAGATATAATGTTTACTTCAAATATAAGTTAGATCCCTATTATCTTACTCAATCCTCTACAATTAAAGATCTTGGTGTTATATTGGATTTTAGACTACTCTTTCGAGATCATATTACGTATATCGTTTCTGAAACTACAAAACGCCTCGGATTTATTATTAGAATTTCTCGTCCATTTTCTAACGTGCTGCATTACTTCTTTATATATGGCATACGTGGTTACCGGTTTAAATTTCGCTTCAGTTGTGTGGAGTCCAGCCTACAATATTCACATTGACCTTATTGAAGGCCTACAGAGAAGATTTGTTCGTTATTTGGCTCACAAATTCTATATTCCGTACTGCTTTTATTCCCAAAGATGCCAAGTGTTTGGTTTAAGATCTCTTTGTGGCCGTCGACGCAGTACTGACCTATTATTTCTGTACAAATTGGTTAATGGAATTCTGGACGCTCCGATTCTTTTAAACGAGATTCACTTTAATGTTCCTTCTTATGTTACTCGTTCCCCATTTACGTTCAGACTACTTGCTTCTGGATCCAATGCGCATTCCGGTTCGTCTCTGTTGAGACTAATGCACACTTACAATGTTTATTTCTCCAATGTTAATTTTCTTTTTTGTGATTCAATGATGTCGTTTAAAAAATCTGTTTTAACTTTAAGTATTTGTCATTAGCTTTTTTTGTAAATTTAATTTACTCATTCGAGATGTACATATTTTCAGATGCACATTCTTTTAACATTCGTTTAGCATAATTATTTGATTTTTTGCAGCTGGTGGGGCAGAGGGGAAAAACTATAATAATAGTAGTGTCTATGTTTTTTTCTCTTCTGCTTCGCGCTTGCTGATTTAGTAGACTCTTTTTGGAATTTCTCCCGTATGTGTCCCGAATATAAATAAATAAATAAAGATATCACATCGTTCATAAAATAATATTGATACCCAAATCACCGAGGTCGTTTCATAGAATGAGAGATGCCCCAGAAAGACATTGACCACTTAATAGAGAGTATGGGTAAAAAAGTTATGTGGGGACGAAACCCACAACTTGCCTTTTTTTGAAAAACATCAATTTTAGTTCATCATTTCTTAGTTAAGCAAAATTAAAATCATTATTTTATCAAAATTGACGTCTAATTCTTAACGGGTGGTGAATTTCATGTATAACTTTTTATTATAAAATTTTCTTTTTAGTGTTAGAAGAGGTGCCCATTGGGTGGTAAATCTACGTTATTTTGACTTTTTTATAATGATAGTGATCTGCCTTAGTTCCATAGCGTTAGCGTGTGAAGACCCCGTCGATGAAAAAGCGATTCGAAATAAATTCTTGAACAACATCGATTACGCTTTCACCGGAGTTTTCGCCGTTGAGATGTTGTTGAAAATCGTCGATTTGGGGGTTATTTTACACCCGGGTTCCTATCTCCGAGAATTTTGGAATATAATGGACGCAGTGGTCGTTATTTGCGCGTTGGTTTCAATGGGATTCGAATTAACGTAAGTTGACTCACCCACAAATTAATTTTAATTATAATTTTTAATTTTAATTTTAATTGTAGGGGTGAATCGGCGGGTAGTAATTTATCAACTATAAAATCGCTGCGAGTGCTTCGAGTGCTTAGACCTTTAAAAACTATAAAACGAGTGCCGAAACTGAAAGCGGTGTTTGACTGTTTAGTGAACTCCTTGAAAAATGTGATAAACATCCTCATAGTGTACATATTATTCCAGTTTATATTTGCTGTGATCGCCGTACAATTGTTCAACGGGAAGTTTTTTCACTGCACTGACGAGAGTAAATTTACCGAATCTACCTGTCAGTACGTTAAGTTGTTTAAACATAAAAATCTTGTTTTAAAAAGAATTTTTTTAAGGGGTCATTATTTCGTTTATGACGAAGAAAGCGATGTGCCACGAATCGAGAAAAGGGAATGGAAACCGCAAAGTTTTCATTATGATAATGTCGCAATGGCCATGCTTACCTTATTTGCTGTACAAACAGGAGAAGGATGGCCTCAGTAAGTATACGCTGTTTCTTCATTATCCCTTTTAAGCTTCTCAGCCAATATCAACATTGCCAATACTCAGATTATTGGCAAAACTCCTCTTTCAAAACATCTATTGAAGACGTTAAGAAATATCATCTTTCTATGTTTTAAATTGCGTATGTATTTTGGATCGTTTCTGTTCGTCTCCTTCTTCCTCCTCTTCTATGTATTATTTATCTTTCTTCTTTGGAAATAGCTTCTAGAATTGATAATCGATGGTTATATCAATTTCTTGTGTCTTTGTTACTTCGAGTATCTTCATAGTCATCTGGTACACTGTTCCCCATGGATCTTCTTCTAATTCTTCACATATTTTTCTCCATTTCTCTTCCTTGTTCCTGTCTATCAACGCATTTAGGGGTTTCTTTCACCAATAAACATTTCTTCTTTTCTTGAAATTTCTCTTTTGTAGTTTTTTTATTACATGCTGTTGTAATTGAGTTCATTAGATTTTCCTCATTTGGGTACTGTGTACCCCATATGTTCTTTTCTTGAATTCATTTTTTAATGTAATTAGTTTTTCAAGTATTATTCTCCAGCTTTTAATTCTATATCTGTCCTTTTCCTCCTTGGTATATTTTTCTAGGTCATACCGTATCAGATAAAGATCACTCAACACTTTTGTGTCCATTGCTACTTTACAGTTCTTTATTGCAAGTACCAACTTTTTACTTGCTATTGTCATATCAAATACCCATCTTCATTGGGCAATTATGTGTGAGAGTATTTTCTGTAAATAATTTATTTTTTATAATCCATTCCTCTAAGATTCTACCTCTTGCATTCGTTACTGTATCCCCTGCTATTCCGGTTCTTGCGTTAAGGTCTCCCTAACGTTAAGGTTAACCTTCTCGTCTGTACCACTTTATTGGTCTACCAACCTTTTTATCTATGAAACAATCACTGTTTAGGTCTATCTAAATATTTCTTGATCTTACATTGGTCTCCTGTCCGAATATTATCCCTACGATACAATTTTTTGCATCACTTTTTGGCATATCATTGATAATCCACCTTCTCTTGCAGTTCAACTGTTAGCATTCGATTTTTAATTCTATATTTTCTATTTTTTCTTATCTTATTCTTCCATGTTTCTGACTATTTCAGCTCTAGTTTCTCAATTTCTAGGGTGAGTTCTTCGTCCGTGTTCTTTGTTCTGCTGTTTTAGTTTCCGTTTGATATTCTATGATATATGATATTCTATATATGATATTCTATGATATTCTGTGACATTCTATGATATATATGATAACTTTATCTTTATCTTCTCGTTGTTCTTCCCGTTCCCTCTTATTTGTCACCATTCCTCGCCGTTCACTCAAATATTTCCTTTAATAGATATTTTCCACTTTCTCTTATCTTAGCCTTTGCAGTCCTTGGCCAAGTGATGCGGTGACCAACACTTTAGGCATCTTTTGATTCTCTTTTTCTCTTCTATTTGACACATTGCTAACTCCACTAGTATTCTTGTTTCCTTTAGAACCATTTCAGCTGTGTGTTTGTCCAATACAATGGTTATTGACGGTATTAGCATTATTTGACCTCCTCAAGTTTTGGTCTGTCTTTCACTTTTCATCCCTCTATTACTCACAGTTTGTCCCTTCTCGTTTTCGAGTATTTTTTGTATTTCACTTGTTGCAATTTTGTCTTTCTTATCTTTTCAATTATTTCCATCGCATGTATTTCCTCTAGTCGCATAACCTCAACTTTCAGTTTTGCTTTATCCCATTGTTAGATAGCGTAATATTCATCATTTTTAAAGAAAATCTCCAACATTTTCCTATATATTGAGAACGTCAGCTACCTTACGTAATGGATCGTTATGTTGGTTTTCTCTTTAGTTTCGTGTTTGTCCATTCACATTTATTATCATCTCGCTCTCTTTTCTTCTCACTTGCACACACGTTATTTATTCAATCTCCTCCTATTCTTCGTCAAGCTCTGTTAGCTCCGGGTACATCTTCAATTGGCACTAAATGCTGCGGTCTCGACGTCATCTGGTTCTACAATTACTACCTTTGAGATTATGTTTTGCTATTGTCATGGATTTTCTCTTTCTTATTCATTATTCTTCTCCAATCATTATAAATCCGCATATTCTTTATTTCTACTTTTAAAGCTTCCTCCTCTCTCATCATTTGTTTTTCTTCTCTTTCTGTTCGCGTGTATTATTCTATCATTTTCATTTCTTTTACTGTATCCCTCTTCTCTAATTTTTTAACAGGTTTCGTAACTTCTACTTTTTTATCTCTTCCCTCATCTCATTCTCTTTCAAAATATTTCCTAATCTTTCGAGCTTTGTAATTGCCCAATCATTCTTTGTATTTTGTTTTACATTTGTTTTCAGTTTTGCATTCAATTTCAACATTTTGGCTGTTGACCGTTCCTTTTTCTTCATCTTTCTTTTCTTCCTGCTAGTGAACATTAATCAACATATAGTGAACACATTAATCAGACTAGCAGAATCTTGTATTAATTCGTCTTTATAGTTACGCGGGGTTTACTGCTGTTACGTGCTGTCTGCAGTTTGTCTTGGTCTACAGATCCTTCTGAGACCTTTTGTGTGAAATCCATAAAACTATTTTAAGGTGTACCCTTTGACTCCAGATTGGGAATCTCAAACATCACACAGCCCTAGCGTTTTTTTAAATCGACAATTTCTGGTCCAATGTCTAAAAAAGCTACAATCCCACCAAACCCTAGAAGATGAGTGCAATACAGTATTTCGAAATGTGTTAAGGCTATGTATCGTTTTTGAAGTAACTCCAAATTCTGTGTTTCCCCTCCATATCACCACATCTCTTGACCATCTTTCGCCCATAAATAAAATCTTAATTCATCACTGAAGACTAATAGTTCCTTATATATGTAGCAGGAAATATCAAAATGTCTAAATCGACATATTTGGTTAAAAACATAGGTTGTAACACGAGAACTAAAATAGATAGAAATAAATATCATTGACAAAAATTGTTCATAATTATCCCAAAATATATAACCCATTACCAGATAAAGTCTAACGATGACAGCTCTTTATGTATGTAGCAGGAAATAACAAACTATCAAAATCGATAATTTTAGATATAATCATAGGTTGCGATTCGAAAACCAAAACAGATAGAAATAAATATCATTAACAAAAATTATTCATAATTATCCCAAAATGTATAAACTATTACCAGATAAAGTTTAACGATGACAGTTCTTTATGTATGTAACAGAAAATAACAAAATATGAAAATCGACAATTTTAGTTATAAACATAGGATGTAACTCGAGAAGCAATATAAATCGAAATATACATCATTAAAATAATTGTTCAATATTATCCCAATATATTTAATCCATTACCAGATGAAGTCTATCGGAGACAGTTCTTTATGTATGTAGCAGGAAATAACAAAATTTCAAAATCGACAATTTTGTTTATAAACGTAGACTGTAACTCGAGAATCCAAACAGATAGAAATAAAGGTCATTAATAAAAATTGTTCATAATTATCCCAAAATACTCAATTCATTAGTCGATAAACTCTAACGATGATAGTTCCTTGTGTATGTAGCAGGAAATAACAAAATGTAAAATTCGACAATTTTGGTTATAAACATAGGTTGTAACTCGGGAACTAACATAAATAGAAATTTATGCCATTGACAAAGTAGTTCATTATAATCCCAAAATACATAATTCATTACCAGATAAAGCCTAGCGATGACAGTTCCTTATGTATGTAGCAGGAAATAACAAGATGTCAAAATCGATGCTTTTTGTTATAATCATAGATTGCGATTCGAGAACTAAAATAGATAGAAATAAATATCATTAACAAAAATTGTTCACAATTATCCCAGAATACGTAATACATTACCAGATAATGTCTAACGATGACAGTTCTTTATGTATGTAGCAGGAAATAACAATATATCAAAATCTACTATTTTAGTTACAAACATAAGTTCGTAACTCGAGAAGGAATATAAATAGAAATATACATCATTAAAAAAATTGTTCAATATTGTCCCAGTATACATCATCCATTACCAGATAAAGTCTATCGGAGATAGTTCTTTATGTATGTAGCAGGAAATAACAAAATGTCAAAATCGACAATTTTGTTTATAATCATAGACTGTAACTCGAGAATCAAAACTGATAGCAATAAATGTCATTAATAAAAATTGTTCATAATTATCCCAAAATACGTAATTCATTACTCGATAAAGTCTAACGCTGATAGTTCTTGTGTATGTAGCAGGAAATATCAAAATGTAAAATTCGATAATTTTGGTTATAAACATAGGTTGTAACTCGGGAACTAACATAAATAGAAATTTTTGCCGTTGACAAAACTAGTTCATTATAATCCCAAAATACATAATTCATTATCAGATAAAGCCTAACGATGACAGTTCTTTATATATGTAGCAGGAAATAACAAAATATCAAAATCGACTATTTTAGTTATAAACATAGGATGTAACGCGAGAAGCAATATAAATAGAAATATACATCATTAAAAAAATTGTTCAATATTATCCCAATATACATAATCCATTACCAGATAAAGTCTATTGGATATAGTTCTTTTTGTATGTAGCAGGAAATAACAAAATGTTAAAATCGACAATTTTGTTTATAAACATAGACAGTAACTCGAGAATCAAAACAGTTAGAAATGAATGTCATTAATAAAAATTGTTTATAATTATCCCAAAATACGTAATTCATGACTTGATAAAGTCTAACGATGATAGTTCCTTGTGTATGTAGCAGGAAATAAAAAAATGTAAAATTCGACAATTTTGGTTATAAACATAGGTTGCAACCTGGGAACTAACATAAATAGAAATTTATGCCACTGACAAAACTAGTTCATTATAATCCCAAAATACATAATTCATTACCAGATAAAGCCTAACGATGACAGTTCCTTATGTATGTAGCAGGAAATAACAAGATGTGAACATCGACATTTTTTGTTATAATCATAGATTGCGATTCGAAAACAAAAGTAGATAGAAATGAATATCATTAACAAAAATTGTTCATAATTATCCCAAAATACGTAATACATTACCAGATAATGTCTACCGATGACAGTTCTTTATGTATGTAGCAGAAAATAACAATATATCAAAATCGACAATTTTAGTTATAAACATAGGATGTAACGCGAGAAGAAATATAAATAGAAATATACATTATTAAAAAAATTGTTCAATATTATCCCAATATACATAATCCATTATCAGATAAAGTCTATCGGATATAGTTCTTTATGTATGTAGCAGGAAACAACAAAATGTCAAAATCGACCATTTTGTTTATAAACATAGACTGTAACTCGAGAATTAAAATAGGTAGAAATAAATGTCATGAATAAAAATTGTTCATAATTATCCCAACATACGTAATTCATTACTCGATAAAGTCTAACGATGATAGTTCCTTGTGTATGTAGTAGGAAATAACAAAATGTAAAATTCGACAATTTTGGTTATATACATAGGTTGTAACTCGGAAACTAACATAAATAGAAATTTATGCCATTGACAAAACTAGTTCATAATAATCCCAAAATACATAATTCATTACCAGATACAGCCTAACGATGACAGTTCCTTATGTATGTAGCAGGAAAAACAAGATGTCAAAATCGACATTTTTTGTTATAATCATAGATTGCGATTCGAGAACCAAAATAGATAGAAATAAATATCATTAACAAAAATTGTTCATAATTATCTCAAAATACGTAATACATTATCAGATAATGTTTAACGATGACAGTTCCTTATGTATGTAGTAGGAAATAACAAGATGTCAAAATCGATACTTTTTGTTATAATCATAGATTGCGGTTCGAGAACCAAAGTAGATAGAAATGAATATCATTAACAAAAATTGTTCATAATTATCCCAAGATACGTAATACATTACCATATAATGTCTAACGATGACAGTTCTTTATGTATGTAGCAGGAAATAACAAAATCGACTATTTTAGTTATAAACATAGGATGTAACGCGAGAAGCAATATAAATAGAAATATACATCATTAATAAAATTGTTCAATATTGCCCCAATATACATTATCCATTACCAGAATAAAGTCTATCGGAGATAGTTCTTTATGTATGTAGCAGGAAATAAAATGTCAAAATCGACAATTTTGTTTATAAACATAGACTGTAACTCGAGAATCAAAACAGATAGAAATAAATGTTATTAATAAAAATTGTTCATAATTATCCCAAAATACGTAACTCATTACTAGATAAAGTCTAACGATGATAGTTCCTTGTGTATGTAGTCGGAAATAACAAAATGTAAAATTCGACAATTTTGGTTAAAAACATAGGTTGTAACTCGAGAACTAACATAAATAGAAATTTATGTCATTAACAAAACTAGTTCATTATAATCCCAAAATACATCATTCATTACCAGATAAAGCCTAACGATGACAGTTCCTTATGTATGTAGCAGGAAATAGCAAGATGTCAAAATTGACATTTTTTGTTATAATCATAGATTGCGATTCGAAAACTAAAGTAGATAGAAATGAATATCATTAACAAAAATTGTTCATAATTATCCCAAAATACGTAATACATTACCAGATAATGTTTAACGATGACAGTTCTTTATGTATGTAGCAGGAAATACCAATATATCAAAATCGATCATTTTAGTTATAAACATAAGTTGCGATTCGATAACCACAATGGATAGAAATAAATATCATTAACAAAAATTGTTCATAATTATCCCAAAATATGTAATTCATTACCAGATAAAGTCTAACGATGACAGTTCTTTATGTGTGTAGCAAGAACTATAAAAATGTCAAAATCGACAATTTTGGTTATAAGGACAGATTGTAACTCGAGAACCAAAATAGCAAAAAATAAATATCATTAACAAAAATTATCCCTAATACACATAGGTTATTACAAAGGGCGTTAATATATGTAGATTTGTTCCACTTCACAGAAACCTGATTTGTTTCTAATACGTCGCGTCATCTTGCGAATTATAAAGAGTTGAGTGGAACCCTAGGGTTTCGCTAAACGCAGGTTGAAGAACAGCTTCATTTTGAATTTAATTTTTTAATACACATGGCAAAAATATTGCATACAGGACATAACTAAGCTTTCATATAAATGAATTTTTGATTTACGACTTGCAAAGGGTGTATTGAAATTTATCTTTGTTTTTATTTAGGGTGTTGCAAAATTCGATGGCTGCCACATACGAAGATCGAGGACCGATTCAAAACTTTCGAATAGAAATGTCCATTTTCTACATCGTTTACTTCATAGTGTTTCCGTTCTTCTTTGTAAATATATTCGTTGCCTTGATCATCATCACGTTCCAAGAGCAGGGCGAGGCCGAACTTCAAAGCGGAGAAATCGATAAAAACCAGGTAAAAAATCTCCACCAAACAAAATAATTTAATTAATCAATTTTTTTTTTAGAAATCTTGTATAGATTTCACGATACAAGCTCGCCCGCTTGAACGATACATGCCAAACAAACGCAACAGCTTTAAGTACAAGATTTGGAGGGTCGTCGTCTCGACCCCTTTCGAATATTTCATCATGATGTTGATCGTTTTCAACACACTTTTGCTTATGATGAAGGTACGTTTTTTTTTAAATTATTTAATTTAATTATTTTGTTAAGATGACGAAAATAATTGTTTTGATTCCCCAAATAGTTCTTTTATTTGTTTGACGAGAAAAAAGTCGGCAGCGGATGATGTTTTGCAACCACACCAAAATAAAGATGCACATACATCCGCACACCAATACAATTAGCCTCGATGTTGTCAAATACACTCAATTTTATTACAATTCACACTTTACACGATTAATTAATTTTATTTTTTTGATCCTCGTTTAAAAATTGAATTAATTAAAAAATTAAAAAAATTAAATTGTGTTTAGGATGAAGTGGCAACACTGAATTAATATTTGGTGTTGAAGAACACAACAGCATGTTCGTCACTGTTCGTCACCATTTTAGTCTGTATAAATTAAAAATTCTTCCATATCCTCGAAATCCCCCTTTAATTTTTTTTGAAAAATAAATTTTTGTGCTAAAAAACAAAAAAAAATACCCTGTATATGTTAACAGCATGATGGTCAAACAGATATGTTCAGCGCTATTCTTAAGTACCTCAACTGGGGGTTTACCAGTATGTTCACAGTGGAATGTGTGCTCAAGATCATTGCATTTGGCGTCAGGGTAAGAACTCGTAGTGATTTTCTGAATTAATCAATTTTATCATTAACATTTTAAGCGGTCCTTTCAGCTCGTCTAATTTAGAGACATCCTTTTCCTTAAAATCAACCCAAACAAAATTTTTTTTCTTCTCTTAATAACGTTACGAAAAGCTGCATGTTGCATGGCAAATCTAGTTGCAAAATTGCATGTGGGTCACGATTTTTTAGAGTTGCACCTCAACACTACTTCACTTTATTCAAAAAAATCAAAAAAATTTAAAAAACACCACCACCACGTGCTTTAGAGCGCAAATACCTCACCTCACAGACCCGACCAAAACGACACAATCAAAGTACAAGAAAAACATAAAGCCAAAGAAGATAAAGAAAAGAAAAAAAACGTTGTCGACTTTTTGTTTCTCGTAAAAGAAATTTTATAAAAAAGATTAAATAAATAAAAAAAAAATATCAAAAAGGTAGGCAAGCGCTTTTTAGAGCTGCAGCTACAATCTTGTAAGTTGTTTGTAGTATCATGAGTCACCGCCATTTTTGTCCGACATCTTGGCGGCTATGAACATATTGTTCACGTTTCTCTTCCTCTGCGAAACCGTGTTGAAACTCATCGCATTCGGTATTAAGGTAAAAAAAGAATAAGTGTCTCTAAGTGTATCTAAATGTATCTGTTGTAATGTCTTTGCATATTTTTGTGTGTAATTTTTTTCTGTAATCAGCACTCGACTTTAATTGCGCTCGGCTCTTTAATACAAAGAATTTGGTTCAATGAATTTGCCGATTTCAGGAAAAATATATTTTTCGATGTGCTTTTAACACTGCTTTGATACAAACCGAATCAATCCTGACCTTGACTCCTTTTTGTATTCTTGCATTAATACACTGGGTGAGGTATTTAAATTGAGACTACTTCATTTATACTTCATTCTTTTATTAAAATGAAGGGGGAGGATATTTTGCATGGTTTTTATTGCATTTTTTGAAACACCGATATCTGAACTTTTTTTAATAGATACATATATATCTTTTCATCACTATGCTATTCCTTATGACAAAATACTTAACTTTTATTTGAATTTTCTTTTATTTTACGAAATAAAGTACATTGAAAAGTGTGTACTCAAAATACGTCTAACTAACTTTATGTTAAGGAGGTATCTTCAGAGACTTCTTTAAATGACTTCAAAATTGCATTCAAAACTTCAAAAAAAAACTCCTAAAGTTCGACAGAATATGTTAAAATGATTATTAATTCCGAAATATGTTTTATTTTTTGTCGTAAATATGTCATAAAACCGCTAATTTTGAATTTACCACTAAAGGACACCACGCGCTATATAATCACTACCGCGCAGACTCCAACACGTCAAACCACGCCCACTCCCTCTCTACCAATGGGAACGCGCCTTCCCCCGCCACGTTCATGGAGGTGGGGAGACTCTGACGTCATTAATACTGGCATTTTCTAACCACTCGTAATTTTTTAAAAACATTGTATTTTAACAAGTTCTGTTGAAGTTTGAGAATGTTTCTGGATGCAATGTTTTGAATAAACACTTTTTTAAATAGTTAAAATACATTAAAACGTTGCTTTCTTCACTCACACATGTTTTTGTTTATAAAAAACATGAATTTGATGAATTTTCTTTATATACAAGGTAGCACTCGAGAAACTGGGCATATAACAATCTTTTAGAATGAAAATTGTATCAAATCCTATTCCCAAAAGAGAGTACTCTTTTGTTAAATGCGTCAATATTGAGAGAAATATGAAAATTTGACGAATTTCGTTGTTCATCACAAAATTGTAGTGATAACACATGGAAATTGAAGTATGCTATAAAAGAACTTTTAGAACAAAAGTTGTAGCAAATTTTATCCTCAAATTAAAGTGCATGACATTAGATTTAAGCTGAAAACACGTATCACTTGTATACAAAAAATATTTAGTAAAAGTACGAGCATAACACGTCAAAATAACTCTCAATGTGAGGCGAAGTAATGTTAGGAAGAAAACAAACGACAAGAATCAGAAACAAGTAAAACAATAAGACAAGAAGTAAAAGAGAAGTGAATGTCTCAAGAGCTAGGAGACCAGTTGATATTGTTGTTTTTGATCTCGTCTCTCAGCTATAATTTAACACACCTTTCTAAGATTGTTGATGAAACATTTAATGAAAAAAAAAATGTCAAGAAACTGTCGTGCATTTTGTAAAAAAGGTAGATTAAAAATCTCTCAGAATGCGACTTATAATGTTTTGATAGTGGAGCTAAAGCGTTATTATATTCTGTTACCTTTCTTACTGATAATATATTTGGCAATTTTCACAAAACTGCGTTATGTTAAAGACTTCATGTGAGGATATACGAGAAATCATGCGACGTATTCGTTATAACTTTAAGTATAATCCTTTGAGCTGCTTTTACCTTACTGACAAGATAACTTGAGGCTCCACCTGCATTTTTTGGATACAAAAGAATCAGCAACAGTTGCAGGCTTTGATGAGTCAGACGACAAAATAGAAATTGTGGTGTCCGAAATAACAAGAGTTAAACTCAGATGCAAGAAGAAGAATAACATGAACTGGTATAAAGTCTAAAGTTTAAAGTCTACAGAAAATGAAGAAGATTTCCAAGAACTGTAAAAGCACGTTCAGAGAATATAATTAGCCAACTTCCCGTGGTGGAAGGTATTGTAAAAAATGTATACTCAGTTCTGAAGGCTCAACTTTTACTTTTTCCACACGCTCGTAAAAGAAGTCCGAGAAAACGTTCGCAGCAGATGTTGGGATTCAATTAGGAATAAAACACTCAAAACTGCATTACAATTAAAAATCAATTAAAAATTTTGTAAGGGATATTGCACAACCAGAGCACCAACGCATCTAGCAGCTATAACTCGTTTGCAATAATAATGTCTTCTGTCAGTAGAGTTTAGAGTTTTACAAGCAGATATCTTTAATCGGCAGTTTTAGAACTTCTGACATGAAGATTTTGTATTTTCTTACAGATTTTAGGTAATTTTCGTCAAACTTTTAGTATTTTGTTAATAGTATTTAGTATATTGGAGGCAAAATCAAATTTTATTAACAGCTTTTTTATTTTTGCAACAATAATACCTTCTATTGCTGTATTCGGCCATTCATTAACAATTTTTGGACTACTTGCATCAAGATTTTGCATGTTAATATTTTCGCAGCAAAGTCAAATAGTTTATCAACAGTGTGTTCTTTTTCGCGATGAAATTGTTTTCTACTAACAGTTTTATAAACAATATCAAGTCGTCTGTTGGCAGTATCAAGTTTTTAGAAGCAGTATCAAGTATTTTAGAAGCAGTGTTGAAATCTTTTAGTAACAGTATCAAGTCTTAGTCAAGAGGGAGCACTTAGTCTTCTTGAAGCAGTTAAGTCTTTTAGAAACAACATCAAATCTTCTGGAAGGAATATTTAGTTTTCTAAAAGCAGTATCAAGACTTCTGAAAGCAGCGTTAAGCCCTTCTGGAAGTAGTTGAGTCTTCTGGAAGCAATATCAAGTCTTTCAGAGAAAGTATCAACTCCTCTAGATGTGGTTCAAGTGTTTTGGAAGTATTGTAAGTCTTCTGCAGACAGTGTCAAGTTTTCTGGAAACAGTTTCAAGGCTTCTAGAAGCATTTCAAGTATTCTGGAAGCAGGATCAAGTCCACCAGAAGGAGGTTCGAGTCTTCTAGAGACAGTAGGTTTAAAATCTTCTGGATATGATGTTACACACAGATATTTGGTGAATCCAACGGATATAATGTATATAGTTGAAAGCAGTATTAGCACAGTCTGTATTTGACGAGACTGTTTAAAGGTAGCAGACAAAATTTGGCCGATTTTTGGTACATACATGCGTTTTGATAACATTCAAAATATATGTACCGTGAAGTTGACAAAATAGCGGATATTAGAGCCATTTATGACCAATTGATTCAAAATTGTCAGAAGTGTTATATTCTTAGACACTTATAACATATTTTTTTCCGAAATTCACAGCATCAAATGCTGTACTAAAATCCAATAGAACTAATAATTATATTATCATCAGTTACGTTGATGAGTGCCGATGTCGTACTGTGGCCTACTCAGAAAGCAGATTGATAGTCTGTAACTAGCTTATGCTCATCAAGATAATTCTGCACTTGATTATATACGAAGCGTTCAAGTGCCTTAGATAATTTGGAAAGTATTCGATATTGGCCGAAAATCACTTAGGCTGCTAGGGCACTTAACCTTACGAATAGGTGCAACGCAAGCGCATTTCCAAATCGTAGGAAATATAGATGACTCTATGGAGAAATTAAAGAAATGAAGCAGTGGTGAAGTAATTATGTCTAAGATCGTCACTAACATCATCAGCACCGACACATGTAGAGTGCGTTTTTGCGAACCTGAGACTTATTTAACATGGTGAAGGAAAACCGCGAATTGACAAGAGTAGAACCACTGATAGTGAGCAATGTTGACTTCTTGATTGATTCATCGAAAGTAATGGGCGAATTAGCAAAATAAGCACTTAAAGTGTAGAAGAAGCTGTGGTAGGAAAGAGTTTCAATTATGTCTTCCAAAACGTATTTGGTACTGTATGCGGTATTTTTCTTTATTAGTATTGGAAGCGTTGCAGCAAAAAAGGCCTTAACCACGTTGCATTTACACATAAGATCTCTGATTTCGTCATTGAGCTATGAAGCTTGTGAATTTTGTATTAAAAAATCTGCTTTTGCCTCGACATCTGACCGTTTAGTATAAACTCAACCAATTGATCGCGGATGCATCAGATACTAAAGTTTCGTAGTTGATTTGAGTCTAGTCACGAATAGATTTGGTGCGACCTGAGTACAGATCGTGATTAGTAAATTGCGGGGCTGGCAATTGACCATAAGAAACTATCCTATCTGGGCAAGATGTGACAATAAGGTGCATAAGGGAATCCGAGGTATGAAGGTGAGGCTCAAAAGGCATGTGTTGAAATCACCCACTAAGACGACACTATCGTAGTTCAAAATGTGTCTCTTAAGTAGATTCTTCAACTGATCCAAGTAATTTATAGTTGGTGGATAGTAGAACGTGTCCAAAAGCATGCGACCACCGCTTATCTTAATTTCAATTAGTAAATATTTAGCATTCTGCAGTGAGACATCGGATCATGTAATAATATTAGTATTGAAACGATCACAAATTAATAATGCAGAAAATTTTAATTCATTTGAGTTGCGGATCCCCACATCGAAAAGAATAGCTTGGAACTTCATTAGGTTCAATATAAGATAATGTCGCTTAGTGCTTCAATGCTTAACCAAAGCATCCAGGATAGAATTGATATCACTCTTAGTACAAATCTTGTGGATAGAAAGTAGTTACACCCCTGAAGATGGCTCGGTAAGTCATGGAGGTTATCCCGGTTTATAAAGCAAAGCTAACAGAATTGGAGAGATAGCCCCTGGGGTCTCCGCAAGTGACGTCTAGATAAATCGAATGAACCTGATCATCAACAACAAGCTGTATACGGATGGTCAAATAAAAGCAAATCAGTGCCATTGCATCATCCCATTGCCACAAGTATGGCCAAGAATATGCTTTGGGACACCATATCGAGAATCCGCGTGAAATCCAATAATACATGAACCGTAAATTTTTCCAAAATAATATCGTTACTTATACAATCAGCGTGGTGGTATATCCATAACCAGGTCTAAATCCTGACTGGTAGTGAAGCAGGAAGTTGAATGTGTTAATATAACGCCGCCGCTGAGTCTCCAATCTTTTACTTATCACAAGTAACTCTTCCATGCTTCAGGAAAAGTATAAGTATCTATGCAGGTATTAGATATATGAGTGATTTATTCAACGTCCACTGGGAAAAACACACATAGACAACGAAGAGGAAAAATGTTCAAACCGACATTCTCTATTCAGGTGGTATCAAAGAATTAATATGGTAGCGCTCAATAATCGTATCCTCCGGAAATGGAGACTGAGGCATGACGAACATAGAACTAAGAGGTTTAAAATAGGCCCTTTTTTCTGCTGATAACTTAGTTCATTTCATTCCTTAGTGACTTATAGTACTAATGATGAGAAGTCACAAGTGACTCGGAAACTCTTCCGGATTTCTGATAACGTTTCAAAGCTGCGTCTTAGTCTCATTATGCACTTAATACTATAGGTGATTCAGAGTGTGGGGTGTTTGGGAATGCTCATTAAGAAGGCGCAAAATATTAAAGTTGAAAATCCACAGATTCATATCATACATATAAAAAATCAGATACCAGTGATTACTACAGAAGTCTGCCGTTAACAGAACGATTTTTTATTCAGATTATTTATTATTATTTATTATTTAGAATTGGAGTTTACAATAAAGTCAGCAATGGTCAAAGATATCGCCACAATCAAAGATTCAGTGAAATTTCAACTCAGTTTCTTTTGTAAAATGCATCAAACAACTGCCGCCAAGAGCTAAACAATCCAAGTTTTTCAATTCAAATTTTCCACATTTTTCTCTGCTTACCTGCACTGTGAGGCGGTAGTAAATATTTTAAAAGCAGTTCAAGTCTTCTGAAAGCAGTATCAAGTCTCTTAGGAGCAGTATCAAGTCTCTTAGGAGCAGTATCAAGTCTCTTAGGAGCAGTATCAAGTCTCCTAGGTGGAGTATCAAGTCTCCCAGAAGCAGTATCAAGTCTCCCAGAAGCAGTATCAAGTCATCTAAAAGCAGTAACAAGTGTTCTGGAAGTAGATCCAAGTCTTCTAAAAACAGGGTCAAGACTTTTGGAAGCATTTTAATTGTTCTGAAACCAGTATCAAGATTCCTAGGAGCAGTATCAAGTCATCTGGAAGCAGTAGCAAATCTTCTGAAAATAGGTCAAGTCTTCTAAAAGCAGTATCAAGTCTTCTGAATGTATAGCGAGTCTTATAGGAGCAGTATCAAGCAATATCTAATCTTCCAGAAGCAGTATCAAGTCTTTTGGAAGCAATATCTAATTTTCCAGAAGCAGTGTCAAGTCTTCTGGAAGCATTTCAAATTTTATGCAAACAATATCAAGTTTTCTAGAAGCAGTATTTAGTCTTCGTAAAGCAGTATCAAGTCTTCTAGAAAAAATATCAAATCGCAATTCAAAATAAATTCTATCCAATAAAGATTCATTGAAAATGGCAATTTCAAACAAAAGTTATCAATCATGGTATGGAGAATAGCATAATAAATAAAAAATTTAAGCTTTATCCGAAACTTTATACTATAAAATTAATACTTTATGACTTATAAAATCGTCTCAATTTAAATGCCTTACCCGGTGAATATTAAATAATAACAAAATATAATAATTAGCATGATTAATTCACTTCCCCCAATTTCTCCTCACTATCTCACGTAGTTAGGTAAAAATTCGTTGGATGTTCAAATAATTTATAGAATTTTTTCTGATTAATTTGATTGTGTTGCAGAACTTCTTCAAAGAACCTTGGAACATTTTCGATTTCGTCACGGTGATCGGAAGTATCGTGGATGCTTTGGTCGTCGAATTTGGCGTAAGTCCCTTTTATATTCAACTTAAGCTATTAATAATTAAGAAAAAATGGCTTTGTTATTTCGGCAATTTTTGAGCCGATTAATTTAATTAATCAATTAAGTAACGAATCGGGATTTAATGGTTAAGTTCTTTTATCTCAACACAATATAACACGACTCTTTTTCATTTTTTTATAACCGTTTCTTCTGTTTTTGATTTGTATTTGATCGATTAAAAGGAAAGAGCGGCTAACGTTTCCAAGGAAAGAGTAAGTATTTCTCACACTGCAAAGTTAGTTAAATTATCTCGATTAAAAAAATTTCTACTCGATTAAAAATTAATTAATCAATTAATTAATGCATTACTCTTTATTAATCAAAAAGAGAGAGATTTTTTTTAAATTCGAGGTTGTAGTAACAAAAAATTTGATCACTTTATTTTTAAATTGCATGATTTAGTTTGTATATAAACAATATTTGGCCCCTTAGAACAATTTTTGTCTAAAAAGTAAAGGCAGAAAATAAAAATTAGTTAGGTGTAGTTGTTTTATTTAAATTTTTTTTGCTCGATTATTAGCACTATCACATATCACATTTTTAACACGTTTTATTAGAAATAAATTGGGCTATTAAAAAAATTATGGTTATGCAACAATCTATAGTATTTTATTGTACAGGGTGGCCAAATAAACGTGCAAAGTCCTCAATGAGCCATCCTGTACATATTTTACTTAACAAATCAATTATTTCTGGACTGGGTCGAGATATTTTAGTTTTGTAAAAAGTTATTGTTAGAATTCGTAAAGGACTTTATTTCTTAAATATTATTATTTTTTAATGTACAAAAATAAAGGTGGCGCTAAACGTGAAAGAACTTCTCTAATAAATAAAAACTGGGCTTATATTTTCTACATAGCTTATACACATTTTGTTAATACCAAAGAAAGTAGGAGGGAAAAGTAGTTGCGAGTGGTGGGGCACGCATGCGCAGTTACACAAATACAACAGAATTCTCTAGATATATCAACTATCGTGTACTTATTCCAAAAAATTACCTACACTCTAAACATCATCATAGGGCATAAGGCAGCAAGCTAAAGTATTAATATGATGTCGTAGATGAGTCCCAAATCGTTGTCTTTTCGGTATGGGTACCAGAAGACTACGTTCATGCTTCAGGAAAGGTATAAGTATTTATACACGTATTGAAAATATGAGTAATTGAGAAAAACACACAAAGACATCTCGAGTTCTGGCCATCGATCATTTGATAGAACAGAATGTGTGAAGCACTTCAGCATGGGAAACATATTCGAATCGCATCCTCTGTTCGCGTGAAATGAAGAGATCAGAACGGCAGAGCTTAATGATCGCATCGTCCAGAAATTGAGGCTGAGGCATGACGATCTTACAGTTAAGGAGATCCTCCTGCATCCATAAAAACCATCAGCATTCTCCTCGACAAAGATTTTGTAACCGACAACTTTACGTTTATTAACCCAGATTTTTTCACGATCTCGATATCACAAAAACATAATGATCACTGGACGAAATTTTTCTGTCCCTCTTTTATATGGACCAAAACGGTGGCATCGATCTATTATAGATAAGACAAGTATCCACCCCGGTACCTTCATACATTCTATACTCCGTAAGATCATTGTTTCCAAATCATGTTATTTCGTTTCCACTTTCTTGAAATCCATGCAGCACCAAACAATTTTTACGAGAACAATTTTGCAAGTCATCCAGTTATTTTTCTTGCACTATCAATTAACTAGTATGTTGCTGTATTTTAGCAAACATATCAATGTGTAAGATCGTAAGATTGTCTTTGATTTTCTCTGATTGATGGATTTGATTTACTTTCCGCCATCATTTTTTTATTAAAATCTGACATTGTTTTTCGAAAGTCAATTGCTACAAAATCCAATAATTTTGTGTTCTTAAAATTCCATTAAATTCACTTTCACAACCAACAACGTATATATAAGAACGATGAACTGGTTCAATGAAAGATGAAGGATGAACTCGTTTTTCCAGCCAGAGAAAGAAGCATTCACTTCCTTACTCCTCCAGTTTTTCTGCACGTACGTTCTTTATAATAAATTGGACCAGAATTAATCTAATAATTAAGAAATAATTTTCCCTTTTGAAAACAGCGTTTTTACAGAGTCGGCCCGGACACATGCATTCAGCGCGACATTTTGACAAATAGTCTCAAGATTCCCTTAATTAGATCAGCCCTACCTAACTTCCCACCTGCCTCTTCTATTCTCCTTAGATTCTCTTAGTCAGGTTGGGTTGGGTTGTTACCAATCCAACTTTCAACCTCTTCTACCTCGGGATTCTCTTAGTTAGATTAGCCCAATCCAACTTGCAGCCTCTTCTATTCTCCTTGTTCCAAGATTCTCTTAATTAGGTTGGGTTGGGTTGGTTACCAACCCAACTTTCATCTTCTTCTACCATATTTGTCTAAAGTCTCTCTTAGTTAGATTAACTCAACCTAACGTCCGGCATCTTCTATCCTCTTAGTCTAAAGATTCTCTCATCATCATCCTAGTATCAAGATTCTCTTAGTTATGTTGGGTTGGTTACTAATTCAACTTTCAATCTCTTCTATCATCCTAGTCTCAAGATTGTCTTAGTTAGAGTAGCTCAACCCTACCAGTTCAACCTCTTCTATCCTCCTAATCTCTAAATTCTCTTAGTTAGATTAGCCCAACATAACGTCCAGCCTCTTTTATCCTTCTAGTCAGAAGATTCTCGTAGCTAGATTATCCCAACAAAACTTCCAACCTCTTTTATTCTCGTAGTCTCAAGATTCACTTAGTTAGGTTGGGTTGGGTTGGCTACCAATCCAACTTTAAGCTTCTTTTATCATCCTAGTCTCAAGATTCTCTTAATTAGATTAGTCCAACATAACGTCCAGCCTCTTCGATCCTCCTAGTCTCAAGATTCTCTCTATCATTCTAGTATCAAAATTCTCTTACTGTTAGTTAGATTAGCACAATCCAACTTGCAGCCTCTTCTATTGTCCTGGTTCCAAGATTCTCTTAAGTAGATTGGGTTGAGTTGGTTACCAACCCAACTTTCATCTTCTTCTACCATATTAGTCTAAAGTCTCTCTTAGTTAGATAAACTCAACCTAACGTCCGGCATCTTCTATCCCCTTAGTCTGAAGATTCTCTCATCATCATCCTAGTATCAAAATTCTCTTAGTTAGGTTAGCCCAATCCAATTTAAAGCCTCTTCTATTCTCCTAGTCTCAAGATTCTCTTAGTTATGTAGGGTTGGGTTGGTTACTAATTCAACTTTCAATCTCTTCTATCATCCTAGTCTCAAGATTGTCTTAGTTAGAGTAGCTCAACCCTACCAGTTTAACCTTTTCTATCCTCCTAATCTCAAAATTCTCGTAGTTAGATTAACCCAACATAACGTCCAGCCACTTCTATCCTCCTCGTCTGAAGATTCTCGTAGCTAGATTAGCCCAACAAAACCTCCAACCTCTTCTATTCTCGTAGTCTCAAGATTCACTTGGTTAGGTTGGGTTGGGTTGGTTACCAATCCAACTTTGAGCTTCTTTTATCATCCTAGTCTCAAGATTCTCTTAATTAGATTAGCCCAATATAACGTCCAGCCTCTTCTATCCTCCTAGTCTCAAGATTCTCTCATGTATCATTCTAGTATCAAAATTCTCTTACTGTTAGTTAGATTAGCCCAATCCAACTTGCAGCCTCTTCTATTCACCTTGTTCCAAGTTTCTCTTAATTAGGTTGGGTTGGGTTGGTTACCAACCCAACTTTCATCTTCTTCTACCATATTAGTCTAAAGTCTCTCTTAGTTAGATTAACTCATCCTAACGTCCGGCATCTTCTATTCTCTTAGTCTGAAGGTTCTAACGCAGCCCAAAAAGCACTTCGTTTATAAATCTCATTTATAAATATTCGAGTAAATTCGAATATCCCGAAAGGTGTTGTCAATACGGCTTTTAGGATGTGTTCCTTTTCTATAGGTACCTCCTGATACGTTCTCACCAAGTCAATTTTTGAAAAAAATTTACATCCATGCAAATGTAGATTAAAATCTTGGATGTGTGGCAAGAGGTACTACAAAAACTCTTTTTGAAATATTAATAACAAGACATTTACTAATATTGACATGCCTCGATGACTGCCTGTACTAGAATGAATTGTATCAAAATGTATACATCAAAATATGGTAATATAGGAATTTATGTCAAAGTAATTTGGTAAAATTGAAAATTTCTATTTGAAGGTACGTTGTGTACACAACAGGGAATTTAAAAATGTAGTAACTCATGCTGCTGAGACGTTGGCAGACTTCAAATTAATGAGCAGGACTTACGAGACAAAATAGCTCATGCTGCAAATAAGTTGGTAAGCTTCAAACTAATTAGCAGGACTTTGGAGACAAAACAGCTCATGCTGCCAACAAGTTAGCGGATTTTAAACTAATGAGCAGGACTTTGGAGACAAACCAGCTCATCCTGCCAAAAAGTTGGCAGACTTTAAGTCTTAAAAGGGAGTAGATCTATGAGTAAAATGCTAAAGAGGAGTTTAGGAATGTAGTAGTTATCGCACAGTGTGCTACCAATAAGTTGTTAGATTTCAGACTAATGAGCAGGATTTTTGAAACGATAAAAAGGAGTTTAGGAATGTAGTAGCGCATGTTGCCAACAAATCGGCAGACTTGAAAGTAACGAGCAACGCTTTAGAGAGAAAACTGCTCATGCTGCCAACAAGTTGAAAGACTTGAAGGTAATAGGGTGAATGTTTAGTTTAGGGACATACTCTCAGGGCTTGTAAAGCTCGAAAATCGCTAGGGTTATAAAGTATATGATGATGGAATGCGTGAACCATGTGAGACGTGATGACAAGATTGATTATTGGGTCTTTTGCCGATTTGTTTATGGACACCTTTATTTATGGGTTTTAGCTTCTATTTCCAGAACGTCCGTGGTGTTTATTCCAAGACGACCACTTCCTCAATTAATATATACATCTTATCGTCGAATATTATCTGCCTAACTGAAACTTTTCTCAACAGTACTATATCGGAGAAGGAGCTGCATAACTCATCATGTACTATTTATCGTCGGGACAGAGAATATACTGTGTTTACGAAGAAGAACGGTGGTGGAGTTCTTATTGCTACACGCCATGCTATTCATTCTGTTCCTAAGCCGAATCTTCATAGCGATGCTGAGAATTTGAGACTAAAGGTTAAACTAAACGTTCAGTGCGGTCAGGCGAAATTTCTTTTGTGTTGTGTTTATCTCGCTGCCACTGTTAACGAGACTCTAGATGTGTTTTTGTCGTATGTCTATCATAAGTGATATCTATCTGGATTTTGATAGATCCGGATAGTCGTGCTGTGGAATTTCTTGTCATCCACTCATATTGTAATTTTGATCTATCTCATAATGTTTTGAATAATAATTCTAGAACTTTAGATTTTATATTATGCGACATTCGTCCCTGCATCCACTTTGGGATCCCGAGGGACCATCCACTCTTTGTACATTTTTCGTATCACAACTTATTTGATTGATTTGCCTAAAATTAACCTTCTCTTTAATAAAGCAAATTCTGGAAATATAAGAAATTTCTTGAATGGAATTGAATAACGGTCTGTTTTTGTAAGGATGAACGTGGATGATGCATTTTATTAGTTGGGCGTTTTCACAAAAAATGGAAATCCTAGGGCCATCACAATGATTACTTGACTTTCACTATCTTACGATCTAGATCAACGACTTTAATAGCTATCGATTACAGAGCCTATCTGAATTCCATTCAGGCGGGGATATCCGACAACTCGACGGAGTTATGGTTGCTTCAAGGGATCTACGTCTGGCATGCCATCCATGATTTTTGCTAATGGATCCACTGTGAACTCGGATCCTTATATGTTATCAGCGTTTGGAAAGTACTTCCCGTCGATTTTGGTAGTTGGTACCAACGATCGCTTCCAGGTGACTCAGGTATTTCACCTTGATTTTCTTTGGATGCGGTTCTTAACATTTTGTCATATCTTGAGGTTCTCTAGCCCAGGTTCAGATGGTATTCCTTTATTATTCCTAAAGGAGTTTTGCTAATGATTTATCTTCACACCTTTTTTTAATTTTTTAGAAGTTATTACTTGAGTGGGTATTTCCGAGCAGGTAGTTTTTAAGAAAATTGTCCACGAATACTTTAGCCAATCGATTATTTACTCTTTTATCAATGAACAACACGGTTTCTTGACTGGACAATCAGCTGAGACTAATTTGGTATCTTACGTCAATTTTACTCATTCTGCCCTAAATGAAAATTCTCTCAAGTCGATGCTTTTTAAATTTTTGAGAAGAAATGTATTTGTTCAAAAACTCTCTTCCTTTAGCATTCCAAATGGCATTATCCACTTTTTATATCACACTTATCATATAGAAATATTATTCTTAATTTATATTAACGATATTGCTTCCTGCTTTAAGTATTCCAAATTCCTACTGGATGCATATGATAATAAAATATTTACAAATGTAACATCAAGTTTTACTTGGATACGTTATTATTTAACCTTCAGCACAGCTTTAAGCAGAGCTAATACAGAGTGAAGGATGTTGGTATTGCCAACTGTGATTCAACCTTCATGTCGACCTTATGGTGAAAAAAGCATTACGTAATATGAAACCATTCAACGTCGCTTTCTGATTGCTCACCCAATGACAACGCTCTTTTTGTCTTGGTGTATATATATATATATATATATATATATATATCTTTTAGTTGTGATTCAAAAATGAACTGAGCATTTCTCAATTAAACTAGGTGAAGAAAAATAAACTGGTACATATCAGTTTAGAAAGAAAAAGCTGTTCAAATTTCTCAGGACATTAAAGAGATCTATTTGCAAGCTTTATTAGGGTCCACTTTCTATTCAAAAGTCGCTGCTGTCGGTAATAAATTATGAGAAAGAAAAGATCTTCTGCCAGACCAATGCATCAGCTGCATCACACTACAGGCAGATTTCAATAATTGGAAAATTTTGCTGATACTTTTTTAAGCAAAACGTATTCATCAGGACTAATGACTGATAATCAGCAGCTACCAAAAAATGGGCAAGAATGTGAAGTTATTGACGAATTAAAGTATGATGTGTGTCATAAACTCAACAAAGCAACAACCTCAGCATAATATCCTACTTTTACATGGACATGTTTCGAAAGGTGATCTCTAAAGTGCAGGGTCTTGACTTTTTGCACGGATTGTAGGTGTTTTTCGTTATCCAGATTTTTCAATTCCTATTAAACGGAATGCACGAAATTTTAATTTTTTCATTACTTTCTGAGCATTACTTTACTTGAATTTAAGTTTTTAAATCAATTAATAAGAAAATTTGCAGTTTTTGATGTATTATCACATGCATTTAATAAAAAGTTTGTGCCGCCTTATGTAAAATAATAATACTTAAGAACCAAAGTTATTTACAAACTCTTTTCTCGAAAAAAAATTGTTTTGAAAGCTTTTTTGCCTCTGTTAAGCTTACAATTAGTATAGATAGTGGATATCGTAATATTGAATTTTCATATTTTCGTATTTTTCTCGATTTTAACCCATTTAAAAAATATATATATGGGAGTCATAATGCTATGCTTAAAATTTGCTACAACTTTCGTTTTAAAATTTATTTTGTAAAATTCTTCGTTTTCGAAATCTTACCATTAAAAACTTAAAAATAATAAATTAATCCAATTGTCATATGTTGGTATATTTCTCAATATTGACGCATTTTAGAGCAAAAATAAAAGAGAGCATTATTGTTAAGAATGAAATTTGCTACAATTTTTATTATAAAAGTTTTTTCATAACATGCTTCGATTCCCAAATGTTACCTTAGCGATCTTGTAATACAACGAAATTTATCAAATTTTTACATTTTGGCATTTCTTTCAATATTGAGGCATCTAACCGTAAAAATACTAAAGAGCAATATTAGTGGGAATAAAATTCCCTACAACTTTTATTCTAAAAGATTTTTTGTAAAATCCCCCAATTCCCAAGTATTACCATAACGATCTTGTAAAGCAACGAAATTTATCAAATTTTCACTTTTTCGTATTTACTTAGAAATATAAATACACAAATTTTAGATTTTTTTGCAAACGTTTAATCTTTTAATTAAAAAAAATTGAATGATATTTTTAATTGTTGTCACCTCTCACCAAATCAATATTTGCACCAAAACCAAAAATCAAAAAAAAAATCGAGCCCACCAACTCAAGTCACATGCATGTTATAACAAACACAGTCACACAAACATTTTAGTTTCGCTGCATGTGACTAATGGATAAAGATTTTTAAGACAACATGAGCATGCTGACTGCGTCTGAAATAAAAAAAAATAAAAAATAGCGCCAATACAGAACGTGGTAAGTAAAATACAAAGACGTAATTTTTCCTCTTATAATAAACTTATCCACGTTTAGCTTAGTTAAAAATATTTTAGTTAAATAATTTAGATTTAAAAAAAAAAACAAATTAGATTTTTACCCAATACATTTTTACCTACATAAAAATATTTTTTTTAGGTACTTACTTTGTATAGAAATGAACCTGATAACCGACTCGCTCGTATTTTATTATTTCTTAGACAAATTTAGCGATTAATTTTATGATTTTATTTACACCCAGGATGTGTATTTGAATATTTATTGATTTTTATTCATTAATTTTTATTGATTAATTTTTATCGATTAATTAATCTTTTTATATTTAGCAAACAGCATCTAGACTATTTTTGAAAGAAACGAACCTAGTTGAAGTTGGATTTAATTTTCGGGCCTTTTTAAATGTTGAGTTTCCGTGTTTTCAGGAAAACTTCATCAACGTCGGATTTTTGAGACTGTTCCGAGCCGCCAGACTGATTAAACTCCTCAGACAGGGTTACACCATCAGAATTTTACTTTGGACGTTCGTTCAGAGCTTCAAAGCTTTGCCCTATGTCTGTTTATTAATAGCCATGCTGTTTTTTATTTATGCCATCATTGGAATGCAAGTAAGTTATAATATAAGCTCAATTTCATTTAAAATCAATCACCCACTAAAATCAAACTACAATTTTGAAAATTTTGAATTACAATCGCAAAGTATACAAAGTAACTCGCTGATACTCAGAAATTACCACAGATTATAATAAATTTTACCGCATTTTTTTTCATTGAGTGGTTACGAAGATATCGATCTTTAAATGAGGGGCCTTGACTTTTTGCACGTAGTTTAGGTCATACAAATGTAACGAATCTATGTACTGTTTGTTGTAAAGAAAAACAAATAAGATTGATTAATTTGGATGCTTGTGGATTTGTATTTTCTAATTTTTGATTACAGTTGGATAACCTTTATATATTTGATTAAGAATAAATACGAAGTCATAAATCGTTTCAAAGGATTCCTATTGGCAGAAAAACTCATATGTATGAAATATAGTGCGATAAGAAATCGGATATCAAGCATTTAAGAATAATTTTGAATATATGTTCTTAAAGCAAATAGAATAAAATCAAAGAAGATGATTTTTGTAGGTTTTGGATAAATTGCAAAAGGCTCCAAAAGATTGGGAGAAGGCTACATTGTGTCCGAAGAAGGTATTTTTTTTAACAGACGTCATGGCCGACTCCTTTGGTGGATGGCAACCAATGATTGATATACCTCCTCTCTCCAGAGTGTGTATTATTCCAGCTCACGAAGCGGAATTCAATGCATTTTCAACGTCTGGTAGAATCATCAGCCATAGATCTAGGTTCTTCAGCGCCGTTATTTCAATATTCCGTGGTCTCACTAACATGCGCAGTGATGCTCATATCCTTATCGCGATGAAGCCCTAGATATTTTACCATTGATCAACTTTCCATCGTTTGGCCTTAAATAACCACTTTCATTTGTGACATTTTTCGTCTTCCATTCTGATTCTCATTTGGTTCATCCTTCCTATGACTCTCTGAGTTCCGTAGCAAATCATGTTCTCTATCTCTTTCTTGGGTTTGGCACATATGATGAGGGATCATCAGGATATAGGATCATCGGTTTATGACACCAGTATCACTCTACGCGCCGTACTCAGTCTGATGCCTTCTCTCTCCAGAGCGCGTAATATTTCAGCCCACGGAGCAGAACTAAACACATTTTCAATATAAAATCGTGGTAAAATCATCTGACATAGATTTTGGTTCTTAAGCAACTTCACGGGTAGCTCAGTATCGAATTTTGTGGAACCCCGCTCTGACAAGTAGACTTGAATCATCCTCACAAGGTATTCTCTGATACCTCCTCTCTCCAGAGTGTGTATTATTCCAGCCCACGAAGCAGAATTTAATGCATTTTCAACGTCTGGTGGAATCATCAGCCATAGATCTAGGTTCTTCAGCGCCGTTATTTCAATATTCCGTAGTTTCACTAACATGCGCAGTGATGCTCATATACTTATCGCGATAAAGCCCTAGATATTTTACCATTGATCAACTTTCCATCGTTTGGCCTTAAATAACCACTTTCATTTGTGACATTTTTCGTCTTCCATTCTGATTTTCATTTGGTTCATCCTTCCTATGACTCTCTCAGTTCCGTAGCAAATCATGTTCTCTATCTCTTTCTTGGGTTTGGCACATATGATGAGGGATCATCAGGATATAGGATCATCGGTTTATGACACCAGTATCACTCTACGCGCCGTACTCATTCTGATGCCTTCTCCCTCCAGAGCGCGTAATATTTCAGCCCACGGAGCAGAATTAAACACATTTTCAATATAAAATCGTGGTAAAATCATCTGACATAGATCTTGGTTCTTAAGCAACTTCACGCGTAGCTCAGTACGAATTTTGTGGAACCACGCTCTGACAAGTAGACTTGAATCATCCTCACAAGATATTCTCTGATACCTCCTCTCTCCAGAGTGTGTATTATTCCAGCCCACGAAGCAGAATTCAATGCATTTTCAACGTCTGGTAGAATCATCGGCCATAGATCTTGGTTCTTCAGCGCCTTTACTTCAATATTCCGTGGTCTCACTAACATGCGCAGTGATGCTCATATCCTTATCGCGATAAACCCCTAGATATTTTAGCATTGATCCACTTTCCATCGTTTAGCCTTAAATAACCACTTTCATTTGTGAAATTTTTCGTCTTCCATTCTGATTCTAATTTGGTTCATCCTTCCTATGACTCTCTCAGTTCCGTAGCAAATCATGTTCTCTATCTCTTTCTTGGGTTTGGCACATATGATCAGGGATCATCAGGATATAGGATCATCAGTTTATGACACCAGTATCACTCTATGCGCCGTACTCATTCTGATGCCTTCTCTCTCCAGAGCGCGTGATATTTCAGCCCACGGAGCAAAATTAAACGCATTTTCAATATAAAATCGTGGTAAAATAATCTGACATAGATCTTGGTACTTAAGCAACTTCACGCGTAGCTCAGTATCGAATTTTGTGGAACCCCGCCCTGTCAAGTAGACTTGAATCATCCTCATAAGGTATTCTCTGATACCTCCTCTCTCCAGAGTGTGTATTATTCCAGCCCACGAAGCAGAATTCAATGCATTTTCAACGTCTGGTAGAATCATCGGCCATAGATCTTGGTTCTTCAGCGCCTTTACTTCAATATTCCGTGGTCTCACTAACATGCGCAGTGATGCTCATATCCTTATCGCGATAAACCCCTAGATATTTTAGCATTGATCCACTTTCCATCGTTTAGCCTTAAATAACCACTTTCATTTGTGAAATTTTTCGTCTTCCATTCTGATTCTAATTTGGTTCATCCTTCCTATGACTCTCTCAGTTCCGTAGCAAATCATGTTCTCTATCTCTTTCTTGGGTTTGGCACATATGATCAGGGATCATCAGGATATAGGATCATCAGTTTATGACACCAGTATCACTCTATGCGCCGTACTCATTCTGATGCCTTCTCTCTCCAGAGCGCGTGATATTTCAGCCCACGGAGCAAAATTAAACGCATTTTCAATATAAAATCGTGGTAAAATAATCTGACATAGATCTTGGTACTTAAGCAACTTCACGCGTAGCTCAGTATCGAATTTTGTGGAACCCCGCCCTGTCAAGTAGACTTGAATCATCCTCATAAGGTATTCTCTGATACCTCCTCTCTCCAGAGTGTGTATTATTCCAGCCCACGAAGCAGAATTCAATGCATTTTCAACGTCTGGTAGAATCATCGGCCATAGATCTTGGTTCTTCAGCGCCTTTACTTCAATATTCCGTGGTCTCACTAACATGCGCAGTGATGCTCATATCCTTATCGCGATAAACCCCTGGATATTTTAGCATTGATCCACTTTCCATCGTTTAGCCTTAAATAACCACTTTCATTTGTGACATTTTTCGTCTTCCATTCTGATTCTCATTTAGTTCATCCTTCCTATGACTCTCTCAGTTACGTAGCAAATCATGTTCTCTATCTCTTTCTTGGGTTTGGCACTTATGATGAGGGATCATCAGGATATAGGATCATCAGCTTATGACACCAGTATCACTCTACGCGCCTTACTCATTCTGATGCCTCCTCCCTCCAGAGCGTGTAATATTTCAGCCCACGGAGCAGAATTAAACGCATTTTCAATATCAATAAATCGTGGTAAAATCATCTGACATAGATCTTGGTTCTTAAGCAACTTCACTTTAGTATCCTCCTAATCGCGAAATATCGTCCATTTTCCGTTCATAGACGCAAATTAGTTCTCAATAGCTTTTTATCCACTATTTCCGCATTCAGCCTGTCCCGAATGACAACTTCGAGAAGTTTGGTCATAACATTTTCTAGTCATTTCTAATCAGTCTATACGCAGGGTTTATCCTTTTTAGGCTTCTATATCAGAACTAACTTTGCCCTTTTCCAAACTTTTGAGAAGATACCCTGCAAGAAACACTCATTATACTTACTCAAAAACTTTCTCTTATTTCCCACAACACTGACTCTCAGTACTTCAGATGTTACATTATCTGATCCTGGCGCTTTTCCTACGTATCTTCGTAAATGCCCTTTCAAGTTTATTCATCGTGAAGCGGGAATATCCAACGTCGAAGAAACTGCTATATTCCACCAAACGTCCTCATACTTTGGGAACAACGTTTCCTGAATTGCCTGAATGGTAATTTCATTTTTCCTCTTTCGTAAAAAAATGTACATTGATTCGTTATATTTGTTTTTGTGGTAATTTTCATTCCTTCTACATTTTTTGCTGTTTCGTAAAAATCATTATAATTCATGCAACCTATAGTCCATGCAAAAAGTCAAGGCCACTTCAAAAATCGACATCTTCGAGCAAACATTGTATTGATTTTGTATTGAAACGCAGTCTCAAAATTGTAGTCTAATTCGTAATGGGTAATGTTAACTCTAATTATTATTTTTTTAATTTTCAATTTTTGTTTTAGGTTTTTGGCAACATCAAAGAAGATCCCACCGAATCGATTAACCGCCATAACAATTTTCGAAATTTCATTCAAGGCCTTATGTTGCTTTTTCGGTAATTTAATCCCAACAAAACGAATTAATTAATTAACCCAATTTAATTTAGATGCGCAACCGGCGAAGCTTGGCCCAACATCATGTTATCATGCATCGAGGGCCAAGAATGCGACATATTGGCCAACAAAAAAGCCGGAAATAGTTGCGGCTCAAACTTGGCTTACGCCTATTTCGTTTCGTTCATTTTCTTCTGCTCCTTTTTGATGTTAAATCTTTTCGTGGCCGTTATCATGGATAATTTCGATTATTTAACGAGGGATTCCTCGATTCTCGGAGCTCATCATTTAGATGAATTCGTCCGGATTTGGGCTGAATACGATCCGAATGCAACGTATTAATTAATTAATTTAATTAATTCATTTAATTTTTTTTTAATAATTTAATTTTAGAGGAAAAATTCTTTACCAAGAAATGTATGATATGCTAAAAAACATGGATCCGCCTTTAGGGTTCGGAAATAAATGTCCGAATCGATTGGCTTATAAAAAATTAATTCGGATGAACATGCCCGTCGATGACGAAGGAAAAGTTAACTTCACCACGACTTTATTTGCTTTAATTCGCGAAAATTTAAATATTAAAATGAGACCAGGTTATTATTAATTTAATCTATTTTTTTAATTAATAAAACGATTTATTTAAATTATTTTTAGCGAATGAAATGGACCAAGCTGATGATGAACTAAGAGAGACGATAAAGAACATTTGGCCTCTTCAAGCTAAACACATGGTGGATCTTTTGGTGCCCCCAACGGATCAATTAAACATGACGAGAATGACTGTTGGGAAAATTTATGCGGGGTTGCTAATCTTGGAAAGTTGGAGGAGTACTAGATTTGGGAAGGAGTCTTCAGTTCCGGTACGTTTTTTTTAATTATTAATTTTTTTTATTTACATCAAGAAACTTTATAACATTTGTTACATTTATAACATATTATTTATAACATTTAAAACATTTCAACAACATGATTTTAAACACAATTCCCGACAAACAACAAGTGTTTAAAGAAAATTAAACTAGATTTAGAAGCCCTCCTTGCATAGTCGGTGTCATCGTTGTAGTGGATCAGTGTTCTTAGCTGTGCCACTGTTTATTTGATTTTACCTATTTTTTTTTTAATTAATTTTCCCCCATCTTTATGATTATTTACTGTTTTGGATATCTCTAAGGTGTTGGTGGAATTTATGACGATTTTAGAAATTAATTAATATTTTTCACTGACATTCTTGGTATCTAAAGTCATCACTATGTTGATTAATTAGACGTTTTTTAAAAAGTTGTAGTGATGGCTTAAAGAAAAGATTTCTATTTTGGATGATTGAGTTAAAAAAATTTAATTTGGGTTGGGTTTAAATGATAAGAGAGACGATAAATAATTTGAGATCAAAAGTCATCTCAGTCTACATTTCTAAAGCTACCTTTTGTGCACCGGAAATCTCTAAGTTTCAGAGATTGGGGATCCGTTGGTTAGGCTGGTAACGATCACGTGACGCGAGTACGTTCGCCATCAGCCAATCCGAACAAATCCCCAATCTCCAAATCTTGGGAATCTCCTTCGCACAAAAAGCAGCTTAACAATTCTCAAATCTTGTATCGCATCAGAAACCTCAACAAGGTTAACCGAAATAAAATACAAAGAGGAGATTATTACAGGCTATTTTAAAAATTATAAGAAATTCGAACAAAATGGGTGTCATATCACACGTATCTCTTTTTCCGAGAAAAAAATCAATCTCGCAAAAGCAAAACCCCTATCCAGAAATAATAAAGGATAGAGATTTCGATGGTTATTCGAGACTGCAAAGTTATACTAAGCAACACTTCAACTTTGCCTCAAAATATGCTTTTGTTAAAACAAATAACTCATTTATTTGTGATCTGTTGAATAAACTAACTAAATCCATATACATGATTGTCATAATCAAAAGAAGAATCATCAATTCAACTGCAAAAAATATTAAGAAAAAATTTAAAGAAAAACGTTTCAAGAAAACGAAGGCTTTCATTTACTTCAAAAAAATTCGAATATACTCCAGGGATCTAAGGGGTTAAAGTCTGGTGATCTTACTGACCAAGGAATTGCTGATCATCTTCCAATCAAAAAATTCTTTTGCTTTTCGGCCAAAGTGTGGATAAACGTAGATAACGCATGGCTACGAGGCGTTCTTCAATTAAAACGATTTGAATCAATTTGACAATGAGGCAGTCATCAATAATGGCAAACCAAAAATCATCAAACATATTTTTAGAGTTTTAATCATCAAATCACAATACACATAGTTTTTCTTGACTTGACAATATTTTTTTTGCTGATAACGTCGATAACACATATAAGGATGCTAGATTTAATTTTAACGTTTTGTATCCAAGTATTTGATGATGATATAGTTAAATACGAAGAATCTTTACGTAGTAGTAAGCGATAACATGTGGGCCCAGACGAATATACATTCACTTTTCCAAGATGTACACCAGCTATTAATTATCATCAGATTCTCGATATACCTGGGTACTTGTCTTAGTCGTCAACACATCATATCCCAAACATGTTTAATCGGCGATAAGTCCAAAAAGTAGCAAAATCTTCAATCCAACCTGCTCCAGGTGCTTTCTTATAAACACAGCAAAATGCATTATTCTGTTGGAAAGAGGCATTCTGTAAGCTTTGCATGAAAGGTACTTCATCGGTTCTAGGTCATTGTCTATGTAAGGACGTGTGCTTAATATGCTTGGAAGATGTCCTGATCGACCATAAAAACCTCTAGCTTCGTCTCAATGTCAAACCGCAAGTGGATCACTTTCGATCTTGAACGCAACCCCAGGAACGACATGCATTTAATGTGCCTGCAATTAACGTAAGGGATGGAACGTTCATTTTAGCTGGATTCTGGATTCGCAAAAATTGACCTCAGAAGATCCCTTGTACTTAATTCCCTCTTTAGAGTCTTTCAAGCGATTTGACCCTGGAAGCAAAGGCTAGAACTTCTCCAAAAATGATCTCCAAAAAATCCTAAAATGGAAAACCTTATTAATTGGAGGACCACACAATCACATAAAATGACTGATTCTTCGCCCTCGCCACATCCTCTGCAAATGTCATTGCATTGCACTGCATTGTCCCATGGCATTCCGTAGATGCCTTTGTAGATGCTAGTGCCTAGTTATTACACATATGACCAAACATAGGTTCTTCCTGGACAACCACATAAAGAAATCAGTTCGTTTGGGGTTATCAGTATGGTACTTCTCAATAGTTCTTTACAAGTCTTTCTTAAGACCTCTCATCATGCTTCTGATGATGTCATCCCCATTGTATGGTTATTTTCTCCCATTAATTTGTGGTCTTCCATATGTTTAAATTCTTCCTTCTCCTAATAATGGTACAAACTTACACTAATATTTCGATTTTTCCATTCATTATCTTAGCTTAAATGGAATACGTCAAAAGAAAGAAGACAAATCCCCATATTAATTATAATCGTGTATTTTAGTATATAATCATTCAACCCAACCCAAATTAATCAAAAATTCTTAATTTATTATTTAATCTAAATCAATTTTTTCATTCCAAAATAGAAATCAATTTCCCCATTATTATTATTATTACGTGTGTAGAACCAGATTGAGACATGTATACCTTTGCTGCCTCATTAAATGGTGTTGACTCGATGTTTTCCTTACTAAAAAAAACAATTTGTATCTCCAAAAAAGAAACAAACCGACTCTTTACTCATTCTTCCATCTTTATCTCGAGATAAGATGCGTGCAATTTAAAAAATAGTCCATGCAAGGTTCCGCACTCTTTCGTATTTGTACAGTTTCACCACCAACTATTTACCAAAAAAAAATAATAATAAAGAAAAGAAAATTAAAAAATAAAAAAAAAATAATAAAATAAAATCGAATCAGGACGTTAGTGCCCTTAACCATTTTATATATTTATTTCAGGGATTTGGAAATAGTCCTTCTGCCAATCACGTGGTAGTATATTAATTCTATCCCACTTTTTTAACTCGTATTAATTAATTATTTTTTATTTTTATCTAATTTTTTTTTTTAATTAATTTTTATTTATTTTTTTAATCAATTTAATTCGTTGATTTTTGCATAGTTTCTCTTAATTAAATTTACGATAGTGAGAAATTGAATTGAACTAAATAGAATTAAATAGACGGGATGATTTTTTAATTTAATTAGATTTTTTGATTTAATTAGATTTTTAATTTAATTAGATTTTTAATTTAATTAGATTTTCGATTTATTTAGATTTTTAATTTAATTAATTAATTTTTTATTAAAAAATTTATAGTTCTCATTCATAGTACAGTTCTGTCAGTTGACAATAGACACTTTTTTAGCCAGTTTTTTCTTTTTAGAGTACAATTTCTTGTGTTATTTTTTTCAAAATCCCCCAACCCTGTGTCTGTCTCGAGTTAATTGTTGATAGAGTACTTTTTTAAATAATGTACAGTAGAAATTTGTGCATGGCGTTTTTTTATTAATACGAATTTCTTATTATATTATTATAGCCACGTTCCTGTTTATGTCTCTTTTATCAATTTTTTTCTTCCATTAAATTCTTAACCAAAAAGAATTTAATCCAAGAAAAAAATTCTTTTTGTAAATTTCTTGTAAGTACATCGTTTTTCGTCTCTTTCTGACTTACCACTGCATGCGAAATCAAAGTGCATATCTCTCTTTGTCTCTCTTTTATGTAACATATTATTTGGGCACCAAAACAAAAAAAAAAGATTTCTTTAAAAACTTGAATTACGAACCGTGTCGCATTTATTTCGGAGGAATCGTTCTTAATTTATAATTAATGAGTCAAAAAGAGTTTAAAACCGATTAATTTTTTTAAAATAAATAAGTGCCCCTTTGCTTAATTTGATGAAGCAAAAAAAGTTAAAAAAATAGTCGTATTCTGCGGTCTCGTGAATCCTAAAGTTGTATTGGATGATAGAAAGCGTCGTTTTTTGACTGTCTCCTGGATATGGCCGAACATTTGGGAGGAAGTCGCGCCGGTTCGATTAGTTTAGAAGGGGCCCCCCTTATGGCCGGCCAAGAACATTCTGACGTCCACAGTCTCCATCACGAAGAAAAATCCCTAATAGCCCTTGCAAGAAGAAACACTAAAAGGAATAGATCGATGAGGTACTAAAATCATATTATACTATATTTTAATCCCTCCAAATATTATTAATATTTTTTTTTTGTTGCAGGAACAAAAAGGTGAACACGAAAAAGGTTTATTTTTTTGTAAATATATCCTATCGTTATTGTTTAGGGCAGAAATGAATTTTGATTGTGTGCGAAATTAGGCTTAGCGGCTCTCTCAGTTTAAACGTTCTTTCTTTTTTATATCGAACGATCACGAGAAAGAAGACCGATGTGGAATAGTTACAAATAGTTTATGTAATAAAAATATTTATGAATAGAGAAGGGCCGATAGAAGGTACTACTTTAGGACGTAGGTTTTTAATCCGACTTAAAAATATAGAACGGCCATTTTGATTCACGGTACTTTTTGATTTGTCTGTTTACTTAACATTTTCTTAAATAGATTTTTCTTATTCATATTATATGCTAATTTTGAATAATTATTTCGTTTATTAACTTTTCTTAGGGGTTTTGGGTTTAATAGTAGAGGTTTTGGTTTCTTTGTTATTGCATGCTTTTTTAGGAATGATTTTTTTATATAAGCTAATAAGCTAAATTTATATTAAATTATACAAGGTGAGTAAAAATAATTTGAAATATATAAGTTTAAGTTATTAAACAACAAAACATCAATTAAAATCTCCATGAAATCATCAATTTCTTTGTACAACAGTTAGAGATTCTAGTACATTATGCAACATCTTCTCATTATCTAGATTAAAATCTCAGGAGAGGAGTGTTGTATGATTTTTATTAGTGATAGACCATAATTATTCCATCTAGACCATGGAACACTCCTCCATTTTCTTATTGCCACTTGAAATCCTTGCCAATCTATTTTGCTCTAGATTACTTAGACTCTACTTATCTAGATCAACGTCAGGCTTTATTTGCAAATCAATAAGTTTAATTAAAATCTCCATGGAGTCATCAGTTTCTTTATGCAACACTTGAAGATTCCAGATTAACACCTTCAAGTGTATTATGCAAGATCTTGTTATTGTCTAGATTAAAATTTGACGAGAGGAGTGTTATATGACAATTTTTATTCGTTATAGATATTAATAATTTCATCTAGACCATGAAACACGCCTCCAATTCCTTATTACCACATAAAATCTTTAATAGTCTATTTTGCTCTAGATTACCTAGACTCTACTTATCTACATCTAAGCCAGGCTTCATTTACAAATTAAAAGTTGACAATTTAATTGTGACAACACTTGGATATTCCAGATTAACACCTCCAAGTGTATTGAACAAGATCTAGATTAGAAACCTTCGAGAGGAGTGATATACAACGATTTTTGGGAATAGAATATTTATTAAGTCTTCCATCTAGACTATGGAACACTCCTCCAATTCCTTATTACCATATAAAATACTTCTCAGTCTATTTTGCTTTAGATTACATAGACTCTACTTATCTAGACTTAAGTCAGACTTCATTTGCAAATTAACAAGTTTGGTCGTCTTCTGGTCTTCTTTTAGCCTTTTTCTAGTCTTCTACTAGTCTTTTTCTAAAGAAATAAATAATATCCCACTAACCTATGACAAAGGAGTTCAGCGCATCAAAAATTTAGCAACCAATATAAAGAATGGATTTATTCTTCGCCTGAAATCATGCAAATTAATATTACAAATGGACGAATCTACCGATGTAGCTGGAGTCGCAATATTAATTGTCAATGGTTAGATATCAGCATGAAATCCCAATATCAGAAAAAAAAATTATCAAAATTTCTATCAACACGTAATACTGGACTAGAAATAGTTAGTTTCCTAAATTCTTTTCTTGAAGACAGTGAACAAAGACTGCAACTGCTTCAATATGTAGTAAAATCCATGGGTGACATAATAAATGGCGCTATATAGCTTATTAAAAATGTTATTAAAACGCTAGCAGAAAGCCTGCCTAGTCACTTGCTGCAAAGAAATTATCTCCCAGTTATAAGAAAAATCTCGATGAGATGGCCCAAATCATTAACATTATAATATCCCGGCTTCTAAAAGTGTACATACATCTCTTCTGCTACGTACTGAAATCGGATTGGTTGTCACAAGGAAACATACTAATCCGGAGGTATAATAAAACATACTAAAGGACGATAAGGAAAGATTATTGCCGACTATTGACTGAAAAGGTCGAGATCAACACGAACTGTCCATTCAAAAACTCATTCATTAACAATACACAACCATCAATCAAGAAGAATATGAAATTTTTATTGAAGTGACATCTGGTTAATATGCGACATGAAATGGTGCATTGAATAAAAGCTCATCAAAATGTTTAAAAAACTCTGATCTAGACTACCGATAGTAGCCAAATGTTTGGAGCATTCCAAATCTTCTAGTAGCAATATCAAGTCTTCTGGAATATGTCAAGTCTTTTGAAAGCAATATTATCTCTTCTAGAAGCAGTATCAACTCTTCTGGAAGCATTTCAAGTCTTCTAGAAGCAGTATCAAGACTTGCATGCCAAGTCTTTTGGAAGTAATATTAAGTCTACTAGAAGCAGAAATGCTTCCAAATGGCTTAACACCATTTCAAATATTTATTTCAGAGGCAATATTTAGTATTCTGGATGCATTTCAAATCTTCTTCAAGCATTTCAATTCCTTTGTAGGTTGTGTCAAGTCATCTAGAAGCAGTATCAAGTCTTTTAGTAGTAGATCAAGTCTTCTAGAAGCAATATCAAGTCTTCTGAAACATTTAAAATTTTTCGGAATCAGTATCAAGTTTCCTAAAACCAGCATCAATTTTCAATTCAAAATACGTGCTCTCCAATAAAAACTTTCGCAGCAGATGCTGTATGGGTGTTGTATACCCAGAGTACTCACAAATTCGGCACCTATGGTTAAATGATGCACTAAAATTAAATTTTAAAAAACTATGTTCTTAAATGACGCTTTATAAATCCCCACAATTAATAGTTCATTCAAGAATCAGAAAAAACTATATATTCGTTATATCTGAAATATATGACCATAGTCCTTACCGTCTCGTCTTTCATTTCACACCGTCTGCATTCTTTGAAACTGTATTCGCCAGGAACAAGTAGTAGCTACTTATGTAACCTGCAGTGTTCGGCCAGGAAGTGGGTTGGGTTGGGATACTTTCTGATTTTTCGAGAAACTAAAATAAATCTCTTTCGGTCAGAGTAGAGATTTTTTTGAAATACGCCAAGTTTCCGTAAAATCTTGACTCAAAGGGAGCAACAGCTTTAGCCTAAATAATTCTGCTTGATAACATTGTGTTTATCCAATCCATGATAACCAATAACACTCTTCGAGGTTCTAGTTCCAAATTAATGCTACTAAAGGTAGTTTTATCAAACATCTCATCAACATGAGATCAAACATCAATAATAGCTCTTAAAATAGACTGTTTGGCTTCAAGTGCTTGCTCAATCTTCACAGATTTACTTTTGATGATAGCATATTCGTGCAAGTACAAGAGAATCGCTTTAAATACATTTTCTCTAATTTAATGGTCAAGTAGTCTATCAAGTGTCTTTGAAAGAAATGATGACAGATTAATTGGTTAAAAGGCTTTAGAATCCTTTGGATCCTTCTTTTTGTTCTTTGGTATCAAGGTTACTGTAACCTTCCTCTAGCTGATGGGAATATATGGGAACTCGTTCTGTACAAGCTCCATCCATTAATAAAATGGATGGAGCTTGTAATTTTAGAATTAGCAAAACTGCCAAAAATTCTTTTTAGAATGTGAAAGTATCTTTGTTCTCCATCTTTTCACAAAACGTTTAATTTTTTTAATTCTTACTGGTTTGTTTTAAAGAGTCTTTGTTGTACTTTGCTTCATTGAAAGTTTTTCTGCAGGCAACCCTCAGTGAATGTAAATCACGAATCAACCAACGTGAAAGCCTCCCTTTCTTCTCCATAATTTTCTGAAAACGTGACTTGAATAATTCTCTTATTCATCGGTGTTTCCAGGAAGGGTATTTGGAAAATCTTGTAATTACTGATTTAGCAAACTTGGAAAGATAATCAAATCATCATTTGTATTTTTGAATAGTTTCAAGTTGAGCAGAATTTCTTATCAATGTAGTTTCAACTGTTTTGTATTAGTCATTGTTTACAATAATAAACTTAAAAGAATAACATTTTTACCATCTTATGTTTTTTTAATAACTTAATTTTTTAGGATTTTTATCAAATTTTGAGTGATTAGAATTTCTTAACAATTTCATTTTAATTTTGTTGTAGTTCCCATTATCTTTCCCCACAAATAACACAAGAAAATTTTTCTGGCAGTTTTTATTTCCTTGAAACTCCAATTCTTCATAAATTTTCGAGAAAAATTTCGAGTTGAACAAAACATTCAATCAATCTAATTTCAATTACACCGCATTTCTCGTCTTTTTCAATAACATATAACATAATAACAACACGAAAGAAAAACACGATCACTTTCTGTTTCTTTCAGATCCATTTCTTTAAAATTTTTCAAAATGTTGAGTCATTCCAAAATTTCGAAAAATTAGAATTTTTATTCTGATAGTTCTTATTTCCTTAAAAACACAATTCTCCTTAAATTTTTGAATAAATTCAAATTAAACAGAACTTCCAATCAATTTAATTTCAATTACACCGCAGTTTTCATTATTTTAAACAAAATATGTGACAGGAAGAACGTTTCTGTCACTTTCTATTTCTTTAGTAAATCATTTTTCCCAAATTTTTCGAAGATTTGTATTGATCAGAATTTCATATCAACTTCATCTTAACTTTCTCGTATTTCTCATAATTTTTCCCGAAAATGCCAATAGAATTTTTATTCTGATAGTTCTTATTTCCTTAAAAACACATTTTTTTTAAATTTTTGAAAAATTTCAAGTTGAACATCCGATCAATTTAATTTTAGTTGTACCGCATTTCTCATTATTTTCAAAAAATGATATGACAACAAGAAAGTTTTTGCCACATTCTATTTCTTTGGTAAATCAATTCTCCCAAATTTCGAATTGATCAGAATTTCATATCAACTTCATCTTAACTGTCTCGTATATTTCATAATTTTCTCGATAATTTTTCCCGAAAATAGCAATAGAATTTTTATTCTGAGAGTTCTTAATTCCTTAAAAACATGATTTTTCTTAAATTTTTGAAAAAAATTAAGTTGTCCAGAACTTCCGATCAATTTAATTTCAATTGCATCTCGTTTCTCATTATTTTGAACAAAAAATATGGCAAGAAGCAAGTTCTGGCCACTTTCTATTTCTTTAAAAAATCAATTTTCCAAAATTTTACGAAATTTTGAATGGATCAGAATTTTATATCAATTTCATTTTAATTTTCTCTTATTTCTTATCATATTTCGCCGCAAATACAAAAAAAAAATTCTGGCAGTTTTTATTTCCTTGAAATCACATTTTCTCTTAATTTTTTGAAAAATTTTAGGTTGATCAGAATTTAATATCAATTTAATTTCAATTGTATCGCATTTCCCGTCATTTTAATTAAAAATTCTGAAAGAAAAGGAATTTTTTCCATTTTCTGTTTCTATAAAAAGTTAATTTTCGCAAAATTTTTCAAAATTTTAGGTTGATCAGAGTTTAATGTCAATCTCATTTTAGCTTTCTCGTATTTCTCATCATCTTCTCCCCAAATACTTAAAAAATTTTTCTGGCAGTTTTTATTTCCTTCAGAACCCATTTTTTCTCATCGTTTTAATTAAAAATTGTCAAAGATAAACTTTTTTGCCATTTTCTGTTTTTGTAAAAAGTAAATTTCCGCGACATTTTTCGAAATTTCGGGTTGATCAGAATTTGATATCAATTTTATTTTAATTTTCTCGTATTTCTCATCATCTTTCGCCACAAATACAAAACAAAGATTTCTGGCAGTTTTTATTTCTTTGAAATCACATTTTTTTCTTAAATTTTTGAAAAATTTCGGGTTGATCAGAATTTAATATCAATTTAATTTCAATTGCATCGCATTTTCCATCGTTTTAATTAAAAATTCTGAAAGAAAAATAATTTTGGCAATTCTCTGTTTCTATAAACAGTCGATTTTCGCAAAATTTTTCAAAATTTCGGGTTGATCAGAATTCATTATCAATTTAATTTCAATTACATCGCATTTCTCATCGTTTTAATTAAAAATTCTGAAAAAAAAAGAATTTTTGCCATCCTCTGTTTCTATAGAAAGTCGACTTTCGCAAAATATTTCAAAATTTCAGGTGGATCAGAGTTTAATATCAATTTCATTTTAGCTTTCTTGTATTTCTCATCATCTTCACCCCAAATACTTACAAATTTTTCTGGCAGCTTTTATTTCCTTCAAAACCCACTTTTTCTAAATTTTGGAAAAATTTCGGGTTAATCAGAATTTAATATCAATTTAATTTCAGTTGCATCGCATTTTCCATCGTGTTAATTAAAAATTCTGAAAGAAAAAAAATTTTGGCCATTTTCTGTTTCTATAAAAAGACGATTTTTGCAAAATTTTTCAACATTTTGAGTTGATCAGAATTTGATATCAATTTCATTTTAATTTTCTCGTATTTCTCATCATCTTTCGCTGCAAATACAAAAAAAAGTTCTGGCAGTTTTTATTTCCTTAAAATCACATTTTCTCTTAAATTTTTGAAAAATTTCGAGTTGATCAGAATTTAATATCAATTTAATTTCAATTGCATCGCATTTCCCATCGTGTTAATTAAAAATTCTAAAAGAAAAAGGATTTTTTCCATTTTCTGTTTCTATAAAAAGTCAATTTTCGCAAAATTTTTCAAAATTTCGGGTTGATCAGAATTTGATATCAATTTCATTTTAATTTTCTCGTCTTTCTCATCATCTTTCGCTGCAAATACAAAAAATAATTTCTGGCAGTTTTTATTTCCTTGAAATCACATTTTTTTTTAAATTTTTGAAAAATTTCGGGTTGATCAGAATTTAATATCAACTTAATTTCAATTGTATCGCATTTCTCATCGTTTTAATTAAAAATTATGAAAGAAAAAAGATTTTTTCCATTTTCCGTTTCTATAAAAAATCGATTTTCGCAAAATTTTTCAAAATTTCAGGTTGATCAAAATTTAATATCAATTTCCTTTGAACTTTCTTGTAGTTCTCATCATCTTCTCCCCAAATACCTAAAAAAATTTTCTGGCAGCTTTCATTTCCTTCAGAACCCACTTTTTCTAAATTTTTTGAAAAATTTCGAGGTGATCAGAACTTCCAATTAATTTAAATTTACTGGCTTCGCATTTCTCATCGTTTTAATTAAAAATTGTCAAAGAAAAAATGTTTGCCATTTTCTGTTTCTGTGAAAAGTCAACTTCCGCGACATTTTTCGAAATTTCGGTTTGATCAAAATTTAATATCAATTTCATTTTAGCTTTCTGGTATTTCTCATCATCTTCTCCCCAAATACCTAAAAAATTTTTCTGGCAGCTTTTATTTCCTTCAAAACCCACTTTTTCTAAAATTTTGAAAAATTTCGAGGTGATCACAACTTCCCATCAATTTAAATTTACTGGCATCGCATTTCTCATCGTTTTAATTAAAAATTGTCAAAAAAAAATTTTTTTTTGCCATTTACTGTTTCTGTAAAAAGTCAATTTCCACGATATTTTTCGAAATTTCGGGTTGATCAGAATTTGATATCAATTTCATTTTAATTTTCTCGTATTTCTCATCATCTTTCGCCGCAAATACAAAAAGAAATTCTCTCAGTTTTTATTTCCTTGAAATCACAGTTTCTCTTAAATTTTTGAAAAATTTCGGGTTGATCAGAATTTAATATCATTTTAATTTCAATTGCATCGCATTTCTTATCGTCTTAATTAAAAGTTATGAAAGAAAAAGATTTTTTCCATTTTCTGTTTCTATAAAAAGTTAATTTTCGCAAAATTTTTCAAAATTTTGGGTTGATTAGAATTTGATATCAATTTCATTTTAATTTCCTCGTCTTTTTCATCATCTTTCTCCGCAAATACAAAAAAAAAAATTTGGCAGATTTTATTTCCTTGAAATCACATTTTTTCTTAAATTTTTGAAAAATTTCGAGTTGATCAGAATTTCCCAACAATTTAATTTCAATTACATCATATTTCTCATCATATTCAACAACAAATATGAAAGAAAATTTTTTCTGCCACTTCCTATTCCCTTAACAAATCGATTTTCGTGGTATTATTGCAAATTTTGGGTTAACTAATTCTCTTTAAGTATCTCAAATTTGTTTTTAATTAAATTTCTTCCTACATTTTGAAACAATCGCTCTAAATGGGTAATAGAATTTTTGAAAAAATCACATCACATCACACCATATGCATATTTTTTTAGCTATATCTTTTTAAAATGATATTTTGTTGTTTATTAACTTGAATAAATAGATTTCGAATTCTTTCTAACTCACCCCATGTATTTATTAAACACACTTTAAAATTTAAAAAAAAACTATTTATTAAAATTAATTTTTATAAAATGCTATTTTCCCTTAAACAAATTAAAAATTAAATAATAAAATTATTTAGCTGTAGTATAGAGCCAATATATTCTTTAATTATTAAAAGAAAGCGTAAATAAAAAATTAAGGCATCACGTAGATAGTTTTGACGCCACCGTTTTTTATGCTATGCGATTATTAACGAAACGAGCACATTGGCATGAACATGAACAGTTTTGTGCATGCTTTTTGCTATATTTTACAACTGAACACGAAGGTAGTATGAATGGGACTACTATCTTTTAATTTTTTAGTTAAAATAATTACAACCGATGTAAATAAAAAATTAAAACAACTATTCGCTTCATTAACACCAAAGAAATTGTCCAAGAAAACCCATTCAACTACAAATTAAATTGAACCAATTTTTGTGATTTTTTTTTTATTTATTTGGTGATTAATACTAGGTTGAGCTGCAAGATATCGGATCGAGACGGGCTTCTTGCGAAAGTATAGCCGAGGGGCAACAATCGCATCTCCATCCAGGATTTAGCAACACCCAGCATCGGAGATCTCCCAGTTTGAGGTGATTAAAATTTTTTTTTGGTTTTGAATGATTTGGTATAAATTTTATTTTAAATTGTTGGAGTAGGAGGGGAAATTCGCCATCTCTTCAACGGAGCCCATCCCCCCGAAAACGCTACCCAACTCATCTCCACCACGACATCGGATTTTCCGACACAGTCTCCAACGTGGTCGAAATAGTGAAGCACGAGCACCATCGATCGCAGTCCCATAAACGCCACGCGAGAGGTAGATTTCAAAAAACAAAATTTGAATGTCCCCCCGTTGTGTTTCCACGCCACTGTCGCGTTATTCTAACCTCCAGCTTGGCACATGGACGTTGCAGGTTCGTGGTCTGCTTCGACGAGCCCCGCGAGGTCCCCATCACCAGTTATCGATTCGAGGGGGCAACAATATGGGTGGCGATATGGAGGCGGTTCGGGAGGTGGAGGAGGAGGAAGTGGAGGCGGCCGAGGGCCTCCACACAGAAAAAGCTCCGGGCACGGTACGACTAGTTTATGCCAGAGATCTCGATCTCCAAGCCCAAGTCACCCTGTGCCTCATCAGCATGGCCCACCTATGATAGGTAGCTTAGATACACGCTCGTTCGCATTTTTAAAACAAAAAAATGATGGAAGGACGAAGAGGGTAATAAGCACTTAATTATTAGAGATGAGCGATACCGTGATTTTTAAGGAAAGTAGTGATTGCTCAATCGATGCTTAGAATCAAATTTGATAAATGAATGCGCGTAATGTCTTTAAATCGATATGCATTGGGGATTCTTTTGAGATATTAATCATCAAAATATCTTCATTATTTTAAATGATATCAAAGAAAAAGGTAAGTTTTGATTGTAACAAATTTAACCTGTACTAAGAAGCATTTTGAGAAATTCTATAAATTTGATTAATGCGCGCAATATCGGCTTTAAATTGATTCTTTGGGATTCTTTTGGGATATTAATCACTAAAATATCTTTATTTACTCAAAAGTTATGAAATATAATGAGTTCAAGTCGATTTTGTCAATTTCAAACTTATACAAACACCCATATTCTAAAAAATCTAGACGTTGTAATGAAGTCTATTGTTTGGAGCGAAATTCTTCTTAATCAAGCTTTATTTTAAGATATTAACCATGAAAATATCTTTATTCGCTCAAAGGATCTCAAAGGGATAGGTATATTTTGATTGAAACAAATTGAACTTGTACTAACAAGCAGGTTTGAGGAATTCTAGAAATTTGATGAATGTGCGCAATATCGGCTTTAAATTGATATGACTTGGGGATTCTTTTGAGATATCAATTACCAAAATATCGCTATCTACTCAAAAGTTATGTAATCTAATGAGTTCAAGTCGATTTTGTCAATTTCAAGCTTATACAAACACCCATATTCTAAAAAATCTAGACGCTGTAATGAAGTCTATTGTTTGGAGCGCAATTCTTCTTAATCAAGCTTTATTTTAAGATATTAACCATGAAAATATCTTTATTCGCTCAAAGGATCTCAAAGGGATAGGTATATTTTGATTGAAACAAATTGAACTTGTACTAAGAAGCAGGTTTGAGAAATTCTAGAAATTTGATGAATGTGCGCAATATCGGCTTTAAATTGATATGACTTGGGGATTCTTTTGAGATATCAATCACTAAAATATCTTTATCTACTCAAAAGTTATGTAATCTAATGAGTTCAAGTCGATTTTGTCAATTTCAAGCTTATACAAACACCCATATTCTAAAAAATCTAGACGCTGTAATGAAGTCTATTGTTTGGAGCGCAATTCTTCTTAATCAAGCTTTATTTTAAGATATTAACCATGAAAATATCTTTATTCGCTCAAAGGATCTCAAGGGGATAGGTATATTTTGATTGAAACAAATTGAACTTGTACTAAGAAGCGGGTTTGAGAAATTCTAGAAATTTGATGAATGCGCGCAATGTCGGCTTTAAATTGATATGACTTGGGGATTCTTTTGAGATATCAATCACTAAAATGTCTTTATTTATTCAAAAGTTATGTAATATAATGACTTCAAGTCGATTATGCCTTTTGATATCTTTTTCAAAAGATATCAACTTTTGCACGAATAAACACATTTTCATGGCTGATATCTTAAAATAAAGCCTCATTAAGAAGAATTTCACTACAAATTAGTAGACAGTTTTCCAAAGTTTAGAATTTTTGGAATCTGAGTATTTGGATGTATTTGAAATTGACAAAAGCGACTTAAATCATTTATATTCCATAACTTTTGAATGAATAAAGATATTTCGGTGATTAGTATCTCAAAAGAATCCTCAATTCAGATCAAATAAAAGCCTGTATTGCGCGCATTTATCAAATTTCAATAATCTTTCAAATATACTTCTTAGTACAGGTTTCATTCGTTATAATCAAAACCTATCTTCACCTTTGATATCTTTTGAACGAATAAAGACATTTTCATGGCTGATATCTTAAAATAAAGCCTCATTAAGAAGAATTTCACTACAAATTAGTAAACAGTTTTTCAAAGTTTAGAATTTTTGGAATCTGGGTGTTTGGATGTATTTGAAATTGACAAAATCGACTTGAATGATTTATATTGCATAACTTTTGAATATATACAGATATTTTGGTGATTAATATCTCAAAAGAATCCTCAATTCAGATCAAATAAAAGCCTGTATTGCGCGCATTAATCAAATTTCAATAATCTTTCAAATATACTTCTTAGTGCAGGTTTCATTCGTTATAATCAAAACCTATCTTCACCTTTGATATCTTTTGAACGAATAAAGACATTTTCATGGCTGATATCTTAAAATAAAGCCTCGTTAAGAAGAATTTCACTGCAAATTAGTAGACAGTTTTTCAAAGTTTAGTATTTTTGGAATCTGGGTGTCTGGATGTATTTGAAATTGACAAAATCGACTTGAATGATTTATATTCCATAACTTTTGAATATATACAGATATTTTGGTGATTAATATCTCAAAGGGATCCCCAATTCATATAAAAAAAGCCTTTATTGCGTGCATTAATCAAATTTCAAGAATCTTTCAAATCTACTTCTTAATACAGGTTTCATTCGTTATAATCAAAACCTATCTTCACCTTTGATATCTTTTGAGCGAATAAAGACATTTTCATGGCTGATATCTTAAAATAAAGCCTCGTTAAGAAGAATTTCACTACAAATTAGTAGACAGTTTTTCAAAGTTTAGTATTTTTGGAATCTGGGTGTCTGGATGTATTTGAAATTGACAAAATCGACTTGAATGATTTATATTCCACAACTTTTGAATATATACAGATATTTTGGTGATTAATATCTCAAAGGGATCCCCAATTCGTATCAAAAAAGCGTTTATTGCAAGCATTAATCAAATTTCAAGAATCTTTCAAATCTACTTCTTAATACAGGTTCTAAACCTGTCTTCACCTTTTATATCTTTTGAACGAATAAAGATATTTTCATGGATGATATCTTAAAATAAAGGCTGATTAAAAAGAATTTCACTTAAAACTAGTAGACATTTTTATAAAGTCCAGAATTTTTGGAATATGGGTAAACACCCATATTTCAAATACATTCAAACGAATGTATTTGAAATTGTCAATATCGACTTGAATCATTTATATTGCATAACTTTTGAATAAATAAAATTATTTTAGTGGTTAATGTCTCAAACGAATCCCCAATTCATATCAAATAAAAGCCTATATTGTGTGAAGTAAGCAACTTGATTAAGACGAATTTCACTCTAGATTAGTAGACATTTTTACAAAGTCTAGAATTTATTTTGAATAAATAAAGATATTTTGGTGATTCGTATCTCAAGAGAATCCCAAATTCACATCAATTTAGAGCAGATATTGAGCACCATCGTGTGTATAATCGTGCCAACGAATCGGTGCAGTTGTATATCAAGGTGACAGGTACTTACGAAAAAGGGGATGATCGGTTTCTCCATAAGATGCAGTTACACCATCCGAGAATAAACCTTGTAAGATTTTTCAAATCAGTTAATAAGGTTAATAATTGCTACCATGCATAGTATTCATTAACAACATTTTTTCTTCCTCTTGACATGTTCAATCGACTTCTTTCAATCTTCTGTAGTGACGTGGGTTATTGCCTCATGGAACTATTCCAAAACTTCTGCAATTTTAAAAGTATTATTAGCGCGAGTAACTTAACCTCTTATTGGAGTCTATATGACCTCTATCCGATTCAACCTGGATTGATACGGTTGGTAATCGCAAAACGAATTTCTTTGCTAATTGTTGAACGTATATTCCTAAAAATATATATATGAATTATTCTACAAATAATACCTTTTTTCCCCCACAAATGTTGTCTAAGACTTCCCTTGCTCGATGGCATTTCTTCGGGGGTAAAACCTTAAATATTATAAATGGACCTCTCTGATACTTCTACAAAAATGTAACAAAATAATTATTTATTGTAATATTAATAATAATATTATTATTGTACGCTATTTGCTGTTGATGTTGGGTATTCTTCACGGTAGGTCCTGAAAATGCTTAAATTGCTTAAAATGAGTGCGTTTTCTCTTCGGAGTATCCATAATACTGTTACGGTTCCTCTTGGTGACCTGCTGATTTAATCTTATTGTTAGTAAAAACAAATATTCAATAGGCACAAAATCAATTCAAAACGTCAGAGTGATTTACAACTGCACGGATTCGGCAGACCGACTATAGGTTAAAATTTGACGAAATCGTTTTGAATCCTTTATATTCCAATACTTTTGAATTAATAAAGGTGATTGAGTGATTAATATCCCAATAATGATCACGATCACCGTTTAAAATCACGGGGTGATTGCGAATGGTCTCCGATCACCACGTTCCTTAAAAACCACGAGATCGCTCATCTCTAATTAATTATCCTGTTTGTCCAAATTGCAAGCCACAAAAATTTAGCCAAACAAAACCGGAAAACACAAAATAGATTCTCTGATTATGATGATTATGATATGATTATGGTGTTTATGTTGATTATGATTATGATTATGACTATGATTATGATATGATTATGCGGTGGCATGTTTGAATCAAAAATTTTTTGTGATAATTGTGATTATGGATTTGATTTGCAGCCGGGGCTGTGGTGGGGGTTCCAGTTCATCATTCGGCTGCCCATCAAAGCAGCGTCCAGCATAGCCATCCAGTGTTGGGATCGAGACGTGGGCAAGGAAGGCGATTACCTCCAACTCCTTGTAAACCTTCAACGTTGCAACTCAGGCCGGGACCAATTAACTTCCCCAAGTTGAACGCTTCGCCAACGCACGTTGGAGTAAGTCAATTTTTAACCAATGAGATTAAAAAAAAATTAAAATCGATCGATTTAGCTCCAGTCCCATTCAGCCCACACGACTCCACATACAATGCCTCATAGTTTCCGCGAACGGGAACCTTTACGAGAAATTGTACCACCAAGGGAGATCAACTCAAATCCTAATCCTGCTGCGCCACTCAGCTTTGAACAAGCGGTCGCGCTGGGACGTGGCGGAAGAATGCTTCCAAGCCCAGTCCCCAATGGGTACAAACCAAAACCGACTCGTTCGCGACATTCCGATTCGGACGACGACGATTGGTGCTAACATTTGCAGGATTTGGATTCGATCGAAGAGGACTGACCAAAAGAATAAGAAAAGCTTTATTTTCAAATTTTTTTTCGCAAAAATCTCTCCAAAAATAATATATTTATATAATATATATCTAAATATATTATATAAATATAATAAATAGGCCTTTAAGGAATTGACCCATATAAAAATGCAAGATTAAAAGATTAAAGTGATTGTGTCAGACCTCAAACGAAAAAAAAAATAAATAAATGATGTGTGCAAGTGATGATTTACTCGATTTAACAAAAAAAAATAATAAACTAAAAAGTGCTTGTACGTACGATGATTGCAACTTAAAAATCCCTTTGTACTTTTCACAGACCTCTTAAATGAAATTCTTTTGTATCATACTGCCATTACCGATGGATATATACATATTTAATGACTATTTGTGAATTTGTCGCTGAGGAAGCTACGATTTGTTGAAGAAACGTTTTTGTTGAACGATTAATAATTAATTTTGTTAAGAGTCGTAATTGCGGTGATTTGTTTTCGCTGGTTCCGCTTGGAATAGAAAAACCCCTTAAAAGAAAATAATGAAATAATATTAATGGTTCCTCCACAACTTTAGCTACGTTTTTCCCTTGGAACTAATTTAAAATGAATTAATGGAGATGGTTTTATTCCAAACGGGTGTATTTTGTTGTATTTGATGATGATGTGTAATTTAATGCGTTAATGTCAGTGCTGGTTTAAGTCATTTTCTGGTTATAGTTAAATGATTCAATTTGTATCTAAATAATAATGATTACCAAATTTTTTTTGATTTATTTGCTATAAATTGTCAAAAGATAATACCAAATTAAATTACCTAATTTCTAATACAAAATTGAGTAAATAAGAATTGGATTCAAATCAACTTATTCTTCCAATTCTTTATTTATTTTTTTTAGAATGGATTGTTTCATCTAAAATCGTTAATTTTGTTAAATTTGATTCCTTGAGTTAATATCTTAAACTTAAAACGATTTGAGATGAAATATTTTATGGATCATGTTACGCAGCTTCGTTAGTAACAATATTTATCCGTAAAGCCTTCTCAAATTCCTTTTATTTTATTAGTTGAAAGAAATTGTTTCATCCATAACCGTTAAATTTGATAATTTTGATTTTCTGAATTAATATCTTAAAACTGGAAAGAGTTCAGATCAAATTCTTTATGGATCATCTTAACTAGCTCCATTAGTGATAATGTTTATCCATAAAGTTTCCTTAAATTCCTTTTATTTCTCTAGTTGGAAGAAATTATTCAATCCATAACCGTTAAACTTGATAATATTGACTATTTGAGTTAATAACTTAAATTTGGAAAGAGTTGAGATGAAACCCTTTATGGATCATGTTAGCTAGCTCCATTGATAACAATATTTGTTCATAAAGTTTCCTTAAATTCATTTTATTTTCCTATTTGGAAGGAATTATTTCATCCATAACACATAAACTTGATAATTTTGATTATTTGAGTTAATATCTTAAAATTGGAACGAATTGGGTTGAAATCTTTTATGGACCATCTCCACTAGCTTCGCTAGTAACAATGCTTGCCCATAAACTTTCCTTAAATTCCTTTTATTTTTCTATTTGGAAGGAATTATTTCATCCATAACCCATTAACATGATAATTTTGATTATTTGAGTTAATATCTTAAAATTGGAACGAATTGGGTTGAAATCTTTTATGGACCATCTCAACTAGCTTCATTAGTAGCAATGCTTATCCATAAAGTTTCCTTAAATTCATATTATTTTTCTATTTGGAAGAAATTATTTGATCCATAACCCATAAACTTGATAATTTTGATAATTTAAGTTTAATATCTTAAAATTGGAGTGAGTTGGGTTGAAACCTTTTATGAATCATGTTAACTAGCTTCATTAGCAATAATGCTTGTCCATGAAGTTTCCATCAATTCCTTTTATTTTTTAATTTGCAACAATTTAAGTCATCAAAAATCATTAAATTTATCAACTTGGAAGTCTTGCGCTGATACATTAACATTGAAACGAGTTGGATTGAAATTTTTTATGGTCCATCTTAAGTAGCTTCGTTAGAAAATGTTTATCCATAAAACTTCCTTAAACTCCTTTTATTTTTTTAGTTGGAAAAAATTATTACATCCTTAATCCCTAAGTTTCATAATTTTGACTTTTTGAGCTAATATCTTAAAATTGGGTCAGCTGGATTGAAATCTTTTATGGACCATGTTAACTAACTTCATTAGTAACAATGTTTGTCCATAAAGTTTCCTTCAATTCCTTTTATTTTTTCATTTGCAATAATTTATGTCATCTAAAATCATTAAATTTATAAACTTGGAACTCTTGCGCTGATATCTTAAAACTGAAATTAGTTGGGATGAAATTTTGTATCGATCATCATTACTAGCTTCGTTAGTAACAATGTTTGTTCATAAAGTTTCCTTAAACTCCTTTTATTTTCTTAATTGGAAAAAATTATTACATCCATAATCCTTAAATTTGATAATTTTGATTTTCATAGCTAATATCTTAAAATTGGAGTCAGTTGGATTGAAATCTTTTATGGACCATATTAACTAGCTTCATTGGTAACAATGTTTGTTCATAAAGTTTCCTTCAATTCCTTTTATTTTTCCATTTGCAACAATTTATGTCATCTAAAATCATTAAATTTATCAACTTGGAATTCTTGCGCTGATATCTTAAAATTGAAACAAGTTGGGTTGAAATTTTTTATGGATCATCTTCACTAGCTTCGTTACTGACAATGTTTATCCATAAAGTTTCCTTAAACTCCTTTTATTTTCTTAATTAGAAAAATTTATTACATCCACAATCCTTAAATTTGATAATTCTGACTTTTTAAGCTAATATCTTAAAATTGGAGTCAGTTGGATTGAAATCTTTTATGGACCATGTTAACTAGCTTCATTAGTAACAATGTTTGTCCATAAAGTTTCCTTCAATTCCTTTCATTTATTCATTTGCAATAATTTATGTCATCTAAAATCATTCAATTTATTTACTTGGAATTCTTGAGCTTACATCATAAAATTGGAACGAGTTGGGTTGAAATTTTTTATGGTCAATCTTAACTAGCTTCGTTAGTAACACTGTTTGTCCATAAAGTTTCCTTCAATTCCTTTTATTTTTTTCATTTGCAACAATTTATGTCATCTAAAATCATTAAATTTATCAACTTGGAATTCTTGCGCTGATATCTTAAAATTGAAACGAGTTGGGTTGAAATTTTCTATGGATCTTCTTTACTAGCTTCGTTAGTAACAATGTTTGTCCATAAAGTTTCCTAAAACTCCTTTTATTTTCTTAAATGGAAAAAATTACTACATCCATAATCCTTAAATTTGATAATTTTGACTTTTTGAGCTAATATCTTAAAATTGGAGTCAGTTGGATTGAAATCTTTTATGGACCATGTTAACTAGCTTCATTAGCAACAATGTTTGTCCATAAAGTTTCCTTCAATTCCTTTTATTTATTCATTTGCAATAATTTATGTCATCTAAAATCATTCAATTTATTTACTTGGAATTCTTGAGCTTACATCATAAAATTGGAACGAGTTGGATTGAAATCTTTTATGGACCATCTTAACTAGCTTCGTTAGTAACACTGTTTCTCCATAAAGTTTCCTTCAATTCCTTTTATTTTTTCATTTGCAACAATTTATGTCATCTAAAATCATTAAATTTATCAACTTGGAATTCTTGCGCTGATATCTTAAAATTGAAACGAGTTGGGTAGAAATTTTCTATGGATCTTCTTTACTAGCTTCGTTAGTAACAATGTTTGTCCATAAAGTTTCCTTAAACTCCTTTTATTTTCTTAAATAGAAAAAATTACTACATCCATAATCCTTAAATTTGATAATTTTGACTTTTTGAGCTAATATCTTAAAATTGGAGTCAGTTGGATTGAAATTTTTTATGGACCATGTTAACTAGCTTCATTAGGAACCATGTTTGGCCATAAAGTTTACTTCAATTCCTTTTATTTTTCATTTGCAACAATTTATGTCATCTAAAATCATTAAATTTATCAACTTGGAACTCTTGCGCTGATATCTTAAAATTGAAATGAGTTGGGTTGAAATTTTTTATGGATCATCTTCACTAGCTTCGTTACTAACAATGTTTGTCCATAAAGTTTCCTTAAACTCCTTTTATTTTCTTAAATGGAAAAAATTACTACATCCATAATCCATAAATTTGATAATTTTGACTTTTTGAGCTAATATCTTAAAATTCGAGTCAGTTGGATTGAAATTTTTTATGGACCATGTTAACTAGCTTCATTAGTAACCATGTTTGGCCATAAAGTTTACTTCAATTCCTTTTATTTTTCATTTGCAACAATTTATGTCACCTAAAATCATTAAATTTATCAACTTGGAACTCTTGCGCTGATATCTTAAAATTGAAACGAGTTGGGTTGAAATTTTTTATGGATCATCTTCATTAGCTTCGTTAGCAACAATGTTTGTCCATAAAGTTTCTTTAAACTCCTTTTATTTTCTTAATTAGAAAAAATTATTACATCCATAATCCCTAAGTTTCATGATTTTGACTTTTTGAGCTAATATCTTAAAATTGGGTCAGCTGGATTGAAATCTTTTATGGACCATGTTAACTAGCTTCGTTAGTAACACTGTTTGTCCATAAAGTTTCCTTCAATTCCTTTTATTTTTTTCATTTGCAACAATTTATGTCATCTAAAATCATTAAATTTATCAACTTGGAATTCTTGCGCTGATATCTTAAAATTGAAACGAGTTGGGTTGAAATTTTTTATGGATCATCTTCACTAGCTTCGTTACTAACAATGTTTGTCCATAAAGTTTCCTTAAACTCCTTTTATTTTCTTAAATGGAAAAAATTACTACATCCATAATCCATAAATTTGATAATTTTGACTTTTTGAGCTAATATCTTAAAATTCGAGTCAGTTGGATTGAAATTTTTTATGGACCATGTTAACTAGCTTCATTAGTAACCATGTTTGGCCATAAAGTTTACTTCAATTCCTTTTATTTTTCATTTGCAACAATTTATGTCACCTAAAATCATTAAATTTATCAACTTGGAACTCTTGCGCTGATATCTTAAAATTGAAACGAGTTGGGTTGAAATTTTTTATGGATCATCTTCATTAGCTTCGTTAGCAACAATGTTTGTCCATAAAGTTTCTTTAAACTCCTTTTATTTTCTTAATTAGAAAAAATTATTACATCCATAATCCCTAAGTTTCATGATTTTGACTTTTTGAGCTAATATCTTAAAATTGGGTCAGCTGGATTGAAATCTTTTATGGACCATGTTAACTAGCTTCGTTAGTAACACTGTTTGTCCATAAAGTTTCCTTCAATTCCTTTTATTTTTTTCATTTGCAACAATTTATGTCATCTAAAATCATTAAATTTATCAACTTGGAATTCTTGCGCTGATATCTTAAAATTGAAACGAGTTGGGTTGAAATTTTCTATGGATCTTCTTTACTAGCTTCGTTAGGAACAATGTTTGTCCATAAAGTTTCCTTAAACTCCTTTTATTTTCTTAAATGGAAAAAATTATTAATTTAAAAATTATTAATTCCTTTTATTTTTCATTTGCAACAATTTATGTCATCTAAAATCATTAAATTTATCAACTTGGAACTCTTGCGCTGATATCTTAAAATTGAAATGAGTTGGGTTGAAATTTTTTATGGATCATCTTCATTAGCTTCGTTAGCAACAATGTTTGTCCATAAAGTTTCCTTCAACTCCTTTTATTTTCTTAATTGGAAAAAATTACTACATCCATAATCCTTAAATTTGATAATTTTGACTTTTTGATGAGCTAATATCTTAAAATTGCAGTCAGTTGGATTGAAATCTTTTATGATCCATGTTAACTAGCTTCATTATTAACAATGTTTGTCCATAAAGTTTCCTTCAATTCCTTTTATTTTTTCATTTGCAACAATTTATGTCATCTAAAATCATTAAATTCATCAACTTGGAATTCTTGCGCTGATATCTTAAAATTGAAACGAGTTGGGTTGAAATTTTTTATGGATCATCTTCATTAGCTTCGTTAGCAACAATGTTTGTCCATAAAGTTTCCTTAAACTCCTTTTATTTTCTTAATTGGAAAAAATTATTACATCCATAATCCCTAAGTTTCATAATTTTGACTTTTTGAGCTAATATCTTAAAATTGGGTCGGCTGGATTGAAATCTTTTGTGGACCATGTTAACTAGCTTCATTAGTAACAATGTTTGTCCATAATGTTTCCTTCAATTCCTTTTATTTTTTCATGTGCAACAATTTATGTCATCTAAAATCATTAAATTTATCAACTTGGAGTTCTTGTGCTGATATCTTAAAATTGAAACGAGTTGGGTTGAAATTTTTTATGGATCATCTTCATTAGCTTCGTTAGCAACAATGTTTATCCATAAAGTTTCCTTAAACTCCTTTTATTTTCTTAATTGGAAAAAATTATTACATCCATAATCCCTAAGTTTCATAATTTTGACTTTTTGAGCTAATATCTTAAAATTGGGTCAGCTGGATTGAAATCTTTTATGGACCATGTTAACTAGCTTCATTAGTAACAATGTTTGTCCATAAAGTTTCCTTCAATTCCTTTTATTTTTTCATTTGCAACAATTTATGTAATCTAAAATCATTAAATTTATCAACTTGGAATTCTTGCGCTGATATCTTAAAATTGAAATGAGTTGGGTTGAAATTTTTTGTGGATTATCTTCATTAGCTTCGTTAGCAACAATGTTTGTCCATAATGTTTCCTTAAACTCCTTTTATTTTCTTAATTGGAAAAAATTATTACATTCATAATCCTTAAGTTTGATAATTTTGAATTTTTGAGCTAATATTTTAAAATTGGAGTCAGTTGGATTGAAATCTTTTATGGACCATATTAACTAGCTTCATTAGTAACAATGTTTGTCCATAAAGTTTCCTTCAATTCCTTTTATTTTTTCATTTGCAACAATTTATGTAATCTAAAATCATTAAATTTATCAACTTGGAATTCTTGCGCTGATATCTTAAAATTGAAATGAGTTGGGTTGAAATTTTTTGTGGATTATCTTCATTAGCTTCGTTAGCAACAATGTTTGTCCATAATGTTTCCTTAAACTCCTTTTATTTTCTTAATTGGAAAAAATTATTACATTCATAATCCTTAAGTTTGATAATTTTGAATTTTTGAGCTAATATTTTAAAATTGGAGTCAGTTGGATTGAAATCTTTTATGGACCATATTAACTAGCTTCATTAGTAACAATGTTTGTCCATAAAGTTTCCTTCAATTCCTTTTATTTTTTCATTTGCAACAATTTATGTAATCTAAAATCATTAAATTTATCAACTTGGAATTCTTGCGCTGATATCTTAAAATTGAAACGAGTTGGGTTGAAATTTTTTATGGATTATCTTCATTAGCTTCGTTAGCAACAATGTTTGTCCATAATGTTTCCTTAAACTCCTTTTATTTTCTTAATTAGAAAAAATTATTACATCCATAATCCGTAAGTTTCATGATTTTGACTTTTTGAGCTAATATCTTAAAATTGGGTCAGCTGGATTGAAATCTTTTATGGACCATGTTAACTAGCTTCATTAATAACAATGTTTGTCCATAAAGTTTCCTTCAATTCCTTTTATTTTTTCATTTGCAACAATTTATGTAATCTAAAATCATTAAATTTATTAACTTGGAATTCTTGCGCTAATCTCTTAAAATTGGAATAAATTGGGTTGAAATTTTTTATGATCCATCTTAACCACCTTCGTTGGTAACAATATTATCCATAAAGCTTCCTTAAACTTCTTTAATTTTTTTTTAATTGGAAAAATTATTATATCCATAATCCTTAAATTTGATAATTTTGAATTTTTGAGTAAATATCTTAAAATTGGTGTGAGATTGGTTGAAATCTTTTATCTTATTTATATTTTTTTATTTTAATCTTTTATTAAATTTTTTATGGGCCGTGTTAACTAGCTTCATTAGTAACAATGTTTGTCCATTAAATTTCCTTCAATTCCTTTTATTTTTTCATTTGCAACAATTTGTCTCATCTAAAATCGTTACATTTATTAACATGGAATTCTTTAGCTAATATTTTAGAATTGGATTGAGTTGGGTTGAAATTTTTTATGGACCATCTTAACTAGCTTTATAAGCAACAATGTTTATCCATAAAGTTTCCTTAAACTCCCTTAATTTATTATTTTCTCGATTTTATTTAGATACACTTTAATAAGTTAGAAAATGACGCATAAATAGGCACTGATCTATATTAAGAGATTAACTTAATCTAGATTAACATCTAGGACGATAATGAAAATTTTTTTTCGTAAATTCTTCCCTAAAGTGCTTTAAACTAAAACAAAACGTAAATATAATTTGATTCTACCCGAAATTATTCAAAAAATGTGTTCTCATTTTGATTCTAGAAACTTCAAAAAACCAAAAAATAACAAAAATAATATAATTAAACAATAAATCGAAATTTATCCAGATTTTTTCGCCGTTTGTTCTGTGATAAGTGGTTTTTGCAACCGCGGATATCGAAGCTCCTTACGAGACCCGGCACAACAAATTATTCAAAAAAATTTAAATAAATTTAATTAAATTTAATTGAATTAAATTAACCGATTCGGACTTCACACCTTAGACTATTATTATTATCGTTACCAAGAGAAAAAGATGCCTTACGTAACTTTACACGAGAAGATCGCGTCTCGAAAAATAACTTTGCGAGAGGACGCAATTTAAAAAAAATGATTAAAGAAATTTAAAAAATACTTAATAATAATAATAATGATAAAAATAATAATAATAATAATAAAACGGTAACTATTATTATAAAGGTTATTCTTGCTGACTTCTGCCAGCGTTTCGTATTGTCTTAAAGACAGCAGCGGATTAAAGTTTAAAGTTTAAATTTTAAACAGGGTCGGGGAAAAAAGCTCGACTTCACCATCCAAGAAATGAAAAAAATTAATTAAATAAAATTAAAATAATTAATTCGTTAGTTTAATTTAATTATTATTAATTAATATAATGCCAATTGAACAAAAAAATAAAACATGCGGGTATATTTGTTATTAAAAAAATTATTTAAAAATATTGTAAACGCGTTTTAGCTTTAGAAAAAATAAAAAAAAGTTTTGAAAGGTTATGAAAAATGATGATGTTCAATTGAAAAAATTTTTGCGCGATTGTGTTCTTTAGATAGAATCCTCAAAACAAAGCGAGTCGAAAACAACACAAGTTTTAAAACAAAAAAAACAAAAAAAAAACAAAAACTTGTGAGATAAAAAAAATAATAACGTAAAAAAAATGAAAGATTAAAAACAAAGTAATAAGAGACAAACACGGTTCTTGTTCATGTTGAAAAATGTCCAAATTTTATATACTAATTGAAGTAAAAAAATTAAGAAAAAAAATAAAAATAATAAATAAAAAATCCATTAATTACCACTTGTACATATTTATATACTAATGATATAAAGTAAACCGTAAAAAAAATCGATTAACAAATAATAACTACTCTTATTATTATTACTTATTACTTACAACTAAATTTGAAAGAAAGAGAAAATCGAAAAAAAAAACCTATATACAACCATCAATGTAAATAAATGAAATAATTTTTAAAATAATTTTCGAGACCCAAATTTGCCTGCGCTGAATGATTTTCTAATCATCACCCTGAAAATGACGTCGTCACCAAAAAAAAAAGAAAAAATCTAATAAATTAATAAAGAATATTTGGAAGAAACAAAGTATTATCTTGTTATTACATAGTTAGGTATTATATACATTTAATAATTTATCGTTAGTTGTTTAAGATTCGCCGAGATGACGACGGCATTCTCGAGGATTTCGAGCGCGTTATGATAAATGATTAAATAATACTGAATGAAATAATGAGAATAAAAAAGAAATAAAAATGATGATGAACAATGTTATTAGTTTTAAGGGGAATTTATACATCTTTTCGTATAATACGTTAATAAAATATTTATGTATTTATCTAAAACCAGAAAAAAATCGGTTAGGACAATTTGCATTAGTGTTTAATATTATTATTGCTTATAAGCCCGTTTTTTAATGAAAATAAATAATAAATTATTATGATATGTTTGGTTTTTATGATCACCTATAAAAAATGTTTGATGAAGATTTTGTTTTAAACAGTAAAAAAATTTTTTTTCTAAACAATATTGCTATCTTGCATATTTCGTTTTAGATGCATCGTTACCAAGAAAAATACGAAAACATGAAATTTTGAGAAATTCGTTAATAATAATGGTAGCATCTAGAATTCTGAGAATGTTACAGAAAAACTTCGAACAAAAGTTATAAACAATTTTATTTTAAATAATATTGCTATCTTGTCCTTTTCATCTCATATACGTTATTACAAAGGAAAACAACAAATTATGAAAGTTTGAAAGTTTTGTTGCTGATGATGGTATTATCTGGAATTCCAATAATGTTACAAAAAAATTACCTACAGAAGTTATAGAAAATTTTATTCTTAGCAATATTGTTCTGTTGCATTATTGCTCTTAAATGTCTCAATGTCGAGAAAATTGGAAAGTGTGAGAATTTGATGAATTTGTTGCTTTTTCTTTAGATATCCCTACTCAAGAAACGAGACCAAGTACAATTGTAAATTTGCTATCTACGACAGAAAGACGTAGATTATTAAGATCAATATGGATAAGCAGAGTACCGCCAAATATACCAGCCATATTGGCAACGCAAATAAAAACACCACTAAAGGAAGTCGCCGATGGACCATAAAGTCCAATCAAGTTCAAGTGGTAGACACAGCAAACCAGGACACCATTAAATTACTAATCTTTTTTACTGGATTCTTAAAATAGTTAAGAATGCAGCAAAATTACCCTTAATTAAGCCTTTATTAAGCAAATTACCCTTAGAAGCTGTCAGAGTTCAGTAAAATATTTCCAGAATATGCAAAATTGAGCAGACTATTAAGATCCAGTAAGATTAAGCAAATTATTTCTAGAAGCTATCAGAATTCAGCAAGACACTTCCAGAATATGCAAAATTGAGCGGGCTACTTCCAAAAGTTGGCAGAATTATGCAAAATGCTTCAAGAATCAGTAAAACATAATTTTAACCAGAAGCTAATAACGTCTAGAAGTTATTAGAATTTAGCAAAAATTTTCAGAATTTGTAGATTTAAGGGATTTTTTTTCACAAGATGGTAGATTTATGTAAAATACTTCCAAAACCAGCACAATTACGACAAAATACTTCGAGAAAGTTGTAGAATTAATCAGAATACTTCCAAAAGTCGATAGAATTAACTAAATTACTTCTAGAAGCTGTCAGAATTAAGCAAAATATTTCGAGAACATGCAAAATTACGTAAAATACTTTCAAAAGTTGGCAGAATTATACAAAATATTTCAAGATCCAGTAAAATTAAGCAAATTATTCCTAGAAGCTGTCAGAATTCAGCAAAATATTTCCGGATTATGCAAATTTAGCAGACTACTTTAAAAAGTTGGCAGAATTATACAAAAGAGTTCAAGATTTAGTAATATTAAGCAAATTACTGCTAGAAACTGTTAGAATTCAACAAAATATTTCCAATATTGTGCAGACTACTTCCAAAAGTTTGCAGCATTACGCAAAATGGTTCAAGAATTAGTAAAACTACTTCTATAAGCTGTCAGAATTTAGCAAAAACTTTCAGAATTTGGAGAATTAGTGCAAATATTTTCAAAGGTTGGTAGATTTATGTAAAATACTTCAAGCACCAGCAGCATTCAATCAAAATATTTCGAGAATATTGCAGAATTAATCAGAATACTTCTAAAAGTTGATAGAATTAAACAAATTACTTCTTGAAGCTGTCAGAATGAAGCATAATATTTCGAGAACATGCAAAATTAAGTGAAATACTTTCAAAAGTTGGCAGAATTATGCAAAGTAGTTTAAGATCCAATGAAATTAAGCAAATTACTCCTAGAAACTGTCAGAATTCAGCAAAATATTTCCAGAATATCCAGAATATCTACAATATTGTACAAACTACTTCCAACAGTTATCAGAATTGTGCAAAGAGGCTCAAGAATTAGTAAAATTACATCTAGAAGTTATCAGAATTTACCGAATACTTCTGGAATTTGGAGTAATACTTTCACAAGTATATAGGTTTAAGTAAAATACTTCCAGAAAAAGTAGAATTAAGCAAATTACTTCTAGAAGCTGTCAGAATGAAGTAAAATATTTCGAGAACATGCAAAATTAAGTAAAATACTTTCAAATGTTGGCAGAATTATGCAAAATATTTCAAGATCCAGCAAAATTAAGCAAATTACTCCTAGAAGCTGTCAGAATTCAGCAAAATATTTCCAGATTATGCAAATTTTAGCAGACTACTTTAAAAAGTTGGCAGAATTATGGAAGAGTTCAAGATTTAGTAAAATTAAGCAAATTAATGCCAGAAGCTGTCAGAATTCAGCAAGATATTTCCAAAATATGCAAAATTATGCAGACTACTTCAACAATTAATAAAATTACTTCTAAAAGTTATCAGAATTTAACAAAAACTCTCTGAATTTGGAGAATTAGGGGAAATATCCTCACAACTTGGTAGATTTATGTAAAATACTTCCAGAATTAGCAGAGTTACTTCGAGAAACTTGCAATATTAACCAGACCACCAAAAGTTGATAGAATTAAGAAAATTACTTCTAGAAGTTTTCAGAACGAAGCAAAATATTTCCAGAACATGCAAAGTTGAGCAAACTATTTCTAGAAGTAGACAGAATTATGCAAAATGGTTCAAAAATTAGTAAAATTACGTCTAGAACTTATCAGAGTTTAGCAAGACCTTCATGACCTTTGAGAATTAAGAGAAATATTTTCACAAGTCGGTAGGTTTCTGCAAAATACTTCCAGAATCAGTATAATTATGTCAAAATATTTTGAGAACATGCAAAATTAAGCAAAATACTTTTAAAAGTTTTCAGAATTATGCAAAATAGTTCAAGTTCCAGTAAAATTTAACAAATTTTTCCCAAAAATTGTCAGAATTTGGCAAAATATTTCCAGAATATGCAAAATTGAGCTACTCCAAAAGTTGTCAGAATTGTGAAAAATAGTTCAAGATGCAGTAAAATTAAGCAAATTTGTCCTAAAATCTGTTAAAATTGTCAGAATTTAGGAAATATTTTCAGAATTTGGAGAATTAGGGGAAATAATTTCTCAAATTGGTAGATTTATGTAAAACACTTCCAGAATCAACAGAATTAAGTCGAAGTACTTCGAGAAACTTGCAGAATTAATCAGAATTCTTCCAAAAGTTGATAGAAATAAGCAAACTATTTCTAGAAGCTGTCAAAATGAAGCAAAATCTTTCGAGAATGTCCAAATTAAGTAAAATACTTGTTAAAGTTAGCAAAATAGTTAAGGATCCAGTAAAATTAAGCAAATTACACTTAGAAGTTGTCAGAGTTCAGTAAAATATTTCCAGAATGTGCAAAATTGAGCAGACTACTAAGATCCAGTAAAATAAAGCAAATTACTACTAGAAGCTATCAGAATTCAGCAAGATAATTCCAGAATATATATACAATTACTAATATTAATTCTAAAAGTTATCAGAATTTAACAAAAACTTTCAGAATTTGGAGAATTAGGGGAAATACTTTCACAACTTGGTAAATTTATGTAAAATACTTCCAGAATTAGCAGTGCTAAGTCAAAATACTTTGAGAAACTTGCAAAACTAACCAAAATTCTTCCAAAAGTTGATAGAATTAAGCAAATTACTTCTAGAAGCTGTCAGAATGAAACGAAATACTTCGAGAACATGCAAGAACATATCAAACGCTTCAAGAATTAGTAAAACTACGTCTTCAAATTGTTAAAATTTAGCAAAAACTTCCAGAATTTGAAGCATTAGGAGAAATACTTTAACAAGTTCGTAGATTTTTGTAAAATACTTCCAGAGCCATCAGAATTAAGTCAAAGTACTTCGAGAGACTTGTAGAATTAATCAGACTACTTCCAAAACTTGATAGAATTAAGCAAGTTATTTCTAGAAGCTGTCAAAATTAAGTAAAATGTTTGTTAAAGTTAGCAAAATAGTTAAGGATCCAGTAAAATTAAGCAAATCACACTTAAAAGCTGTCAGAGTTCAGTAAAATATTTCCAGAATGTGTAAAATTGAGCAGACTACTAAGATCCAGTAAAATAAAGCAAATTACTACTAGAAGCTATCAGAATTCAACAAGATAATTCCAGAATATATATACAATTAATAAAATTACTTCTAAAAGTTATCAGAATTTAACAAAAACTTTCAAAATTTGGAGTATAATAGCAAATACTTTCATAACTTGGTAAATTGATGTAAAATACTTCCAGAATTGGTAGTGTTAAGTCAAAATACTTTGAGAAACTTGCAAACTAACCAAAATACTTCCAAAAATTAATAGAATTAACAAATTACTTCTAGAAGCTGTCAAAACGAAGCAAAATATTTCGAGAATGTGCAAAATTAAGTAAAATATTTGTTAAAGTTGGCAGAATAGTTAAGGATCCAGTAAAATTAAGTAAATTACCCTTAGAAGCTGTCAGAGTTCAGCAAAATATTTCCAGAATATGCAAAATTGAGCAAACTACTTCCAATTGTTGGCAGAATTACGCAAAATGGTTCAAGAATTAGTAAAATTGCTTCTAGAAGTTGTCAGAATTTAGCGTAAACTTCCACAATGTGGAAAAATAGGGGAAATACCTTCACAAGTTGGAGATTTATGTAAAACACTTCCAGAATCAGCAGAATTAAGTCAACATATTTCGAGAACATGCAAATATAAATAGAATACTTTAAAAAGTTGGCAGAATTATGCAAGATAGTTTAAAATCCAGTAAAATTAAGCAGATTACACCTAGAAGCTGTCAGAATTCTGCAAAATATTTCCAGAATATGCAAAATTGAGCAAGCTGCTTTCGAAAGTTAGCAGAATTATGCAAAATGGTTCAAAAATTAGTAAAATTACTTTTAGAAGTTGTCAGAATTTAGCAAAAACTTCCAGAATTTGTAGAATTAGGGGAAATATTTTCACAAGTTGTTAGATTTATGTAAAATACTTCCAGAATTAGCAGAATTAAATCAAAATACTTCGAGAAATTTGAAGAATTAATCAGATTGCTTTCAAAAGTTGATAGAATTAAGCAAATTACTTAAAATACCTTCTAAAATTGACAGAATTATGCAAAATCTAGTAAAATTAAGCAAATTACTCCTGGAATCTGTCAGAACTCATCAAAATATTTCCAGAATATGCAAAATTGTGCAGACTACATGCAAAAGTTGTCAGAGTTTAGCAAAAACTTTCAAAATTTGCAGAAATATAAGAAATAATTTCACATGTTGGTACATTTATGTGAAATGTTACTTGAACCAGCAGAATTAGTCAATATACTTTGAAAAACTTGCAAAATTAACCAAAATATTTCCAAAAGTTGATAGAATTTAGCAAAATACTACTAGAAGCTGTCAGAGTGAAGCAGAATATTTCCAGAACATGTAAAATTAAGTAAAATACTTTCGATAGTTGGTAGAGTTATGTAAAATAGTTCAAAATCCAGTAAAATTAAGCTAATTACTCCTACAAGCTGTCAGAATTTAACAAAATATTTCCAGAATATGCAAAATTGAGCAGACTACTTCCAAAAGCTGGCAGAATTATGCAAAATGATTCAAGAATTAGTAGAGTTACCTCTAAAAGTTATGAGAATTTTGTAAATAACTCCTAGAAGCTGTCAGAATTCAACAAAATGTTTCCAGAATATGCAAAATATTTTCAGAACATGCAAAAATATATAAAATACTTCCAAATTCATACTCACTTTTAAAATTAATATGAATATTTCTTACTTAACAAATTGAATTCTTAAGATCTTTTGAATTCTTTTCATCAAGTACTAATTTAAGTGTGGATATGTGACAGTTTGAGTACTCACGTAAATTTGATAATTGTAAGATCCTATCTCTCTAATGATTGATGTGTTATTGTTAATTTCATAACATTCCATTTTTATCTAAAAATTTTTTATTCAAACAATTTTTTTGTTGGTTCTAATGTTATATTTCCTCTTGTATACATTCATTTAAAATCTACGAGTTTTATGCCTACCTTACAAAATACCGGAAGCTATCGCGACGAATTACATTATTAACATTTCCACATAAATAAAGCTATTATTCCAAAAATGTACAGTTTGAAACGTCTAAAATATTTTTTTTTACAGATATAAAACTAAAATTTTACGTAGTTTTTATAATCCTCATGGTAAATCTATGAAATGGTCATGACAACCGTTTGATCGGTTTGATCTGGATGATTGGACGGCGTTTTCTCCTTCGCATCTTCAACTTTTCGGCTGGTTCGTCAGAAATCATAGGATTCATCGTCTGATTTTTTCGGTTTGAAGAAGAATTTGTAAAGAAGCGAAGCGATGCATGCTCCAATTATTGGCCCAGCCCAATATATCTAATCAAAAAAATATTTAATAAGATTATTGCAATTAAGGATTCGATTATTTTTACCCAATGATTATCCCAATGATTAATAACCAAAGCAGGTCCAAAACTTCTTGCGGGATTCATACTCGATCCGCTGAATTTAATCCCGCTTAAATGGCAAGCGGCGGCTGCTAATCCTATAATTAGAGCCGGGGCACTTTTTATATCTTTTCTTTGCGAATCGGCCACTGTATGGATAACAGAAACGAAGAAGAACGTTAAAATAACTTCGTAAAGGAACGCCTGTTCCACGTTAACTTCCCCCACATCGGTCACTCCGAGTTGGCCTTCTAAATGATCTGGAGTAGCAACCTAAAAAACGACCACAATTAAGATTAAAAAGGTTTTGCGATTTTTGCACTAGGTGATTATACCATTAAAAGAGCTGCACCTGCTGCTGCTCCTAAAAGTTGCGCTACTATGTATAAAAGCGTTCTGAGCAATTTCATCTCGCAAGCGACGAAGAAGCTTATCGTTACTGCAGGGTTTATATGTCCACCACTTATATGACCAATAATCTGAAAGAAAAATAAATAAAAGTGAGATATAAAAGTGGTTAAAGTTTTGCTGCATTTTAAAATCGATGGAAATTTGCATTTGAACGGTCGAAAAGGTTAAGGATAGCTTCGAGCACGAAAACAAGTCGACGTCCAACCCCTTGACCGCTTCCGTTTTGCGGCATAACGAGCTGCACGTTATCCCGAGATCCGATAACAACAATATTTATAACATTGCTTTATATAGATACAACAAAAATTCGATATAACAAGAAAAAATCCTCATTATAGACAACATTTTATGTTTTTGAGTTTTTCTCGATGTTGAGGCATCTGAGAATAAATGTGAAATAAAGAAATATTGTTCAAAAATAAATTTCCTACATCTTTTATTGCATTTATTTTCTTGTAGTGTCCATATTCCCGAGTATCACCTACACTTATGCGAAAATATAAGAAATTGATATTATCTCATTTTTCTCGACATTGACACATCTAAGAATAAAAGTCCAAGAAGGCAATATTGTTAAGATTAAAATTTCCAACAACTTTTATTTCAATAATTTTTTTGTATAGTGTTTGATTCCCGAGTGCTACCTATGCTTATGCGAAAAATCAACAAATTCATCAAATTTCCATATATCTCAATTTTTCTCAAAATTGACACATCTAAGAGCAAAAATGCAAAGGAGCAATATTGTTAAGAATAAAATTTGCTATCACTTTTATTCTAAAAGTTTTTTTCTAACATTCTTAAAATTTCAGATAATACCTATTGTTATGAAACAGCAACAAAAATCTCAAATTTGCATATTAATGTGCTTTTCTTGAAAATGACGTATCTGAGATGAAAAATGCAAGAAAGCAATATAGTTCATAATGAAATTGTCTACAATTTTTGTTAAAAAAGTTTTGTTGTAACATTCTCGTAATTCTAGATAATACCAAAGTGAACATAAAACAGAAACGAAATTCATCAAAATTTGATATTTTGGCATTTTTTTTGATAATGACACTTTTAAAATGAAAAGTACAAGGGAATAATATTATTAAGAATTAAATTGTCTATAATTTTTGTTATAAAAATATTATTGTACAAAAATTTTCATATTTATGTAATAACACAATAATTTAAAAAAACCGAGAAAAATCGAATTCTTAAGATACCTTAATAAAACCACGTCCACTTTTAAAGAAAAGAATGTGCTTTCTCATGATAACAACCACATTTTAAAAACATTATTAATTTTTGAGATAATTACTGTTAAAGTTAATATGAATGCTTGTTAGTTAATAATTTCTTAGATAATTTTTAAAAAATCGTGAAAAATTGAATTCTTAAGATATTTCGATGAAACTTTACTTAATAATAGAGAAAAATATATATTTTATCATGAATTAAACAATATTTAAAAATACTTATTCAGTCTTAAGATAATCATTTTCAAAATCAACAAAATTTTTTGTCTGTTATCAAATTTTTACTTATACTTAAAAAATCGTGAAATATTGAACTCTTAAGATATTTTAACGAAACCATATTCACTAATATATGAAATTATGTACATTTTCATGATCTAAACCGTATTTAAAAAGATTTATTCATTCTTGAGATAATCACTTTTAAAGTCAACTTGAATCTTTGTCTGTTAACAAATTTTGACATAATTTTAAAAAATTGTAATAAATCGAATTCTTAAGATATTTCAATGAAACCTTATTCACGAATAAAGGAAAGAATGTACTTTTTTATGAACTAAATCGTATTTGAAAATGTTTATTCATTCTTGAGATAATCACTTTTAAAGTCAACTTGAATCTTTGTCTGTTAACAAATTTTGACATATTTTTAAAAAATTGTGAAAAATCGAATTCTTAAGATATTTTAATGAAACCTCATTCACGAATAGAGGAAAGCATGTATTATTCTATGAACTAAACCGTATTTAAAAAATACTTATTCATTCTTAAGATAATTACTTTCAAAATCAACAAAATTTTTTGTCTTTTATCAAATTTTTACATATTTTTAAAAATTCGCGAAAAATCGAATTATTAAGATATTTTAATGAAACCGTGTCCACCTATAAACAAAAGTATGTACTTTTTTACGAACTAAACGGTATTTGAAAATCTTTATTCATTCTTGAGTTAATTACTTTTAAAGTTAATATGAATATTTGTTAATTAACAATTTCTCAGATAATTTTAGAAATATCGCGAAAAATTGAGTTATTAAGATATTTTAAGAAAACTATGTCAGTTCATAGAGGAAAGTATATAGTTTCTTATGATATCAACCGTATTTGAAAATCTTTATTAATTCTTGAGATGATCACCTTGAAAGTCAACAAGTATTTTTATTAGTGAATAATTTCTTAGATAATTTTAAAAATTCGCGAAAAATCAAGTTCTTAAGATATTTTAATGAAACTGTGTCCATTTGTAGAGGAAAGTATGTAGTTTCTTATGATCTCAACCGTATTTGAAAATCTTTATTAATTCTTGAGATGATCACCTTGAAAGTCAACAAGTATTTTTATCAGTCAATAATTCCTTAGATAATTTTTAAAAATTCGCGAAAAATCGAATTCTTTAGATATTTGAATTAAACCGTGTCCGCCTATAGAGAGAAGTATGTAGTTTCTTATGATCTGAACCGTATTTGAAAATCTTTATACATTCTTGAGATAATTATTTTGAAAGTCAACCTGTATTTTTAACAGTTAACAATTTTTTAGTTAATTTTTCTACTTTTGCGAAAAATCTACTTCTTAAGATATTTTAATTAAACCGTGTACACTTATAGAGGAAACTTTGTATTTTCTCATGATCTCAACTGTATTTGAAAATCTTTATTCATTCTTGAGATATTCATTTTAAAAGTCAACATGTATTGTTATCAGTTAACAATTTCTCAGATAATCTTTAAAAAAATAGGAAAAATCGAATTCTTAAGATATTTTAAAGAAAGTGTCTACCTATAATGGAAAGTACGTACTTTCTCATGATCTGAACCGTAATTGAAAATGTTTATTTATTCTTGAAATAATCACTATTAAATGAAACATAAATTTTTGGTCAGTTAACAAATTCTTAGATAATCTTTAAAAAATTAGATAATCGCGAAAAATCGAGTTCTTAAGATATTTTAATAAAACCTTATTAGCTAATAGATGAAGGTATGTACTTTTTCAGACATTACACTATATTTGGAAATATTTATTCATTCTTAAGATAGTCACCTTTAAAGTCAACTTAATTTTTTGTCATTTAACAAATTCTTTCATATCTTTAAAAAAATCGCATTTTTAAGATCCTTTAATAAAATCGTGTCCACTTATAAAAGAAAATATGTACTTTTTCCTCATCTCAATCATATTTTAAGATATCCATTCATTCTTGAGATAGTCACTTTTAATGTCAGCATAATTTTTTTGTCGGTTAAAAATTTCTTAGATAATTTTTTAAAAAATCGAGAAAAATCGAATTCTTAAGATTTTAATGATTTTAATGAAATTGTGACTGAAATTTTAATGTAAATTGTATAAATAATGAAGTTGTAGAAGATAGTGCGTACTTTTTCATGATCTCAACTGAATTTGAAAATCTTTAAAATTTCTTAGTTAACCTTTAAAAATCACCAAAAATCGAATTCTTAAGATGATAGATTTTTAATGAAGCTTTTTTTTAATTTTATTAATTTAATTTAAATTAATAATAATTAAATATATATTAATATTTAATAATTAAATTTAATTTAATTATTTATTCTTACGATAATCGCTTAAAATCATCTTAAAATTTTGTCAGTTAACAAATTCATACATATTCTTAAAAAATAGCGAAAAATAGAATTCTCAAGATATTTTAATTAAACCGTGTCAACTTATAGAAGAAAATATGTAGTTTCTCATGATTTCAACCGTATTTTAAAATTTTCATTCATTTTTGAGACAACCACTTTTAAAGTCAACTTGAATTTTTGTCTATTAATAAATTCTTACATATTCTTAAAAAATCTTGAAAAATCAAATTCTTAAGATATTTCAATGAAACCTTATTTTAAACCGTATTTTAAAATCTTTCTTAATTCTTGAGATAATCACTTTTTATCATACAAGTGTATCTGAATGAAGTTCCTAAACATCAGGGTATGACTTTTTAGCTAATTTTAAGGGTATCACCCCTTAAAATGTTGTAATTTGGGAACGTCATTCAAGTACGCCCTATATAATTATGCAGGTGTCCTCGAATTGGGTGTATAACGGAAGAGAAAGTCTTTTATCCTGAATAACTCGAAAACGGTTCAATTAACTTCTAATTAATTTCTGGTCTTTTTATGATTTTGGATGGATTTTATGCAATTGATAACAAAGAGGAATTACCAACAAAAATTGTACGAACATTTAATTCCTTAAATATCAACTACGATAGTTTAAATTGATTTACGAGTTTTTGAGTTATACAAAATAATTATCATTTACTTATACATATATATTTATTAACTCAATTTAAATCAACCAATTTTGAGTCAATGAATCTGTGGTCTTCCCTTATACATGTATTTCGGAGACAACCGTATAATTTAAACAGGGTGTTTTAAAAAATAAAGAAAAATAGAATTTTTAAGATACTACTTCATCATGATATTTAAATTCGTTTTTGAGACCGGATTTGTTAAATTTTGTATCTCGTATGTGTATCAAACGTGCACAGTTAAATTCGAAAGATCATAACGCAAGCAATTATGACGAATAAGAAATTCAACTTTCTACACTAAATCTATACTAAATGTACTTTAAAATGTTACTTGTTTCATCATCATATCTTAATTATATTTTTAAGATAAGATTCTTTAAAATTTGTGTTTCATATCTTTAACGTGCAGTGTTGGATTAAGTAACAAGAGAATCTTAATGTTGCGTCTCTTCTCTTGAATCTTGAAACTAGAATATGTTGATGTTGTAAGAAAAGTTCTATAATCTTCCAGTCAATGTATTACCAATCTTGAAACAAGAATATAAGCGTCGCACAGAAATAAGACAAAGAGTTTTATAGAAACGCTGAAGCTTCAAGGGATTTGATACATGGCACGTTGATTATAGGCCAAAGAGATCATTTTTTTAAGAGTAGTGTCATGTCTCAATGTTCCGATAATGGTAATTATATTTAAACTATTAAAACATATTTTAGACAGGTTTTGATCATTTTAGACATCTTTAGATAATTATTAGCTATTAAGGATATATTTTATACGAATTTTGAACGACTTTAAACAACTTGTGAACGATTTTAGATAAGTTTAGACAATTATAGACATTCGATTTCAGATAGTTTATAATGATTCTAGACAAATTTTGAATGATTTGAGACTTGATCTTGATTTTAAACAGCTTGTGGATTATTTTAGAAAAGTTTAGATAACTGGGTTAATTTAGATAACGTTGCATAATTTTGGACAACCTGTGGATGATTTTAAACCGATTTTGGTTGATTCTAGATGATTTTGAATAAGTTAAGACTATCAAAGACGATTAGTGTCATATTTTAGACAGCTTTTGATCATTTGAGACAATTTTAAACAATTATTAGCTGCCAATGATATGCTTTATACAAATTTTGGGCGATTTTAAACAATTTGCGGATGGTTTTAGACAAGTTTAGACAATCATAGACTGTTCCAGACATATTTTAGACAGTTTCTGATGATTCTAGACAATTTTTGATGATTTTAACAACTTTAAGCAACTTGTGGATAATTTTAAACTAATTTTAGATGATACTAGATGGTTATCAATGATTTTAAGCAATTTTAGACAATCTTTCAGGACTGAGACATATTTTAGACAGTATTTGATGATTTTGGACATATTTAAAAAAATATTAGGTATTAATGATATATTTTTTACAAATATTGGATGATTCTGAACCAATTTTGATTGATTTTAGATGGTTATTAATCATTTTGAATAACTTTAGACCATCAAATACGATTAGATTCCTATTTTAGATAGCTTTTGGTCATTTTAGACATTTTTAGACAATTATTAGCTAAAATGTATTAAAGTGGATAATTTTGTGGATAATTTTAGACAAGTTTACATAACTAGTGGTTAATTTAGATAACGTTGCATAATTTTAGACAACCTGTGGATGATTCTAAACCTATTTTGGTTGATTCTAGGTAATTATTAATGATATTGAATAATATGAGGCCATCAAAGACGATGAAAGTCATATTTTAGACAGCATTCGATCATTTTAGACACCTTTAGACAATTATTAGCTGTTAATGATGTATTTTATACAAATTCTGGGCGATTTTAAACAACTTGTGGATGTTTCTAGACAAGTTTAGACAACTAATGACTAATTTAGATAACATTGCATAATTTTAGATGACCTATGGATGATTATAAACCAACTTTGTTTGATTCTAGATGGTTATTAATGATTTTAGGCAAGTTTAGACAATTATAGAGCGTTCGAGACATATATATTCATAGAACAGGCAATTATCTTGATATCTCAATTTGTTCTTAAGATATGACTTTTTAAAAAGTCTTGTTTCTTATTTTTAACAACTAAATTGTTGGAGTTGGATTTGAAAAATCATAACAGCGGAAATAATGAAAAGTAAGAAATTATCTTAGGCACATTAAATACTTAATACATTTGCTTTAGAAGTGCTTTAAAATTCTAGTTGTCTCATCAGGATATCTTAATAATAAATTACCTTAGGCAAATAATAAATTACCTTAGGCACACTAAGTCCTTAATAAATTTGCTTAAACACCGTTCCTACTTCATCATGGTATCTCAATTCGTTATTGAGATAGGAATCGTTAAAGCTCTATCTGAAATCTGTACAAAACGTGCTTAGTTGGATTTGATAACTTATAACTTATTCAATTATGGCGAATAAGAAATCTTTTAGGCATTAATTCAGTACTAAAACTGCTTTGAAATCATAATTGTCTCATCGGGATATCTCAATTTGTTCTCGAGATATGATTCTTTAAAATTTCTATTTCATATTATTGACAATCAAAAGTGTGGAGTTGTATTTAAAAAATCATTACAGCGGAAATTATCGAAAATAAGAAATTATTTTAGACGCACTAAGTCCTTAATAAATCTTCTTAAGAAGCGTTCTTACTTCATCATGATATCTCAATTAGTTCTTGAGATAGGAACCGCTAAAGCTTTATCTCAAATATATACAAAACGTGCTGAGTTGAATTTGATAAATCATAACTTATTCAATTATGTTGAATAAGAAATCATCGTTTGAACATTAAATCTGTACTAAAAGTGCTTTGAAATCATAGTTGTCTCATCGGGATACATCAATTTGTTCTTGAGATATGATTCCTTAAAATTTCTTTTCCATGTTATTAACAATAAAAAGTGTGGAGTTGGATTTAAAAAATCATAATAGCGGAAATTATCGAAAATAAGAAATAATCTTTGGCGCACTAAGTCCTTAATAAATTTTCTTAAAAAGCGTTCTTACTTCATCATGATATCTCAATTAGTTCTTGAGATGGGAACCGCTAAAGCTTTATCTCAAATCTGTACAAAACGTGCTGAGTTGTATTTGATAAATCATACCATATTCAATTATGTTGAATAAGAAAACATCAAATTTGTATTAAAGGTGCTTTGAAATCATAGTTGTCTCATCGGGATATCTCTATTTGTTCTTGATATATGATTCTTTAAAATTTGTATTTTATATCATTAACTATCAAAAGTGCGGAGTTGGATTTAAAAAATCATAATAACGGAAATTATGGAAAATAAGAAATAATCTTTGGCGCACTAAGTCCTTAATAAATTTTCTTAAAAAGCGTTCTTACTTCATCATGATATCTCAATTAGTTCTTGAGATAGGAACCGCTAAAGCTTTATCTCAAATCTGTACAAAACGTGCTTGGTTGAATTTAAAATATCATAACTTATTCACTTATGGCGAATAAGAAATGATCTTTTCGACATTAAATCTGTACTAATAGTACTTTAAAATTATAGTTGTCTCATCGGGATATCTCAATTTGATCTTGAGATATGATTCGTTAAAATTTCTGTTTCATATTATTAACAATCAAAAGTATGAAGTTGGATTTAAAAAATCATAACAACGGAAATTATAGAAAAGAAGAAATTATTTTAGGCACACTAAATCCTCAGTAAATTTGCTTGGTAAAGTTTCCTACTTCATCATAATATCTCAATTAGTTCTTGAAATATGATTTTCTAAAGTTATATTTCATATTTATATGAAACGTGAATTTGAAAAATCGTAACAGAGAGGTTTAGGGAAAGTAAGAAATTATTTATGGCACATTAAATCTTCATTACATCTTAATAAGTTCTTAAAATATGGTTCTCCAAATTTGTGTTTTATATCTATAACGTTAATCGTGCATAGTTGGGTTTAAACTATAACAACGATGTTTATGAAAAATATAAAATCCTTACTAAATTTGCTTTAAAATGTAGATTATTTAATACTCATCTTATTTATAATACAAATTTATTTATAATAAATTGAAATTTTTCCATAAAAACTTTCCAAATTAATCAAAATCTTTACGATTATTTCATCGTAATATCTCAATTTGTTTTTGAGATGTCATTCTACAAATACTCATCTTATTTATAATACAAATTTATTTATAATAATTTGAAATTTTTCCATAAAAACTTTCCAAATGAATCAAAATCCTGATTAAATAAGAAAGAAATCTATTATTGAATTGTTTACGTCAAATAATAATCCAAGATTTATCCGGATAAAATGAAAATGAAATTCTAAGATTTTAATAAAAACAATCTTAAGTCATCCTAAGGCGAAGGCGATTAAAAAAAATCTTCACCGTCGCGACATTAAGCGTTGTTATTGTGAATTAAATTTAACATTTACCTCAGATGCAGACGCACTTTGCGATACGATAACTCGGTAATTACGGCTCTTGGGGCATTATCTCTTCGAGATGGTATCGCCTCGAATAGTTACGGTTATAAACACGGTTATAAAACACCTTTTGGTCCCGATTTAACCGATTTTAAAACTATTCGAGGCGATTCGAAACGATTTTTCTTTTCCATTTGAAATTGTTGAGAGTTGAGAGCGACCCATTTTCTTATTTTAAAGAAAATCTTTATTGAAAGGACATTGCAATTAAAAACGTTTTTACGTTCGCAATTAAAATTTATACATACACTTGGTTTATGTATATTCGAGTTTGTGTGCACATTAATTAATGTTTTGTTTGTTGTAAATGGGTAAGTTATAAATTTTGTTTGCATAAACTGATTTAAGTAATGTTTAAATTTTAATTAACCTACTTTGAATGGGTATGATAAAAGGTATTTTATTTGATTTTTAAATTTAATTAATAATCTGGGTTAACAACGTCTGGGTGTAACAACAATAAAATTTTATTTTTAAATAAAAGGATTACGTTGATTGTATCAATAAATTTTTTTTCTTCGATAAGATATCGGCTCGGTTTTTGATTCTTTTAGAACGAATTTTTAAAGATTAATTTAATAACCACAATCGATCGATTGCGCAAATCGATTACGGTGCATTAACATTTAACAATTACATTATGCATACAGACAAGCGTCATGCAAATCAAGCAATAGTAATCGCTCTTATATTGACTTTTAGTGAAAGGCATCCTCTTCGTTTATTTTTTCCTTATTTGCAATTTTTTTTAACAAAAAATTCTTCCTTCTCCTCCACACCTAATACTTAATCGTGCGCGTTCCCGATTGTTAATAACAATCCGGACAATGACAGCACGATTTGCGCAATATGCGTTATTATTTAATAATAATAAGCAGGTTGTTTGTCCTTTAAACATCCTTTAAAGAATTTTTTATTTTAATGTGACTCAAAATAAACTCGAATCGAAGTATACCACAAGGAATCATTTATAATAACTTGTTGCAAATAACTTTATTTAAGTCAAGTTTAAAGCATGAAAACACAAAAACGAATTGGCATATTCAAATATGGCTTTGTGCGTGTAAGAATATGCACTCCTCTTTGTAAATTATAGCAAATTTCATTACAATATCTCAAGAATTCGATTTTTTATAATTTTTTCAAAAATGATTAAGAATATTTTAAATTTGATGAATTTAGGTTTAGTTAATAACATAATATCTCAAAAGTGAATTTGTGCATGTAAAAGTACATACTTTTCTTTATAAATTATAATAAATTTCGTCAAGATATCTTAAGAATTCGATTTTTTCGAAATTGATTAAGAAATCTTAAAATTTTATGAATTCAAGTTGAGTTCAAAGCATGATATCCCAAAAACTAATTGAGATATACAAGTATAGCTTTATATATGTCAAAGTACGTACTTTTATTTGTAAATCATAACAAATTTCATGAAAATATCTTAAGAATTCGATTTTTTAAGATTTTTTTCAAAATGATTAAGAATGTTTTAAATTTGAAGAATTTAGGTTGAGTTAATAACATGATATCTCAGATGTGAATAGAGATATTCAAGTATGGTTTTACGCATGTAAAAGTAAATACTTCTCTTTATAAAATATAGTAAATTTCATCAAGATATCTTAAGAATTGGATTTTTTCGAAATTTATTAAGAAATCTTAAAATTTTATGAATTCAAGTTGAGTTCAAAGCATAATATCACAAAAATTAATTGAGATATACAAGTATAGCTTTATATATGTCAAAGTACGTACTTTTATTTGTAAATCATAACAAATTTCATAAAAATATCTTAAGAATTCGATTTTTTAAGATTTTTTCAAAATGATTAAAAATGTTTTAAATTGAATGAATTTAGGTTGAGTTAATAACATGATATCTCAAAAGTGAATAGAGATATTCAAGTATGGTTTTGTGCTTGTAAAAGTACATACTTTTCTTTATAAATTATAATAAATTTCGTCAAGATATCTTAAGAATTCGATTTTTTCGAAATTTATTAAGAAATCTTAAAATTTTATGAATTCAAGTTGAGTTCAAAGCATGATATCAAATTAATTGAGATATACAAGTATGGCTTTATGTATATTAAAGTACGTACTTTTATTTGTAAATCATAACAAATTTCATGAAAATATCTTAAGAATTCGATTTTTTAAGATTTTTTTTAAAATGATTAAGAATGTTTTAAATTTGAAGAATTTAGGTTGAGTTAATAACATGATATCTCAAAAGTGAATAGAGACATTCAGGTATGGTTTTGTGCATGCAAAAGTACATACTTTACAAATTCTAATAAATTTCGTCAAGATATCTTAAGAATTCGATTTTTTCGAAATTGCTTAAGAAATCTTAAAATTTTATGAATTCAAGTTAAGTTCAAAGCGTGATATCTCAAAAATTAATTGAGATATTCAAGTATGGCTTTATGTATGTCAAAGTACGTACTTTTATTTGTAAATCATAACAAATTTCATGAAAATATCTTAAGAATTCGATTTTTTAAGATTTTGTTTCAAAATGAATAAGAATATTTTAAATTTGATGAATTTAGATTGAGTTAATAACATAATACCTCAAAAGTGAATACAGATATTCAAGTATGGTTTTATGCATGTCAAAGTACATACTTTTCTTTATAAATTATAATAAATTTCGTCAAGATATCTTAAAAATTCGATTTTTTCGAAATTGATTAAGAAATCTTAAAATTTTATGAATTCAAGTTGAGTTCAAAGCATGATATCACAAAAATTAATTGAGATATACAAGTATGGCTTTATGTATGTCAAAGTACGTACTTTTATTTGTAAATCATAACAAATTTCATCAAAATATCTTAAGAATTCGATTTTTTAAGATTTTTTTCAAAATGATTAAGAATGTTTTAAATTTGAAGAATTTAGGTTGAGTTAATAACATGATATCTCAGATGTGAATAGAGATATTCAAGTATGGTTTTATGCATGTAAAAGTACATACTCTTTTTTATAAATTATAATAAATTTCATCAAGATATCTTAAGAATTCGATTTTTTCGAAATTGTTTAAGAAATCTTAAAATTTTATGAATTCAAGTTGAGTTCAAAGCATGATATCACAAAAATTAATTGAGATATACAAGTATGGCTTTATGTATGTCAAAGTACGTACTTTTATTTGTAAATCATAACAAATTTCATCAAAATATCTTAAGAATTCGATTTTTTAAGATTTTTTTCAAAATGATTAAGAATGTTTTAAATTTGAAGAATTTAGGTTGAGTTAATAACATGATATCTCAGATGTGAATAGAGATATTCAAGTATGGTTTTACGCATGTAAAAGTAAATACTTCTCTTTATAAAATATAGTAAATTTCATCAAGATATCTTAAGAATTGCATTTTTTCGAAATTTATTAAGAAATCTTAAAATTTTATGAATTCAAGTTGAGTTCAAAGCATAATATCCCAAGAATTAATTGAGATATACAAGTATAGCTTTATATATGTCAAAGTACGTACTTTTATTTGTAAATCATAACAAATTTCATCAAAATATCTTAAGAATTCAATTTTTTAAGATTTTTTCAAAATGATTAAAAATGTTTTAAATTGAATGAATTTAGGTTGAGTTAATAACATGATATCTCAAAAGTGAATAGAGATATTCAAGTATGGTTTTGTGCTTGTAAAAGTACATACTTTTCTTTATAAATTATAATAAATTTCGTCAAGATATCTTAAGAATTCGATTTTTTCGAAATTGGTTAAGAAATCTTAAAATTTTATGAATTCAAGTTGAGTTCAAAGCATGATATCCCAAAAATTAATTGAGATATACAAGTATAGCTTTGTATATGTCAAAGTACGTACTTTTATTTGTAAATCATAACAAATTTCATGAAAATATCTTAAGAATTCGATTTTTTAAGATTTTTTTCAAAATGATTAAGAATGTTTTAAATTTGAAGAATTTAGGTTGAGTTAATAACATGATATCTCAGATGTGAATAGAGATATTCAAGTATGGTTTTATGCATGTAAAAGTACATACTCTTTTTTATAAATTATAATAAATTTCATCAAGATATCTTAAGAATTCGATTTTTTCGAAATTGTTTAAGAAATCTTAAAATTTTATGAATTCAAGTTGAGTTCAAAGCATGATATCACAAAAATTAATTGAGATATACAAGTATGGCTTTATGTATGTCAAAGTACGTACTTTTATTTGTAAATCATAACAAATTTCATCAAAATATCTTAAGAATTCGATTTTTTAAGATTTTTTTCAAAATGATTAAGAATGTTTTAAATTTGAAGAATTTAGGTTGAGTTAATAACATGATATCTCAGATGTGAATAGAGATATTCAAGTATGGTTTTATGCATGTAAAAGTACATACTCTTTTTTATAAATTATAATAAATTTCATCAAGATATCTTAAGAATTCGATTTTTTCGAAATTGTTTAAGAAATCTTAAAATTTTATGAATTCAAGTTGAGTTCAAAGCATGATATCACAAAAATTAATTGAGATATACAAGTATGGCTTTATGTATGTCAAAGTACGTACTTTTATTTGTAAATCATAACAAATTTCATCAAAATATCTTAAGAATTCGATTTTTTAAGATTTTTTCAAAATGATTAAAAATGTTTTAAATTGAATGAATTTAGGTTGAGTTAATAACATGATATCTCAAAAGTGAATAGAGATATTCAAGTATGGTTTTGTGCATGTAAAAGTACATACTTTTCTTATAAATTGTAATAAATTTCGTCAAGATATCTTAAGAATTCGATTTTTTCGAAATTGGTTAAGAAATCTTAAAATTTTATGAATTCAAGTTGAGTTCAAAGCATGATATCCCAAAAATTAATTGAGATATACAAGTATAGCTTTATATATGTCAAAGTACGTACTTTTATTTGTAAATCATAACAAATTTCATGAAAATATCTTAAGAATTCGATTTTTTAAGATTTTTTTCAAAAATGATTAAGAATATTTTAAATTTGATGAATTTAGGTTGAGTTAATAACATGATATCTCAAAAATGAATAGAGTCATTCAAGTATGGTTTCGTGCATGTAAAAGTACATACTTTTCTCTATAAATTGTAATCAACTTCATCTAGATATCTTAAGAATTCGGTATGATTCATTAATCTGCTTTTATTGATTGTTATCAATTTGGAATATAGAACTTTAAAGGATCATATCTCAAGAATGAATTGAGATATCTTCATAAAGGAAAGTTCATTTTAATTTAATAAAGAATGAATGTATATAAAATGATTCCTTATTTTCTTTTAACGTTAATGGTGTCGTTTATTAATCTATTTTTGATTGATTATTATCAATATGGAAAATAGAACATTTAGGAGTCGTATCTCAAAAACAAATTGAGATATCTTCATAAAATAAAAAACATTTTAAAAATAATTTAAATAAGATAGATTTTTAGTTTCATGATCAGCGTTGTTATGATATTTTAAACCAAACTTGGCATATTTGATTACTCTAAACTCTAAAACCAGATATTAAAAAGATCGTATCTCAAAAACTAATTGAGATTTTAACATAAAATAAACAACAAATGAAAGCTAATTTATTAAGTATTTAATATTTTGAAGATCGGATCGTTGTTTCAACTCATCAAAGTTCAGAGATATGATTTTTTGACTTACACTCACAATCATATTTATAAATGTTAGCTTAGTAACTGTACATCACGTATTTCCAAAACTAATTGAGATATAGACATTAAGTAAGAAGCATTATAAAACTAAGTTAAGTATGATTTAATATGCCTTGAATCATTTCTCAGTCTCCATGAACTTCCTTGTTATGAATTTATACAATATGGGGTATATCTTTTTACCCTATCAGAAAAGAAATTTGATTCTCTATAAATTATAAATGAACAAAAATAGTAAAATAAAAATTATTAATTACATTTTCATTTCTCATCAAAATAATATAGCATCTCGTATTCATATACAGGGTGATTCTAACAACCGCTGATTTCTAAAGTAGATAATACATGAAAAATAAAGATGAATAGTCTTGATATCTTCCTTAACCAGAACGTCAAATATTCTTTAAAAACAGAATAAATGCAGTATAAACTATGAATATTCCTTTCAAAAAATGAAAGATATGTATCAAGTAATGTGTCTAATACACCAAATCAAAAAATGTTTGATAATATCCATAGAACATTAAGAGAAGGTAAATTAAAAGCAATCAAAATTAATTCTGGAAGAACTCCGAAATGTGAGGAACTGGTTCTCAAAACAATAGAAGATAATAATATGTTAAATATTTGGCCACCCAACTGAATGTTTGATTATTAAAGATATGAAACAAATATTTTAAAAATGACAATTTTCTGTAAATGCATAGAAAAGAAATTAAGAAGCAAGATGAATAAAATTAAAGTAGCAAATAAAAAAAAACTAGTGTACAAAAATCGATTTGGCACAGCCATCAGACTCTCGGCACCACTGAAAAGAACGAGCGAGAAGAAATCAAGGCTAACGGGATTGCATAACTTGACACAGATCTTGATGGTAAAGTGAGCGTACAAGAACATTTTGCCAGACGAAGCGGCGCCAATTGAGCAGCCACCAACACCAACGACTCCTTCTTCCTACTAACACTTTAACTAACTAATACAAAGAAGCAAAACGACCCATCCTGAAATTTATATTTTCTTAGATTTGCCCTTTTGATGAAACCTCTCTGATTCCTATCTTATTGAATTCTTCGGTGTAAAGAGCGTGAAATAACATCCATCTTTGCCATTTTAGATGAACAGTCACGTATTTAATTAAGAGATTTAAATAAATGATTATTAATTTGTTAACTCGATATGAAGAGTATCTACATTTATTAAGGTGTTTCCTTAACCGTAACCTTTGGTTCGTGCATCATGAAGCTTTCATTGCGATTTGCAAAAATCGTGATTACTTTGCGAAATGGTATACAATAATGGCAACTAAGTGGTGGTATTCACGAAAGAACCATATCGAAAATGATTATCTTGATGTGATTCACTTCCTTTTAAAGTTGTCTTAGTAGTTATGGGACATTTTATGAAATTATATGAAGAGATTTGAAATCAACAAAAAAATATTTTGATATATATCAATATGTCTAACCTTTAAAAGTCTAGTAGTGTCATCAGGATATCTCAATTTATTCCTAAGATATATCTTCAAATTTGTATTTCATATTTTAACAATCAAAAGTTTGGAATAAAATGTTTGTTGTCTTTTTTTGTACTTATTTAAAGATTGGTATGTAAAAACTATTTTTGTTCAACCGGTTTCGATTTTAATTAAATCATCTTCAGGAACATTCATTTTTTATTAAATCTATTTAAATAAAATAGAAAGAATGTAATCTTTCTACTCTTTCTCGTTCTCTAAATAGACGTGTTCCCGAATGTTCCTGAAGATAACTTAATTAAAATCGAAACCGGTTGAACAAAAATAGTTTTTACATACCAATCTTTAAATATGTACAAAAAAAGACAACAAACATTTTATTATAATAAAGATGGAAGAAAGAAACAAACTTAACAAAAGTTTGGAGTTGGACACACTAAGTCCTTAATAAATTTGCTTAAAAAGCATACTTACTTCATCATGATATCTTAATTAGTTCTTGAGATAGAAATCGTTAAAGCTTTATCTCAAATCTGTACGAAACATGCTTAGTTGGATTTAAAAAATCATAACTTATTCAATTATGGCGAATAAGAAATCATCTTTTAGATATTAAATCTGTAATAAAAATGCTTTAAAATTATAGTTGTCTTATTAGGATATCTCAATTTGCTCTTGAGCTAGGATTTTTTAAAATTTCTATTTCATATTTTTAACAGTTAAAGGTGTGAAGTTGGATTTAAAAAATCGTATCAACGGAAACTATGGAAAATAAGAAATAATCTTAAGCACACTAAGTCTTTAATAAATTTGCTTAAAAAGCATACTTACTTCATCATGATATCTTAATTAGTTCTTGAGATAGAAATCGCTAAAGCTTTATCTCAACTCTGTATAAAACATGCTTAGTTGGATTTAAAAAAACATAACTTATTCAATTATGGCGAATAGGAAATCATCTTTTAGATATTAAATCTGTAATAAAAATGCTTTAAAATTATAGTTGTCTTATTAGGATATCTCAATTTGCTCTTGAGCTAGGATTTTTTAAAATTTCTATTTCATATTTTTAACAGTTAAAGGTGTGAAGTTGGATTTAAAAAATCGTATCAACGGAAACTATGGAAAATAAGAAATAATCTTAAGCACACTAAGTCTTTAATAAATTTGCTTAAAAAGCATACTTACTTCATCATGATATCTTAATTAGTTCTTGAGATAGAAATCGCTAAAGCTTTATCTCAACTCTGTATAAAACATGCTTAGTTGGATTTAAAAAAACATAACTTATTCAATTATGGCGAATAGGAAATCATCTTTTAGATATTAAATCTGTAATAAAAGTGCTTTAAAATTATAGTTGTCTTATTAGGATATCTCTATTTGCTCTTTAGCTAGGATTTTTTAAAATTTCTATTTCATATTTTTAACAGTTAAAGGTGTGAAGTTGGATTTAAAAAATCGTAACAACGGAAACTATGGAATATAAGAAATAATCTTAAGCACACTAAGTCTATAATAAATTTGCTTAAAAAGCATACTTACTTCATCATGATATCTTAATTAGTTCTTGAGATAGAAATCGTTAAAGCTTTATCTCAAATCTGTACGAAACATGCTTAGTTGGATTTAAAAAATCATAACTTACTCAATTATGGCGAATAAGAAATCGTCTTCTGGACATTAAATTTGTACTAAAAGTGCTTTGAAATTCTAGTTGCCTCATCGGGATATCTCAATCTGGTCTTGAGATATGATTCTTTAAAATTTCTATTCCATATTATTAAAAATCAAAAGTGTGGAGTTGGATTTAAAAAATCATAACCACGGAAATTATGGAAAATAAGAAAATGTCTTAGGCACACTAAGTCCTTAATAAATTTGCTTTAAAAGTATTCTTACTTCATCATGATATCTCAATTAGTTCTTGAGATAGGAATCGTTAAAGCTTTATCTCAAATCTCTTCAAAACCTGATTAGTTGGATTTAAAAAATCATAACTTATTCAATTATGGCGAATAAGATATCATCTTTTGAATATTAATTCTGTACTAAAAGTGGTTTAAAATTTTAGTTGTCTCATCAGGATATCTCAATTTTTTCTTGAGACATGATTCTATAAAATTTGTATTTCATATTATTAACAATCAAAAGTGTGAAGTTGACTTCAAAAAATCATAGAAACGGAAATTATGGAAAATAAGAAATTATCTTAAGCACACTAGGTCCCTAATAAATTTGCTTAAAAAGCATACTTACTTCATCATGATATCTCAATTAATTCTTGAGATAGGAGTCGTTAAAACTTTATCACACATCTGTACGAAACGTGCTTAGTTGGATTTGAAAAATCATAACTTATAGAATTATGTTGAATAAGAAATCATCTTTTGGACAGTAAATCTGTACTAAAAATATTTTAAAATTTTGGTTGTCTCATCAGGATATCTCAATTTGTTCTTGAGATATGATTCTTTAAAGTTTGCGTTTCATATCTTTAACAATCAAAAGTGTGGAGTTGGATTTAAAAAATCGTAACAACTGAAATTGTGGATAATAAGAAATTATCTTAGGCACACTAAGTCCTTAATAAATTTGCTTAAAAAGCATTCTTACTTTATCATGATATCTCAATTAATTCTTGAGATAGAAGTCGTTAAATCTTTATCTCACATCTGTACGAAACGTGCTTAGTTGGATTTAAAAAATCATAACTTATACAATTATGTTGAATAAGAAATCATCTTTTGGACATTAAATCTGTACTAAAAATATTTTAAAATTCTGGTTGTCTCATCAGGATATCTCAATTTATTCTTGAGATATGATTCTTTAAAGTTTGCGTTTCATATCTTTAACAATCAAAAGAGTGGAGTTGGATTTAAAAAATCATAACAACTGAAATTGTGGATAATAAGAAATTATCTTAGGCACACTAAGTCCTTAATAAATTTGCTTAAAAAGCATTCTTACTTTATCATGATATCTCAATTAATTCTTGAGATAGAAGTCGTTAAAGCTTTATCTCACATCTGTACGAAACGTGCTTAGTTGGATTTGAAAAATCATAACTTATACAATTATGTTGAATAAGAAATCATCTTTTGGAGATTAAACCTGTACTAAAAGTATTTTAAAATTCTGGTTTTCTCATCAGGATATCTCAATTTGTTCTTGAGATATGATTCTTTAAAGTTTGCGTTTCATATCTTTAACAATCAAAAGTGTGGAGTTGGATTTAAAAAATCGTAACAACTGAAATTGTGGATAATAAGAAATTATCTTAGGCATACTAAGTTCTTAATAAATTTGCTTAAAAAGCTTTCTTACTTCATCATGATATCTCAATTAGTTCTTGAGATAGGAATCGTTAAAGCTTTATCTCAAATTTGCACAAAACGTGCTTAGTTGGATTTAAAAAATCATAACTTATTCAATTAAGGGGAATAAGAAATCATCTTTTGAGCATTAAATCTGTATCAAAAATGCTTTAAAATTTTAGTTGTCTCATCGGAATATCTCAATTTGTTCTTGAGATAGGATTTTTTAAAATTTCTATTTCATATTATTAACAATCAAAAGTGTGGAGTTGGATTCAAAAAATCATAACAACGGAAATTATGGATAATAAGAAATTACCTTAGGCACACTAAGTCCTTAATAAATTTGCTTTCAAAGTATTCTTACTTCATCATGATATCTCAATTAGTTCTTGAGATATGAATCGTTAAAGCTTTATCTCAAATTTGTACAAAACGTGCTTAGTTGGATTTGAAAAATCATAACTTATTCAATTATGGCGAATAAGAAATCATCTTTTGAATATTAAATCTGTACTAAAAGTGCTTTAAAATTGTAGTTATTTCATCACGATATCTCAAGTTGTTCTTGAGAGATGATTCTTTAAACTTTGTATTTCATATTTTTATCAATCAAAAGTGTGGGGTTGGATTTAAAAAATCATAACAACTGAAATTGTGGATAATAAGAAATTATCTTAGGCACACTAAGTCCTTAATAAATTTGCTTAAAAAGCATTCTTAAACTTTTTAAAAATTTAAAAAGTCATTTTTGAGAATAAGAAATTATTTTCAGCACACTAAATCCTCATTAAATTTGCTTAAATAATCTTATTAGTTCATCATGATATCTCCATCCGTTCTTGAGATACGATTTTATTCATCTTGCTTCTTAATTCCTTTTCTATGCATTTATAGCAATTTCAAAGTAAATTTAATCGCTGATGACTCAAACGCAGGAAAGAATAGAAATAATAAAAATTCCGTCGTTATCGGTGATTTATGGATTGTAAAAATGCAAAAATCATAAATTGAAAACTAAACTGGGTATTGTATTTCAACTTGTGCGTCATTTTCTTGCTCTGTAATTATCGATGAAGGGATATTTTAATTTTTTTGAAATACTAAGACACTCCTGCATTAGATCATTGTTAAAGGTTAGAGACCCATGGTTCAAAAGCCGTTAAAGTGTGTTAGATTGCATAATAAAAGTCGAAAACACACATTAAGAAGAAAGACTTTTAACTCCTACACGTTCAAATTAAAGTCGAGTGGATTTGATTGCAAAATTATCGATTTGCAAATTTATTTGAGTTGATTTAGAACTAGTTCGATTTATAATCGTGGTAATCCTTAAAAATTATGGAATGAATTAAATGAAAAATCGGTTTATTTCTGGTGCGGAGCCCGAGGTTATTGAACATTCTGTATGGGGCCACGCCTTCAGGACTCTTTTTGAATTATGCAATGCTTGACAGGTTAGGCTCGAGAGGTTGACCGAGATTCATTCACCTCGATCTCGAACCTCGTGAGTTCGCTAAATTTATCCAAGAAAGAGATTTAATTGAAAGATGGCTTCATTAAAAAAAATTAAACCGCTAATAAGTTGAATAAAATATCTTTCAACATATCCTCTACGATCGAATCAAATTAAATTTGCTTCAGGCCAAATCGTACCATTCTAACAAATTGCGTAATAATTGGCAATTTGCCACTTTTAACTTTTTATCTAGTTAACAATAAAAAAGGAAACCACTTTTGACAGAACTTTTGAAATATAAAGCGATATCGACAACGCGTTCTTTTCCTTTTATGGGGTGCAGATAATTCCTTGTATTGTATTTTATGGTCCCTTTATGGTATAATTACCTCGGCATGATTAATAGTTTAAATCGTGACCGATTGGAAATCGTAAATAATGGGAAAAAAAATTCTCGTTCCGTGACTCTTTTAAAACGAGCCGACTTTCAACCCACAGGAAATCATCAATTGCCTTCGGAGATTATCTCGTTTTAAAAATCTAAATTGGAGGATTCGCGCCTTATCATCTTCATCTCTAACAAATATTTCCACGAAAACTCATTTATTTCAAGTACATTATCTTAACATTATTTGAGATGAGCAATTATCATCATTTTGAAAGAATTAGAAATTGACCAAATCGACTTGTATAAAGTTTTGCTTTATGTTACAAAACTTTTGAGTAAATGAAGATATTTTGGTAATTAATAACTCAAAATAATCCCCAATCAATATCAATTTAAATGAAATTTCTAGAATTTTTCAAATCTGCTTCTTAGTCCAAGTTCAATTTGCTACAATTAAAAACCACCATTTCTTGGACGAATAAAGATACTTTCGTGATTGATATCTTAAGATAAAGCTTGATTAAGAAGAATTTCACTACAAACTCAGACTTTATTACAACGTCGAGAATTTTTAGAATATGAGTGCTTGGATGAACTCGAAATTGACAAAATCGACTTGAATACTATATGTTATATAACTTTTGAGTAAATAAAGATATTTTCCTGATTGATATCTTAAAAGAATCCCCAATCAATATCAATTTAAAGCCGGTATTGCGCGCATTAATCAAATTTATAGAATTTTTCAAATCTGCTTCTTAGTCCAAGTTCTATTTGTTACAACTGAAAACTATCATTTCTTTGACATCTCTTGGGCGAATAAAGATAATTTCATGATTGATATCTTAAAAGAAAGCTTGATTAAGAAGAATTTCACTCCAAACTTATAGACTTTATTACAGCGTCGAGAATTTTTGGAATATGGGTGCTTGGATGAGCTTGAAATTGATAAAATCGACTTGAATACTTTATATTTCATAACTTTTGACTAAATAAAGATACTTTAGTGATTAATATATCAAAAGAATCCCCTAGCAATATCAATTTAAATTCGATATTGCGCGCATTAATCAAATTACTAGAATTTCTCAAATCTGCTTCTTAGTCCAAGTTCCATTTGTTACAATCAAAACTACTATTTCTTTGATATCTCTTCACCGAATAAAGATATTTTCATGATTGATATCTTAAAAGAAAGCTTGATTAAGAAGAATTTCACTCCAAACTGATAGACTTTATTACAACGTCGAGAATTTTTGGAATATGGGTGCTTGGATGAGTTTGAAATTGACAAGATCGACTTGAATATTTTATATTCTATAACTTTTGATTAAATAAAGATATTTTAGTGATTAATGTATCAAAAGAATTCCCTATCAATATCAATTTAAATTCGACATTGTGCGCATTAATCAAATTACTAGAATTTCTCAAATCTGCTTCTTAGTCCAAGTTCCATTTGTTACAATCAAAAACTACTATTTCTTTGATATCTCTTCACCGAATAAAGATATTTTCATGATTGATATCTTAAAAGAAAGCTTGATTAAGAAGAATTTCACTCCAAACTGATAGACTTTATTACAACGTCGAGAATTTTTGGAATATGGGTGCTTGGATGAGCTTGAAATTGACAAAATCGACTTGAATACTATATGTTATATAACTTTTGAGTAAATAAAAATATTTTCCTGGTTTATATCTTAAAAGAGTCCCCAATCAATATCAATTTAAAGCCGGTATTGCGTGCAGTAATCAAATTTATAGAATTTTTAAAATCTGCTTCTTAGTCCAAGTTCTATTTGTTACAACTGAAAACTACCATTTCTTTGACATCTCTTGGGCGAATAAAGATATTTTCATGATTGATATCTTAAAAGAAAGCTTGATTAAGAAGAATTTCACTCGAAACTGATAGACTTTATTACAACGTAGAGAATTTTTGGAATATGGGTGCTTGGATGAGTTTGAAATTGACAAAATCGACTTGAATGTTTTATATTCTATAACTTTTGATTAAATAAAGATATTTTAGTGATTTATGTATCAAAAGAATTCCCTATCAATATCAATTAAAATTCGATATTGCGCGCATTAATCAAATTACTAGAACTTCTCAAATCTGCTTCTTAGTCCAAGTTCCATTTGTTACAATCAAAACTACTATTTCTTTGATATCTCTTCACCGAATAAAGATATTTTCATGATTGATATCTTAAAAGAAAGCTTGATTAAGAAGAATTTCACTCCAAACTGATAGACTTTCTTACAACGTCGAGAATTTTTGGAATATGGGTGCTTGGAAGAGCTTGAAATTGACAAAATCGACTTGAATACTATATGTTATATAACTTTTGAGTAAATAAAAATATTTTCCTGGTTGATATCTTAAAAGAATCCCCAATCAATATCAATTTAAAGCCGGTATTGCGCGCATTAATCAAATTTATAAAATTTTTCAAATCTGCTTCTTAGTCCAAGTTCCATTTGTTACAATCAAAACTACTATTTCTTTGATATCTCTTCACCGAATAAAGATATTTTCATGATTGATATCTTAAAAGAAAGCTTGATTAAGAAGAATTTCACTCCAAACTGACAGACTTTATTACAACGTAGAGAATTTTTGGAATATGGGTGCTTGAATGAGCTTGAAGTTGATAAAATCGACTTGAATACTTTATATTCCATAACTTTTGACTAAATAAAGATACTTTAGTGATTAATATATCAAAAGAATCCCCTATCAATATCAATTTAAATTCGATATTGCGCGCATTAATCAAATTTCTATAATTTCTCAAATCTGCTTCTTAGTCCAAGTTCCATTTGTTACAATCAAAAACTACCATTTCCTTGATATCTCTTCAACGAATAAAGATATTTTCATGATTGATCTCTTAAAACAAAGCTTAATTAAGAAGAATTTCACTTCAAACTGATAGACTTTATTACAACGTAGAGAAATGTTATAATATGGGTGCTTGGATGAGCTTGAAATTGACAAAATCGATTTGAATACTCTATATTCCATAACTTTTGACTAAATAAAGATACTTTATTGATTAATGTATCAAAAGAATCCCCTATCAATATCAATTTAAATTCGATATTGCGCGCATTAATCAAATTTCTAGAATTTCTCAAATCTGCTTCTTAGTCCAAGTTCCATTTGTTGCAATCAAAAACTACCATTTCTTTGATATCTCTTGGGTGAATAAAGATATTTTCGTGATTGATATCTTAAAATAAAGCTTGATTAAGAAGAATATTACTCCATGCTTGCAGCCTTCATCATAACGTCTCGAATTTTAGGAATGAGGGTGTTTGGGTGAACTTGAAATTGACAAAATTGACTTGAATACTTTACACTCTATAACTTTTGAGTAAATTAAGATATTTTAGTGATTAATATCTCAAAAGAATTCTCAATTCGTATCAATTTACAGTCGATATTGCACGTATTAATCACATTTCTAGAGTTTCTCAAATTAGCTTCTTAGTACAGGTTTCATTTGTTACAATCAAAAGCTAATTATATCTTTGATATCTTTTGAGCGAATAAAGATATTTTCAATTAATATCTTAAAGTAAAAATGGGTTGGGTTGGGTTAGCTCAGATTGGGATGGGTTAACATTTTCTTGCAAAAAGTAATCCAGTTCTTTTGTTTGTGGTTTACCGAGCCAAGGGTCTAGGTGTTGAACAAAGAGAGTCTGGAGCTGAGCTAAATTCAGGAAATTTAATTGGGGACAGAAAGAGAGGCAGGGACATGATGCAGTAGTAAGAATGGGATTGGCAGGAGTCTCCCTGGATTAGGGAATTATGGGTCAAATAGTTTTTGAGAAAAAAAATCGCAAAATAGACAATGTAGACTCTCAAGAATCGGGTACTTTTCTCAATTATCTCACGATAAAAGAAAAACCACAGACGCAAAATTTTCAAATAATATATGTTACACAGAAATGTTCACTGATTACAATAAACATTAACGCAATTTCTTTCATCGAGAGATTTTGAAGATATCGATCTCTAAATTGAGGGGCCTTGATATCTGGCACGGATAATAGTTGCCTAGATGTACAAGTATCTCAAAGTTAAGGTATATTTTTAAATAAGAACCTGCATTTTTTATTACATTTATGGATTATACCTTAAAGTCTGAGTATTTTTCATAAAACACGCCTTGTATTAATATTCAGCTGTCTTCAAAACAATGGCTTGTGTGTATCTGTGTCCGAATTGATTCCATACTTTATGTAAACACTATACAATAGAGATATAAATAAATAATATAAACCGTTAATGGCTGTGTGTACAATTTGTACTGAAGAATCAAATGTCAAATTATCAATGATTATAACTGAAAAACTAATCAAACATTTAATCAATTATTCGGTCATGAAAAACAAATGGCTTGGAGGGTTGGCTTAGTACTTTCACCCTGATTTGAAATTTATCACCCCATGAACTCAAAATATTCCATACTATTAACAAAATATTTTTATTTACCCAAAAGTTACGGAATATAAATGCTTCGGGTCGATTTCGTCAATTTCGATTTCAACCAAGCACCCATATTTCAAAAATCCTAGACGTTGTAATGAATTCTATTAGCTTGAGATGAAATTATTTTTAATCAAGCTTTATTTTAAGATATCTATCATAAAAATATCATTATTCGCTCAAAAGATATCAAAGAGAAAATTGTAACAAATTGATCCTGTACTAAGAAGCAGATGTGAGAAATTCTAAAAATTTTATTAATGCGCGCAACATGGGATTTAAATTGATATGAATTCGGGATTATTTTGAGATAGAAATCATCAAAATATCGTTATTTACCCAAAAGTTATGACATATGAATGAGTCGAGTCGATTTTGGTAACTTTAAGTTCGCCCAAACACCCATATTTCAAAAATCCTAAACGTTGTAATGAATTCTATTAGCATGGAATGAAATTATTTTTAATCAAGCTTTATTCTAAGATATCTATCATAAAAATATCATAATTCACTCAAAAGATATCAAAGCAAAAATTGTAACAAATTGATTCTATGGTAGGAAGCAGATTTGAAAAATTCTAAATTTTTTTTTAATAAGCTCAGTATCGGCTTTAAATTGTTATGAATTGGGGATTCTTTTGAGATATTAATCACTAAAATATCTTCATTTACCCAAAAGTTATGATATGTAAATGAGTCAAGTCAATTTTGTCAATTTCAAGTTCACACAAACACTCATATTTCAAAAATCCTAAACATTGTAATGAATTTTATTAACTTGGGATGAAATTATGTTTAATCAAGCTTTATTTTAAGATATCCATCATAAAAATATCATTATTCGCTCAAAAGGTATCAAAGAGAAAATCGTAAAAATTGATTCTATACTAAGAAGCAGATTAGAGAAATTCTAAAAATTTTATAAATGAGTGCAGTATCGGCTTTAAATTAGTATGAATTGGGGATTCGTTTAAGATATTATTCACTAAAATATCTTTATTTACTCAAAAGTTATGATATATAAATGAGTCAAGTCGATTTTGGCAATTCTAAGTTCACCCAAACACACATATTTCAAAAATCCTAAACATTGTAATGAATTCTATTAAGTTGGGAAGAAATTATTTTTAATCAAGCTTTATTTTAATATATCTTTCATAAAAATATCTTTATTTGCTCAAAAGATATCAAAGCGAAAATTGAAACAAATTGATTCTGTACTAAGAAGCAGATTTGAGAAATTCTAAAAATGTTATTGATGCAAACAATATCAGCTTTAAATTGATATGAATTGGGAATTCTTTTGAGATATGAGTAATCAAAATATCTTTATTTACTCAAAAGTTATGATATATAAATTCGTCGGTGAAAAAGTCGATTTTGGTAATTCTAAGTTGACACAAACACCCATATTTCAAAAATCCTAAACATCGTAATGAATTCTATTGGCTTGGAATGAAATTATTTTTAATCAAGCTTTATTTTAAGATATCTATCATAAAAATATCATAATTCGTTCAAAAGATATCAAAGAGAGATTGTAACAAATTAATCCTATACTAAGAAGCAGATTTGAGAAATTCTAAAAATTTTAATAATACGTACAATCTCGGCATTAAATTGATACAAATTAGGGATTCTTTTGAGATATTAATCATCAAGATATCTTTATTTACTAAAAAGTTGTGATATATAAATTATTCAAGTGGATTTTGTCAATTTCAAGTTCATCCTGAGGGCCATATTTCAAAAATCCTAAACATTGTAATGAATTTTATTAACTTGGGATGAAATTATTTTTAATCAAGCTTTATTTTAGGATATTCATCATAAATATATCATTATTCGCTCAAAAGATGTTAAAGAGAAAATCTTAACAAATTGATTCTGTGTTAGGAAGCAGATTTGAAAAATTCTAAAAATTTTATTAATGCGTGCAATATCGGCTTTAAATTGACATGAATTGGGGATTCTTTTGAGGTATTCATCACCAAAATATCTTTATTTACCCAAAAGTTATGATATATAAATGGGTCAAGTCGATTTTGGCAATTTTACGTTCACCCAAACACCCATATTTCAAAAAATCCTAGAAGTCGTAATGAATACTATTAGCTTAGGATGAAATTATTTTTAACCAAGCATTATTTTAAGATACATATCATAAAAATATCATTATTCGCTCTAAAGATATCAACGAGAAAATGGTAACAAATTGATCCTGTACTAAGAAGCAAATTTGAGATATTCTAAAATTTTTATTGATGTACGCAATATCAACTTTAAATTGATATAAATTGGGGATTCTTTTGAGATATTAATCACCAAAATACCTTTATTTATCCAAAAGATATGATATATAAATGAATCAAGTCGATTTTGTCAATTTCAAGTTCATCTAAACAGCCATATTTAAAAAATCTTGGACGTCGTAATGAATTCTATTAGGTTGGGATGAAATTATTTTTAATCAAGCTTTATTTTAAGATATCAATCATAAAAATATCATTATTCGCTCAATAGATATCAACGAGAAAATTGAAACAAATTGATCCTGTACTATGAAGCAAATTTGAGAAATTCTAAAAATTAGATAAATGTGCGCAATTCTATTTTTAATTAATATGAATTAGGGGTAATTTTGAGATATTAATCACCAAAATATCTTTATTTACCTAAAAGTTATGATATATAAATTAGTCATAAATTTTTAATATTTCATATTATATATTATATTTATAAAAATATCATAGTTAGACATTAAATTATGGATGATTTTTTTCAGTATTATTATCAATAATTTTTATACACAACATCGCTTTTGGATTTTGAGTTATTTTCTCATTTCAACAAAAATCCCCGAGTTTAATGTCATGGTTATTTTTTTGCATTAAACAAGAATAATATCATAGCTAGACATGAAATGTTTATTGATTATCCTTTTTAGAATCATTATCAACAATTTTTATTCAAAACCCATCTTTACAGTTTGAGTTATGCTCATTTTAATAAACGATTCATCAATTTTTGTTATATTTACGATTTTATCAAGTATATCGTAATTTTCAGTCAACCCATCCTCGACACACTTAGATATTTCACTTTAACTAAGAAAATTGAACTAAAAAATCAAGATAGCCGAAACAAAACACTAATAAATTGCGCCATCTATCTGACTTTAATCTAAATTTGAATTTTTTAACTGATATGGGATATGATACATCAAATTGGGTTTAAATTTCCTCATTAACTCAAAAATTTTATCAAATTTTATAAATTGATTTATTATTTATTAAATAATGATATTAATGATTTTTAAAGGAACGAGACATCTTGTCATTAAAAATTTGTCATCAATTTTGCGATGACAAATGATAATTTTAAACTAAACCATCAAAATAAAACCATCTGCAATAATTTTATTGCTTCTAATGCTTCCAAAAATAAGTATCTCAAGGAAAACTAAAAATAACATTGAGACGATAATCTCGAATCCTCTTAACGATGGGGGTGCGTTTTTAGAGAAAACTTGGAAACTTTTCCTTAAAGATTATAAAAGCGATCTTGAAGCACCTTGGGGTGGGATAAAAATTCAAAAATTTGGAAGAAAACATCATAAACAACCAAATTCGGATATTGCGAAAATTTGGACGCCTTGGAGTAAATGGAGTCCTTGTAGTGTTAGTTGTGGGGTTGGTGCGATAATAAGATGGAGGTATTGCAAATCTGGGGGTTGTGCCAAAGGGGAGAAGGAGTCTCAAGCGAAACCTTGCATGATGGAACCTTGTACTTGATTATTTTTTACTTTATACTTATTAATTTAAAATTAATTCAATATCCTTTCACCTCAATAACTACTGTGTTGCTTCTTCACGGTTGGCTGCTTCGCGAATCGTGCATGCTCGCGGTCTCTGTCAATGTCGAGAAGAAAGCAGCACGTTCACCTTTTATTAATAATTAACCCAAATCTAACACAACAAAAGTACAAAAGAAGAAAGTTCAATTTTTACCTGCACAACACTTCCAATGGTTAAACCAAACGCCATCGATATCTCGATAATCGACGGTGGTCCATTTATGCTCAAGATCGCCCCACATCCGATCAAAACGAGAAGAAACGTGCCGACGAACTCAGCAAAGAGCATCTTCCATATTTTGACTCCATGGGTTATTTCGGATAATCCCAAAATTCCTTCGGGTCCTGAAACAAAAAAGAATTAAATAAAATAAAAATAAAACATAACAAATAAATCCCAATTGAATTTATCAAAAAAAATCACTTTAAATATGGGATTTGTGATAATATTAACCTCGAGACGAACTTAAAAATATTGAAATCTGATTATTGTGAAGTAATCTTATCTTAATCTTAGAGTATTAAAAGTGGTTAAAATAACGTCAACTCAGCGGGTTTGGAAAGATTTCGTTATGTTCTCGGTGTTTATCTGTATTAAATAACTACAGGTGATGATGAAATATTTGATATTGGATTAGTAATAAATCTGAAAATAAAAATTACGGGTTTTATTTTATAATTAATGTTTGAAAAATGTGTATACTTGGGAATTGGAGCATGCTACAAAATAACTTTTAGATCAAAAATTGTAGCAAATTTGATTGTTAATAAATTTGTTCTCTTGCATTTTTGTTGTTAGATGCTTCGATATTGAGAGAAATACGAAAATATGAAGATTTGATGAATTCTTTTGTTCCATATGAGCTTAATGGTAACGTTTGGGAATTGAGGCTTGTTATGAAAAAATGTTTAGATCAAAAATTGTAGAAAATTTGATTCTCAATAATATTGATTTCTTGCATTTTTGTCCTCTAATGCTTAGATATTGAGATAAATGCGAATATTTGAAGATTTAATGAATTTCCTTCTTTATAAGATCGCTATGGTAATATTTGGGAATCAAAGCATGTTATGAAGAAATTTTTGGAACAAAAGTTGTAGCAAATTTTATTTTGAACAATATTGCTCTCTTATACTTTTGTTCTTAGATGCATCGATTTTGAGAGAAATACGAAAATATAAAAATTTTACGAATTTCGTTGCTCAGCAAGATCGCTATGGTAGCATTTTGGAGTTAAAGCGTGTTATGGAGAAATTTTTATAATAAAAGCTGTATAAAATTTTATATTAAACAATATTTTTCTCTTATACTTTTATGCTTGGATGCTTCGATATTGAGAGAAATACGAAAATATGAGACATTGATGAATTTCGTTCTTTATAAAATCGATATGGTAATATTTGGGAATCAAAGCATGTTATGAAAAAATTTTTAGAATAAAAGTTGTAGCAAATTTTATTTTGAACAATATTGCTCTCTTATACTTTTGTTCTTAGATGCATCGATTTTGAGAGAAATACGAAAATATAAAAATTTTACGAATTTCGTTGCTCAGCAAGATCGCTATGGTAGCGTTTTAGAATTGAAGCATGTTATGGAGAAATTTTTATAATAAAAGCTCTATCAAATTTTATTTTGAACAATATTTCTCTCTTATACTTTTATGCTTGGATGCTTCGATATTGAGAGAAATGCGAGAATATGAGAAATTGATGAATTTCGTTCTTTATAAGATCGCTATGGTAATATTTGGGAATCAAAGCATGTTATGAAGAAATTTTTAGAATAGAAGTTGTAGCAAATTTTATTTTGATCAATATTGCTCTCTTATACTTTTGTTCTTAGATGCATCGATTTTGAGAGAAATACGAAAATATAAGAAATTTACGAATTTCGTTGCTCTGCAAGATCGCTATGGTAGCATTTTGGAATTGAAGCATATTACGGAGAAATTTTTATAATAAAAGCTATATCAAATTTTATTTTGAACAATAGCTTTCTCTTATACTTTTATGCTTGGATGCTTCGATATTGAGAGAAATGCGAAAATATGAGAAATTGATGAATTTCGTTCTTTATAAGATCGCTATGGTAATATTTGGGAATCAAAGCATGTTATGAAGAAATTTTTAGAATAAAAGCTGTGTCAAATTTTACTTTGAACAATATTGCTCTTTATACTTTTGTTCTTAGACGCATCGATTTTGAGAGAAATACGAAAATATAAAAATTTTACGAATTTCGTTGCTCAGCAAGAGCGCTATGGTAGCGTTTTAGAATTGAAGCATGTTATGGAGAAATTTTTATAATAAAAGCTCTATCAAATTTTATTTTGAACAATATTTTTCTCTTATACTTTTATGCTTGGATGCTTCGATATTGAGAGAAATGCGAAAATATGAGAAATTGATGAATTTCGTTCTTTATAAGATCGCTATGGTAACATTTGGGAATCAAAGCATGTTATGAAGAAATTTTTGGAATAAAAGCTATGTCAAATTTTACTTTGAACAATATTGCTCTTTATACTTTTGTTCTTAGATGCATCGATTTTGAGAGAAATACGAAAATATAAAAATTTTCGAATTTCGTTGCTCAGCAAGATCGCTATGGTAGCGTTTTAGAATTGAAGCATGTTATGGAGAAATTTTTATAATAAAAGCTCTATCAAATTTTATTTTGAACAATATTGCTCTCTTATACTTTTGTTCTTAGATGCATCGATTTTGAGAGAAATACGAAAATATGAGAAATTGATGAATTTCGTTCTTTATAAGATCGCTATGGTAATATTTGGGAATCAAAGCATGTTATGAAAAAATTTTTAGAATAAAAGTTGTAGCAAATTTTATTTTGAACAATATTGCTCTCTTATACTTTTGTTCTTAGATGCATCGATTTTGGGAGAAATACGAAAATATAAGCATTTTATGAATTTCGTTGCTCTGCAAGATCGCTATGGTAGCATTTTGGAATTGAAGCATGCTATGGAGAAATTTTTATAATAAAAGCTGTATCAAATTTTATTTTGAACAATATTTCTCTCTTATACTTTTGTGCTTGGATGCTTCGATATTGAGAGAAATGCGAAAATATGAGAAATTGATGAATTTCGTTCTTTATAAGATCGCTATGGTAACATTTGAGAATCAAAGCATGTAAGAAGAATCTTTTAGAATAAAAAGTTGTAACAAATTTTATTCTCAACAATATTGCTTTCTTGCTCTTTTGTTCTTAGATTCGTAAAATTCAAGAGAAATACCAAAATATGGAAATTCGATTAATGTTATTGTTGATGTGTCATTATACCACGTTATGGCTTGATAGCTACACCATATAACCAGATATCAAGCATCATCCTCAGCTTTATATCTGAATTTTCATAAAATCACTATCCGTTCCATCACTAATTTACATTTACATCACATATTTCAGATTTAATACCTAGCTCATTTTAACTTGGAGGATTTATGCTTTAACAAGACGTATTCCTTAACGATGTATTAAATTCTCGTTACAAAAACTTTGCATTTGATGATATCCAAGCTGATCAGGTTAATATAGTTATTCTCTTACAATTAGGCTTTCTTTAGATGAGGAAAATGTTGATTCAAAATCAGAAACGGCATCTAAAATACCTCATTTAATCCATGAACTTGGATATGAGTTAATTGATTTAGAGAGTCATAAAGTATTATGGGCATGTTTTGAAGGATCTACAACAATGTAGCGTTCTGAGAGTAATGAAGAATGAAGAAATGGCCTATTACATCGCGTAATCAATGTCTAAGCCCATAAAAATGAAGGGTTTTGTGTACCAGTAAGAATGAATTTCTCATTTTGAGTAAGTTTGCCAAAGGATGTTTAATCACATCAAGCTCTGTTTATTCAGAGAAATTTCTTTGTCTTCTTCATTTTGATCATATTGCTTCCTACGGTGGTGATGTTTACAAACAGAAAATGTAAGAGGATAATTCGGATCGCGGTAAAGTACTTGGGGTAACTACTTTTGTTGCTATAATCAAATGGGAAGAAGATATTGGATATTTAATTGGCACTATTCAGAATGTTGGGCCAAATAATGGGCTCAACATATGGATTATGGGAAGCACTATGCCGATAGATTTGATGTGTAGGATGTGAAATCTTTCAACGAAACAGAACATAGACAACAATGAGGGAACCAGAGAACAGGAACTTAGAGAATAGGAAGATATATGGGCTAAGGATAGCAGACCAAGACAATATTGCACGTGATGACGACGTGAATTAACAAAAAAATGGATTAGCCAGCTCATTGATGGACATGGATGCTTTAAAGTATACCTTCATGCAGATAAGAGTGTTAATACTTTCTTTTTAAGTGCAAGAGATGGGAAAAAGGCAGATGGTTAAACGGATATTAGAAAGTGAGTAGTCGAAAAGTGGTCGGAGGATATGTAAGAAAGATAGGGCCAATAACGGAATCCGAGACAAGACAAGGAGAAGATAAGGGGATGATGAGGGTTTTATCCAACCTCTCCTTATCAAGATACCTAACAAATTAAAACAACTACTAAAAATTATTTGAGAAATTTCATGTAACCAAACCAGTCAAATGATAGAGAAAAGTGGAGTTCTGGCAAAACTTTTTTTTATTACCTTTTAAATCTTTTCCTTATTTTGCTGTTTGCTTATGTCTTATCAAAATTTGTAGCTAAAACTTAAATATATAATTTTTATCAATATATCCATGTTAAAAATAAGCTTGGATAAATTTTATAAAATGAAAACTTAAAAAAATTGGCAAATTATTTAGAAAAATATGTTCCTTTGCAAAATAACGTCTAAAGTTACAAGCTGTAACTACAGGGGCAGATTGGAAGAAAGTTTTTGAAATGAAAATAACTTAGTTTATTCATGAAAGGGTAAAACAGTAAAATTATCATTTGAAGCTATCTAAAAGATAGATAGGCTCCTTAGAACAGCTTTTTAGAGCATGGGAAGATTGATGAGCTAAAGCAACAAAAAACAACAATTTTCACACAATCATCTTGATATTTTTTTTTAATAAAGAGCCATTACATATCCCAACTGAACTTCACTCCACAACTTAACCAACTTTTCAACTTCAGAAAAAGCAATTTATGCAATAGCAAGTTATTATGATTATTATAACGATCTTGGTTGACGATTGATCCATGACCCTTTTAAGCGACATGAGGTTCCCCCATTTCACCATGGTATTTTGAGTATCTGGAATTCGTCACATATATAAACTAAAATCATCAGAGATAGTGACAAGGGCAGGTGGGCCAAGAGAATACTGCCCATGATAACATTGCAAATTGACAGAAAATGGGGTGAAATGAATTATTTCCTCTCCTTCTCGGCTATAATATTTAACAGTTATATCATTTTCATTGCTGTTGCTATTCAACATATACGTTCAAGATATTCGAACTGTCTCAGGAACGTTATCGGTGCAGAGGACACCGCCATAATTAGCCAGAATAACAGTATTACTAATACAATACGTATACAATTGGGTTAATAAATGGGGAATTGTAGTAAATTCGGCTAAAAGACAATTAATGATGTTGGCACTACGAAGATTTCGAGAACTTTCAGCGATATGAACAAATAACTAATCGAGATATCTTGGAGTATATCATATACAACATAACAAAACTAATTATTGCTTAAAGAAAGTTAGATATTGGTGATAAGAAACGCAATTGCTAATGGAAAACAAGAATTTAAGTAGAAGACCAGATGCTATTACTATTACATATTAGATAGGCTAATAGAGAATTAAACATTGCTAACAGAAGTACTACAATTTGAAGAAGATAGTATGGGTAAAAGAATAGGAACTGATAGCAGAAAACTAATACATTATTGGCAGAAAAAAGTATTGCTAATAGATGACAAGATACTGTTAGCAGAAGACCAGATACTACCCTTAGAAGACTAAATACTGCTGATAGAAGACTAGACAAAGAAAATAAAAGTATAGTGTACAAAAAGCTGTTAATTGGAAAAAATAGTATTGGAAGACGAGACACTAACGCATGAAGTATTCCAAGTCATCTGGAAACAGTTTTTCAAGTTTTCTAGAAGCAATGTCAAGGCTTCTAAAAGCAATATTAAGTCCTACAGAGGCAATATCAGATCTTTCAAAAGCAGTATCAAGTCCTACAGAGGCAGTATCAAATATTCTGGAAGCAGGTGAAGTCTTCTGAAGCATTTCAAGCCATCTAAAGCATTTCAAGTTTTCCAGAAGTATTTCAAGTCTTCTGCAAGCAACGTAAGCCTTTTAGAAGCAGTGTCAAGACGTCTGGAAGCAATTTAAGTCATCTGGAAGTGTCTCAAGTCTTCTAGGAGGATTACAAGTCTTCTGGAAACAATATCAAGGTTTTTAAAAGAATAGCAACTAATTAGCAACTAGTTTGTAGCAATGTTTAAAGTTTTCTGCTATAGTAGCTCCTAACATTATTAATGGGATTGCGATTGAAATATGTGAAGTAATCATTTCTATTTCGACGGATTAAAATTAAGATTCGCTGTAATTTTCAATTAAATTTGTGGATCTGGAATTAATAGCAATTTTATTAATTAAAGGAGCCTTCTCTTAACTCATTATTGAGCTCTAGCTTATCAAGATTAAAATTATCAATCTGTATCGTGCCGACAATATTTACAGTCAATATATCAAATATTTTCGTTTCCTTCAATCCATCCCATCAATATTTTCAATATTGGCAATATGTCAAACTTTAAACTCACTCAATCAATAATATTGTTAATACTCAGATATTGATGGTGTGAAGCTTAAAAGAGAGCAATATTAGATTTGCTCTCTTTTAAGAGATCTGCTTTAGAAAACTAAATTTGCTAAAAATTTTTTTTGAAAATATTAATATATAGTCTATTTGTACAATAACGGATATAGGCAATAGAATCATTATAAACAATTTATGGAAAAATCATTGAATCCCTTTTTGTAATTGGTTTCAAATTTTTTTCGTCATTTCTAACCATGTTATGGTGTCATGCGTTTATAATGATATTATCGCTTATATCCGTTGTTTTACTGACACGCTGTATATAGTCAGAAGAATAAATACTAGTAATTGAAGACTATACATCATTGGCGGAAGAGCACGATATTTATTTAATATTGCTAACAAAAGTACAAAACACGAAATTGCTGCTAATTCATTTCTGGTAGGAAAATGTATTGCTAATAGAAGAGAAGACACCGTTGGTAGAAGATCAAGTACTACTGTCAGAAGAATAGCTACTACTAATTGAAGACTATACATCATTAGCAGAAGACTACATACTACCTAATTAAATATAAGAAAATTGAAAATTGTTAATAGAAGTATCCAGCACGAAATACTATTATTTGAAGAAAATAAAGTTAGAAAAGTCTAAATACTGCTAATAGAATAGAATATGCTGTTGGCAGAAGACCAGATATTGCCATCGGAAGATTAGATACTGCTAATGGAAGACTAGATCTAAATTGTAGAAGATTATATACTAATAGGTAATAGAATTACTAGACTAAGTTAAGATTTTGCTAATACAACTCTAAATACAGCTAATAGACAACTAAAAATGAAGAGCACATTGCTGACTGAAAATTCATCAAATATTAACGTTTTCGAATTTTTCTCGATACTGAAGCATCTTAGAGCAAAAGTAGAAGAGAGCAATATTGGTCAGAACAAAATTTGCAACAACTTTCGGTTTAAAAGATTTTTCATAACACGCCCCAATTCCTGATTGTTACCATGAAGAATCAGCAACATAACGTGATTAATCAAATTTTTACATTCTAGCATGTTTCTCCCTATTGACACATCTTAGAGCAAAAGTAGAAGAGAGCAATATTGGTCAGAATAAAATTTGCAACAACTTTTGTTTTCAAAGATTTTTCATAACGCGCCCCAATTCCTGATTCTTACCATGAAGTATCAGCAACATAACGTAATTAATCAAATTTTTACATTCTAGCATGTTTCTCCCTTTTGACGCATCTTAAAGCAAAAGTAGAAGAGAGCAATATTGATACCAATCAAATTTCGTTCAAAAGCTTTTTGTGATATGCTTCTAATCCCGGATGCTACCTATATCTCGACAATATCATGTCCTTATCATTATCGTTCAATCATTTTAATTTGATATCAAATTTTCTATTAAATTTTCACCTTTTCTTGCATAAATATCTAAAGTTATAACCCTCATTTTATTAAAAAAAATTACTTTCGCCAATCTTATTCTCCTCCCAACCACTCCTCCTCCCCCAACAACAATACGTCTCCTTCCTCGGCAATAACCGTATCATCACCATCTTCCCATTCTTATCCAACCCAAATTCATCATAACTCCGCTTCAACCCAGGACAAGGCATTCCAAAATCTTCATCGCACTTAATCGATTTTGACACATACTTCGGCTTAACAATACGACTTTTATAAATCGCCCCATGAGCATAATTAGGAAACCCATGCTGTCTTTTCGACGATAACTCAACGTTATATTGGTTATCATCCCGATGATAACTCACATTATAATTATGAAACTGATTCTGATTAACTTGACACGTTCGATCACAACTTTGCAAATATCCCATTTGATTTTGCTCGATTTGAGCTTGAACGCAAGTCGAACTTTTTTTTTGTGAGTGCAGAGATCTCATTTGATTTTGCTCGATTTGAGCTTGAACGCAAGTCGAACTTTTTTTCTGAGATTGCAAAAATTCCATTCGATTTTGCTCAATTTGAGCTTGAACGCAATTTTGTCTCTGAGACTGCAAAAATTTGATTTGATTTTGGTCGATTTGAGTCGAAGCTTGATTTTTTTGAATCAAATTATTTTGAATCACACTTTTTTGATTTTCTTGAATCAATCCTAAATTATTTTGAGTACAAGGTCTAAAATTGCTTTGAATGGAAGTTGCTGCATTGCTTTGTAGGCAAGCTCCTAAGCTGCTTTGAATGCAACTTTGAAGATTTGTTTGGAAATTTTTTTGCAAATTATTTTGTTGTAAGCTCGTTTGGCATGGTTGGGTGGTTTTGCTATAATGGCAAGTACTTATCTCGGAGATCATCTTAGGGGCGATTTTTTTATTAACAAAAGATTTATCAAAAGCTGAACAATCAATGGGATCAAAAACAATTTCATAATCAAAATCTTTGACCCCTTCATCAATTTTTTTTTCCTCAGCAACTGACTCAATCACTTTAACCTCTTCAAATTTCTCCTCAACTTTCTTTATATTAAACTCATCAACGCAAGGTTTACAAACCCCATGAACGAAAGGACTCGTATTATTGATTTCCAACGAATTTCTTTGGCACATTCTTTGATCTAATCCCTCCAATTTCTTCATCAAAGCACAAGGATTAATCGGATACTTATATTGATTACTAAAATGGGCAGTTTCTGAAGTGATTTGAGTTTGTTGCTCGGTTGAATTTATCACGGTTTGATCTCCAGCATCCCTCAACATTTCCAATTCTGGGTGTTGGGTTAAAATGGGAATTTGACAAATTGGATGTTGAGTGGCGATTTCGCTGATATATTGAGAAGTTGATGGGGAATATTTCGTCTTATTCGTTGCAACGTCATGGCTGGTTATCGCAGCTTTTCTCGAGCAAATTGGAATTTTTATTGGGAGCTTTTGTGCTATCTCAATACGATAAGCTTCGAGCTTTTTTTTCCTATGAGGAGAACGAGATTTCTTCCGATGATCATGATTCTTTGAGGATTCGTTACTTTCAGTTCCGGTTGAATCTATTTCGATTTTTGCTTGGGATTTAGTCTTTTTTGGGCTGTGATGTCTCTTTTTTGATTTTTTCTTTTTGCCTTCGTGGGGGGCGTTCTCCGATGCTGGGATGTCGGTTGAATCGTCTTTCTTTTTTTGGGGGGATTCTTTTTCTAATTTTAATGATTTTTAATTAATTAACAAAATGGAACGTATTTTTGGGATTCTCACCTACTTAATTTGTTCGGGGAGAGCTTTCTTAGCATGGTAATAATTTTATTAAAAATAAAATGATTGTCAAAGTTTATTAAATGTCCAATTTCATATTAACCTCATTTTGAAACAATGTCAAAAAAATTGCGATTTTTCACAAATTTATGCAGTTGATGTAAAAAGATTGGAAGTTGGATGAAATTTTGGTTGAGATAAAAAGATTTGTATTTAAAAATTTAGAAGAATTTTTTCAAAATAGACAAGAGAAAATTGGTAAACAAAAAAATTTAAGGTAAATTTTGCAACAATTTTGCAAAAATTGGATTTTTCACGAATTTATTAAATTAATTTAAAAAGATTGAAATTGTGTGAAATTTTGGTTGAGATAAAAAGATTTGTATCTCAAAATTTAAAGGCAATTTTTTAAAGTGGAGTTGTCTGTTGAAAAGCAAACACTTTAATTGATAATTGGGGAGAATTTTGCAACAATTTTCCGAAAATTGGATTTTTCACGAATTTATTAAATTAATGTAAAAATATTGAAAGTTGTGTGAAATTTTGGTTGAGATAAAAAGATTTGTATCTCAAAATTTAAAAGCAATTTTTCAAAATGGACTTGTGCCTTGAAAAGTAAATACTTTAGTTGATAATTGGGGAGAATTTTGCAACAATTTTCCAAAAATTGGATTTTTCACGAATTTATAAAGTTAATGTAAAAAGATTGATTTTTGGGTGAAATTTTGGTTGAGATATAAAGATTTGTATCTCAAAATTTAAAAGCAATTTTTCAAAATGGACTTGTGCATTGAAAAGTAAATACTTTAGTTGATAATTGGGGAGAATTTTGCAACAATTTTCCAAAAATTGGATTTTTCACGAATTTATAAAGTTAATGTAAAAAGATTGATTTTTGGGTGAAATTTTGGTTGAGATATAAAGATTTGTATCTCAAAATTTAAAAGCAATTTTTCAAAATGGACTTGTGCCTTGAAAAGTAAATACTTTAGTTGATAATTGGGGAGAATTTTGCAACAATTTTCCAAAAATTGGATTTTTCACGAATTTATAAAGTTAATGTAAAAAGATTGATTTTTGGGTGAAATTTTGGTTGAGATATAAAGATTTGTATCTCAAAATTTAAAAGCAATTTTTCAAAATGGACTTGTGCATTGAAAAGTAAATACTTTAGTTGATAATTGGGGAGAATTTTGCAACAATTTTCCAAAAATTGGATTTTTCACGAATTTATAAAGTTAATGTAAAAAGATTGATATTTGGGTGAAATTTTGGTTGAGATATAAAGATTTGTATCTCAAAATTTAAAAGCAATTTTTCAAAATGAACTTATGCCTTGAAAAGTAAATACTTTAGTTGATAATTGGGGAGAATTTTGCAACAATTTTCCAAAGATTGGATTTTTCACGAATTTATAAAGTTAATGTAAAAAGATTGAAATTTGGGTGAAATTTTGGTTGAGATATAAAGATTTGTATCTCAAAATTTAAAAACAATTTTTCAAAATGGACTCGTGTGTTAAAAAGTAAACACTTTAATTGATAATTGATGAAAATTTTGTAACAATCTTCCAAAAATTGGATTTTTTACGAATTTATAAAGTTAATGTAAAGAGATTGAAAGTTGGACGAAATTTAGGTTGAGATTAAAAGATTTGTATCTCAAAATTTAAAAGCAATTTTTCAAAATGCACTGGTGCGTTGAAAAGTAAACACTTTAATTGGTAATTGGTGAGAATTTTGTGCCAATTTTCCAAAAATTGGATTTTTCACGAATTTATTAAGTTAATGTGAAAAGATTGAAAGTTGGATGAAATTTAGGTTGAGATAAAAGATTTCTATCTCAAAATTTAACAGCAGTTGGTCAAAATGGACTTGTACGTTGAAAAGTAAACACTTTAAGTGATAATTGGTGAGAATTTTGCAACAATTTTCAAAAAATTGTATTTTTCACGAATTTATTAAGTTATTTGAAACATTGAAAGTTTGATGAAATTTGGGTTGAGATAAAAAGATTTGTATCTCAAAATTTAAGAGCAATTTTTTTAAATGTACTTGCGCATTGAAAAGTAAACACTTTAGTTGATAATTGATCAAAATTTTATAACAATTTTCCAAAAATTAGATATTTTACGAATTTATAAAGTTAATGTAAAGAGATTGAAAGTTGGATGAAATTTAGGTTGAGATAAAAAGATTTGTATCTCAAAAATTAAAAGCAATTTTTTAAAAAGGACTTATGTGTATAAAAGTAAACACTTTAATTCATCATTGGTGAGAATTTTGCAATAATTTTCCAAAAAATTATTTTTTTATGAATTTATAAAGCTAATGTAAAAAGATTCAAAGTTGAATGAAATTTAGGTTGAGATAAAAGAATTTGTATCTGAAAATTTAACAGTAATTTTTCAAAATGGACTTGCGTGTTGAAAAGTAAATACTTTAATTGAAAACTGGTAAGAATTTGGCAATAATTTTCCAAAAATTGTATTTTTAACGAATTTATTAAGTTATTTGAAAGATTGAAAGTTGGACGATATTTAGGTTGAGATAAAAAGATCTGTATCTTAAAATATAAAAGCAATATTTTAAAATTGGCTTGTGCGTTGAAAAGTAAACGCTTTAATTGATAATTTGTGAAAGTTTTGTGACATTTTTCCAAAAATTGGATTTTTCACGAATTTATAAAGTTAATGTAAAAAGATTGAAAGTTGGATGAATCTTAAATTGAGATAACACAGTTTCTCAATTCTCTCCAGTCACAATTTGAAATAATTTTTCTTCTAAAGGTTTTTTTGTAATATGCTCTATTTTTCAGCTATCATTAAATTTGTTAAAATAACAAAATTTATTCATTTTCATATTTTCGTATTTTACTCGATTTTGGCGCATCTAGAAGTGCAATTTCTAGCACTTTTATTAGAAATAAAATTTGCTATGAATATTATTTGAAAATTTTTTGTAATTTGACTTTATTTTCGAGTGCTACCATATACATCACATTACTATTCGTAAAGAAAACAGTTCCATGATAGCGTTAGAATGTTAATGAGACTTTGAAATAAAGTTTCTCTGAGAATTTTGCTGTAAATGATGTTGGCAAACTATGGAATTCTTCAGTGTCATACACTGAATATACCTCCATATTTTCGAAAAAAAAAATGTTGCAGCACGTCATTATGTTGTCCATCTACAACCATGTAAATAATTGAAGATTCATAAATATTGCAAAAGTAACTAGTAGTAGCAGTCTTTCTCATCCTATCTTTCAATAATTCAATATCAAGTTATTATACTAAATTGTCTGAGAGTTTTAGCAAATTTATCATCTGATGTGTTGCATTTGTAGGTAACAAAATCGTTGATTACATGTATGTTGAGGAGATTATAGAAAATTATCATTGTTCAACAGCTTGTGCTTATGGCTAATCATATGATGCGACCTTAACACCACCTTAACAATTCGATCAGAGATCTCATGCGCAGACGCTATGATGCAAAATCTCTTCTTCGGAGACACCTTTTCAATTCTAATCGAGAAGATTACTATGCTTTGTGCAAACGCAACAACCATTCGTGTAAGAACTTAAAAAACGCCATATATATCTATCGTAAGTCTGTCTTATCCCAATAATTCCTGAAAAACCATCCATTCTATTGTTGCGTTCTAGTTAAGTCTCCTTCTTACCACGGTAGTTTTGATTGTAATTTTCTGGCAAGTTATTTTGCATCACTCTCGATGATTCACTTCTGCTAATATCAATTTCAGATTTTCAGACAGTCTCAAATAGTCTACTAATGTTGGTGCTGATATTGTCAGTATTAAGCAGCTTCATCCTATTTTGGATGTACAGATTCCTCCACCAAATTAGCAATGTATTTCCTCCACTTCTCCCCATATGTAACATGTCCATTGAAACATCGAACTTCGCTTCTATTTGGAAACTAGCTTACGTTACCTAAATTTAAGTGTCATATTTGTCCAAATCATTTTAATAAGTCCTATATCTATTATTTCCGTAATTTCAGCGCTTGGTCTAAATGCAGGTGCAGCGTTATCTTGATGAGCACAAGATTTTCAATCTGGTTTTCGGCCCGGTAATAGCACGATTCATCAAGATTCCTGGTGATATGAGTCTTGGTAGTGATGACCAGCGTTTGACCATATTGGTTTTGCTTCTCTTTAGCAAGGCATTTAATTCTGTTGATCATATAATTATATATCTTGTGTATAAGTTTTCTTAGAGTGGTGCTATTCTGACCATTTTTTTCTTTGACCTCAACTTGTGGTATCATCTAAGCGGATGCTTTTGAATATGTCGACTAAGTTCATCTTCGTTTTTCAATTACAGCATGATCTCATTTCGTTTTATAATCAATACTCTTCTAGATGTGTATCTGATCTATGATGGAACTCAAAAAAAAGAAGCTGTGATATGATCAAACCTCCTATCCAAGTGGAATACGAATCGCACAGATTACAATTGAGAATATTGTTTTAATCTTTAGGACAAAATGTTATGTAACGATTATTTGGAATTTTGCAGAACAGTTTTGTATATCTAAATAGCTGATATTCAGACACTTTAAAGGTATTGTGACCGTAGAAATATTGAGCAAAATATAATTTCAAAAATATCTAATACAGTCTAATATGAGTCCAATTTTTCCATGGACTCGTAGACCACAAGTGGTATAGTAATACAGATTCTGGAGCGGAAGATAGCCTGCAGGCTCGAAGACTTAAACGTGGGTCACGACACGTAGAGAAATTTTAAAAGTACGACCCTACTTTTAAAATTTAAATTTACCTGATAAATCACCATCTAGTAGTGGGTAGTGTAATTATCTCTAATACAACTAACTATAATTAAGTTGGTGGTTGTCTACCCTATATGGTGCTACCTAGCAGGGAAGAGACTATCAAAAATTTTTTCTTGTAATATGATCCGAATTTCAGATACGTGGGATGTCTAATTTCGTCTAGAATCAACTGTACAATTCCCATGTCTTTTTATTTCCACGTAAAACAAAGAGCTTGCTTGTACACTAGCTTAACAATTCGATGAGAGATCTCATGCGCAGACGCTATGGTGTAAAATCTCTTCTTCGGAGACATTTTACTACATAATCTCTCAGTCTCCGAAAACATTTCGATGATTTCGTGGTTACATTTGAATCACATAGTTTTGATGTTATCATGATTAGCAAGACATACTTTTTTATGGTCACATTCCAGAGACAAAGTTCTCCAACCACGACTTAATTTATTCCAAACTTAAGATTGGATGTTGTACGCTATATTTCTACTCGAAACCACAGGAGAATCAACTGTACATTTGCCATGTCTCTTTATTCCACGTAAAACAAAGAGCTTGCTTGCACACTACCTTAACAGTTTGATCAGAAATCTCATGCGCAGACGCTATGGTGTAAAATCTCGTCTTCGGAGACACCTTTTCAATATTAACCGAGAAGGTTACCGTGCTTTTTTACTGCTACTGCAGTAACCATTGGTGTAAGAACTTAAAAAACGCCATATATATCTATCGTAAGTCTGTCTTATCCCAATAATTCCTGAAAAACCATCCATTCTATTGTTGCGTTCTAGTTAAGTCTCCTTCTTACCATGGTAGTTTTGATTGTAATTTTCTGACAAGTTATTTTGTATCACTCTCGATGATTCACTTCTGCTAATATCAATTTCAGATTTTCAGACACTCTCAAATAGTCTCGGTCTACTAATGTTGGTGCTGATATTATCAGTATTAAGCAGCTTCATCCTATTTTGGATGTAAACATTCCTCCACCAAATTAGCAACGTATTTCCTCCACTTCTCCATATATTTAACTTCTTCATTGAAACATTAGTCTTTGTTTTTATTTGAAAACTAGCTTACGTTACCTAAATTTAAGTGTCATACTTGTCCAAATCATTTTAATAAGTCCTATGTCTATTATTGCAGCGGTATCTTGATGAGCATAAGATTTTTAATTTGGTTTCCGGCCCGGTAATAGCACGATTCATCAAGATTCGTGGTGATATGAGTCGTGGTATTGATGACCAGCGTTTGACCTTATTGGTTTTGCTTTTCTTTAGCAAGGCATTTAATTCTGTTGATCATATAATTATATATTTGTTTAATATTTGTTTTTCATATCTTGTTAATCGTTTCTGGACTGTACGTAACTCATCATCTTCTTCATCTGTATTTACAAGCTATTATGGAATGCCTCAGAACCTAAGACACTGGTCTTGGGTCCACTCCTTTTTTCTATCTTCATAAACATTTGTGTGTGTCATCTTCCAAAAATATTTCTACATATTATGTTGTAAAAGTATTTTTTGTAATAAGCTGTGTGTTAAGAAAAAAATTTTGTAACAATTCCGAATCCCGGAACTATCAATATCTTGCAAACAGGATATTTCATTCAACCAAACAAAGTTGACCGATATATCGGAAAAAATAAAAACGATAAACATTTTTTTATGCCAAGTTATTTAGGTTAAGATACAATAAAAACCGGTGTATAGAAATTCATTCTTAAATCGTTAATCGTTATCAAACAACAATTTCTCGCTTTATATTTAAACAAACCGATTTATTACAATTTATTTTCTTTTGCGTTATGCCGACAAAATTTAATCGGAAATAGTACTTCAAATATTCATTTACAACCTCAATCAGTTTAATTAATTAAATTTTTTAAACCAAAACGTTAAAAGCATAAAAAAAATCGTTAAAGCATATTTTTAAACAATTATATATAATAAAATATTTAATCTATAAGCTTATAATTTGGTACAAGACAACCTAAAAGATTAGTTTATAACTTCGGAGAAATCATTTTCTTTTATCTTGTCACATTTAAGAAAGATATTATTAAATTAATTATCTTCAATAATTTATAAAAAATGATGAGATTATCTTAAAGGCTTATAATTTGGCAGAACAAATCTTTAAATCTCCCTTTATAATCTCAACAAGTTTGATTTCTTCAATCTTAATTGGCTTAGCGAAATAATTTTTTTCTTTCACCTTATATTCAACAAAGATATAATTAATTCAGTTATCTTCAATAATTTATATAAAATACCATAATGATCGAAGAGGCTTATAATTTGGTGAAATATAACTTCAAGCTTTCCTTTAAAACCCCAAAAAATTTCCATTATTTGAATCTTAACCGTTTCGAAGAAATCATTTTTTCTTTTACCTCCTCATACTGCAAAGATATAATTAAATCAGTCATTTTCAATAATTTATATAAATTGATGTGATTATTATACAGACTTATAATTTGGCATAATTTATCTTTAAACCTTGCTTTATAACCTCAAAAAGTTTCATTTCTTAAATCTTAACAATCTTGGAGAAATATACATCATTTGAAAGAGAAAATTTTTATTGAAAAGGAGATATTTTTCGTGGTTTTACTAAAACATCAAAAACACATCATCCTTTAACATTTCTTATATGAAATTTATTTCAAATGGAAACAACGAGTTATACATCATTTTCTTTGGTTATCTTTTCTTTATATGTAAGTGGAATTATTACCAGAAATGGTCTTTCAATTAGACGAGAAGGTTTAGGTGTTTGAGATCGACTTACATCTTTCTGTTTATTGCCAGTATTATATTCAATAATTTGATTGCGCACGTTCAAACACGTCTCACTCAAACGGTTATTCAAAACAAGCTAACGTACAAAAAAACTGACTCGTTTGAAACAGTCTGATTCGTCTTAAACATTTTTTATTTTCAAAAATTAAATCCCCACATCACATCAAGACATCATCTTTTAACCATTCTTATGTAGAATTGATTTCAAATTGAAACAACCAGTTATGCATCATTTGAAAGAGAAAGGTTCAACCTTCAATTTGATGTATAAGCCAATTCTTCACTTTCAAAAATAAAACATCTATAAGCTTTCAAATTTTATAATTTTTTTCCTGATTAAACTAAAACGTCAATAACACATCATCCTTTAACATTTGTTAGGTGGAATCGATTTCAAACTGAAACAACGAGCTATACATCATTTCAAAGAAGAAGGATCAACCTTCAATTTGATATACAAGTCGTTTCTTCATTTTCAAAAATAACACATCTACAATTCTTCAAATTTTATCATGTTATTCGTGATCAATATTTTTAATTAATATCAAAAAAGGGCTTCTTGCATTAGATTCCACGTTTAATCCTAAATAAATCTGCGCAATTTCGTTATTTCGATTTTAATAGCAGTTAATGAGAAATAAATTTGTTGCAAAAAAACATCACTTCAAACTCACTGTTTTAGACTATTTTTACGAATGGGTATCTCAAGATCTAAACGAGATATCAAAGAACGGTTTCTTGGATTACATTCCGCATTTAATCCTAAATAAGCCTGCGTAATTTCGTTATTTCGACTTTAATGAGAGTTAATGAGAAATAAATCTGTTGCAACAAAGTATCAATTCAAAATCAATATTTTAGATTATATTTACAAATGAGTATCTCAAGATCTAACCGAGATATCAAAGAACGATTTCTTGGATTAGATTTCGCATTTAATCCTAAATAAGCCTGCCCAATTTCGTTATTTCGACTTTAATAGTAGTTAATGAGAAATAAATTTGTTGTAACAAAGCACCAATTCAAAATCAATATTTTAGACTATCTTTACAAATGAGTATCTCAAGATCTAAACGAGATATCAAAGAAAGGTTTCTTGCATCAGATTCCCCATTTAATCCTGAATAAGTGTGCATAGTTCCGCTATTTCGATATTAATAGCAGTTAATGAGAAATAAATTTGTTGCAACAAAGCATCAATTCAAAATCAATATATTAGACTATCTTTACGAATGAGTATCTCAAGATCTAAACGAGATATCAAAGAATGGTTTATTGGGTTACATTCCGCATTTAATCCTAAATAAGCCTGCCCAATTTCGTTATTTCGACTTTAATGGTTGTTAATGAGAAATAAATCTGTTGCAACAAAGCATCAATTCAAAATCAATATTTTAGATTATATTTACGAATAAGTATCTCAAAATCTAAACGAGATATCAAAGAACGGTTTCTTGCATTAGATTCTCCATTTAATCCTGAATAAGTCTGCATAGTTCCGTTATTTCGTCTTTAATAGCAGTTAATGAGAAATAAATTTGTTGCAACAAAGCATCAATTCAAAATCAACATTTTAGACTATCTTTACGAATGGGTATCTCAAGATCTAAACGAGACATCAAAGAACGGTTGCTTGCATTAGATTCCCCATTTAATCCTGAATAAGTCCGCGCAATTTCGTTATTTCGACTTTAACAGTAGTTAATGAGAAATAAATCTGTTGCAAGAAAGCATCAACTCAAACTTAACATTTTAGACTATCTTTACGAATGAGTATATGAAAATCTAAACAAGATATCAAAGAACGGTTTCTTGCATTAGATTCCTCATTTAATCCTGAATAAGCTTGCGCAATTTCGTTATTTCGCCTTTAATAGCAGCTAATGAGAAATAAATTTGTTGTAATAAAGCATCAATTCAAAATTAATATTTTAGACTATTTCTACGAATGGGTATCTCAAGATCTAAACGAGATATCAAAGAACGGTTTCTTGCATTATATTCCCCATTTAATCCTGAATAAGACTGCGTAGTTCCGTTAATTCGACTTTAATAGCAGTTAATGAGAAATAAATTTGTTGCAACAAAGCATCAATTCAAAATCAATATTTTAGACTACTTCACGTATGAGTATCTCAAGATATAAACGATATATCAAAGAACGGTTTCTTGGATTAGATTCCCCATTTAATCCTGAATAAGTCTGCGTAGTTCCGTTATTTCGACTTTAATAATAGTTAATGAGAAACAAATCTGTTGCAAGAAAGCATCAATTCAAAATCAATGTTTTAGACTACTTTACGAATGAGTATCTCAAAATCTAAACGAGATATCAAAGAACGGTTAGTTGCATTAGATTCCCCATTTAATCCTGAACAAGTCAGCTTAGTTCCGTTATTTCGATATTAATAGCAGTTAATGAGAAATAAATTTGTTGCAACAAAGCATGAATTCAAAATCAATATTTTAGACTATTTTTACGAAGGGATATCTCAAGACCTAAACGAGATATCAAAGAACGGTTTCTTGCATTAGGTTCTGCATTTAATCCTGAATAAGCTCAACCTTCAATTTGATGTATATGCCATTTCTTCATTTTCTAAAATAAGACATCTATGAGCGTCTAAACTAAAACGTCAGAAACATATCATCTTTTAATATTTCCTTTGTGCAACTAATTTTAAATTGAAACAACGAGTTATACATCATTTTAAAGAGGAAGGATCAGTCTTCAATTTTATATACAAATCATTTCTTCACTTTCAAAAATAAGACGTCAACGATTCTTCAAATTTTATCATTTTTTTCGTAATTCTATTAAAACATCAAGAACACATCATCCTATAACATTTCTTAACTGGAATCGATTTTAAATTGAAACAAATAGACAACTTTTTAAAGAAGAATGTTCAACCTTTATCTAATATACAAGCAATTTCTTCATTTTCAAAAATAAGATCCCCGGCATCAAAAATACATCATCTTTTAACGTTTTTTAGGTGGAATCGATTTCAAATCGAAACAACGAGGTATATACCATTTGAAAGAGGAATGTTCAACCTTCAATTTGATTCAATTGAAGGTTGATTCAATTCATTTTCAAAATAAATTTCCACGGTGTTTCAAATTTTATCACTTTCTTCGTAATTCTACCAAACGAAAAGAGAAATCATTTTTTAAACGTTTTATTCAAATTCAATAAGGATGTAATTAAATCGGTTATCTTCAATAATTTATATAACACCCAATAGTCATTCTAGAGATATTTAATTTTACATAAGATATTTGAAGTTATCTTATGTAAATTCCATCACAATCTCAACAACTTTATTTTTTTTTAATCTAAATGAAAATCAGAAAATTAATTAATTAATTATAATAATAACTATAATAATTGATAATACTTTCATGTTAAAGGTAATTAATAAATAATATTATTTTCCTCTTATCTGGGTCATAGAAACCGTTGGATAAGAAGTCTACTACCTATTCCATTCGAGTACTTCAGCAAATATTAAAGGCTTGTAAAGATGTGTATTACAAAAAAAAAGTGTAAAATAACAAGATTAGATATGAATCGCGAAGCTAACAGCCAAGATTAGAATACTAATTTTCGTTTAACATTAACTCTTTATAAATTGATCACGTAAAGTTAATCTAATTTTTTAAGTCGCAATTCATCAATCAAATTGTTAAAACGATTGTTATTGATTATTGCGCAATCAAAAACGAAATAATTTTTATTAAACAATCAAAACGATTTAATAAGCTATTTTATTAATTATTTATTACCTTGCGGTTTTGCGCGTTAAATTTTAAAAATTGATTTCACTTTCAACGATTATTATTTATTTATTTATTTTTTTTTTGGTTTATAAATTGCGAATGTAGAATGGAAAATGATTTAGAAATGCGAATTTAATAATGAATAAGAGAATGTATCGTCTTTTTTAAATTTGATTCTAAATTATTAATATTAATTAAAATAATTTATTATTCGAATGATATTTTTAAAGTTTATGGACGTCGAAAAATTTCCTGTATTATTTAAATCGTTTTGATTTACATAAATCGGCGATTAAAACTGTTTATCAGCCAATTAAATTTTATAAAATATTCCAAAATGATTTCAATATTAAAAAAAAATTAAAGTTAACTCACCCTTCTCTTTATCGTTCATCTTGATGATTCAAATTATTTTCACAAAAACTTTTTTTAATTCACCAAAAATTATTTAATTAATTAATTTTTTTTTATGTTGTATTCTTTATAAACTTTTTTTTTTATTTAATTTTTTTGGGTTTCGACCTGCACCTTTTGGCCAACAAACGACGAATGTCGGTCAGAACGGTCGACGAGTGAATGAATATACGTAGACGGAGAATGCGTCCCGAACACAGTTATACAGTATACAAAACGAGGACCGCGAACGGAGAGCCGACCATGGCCTCTACCATAAGCCTTCCACAGGTTGATAACATCTCTTCCATCTCCGACGATTATATAATTCACCAAAACTAGCCGTTTACATGCAATGCTTGTTTAGTTATGCATCAGATTGTGTACAACGATTTATTTTTATTTTCCGTTATGGATTTGGTGGAAACTGTACGTATAACAATTTAGAGGGGCAGTTTGTATGCAAGAAATAACGTCGATTTAAAAATTTCATGCTTAAGACTGGAATGATGCACCATAATGATGATGGGTTAAAGGAGATCAAATCAGCTTTCTCGAAAAGTTGAACACTTTAGAAATTTTTGCAATCTTAAGAGTATAGGAAAAATTTTTTTTTCCAAAAAACGTTAAATTAAAGTACTTTTATGTCATCGGAAAATATTTCTATATTTGATGATTTAATAAAATTACGAAAATAATGACAAAATTTGAAAGATTGTGGAGGTCTTATTTTTGGAAATTAAGAAATGACTTGTATGCCAAATTAAAGATTGAATTTTTATCTTTAAAATGATGTATAATTCGTTGTTTCTATTTGAATTTGATTTTACTTAAGAAATGTTAAAAGATGATAGGTTTCTGACGTTTGAGTTTATTCATGAAAAAAATTATAAAATTTGATGGATCGTGGATGTGTTATTTTTGAAAATGAAGAAAAGACTTTTATATCAAATTGAAGGTTGGACCTTCTTCTTTTAAACGATGTATAAATCGTTGTTTCAATTTGAAATCAATTTCAGCTAAGAAATGTTAAAAGATGATGTGTTTTTGACGTTTTAGTTTAAACACGAAAAAAATGATAAAATTTGAAAGATCGTGTAGGTTTTATTTTTGAAAATGAAGGAATGGTTTGTATATCATATTGAAGGTTGAACTTTCTTCTTTTAAATGATGTATAACTTGTTGTATCAATTTGAAATCGATTCCACTTAAGAAATTTTATAAGATGATAGGTTTTTGATGTTTTAAGTGGAACCACGAAAAAAATTATGAAATTTGGAAGATCGTGGAGGTCTTATTTTTAAAAATGAAGAAATAGGTTGTATATAAAATTGAAGGATGATCTTTCTTCTTTCATATGATGTATAAGTCGTTGCTTCAATTTCAAATCGAATCTACTTAAGAAATGTTAAAATATGATGTACTTTTGACGTTTTAGTAGAATCACGAAAAAATGATAAAATTTGGAAGATCGTGGAGACCTGATTTTTAGAAATGAAGAAATGGCTTGTATATCAAATTCAAAGGTGATATTTCTTCTTTCACATGATGTATATATATAACTCGTTGTTTCAATTTGAAATCCATTCCACTTAAGAAATGTTAAAGGATGATGCGTTTTTGACGTTTTAGTAGAATCAAGAAAAAAATATGAAATTTGGAAGATCATCTTATTTTTAAAAATAAAGAAATGACTTGTTAAATTGGAAGTTGAACCTTCTTCTTTTAAGTGATGTATACTTTATTATAGGAGACTTATACCTTTTTTTTTGGCCCAGTGGTTGGGAAATAGCGTTATGCACCCCAGCCTACTGTTGGCGCCTTCCGTGGTCTTCTTGGATGTTTCTGTTTCGGCCGGGAGTGTGGGACTATCTCTAGCCCCCAAGACTACCCACTAAAAACCCCGCCACTCTTCCCGGAATCGCCCTTTAGGGCATATCTTCGGGGAAATTAAACTCTGTAAACTTTTCTTACAATCTTCCTTCTTTCTTTCCTCTCATATTTTTCATCTTCTTCGATTCTCCATCTTCATCCTCATTTTGCTTGTCTCATCTCTGTCCTGGGTGCCGGGAATTCTCCCTCGTTCCTCATCCCATTTTCTGCCTGTCTTTTGTGATTCTTCCATTCAAAAGGTCTCTTCTGTCTTCTCGTTCCTTGCATCTGGTGGCATTATGGATGAAATATAAAGGGATTACTTTTTGATATGTTATTAAACTATAACATACCTGGGTGCGGGGATTTCCCCCTCGTTCTTCATCCCATGTTCTGTATGTCTCCCTTTATCTTTTCATTCAGATCCCCTTCTGCTCTTCCCTCCAGTCCACTCCGATGTAGTCGTTGAAATTGCGGTAGAAAAATGAAATATTAACTTTTTGCATTAACTTTTGTTTACATCGTACCTGGATGCGTGGGACATACCCCCTCAGCTCCTCGGCTCCATCTCATTGTCATCTCTTCTCTTCAATCTCCTTGGCCATCATAACCTCAGTAAGATAATTGATTACTTCATTTCCAATCTCATTACTCTCTAAGAGTACTTCAGAGATACTGTTTACGTCTAGTTTCTACATTCGAAGACAGTATGTCTTGGAGTGTCTTCTGCCTCACAACCATACCAACAGGTGTCACTTGTTAACCTTTTTATTTTCTTTAAATAGCTTCCGAAAATTCCATGGTCAAGTATGGCTTGTGTAGCGTAGTATTTAGTCTGCGGTCCTCGTTTCTGTCACTTCTGCACGTCCTTTATAAAAAATCCTGCCCAACCCACCTCTATATCTATCCCACCTCTCTTGCCACCTTCTGTACACCTCCTCTCTATTCCTCTCCTTGTCCTTCCCTCTCGACTCCCAATTTCGCGCTCTCTTCCAAGCCAGTATGTCATATTGGGGGCATCCTGCCAGTACTCCAACAGCGTCCATTGATGCTGTCCTGTATGTTGATGTTATGCATATTGACGCCTTTCTTTCTAGTGATCGCAACATTTTTACATATCTATCGTACTTCAGAGTATGTTCCCATGCCAGAGCAGCGTATAGTATCACCGATTGAACAACAGATGATATAAGCCTTCTCTTCTTTTGGCCTGGTCCCTTGACTTTCGGCATAATCCCTGACATAGCATTAATTATTTTTCTCGCTTTTTCAGATGTTCTTATTATGTGCGAGACTTATACCAAACATGCCTAAATGTAAGTGTACATTTTTTTGAAACTTGAAGGGGGGTAAATAGAAAAAATATAAACAATATTTATACAAAACCGAGCACATTGTTGGAACAAAAACTAATAGGGATTGGCTGTGAAGCTCATAATGTCCACAAGGCAATTAAAACTGTCGATTGCTTACCAATTGATTTATAATGCATTATTGTCAATATTTACTTTTTTAATATTTATAGTGTACGCATTGAAACTGTAAAAGAATTCTATGAGTTGATAGATACAGAATATAAAAGAATGTTGGGTTACAGTAAATCTAAATGGCCTGTACTTGAAGAGTGCTTAAAATGTTTGTGAAATTAGAAAATTATTTTAGATTGCTAATCTAAGAAAATAGTCTTCTAATAGGCATTCATTCCAATAATTACTCTTCTAATAATTAGTCATCTAATGCCCGAATATATTGAAGTTGTTTTTTGGCAATCCCAGCTCCGAATGCTGGTTATATTTTGTGCACGCCAAAGAAGTTGGTTTTCACCAAGGCGCTTTAAATAGCGAAGGACAAAATATATCAGCATTGGATGTGAATGTAACCGTTTAAACCGTTTAAAAGATAACTTGTCTTTAGAAAAAATTCAGTTTTTATCCCACACGTTGCATGAAATTTATTAGCAAAGTTGATCAAAATCAGAGCTTGGCTAATTGCTTGAAAAAAGTAGTCGAGTATAATTGCTATTTCCAAGAAAATAGAAGCATAGAATAATTACAGCTACTACAATTAGCAGTTAAGTATCTAATTACAGTAAAGCTTCGCTAATCCGAATCAATGAAAATCAATTGAATTTAAATGATGGAAGCATGCAGATTATAGAGTCAGATTGTATTAGATAATAACATTATCTGCTGTTTATCTTGCAATACATGATACACTAAAATTTTACTAACTTCCTCACTTTTAATTTGGTTATCCCAACATCTTCATGGAGAAATTCCCTTATTTGCTGTAGCATGATGCATAAATTATTGAATGGACAGTTCTTCTTCCATCAGGTTCTTCTTCCTCAACTGATTTTTGAAATACACATCTCTACCATTTTGCTAATAAATTAGAAGGATTTACAATCCTTAGAAAGTATAGACTCAGCATTTTTGATAGAAATGCTCTTCAGTGTTTTGGAGTTAATCGTCTTTCTCTGCAGTTAGAACGAATAGTCCTTTCCGATTAGCGAATCTGTTACCAATTCGGATTACAAGGGACAAAATGCAAATTTTACGTTTTTCAATTTTGTTCAGATTATCATGGAATCCGGATTTGGAGTTGTACGAATTAACAACGCTTTAGTGTACTTCTTTAACTACATAATAAGATACAGTTATAATGCCTAAAAGGGATTGGCTTGCACTCTCCAAAAAAAGTCTGATAAAACAAGCAAAGTTTAACAAGCAGTGTCTAATCTTTAATTCACAGTTTTTTAACGCTTTTAGTAGATATGATGATGTTGTATTTTGCAACAGTATTTGATATTTTGGAAGGAAAATTAAATTTTATTAACAGTCCTTCGCTTTTTACCATAAAAATGTTATCTGCCAGCAGTATTTAACCTTTAATTAACAGTTTATGGACTTCTTACGTAAAGATTATGCATTTTGTTCAATAGTATTTAATATTTTCAAAGCATAGTCAACTGGTTTATCAACAATATCCAGTTTTTACAAACAGTTTTACAAGTAGTATCAAGTCCTTTGGAAGCATTTCAAGTCTTCCAAGAGCAATATCAAATTTTCTGGAAGTAGTATTAAGCCTTCTAAAAGCAATATCAAGACTTCTGGAAGTAGTATCAAGTTTTCTAAAAGCATTTCAAGTCTTTTGGAAGCAATAACAAGCCATCTAGTAGTTCAAATCTTTTGAAAGCAGTATCAAGTTTTCTAAAAGCATCTCAAGTCTTCTGGAAACTTTTCAAGTCTCCTTGAAGCTGTATTAAGTTTTCTATAAGCAATGTTAAGTCCTCTGGAAGTAATGTCAAGCTTTCTAAAAACATTCTAAGTCTTCTAAAAGTATTTCAAGTCGTCTGAGATCATTTCAAATGTTCTGAAAGCAATATCAAGACTTCTAGGAGCAATAACAAGTCTTCTGGAAGCTTTGCAAGTCTTTAGGAAACTGTATCAAATTTTGTGGAAGCTGTATCAAGTCTAACTTAAAACCAAATTTTAATAATTTTAGACTGCACCTGATTATCGACAAAAGTACCTAGATTTGTCCGGTTTTCAGTCGTAATAAAAACGGTCACGTTATGTATACTTCATTGTTTCAACTTGAAAAAATAATAAAATTTGATGGATCGTGGATGTGTTATTTTTGAAAATGAAGCAATGACTTTTTTATCAAATTGAAGGTTGAACTTTCTTCTTTTAAATGCTGTATGACTCGTTGTTTCAATTTGAAATTGATGGCACCAAAGGAATGTTAAAAGATGATGTGTTTTTGGCGTTTTAGTAGAATTACGAAAAAAATTATAAAATTTGGAAGGTCGTGGAGGTCTTATTTTAAAAAATGAAGAAATGTTTGAACTTGTATATCAAATTGAAGGTTGAACATTCTTCTTTTAAGTGATGTAGATTTCATTGTTTCAGCTTGAAACCTATTCCACTTAAGAAATGTTAAAGAATGTATTTTTGACATTTTAATAGAATCACAAAAATAATGATAAAATTTGAAAGATCGTGGAGGTTTTATTTTTGAGAATGAAGAAATGACTTATATATCAAATTGAAGACAAAACTTTCCCCTTTCAAATGCTGTATAACTCGTTGTTTCAATTTCAAATCAGTTCCATCTAAGAAATGTTAAAGGATGATGTAGTTTTGGCGGTTTAATTTAATCACGAAAAAAATGGTAAAATTTGATGGATCGTGTATGTGTTGTTTTTGAAAATGAAGAAATGACTTTTTCATCAAATTGAAGGTTAAACTTTCTTCTTATAAATGATATATGACTCGTTGTTTCAATTTGAAATCGAATCCACTTAAGAAATGTTAAAGTATGATGTGTTTTTGACGTTTTAGTTTAATCATGACAGAAATGATAAAATTTGAAAGGTCGTGAAGGTCTTAAAGTTGAGAATGAAGAAATGTCTTGTATATCAAATTGTAGGTTAAACATTCTTCTTTCAAATGCTGTATAACTTATTATTTCAATTTGAAATTGATGTCACCAAAGGAATGTTAAAAGATGATGTGTTTTTAACGTTTTAGTAGAAGCACGAAAAAAATTATGAAACTTGGAAGATTGTGGAGGTCTTATTTTTAAAAATTAAGAAATAGGTTGTATACCAAATTGAAGGGTGATCTTTCTTCAAAAAATAATATATTTAACCTACAATTTAACCCTATTTAATCGAAAATATCATGTTTCGATTTTTAGCTATTTATGAATCTTAGTTTAGTGATAATAAATAATATGCAAATATTATTAATGTTATCTATTTTATTGATGATTTAAACAATTTTTTGCTTGAATAGATTCTTTCCATTATTTTTAATTTTTGAGATATAACCCTCTATTTAACCGAAAATGTCATATTACGATTCTTAACGATTTATCAATCTTTGTCCGATAATAATAAATACTATGTAAATATTATTAATGACATCCATTCTATAGATAATTTAAACAATTTTTTGTCCCAAAAGATTTTTTTCTATCATTTCTATTTTTCGAGATACAGCCCCCTATTTAATCGAAAATGTCATGTTTCGATTCTTAGCTATTTATTAATCTTAGGTTGGTAATAATAAATAATATGCAAATATTATTATTGATATCTATTTTAGGGATGATTTAAACAATTTTTTGCTTGTATAGATTTTTTCTATCATTTCTATTTTACGAGATACAACCCCCTATTTAATCGAAAATGTCATGTTTCGATTCTTAGCTATTTATTAATCTTAGGTTGGTAATAATAAATAATATGCAAATATTATTATTGATATCTATTTTAGGGATGATTTAAACAATTTTTTGCTTGTATAGATTTTTTCTATCATTTCTATTTTACGAGATACAACCCCCTATTTAATCGAAAATATCATGTTTCGATTCTTAGCTATTTATGAATCTTAGGTTGGTAATAATAAATAATATGCAAATATTATTAATGATATCTATTTTAGGGATGATTTAAACAATTTTTTGCTTGAATAGATTCTTTCCATTATTTTTAATTTTTGAGATATAACCCTCTATTTAACCGAAAATGTCATATTAAGATTTTTAACAATTTATCAATCTTAGTCCGGTAATAATAAATAATATGTAAATATTATTAATGACATCCATTCTATAGGTAATTTAAACAATTTTTTGTCTCAAAAGATTTTTTTCTATCATTTCTATTTTTCGAGATACAACCCCCTATTTAATCGAAAATGTCATGTTTCGATTCTTAGCTATTTATTAATCTTAGGTTGGTAATAATAAATAATATGCAAATATTATTATTGATATCTATTTTAGGGATGATTTAAACAATTTTTTGCTTGAATAGATTTTTTCTATCATTTCTATTTTTCGAGATACAACCCCCTATTTAATCGAAAATGTCATGTTTCGATTTTTAGCTATTTATGAATCTTAGGTTGGTAATAATAAATAATATGCAAATATTATTAATGATATCCATTTTAGGGATGATTTAAACAATTTTTTGCTTGAATAGATTCTTTCCATTATTTTTAATTTTTGAGATATAACTCTCTATTTAACCGAAAATGTCATATTACGATTTTTAACAATTTATCAATCTTAGTCCGGTAATAATAAATAATATGTAAATATTATTAATGACATCCATTCTATAGATAATTTAAACAATTTTTTGTCTCAAAAGATTTTTTCTATCATTTCTATTTTTCGAGATACAACCCCCTATTTAATCGAAAATGTCATGTTTCGATTTTTAGCTATTTATGAATCTTAGGTTGGTAATAATAAATAATATGCAAATATTATTAATGATATCTATTTTAGGGATGATTTAAACAATTTTTTGCTTGAAAAGATTTTTTCTATTATTTTGAATTTTTGAGTTATAACCCTGTATTTAACCGAAAATGTCATTTCGATTTTTAACAATTTATGAATCTTAGTCCGGTAATAATAAATAATATTTAAGTATTATTAATGATATCCATTCTAGAGATCATTTAAATAATCTTTTGCCTAAAAAAATTCTCTCTGTCATCTTTAATTTTTGAAATATTACCCTTATTTTATCAAAAATGTCATATTTCGATTATTAACAATACATGAATTTTAGTCGGATAATGATAAATAATATGTAAATATTATTAATGATATCAATTCTAGATGATTTAAACAATTTTTTGTTTCAAAAAATTCTGTCTATCATTTTTAATTTTTGGGATATAACCCTCGATTTTATCAAGAAAATCAATTGTCGATTTTTAACAATTTTCGAATTCTAAGCCAAAACTAATAAATAATATCTAAATATTATGAATGATATTCATTCTTAGGATGACTCAAAGAGTTTTTATCTAAAAAAAATTTTTCTATCATTTTTAATTTCGAAGACACAATCCCATAGTTTAATTAACATTCAAATTTGCTTTACCGCTCAATGTTACGACCTTCCCCATACTTAACAATTCCAAATCTCCTTCGTATTTACATAGAATAATAGTTTTCGTCAATAAAACAATTACTTTACTCGCTTAGTTGTAATTCGTTACGCATGGTGATATTCTTAAACGGCCAGAAAACCTTCTCAAAATAGAATATTCCTAGTTCCTGGTTAATGAAAGAAAAAATCGTTAAATAAAAATCGTGGTGTTAAATCCCCAGAGAAATCACACCGAGTGTCATAAATAATTAAGGAAAAAATCATTTTTAAAAAAGGCCAAGAAAAAAACTAATGTATTTGACTAATTTAACAAGCAAAGTTATTTTTTTAAGTTTAACTAAGATATTTCAATTCTCCTGGAGTTAAGCGCCGGATATTTTCTCGAATCCACAAGAAAAACGATGAAATTCTTGTGTATAATTCAGGGATGTCTGTAGGGCATGGATATCCGGAACTTACAACTCCAATTTGTTTGTTGTTATAAATTAATGGACCCCCACTATCCCCTTGGCAAGTTCCTTTTCTTGTAGCCGAAGTCACGCAGATTTTCGTCGATGGTAACGCTTCAGCTTCAAAATGTTCTTTACACAACTTCATGGGGATCGTTTTTAAATGCACCGTCAATAAAACCGGGGATTCTGACTCACTTTCTTCTTTATCTTTAGGATTAACATAAAATCCCCAACCGGCTGTTATAACAGAAAGATTTTGGAGATGATCCATAACTGGTAAACGATTTAATTTAATGGGTTGGGAGTAATAATCGAATTTAAACGCCCATTTCACTTGGGCTAAAGCAATATCGTTATTGAAATGTTCCCCGTTATATTTTGCGTGAGTTAAGTATCTTAAAATTGAGTTTCTTCGGCCTGATCTCCAATAAATATCTCCGACTGTTACCTCGAAAAATTCGGCCGCGTAACGTTCTTGCGTTTCTTGGTCAATAAAACAATGGGATGCTGTTAAAATCCATTGGCGAGTTATTATTGTCCCTCCACATTGGAAGGTGTTGTTCAAAATTAAACTTGCCATGTAAGGAAATTGGCCACTCCTCGCTTGGAATCCATCCACGATTCTTAAACTCACATCATCGTCGTTAAACATACAATTAACACCTAAAAAAATTATTTATTTATTTATTAAAAAAATTGTTTACTTCTTTTTACCAAAAATGAGAATGTTTAAATAAACTAAAATAATACAATTCATCTTAATACGCCGATTAAAAACCAAGGAATGAAACATTTTTTTCTTTTAAGTACTATTTATAAGATTTTTTTGATTAATAAAGATTTATAGTTGGATCGTAAAATTCTTTTTGTCTCAAAAGTATCAAACAATTTTGCGTCAAACGTAACGACAATTTTATTATTAAGAGTAGTTTTTTATGCGTTTTCCGAGTTAACACGATTTTAAGCACGTTCTTTTATAAAATATTCGCTCTTTTAAATCTTTGTTGAGTTGCAAATTACTTTTTAATCGATTTAATACATCAATTTTCTCGTCTTAAACGTCCACGTAAATCGCTAATTTCACAGCTGTCGCAACTTAATGTAAGATTGAGATGACCAATTAACAAGTCTTGTATAAAAACGTTTTTTTATTGGATAAGTAAATATCTTAGAAAGTGAATGAAAATTGTTTAATTATATCCCATTTTGTTATTTTAATATTTTCAATTTTTTTTAGATTAACGTATTTAAGAGTAAAAATGTTGTTCAGAATTAAATTAGCTACAAATTTTGTTTGAAAAGTTTTTTTATAGTTTGCTTCGTTTTCTTAGAATTACCATGAACTTGCAAAATAATAAAATTCATCAAATTAACACATTTTCAAATTTTTAAAGATATTGACGCATCTTAGAGCAAAAGTGAGAGAGAGTAATGTTGCTCAGAATGAAGTTAGTAACAAATTTTGATTGAAAAGTTTTTCTGTGATACGCTTCATTTCCCGAGAACTACCTACGATTGATAACGAAAAAACAACTAATTCATCCAATTTTCACATTTTCGCAATTTTCTCGATAATGACGCGAGGATAAGTAAAAGTAAAACAGAGCAATAAGTTTCGTTGGAAAAGTTTTTTTGTGCAGGGCTCCGTTTACTGAATAATACCATAAAGAGTACGTGGATAAACGAAATTCATCAAATTATCATATTTTCGTATTTTTCTTGATATTGACGCATTTTAAAGCAAGAGTATAACCAAGCAATATTGATAAGAATTAAATTTGCTACAATTTTTGTAGGAAAAGTATTTTTGTACACAGCTCCGTTTACCGAGTGATACCATTAAGAGTACATTATTAAATGAAATTCATCAAAATTTCATATTCTCGTATTTTTCTTGATATTGACGCATTTTAAAGCAAGGGTACAACTAAGCAATATTAATAAGAATTAAATTAGGAACAAATTTTATTTGAAAAATTTTTCTGTAACATGCTCCTTTTCCCGAATGCTACCTACCATTGATAACGAAAAAATAACTAATTCATTTAAATTTCATATTTTCGCATTTATCTCGATATTGACGCAATAATGAGGCAAAGTAAAAGAAAGCAATATTGATAAGAATTAAATTAGCTACAAGTTATGTTGGAAAAGTTTTTTTGTGCAGAGCTCCGTTTACCGAGTGATACCATAAAGATTACGTAGATAAACGAAATTCATAAAATTTTCATATTTTCGTATTTTTCTTGATTTTGACGCATTTCAGAACAAAAGTGGAAGAGAGCACTATTGATAAGAATTAAATTAGCTAAAATTTTTGTAGGAAAAGCTTTTTGTACAGAGTTCCGTTTACCGAGTGATACCATTAAGAGAATACATTATTAAACGAAATTCATCGAATTTTCATATTCTCGTACTTTTCTTGATATTGACGCATTTTAAAGCAAGAGTACAACCCAACAATATTGATGAGAATTAAATTAGCTACAAATTTTATTTGAAAAGTTTTTCTGTAATATGCTAAATTTCCCGAGACCTACCTACCACTGATAACGAAAAAATAACTAATTAATCTAAATTTCATATTTTCGCATTTATCTCGATATTGACGCAATAATGAGCCAAAGTAAAAGAAAGCAATATTGATAAGAATTAAATTAGCTACAAGTTATGTTGGAAAAGTTTTTTTGTACAGAGCTCCGTTTACCGAGTGATACCATTAAGAGTATATTATTAAACGAAATTCATCAAATTTTCATATTTTCGTATTTTTCTTGATATTGACGCATTTTAAAGCAAAAGTACAACCAAGCAATATTGATAAGAATTAAATTAGCTACAATTTTTGTAGTAAAAGTATATTTGTGCACAGCTCCGTTTACCGAGTGATACCATTAGGAGTATATTATTAAACGAAATTCATCAAATTTTCATATTCTCGTATTTTTCTTGATATTGACGCATTTTAAAGCAAGAGTACAACCCAACAATATTGATAAGAATTAAATTAGCTACAATTTTTATAGGAAAAGTATTTTTGCACACAGCTCCGTTTACCGAGTGATACCATTAAGAGTACATTATTAAATGAAATTCATCAAAATTTCATAGTCTCGTATTTTTCTTGATATTGACGCATTTTAAAGCAAGAGTACAACTGAACAATATTAGTAAGAATTAAATTAGCTACAAATCTTATTTGAAAAGTTTTTCTGTAACATGCTCCATTTCCCGAATGCTACCTACCATTGATAACGAAAAAATAACTAATTGATCTAAATTTCATATTTTCGCATTTATCTCGATATTGACGCAATAATGAGCCAAAGTAAAAGAAAGCAATATTGATAAGAATTAAATTAGCTACAAGTTATGTTGGAAAAGTTTTTTTGTACAGAGCTCCGTTTACCGAGTGATACCATTAAGAGTATATTATTAAACGAAATTCATCAAATTTTCATATTTTCGTATTTTTCTTGATATTGACGCATTTTAAAGCAAAAGTACAACCAAGCAATATTGATAAGAATTAAATTAGCTACAATTTTTGTAGTAAAAGTATATTTGTGCACAGCTCCGTTTACCGAGTGATACCATTAGGAGTATATTATTAAACGAAATTCATCAAATTTTCATATTCTCGTATTTTTCTTGATATTGACGCATTTTAAAGCAAGAGTACAACCCAACAATATTGATAAGAATTAAATTAGCTACAATTTTTATAGGAAAAGTATTTTTGCACACAGCTCCGTTTACCGAGTGATACCATTAAGAGTACATTATTAAATGAAATTCATCAAAATTTCATAGTCTCGTATTTTTCTTGATATTGACGCATTTTAAAGCAAGAGTACAACTGAACAATATTAGTAAGAATTAAATTAGCTACAAATCTTATTTGAAAAGTTTTTCTGTAACATGCTCCATTTTCCGAATGCTACCTACCATTGATAACGAAAAAATAACTAATTGATCTAAACTTCATATTTTCGCATTTATCTCGATATTGACGCAATAATGAACCAAAGTAAAAGAAAGCAATATCGATAAGAATTAAATTAGCTACAAGTTATGTTGGAAAAGTTTTTTTGTACAGAGTTCCGCTTACCGAGTGATACCATAAAGAGTACGTGGATAACCGAAATCATCAAATTTTCATATTTTCGTATTTTTCTTGATATTGACGCATTTTAGAGCAAGAGTATAACGAAGCAATATTATTAAGAACTAAATTAGCTACAATTTTTGTAGGAAAAATTTTTTTGTACATAGCTTCGTTTACCGTGTGATATCATTAAGATTATATCACTAAACGAAATTCATTAAATTTTCATCTTCTCGTATTATTCTTGATATTGATGCATTTTAAAGCAAGAGTACAATAAAGCAATATTCGTAAGAATTAAATTAGCTACAAATTTTGCTTGAAAATTTTTTCTGTAACATGCTCCGTTTCCCGAGTGCTACCTATTATCGATGAAAAAATAACTAATTCATCTAATCTTCATATTTGTGCAATTATATCGATATTGACACAACAATGGGCAAAAGCGAAAGAGAGCAATATTAATAAGAATTAAATTAGCTACATATTTTGTTGGAAAAGTTTGTTTGTACACAGCTTCGTTGACCGAGTGATGCCATAAAGAATAGATGAATAAACGAAATTCATCAAATTTTCATATTTTCGTATTTTTCTTGACATTGACGCATTTTAGCACAAAAATGCAAAAATAAAATAACGAAATTTCTCAAAATTTTGATATTTTCGGTGTAGCACACACTTTTCTCTTGCACTCGTTTTGAGAGTGTGAGAGGCTATGACTGGAAGATAGGGTCCATCATCAACAAAAATACTGTGGCAGATATCCTATTAAAAGGGGGATTTGAAACGGAAACGCTAGTGAAATTCTTGAAGGAAACAATGAAGACAAAGTCCCTAGAAGGACGGAAGAAGAAACCGAATAAGGAGCAAATTGAGGGTTATCTACGACGAAGAAGGGAGATCTCATTGAAGTGGAGCAAAGGATTTAGTACGTCAACTCTGAAGAAATCCCTTCTGGTGGTTCCGGAGAAAACGAAGAAAGCCCTATATTATCTGGCTTTCCATTATACCAGGTTAGATGTCTGTTCGCAGATTTTCCTCGACCTCGTAAATGAAAAGGAAGGGTTGTTAGGTTAAGGAGACATACCGGATAATGATTTTATTTGATGTAATTAATATTGTCTCAAGTAAGACAATCGTTAAGAGAATATGAATGTCGGTCAAAATAAGAAAACTACTGCATCTAACCTCTCTCAAAAGAAGTAATTATATCAGATGGAGGCCCATGTGAGGTTTCTCAAAGCTTAGTTGCAGAATTTGAGGTAAAGATGTAGGATATGCTACATATACTATACTAATATAAATTTTAGGGTAGAGAGCAGAGAAACATAGGAGGAAGATTGCTGCATTGATAGAGGCTTTGGCAAAAGAGCCTGCTGCAATCAGTGAAATAACCTCTGCCTTAACCAAAACACAAAAAGGGAGGTCTCCGACCAGCTCTAAAGGGCAGGCGAGATCTTTCTAGGCATCAAGAAAAAGCAAACTGCATGCTCCAAAAGGGGAGGCGGCTACTAGTGATATAAAAAGGTCAAGGTCTCGAATGTCGCCTCAAAGGGAGAAGAAAGAGTTAAAGAAAGTAGAAACCAATAGATCCTTGCGGGACGCCATCGAGAAGCACCTAAAGATGGCCATTATTGACAGGTCTAACTTTTTCGGCAAATTCAACGCTGAAAAGAACCGACTTGTAGATAAGACAACCTTAAATAAAAAAAAAACTGCAGAACCAAGACAGGCATCTAGAGAGTCAATCCCTAGATACTTGTTAGTGAATGGTGTCTGTTTCATGAACCATCCCTTTCGAATCATAGGTGGATACCTTATGAACTTGGAGCAATTGAAGTAAAAATCAATAGATATAGAGATTCAAGACTATCCGTCTGCGTTGGTTATCCACATTAGATACTGCACACTTGTCTCGGAGGCGATGGATATCATTACCATAGATAATTTTGATGGGGGGAAAGGTTTGGATACTCATATATCCTTGATCAATCGCCATGTCATGAGTTCATAGAGATCCATCGAGGAGGACACTAGTACTCGACTAGTACATCTTAAATGGCAGATAGTAAAAACATTTAACAAAGCGAAAAAAATCAAGGAAGGAAGAAAATTGAGAAGTTTATAAACTACATCGGTTCAATTACGAAAATCTTTAAGACAGAGGAAGAAATCAGCTTGGCAAAAATTGTGTTGATGATCTGTAGGACACGCCGTTGCTAATGATTTTCCATTTTTCAGGCTGTACCTTTACCAACAACCGAATATGGGAGTCACAATTTGTATGGTATCCAACGGAGAAGGATCGGCGGGTAGCTAATCTTGTTGGCTGGGTCACACAGTCTTTCTCACCATTAAAATCTGCCGGTCCTAATGGTATTCTACCTGCGCTATTAAAGAGGTATATGCCGGATATTCTACCACACATGTTAAAAACATATAAGGGTTGCTTAACATTCCGCTATGTTCCCTTATCCTGGAGAGACATAAAGGTAATCTTTATTCCCAAACCTAGAAGAAAAACTTACATTAATCCAAAGTCATATAGACTGATGATGACTTGGAAGGCTATGTGAAAGATATATGAGAGAAACGGCCCCTGCACCCAAACCAGCATACATATACTTCGAAAAGATTAATAGACCCTTCAAGAAATTGTAGGAGCTATCGATAGATCTTTGGATTATAAAGAGCTTACTCTTGGAGATTTTATAGATATCGAAGAAACTTTTAACAGAACAGCGTTTCATATAATTAATAAAGCCCTCGAAGACAAAGGAGTCCAGCCTACACTGGTGGGCTGGATTCTGAATATGTTCTTAAAAAGGTCCAGACATGTGTAATTGATGCTAATAACAATAAGAAAAATAAAATAAAATCGATTGTTGAATGAGGATGTCCACAGCGTGGGGTGCTGTCACCCCTGTTGGGAATCTCACCATACTCAACTGAAAAATTCACCATTTGCGCTTATGCTGATGACCTAGCCGTTCTGGTCCACAGGCGGATTGAAAGTATTCAATATGATCGAATTCAGGCTGCATTAAGAATAATCAAACATTGGTGTGGAAACAATTTTCTATCTGTTAACCCGAATAAGACAGAGATGGTGCTCTTCACAAGGAAAAGAAGGCTGGATATCTTTAGAGTGTCCTGGCTTTGCAAAGTTTGTTTGCCCTTTCCAAATGAAGTGAACCATCTGGAGCTAACCCTGGATAAAAGGCTGACTTGGAAGGAAAGATATCGAAAGAAAGATAAATAAAGCACGCATCGCTCGTTCAGTACAGAAAGGCCATCCGGACCTCCTGGGGCTTAACACCCAAATATCCTTGTGGATATGCCCTGCTGTGATACATCCAATATTAACTTATGACAGTGTAAATTGGTGGCCAACAGTTAAAAATAAAACGATTGGTTTGAAACAACAAATATTGCAACGTCTCACTTATCTCTACGTTACAGGCCCGATCTTAATTTTGTCGTCTTAACTTGGCGACATCAGGATGACACGAGGATGTCACCAAGTTAAGGAGGCTCTGATATACCCAGATCCCAACGATCTGATTTATTTATGAGGCTGCCCAGGAAGAACCTATGTTTGGTCATAGGTCTAACCACTAGACTCTGGCATCTACAGAGGCATCTACGGAACATTGGAATAAATGACATTGACATCTAAGAGAAGATGTGGTGATGGGGAAGAATCGGGGGAACACGTTCTATGGTCTTTCATTTTTGGAGATATCCAGATAGGCATGAGTGAAATCAGGGCAGCATGCCTATAAATTCTTGCTTTTGCCTCCAGGATAAAATGGCTGCAAGGACCCTAAAGCTGATCAAAAAGGAAAGTAAGTAGAAGAGATCTGTTGAAATCAAAGTGATGCTCGTGGAAATAAAGTCTGCCTTCCCGCGAATCCAGAATCGAATAGGGTATGTTAATAAACTGGTAGTGGTGGTTCGACGACCAACACCAGGAGGAATAAACCATTATATGAGAAAACTGCAGTATTGGCAACAGAGGGTAAAGATGGCGAGGAAGAAACATGTGGTGAGGTAGCCAGTGCAGAAAAGTGAAAAGGGAAGCGAGGAGAAAATTGAGACAGTGGAGAACAGGGAAGGTAGGGTCAGGAAAAAGAAGAATCTTAGAGAGAGGAAGGCAGACGAAATTAGGTCGGCGAGACGGGAAGAAGATGTCTGAAAATACATAAATAGTGAGGAGGTAACACATAAAGTGGAGGGAGTACTTTATGGGGTTACTGATCAAAGGCGAACAGTGGAGTTAATAAAAGGGGAAGAAGAAAAAAGATAATATAACACAGGAGGAAGGTATTGGATATATTAGAGAAGGGAAAGATGTCCGGAGAAGATGGGGTCTAGAACGAGTCGTAGATGGAGGCAACTATGGAAGGGAAGGAGAATAGGGTATAGAAGAGTTGAATGAAAGGGAGAAGGGTTTCGGGATAATAATAAGTACCTTATACAAAAAGGGAAGAAAAGATACAGTGGAGAGATTTGAAACAGTTTACTGTGCGTTAATAAGGTTATTTTGAGTAGTGTTGTGGAGTTTCTTATATTAATTGTTGCTATTCATGTATCCATCGCTATTCGTTATTATTTTTTGTTGCTATTTGATCTTATTGTTTATTCATTATTGGTAATTTTTTAATTATTGACTGTTCGATAAGTAAGAAAGTAATAATGACGCTTAATGAAGATGAAAGAATAAAGATTCTGATGATGATTAGTTTCGGAAATAAAGAAAATCATCAGAACCATACTCCAACATCACTATCGACAATAGGTTGAATTGAGAATAAATTCCGCGAACTTAGGCATGATTGATGTGATGATTGGCCTTAATAAAAAGCGTAGTTATGTATGGGGTGGAGATATGGGGATGGAAAGAGCAAGGGCTCTTAGAGAATATGCAGGAATAGTAGTAGTAGTGGATGTTAGGATTAGCTAGGGAGATTCCGGGGATATGTAGTTGGGGAAAATATGAAGCTAGATAAGTTGAGGGTGGAGACTTGTAATATCTTGAGCGAGTGCTGCAAACAGATTGAAGCAGGCAATGGGCGTTATGGACAGCAAGAAAGGGAAGAGTACTATAGAAGAAATCTCTTTTCGAGATTGAAATGTGGAATCAGTTGGAGAGCACAGATAGGGAAGAAGAGAAAGATGAGGAAAAGTAGGTATAATTTGAACTATTTTGAGGTGATATCGGGGAGGTTATCAAAATACCTGATGATGGAGAGGGTGTGGAAATGAGGAGAGGGCCAACAGATATTGGATAGAGGATGTGGAAAGGAGGTGTAGATTGTGTGAGGAAAGGTGGGAGTCCGTATAGCATCTCCTGGTGGAGTGTAATGAATTGAGAGAGGAGGAGATAGATTGGAGAAGTAACCTTTTGGAAAGCAATAAATTATTATGTTCACTGAAAAATATAGAGATACATACAAACATGAGATAAAGACGTCCAGAGACAAGAGAGGATACCGATAAGAGAGGAACGATATAATGAAATATATGGTGATATAATTACCGTGCGGCTTCTAAAATACTTTATAAAGGAAAAGAGTGAATAAAGTAAGAAGCTAGTTACCAGATACTATTGCGATAATGAAAAAAGGATGATGGTGCCGACAGTGCAGAGAGAATTAGGACACGTAGTATTGTTCCAAAAGTTTTTTTGTGGTATGCTTTGTTTCCACAGCATTACCATTAACAACTAGCAAAGTAATGAAATTCATCAAATTTTATAATTCCCGATTTTTACAAACTTTGCAAACGTAAGAGAAATTGTTTAGAATAAAATTAGTTAATATTTTCGCTATAATCGTTTTTATGTGACATACTTAGAATATGTGATGTTACGTGATCTCTCATATGTATTATATCTCATATATAGTAAATATCTTAGAAGGAATATGATTTAATCCCATCGCATCTAAAAAAAAGTGGCCCGCAAGTAAAATTTGATGACTAAAACCATGTTGCATACGATTGCTGTAAATTTATGACTGGGATTTATAGATAATTTTACAACACCTACTCTAGATGAACGATGGTGATGGAGGCAATCAGAAATGTTTTAATAAATGTTTTAATTCGAATGAAAAAGGAGGGAGTTGCAAAAAAATGTTCATATTTTCGCTATCATCAGATAGCCACGTTATGTAAATTTCTCGAGACCTAATTCCTCGAAATATATAAATAATTTTTTTCAAGCTTCGATTTTAAATCCATGAAACATTTTAAGAGTAAAAAAGAAATATTGAGGTTATCACATTCTCACACATAAATTTATGATTAATATACCTCGAAGACTTTTTGAAATCAATTACAAAATAATTTAAGAATTTTACATTTCTACAAACTTTCTTGTTGCATCTGTAACGAACAAAGATGCGAATTTTCCACTTTCTAAACAAATCGTTTTCTCGATGTACCACTTTCTTCCATTGAGCGTGCATCGTTTACTATCACTTTTAAGCTTTTTAAACGATCTAAATCACGATATATTATTGTTATTAGTAATCGCTAACGTGATTGAAAATTAATTAAAAAAATAAACCGTGAAGAAAAATAAAAATTATTGCGGTTATTAAACGATTTATGGGTTAAGAAATTGAATTGAAATAAAACCACAAAAAGTACTAAACCGATTTTTATAGCCTTTATTGATTTTTCTAAAAATTTCTTTTAACAAAGAATACTGTTTGTTTGAGTGAATTTTAATTTTTTTGTTTTGTTTTTTTTTGCAAACGGAAAATTACGTAATTCCATTTCAAATTCCGACTAAGTAATCATTACCTTAGGTATAATTTTTCAAATCGTTCTCTATAATTTTTTTTTGCTCGCCTCGTTTCATTTCCAGAAAATTACGCGTACAAAGAAATATGTTTCATCTCATCGCAATAATATAATAGCTAAGGTGTGTTTCGATATTAATTATTACTACGTAGTATTGAATTTCCAAATGGGTTGAATCATGATTCTTTCAGCTTTTAGTCATCAGCCATCACTCATCATAAAATTAAAGTTAAATGTTAAACGAAATCACTCCACTTTTTTTTTTGCTTTACAGTTGCAATCTTCGTTCGATTGGGCAATGAAGTAACTCTTACTCAAGTTCCGTTCTAATATATGTAAGAAGATTAAAGGAGGTGTGATGAAATTAAATCATTTTCACTCTTTTTCTTTGATATTTACTCATTTAATAAAAATAATAAGGAAAAAGTCTATTAATATGGGATATTACGTGATATTTGCTCTTGAAAAACTTGAAACCTTTGTATTGCATAACTTTTGAATAAATAAGGGTACTTTGATGACTGATATTTCAACAAAATCTAAATAGTAATAAGTCAATAATAAAGACATAACATTCGCAAACAATATGTTCGATTAGATAATGAATCGTCCTCATTAATGATACTGGAATCAGGAGTAGCCCAAAGATCACTATCATCATCACTTCAATTATTATTTCTTTGGCATTTATACAATTCACCTTATATGCAGATGACAAACAAGTGTATCTTACATTTTTTCCAGATCATTTTGATGATAGTTATTGCTGTGATCAACAACAACACACCAATACAACTCTTATGCAATGATTTACATCAAATATTTGGTATTAAATTTGAGTTAACATACAGATTCTTAAGCTGAAAATATTCAAGAGGGTTCGACTCCAACATTGGAAATTGTTACCTTATTGTTTCTTAAAAATCCTGCATTTACGTGGATAGATGAAGTTTCAGAAAGTTTCGAAGTTCCTGCCAAAACTACTCTCTTTGTAACGTCATGCGCAGAACGATTGTATCAGTATCAAATCGTCTAAAAGTATGTCAAGTCTTGTTGAAGTCTTTTGGAAGCAGTATCAAGTTATTCAGAAGATGTACCAGATCTTCTAAAAACAGATCATATCTTATAGAAGCACTGATACTGCATTTGTATGTAGAGGCGCCCATGTTTACACGTCTTTGACTTTGCTTTGAATAAAAATAATGTTTTGAACAATATCGCATTAACAAAATTCCATTCCACAACTTCTTCGTCTTGCTAATAAGAACGTGAGAGTTTGAGGACGAGTCAAACAAACCAGGATACAAAACCATTTTGTTACGAAAACGCATCGGTCAGAACATTTTTATTTTGTATACTCCCTAACTTCCTAGATGTTCTTTCCCTCCCATCTCCAGTTTTCTGCCCTTTTTCTCCCACCCTTACAAAACTTCATCACCATTGTCTTCCCCTTAAAATATGTTTACAAGGTCTTTATCATATCCTTCATCTCCACCGCCTCTCCCGCCATAAAAACGATGCCATCAACGTACGCTACCATCTGTTCCTTCTCTTGTCGATCTTCAAAGTTCGCCATATACTTTAACTTCTTCAGATTTCGAAATTCTAGCTTAACGCTATCTTGTGGAATTCTTCTGCCTGCTATAGTTAATCTTCTGGTTGCACTATTTACTCTAGTATCAACTGGTGTCAAAAGTAAATAATGCAGCCAGAAAATTAAAAACTTTAAGTAGAAGATATCCAGGTGATGTTTAGGTTGTGCAACAAGAAGATTATCGATAGCACGCAGAAGAATTCCGTAACGTGGCGTTAAGCTGGAATTTCGAAATTACCACAAGCTTCATTTTGTTTGTAATAATAATTATAATATAAAGTTTTTAATCTACTAAAATTAAAATTAAAATTTAAATAATTAAAAAAAAAATTAAATTAACTTAATGCTTTATATTCTATAACTTTTGAGTAAATAAAGATATTTTAATGACTAATATATTAAAAGAATCCCTAATTCATATCAATTTAACTCAATATTGTACGTATTCACGAAATTTCTAAAATCTCCAAAATCTGCTTCCTAGTACAGATTCCATTTGTTATGATCAAAACCTAACGTTTTCTATGATATCTTTTGAGAAAATAAAGATATTTTCATGATAGATATCTTAACATAAAGTTTGATTAAGAAGAATTTTAACCAAAACTAGTAGACTTCATTATAAAGTCTAGTATTTTTGAACTGTGGGTGTTTGGATGAACTAGAAATTGACAAAATCGACTTGGATACTTTATACTTCATAATTTTTGAATAAATGCTGATACATTTATGATTATTATCTCAAAAGAATCCCCTATTCAAATCAATTTAGAGCCGATATTGCGCGTATTAATCAAATTCATAGAATCGCCAAAATCTGCTTCTTAGTGCAGGTTCCGTTGGCTAAAATCAAAACCAAATGTTTTGTATGATATCTTTTGAGTGAATGAAGATATTTTCATGATTAATATCTTAAAATAAAGTTTGATTCAAAGGAATTTTACTCAAAATGAATAGACTTTATTAAAAAGTCTAGAATTTTTGAAATATGGATGTTTGGATCAATTTGAAATGACAAAATCGATTTTTATACTTTATATACCATAACTTTTCAATAAATAAAGATATTTTGGTGATTAATATCTCAAAGGATCCCCAATTCAAATCAATTTAAGGCCGATATTGCGTGTATTAATTAAATTTCTAGTATCTCTGAAATTTGCTTCTTAGTACAGATTCGAATTGTTACGATAAAAACCTTCCTTCTCTTTGATATCTTTTTAGTGAATAAAGATACTTTCATGATTGATATCTTAAAATAAAGCTTGATTAAAAAGAATTTCACTCCAAATAAGTAGACTTCATTACAAAATCTAGAATTTTTGAAGTATTGGTGTTTGGATGAACTAGAAATTGACAAAATCGACTTAGATACTTTATATTTCATAACTTTTGAATAAATAAAGATATATTGGTGATTAATATCTCAAAAAAAATTCCCTATTCAAACCAATTTATAGTCGATATTGCGCGTATTTATCACACTTCTAGAATTTCTCACATTTGCTTCTTAGTACAGGTTCCATCTGTTACCACCAAAACCTAACGTTCTCTTTGATATCTTTTAAGCGAATTAAGATATTTTTATGATTGATATCTTAAAATAAAGCTTAATTAAGAAGTATTTTACTGCAAACTAACACACATTATCACAATGTCTAGAATTTTTTAAATATGGGTGTTTGGATGAACTAAAAATTGATAAAATTGACTTGAATGCTTTATATTTCATAACTATTGAATAAATAAAGATGTTTTGGTGATTAATATCTCAAAAGAATCCCCTGTTCAAATCAATATACAGCCGATATTGCGAGTTTTAATCAAATTTCTATAATTTCTCAAATTTGCTTCTTAGTACAGGTTCGAATTGTTACGATCAAAACCTAACTTTCTCTTTGATATCTGTTTAGTGAATAATGACATTTTCATGATTGATATCTTAAAATAAAGCTTGATTAAAAAGAATTTCACTTCAAATAAGTAGACTTCATTACAATATCCAGAATTTTTGAAGTATGGGTGTTTGGATGAACTAGAAATTGACAAAATCGACTTAGACACTTTACATTTCATAACTTTTGAGTAAATAAAGATATATTGGTGATTAATATCTCAAAAGAATCCCCTATTCAAACCAATTTATAGCCGATATTGCGCGTATTTATCACACTTCTAGAATTTCTCACATTTGCTTCTTAGTACAGGTTCCATTTGTTACCACCAAAACCTAACGTTCTCTTTGATATCTTTTGAGCGAATTAAGATACTTTTTTGATAAATATCTTAAAGTAAAGCTTGATTAAGAAGAATTTTACTCCAAACTAGCAGACTTTATCACAATGTGTAGAATTTTTTAAATAGGGGTGTTTGGATGAACTAAAAATTGACAACATTGACTTGAATGCTTTATATTTCATAACTTTTGAATAAACAAAAATGTTTTGGTGATTAATATCTCAAAAGAATCCCCTATTCAAATCAATATACAGCCGATATTGCGAGTTTTAATCAAATTTCTATAATTTCTCAAATTTGCTTCTTAGTACAGGTTCGATTTGTTACAATTAAAACCTAACGTTTTCTTTGATATCTTTTGAATGAATGAAGATCTTTTCATGATTAATATCTTAAAATAAAGCTTGATTAAGAAGAATTGCACTCCAAACTAGTATACTTTATCACAAAGTCTAGAATTTTTTAAATATGGGTGTTTGGATGAATTAAAAATTGACAAAATTGCCTTGAATGCTTTATATTTCATAACTTTTGAATAAATAAAGATACTTTGGTGATTAATATCTCAAAAGAATCCCCTATTCAAATCAATATACAGCCGATATTGCGAGTTTTAATCAAATTTCTATAATTTCTCAAATTTGCTTCTTAGTACAGGTTCGATTTGTTACGATCAAAACCTAACGTTTTCTTTGTTATCTTTTGAGTATATGGAGATATTTTCATGATTACTATCTTAAAATAAAGCTTGATTAAGAAGAATTTCACTTCAAATTAGTATACTTTATCACAATGTCTAGAATTTTTTAAATATGGGTGTTTGGATGAACTCAAAATTGACAAAATCGACTTGGATTTTTTATATTTCATAACATTTGAATAAATAAAGATATTTTGGTGATTAATATCTCAAAAGAATCCCCTATTCAAATTAATTTAGAGCCGATATTGCGCGTATTAGTCAAATTTCTAGAACTTTTCAAATTTTCTTCTTACTACAGGTTCCATTTGTTACCACCAAAATCTAACGATTTCTTTAATATCTTTTGAGTGAATGAAGATATTTTCATGATTAATATCTTAAAGTAAAGCTTGATTAAGAAGAATTTCACTCCAAACTAGTAGACTTTATTACAATATCTAGAATTTTTTAAATATGGGTGTTTGGATGAACTAAGAATTTACAAAATTGATTTGAATGCTTTATATTTCATAACCTTTGAATAAATAAAGATATTTTGGTGATTAATATCTCAAAAGAATCCCATATTCAAATCAATGTAGAGCCGATATTGCGCGTATTAATCAAATTTCTAGAATTTCTCAAATTTGGTTCTTAGTACATTTTCGATTTGTTACAATTAACACCTAACGTTTTCTTTGATATCTTTTGAGCGAATTAAGATATTTTCGTGATTAATATCTTAAAATAAAGCTTGATTAAGAAGAATTTCACTCCAAGCTAGTAAACTTTATCACAATGTCTAGAATTTTTTAAATATGGGTGTTTGGATGAACTAGAAATTGACAAAATCGACTTGGATACTTTATACATCATAACTTTTGAATAAATGACGATACTTTAGTGATTAACATCTCAAAAGAATCCCCTATTCAAATCAATTTAGAGCCGATATTGCGCGTATTAATCAAATTTTTAGAATTTTTCAAATTTGCTTCTTGGTACAGATTCCATCTTTTACAATCAAAACCTACCTTACTCTTTGATATCTTTTGAGCGAATAAAGATGTTTTTACGATTAATATCTTGAGGTAAAGCTTGATTAAGAAAAATTTCACCCTACAACTAGCATATTACTCTAAATACTGCCCTACTCTAAATAGGGTAGAAATTTTAAAAAAATGTCTACAGAATTACAAAAAATGCAGTGTTTTACGATGTATTTTTGTATTTTTATATTTATGTTGTGGAAATTTTAGTATGCAGAATCCCGAACTTCTTATTAAGTGTTTTACTTGGCCTAACTCCTTTGCACGTGCATGTGAAGAATGTGACAAGAAATGCCATTTACAGATTTAGGCATTATGCTTAAACCTGTTCTGACATGTCTTACCAAAGGACTTTGCAAAATAAAAGGACTGGTTCACTTTATCATCATTATTAGTCTTTCGAAGTTAGACCACAAATATAATACCTTTGGGTCGATCGATTTTCAGTAACAGTATTGCATATTTTGCCGGGTTTGTACCAAATAACATCACATTGTTTTGAAGAGGGATCCCAATTTATTAACTGAATATACACTAGAGATCAAAAAGACATTAGCATCATATTAGTATTACAAAATTTCCAACTTTTAAATCCACTTTTTACAGTTTTGTGTTTTTCTTGATATTGATGCATTTTCGAGTAAAAGTATAAGACAGCAATATTGATAAAAGATAAATTATCTACAACATTTCTTAGAAAAGTTTTTTGGTATGGTACTCCGTTTTCTAAGTGACGCATTTTAAAGCAAACGTGCAAGAGAGCAATATTGATAACAATAAAATTAGCTAAAATTTTCGTTTCAATAATTTCTATATATTATGCATCATTTTCTAAATGCTACCATAAATGGTTTATGGATCAACGATATTCGTCAAATAGTGATGTCATCGTCTTTTTCTTGATTTTGACGCATTTTAGAGCAAAAGTGCAAGAGAGCAATATTGATTATAATTAAATTAGCTATAATTTTTGTTTCAAATATTTCTTTGTAAACTACTTTGTTTCCTGAGTACCAACATATAGCGTTTGTGTATCAAAGAAATTCATCAAAGATTTATGTTACTGTACATTTCTTAATATTGACGCATTTTAGAGCAAAAGTTCAAAAGAGCAATATTGATTAGAATTAAATTAGCTACAATTTTCGTCTCAAACGTTTTATTTTATAATGCTCCGTTTCCTCAGTGCCAATATAAGTATTGGTGCACAACGAAATTCACCAAATCGTGATGTCATCGTCATTTTCTTGATTTTGACGCTGTTTAGAGCAAAAGTGCAAGAAAGCAATATTGATTATAATTAAATTAGCTATAATTTTTGTTTCAAATATTTCTTTGTAAACTACTTTGTTTCCTGAGTACCAACATATAGCGTTTGTGTATCAAAGAAATTCATCAAAGATTTATGTTACTGTACATTTCTTAATATTGACGCATTTTAGAGCAAAAGTTCAAAAGAGCAATATTGATTAGAATTAAATTAGCTACAATTTTCGTCTCAAACGTTTTATTTTATAATGCTCCGTTTCCTCAGTGCCAATATAAGTATTGGTGCACAACGAAATTCGCCAAATCGTGATGTCATCGTCTTTTTCTTAATTTTGACTCATTTTAGAGCAAAAGTGCAAGAGAGCAATATTGATTACAATTAAATTAGCTATAATTTTTGTTTCAAATATTTCTTTGTAAACTACTCTGTTTCCTGAGTACCAACATATAGTGTTTGTGTATCAAAGAAATTCATCAAAGATTTATGTTACTGTACATTTCTTAATATTGACGCATTTTAGAGCAAAAGTTCAAAAGAGCAATATTGATTAGAATTAAATTAGCTACAATTTTCGTCTCAAACATTTTATTTTATAATGCTCCGTTTCCTCATTGCCAACATAAAGTATTGGTGTACAACGAAATTCAACAAATCTTGATGCCATCGTCTTTTTCTTGATTTTGACGCATTTTAGAGCAAAAGTTCAAGTGAGCAATATTAATAAGAACTAAATTATCTACAATTTTCGTTTCAAACATTTCTTTATAAACCATTCCGTTTCCTGATTGCCACCATACAGTGTTTATGTATCATTAAAAATCATCAAATCTTCATTTTATCTTATTTTTCTTAACATTGACTTATTTTAAAGCAAAAGTGCAAGAGATCAATATTGATAAGAATGAAATTGGCAACATTATTAACTTCTTCCAATCCAATATTTGTATGACACAACTCTTGAAATTGCAGGTGCTCTTTCAAGGATTCCTAAAACTCAATCAACCGTAAAATTATTATTTTTTACTTTTAAAATACAAAAATCCCCTTAATTTGTTAACTCAGGATGTTGCGCCGAAAACCTTTAATTATCATACAAAAAAATTCTGATTGTTGTGGTTTTCCAACCTTCAATTTCTGCGAAATCAAGGTTGAAATCAAATTCTTCCACAATTTTTGTCGCATTATCCTCGTAATCGTCGGAACGGTTAAAAACAGTTAAATTGTTTGAAATCGACTTGTTTACTCAGCACGAAAAGAACTTTTTCTCGGTTCTTGTCTATTTTTAATCTGAAAAATGCCATTAGGTGTGCACGTATAACACGTCGTGTTTTTTTTCCTTCTACGTCTTAAATTATTTACCATCAGAAGAGATAAATAAATTGCGACTGCGTTTTTTTCCTGCACTAAAAAAAGATACTTATAAATAAATATATTTAGAGTTTTAACTAGGTACTCGAAAGTGTTATTAAAATATTTTTCACGTTCAAGGTTGATGATAAAAAGTTAAACATTTAAAACAATTACTCGTTAAATTTGATGTTTTATTACTTCCGCTATTTAAAACGATGTAATAAAGAGATTTTTTTTTGTTTATTGACTACTTTTTTTTGTTTATCGTGGTGTTAATTACATTACTAATTAAACCTTGTCGACATTGCAGTTCTTATTGTACGATAATTTGGAACATCTATAATTTATTAACACAATTTTATTTTTTATATAAAAGGTGCCCTTGATTATTTTTACGATGGATGCAAAACCAAAGTAAACAAAAATACAATTTTGACGATCTTTTATTATTTTCTTTTATTTTTATGGAAAAGATGCGCCAACCTTGAAGATTGTCAATTTCGAGTTCACACAAACACCCATATTTTATACATTTTAGATGTTATCATGAAGTCTACTAGTTTGGAATAAAATTCTTTTTAATCAAGCCTTTTTTTAAGTTTTTCCCGTCCTCCATCCAATATCTGTTGGCTCTCTCTTCATTTCCACACCTAGGTCTGGCAACCAGCCTCTTCCCCTCCTCACCCCCTCCCTTATCAGGTACTTTATAAACCCTTCCGATATGACCTCGTAATAATTCGAATTATACCAAATTTCCCTTGTGTGTATGTAGTTTCGTGAGGTGGTGATTATCTATCACAGTACTTAGGCCCCAATGGACCCTTTGTACATCCCCACAGTTGATCGTTCATTCAAGGGTCAGAAAATCAGCCCAATGTTTTCATGAACGTTAATATAGAACAGAAGGACATGTTCTTTATATCTGAAATTTGGCGCCATGGTATTCCAAAAATAGATTCCCTTAGGTTTCACCTTCCACTTCACACTCTCTACATAGAGATGTGTTTGCCAGCTTCATGTAGAACATGTGCTCACGTAGCCTGCAGTGTCCGATCAGAAAATGAGCAAGGAGACTCAAATCACTTTTTGATTTTCCAAGAAACTAAGTAAAACCCTTTGATTAGGGTAGAGCAGCCCAACCCAACCCTTTGATTAGGGTAGAGCAGAGTTTTCTTTGCAAATGCACTTGCTGGCGTCTCACCCTATCTATCGCAAAAAGCCTGATGAGAGATGGAGCTTATTAGCTTTGATACTGTATTAACATCTAGGGGCCATGATGAATGTGTTTTACGCCTTTATCGTGATGTTGTTGTTTATGTTTGCCTCCTCAAGTGATTCCCGACAAGATCTCAACAACGACGATGTGGATCGGTGCCTACCAATCGAAAATGTAGAAAATGTAGAAAAGTGCAGCTGAAGATCGTGCAAAGAAATTCTCGCTCAGAAATTGATCTATCAGTATAAATGGTTAGTGTTTTGCCTGAGCTTATGTTGCTTTGAAATATTGTCCCAATGCCAAAATGTGGCTTGGTTAAGAAAGTAGGTGTTATGTGCATAATCTTTCAATCTAATAATCTTTCAGATTTGAGAGATTCTAGAAATTTGATTAATACATGCATTATCGGTTTGAAATTGATATGAATTTGGGATTCGTTTGAGATACTAATCACCAAAATATCTTTATTTATTCAAGTGTTACAAGTCGATGTTATCAATTTTTACTTCATTTAAACACCCATATTTTCAAAAATTCTAGACGTTGTAACAAAATCTATTAGTTTGGTATAAAATTCTTTTTAATCAAGCATTATTTTAAGATATCACTCTTGAAAATATCTCGTTTCGCTCAAAAGATATCAAAGACTAAGGTAGGTTATGATTCTAACAAATAGGGCTTGTACCAAGAAGCAGATTTGACAGATTCTAGAAATTTGACTAATACGCGCAATATTGGCTTTAAATTAATATGAATTAGGGATTCTTTTGAGATATAAATCACCAAAATGTCTTTATTTATTCAAAAGTTATGAAATATAAGATTTCAAGTCGATTTTATCAATTTCTACTTCATTCAAACACCCATATTTTCAAAAATTCTAGACGTTGTAACGAAGTTTACTAGATTAGAATAAAACTCTTTTTAAACAAGCTTTATTTTAAGATATCAATCATGAAAATACCTTGATTCGCTCAAAAGATGTCAAAGAGTAAGATAGGTATTGATTATAACAAATGGAACTTGCAATAACAAGCAGATTGGAGAGATTCTAGAAATTTGACTAACACGCGCAATATTGGCTTTAAATTAATATGAATTAGGTATTCTTTTGAGATATTAATCACCAAAATATCTTTATTTCCTCAAAAGTTATGAAATATAAGATTTCACGTCGATGTTATCAATTTCAAGTTCATCTAAACACCCACACTTTCAAAAATTCTAGATGTTGTAGCAAAATCTACTAATTTATAATAAAATTCCTTTTAATCAAGCTTTATTTTAAGATATCAATCATGAAAATATCTTGATTCGCTCAAAAGATATCAAAGAGTAAGAGAGGTTTTGATTGTAACAAATGGAACTTGCACTAAGAAGCAGATTTGACAGATTCTAGAAATTTGACTAATATGCGCAATATTGGCTTTAAATTAATATGAACTAGGGATTCTTTTGAGATATAAATCACCAAAATGTCTTTATTTATTCAAAAGTTATGAAATATAAGATTTCAAGTCGATTTTATCAATTTCAAGTTCATCCAAACACCCATATTTTCAAAAATTCTAGACGTTGTAACAAAATCTGCTGGTTTGGAATAAAATTCTTTTTAATCAAGCATTATTTTAAGATATCAGTCATGATAACATCCTTATTCGCTCAAGAGATATCAAAGAGTAAGATAGGTTATGATTGTAACAAATAGGGCTTGTACTAAGAAGCAGATTTGTGAGATTCTAGAAACTTGATTAATGCGCGAAATATTGGATTTAAATTGATATGAATTAGGAATTCTTTTGATATATTAATCACCAGAATATCTTTATTCATTCAAAAGTTTTGAAATATAAGATTTCAAGTCGATTTTATCAATTTCTACTTCATTCAAACACCCATATTTTCAAAAATTCTAGACGTTGTAACGAAGTCTACTAGATTGGAGTTAAATTCTTTCTTAACAAGCTTTATTTTAAGATATCAGTCATGAAAATATCTTGATTCACTCAAAAGATATCAAAGAGTAAGATCTGTTTAAATTGTAACAAATTAGACTTGTACTAAGAAGTAGATTTGAGAGATTCTAGAGATTTAAATAATACGCGCAATATCAGCTTCAAATTGATATGAATTGGGGATTCTTTTGAGATATTAATCACCAAAATATCTTTCTTAATTTAAAAGTTATTAAATATAAAGATTTTGAGTCAATTTTATCAATTTCAAGTTCATCGAAACACCCATATTCCAAAAATTCTAGACGATGTAATAAACTCTATTAGTTTGGAGTGAAATTCTTCTTAATCAAGCTTTATCTTAAGATATCAATCATAAAAATATCTTTATTCGCTTAAACTGGCTTAAGATTTAAAAATAATTAAAAAGAATTAAAACCATTTAAAACAATCACTCGTTAAATTTAATACTTTATTACTTCCTCTATCCAAAACGACCTAATAAAGCAATTTTTTTTGTTTATTGACTATTTTTTTCGTTTATCGTGGTGTTAATTACATCACTAATTAAACCTTGAAGATGTGGAGGTATTTAGACCAGCATTCCGTTTTCGAAGGTGTTTTTGCTCTAGATCGGATCGCCGTTTTCAGAGTGCGCTAGCCTAAATTGTAAAAATAAATTCAAATTAATTTTTCGCTTGGAAAATTTATTTTGATTCGCACCCGAGTCATAATTAAATTCGTAACAAACAATTTAATTATTCGCCTAAAATCATTAGCGAACGGTGTCTAATTAAATTATTATTTGAAATCGCTAACAGAGAAATTCGCATTAACAAATCAATTTTCGTCTTCGTCTTAATTTAATTTTTAATTGTTGTTAATAATTAAATTAATTAATTCAAAAAAATAATTTTATTTTAAATAAATATAATATAATATAATTTATAAATAATTTTTTATAGGAAAATAATTTATTTTTAAGTTTGATTGTTTTAAACAATTAATTAATTGAAAAATAAATTAATTATAAAATAAATTCGTGATATATATGCAACCAATTACTTGCCTAAGTATATTCGGTTACCAATTTAATTTATTTATTTATTTATTTATTATTATTATATTAAATTTAATTTCTTTAATTTAAACTTATTTAAAACAAATTGAACCTAATTTATTAAAAAACTTAATAATTTTATGAATTAATTTGAATCAAAGTTTGATCGATAATGTCAAACTGACGCAAACGAAATTTTTAACCAAATCAAGTTTTAATCGACTTTAATCATGGTAATTATCGCATTTAACAGTTCGATTAACCGTAATTCTTAATTTTGTCTTTTAGCCGCCCAAGAAGGACAAAAAGAAAGCAGCCAGTAAGTTATTACGCTTTTTAATAATTGAATAATGCATTTATTCGCTCCTCGATGACCTCATTTAACAGCAAACATCTAATTATAGAAACTTTCATCATTTTATGTAATAATTATTCTTTTAGTCATAATCGGTTGAGTGGATACAACTCGGATGAGTTGAGAACGATATTTTGTGGGATAACGAAATTTGGGTAATTTTGATGTTTTTTGGGTTTATCTCGATGTTAATGAAGCTGAGGACAATAGTTAAAGAGAGAAATTTTGCTAAGAATTAAATTTGCTACATTTTTTGTTGCATAAATATTTTTGTAAAATGATCCGTTTTCCGGATGTTACCATAAGCAACTTGACCACAAAAAATTCAACAAATTTTTATATTTTAGTGTTTTTCTCCATATTGACGTAATTTAGAGCAAAAATATAAGAGAGTAAAATTAATAAGAATTATTTTAGCTACAATTATTGTTTCAAAATTTTTTTATACGAAGCCTTGTGCTACCGTAAGCTGTATGTGGACCAACGAAATGAATCAATTTTTCATGTTTTCGTGGTTTTTGTCGATATTGACGCACTTTAGAGCAAATACACAAGAGTGCAAAATTGATAAGAATTAATTTAGCTACAATTATTGTTTGAACACTTTTTTGTGCAAGGCCACGGTTAGCGAATTCTACCATAGGCAGTATGTAACCAACGAAATTTATCAATTTTCCATCATTTCGTGGTTTCGTCGATATTAACGCATTTTAGAGCAAAAGAGCAAGAGAGCAATATTAATAAGAATTAAATTAGCTACAACTTTTGTTTAAAAAGTTTTTCTGCACATTACTCTGTTTCCCGAGTGCTACCATAAAGAATCTCCTTGCCAACGAAATTCATCAATTTTTCATAATTTTGCGGTTTTCTCGATATTGACGCATTTCAGAGAAAATGGTCAAGAAAACAAAATTGATAAGAATTAAATTAGCTACAATTATTGCTTAAATATTTTATTTGTACAAGGCCCCGTTTAGCGAATTCTACCATAGGCAGTATGTAACCAACGAAATTTATCAATTTTCCATCATTTCGTGGTTTTCTCGATATTGACGCATTTTAAAGCAAAAGAGCAAGAGAGCAATATTAATAAGAATTAAATTAGCTACAACTTTTGTTTAAAAAGTTTTTCTGCACATTACTCTGTTTCCCGAGTGCTACCATAAAGAATCTCCTTGCCAACGAAATTCATCAATTTTTCATAATTTTGCGGTTTTCTCGATATTGACGCATTTCAGAGAAAATGAGCAAGAAAACAAAATTGATAATAATTAATTTAGCTATAATTATTATTGCTAAGATTTTTTGTATAATGCTCCGTTTACCAAGTGCTTGCGTAGGCCGTATGTGGACGAACGAAATTTATAGAATTTTCATAATTTCGTGTTTATCTTGAAAATGCAATCAACACCATTAGATAATTATCCGAAACACTTCCTTGGGATGTCTAATTCATTCATATTTATAGATCATTAGTAATCTTGATCAGTTGTAGTACTATGATCTGACTGGAAACCAGACTTTATTATGCACAATGCGCTTATTAAAAGCATTTAACAAGATAGACACAATAAAAATAGAACGACAGTAGCAAGAAGAAACTGGCGTTTTTAAATTAGGAATAAGCACAACATGCGCGAGCTTCCAAATGGATGGAAAGGATGATGTTTCAACAGAAATGTTGAAGAATCGTTTCAAGCTAATATCGTCTGCATCTGCGCTATTAGAATTAGAATAAGTAACTGCTTTGTACACCTCGTCTCCATCAACCATAGTGAGCCAAATGCTAGAAGATATAAGATTAGATGCTTCATAGTTTGAATTAAGGGATTTTGGATTCCAGCTGCTTAAAGATTTGATATTGCTTCTAGATAACTTGATACTGCTCCCAGAAAACTTGATATTGCTTCTAGAAGACTGAAATATCCCAAAAGACTTGGACTGCTTTAAAACGACTCGATACCACCTCCGAAAGACTTAATGTTGCTTCTAAAAGATCAAAATTCCTCCAGGAGATTTGAACTGCTTCCAGAAAACTCGGAAGACTTGATACTGCTTCTAGATAACTGGCTACTGCCCCCCAGAAAACTTGATGTTGCTTCTAGATGGCCTTAAATGCTTCTAGAAGACTTGAACTGCTTCTATAAGACTTGGCATTACCTTTGAAAGACTGGACACTGCTTCCAGAAAACCAGAAATGCTGCCAGAAGACCTCAAATGCTTCTAGAAAACTTGATACCGCTTCTAGATGATTTGATTTGCTTCCAAAGGAGTTGAAATGATTCCAGAAGACTTGAAATGTTACTAAAAGATCTAAACTGGTTCCAGTAGACTTGAAATGCTTCTAGAACAATCAATGTTACCTCTGGAAGACAGGATATTTCTTCCAGAAGACCAGAAATGTTGCCAGAAGACCTCAAATGGTTCTACAAAACTTGATACTGCCTTTAGATGATTTGATTTGCTTTCAAAAGGGTTGAAATGATTCCAGAAGACTTAAAATGCTACCAAAAGATCTGAACTGGTTCCAGTAGACTTGAACTGCTTCTAGAACACTCAATGTTACCTCTGGAAGACAGGATACTGCTTCCAGGAGACCAGAAATGTTGCCAAAAGATCTCATATGCTTCTAGAAAATTTGATACTGCTTTTGGATGATTTGATTTGCTTCCAAAAGAGTTGAAATGATTCCAGAAAACTTGAAATGCTACCAAAAGATTTGAACTGGTTCCAGTAGACTTGAACTGTTTCTAGAACACTCAATGTTACCTCTTGAAGACAGGATACTGCTTCCAGAAGACCAGAAATGTTGCCAGAAGACCTCAAATGCTTCTAGAAAACTTGATACTGCCTTTAGATGATTTGATTTGCTTTCAAAAGAGTTGAAATGATTCGAGAAGACTTGAAATGCTACCAAAAGATCTGAAATAGTTCCAATAGACTTGAACTGCTTCTAGGACACTCAATGTTACCTCTGGAAGCCTGGACACTGCTTTCAGAAGACTTTGAATACTTCAGGAGACCTGAACTGCTTGTAGAAGACTCGATATTACCTCTGAAAGACCTTATACTGCTTCCAGAAAACTTAAAGTGCCGCCAGAAGACCTCAAATGCTTTCAGAAAATTTGAACTGCTTCCAGAAGGCTCAATACTACCTCTAGAAAATTTATACTGCTTCCAGTATACCTGAAATACTACCAATATACTTGATACTGATTCTAAATGACTTGATAGAACTTCCAACAGACTTAAAATGATTCCAGAAGATTTGAAATACTTTCAGAAGACTTGATAGTACTTCTAGATGACTTGCTAGTGCTTCCAAAAACTTGAAATGATTACAGAAGACTTGAACTGCTTCTAGAAGACTCAAAATTACCTCTGGATGGCTGAATACTGTTTCCAGAAGACTTGAAGTACTGCCAGAAGACCTCAAATGCTTTCAGAAAATTTGAACTGCTTCCAGAAGGCTCAATACTACGTCTGGAAAATTTACACTGCTTCCAGAATACTTGAAATACTACCAATATACTTGACAGTGGTTCTAGATGACTTGATAGTGCTTCCAACAGACTTAAAATGACTCCAGAAAATTTGAAATACTTTCAGAAGACTTGATAGCAATTCTAGATGACTTGATAGTGCTTCCAAAAACTTGAAATTATTACAGAAGTCTTGAACTCCCTTTAGAAGACTCAATATTACCTCTGGAAGGCTGAATACTGTTTCCAGAAAACTTGGAATTCTTCCAGTAGACCTGAACTGCTTGTGGAAGACTCGATATTACCACTAGAAGACCTTATACTGTTTCCAGAAAACTTGAAGTACTGCCAGAAGACCTCAAATGCTTTCAGAAGATTTGAACTGCTTCCAGAAGGCTCAATACTACTTCTGGAAAATTTACACTGCTTCCAGAATACCTGAAATACTACCAATATACTTGACAGTGGTTCTAGATCACTTGATAGTGCTTCCAACAGACTTTAAATGATTCCAGAAGATTTGAAATACTTTCAGAAGACTTGATAGTACTTCTAGATGACTTCATAGTGCTTCCAAAAACTTGAAATGACTACAGAAATCTTACTATTACGTCTGGAAGACCTGATACTGCTTCCAGATACTGCTGTCAGAAGGCCTCAAATACCTCAAAAGCTTTAATACTTCCAGAATACTTGATACTGCGTCTAAATGACTCGATAATGCTTCTGAACGACTTGAAATGGTTACAGAAGACTTGAACTGCTTCTAGAAAACTCGATATTACCTCTGGAAGACTGGATACTCTTTCCAGAAGACCTCAAATGTTTCCAGAAGACTTGATTGTACTTCTAGATGACTTAATAGTGCTTATAAAAGACTTGAAATAATTCGAAACGAAATAAAATGCATCTAGAAGACTTGAACTACTTCTATTACCATAATAGAGGACCACTTTAGAGTTTCTAATAGAGGTTCTTTATTAAGGTAGTAGACAAATTTTGAAACTGAATCTCTAGAATATTTACAATCAAAAAAGGATTAAATTATTTTTAATTGTATTGTTAAATTAATTTTTTGTTTCTAGAAAATGCACCGTAGTTTGTTGAAGGCAAAAATAAGATATTCTCTTGAGTACATTTTTCAATCATCCGCTATTCGTGTATCATTCGAGCCAAAAGTTGTTGATCAGTCATGAGCACTTCTATAAAAGTCGTCCATGAAAAAAGTAGCGAAGCTATTAACTACTTTCAACAAATATAATTTAACTACTTGGTATAGTACTCTAATTAATTAGTACAGTAAAGCTTCGCTTATTGGTACACCCCTTGTAAACCGAACAAAATTAGAAAACCTAAAATTGTAATCTGGCTTTGTAAGAGATTCGCTAATTGGAATTAACAGCTTTTTCGATTTATTTGTAGCATTTCTATTTAGCATTTCTATTAAAAATGCTGAATTTATTCTTCCTAATGTTTGCCAATCCTTATAATTTATTAGCAAAGTGCTAGAGAACCGTATTTGGATAATCAAATTAGGAAGAGGAACGTAATATGCCATTTTAAGATAAATTTAACTAAAAGACTAGCCCATGCATATTACTACCACTAATTCATCCACTAGCCAATCATAATGTGTAAAATAGACATAACCATGGTAATAATTCCTTAGATAGCTTAACCAGAAGATAGTAGTAATTAGCAATTTATAATTTTCTGACAATACATATCTAAATATGATTCAATAATGCATGTTTGCATAACCTGAATTTAGCGTTTAATTGATTCGGATTAGCGAAGCTTTACTGTAGTTAAATAACTAACTACTTCTTTAACTACATAATATACTTTTAAGGCCTAAAAACTCAATACCGTATCTACAACTAGAAAATGTATGGAAAAGTCTGGAATAATAAATAAATGAATGGAAAATAAAATAAACATTTATTCATTATACATGGTGTTTAAGGTCTTGTGATTTCATATTTGCTTATACTGTCTAATTGTAGCTAATACTTGCTTACGCTGTCTTTTTCTATCATTTAAATCTGCCAACAACATCATTTCAACGCCAAATATAGTTGTATTTGCTGATTTAATATTTTTAGAAAATACCTTACTAGTTTATTGATGCCCTATCGACCCCCAATCGACCCCCAATCGACCCCCAATCGACCCCCAATCGACCCCCAATCGACCTCCAATCGACCCTTTAAGCTTTATCGACCCCCTAGCATAATTTCACGATATCGACCCCTTGGGGGTCGATATCGACCCCGTTGAGAAACGCTGTTCTAGACATTTGACACACTCTGTATATAAATTAAACATTTCAATGTATTATTATTTCTTTTTAATTATTACTTAATTATTTTTTTTATTGATATAGAATGTTTTAATTCGACATTTCTGTGCTCATATAAACAAGTTATCTCAGTACATAAAGATTTATTATCATCTAGATTTATTAAGTCTTTCAAATCTTAAATTTTGTTAATAAGAGCCATATGCTAAATTAGATTTTCGAGTTGTGAATATTGTCCTATTAAATTCGTAAAATTGACCACTACGCCACAAATTAATCATTTAATTCGCCAATATTTACATAATGTGGTACACCTCGGAGGCTACAAAGACCACAAAAGAATTATGTAACAGTAATATCTCTGTTATTATGAAGCTTTTGTTAAAATATTTTTACTCTAATAACGTTCATTTGAAATGTTTAAACATCCGTTGAAAATAAAATCACAAGACCATAAACATCCTGTATAAAGTATTATAAAGGTTACTAAAGTACGTGCAAAAAGTCGAGGCCCCTCACTTAAGAGATCGACATCTTCGTAACCGTCCAGTGAAAAAATTGGAATGTATATTAATTTGGAAATCGTCGGGTTTTTTATTTCTTTTTATCACGAGTTAGGTGACCAAATTACTCAGTTTTTGAAAGTGCTCTTCCATGAAGTGGTCTTCCACGATGGCCTATATAACACGCTCAATGTGCGATCGGGCGTTATTTTGTAATATATACGATTAGGTTATTTTGATCTTCAGTAATGTCCTTGAGTATTGTCTATTAACAACCAAATTCTCAATGCAATTTTACCACTTTAAACATTGTTCTACTTCTTGTACAAATCAATTTTGTAACATATCTACAAAAATATCACCCACTATCCAAACTCAACTATATCTTTAGTGTAATTTTATATAAAAATTCTTTTAGTCATAATCGATGGAGTGGATACGACCCCCATGACTCGCGAACAACTCGAAGTCTTCGCAATCAGCATAAAAGAGCAAAATGAGCGCGAACGAGAAGAAAGAAATTTCTTCCAAATGGAACGAGACAAAATCCGTACATTTTGGGAAATCACCCGAAGCGAATTAGACGAAGTCAAAGCAAAATTACGCAACAAAGACCGCCAAATCGAAGAAGCAGCCGAAGCAAACGAAGAAGAATTACGATTTTTCAAACAAAAAGTAAAACACCTCCAATACGAGCACCAATTAGACCTAACAGAAACAAAAGCCGAGGCGATGGTCTCCCTCAAACAAGCCTTAGACGACCACACCGAACAAGAAAAAGAACTACTAACCGACAAAAGAGAATTAAAATGCAACCTAAGAGAACAAGAGATGAACAATTTAGACCAAATCAAAGCTCTAAAAATGCAGTTTAGCGAAGACCTCCACAACGCGAGAGAAGATTTTTTACAACAAGCCAAAGAGCTCGAGATGAAATACGAAAAGAGGTTTCAAAATTTGAAAGAGGAGTTAGCGATAAAACATCGCATGGAAATGGCCGAAGTCGAGGAAAGGAAAAACACGCAAATTAACGATTTAACTCGAAATAATGAATCGTCTTTTAACGACATGAAAAATTATTACAACGATATTACTTTGAATAATTTAGCCTTAATAAGTAGTTTGAAAGATCAAATGGAAGTTTTAAGGAAACAAAATGAAAGGATGTCTAAACAAGTCGCCGATTTAACGCACGAAAATAAACGGTTAACCGAGCCGTTAAAACAAGCTTTGTTGGATGTACAAGAATATAAGAGACAATTAGTTAATTATGAGAAAGATAAAATTAGTTTAGCGGTAAATAACAATTTATTTTATATGTTTTATATAAATATTGCAACATTTAGAATTTATTGAACGATTTAGAACGAACATAATCTAGCTTTAGTGGTTTCATTCTTTTTTTTTGTATTTTTCTCTATCACTTATTGTTGATAACAATAAATTTAAAGAAATATAAATCAGTGTGTTAATTAGGTGACAATTTTACAATTTTGTTCAGAGTTTGGAAACAATGCCATGAGTCAACATCAACATTTCTCCAATTGACTGATTTTGACTATAGCCTTATGTTTGGCATTAAAGGGAATTGAGATGTTGGAGATGTTGATCCAACTGGTTCAAGAAAGGGGTGCAAAGAATTAGAGAGGATAAGAGGCTACAGATATTGACTTTTGGGCACAAGAGACAGATTTTCAACAACTCAATCAATTGTAAATGATTGGATGAGCGGTATCAGACTCAGAATGCTCAATGTCAATTTTATGTCTTCCTTTTACACTACCTCACCATCCACGTAAGCTAGAATGGAGCAACGATGAATAAGCTAGAATGGAGCAAATTGGGCGCAAGAATGATTTTGAATTACATTTAATGACAAGTCTCAATTTTGCTTCTGGGTTCACAATGGTCGTAGAATGGTCAGATTGATCCAATAATTGTTATGGGACGTAACACAACTCTCATACAAGTAGTGGTAGGATTGGTTGTAATATGTTATGGTAGCCGATCCCCCTTGGTCTTCATTACTAATAACTTTAACGTCGTTTGTTAATTTGGTAATTTCTAACAAGATAATGCCTATCCTGATACAATAAGAGCCACAACACATTTTTTGGAAGAAGCTAACATTGGGAATCACCCCATCACAATGTAGGATGAGTGCATTTAGAAAATCTGTAGTTGTGATTATTCAATTCTTTGCGTAAAGTGACGAATCACTCCCAATCTGTCAGAGAACAACTGCTGTTGATGAAAACCTCGGAAGAAGTCGAAAATTGCTTATGTAAGCAATCAGAAGCATACCAAGGAAACGTTTCCTCGTACCTCATAACAGTGATTTTTCACTGTTACGAAAAAACACGATCACCTTAATTTCCCGGAATTATTTCCATAATGGATCATCATATATTCGGAGTATGAGTGTTTGGATGAACCAGAAATTAACGAAATGGACTTGAATCCAATATATTCAATAACTTCTGATTAAATAAAGATATTTTGGTGATTATTATATCAAAAGAATCCCTAATTCATATCAATCTAAAGCCGATATTGCACGCATTAATCAAATTTCTAAAATTTCTCAAATTTGCTTCTTACTATAGGTTCCATTTGTTGCCATCAATACCCAGCTTTTCTTCGATATTCTTTGAGTGAATAAAAATATTTTTATGATTGTTATCTGAAAATAAAGCATGCTTAAGAAGAATTTAACACCAAACTAGTAAAATTTATTATAACGTCTAGAATTTTTTAAATATAGGTGTTTCGATGAACTAGAAAGTGACAAAATCGACTTGAATACTTTATATTCCATAACTTTTGAGTAAATAAAAATATTTTGGTAGTTAATATCTCAAAAGAATTCCCACTTCATACCAATTTAAAGCCGATATTGCGCGTACTAATCAAATTTTTAGAATTTCTCAAATTTGCTTCGTAGTACAGGTTCTATTTGTTATAATCAAAACTTAACTGTTTCTTTGATATCTTCTGAGAGCATAAAGATATTTTCTTGATTAATATTTTAAAATAAAGCTTAATTAAGAAGGATTTTACTACGAACTAGTACACATCATTACAACGTCTACAATTTTTGGGATATGGGAACTTGAAATTGACAAAATCGACTTGAATAAGTCGATTCATAACTTTTGAGTAAATAAAGATATTTTGGTGATTAATATCTTGAGAGAATCCCCAATTAATATCAATTTAAAGCCGGTATTGCGCGTATTAATCAAATCTCTACCATCTCTCAAATTTGCTTCCAATTACAGGTCCCATTTGTTCTAATCTAAACCAAACTTCCTTTTTGATATCTTTTGAGCGAATAAAGATATTTTCATGATTGGCATATTGAAGTAAAGCTTAATTAGTAAGAATTTCACTCCAAAGAAGCAGACTTTATTATTACGTCAAGACTCTTTAGAATATGGGTGTTTGAATGAACATGAAATTGACAAAATCAACTTGTATTCTCTATGTTCAATAACATTTGAATAAATGAAGATATTTTGGTGATTAATATCTCAAGAAAATCCCCAGTTCACATCAATTTAAAGCCGATATTGCGCGCATTAATTACATTTCTAGAATTTTCTCAAATTTGCTTCTTAGTACAGGTTATATTTGTTACAATCAAATACTTTATATTCCATAACTTTTGAGTGAATAAAGATATTTTATTGAATAATCTCTCAAAGAAATCCTCAATTCATATCAATTTAAAGCTGATATTACGCGCATTTATCAAATTTCTAGAATTTCTCAAATTTGCTTCTTAGTACATGTTCCATTTGTTACAATCAAAACTCTACTTTCTCTCTGATACCTTTTGAGGGAATAAAGATATTTTCACGATTAGTATTTTAAATAAAGCTTGATTAAGAAGAATTTCACTCCAAATTGGTTGATTTCATTGCAATGTCTAGAATTTTTGGAATATGGGTGTATCAAAGAACATGAAATTGACAAAATCGACTTGAATTCGTTATATTCCATAACTTTTGAGTAGATGAAGATATTTTAGTGATTAATATCTTAACGGAATCCTTAATTTATATCAATTTAAAGCTGATATTGCGCGCATTAATCAAATATCTAGAGCTTCACAAATTTGCTTCTTAGTACATGTTCCATTTGTTACAATCAAGACCCTACTTTCTCTCTGATATCTTTTGAGGGAATAAAGATATTTTCACGATTAGTATTTTAAAATAAAACTTGATTAAGAAGAATTTCACTCCAAATTGGTTGATTTCATTGCAATGTCTAGAATTTTTGGAATATGGGTGTATCAAAGAACATGAAATTGACAAAATCGACTTGAATACGTTGTATTCCATAACTTTTGAGAAGATAAAGATATTGTAGTAGTTAATATCTCAAATGAATCCACAATGCATAGCAATTTAAAGCTGACATTGCTCGCATTAATCTAATTTTTAGAATTTCTGAAATTTGCTTCTTAGTACATGTTCCATTTGTTACAATCAAGACCCTTTTTCTCTCTGATATCTTTTGAGGGAATAAAGATATTTTCACGATTAATATTTTAAAATATAGCTTGATTAACAAGAATTTCACTCCAAATTGGTTGATTTCATTGCAATGTTTAGAATTTTTGGAATATGGGTGTATCAAAGAACATGAAATTGACAAAATCGACTTGAATACGTTATATTCCATAACTTTTGAGTAGATAAAGATATTTTAATGATTAATATCTTAACGAAATCCTTAATTCATGTCAATTCAAAGCTGATATTGAGCGCATTAATCAAATATCTAGAACTTCACAAATTTGCTTCTTAGTACATGTTCCATTTGTTACAATCAAAACCCTACTTTCTCTCTGATATCTTTTGAGGCAATAAAGATATTTTCGCGATTAGTATTTTAAAATAAAGCTTGATTAAGTAGAATTTCACTCCAAATTGGTTGATTTCATTGCAATGTTTAGAATTTTTGGAATATGGGTGTATCAAAGAATATGAAATTGACAAAATCGACTTGAATTCGTTGCATTCCATAACTTTTGAGTAGATAAAGATATTGTAGTAGTTAATATCTCAAATGAATCCACAATGCATAGCAATTTAAAGCTGACATTGCGCACATTAATCTAATTTTTAGAATTTTTCAAATTTGCTTCATAGTAAAAGTCCCCTTTGTTACAACCAAAATCTAACTTTCTCTTTGATATCTTTTGAGCGAATATAGATATTTTCATGATTAACATCTTGAAATAAAGCTTAATTAAGTAGAATTTCACCCCAATTTAGTAAACTTCATTACAACGTCTAGAATTTTATGGGTGTTGGTATGATCTTGAGATTTACCTGATTTTTTACATTCTATTACTTTTCAGTAAATAAAGACATTTTGATCTCAAAAGAATCCTCAATTCATATCAATTTAAAGCTGATATTGCGCGTATTAATCAGATTTGTAGAATCTTTCAAATCTGCTTCTTAATGCAGTTATGCACTGTGATATTCGTATTGAAGATATTTAATTAAAATGCTGAGGTTATTAAAAGCTATTTATTGTTTAACAAAAATAGCGTGTTCTTACAAAAAATGGAAACCAAGTCCCAACCATGACTTTGTTTTGTATGGCTCTGACCTTCGTGGTTCGTGCCAACCTTGACCAAACAAATATGACTACAATATGCAGTATCTCCCTTTTTTACAAAATAAAAGGTGTAATCTATTTATAAAACTACTCTCGAAAGTTGATGGGTACCTTTTTTGTATGACCCGATCTATTGATCATAAAATTATTACTAGGTACTAAACTTTCAGTAGAATCGTAAATTTGGTTTGATATTATTTCAGTTTTCTCAGTATCACTTTCAAGAATCGTTAAAGGTTGTGCTTGATGTGTTACCTCGTTCGTATTTAACTCAATCTCATCTTTCAATTCAAAGATTTCTTTAGAAACTTTGAGATTCTTTAATATACATTATTATTATGCTTTTTTTTCCTTTCCTGCAATGATGGTATCATCGAAGAATATGCCAATGCCTGAATCACCAAACATTTTCTTATTAATCCTTTAAAAATCTATGGACTTATTTTCAATCCAAAAGGAAGGCGCTTAAATTTGTATTGCCCAAAAGGTGTAATAAATGTGCAGACTTTGCTACTCTTTTCATCTAATTCAATATGAAAGAAGAAAGGTTCTTTCATGTCTAAAACTGTGAAAATACGTTTTATATGATCTGCGAGAAGTTGAATTCTGTAATCTTCAGTGCAAGAAATGAGAACTGGGTCAAGTAGAAAAAAACAAAACGAGAACTGTACTTAGTTCTGCCAAAATGTATAACCTAAAAGCATAAGGATACCACCAGGTAAGGACATCACCCTTCAATACTTTAGAGTGATGTCAAATGTGAAGAAATGAAGTCGAGGAGGTTCCTTTAAAATCAGCAATCCGTTTCAGCATCATGACAAATTAATATTCTCTTTACTTTCATCTTTTAGCAGGTAGATAGCAGGTAGAGAAATTTGAAAGAGGAGAAGTTGCCATACAACTACGATATTAATAGATCTTATGGAATCTTTTGACTTAAAATAAGTGCCCGTTCAATCAACTCGCATAATAGCTACTACACAAACATGGCAAATAAATGTACTGTATCAGTCATAAATCCTCATCTATCAGACCATCGTGCCATTTTTAATACATTTAGATATTATTTCATTGAATACTTTCGACTAAAATTGCGGTTTAATACTTGGACTTTATTACCATGATACCATGAACATTTAAAAACTCTGAAAAAAGAACTAGATGTACTAGACATAATTGGGAAAACAACGAAAGCAAGTCAATCATACGAAATATATCGAAAGTTCAAGAGAAAATAAGACATGAAGTATCTAGACATGATGCCCAATGATATAAATACACCATCCATTATGAAACCAACCCATTAGACTACAATTTTGAAACATGAGAGACTTAAAATAATGGTTTATTATCAATTAACTGATTATGAATGTTTAGCTGAAATAATCAAACTAAAAATCAACATTTATGAACAAAAAGTGTGGGTTCCACTTCCTCGCAATTGCATCTTCTACCCATGCTCTCTATTAAGTGGTTGCTATCCTTTGGATATCTAGTTTCATGCAACCTCTTGATGGTGTCAAAGTTCATCGAAATTCTCAAGAGACCTGGATAGTTGCCGTAGTCCGAGATCCATAAGCAGGCCAGAGCAAAATCTGCAATCCAACCTGCTCTAGGAATCTCCTTAACCACACCAGTACAGGGTCTTACATTATACTGTTAGAAAGTGGATTCTGCAACGTCTGCATAAATGGTAGTAACTAGGTTCCAGAACGTTGTCCATGTACCATCGTGCGTGTATTGTGCCTGGAATGTAACCTTAAAAGGTAATCTTCGCTAAGCACTTACTGCCCCCCAATATCATAAGTTTAGGTGTTAAGACTGTGACGTCTTTGAACAAACTCTAAATTCAGTTTTTCACCCATAAGCAAAACCATGAGTAAGAAATAAAGCCCTCGTTCCTAATACTATGCATGTCTGGTTTCTTGAGGTGTTACTGAAAGCCGAATGTAAGAACGGTTTGAATGAAGCCCAAAGGAAAAAATTCGAGACCATATTCGAGCGGCTGTAGTGTGGTCATATATTCTGAGAACGAGAAATAGATCAAAAGTAATAACAAATTAAGAATAAATTCCAAAGACAACATTAAAACCAATATTAACCTAAATAATTTTTTACGTATAAACCAACAGAAACCGCTTCAAGTATATATGCTAGCCTTTGTATTATACATGTCTTTGTGCAACCATTAAATACAGTAATCAACAAATGTGTTGAACAATTTATTTTCTCAAATGAGTTAAAGATTGCAAAAGTAACTTTTATCCATCCATTTAGCCAATTATGTAAAAGATATTTGAGTATTTGCCAAAAACGCAGCTTCTGTCATATTTATATAAAGAAGATGTGTTTAGTATAGATCAAAATGATTATGGGAGGAAATCCTCTAGGTTGGGATTGCCTATGGGATCTCTCTGAATCCTTGAAACTATCAAGCACTTAATGTTTGTAGACGACGCTTTAACGACATTAACGAGGCCATATCCTGTCATTGGAATTAAGAGAAGATGAACTGAATGAAAAAATATATATAAAGCTAAATCGAATAATACAACAGCTGCTAAATTGTTGGGAGTACTTCTTAAGGGTTCTTTGAAATGGAAAGCGCGGATACATGATGTTGCAAAGAAACTGTGTTTAGTAGTTTTCTGGCTAAGAACAGTGATGTGAGTAATAGATCGAAATACAGCAATGGTGATGTATTACTTGAATTTCCCAGAAATTATGTCGTATAGTGTCCTGTACAGAGGAGGTTCCCCAGGACCTAAGAAGAGGTGTAATCCATTCTCCATGTTTAGGGAATTAAAAAGAACGATTTCTTATTCGTTGTATATCATAATACAAAACATTAATGATATGTTGTAGAGCACAATATCATCAATACAATACAAGGAACAACTCATCTCAAGCATCAACATCTACTTATGTGCAATATGTACAATACATCACCATCAATTCTATTCTAATAAAAGACATTAAGGAAAATTACAATCAAATCGTTCAATAAATTCTAATTATTGCAATTTTTTTATATCTTAGTATATTTAAATTTAATTCTAATTATTTAATTTTTTTTAGAACACAAAAATCAAATTGGGACAAACCCAAAGAGAACTCGACGATATCCGATGGCATAACGAAGCGTTAGAACTACGATTTGAAAAGTTGCAAGCCGAAAAAGATGAGCTCCACAACCGATTTGTTATCGGGGTTTTAGAGGTGCAACAAAAAACTGGATTAAAAAATGCCCTCTTACAGAAACGAATTGAAACATTAACGAACGATGGGGAAACTAAAGATGCCATAATCGGGGAGTTAACGATGACTAAGAAGTTACCATCTGGGTTAAATGCTAAGTTTGAGGTGAAATTCATTATCATATAACATAATTTAATTTAATTTTTTAATTTATTTTTTAGAATATTTTGAATAAAAAGAATAAGACAATTGCTGATCTTCAATACGAATTGGCGAGGGTTTCTAAGGCTCACGATGACTTGGTCGATACTTATGAAGAGAAAATGGTTCAATACGGAATTCCGAAGAATGAACTTGGATTTAGCCCGATGAGGGTTTTGCCGGAAGGGCAAGTTGCTACTGCTAAAGGACCAGCTGGATTGGTTACGAAAAATCCTTAAAAAATAATTAGTTATTCATATAATCGATTAATTTTAAATTTATTTTGACTTTTATTATACCGAGCGATCAAAAAAGGTGATCCATATTAATATACATTCCAAAGCGCTTCATATCAATATTTACTTCCCTTCTTTTATCTCTAATTGTTTAATCTCAGATTAGATGAGAAATAAGTATTAGTATCAAGCACTTAGGAAAGTAGTTTTTTTACGGACCGTCTTTTTTGATCGCATCGTAGATTTGAAATGAAATTTAAAAATTGATGATAAATTGGAAGTGAAAAAGGTGTTTTAGGATAAAAATGTTTAAGTAAATAATAAAATTTGAAGTGTGATTAAGTTTTTTTAGTCTCCTATTAATTCCTATTTATTCAATTTATTGAAGCAACTATTTTATTTTGTATTTTAGTGTATTCTATTATATTTATAAAGAATAACTTAATTATTTATTAAAATAACAAGTAAAGTTTGAATTTTTTTAATATGGGGTTGTTAACACAACTAATTAAACTATAACGAATTAAATTATTGATTATCGTTTGAATATTTTATTACTTACGATGACGATGTAACTGTAACTATATTAAACTGTAAATATATAAATTAAAATTGTTTCTTTTTATAAATAAGTGCCTTGCAAAGTAATAACGGTAATTTGGTTATAAATTATAAAAATACTTTCTATATGTAATCAGCCATTACATTTGCTTTGTTCCTTGTGTTTATATAAATCGTGGCATAATTTAAGCAACTAATACTAATCACACTCTGTGGTAATTACGTTGTTAGATTTTTAAATAGGTGACCAAGAAGTAAGCCACCAAATAAGCTGACAATATTTTACATAGTTCTGCAAACGAGTCATTTCAAAAGCCATCAAAAATTTTTGCAAGATGTTCTTCGAATTTCTGCTGGTCTGTTTTATAAAAACTGCTACTTTTTTATCTATGAGATGCAACGGGTTTCCCATTCTTCACACAACTGCTCATTTAAAATCCAAAGCACAAAGTGCTTGGGGCCACAATACTTCTAAGTATACATCGCTAATTTTCGAAAGATTTAAATGATGTGGCCAAAGAGGCTATAGTGCATGATAACTTAAATGACCATTAGTTGGAGATCCTCAAGAAAGATACATGCGTTCAAAAACATATTACCATTCATGACCATACCATCCATACTTATGTGTCCAAGATTAACTCTCCTAAGTGCTTAGATGGGTAGGAGCTCATTAACTCCACAAACCGTAGCTTTATCGAACAGCATCAAATTGACAAAATTGTTGCTTTCTCCGATAGTTATATGTCGATCTACAAGACGTTTCGAAGCAGTCGCCCATAGAGCCAAACCATGGTTCCCAATCAACGATTTTATAGAAGCCTTTTAATTGGAAACTTTATAAATATCTAAGAAACCTGAAAGATGAAGCCGGAGTTAGTTGCAACTATGTATTGCAAATGGGACAGTCCAATCCTCTAAGAATCAAATGTGACCTAAACAACGCTCTTCATTTTATGCAGCACCCTCAAGCTTACATCAGAAGCACTTCATATATTCGTGGTTGACGTACATCCAAACAGTCAAATCGAAGAATCAATTTTCACTGTAGCTTCTCAGTATAATAATTATTCGAGCATCGGATATTTCAATGCAAACCCTGCAAAAATCAAAGAAATCAATCAAAGTTCGATTCCGGATATGATATTTTGTTCGGTACACATAAAAGTACTGATTACTGACATTGCGATTACTTCCCATCTATGCACCGAACCCTTAGGTATTTTGATACACCTTCATTTGAAGGACTCCAAATATCTTCGAAAATTAAATCCTCTGCATTATGGAAGTGGCGAACTTGGCCATCTTAATATTCATCAACACTAACCCTATTATTACTATCGAAGTAAAATACGAATCTTTGCTTGATTTGGTCCAAATCAAGCAAAGAGTCCAAATGAATTAAAAAAATGTTATAATTTCGCATTATCTAAGTTCATCGTTAGGTTAATTAAGGAAAGGGGATGCTTAGAGTATCTAAGATTGCAAGCTTAAAAAGGAAATTCCATAAACTAAACAAGCACATTCATTCGTTATTTCAAAAGCAAAAGATATATTGTAACATCGACAAATCAAGATTCATAAGATACTGTTAAAAAGTTCGGAAATTGTTAATATGCACAGAGATTACTTCCAGATGATGCTTTTTATAACTGGTATAAATCCGATTTCATTACTCTAAAGATATCATAATCCAAGAGGACGAATACTTTTTAATCATAGGTAACGATATAAGACACGATCCCACAAAAAACACCATCCCACAAAAAAAACATCCTCGGAAAGCTCGATTCTCTCATTCAAAACTATATTAAAAAAAATGAATTTCAGCCTTACCAAACAACATTTTCCCAAACTTTGAAAGTCCTCCGTTATAATTTACGTTCCCAAAAAGTAGCTTCGTTATCAAATCCGTCCAATTATCGTTCTATTTCTCGTCATTAGCTAGATCTTGGAATCTCACATCAAGAATAAGCTATTGAAAGCTCATCTGATCAAATATCAAATTACTAATTTGAGTTTCAATATATAGATCTACGTTTCACGTTCTGGGAGTACCGATTTTCAACATCTAAGTGAGACGCCTCCAAAATTGCCACCTTTCAGTATTCTTGGATATCCAGCTTTTACTCAATATGGCATCGAGGATTACTATTTAAACTTAATGAAACATCCTCAACCTTTTTAAGAGATTCCATTCCAATCGGTGCTTCGTTGTCAGTCTAAAAAAATTCTTCCCTGAACAAAACCATGCAGGAATATTCGTTTTTGAGATATCAAGATTTAAAATCAACTTAAATTTCTAACCTTTTACAAAATTTACAAATTCCATAATAATCTTTCAAAAATCGCAAAAATCGAACTCTTAAGATATCTTAATGATACTTACTGTGAGTTATAGAGGAAAGTACACACTTTTCCAAGAACAAGCCCAAACGTGTAAATCTCAATTCATTTTTGAGATATTACGCTCTGAATTCAACCTAATTTCTAGCACTTCTCAAAACTAACAAGTTTCTCGATTATTTTTAAAAAATCGTATAAAATCGAATTCCCAAGAGATCTTCAAGATATTTATTGTGATTAATAAAGGATAATACACACTTTTCCGAAAACAAAACTAAGCAGGAATTTCTCAATTCATTTTTGAGATATCAAGATTTAAAATCAACCTATTTTTTAAGACTTTATAAAATTAACAATTTCCTTGATTATTCGTAAAAAATCGAATTCTTGAAATAACTTAATGACATTTATTGCGATTTATAAAGGATAGTACACACATTTGAGAGAATAAAACCAAGCAAGAACATCTCAATTCATTGTTGAGATATCAAGATTTAAATTCAACCTATTTTTAGGACATTATAAAATTAACAATTTCCTTGATTATTCGTAAAAAAACGAATTCTTGAAATATCTTAATAACATTTATTGCCATTTATAAAGGAAAGTACACACTTTTCCGAGAATAAAACCAAGCAGGAATATCTCAATTCATTTTTGAGATATCAAGACTTAAATTTAATCTAATTTTTAGGACATCGTAAAATTAACAATTTTCTTGATTATTCGTAAAAAATCGAATTCTTGAAATATCTAAATGACATTTATTGCGATTTATAAAGGAAAGTACACATTTTTCCGAGAATAAAACCAAGCAGGAATATCTCAATTCATTTTTGAGATATCAAGACTTAAATTTAATCTAATTTTTATGACATCGTAAAATTAACAATATCCTTGATTATTCGTAAAAAATCGAATTCTTGAAATATCTAAATGACATTTATTGCGATTTATAAAGGAAAGTACACATTTTTCCGAGAATAAAACCAAGCAGGAATATCTTAATTCATTTTTGAGATATCAAGACTTAAATTTAATCTAATTTTTAGGACATCGTAAAATTAACAATTTTCTTGATTATTCGTAAAAAATCGAATTCTTGAAATATCTTAATGATATTTATTGCGATTTATAAAGGAAAGTACACACTTTTCCGAGAATAAAACCAAGCAGGAATATCTCAATTCATTTTTGAGATATCAAGACTTAAATTTAATCTAATTTTTAGGACATCGTAAAATTAACAATTTTCTTGATTTTTCGTAAAAAATCGAATTCTTGAAATATCTAAATGACATTTATTGCCATTTATAAAGGAAAGTACACATTTTTCCGAGAATAAAACCAAGCAGGAATATCTCAATTGATTTTTGAGATATCAAGATTTAAATTCAACCTAATTTTTTAGGAATTCATAAAATTAACAATTTCCTTGATTATTCGTAAAAAATCGAATTCTTGAAATATCTTAATGATATTTATTGCGATTTATAAAGGAAAGTACACACTTTTCCGAGAATAAAACCAAGCAGGAATATCTCAATTCATTTTTGAGATATCAAGACTTAAATTCAACCTAATTTTTTAAGACTTCATAAAATTAACAATTTCCTTGATTATTCGTAAAAAACGAATTCTTGAAATATCTTAATGATATTTATTGCGATTTTTAAAGGAAAATACACACTTTTCCGAGAATAAAACCAAGCAGGAATATCTCAATTCATTTTTGAGATATCAAGATTTAAATTCAACCTAATTTTTTAAGACTTCATAAAATTAACAATTTCCTTGATTTTTCGTAAAATATCCAATTCTTGACATATCTTAATGATATTTATTGCGATTTATAAAGGAAAGTACACACTTTTCTGAGAATAAAACCAAGCAGGAATATCTCAATTCATTTTTGAGATATAAGGCCTTAAATTCAATCTAATTTTTAGGATTTAATAAAATTAATAATTTCCTTCATTATTCGTAAAAAATCGAATTCTTGAAATATCTTAATGACATTTATTGCGATTTATAAAGAAAAGTACACACTTTTCCGAGAGTAAAACCAAGCAGGAATATCTCAATTTATTTTTGAGATATCAAGATTTAAATTCAACCTATTTTTTAGAACTTTATAAAATTAAGAATTTCCTTGATTATTCGTAAAAAATCGAATTCTTGAAATATCTAAATGACATTTATTGCGATTTATAAAGGAAAGTTCACACTTTCTCGAGAATAAAACCAAGCAGGAATATCTCAATTCATTTTTGAGATATCAAGATTTAAATTCAACCTAATTTTTTAGGACTTCATAAAATTCACAATTTCCTTGATTATTTTTAAAAAATCGTATAAAATCGAATTCTTAAGATATTTTAATGAATTTTTTTCTTATTTATAAAGGAAAGTACACACTTTTTCGCAAATTCAACCATGTGTGAGTATGTCAATTCTTTTTTAAGATACAAGCTTTGAATTCAACCCAATTTCTAGCACTTCATAAAATTTATAATTTTCTCTATTATTTTTTAAAAAATCGTATAAAATCGAATTCTTAAGATATTTTAATGAATTTTTTTCTTATTTATAAAGGAAAGTACACACTTTTTCGCAAATTCAACCATGTGTGAGTATGTCAATTCTTTTTTAAGATATCAAGCTTTGAATTCAACCCAACTTCTAGCACTTCATAAAATTTATAATTTCCTCGATTATTTTTTAAAAAATCGTATAAAATCGAATTCTTAAGATATTTTAATGATTTTTTTCTGATTTATAAAGGAAAGTATGTACTTTGTTTAGAATAAAACCGTACTTGAATATCTCAATTCGTTTTCGAACCACCAATTTTTGAATTTAACCTTAAGCACAAATAATCATTTTCACTTTATTAATTGCGAATAAAATTATGCCACGATTTTTAGAAACATTCTAGAAACATTTTAAATTTCGACTTAAACTATTTTCACAATTACGGTTAAATAAATTCCGTATAATATTGAAATAATAACCACTCATCAACTTATATCAACATATTAAACAATTAATAATAAACAGCAAAGGTTACATTGAAAATCGTACATTTATGGTGATTGGGGATTTTATTGGACTGATTATATATAATTCCAGTAAGGAAAAGAATTAATTTTATCATTATTATTTTATAATCTCAAAATATATAGTGATATTGAGTTAAAAGAAGAAGTTAAATTAAATTCTCGTCTTAAACGATCTTTATGATTCATCCGAAATGCATTACACTTATTTCCTTGATTTTTTCAACCATAAACGGATTAACAGTTATAAACACACCTGTTACGATGATACAACTGAAACATGTTACAAAGCAAGCCTATAATAATTTCTTGTGTGTATATTTAATGTCGGTGGAAATCAAAGGTTCTCGTTCGAAATCGGCCAATTATTTACGGAAGCAACAATTCTACGAAACAAAACCGTCGCAATTCGCATAATTCATTCGACCCTGAAGCAAACCTCTAACAATAAATAATCTTAAACTAACTTTTTAAATCATTATTATCCAATCTAAGTATTTTTATTATTACATAATATAACATTAATTAATTTAATTTTATTTAAAAGAATTATTTATCGATTAAATAATAATCGACAAAACAAAGTTATAAATAAAATAAAAGTTGATTTTGATGAAAATGTCGTTTCTTCATCACAGCATTTTTAATCTGATTTTAACGTGTTATTTCTGTGTTTGCTTCGTAATGGAAAGTTGCGACTTCGTTTTGGACTTGGGCAAGTAATAAAAAATAGAAAACTTTTCCATTATTTTTTTCTGATTTCAAAGAAACTGTTAAATCAAAAAAAAAACATGTTAGAGAGTTACACTAACGATTAAATAGAAAAGTGAAATGAGTTTAATCGTTGGATAACATTATTTACAACGACTATTTACGGAGCAAATAAACTTGACACACATTTAAGTCATATTTATAGCTTGTAATTGGGTTTAATTAGATTTTTGTTTGTTTTAATTTATTATAAGAGACAATTTGGTTTGTTTTGTAAATAGAGATTTTATTTGTTGTGGCTAATTTTAGGGATTTAGGCGGAAATGGTAAAAAAAACTAGTCACGCACTCCAACCGCGTAATTATATCAATTAAATCGTTCCAATTGAGTAATGTTAACTTGGGATGTGTGTTGTGGAAATTTTCCATTGCAAAAATTGTTTATTAAAAGGAATTTGTACTACCTCTACTACTAAAAGAACTAATTTACAAAAATAATGATCATATTCATCTATCATTAGTTTATAATGATATGGTATAAATCAAAAATATTCCTAAAGCATTAAGATATCATAATCTATCCATAATTCATATCAATCTATTACTGGTTTCGAGCAATCACCAATGATATTGGATGAATCACCAAAACTTCAAAATTCGACGATTTTGCTTAATAAAACCAATTATAACGTAAATAACTAATTGAGAACTAATTAATTAATGAAAAATATTCCTTAAGCATTAAGATATAATAATCTATACATATTTCATATCATTGATTTTGATAACTTCGACTTTTTGATTTATTTTGATTTTTGATTTACAAAAAAGTATGAAATTTTAATGTAAGCTTTATTTTTATGAGAAATTGTCAAAAATTCATTAAATCTTCATTGGAAAATGAGATATTAGATAAATTGACTAAAATGACAATTGAATTGTTGGAATTTTGATGAAAATTTCAAAAAATTCTTTGAGGTTACAACATATTCTTGAAATTTGAGTAAAATTCCATGAAGTTTCGATAAAATTTCATTGGAATATGTGTAATCGTTTGCTATTTCAATAAATTTGTTAAAATAGCAATAAACTTATTGAATTGTTGAAGGTTTAGTGGAAACTTCAATAAAATACATTAAAAATTGAAAAATTCTTTGAAGATTTAAGAAATTCTTGAAATTTGACTAAAATTTTGTGAAGTTTCAGTAAAACTTCATTGGAACATGAGACATTGAATAAACTTATTGAAATAGCAAACGAATTGTTGAAGTTTTAGTGGAAGTTTCAATAAAATTCTTTAAAAATTGAAAAATTGTTTTGAATTTTAACAAATTTTTGAAACTTGAGTAAAATTTTATGAAGTTTCAGTAAAACTTCATTGGAATATGAGACATTGCAATAACTTATTGAAATAGCAAAAGAATTGTTGAAGTTTTAGTGGATGCTTCAATAAAATACATTAAAAATTGAAAAATCTTTGAAGGTTAAGAAATTCTTGAAATTTGAGTAAAATTCTATGAAGTTTCAGTAAAATTTCATTGGAATATGAGACATTGAAATAACTTATTGAAATAGCAAACGAATTGTTAAACTTTTAGTGGAAACTTCAATCAATTTCTTTAAAAATTGAAAAATTGTTTGGAATTTTAAAAAATTTTTGAGATTTGAATAAAATTTTATGAATTTTCAGTAAAACTTCATTGCCATATGAGACATTGAATAAACGCATTGAAATAGCAAACGAATTGTTGAAGTTTTAGAGGAAGCTTCAATAAAATTCTTTAAAAATTGTAAAGTTCCTTGAAATTTTAATAAATTCTTGAAATTTGAGTAAAATTTTACGTAGTTGCAGTAAAATTTCATTGGAATATGAGACATTGAATAAATTTATTGAAATAGCAAATGAATTGTTGAAGTTTTAGTGGAAACTCAATAAAATTCTTTAAAAATTGAAAAATGTTTTGAAATTTTAATAAATTCTTGAAATTTGAGTAAAATTCTATAAAGTGTCAGCAAAAATAAAATTGTTACAATGATGAGTGAATTACTGAAATTTTAAAAGGAAACTCAAGAAAATTTTTTGAAATTTTAAGAAATTCTTGAAACCTAAATGAATTTCTATAAAATTTCAGTAATACTTCATCGGATAATGAAATATTATATAGAATTGTTACAATAATAAATGAATTATTCAAGTTTCTGTGGACAGTTCCACAAAATTCTTTGGAATTTTAACAAATTTTTGAAATTTGAGTAAAATTCTATGAAGTTTCAGTAAAATTTCATTGGAATATGAGACATTGAAATAACTTATTGAAATAGCAAACGAATTGTTAAAGTTTTAGTGGAAACTTCAATAAATTTCTTTAAAAATTGAAAAATTGTTTGGAATTTTAACAAAAATTTTGAGATTTGAATAAAATTTTATGAATTTTCAGTAAAACTTCATTGCCATATGAGACATTGAATAAACGCATTGAAATAGCAAACGAATTGTTGAAGTTTTAGAGGAAGCTTCAATAAAATTCTTTAAAAATTGTAAAGTTCCTTGAAATTTTAATAAATTCTTGAAATTTGAGTAAAATTTTACGTAGTTGCAGTAAAATTTCATTGGAATATGAGACATTGAATAAATTTATTGAAATAGCAAATGAATTGTTGAAGTTTTAGTGGAAACTCAATAAAATTCTTTAAAAATTGAAAAATGTTTTGAAATTTTAATAAATTCTTGAAATTTGAGTAAAATTCTATAAAGTGTCAGCAAAAATAAAATTGTTACAATGATGAGTGAATTACTGAAATTTTAAAAGGAAACTCAAGAAAATTTTTTGAAATTTTAAGAAATTCTTGAAATCTAAATGAATTTCTATAAAATTTCAGTAATACTTCATCGGATAATGAAATATTATATAGAATTGTTACAATAATAAATGAATTATTCAAGTTTCTGTGGACAGTTCCACAAAATTCTTTGGAATTTTAACAAATTTTTGAAATTTGAGTAAAATTCTATGAAGTTTCAGTAAAATTTCATTGGAATATGAGACATTGAAATAACTTATTGAAATAGCAAACGAATTGTTAAAGTTTTAGTGGAAACTTCAATAAATTTCTTTAAAAATTGAAAAATTGTTTGGAATTTTAAAAAATTTTTGAGATTTGAATAAAATTTTATGAATTTTCAGTAAAACTTCATTGCCATATGAGACATTGAATAAACGCATTGAAATAGCAAACGAATTGTTGAAGTTTTAGAGGAAGCTTCAATAAAATTCTTTAAAAATTGTAAAGTTCCTTGAAATTTTAATAAATTCTTGAAATTTGAGTAAAATTTTACGTAGTTGCAGTAAAATTTCATTGAAATATGAGACATTGAATAAATTTATTGAAATAGCAAATGAATTGTTGAAGTTTTAGTGGAAACTCAATAAAATTCTTTAAAAATTGAAAAATGTTTTGAAATTTTAATAAATCCTTGAAATTTGAGTAAAATTCTATAAAGTGTCAGCAAAAATAAAATTGTTACAATGATGAGTGAATTACTGAAATTTTAAAAGAAAACTCAAGAAAATTTTTTGAAATTTTAAGAAATTCTTGAAATCTAAATGAATTTCTATAAAATTTCAGTAATACTTCATCGGATAATGAAATATTATATAGAATTGTTACAATAATAAATGAATTATTCAAGTTTCTGTGGACAGTTCCACAAAATTCTTTGGAATTTTAACAAATTTTTGAAGTTTGAGTAAAATTCTATGAAGTTTCAGTAAAACTTCGTTAGTATATGAGACATTGAATAAACTTATTGAAATAGCAAACGAATTGTTGAAGCTTAGTGGAAGCTTCAATAAAATTCTTGAAAAATGGAAAAATTCTTTGAAATTTTAAAAAATTCTTGAAAGTTGAGTAAAATTCTATGAAGTTTCAGTAAAACTTCATGGCAAAATGAAATATAAAATAAAATTGTTACAATAATAAATGAATTACAGAAATTTTAAAAGAAAACTCAAGAAAATTTTTTGAGATTTTAAGAAATTCTTGAAATCTGAATAAATTTCTATTAAATTTCAGTAACACTTCATCGGATAATGAAATATTATATAAGATTGTTACAATAATAAATGAATTATTGAAGTTTCTGTGGATTCTTCGACAAAATTCTTTGGAATTTTAACAAATTTTTGAAGTTTGATTAAAATTCTATGAAGTTTCAATAAAACTTCATTGGAATATGAGACATTGAATAAACTTATTGAAATAGCAAACGAATTGTTGAAGTTTTAGTGGGAGCTTCAATAAAATTCTTTAAAAATTGAAAAATTCTTTGGAATTTTAATAAATTCTTGGAATTTGAGTAAAATACTATGACGTTTCAGTTAAACTTCATCGGAAAATGAAATATTAGATACACTTACTACAACGATAAATGAATTACTGAAATTTTTCAAGAAACTCAAGGAAATTCTTGAAATTTGAGTAAAATTCTATGAAGTTTCAGTAAAACTTCATCGGAAAATGAAATAGTAGATAAAATTGTTACAATAATAAATGAATTTTTGAAGTTTCTGTGGACACTTCGACAAAATTTTTTGGAATTTCAACAAATTTTGGAAATTCGAGTAAAATTCTATGAAGTTTCAATAAAACTTCATTGGAATATGAGACATTGAATAAACTTATTGAAATAGCAAACGAATTGTTGAAGTTTTAGTGGAAGGTTTAATAAAATTCTTTAGAAATTGAAAAATTCTTTGAAATTTTAATAAATTCTTGAAATTTGAGTAAAATTCTATAAAGTTTCAGTAAAACTTCATCGGAAAATGAAATAGATAAAATTGTTACAATGATAAACGAATTACAGAAATTTTAAAACAAAACTCAAGAAAATTCTTTAAGATTTTAAGAATTTCTTGAAACGAATTGTTAAAGTTTTCGTGGAAGCTTCAATAAAATTCTTTAGAAATTGAAAAGTTCTTTGAAATTTTAATAAATGCTTGAAATTTGAGACAAATTCTATGAAGTTTCAGTAAAACTTCATCGGAAAATGAAATATTACATAAAATTGTTACAATGATAAGTGAATTACTGAAATTTTAAAAGAAAACTCAAGAAAATTCTTTAAGATTTTAAGAAATTCTTGAAATCTGAATAAATTTCTATGAAATTTCAGTAACACTTCATCGGATAATGAAATATTATATAAAATTGTTACAATAATAAATGAATTATTGAAGTTTCGACAAGCTTTGACAAAATTCTTTGGAATTTTAAAAAATTTTTGAAATTTGAGTAAAATTCTATGAAGATTCGATAAAATATCATTAGAATATGTGTAATCGGTTGCTATTTCAATAAATTTGTTGTTTGTATGAAGTTTCAGTAAAACTTCATTGGAATATGAGACATTGAATAAACTTATTGAAACAGCAAACGAATTGTTGAAGTTTTAGTGGAAGCTTCAATAAAATTCTTTAGAAATTGAAAAGTTCTTTGAAATTTTAATAAATGCTTGAAATTTGAGACAAATTCTATGAAGTTTCAGTAAAACTTCATCGGAAAATGAAATATTACATAAAATTGTTACAATGATAAGTGAATTACTGAAATTTTAAAAGAAAACTCAAGAAAATTCTTTAAGATTTTAAGAAATTCTTGAAATCTGAATAAATTTCTATGAAATTTCAGTAACACTTCATCGGATAATAAAATATTCTATAAAATTGTTACAATAATAAATGAATTATTGAAGTTTCGACAAGCTTTGACAAAATTCTTCGGAATTTTAAAAAATTTTTGAAATTTGAGTAAAATTCTATGAAGATTCGATAAAATATCATTAGAATATGTGTAATCGGTTGCTATTTCAATAAATTTGTTGTTTGTATGAAGTTTCAGTAAAACTTCATTGGAATATGAGACATTGAATAAACTTATTGAAACAGCAAACGAATTGTTGAAGTTTTAGTGGAAGCTTCAATAAAATTCTTTAAAAATTGTAAAGTTCCTTGAAATTTTAATAAATTCTTGAAATTTGTGTAAAATTCTATGTAGTTTCAGTAAAATTTCATTGGAATATGAGACATTGGATAAATTTATTTAAATAACGAACGCATTGCTGACGTTTTAATGGAAGCTTCAATAAAATTGTTTAAAAATTGAAAAATTCTTTGAAATTTTAATAAATTCTTGAAATTTTAGTAAAATTCTATGAAGTTTCAGTAAAACTCCATTGGAATATGAGACATTGAATATATTTATTGAAATAGCAAACGAATTGTTAAAGTTTTAGTGGAAGCTTCAATAAAATTCTTTAAAAATTGAAAAATTCTTTGAAATTTTAATAAATGCTTGAAATTTGAGACAAATTCTATGATGTTTCAGTAAAACTTCATCGGAAAATGATAAATTAATGAAATTTTAAGAGAAAACTCAAGGAAATACTTTGGGATTATAGGAAATTCTAGAAATCTGAATGAATCTCTCTGAAATTTTAGTAACACTTCATCGGATAATGAAATATTATATAAAATTCTTACAATAATAAATAAATTATTGAGGTTTCTGTGGAATTTTTACAATAATAAATGAATTATTGATGTTTCTGTGGGCACTTCAAGAAAATTCTTTGGAATTTTAACAAATTTTTGAAATTTGAGTAAAATTCTAAGAAGTTTCAGTAAAACTTCATTGGAATATGAGACATTGAAATAATTTATTGAAATAGAAAACGAATTCTTGAAGTTTTAGTGGTAGCTTCAATAAAATTCTTTAAAAATTGAAAAATTCTTTGAAATTTTAATAAATGCGTGATATTTAAAAAGTACGCGATTTTTTAGAGTAGCGACAACCATTTCAAATTTGATTTGATTGTAATAAAATGTGTTCTTAATTATGCATATTTTATTTTAACAATTTTTACCAAAATATGTTAAAGAATGTTGTTTGTCGAATTCTGGAATCAGTTTTTCAAACTGAGGTCTTCCTCATGAGCACCTCTGCTCGGATGTCTTGTTATTTCTGTTTCTCTTAACTTGTAGTCCTATTAAATTGCTCTTAAAAAACTAGAGAGGCCTTATTTTGAAACGGAATCCAACACTTAACATTATTAAACACGTCGTTTTCGAAATAACCACATATTTCTAAACTGCGATTTTCCGCGAACCTATAGCGAATATCGATAAATTAAAACATGCCCCGCATTAAGAACTCATTGGGTTACCACCAGTTCAAATTTGAAAATTCTTCGTTAAATAATGTTTGAGAAAAAAAATCGTAAAGTAGACAAATTTGTCGGGACTCTCAAAAATCGGGTGCCTTTTCAATTAATTCGCGATAAAAGAAAAACCGCAGGTTCGAACATTTCGAAATGAAACTGTGATACATAGAAATGTTCACTGATTACAATAAACTTTGCCGCAATTTTTTTCATCGAGCGATTTCGAAGATATCAATCTCTAAATTAAGAGGCCTTGATATCTGGCATGAATAATAGATATTGATAATAATATCTACCAACTTTACACTAAACATATCTTTTTCTACACTATTTGTTGTTAATAAAAACTAAATATTGTTTATATTTCCTTATATTCTTTTTTACTCCAGCCTTCCTCAATTCTGCATTTCATTTCACTTTTTAATTTTATATAGACATTCGATTTGTAGCATTTTGTTTATAAAAATTTAAGGTGCTTTCTTGAAAAGATTTAATCAAAAACGATAACTTTTGCAATAAAATCCATTAAAATGAACACTAAAATCAATTAACACTACTTTAAAAAATTCTTTTGTGTTAATAAATTATTATACAACATTTCTAATCCGGTTCAATTAACACGTTTTAGTCCATTATTTACTTTTAAACCGGACAACCTTCACCATACAAAAAATTTAATTACATACCAAGAAATATTTGGTTCATCAAAACAAAAAAATTTAATTTTCGAACTTAAATAATAAAGTTTTAATCCCGAATGAGATAAAAATACTTTATCACACTATTATATAATTGAGTAATTATCGATTAGAGTTAATTGAAATTATGAATCGTGTGCTTTAAAATAATCTAAGTTATAAATCAAAAATAATATTGGCCATAAAAAAATAAAGCTACCTATTTTTTTATTATTTTTTTTGATACAATAAAACAATTTCACATGGTAATATAAAAGCTCATTATTTTTATCACTTTTCACGTTGTTAAAAAAGTCCATTTAGATTTGTTTTGGTTAACGCAATTATGTTCGAGAAGGTCACCCGAGATAAATCCCATTCAAAAATAGATTCATTCTTCCTTTCACGATTGGTTAATGTCCCTTTAAGATCTTATTTGATGAAACGTAGTGCAACGTTACAACTGCGAGTACTAAAATTACATTTTATATCACTTAAAGTTATTATCATTTCCTCAAGACATTGTTTTCTCTAACCGACGATGATCTCATTCCATTTCGCACCAAGAGTAGGTTGAGATTTTATTTTTGTATATGTCGTAGGTCGAAAGAAATTTAATGTTTAAATTAATGGTGAAAATAAAAACAAAACTAATAAATTTATGATAATTATTCGTAACCGTGAGGAAATTGAGTGCGAAAAAAACATTCTTGGGTGTAAATGAAGATCGAGACGCTTTTAAAATGTTTAATTACATCTCGTTGCATTGAAATTGTTTGTTGATTAGTTCTATGTGATTAATCTTTAAAGATAGAGTTGGAATCAAGGTCGTTATAAAAATGTATACTATTTAATAACGTCATTTTCTGTGCGTTCTTGCGGTTTCCGTTCGACTTCTTTAAAGCCTTAACACCGTTTTTGATCTTAACCGCGATATCTTTCAACATACAGGAATCTAAAAAGAACCTAATCGTTTTTATATAAACACAAAAAATTCCTACTGGTTTTTATTCATCATTTTACCTTGAAATTAAAAAAATATGGAAAAATAAACAAAATTATAGAGTAATATTACGATTTTAATTTTTTTTGTGATTTTTGCTATATCACTAAAAACTGATAATAGAAGAATGAATCATGATTTTTGATGTATTAGGAATATTTTTATTAATAACGTGATTCTATATCAGTTTTAGTACCGACGTAATTTAAAAGGAAAATTGTAAAAAAAAATTAAAAAAATCGCCAATTTTAATATTTTGTGGTTTATTCAAAACTGCTGGTACGAACTAGCACTAAGACTAAGATCTATACCTAGAAGCTGTTGGGTTTAGCCGTGCATTTTTTGAAGAATATATTTGACGTGTTTGATGCTATGTTGCAAGCTTCTTCAGAAACTGGTTCAAGTATTCACCTTGAAGTATTCATTATTAAGTAATTAAAATCAACAGACTTAGAACTAACTCAGACATTAGCTGATCGGAGTTTTTTGCATTTGCAGATTCTCGATAAATGGGTTCATGAAATGTAAGCTATTTTTTTTTCTATCTGCTGGGACACCCTGTACAATATCTTAAAGAGTAGTAATATGTCATGCTCATGCTGTTATTTATGTTAATAGCATGAGCTATTACTGGTCCAAAGACTACGTATTATCCCAAAGATTGTCAACTTGTTGACACTATGAGCTAATACAGTTCAAAATACTGTAAATTATCCTAAAGACTGCTAACTAGTTGGCAACATGAACTACAATGGCTCCAAAAATATGTAAAGTCTGCCGACTTTTTGGCAGCATAAGCTGTTACTGTTCCAAACACTGTACAATATCTTAAAGACTGCCAACATGTTTTCTGTATGAATATTTATATTGGCAAATTATTGGCAGCATGAGCTATTATTGTTCCAAACACTGTACAATATATTAAAGATTGCCAACATGTTTTCAGTATAAGTATCTATATTTTCTCTCATAAGCTGTTACATCTCCAAAGTCCTGCTTATCAGTTTGATGTCTGCAAACTTGTAATAATAATATTAGCTATTATTGTTCCACATACATTGTCCTAAAGATTGTCAACTTGTTGGCAGTATGAGCTAATATTGATCCAAATAGTGTAAATTATCTTAAAAATTGCTAACTTGTTGGCAGTATGAGCTACTATGTTTCCAAAATCATGTCGATCAATTTGAAGTCTCCCAATGTGTTGGCAGCATGAATTATTACTGTTGTTATTATACAATATTTTAAAAACTGCCAATATCTTTTCAGTATGAGTGTTTATATCTCCAATGTCCCTCTCATCAGCAAGAAATCACAGAAAAACTGAAAATGATTGACAGCATAAGCTATTATGTCTTCAGAGTCACATTTAGCAATTTGAAGTCTGCCAAATTGTTGGCAACATGAGCTGTTATATCTCCAAAGTGCTTCTCATCAGTTTGAAGTCTGCAAGCTGGTTGACAGCATGAGCCATTACTATTCCACAGACTATATATTACTTTAAATGTCTCCAACGTTTTGCTCATCAGTTAGAAGTATGCTAACTTTTTGTCACCATGAACTACTATTACTGATCCAAACATTGTATCATCTTAGCGACTTCATATACCATAAGCTATTATGTCTTCAAACTCCTGCTCAACACTCAACAACCTAACTTTAAGTAGTGCGTGTCTGTTGTGTATTAATATGGGATTATACGAAAAATATGGAGAAATTGATGCGGTGATCAGACGGGGGTAGCCAAGGATGGAGATCAAGAGAAAGATCTTGCTGAGCATTTGCATATTTCACAGAAGAATACCCTGTACACAAGCCCTCAGAACCAAAACGAAACAATTGATATTTGTGGTGAATTAATTCAACGTAAAATAATTGATTAACCCCCCACCCAAATCCTGGCTACGCCCGTAACTGATCACATCTAATCACTGCAAGATATCTATTTGTTAACATAATATCCAAATGTCTTGCTATGTCTTCTTTCGAAGCCGTCCATTGACCACATATGTTAATATGTGCTGTTTTTCCATTAATTTTCCATTTCTCATAGTATCTACTAGAGTTAGGTGATACTTTAAATAAGATGTCAAGTATCAATACCTCCGTGGTATTGATACTATACAAGGTATCGAAACTATTGAAAGTATTGAAGTATCAAAAGTATCGCAGTATCAAAGCATTGAAAGTATCAAATTATTGGAAATAATATTATAATAAAATAACAATAAGATAATAAACATTTTTTTCAGAATTTTTTTTTTTGGGTTTTAATTTTGGAGTTAAAATAATAGAAAGAATAATCTCAAAGTAAAAGAGAAATAAATTCCGCACTTCAACCCTTAATAGGTTTTGAAATAATGAGAAATAACCACATATTGAATGTCATCTTCACAGTATATTATCTCCCTTGAAGTATTTTAGAACATATCTCGTTCCGAATTTTTCTTAATATTTTCTTTTGTAGAATCACCCCTTTTTTGAATTTGACTAAAAAAAATTTAATTATATATTCAAATCTATAGCCTTAAACTTCATCAAAAGCTGCTTTCATAACAGAATATTTATCATCAATCCTATTTGATTGAAGCCAATAACAATTCATAATTAATACATTCATTTTCAACCAACAATTTAATTACAATTTCACATTCAAACCACTTCATTTCATCAGTGACGAATTTGAATGAACGAATTACAACTACAAAATCAGAGCTTTAAACTTCATGGAAAACTTAATTTTAAGACGAAATTTAATACCAACCTAGCGGAGACCAACCAACCATTTAAATTTTCACCAAAATCTTAATTTATGATTCAATTTTGATGACAACTTCAAATCTGAATCATAACTTCATCAAAAACTTCATTTTTAGAAGGAAATTTAATGTAACTTTAACATCAATATAATTAACAAAACTTTACCGAGACTTCGGTTTTAACCAATAAATTAATTACATCTTCAAATTTAAATCGATAAACTTCATCTAAAACTTTATTTTTAGAGGAATTTTGATGCTAACCCAATAGAGTTTAATCTAGTATTTAAATTAGCATTAAAAACTTAATTTTTAAATAAAGGTCCATTACAACTTCAAATCTAAATCAATAACTTCAACAAAAACTTCAGTTGTACGAGAAAATCCAATGTAGCTTCAATAATGTCAATCAAATAAACAAATTTATATCGAGTCTTCAATTTTATCTGATCATTTAATTACAACTTCAAATTTAAAGCGTTCAACGGCATCAAAAACTTTATTTGTAACAAAAATTTTTATGTCAACCCAACAGAGTTCAATTTACAACATAAATTATCCTCAAAACATTAATTTTTGAGTAAACGTGCATTACATTACAAATGTGAATCATTAACTTCATCATAAACTTCATTTATAAAAGGAAGTTTAATCTCACTTTAACAAGATTGAGTTAACGGAAAGAAATTTTATTAATTCTTTGATTTTAAGCGAAAAATTAATTGCAACTTCAAATTTAAATGGTTAACTTCAATCAAAAACTTCATTTTTTAGAGCAAATTTAATACCAACCCAGCAGAGATTAATCCACCATTAAATTTTCATTAAAATCTTCATTTATATATAAATTTTCTTGACTATTTCAAATCTGAAGCGCAAACTTCATCAAAATCTTCATTTATAGAAGGAAATTTAAAGTGGCCTCAAGAAATTTTGGCCGCGATTAATCTACCATTTAAATTATCATCAAAATCTTAATTTATAAGCATATATTGATGATAACTTCAAATTTTAACCATAAACCTTATCGGAAGCTTCATTTTTTAAAAGATAAACTTCATTTTTAAGAAGAATTTTGATGCTAACCTAATAGAGTTTAATCTAACTCTTAAATTACCATCTAAATCTTAATTTTTAAATACAGATTCATTACAACTTCAAATTTGAACCAATAACTTCAACAACAATTTCATTTATAAGAGGAACTTCAACGTAACCTCAACACGGTTAATTTAATTAACAAAGCTTTCTCAAGTCTTCGATTTTAATCAATGAATCAATTATAGTTTCAAATTTAAACTGTTAAACTTCTTTGGAAACTTCATTTTTTAAAGAAAAACCTCATTAACTGAACAAAACTTTATCGAATCTTTGATTTTAACCGAATGAATGATTGGAACTTCAAATATCAAGCTTTAAACTTCACGAAAAACTTCATTTTTAAATGGAAATTTGATGCCATCCCGACAGTGTTTAAGCTACCATTTAAATATCACCAAAATCATTATTTTTAAATAAAGGTTCATAAGGAAAAAATAATTACAGCTTCAAACTTATGAGCGTTATACTTCATCAAAAACTTCATTTGCAAAAGGAAATTCAATATAACTTCAACAAAATCTATTTTATTGTGTATGAAAACTTGATTGAGTTTTCTATTTCAGCTGATATATTAAGTACAGCTTCAAATGTAAAGCATTAAACATCCTTACAACTTCAAAGCTGAACCATTAACTTCACGTAAAACTTCATTTATAAGAAAAAAATTAATGTGTCTTTAAGAAAACCAATAAAATAAGGAAAATTTGATCGTGTTCTCGATTTTAACCAATAAATTAAGTACAGCTTCAAATTTCGTGTTAAACGAAAGTGATATGAAGTTTTTGACGAAGTGATAAACTTCGTCAAAAACTTCATATCTTAGAGGAAATTTAATACCAACCCAAATTCAATGTTTTCATTCAATGTTTTTTTCAAATTTGAATCGAAAAATTAATTCTAACTTCAAATTTGGAGCTTTAAACTTCATCAAAAACTTCATTCTTTAAAGGAAATTTAATGCCAACCCAATCGAGATTAATCCTCCATTTAAATTATCATCCAAATCTCAATTTATGAATATATTTTGATGATAACTTCAAACTTGAACCATAAACTTCAATGACAACTTCATCTATAAAAGAAACTTCAATGTAACCTCAACACAGTTAATCAAATTAACAAAACTTTCTCAAGTATTCGATTTTAACCGATAAATCAATTATAGCTTCAAATTTAAAGTGTTAAATTTCATTAAAAACTTCATTTGTAAGTGTAAAACTTCATTTTTAAAAGAGCAATTTTATTTTTAAGAGGAATTTTGATGCTAATCCAATAGAGTTTAATCTAGCACTTAAATTATCATCAAAATTTTAATTTTTAAATACAGATTCATTACAACTTCAAATTTGAGCCAATAAGTTCGTTTAGAGAAGAAAATTCGAAGTCGCCGCAACAATTTTCAGTTAATTATTTAGTTTTGTTTATACAAAACTTTATCAAATCTTTGATTTTAACCGAAAAATTAATTACAACTTCAAATTCAAAGCTGTAAACTTCATTAAAACTTCATTTTTAAAAGAAAATTAAATGCAACCTCAAGTTAATTCAATTAAACAAACAAAACTTAATCGAACATTCGATTTTCATTGATAAATTAATTATAACTTCATCAAAAACTTCATTTCTAATTTTAAAATCATCCTAAGCGACTTATCTACATCATTTTTTTGCCAAATTAAATTCGACATTAAATTTTATCAAAAGAATTCCAATAAATCATAAACTATCAGTTATAAATATCAAATTTTTTATGTTTTTTGACAATGAAGCGCTCGATATACTTCAAAGCCATCATCTACTCCATTAAATCGATCGTAAATCTTTAAAGTGCTCATAAACAAGTAAAAAATTAAAAAGTGCCGACTTTAAATATTTTGAATTGACAACATTACATTCTTTGAGCGTTTCTAAAAAAACCTTGAGCTCGTTGCTAACAATGTATTGTGAATTTTCTTTAAAATATTTTAAAATAATTTATATAAAATCAATTAATTTGTATTGAATGTAATTAATGCTAAAAAATGAACTCAAAAGAACAACTTCAAGAACATTGCTAATTATTTGTAATTAACCTGATGGTACGATAAAAAATGTCAAGGTTTAAACAAATTACATCATTCAAAAAAATTTTAATCCCGACACACTTCTTTAAGAAATCTTGTACCAAACAAACAGTTTTGAGTCATTTGAATTCTTAATAAAATTAATAAATCATTTTCTCGTTTATATCGCGGTCAATTTCTAACTAGAACGACAACGAAATAATATAAATCGTTGTGTTGTATCCCCACTAAAAACGACGAGTTCACTTCTAAAACGCACTGTGACACCTGCGACTGTAATCGAAAGAAATAGAGGAAAGCTCATTCGTAAACGAAACGTCGTGGTCATCGTTTTGTGCTCTCCTTGGAAGCTTAAAGTTTTGTGCCAAAGCTCCGAATTATAATCAATCAGTAAGTTGGTTAAATTTAAGTTAAGAATTTTTTTTAATACAATTTATTTTGTATGTATAATAAAAAATAATAAGCAAACACATAAAACGTGGAACAAGAAATAAATTTTTATTTTAACACAATTTTACGATGTCCAAAGAAAACATAAATCCGTTACAATCGGTTATAAATAATCTATAAATAAACAAATCCGATCTTGAAATTTCAAACGATTCATAAACGCTTTTAAACAATTCCAATTTTCAATTTAAATCCAATCATTTTAAATAAAACTGAACCGTTTTATTTAACATTAAACAAATACATTGTTATATTAAAAAAATGATATCGATGGACGTTGATAAACGAATAATTAGTTTTAGATTAGTTATTGTTCTATCTTTAACGGGCGTTCAATAAAACCCCGTTTTATATCTGCAACCGAGTGTTGTTTACAGAAACACATTTTTGTTATCTGTTTGCACGGGGCGTATTATTAAAAACGTTAAGCGGACGCAAATTTGTTTGATTACGTCTCATTCGAGTCGCTAATTAAGCCGCAATATAATAAAAATGCTGATAAAATGGGTTAACAAAAAAAAGTAAATTGTTAAATAAGAAATTATTAATTTGTTGAGTTGGGTGTGGTTAATTCAATCATTATTGGGGTTTATTATGAAAAAATTTAAAATTAAATATTTAATTGAAGATGTGGTTAAGATATGGTTAAAATGAGATAAAGTGTAGTTAGGGATTTTATTCTTTTTACAATTTATTCTTTGATAGTTGAGAAATAAAATTATATGGTTGTTATAAGAAATGGCAATGAATTAAAAAAGTTTCCTCTCCATATCTGAAGCAAAACTGAATCTATTGTGGTGATTACAATATTAATGATTAATGCGCGCAATGTGGACATTAAATTGATATGAATTATAAGATATTAATCATTAAAATATTTTATTTACTCAAAAATTATGAAATATGACGAATTCAAGTCGATTTTGTTAATTTCAAATTCATCCAAACACCCATATTCCAAAAATTGTTCGTTGTAATGAAGTCTATTAATTTAGAATAAAATTCTTCTTAATCAAGATTTATTTTAAACTATCAATCATGAAAATGTCTTTATTCGCTCAAAGATATCAAACAAAAAGATGGGTTTTGATTGTAATAAATGGAACCTATACTTAGAAGCAGCTTTGAAAAATTCTAGATATTTTATTAATGCGCACAACATCGGCTTTAGATTGACATGAATTGGGGATTCTTTTGAGATATTATCTACTAAAATATCTTTATCTGCTCAACAGTTATGGATTATAACAAATTCAAGTCGATTTTGTTAATTTCAAGTTCATCCAATCACGCATATTCCAAAAATTCTAGACGTTGTAATGAAAACTATTAACTTGGAGTGAAATTCTTTTTAATCAAGTTTTATTTTAAGATATCAACCATGAAAATATCTTTATTCACTCAAAAGATATCAAAGAAATAGGTAGGTTTTGATTATAACAAATAGAACATATGCTAAGAAGCAGATTTGAGAAATTCTAGAAATTTGGTTAAAGCGCACGATATGGACATTAAATTAATATGAATTGAGGATTCTTTTGAGATATTACTCACCAAAATATCTGTATTAACACAAAAGTTATGAAATATGACGAATTCAAGTCGATTTTGTCAATTTCAATTTCATCGATACACCCTTATTCCAAAAATTCTACTCATTGTAATAAAATTTACTACTTTGGAGTGAAATTCTTCTTAATCAAGCTTTATTTTAAGATATTAACCACAAAACTATCTTTATTTGCTCAGAAAATATCAAAGAGATAGTTAGGTTTTGATTCTAACAATTACAACCTGTACTAAGAAGTAGATTTGAGAAACTCTAGCAATTTGATTAATGTGCACAATATGGGCTTTAAATTGATATAAATTGGGGATTGTTTTGAGATATTAACCACCAATATATCTTTATTTTCTCAAAAGTTATGGCATATAACGAATTCACGTCGATTTTGTCAATTTCAAGTTCATCGATACACCCATATTCCAAAAATTCTAGACTTTGTAATGATGTCTATAAAGTTGAAGTGAAATTCTTCCTAATCCAGCTTTATTTTAAGATATCAACCATGAAAATATCTTTATTCCCTCAAAAGATATCAAAGAAAAAGTTAGGTTTTGATTGTAACAAATGGAACATGTGCTAAGAAGCAGATTTGAGAAATTCTAGAAATTTGATTAATGTGCGCAATATCAGCTTTAAATTGATATGAATTGCGGATTTTTTTGAGATATTAATCACCAAAATGTCTTTATTAACCCAAAAGTTATGAAATATGACGAATTCAAGTCGATTTTATCAATTTCAATTTCATCGATACACCTTTATTCCAAAAATTCTACTCATTGTAATAAAGTTTACTACTTTGGAGTAAAATTCTTCTTAATCAAGCTTTATTTTAAGATATTAACCACAAAACTATCTTTATTTGCTCAGAAAATATCAAAGAGATAGTTAGGTTTTGATTCTAACAATTAGAACCTGTACTAAGACGTAGATTTGAGAAACTCTAGCAATTTGATTAATGTGCACAATATGGGCTTTAAATTGATATAAATTGGGGATCGTTTTGAGATATTAACCACCAATATATCTTTATTTACTCAAAAGCTGTGGAATATAACGAATTCAAGTCGACTTTGTCAATTTCAAGTTCAACCAAACACCCATATTCCAAGAATTCTTGACGTAGTAATAAATTCTACTGGTTTGGAGTAAAATTCTTCTTAATTAAGCTTTATCTTAAGATATAAGTCAAGAAAATACCTTTGTTCGCTCAAAAGATATAAAAGAGAAAGGATGGTTGTAATTAGAACAAATAAATAGAACCTGTGCAAAGAAGCAAATTTGGGAAATTCTAGGAATTTGATTAATGCGCGCAATATCGGCTTCAAATTGATATGAATTGGGGATTCTGTTGAGATATTAACTTCCTAAGTATCTTTGTCTACTCAAAAGTTATGGAATATAACGTATTCACGTCGATTTTGTCAATTTCAAGTTCATCGATACACCCATATTCCAAAAATTCTAGACTTTGTAATGAAGTCTATAAAGTTGAAGTAAAATTCTTCCTAATCCAGTTTTATTTTAAGATATCAACCATGAAAATATTTTTATTCCCTCAAAAGATATCAAGGAAAATGGTAGGTTTTGATTGTAACAAATGGAACATGTACTAAGAAGCAGATTTGAGAAATTCTAGAAATTTGACTAATGTGCGCAATATCAGCTTTAAATTGATATGAATTGAGAATTCTTTTGAAATATTAATCATGAAAATATCTTTTTTGGCTCAAAAATACTAAAGAGAATGTTAGATTTTGATTGTTACAAATGGAACCTGTACTAAGAAGCAGGTTTGGAAGATTCTAAAAGTTTGATTAATGCGTGCAATGTCGGCTTTAAATTGATATAAATTGAGGATGGTTTTGAGATATTAATCACTAATATATGTTTATTTACTCAACAGTTATGGAATATAAAGGATTCAGGTCGATTTTGTCAACTTCAAGGTCATGCAATCAGCCATATTCCAAAAAGTCTAGACAATTTTCTCATTTTTTAAGTTGATTCCGATATTATAATATTGTCTGAGTCATATTAAATTTTATAATATTATACTTATTGAGGAAATTGGCAATAAGTTAAATAAATCTTCTTTTAACTTCAGTAACTTTGCGAATTTAATTAAACAATCATATTTCAGTATAATTATACTGTGTTCACATTCCTTAAGGGTTAAAGAAAAAACTGTTGTGCTTAAAAAAGAAATGGCAATGAATTAAGAAAGTTTCCTCTCCATATTTCAAGCCAAAACTGAATCAAACGTGGTTAAAGTAGATAGTCACACCCTATCTACAGGAAATTCTATTTTTGACTTGCTTTGAGACTTGAAGAACAGAATATTATGCTTATTAAGGAAACTGGCCATAAACTAAATAAGTCTTCTCTCATTCTGCTGTCTTAGCATATCTTGAGTGTTAAGTAACAAAATACTGTGCTTAATAAATTTGGAAATCTTCTCCAAATTTGAAGCAAAACTGAACTCATTTTCTGGATTGTTTCCAAAGTTACAATACTCTTTGAGGAAAAAAAATCAAAATATTTCTATTTTTAAAATTATTTCTGTTGTATTACTCTGTATTAAATAAATCGCTTCTTAACCTTATCTGCAACTATGCAAGTGTGATTAAGTAAGATGGTTGCAAAATCACTTTTTCTGTTTATCGCTAAGAATAGCGGAGATTTAAAGCCATTTCTATACACCATCAAAATAATTCTAGAGGTGTGGTTAATTCATATGGATGTTAGAGTGACTATTAACATTTTTTAATATAATTCTACTGTGTTAACATTTATTGAGGGTTAAAGAAAAAAAATTCATGGCAATGAATTAAAAAGTTTCTTTTCCACATTTAAATCAAAACTTATTCTAGTATACTATAAGTCACTCTTCGACATTGAGACAATACCACAGAGCAAATTAAACTGATTAAAAAACTCTACTCTACCTATTATCTATTTAATTTAGCAAAATATGAGTATTATAAGACTTATACTTATATTTAAGTATAAGTCTTTGGAATAATCAAAATCAATAAAAATGGTATTAGTGTATAATATTGAACCATTTAAGTGTGGAATTGATTTCAATGATTATAATGAGCGAATGAAGTCATTTTTCTCAAGTAATGAAGTGATTGTACTGTGCGAGTTTGTACTTGATACAATTTTCACCTCCACCCATCTACTCAAAATATAACTATATTAAGTGAAATTCCAAGAATCAAAATATCTTTTGTGGAATAATTCCATTCTGGTACATTATATCCCAAAGTATCCAATAGTTATAACGATAGATACATTAACTTATGCTTGTGGAGCAATTTTGAGCCATATTACTCACGATATCGAGTAACATCGCTCATTAATCTTCCTTTAATAACTTCTGGCACAGTTTACTAGAAGTTCTTTGATTACAAGTAAACCACTAAAAATCTATTGCATACTGTGGAGATATACAAAGGATTTATTGGAGTATAAGTGCTCTGAAGAAATTTTACCAGAAATGTTTTCATACTGGTACATACTGGTAGATACAGCACCTGGGTATCAACAATGAAACGAATGTAGATAGAATCAACCCAACCCAACCCCCACGTGAAACATTATATACAACTCCTGGTTGTGAAGAATGAAAGGAATGTAGACAGAATGAAGGTAAAATGTTTATGGTGTTTTGGATACCTGTTAAGGATGATTGAAAAAGCAAAAATAACTCAGGATAAATAGAAGAAAGAGGAAATAGTAGAAACAGAAAAAGCTCGAATAAAAAGCTAACCATCTAGACTGATGGATCAATGAGCTGGAAGTTCCGGAACGCAAACTTTCTTGTACGACCTCCAATCTGATTTGCTCCAGTTTAAGATTTTGGATATAGATGGGTTGAGGCAACTTTACGAAAAGAATTCTCCTCTATCCTACTCGAAAGAAATTTACGCAGTTTCAAGGAAAGTCAAAAGATGACTTGAGGTTACTATCCCAATTCCTGACCGAATGTTGCAGGTTATGTAGGCATATGGTCTATATGATTCTGACGAATACACCCCTTTGTAGAAGGTGTGAAATGGAAAATGATATTGAAGAATTTCGCTCTCAAGTTGTGGTTTCCAATAGTCCAGTGTCCATGCAGCATAAAGTGAAGTTGGTACGTTGACTTGTTACTACAAAATCAACAGGGAGCAATAGTGGGAACAATAGTTCGCATAAAGTATAAACTAATTAAAGTATAAACTCATAAAGAATCGTAAGGATACTGAGCTTCCTAAATAGAAATTTACAATCATTCAGAAAATTAAGATAAACACAGAAAGTGATTTTCTAATCATCACAAAGTGTGTCTCTATGAAATCACTCTGCAATTGGTGCAAAACTGCTGATAAAGTTATGAGAAGCTTTATTTAATACATCGCCAATTCGTTTAGTAGGGATAATATTTTGTTCCACAGGTCTTAAAGTGTACTATAAAACTGAAACCAACCCAAAAAATTTAAAAAAATAGAATCCCCTATCCACACCATATCTACTTTAACTTTGATAACTTTTTTTTTTTTTTTAACTTTGTTCAGTTTTGTTTCAAATGAGAAGAAGATACTTTTTTAATACATTACCATTTCTATTTTTAAGCACAATATTTTGTTCCTTAACCCTTATCCCCAAGAAATTCTAAAACAGTAGAATTTTAATGAAAGATGACCGCTTAATTCATCCCGCAGAGTTGCTGACCAAATTGAAAGAGGAGTTATTTAATTTATTGCCAATTTCCTTAATAAGCATGGTATTTTGTCCTTCAAGTCTCAAGAAATATTATATCATAGGAATCAACTCAGAAAACGAAAAAAATCCTCACCCTATCTACTTTAACCACATTAAATTTAGTTGTGTTTCAAATGAGGAGAAGAAATTTTTTTAATTCACTTCCATTTCTTGTTTTATGCACTACATTTTATTACTTAAGCCTCAACGAATACGAAAAGGGGAGAATTCTACAGACAGATGATCGCTTAATCATTCTCGCAGAGTTGCTCATAAAGTTGAGAGTAAGCTTGTTTAATTTATTGCTAATTTCCTTAATAAGCATAGTATTTCATCCCTCAAGTCTCAAAACGTACTATAACGTTGGAATCAGCCCAGAAATTGAGAAAAATCCACACCCTATCTACTTTAACCACATTTAATGTAGTTTTGCTTCAAATGAGGACAATAAATTTTTTTAATTCATTGCCATTTCTTGCTTTAAGCACTACATTTTGTTCCTTAAGCCTAACGGAATGCTAAGACAGTAGACTTCCCAGAATTTATTATATTTATTTCAAGATTTATATTGAATTTATTGTCAATTTCCTTAATAAGTATAATATTTTGTTCTACAAGTACCAAAGAGTATTATAATATTGGAATCAACCAATATAACAAGAAAATTTTCTCTAGAATTTTGGAATATGGGTATTTGGATGAATTTGAAATTGACAAAATCGACTTGAATCCTTTATATTCCATAACTTTTCAGTAAATAAAGATATTTTGGTGATTAATATCTCAACAGAATTCCAACTTGATATCAATTTAAAGCCGATATTACGCGCATTAATATAATTTCTGGAATTTCTTGAAACTGCTTATTAATACAAGTTCCATTTGTTATAATCAAAACCTAACTTTTTATTTGATATCTTTTAAGTGATTAAACACATTTTCTTGATTAATATTTTAAGATAAAGCTTGATTAAGAAGAATTTCACTAAGAACTAGCAGACACCATTACGTCTACAATTTTTGAAATTTGGGTGTTTGAATGAACTTGAAATTGACAAAATCGACTTGCATCCTTTATACTTCATAACTTTTCAGTAAATAAAGATATTTTGGTGATTAATATCTCAAAAGACTCCTCAATTCATATCAATTTAAAAGTGATATTACGCGCAATAATCTAATTTCTAAAATTTTTCAAATCTGCGTCTTAGTACAGGTTCCATTTGTTACAATCAAAACTTATCTTTGTGTTTGATATTTTTTGAGTGAGTAAAGATATTTTCATGATTGATATCTTAAAATAAAGCTTGATTAAAAAGATTTTAATTATAAACTAGTAGACTTCATTACCATGTCTACAATTTTTTGGAATATGAGTATTTGCATGCACCTGAAATTCTCAAAATTGCCATTTTTCTTTACATTCCATAACTTTTGTGTAAATAAAGATATTTTGGAGATTAATATCTCAAAAGACTTCTCAATTCATATCAATGTAAGGTCGATATTGCGCGCATTAATCTAATTTCTAAAATTACTTGAAACTGCTTCTTAATACAAGTTCCATTTGTTATAATCACAGCCTAAGTTTTTCTTTGATATCTTTTAAGTGAATAAAAACATTTTCTTGATTAATATTTTAAGATAAAGCTTGATTAAGAAGAATTTCAATCTAAATTAGCAGACTTCATTACATCGTCTAGAATTTTTGAAATATGGGTGTTTGGATGAACTTGAATTTGACAAAATCGACTTGAATTCCTTATACTTGATAACTTTTTAGTAAATAAAGATATTTTGGTGATTAATATCTCAAAAGACTCCTCAATTCATATCAATTTAAAAGTGATATTACGCGCAATAATCTAATTTCTATAATTTTTCAAATCGGCTTCTTAGTACAGGTTCCATTTGTTACAATCAAAAGTTATCTTTGTGTTTGATATTTTTTGAGTGAATAAAGATATTTTCATGATTGATATCTTAAAATAAAGCTTGATTAAAAACAAGCTACTATGTCTACAATTTTTTGGAATATGGGTATTTCCATGCAGTTGATATTCTCAAAATTGCCATTTTTCTTTGCATTCCATAACTTTTGAGTAAATAAAGATATTTTGGTGAATAATATCTCAGAAGAATCCCCTATTCATATCAATATAAAACCGATATTGTGCGTATTAATTAAATTTCTAGAATATCTCAAATCTGCTTCTTAGTACAGATTCTATTTATTACAATCAAAACCTATCGATCTCTTTGATGTCTTTGGAATGAATAATGATATTTTCTTGATTAATATCTTAAAATAGAGCTTGATTAAGAAGAATTTCAATTATAATAAATTAGCAGACTTCATTACATCGTCTAGAATTTTTGAAATATGGGTGTTTGGATGAACTTGAAATTGACAAAATCGACTTGAATACTTTTTATTCCATAACTTTTGAGTAAATAAAGATATTTTGATGATTAATATCTCAAAAGAATTCACAATTCATATCAATTTAAAGCCAATATTTTACGCATTAGGCAAATTCTTAGAATCTCTCAATTTCGACTAAGCAGTCTCCATCTCGATGGTAGGCCAGTTGATGCAGAAATTTTGTCTTATTGGGGAACTTAGCACGAACGTGTAAATCCACATTGCAACTCTCATAATTAATCCTCAAGTATTCAAAATTGCCCTTCAACACTGAATCAATACAATCGTTGCTTACAACCCTATCATAGGATTTTTAGATCAATAAATGCCATCTTTCTTCATTTTCTTCTCCAAAAATCATTGTAATATAAAGAGATTATTTAGATACATAGATACTAGAATTTTTATTTCATTATAAACCTCAAATACTTTCAAATTATAATTTAGCAACTTGCAACAATTTTTTCCTTTTTCTACGAACATTTTTTATTTTAAAGTAACTTCAAATATTTTATATATATATATATATATATATTTTGATTTATTTTTAGATTCTTTAAAACCATTATTATACCTAAAAATATTAGTTACGTCTCAATTTTTGTTGCCTTTGGCAAAACCCAAAAATCACTCAATAAATCCTATTCTTAGAATTTCAATTTTATGCATTTTGGCCAAGAACCATTACAATTCGTAAATCTCCAATTTTCATCACCATCACTCAATTTCTTATTAGCAAAATTAGCCAATAAAAAACCAACCCTCTTAATCTCATTAGAGAGCCACCCTTTCTTAATTCATTCAAACGACGCGGTAAAATATCTTTACGTCTACAACACTCGACGTGGTTTATGCCCCCCTTCTATATTAAAAGAGTCGGGGATTGGTTAAAGCAGTATATTATGTATTTTCTGAAACCCCAACGCAGAAATGGGCGCGCCTTTAACCTAACCCTTTCAATTTCATTATCAGATGAAACTGAAAATTAATCGATGTTTACTACCAAGCCTCAATATTTATAACACGAGATGTTTTTTTTTTTTTTTTAATTTTTATATCATGCTTTATATTTCAATTTAAATTTAAAATTGAAACTTTTTATCGAATACGTGCTAAATGGTATACAAATTTGTTAACTTTAATAATTGAGATTTTCTTTTGAAAGTGTTATTTTCATGTCACAGAGATGAGAAATAAAAAAAAAACTCGAACTATTTTAAGTCTTAATATGGTCGATTTCGAATCATTTTAAGTCTTAATATGGTTTGATTTCGCTTTCAAACTTTCTAAACGAAGATTTAAAGGCGATTTTTTTTGCAGGAAAAATGGGGAAATTCAGCGAGACTTTGGGCATAAACGAGTTAAAATCGAAAAATAATATTTTATGGAAAGCCCTTTTGGCCGAATTCCTTGGGAATCTGTTGTTGAATTTTTTCGGGTGCGCCTCGACTCAGGTGTTTCCCCCGATGGCGAGCGATTTGGGTCATCTCGTCTTGATTTCTTTAACGTTTGGATTCACGATTTTCATCGTCGTACAGGTTAGTAATTAAATCCTTTCTAATTAAATTTTAATCTTGTGCCCACTAAAATTTAAACTACAATTTTGAAAGTTTGGTAAAATCATGCTTAATTATTATTTAAGAAATTATAAATGATTCTGTACGAAGGCTTTCATGAGCGGTGTTAATTGAACTAAAATTACAACTAATATTACCACCAACACTGGAATAATCACTAGAAGTATCACCAGGACTAATACTAACTAATACTAATACTAACATGAAGCATAACCTACTCTATAAGTCTGTTAGCGGTTTTTTAAATCACTCTGTATAAAGCAAAAAAAAAGGAAAAGGATGAAAAGGAAATTAGAATCTTGTTAAAGGAAACAAGATTCTAATTAGTAGATAACATCTTTTGAACTGTTATACATAAATTTTGTTTAAAAGTCTGATTATTTTGAAACATACAGACAAGACTGAAACTTATGACGTAGGCATTAAATTCAGATTATTTAAAAATTTAGAGTTGTTTAAAAAATAACTACTTTAATGCTAAAAGTAGTTGACTACATAGTTAACTACATTGCTAGGCAACTGCTGCCCAGCTCTGACTAGTCTTCGGTAAATCTAAGGTATACCTAAGTTATTGTTGCCAAATGTGGTGAAATTTCACATCATCTGATGATTTTCGTGATCTGATGAAAACTTCAGAGAAATTTCACATTTCTGGTAATTTTACAACTATTCACTTCTTGATTGAAACTTCAAATAAAGTATCAGATACCTATATAAAAAATGTAATTGGCAACTTGTTGGCAACAATCTATATCTGTTCCAAACACTGAATATTATCTTAAAGACTTACAACTTATTGGCAGCTGAATTATTACAATTCCAAACACTGTACATCATCTTAGACACTGCCAATTTGTTGGCAGCATGAGCTGTTATGCCTCCAAAATCCTGTTCATCAGTTTGGCATCAATTTGAAGTCAGTATGAGCTGTTGCTGTTCCAAACACTGTGCAGTATCTTCAACACTGACGTTAATTGATTGTTTTACTTTTTAATTGATCGTAAAAGGTATAGTTTTACTAAGCCTCTTGCTCACTGATAATAAGATGATGAGTTAAGTTGATGATTAAACTGCGTGATGAAGCTAAAGCTAAATTTAGACAGTCAGGTGAAGTACCTCTTTGGGAATACTACAAATCTCTTAGTAATGTAACAACTACAGGTATAAGAAATGAAAAGAAAACATTTTTTGGTTCTGGTTATGGAGGACAAATGGAACAAAAAATGGAACAGATTGAATTCATTAAATATAAAATCACATAAAGATACTACCATAGCGACGAATTTAAAATTTCCTGTCAGATTAACCCCATCAGCTGAGTTATTGCAGTTTCAAACAGAATAATTGTACATTACCTCAAAGACTGACAGCATGAACTATTATGTCTCCAAAGTCTAGCTCATCAAGTTGAAGTCTACCAACTTCTTAAATTGTTGAAGAGCTATTACTGTTGCAAACACTGTGTATTACAATGGTAATGTTAATCGGATCTAGCTGCCTGACTTCTAGTATTCATCCTCCGTTGATGCTTAGGTGGATCACAACCATCCAGATCAGACTCTTCTTAATGCAGTATCATATTAGTTTTGGAAACATATCAAGCTTTCTGCAAGCTTTCTAGAAGCAGTATTAAGTCCTCCAAAGGCAATATTGAATCTTTTGGAAGCACTTCTAGTCTCCTAGAAACAATATCAAGTCTGCTAGGCGCAGTGTCACGTCTGCAAAACACAGTATCATATCTTCTGGAAGCATTTTAAATCTGCTGAATGTATCATCAAATCTTCTAGAAGCATTTCAAGTCTTTTGGAAACAATACCAAATCTGTTAGATGCAGTATGAAGTTTTCCAGAAGCAATATCAAGTCTATAAAAACCATTTTACGTCTTCTAGAAGCATTTCAAATTTTTTTGGAGGCAACCTCAAGTATTTTGGAAGTATTTCAAGACTTTTGCAAACAATATTAAGTTTTGTAGAGCAGTATCAAGTCTTCCAGAGGGAGTATCAAGTCTTTTGGAACCATTTCAAGTCTTCTGGAAGCAATACCAAGTCTGCTAGAATCAGTGTCAAGTCTTTTGAAAGCATTTCAAGTTTTCCAGAGGAAATATTAAGCCTTTTGGAAACAGTCTTCCATTTATTTGGTATTTGCTTTCTACTATTAATGGACCGAATTTAACTTTACTGATTTGAGGATGTAGACATTTTTAGATGTTCTCGCCTTAGCTTTATTTTTCAAAATCTGCAACAATATGATATCTGTCAACTACGGAATCTTGCCGATCACTGCCGTCTTTACCGGTGCATATTAATTAAACAAATCTAAGACTGTTTGGATATATTTGGGAATATACAATCGAATGGAGCATATTTAAATCAATTGTGAAATATTATACGTAAAAGCAAGCATCATCTCTAGAAGATTATCAAAACTGCTCAACCGATATGTGGATGGTTCTAATCTGAATATACAACTTCATGATCATCAGAAGAAACATCATTGTTCAGAATACCATGATCTAGAACAAAAAGCGCAGCAGATACAATGACCTTATCCAGTAACATAGAGGAATTAGTAGCGATCCTTGTGAGTCTCTGAACCTCACAATGTCTTGAGAGTCGGCCACCTCACATATCATGAACAATACTTGGCTAATTCCAAGTATTGTTATTCCTTGCCTAAATTTTAAGCAGAGAAAACTGTGATACCATTAGCAACTTTAAGCAAGAAATAATCTCGGCCGACTTCGAAGACATTGGCCGTCTCAAGATATCTGGGGAGATTATTTCTTTCCTAAATTTTTCGCCCCAGATATCATGAATAGTACTTGGGGCTTTACTTCGAAGACGTCGGCCACCCGAGATGTCATTAACAATATTATTATTATTACTAGATTATTTCTTTCCTAAGTTGTAAGCAAAAATGAAATTTGTAGAAATAATCTTTATCGACGTTCCTGAAGTCGGCCAAGTCATCTCTTATATCACGAACCAGGTATTGGTAGCATATTCCAAAAACAGCTTTCAAGTTGAAAAGTTGTTAAAAATTTCATTCTTAACAACAATTCTAGGATTCCGGGTAAACACAACCAATCAAAAAAGGTCATAATCAGCAAAAATACATCATATTTCATTTCATACAAAATCTAAGTTTATGGTCGAAAGATGACTACCAGGGATCGATTTGAAACATCAAAGTTGATTGCTGTGGATTGGACGAGAGCTCTAAATTGACACTTCTCGATGGCAATTATTTACAGAAAAATTTTTTCCTTCATGCTTCATTCATACCGTGAGCTCCCATTAACATTTCGCCATAAATCAGTCCGACTTCGATGATGTTAACAGCAACAAGGATTCATCAAAAGAAATGACATCGTCTTCAATGATGTCTTCAATTCTTGCTTCAAATGAGCAACAAAAACACGATGGTGATCTACCATTGATGGTGTTCCATCAGAACATGCAATAATATTACATTATTGTTCTCATGAAAATACCATGCATATCAATAAAGCATCGTTATTGTTGAATGCAAAGTTTGAAGAATAGTTATAAGTTAGAAGCATAGAAGCATATCAAGTTTGAAAAGTACTTCCAAAATTAGTATTAAGTATTCTGGAACCATATCAATCCTTATAGATGCAGTATCAAGTCTTCTAAAACCATATCAAGTCTTCTGGAAGCAATATCAAGTCTTTTAGAAGCAAAATCAAACTTTTTGGAAGTAGTGTCTTATAGAAGCAGTATAAGTCTTCTGAAACCATACCAAGTATTCTAGAGCAGTATCAAGTTTTTTAGAAACAGTATCAAACCTTCTAGAATCAGAATCAAGCCTTCTAGAAGCAGTATCAAGTCTTCTGGAATCATATCAAGTCTTCTAGATGTAGTGTCAAGTCAGAAGTAGTAGCAAGTCTTCTGAAACCATACCAAGTCTTCTAGATTTAGTATCAAGTCTGAACTGGTAGCAAGTCTTCTCGAAACGTTCCAAGTCTTTCAATGGGTAATATCAAGTCTTACTGTGGCAATATCAAGTATTCTAGAAGCAGTGTGAAGTCTTCTGGGAGCATAAGAACTCTTCCAGAAGCAGTACCAAGTCTACTGGCACCATACCAAGCCTTCAAGATGTAGTATCAAATCTTCTAGAACCATCACAAGTCCTCCAGAAACAGTATCAAGTCTTCTGAACCCATATCAAGTCGTCCAGAAGCAGTATCTCAAGACATCTAGAAGCATTTCAAATCTTCTGGATGCAGTATCAAGTATTTTTAGTTTTTTCAAGTAAACTTTTATCGTTTCTTAATTGATAACAAAGCATTATTTACCGAACTTTCAAAATTGTAGTCTATTTCTTATTAGGTGCTATATTTCATGTCTTGTATACCTTAATAAATCAAATTTATCAATTTTAGGCTTTAGGCCATGTAAGCGGAGCCCACATTAACCCAGCCGTAACCGCCGGAATGTTAGCCACCAACAACATCACCATAATCAAAGGAATCCTTTACATCATCGCCCAATGCATCGGAGCAATCACCGGATCAGCTTTGGTTAAAGCTTTAATTACAGAAAAAGCAGCCGGAGTAACTTTATGCGCCAAAGATATCAGCGAAGTTCAAGGATTCGGAATCGAATTTTTCTTGGGATTCGTCTTGGTGTTAACCGTCTGCGGAGTTTGCGATGGCAATAAACCGGATGCGAAACATGGAGCTGCTTTGGCTATTGGTATGGCGGTTGCTGTTGGGCATTTAGCCACGATTCAATTTACCGGAGCCAGTATGAATCCGGCGAGGAGTTTTGGAGCTGCTTTGATTGCGGGAAATTGGACCAATCATTGGGTAATTAATTAAAATTTCGCTTCAATAAGAAAATTTTATTTATTTAGGGCAACAATTATTTATTTTCTTTAGAAATAACTCAACCTTATTTCCCATTATGTAAACATTAAAATGAGCTACTTGTTAAGTTACGCTCTCATAACCACGAACAATACACTAAAAGGAATGCTTTTACTCAAGTCAGAGTTCCCATTTCAACTTAAACTTTAAAAAGAATAATCTTTTTAATCTGAATTAAAATAATTAAGTTAATATTATTTTTTTTATGAGTAGGTTTATTGGGTCGGCCCAATTTTTGGAGGAGTAATCGCCGCTTTGCTTTATAAGCACGCGTTCCAAGCACCTCCTCTTGGCCCGGTTAAAATCATCGAACGTTATACTGCAGTTGTTGCTGATGAAAAAGAAGTAAGTATTAATTAACACATCAAAGATAAAATCAAATAATCTAAATAAAATTATTACAAGCCTAAACATATTTGGAACGTTGAAAATGAAATTAATGTAAGTCCGTTCTAACTCAAAATCTCACTCTTAATTCTTATTTTATCATTGATTTAATTTTGATAATTTTTTGTTTCAGTTGAAACGTTTGGATGGTGGGAAAAACGAAGTTTAAATCGTTTCGTTTTAAGTGTCATTTAATCAAAGTGAAATGTATCGTAGCTTTTAGATTTTGTTTCGAATCACTCTGTGAGAATTTTTTTTAATCAATTTTTTAAAAAATGTTTGCTGTAGACGTGCGCGTTTCGTGTTTTAATGTACAATTAATTTATTTTTCATCGAAACGAAGGCTTCATTATAAAACTATCTCGATTTTTAATTTTAATTAGTGTTAAGCCTAATTTATGTATATATTTAAAGAATAATAAATAAGAGAATAACATAATTTTGTGGTTTTTTTAAAAAGATTCGACTGATGATGGGTTTGGGTAACCGAAATCGGTGAATAAAGTTATGTCACCTAATTATCTTATATTATGATGAGGACCAGGAAGATTTTGGGGTGACTTTGTCGTTCTATAGCCTCTTTGACATTCACACATTCATTCTTTTCACAGCCTTAATTCAAATAAAATTTTCAATTGATAGAATCCATCATTCTATCATTGACAGATGTAGTGGTGTATGAGATTTTCACATCCAAATCAACACTCATCAAATTCCTTCAATCTTTTGTATCCTTGAAATAATTGCAAAATACTACATGACCTGCTATGACTTATGTATGACACCCATGTTTTGTATTGTGATCAGCTCTCTTGCCATATATTCATCATTTTTTCGTCACTTCCTTCTGATGGTAGGTCCTTATTTCGCCAATTCTTTGATCCTTTCTGGATGAGGAAGCCCAAGGACCTTGTATTTCAGCATTTCCTCCCAAAATGAAGCAACGTAGAGCACCAATTCATGGCATAATGTTGAGATATTTCACTTCATTCTTGAGATATAAGCTGCTGATCTTAATTAAGATTTTTCCAATATTTTGAATAAATCTAAGAATTCGTGAAAAATTGATTTTATGTTGGAAAATAGTTACAGAATTACTTTCAATCACTAACTGGGGCATCTACTTTCCGAAACTGAAGTTAATTTTGAGATATCTCACTTAGTTCTTGAGATGTAAGCTGTTAAACTTAATCAGGATTTTTCCAATATTTTGAATTAATTTAATATAAGTTGTTGAAAAATCGATTTTTTTTTGGAAAATTTGTTACGGAATTACTTTCAATTACTAATTGGAGTTCGAGTATCTACTTTCTTAAAGTGAAGTCAATTTTGAGATATTTCACTTAATTCTTGAGATATAAGCTGCTGAACTTAATTGGGATTTTTCCAATATTTTAAATAAATTTAAAAATTCTTGAAAAATCAATTTTTTGTTGGAAAATTGTTATGAAATTACTTTCAATCACTAAATAGGACATCTACTTTACGAAACTGAAGTTAATTTTGAGATATCTCACTTAGTTCTTGAGATATAAGCTGTTGAACTTAGTTGGGATTTTTCCAATATTTTGAATAAATTTATAAGTTCTTGAAAAATCGATTATTTTGGAAAATTGTTACGAAATTACTTTCAATTACTAATTGGAGTATCTACTTTCTTAAAGTGAAGTCAATTTTGAGATATTTCACTTAATTCTTGAGATATAAGCTGCTGAACTTAATTGGGATTTTTCCAATATTTTAAATAAATTTAAAAATTCTTGAAAAATCAATTTTTTGTTGGAAAATTGTTATGAAATTACTTTCAATCACTAAATAGGACATCTACTTTACGAAACTGAAGTTAATTTTGAGATATCTCACTTAGTTCTTGAGATATAAGCTGTTGAACTTAGTTGGGATTTTTCCAATATTTTGAATAAATTTATAAGTTCTTGAAAAATCGATTATTTTGGAAAATTGTTACGAAATTACTTTCAATTACTAATTGCACTATCTACTTTCTTAAAGTGAAGTCAATGTTGAGATATTTCACTTAATTCTTGAGATATAAGCTGCTGAACTTAATTGGGATTTTTCCAATATTTTAAATAAATTTAAAAATTCTTGAAAAATCAATTTTTTGTTGGAAAATTGTTATGAAATTACTTTCAATCACTAAATAGGACATCTACTTTACGAAACCGAAGTTAATTTTGAGATATCTCACTTAGTTCTTGAGATATAAGCTGTTGAACTTAGTTGGGATTTTTTCAATATTTTGAATAAATTTATAAGTTCTTGAAAAATCGATTATTTTGGAAAATTGTTACGAAATTACTTTCAATTACTAATTGGAGTATCTACTTTCTTAAAGTGAAGTCAATTTTGAGATATTTCACTTAATTCTTGAGATATAAGCTGCTGAACTTAATTGGGATTTTTCCAATATTTTAAATAAATTTAAAAATTCTTGAAAAATCAATTTTTTGTTGGTAAATTGTTATGAAATTACTTTCAATCACTAAATAGGACATCTACTTTACGAAACTGAAGTTAATTTTGAGATATCTCACATAGTTCTTGAGATATAAGCTGTTGAACTTAGTTGGGATTTTTCCAATATTTTGAATAAATTTATAAGTTCTTGAAAAATCGATTATTTTGGAAAATTGTTACGAAATTACTTTCAATTACTAATTGGAGTATCTACTTTCTTAAAGTGAAGTCAATTTTGAGATATTTCACTTAATTCTTGAGATATAAGCTGCTGAACTTAATTGGGATTTTTCCAATATTTTAAATAAATTTAAAAATTCTTGAAAAATCAATTTTTTGTTGGAAAATTGTTATGAAGTTACTTTCAATCACTAACTGGAGCATCTACTTTCCGAAACTGAAGTTAATTTTGAGATATCTCACTTAGTTCTTGAGATATAAGCTGTTGAACTTAGTTGGGATTTTTCCAATATTTTGAATAAATTTATAAGTTCTTGAAAAATCGATTATTTTGGAAAATTGTTACGAAATTACTTTCAATTACTAATTGGAGTATCTACTTTCTTAAAGTGAAGTCAATTTTGAGATATTTCACTTAATTCTTGAGATATAAGCTGCTGAACTCAATTGGGATTTTTCCAATATTTTAAATAAATTTAAAAATTCTTGAAAAATCAATTTTTTGTTGGAAAATTGTTATGAAATTACTTTCAATCACTAAATAGGGCATCTACTTTCCGAAACTGAAGTTAATTTTGAAATATCTCACTTAGTTCTTGAGATATAAGCTGTTGAACTTAGTTGGGATTTTTCCAATATTTTGAATAAATTTATAAGTTCTTGAAAAATCGATTATTTTGGAAAATTGTTACGAAATTACTTTCAATTACTAATTGGAGTATCTACTTGTAAAGTGAAGTCAATTTTGAGATATTTCACTTAATTTTTGAGATATAAGCTGCTGAACTTAACTGGGATTTTTCCAATATTTTAAATAAATTAAAAAATTCTTGAAAAATCAATTTTTTGTTGGAAAATTGTTATGAAATTACTTTCAATCACTAAATAGGACATCTACTTTACGAAACTGAAGTTAATTTTGAGATATCTCACTTAGTTCTTGAGATATAAGCTGTTGAACTTAGTTGGGATTTTTCCAATATTTTGAATAAATTTATAAGTTCTTGAAAAATCGATTATTTTGGAAAATTGTTACAAAATTACTTTCAATTACTAATTGCAGTATCTACTTTCTTAAAGTGAAGTCAATGTTGAGATATTTCACTTAATTCTTGAGATATAAGCTGCTGAACTTAATTGGGATTTTTCCAATATTTTAAATAAATTTAAAAATTCTTGAAAAATCAATTTTTTGTTGGAAAATTGTTATGAAATTACTTTCAATCACTAAATAGGACATCTACTTTACGAAACTGAAGTTAATTTTGAGATATCTCACTTAGTTCTTGAGATATAAGCTGTTGAACTTAGTTGGGATTTTTCCAATATTTTGAATAAATTTATAAGTTCTTGAAAAATCGATTATTTTGGAAAATTGTTACAAAATTACTTTCAATTACTAATTGCAGTATCTACTTTCTTAAAGTGAAGTCAATGTTGAGATATTTCACTTAATTCTTGAGATATAAGCTGCTGAACTTAATTGGGATTTTTCCAATATTTTAAATAAATTTAAAAATTCTTGAAAAATCAATTTTTTGTTAGAAAATTGTTATGAAATTACTTTCAATCACTAAACAGGGCATCTACTTTCCGAAACTGAAGTTAATTTTGAGATATCTCACTTAGTTCTTGAGATATAAGCTGTTGAACTTAGTTGGGATTTTTCCAATATTTTGAATAAATTTATAAGTTCTTGAAAAATCGATTATTTTGGAAAATTGTTACGAAATTACTTTCAATTACTAATTGGAGTATCTACTTTCTTAAAGTGAAGTCAATTTTGAGATATTTCACTTAATTCTTGAGATATAAGCTGCTGAACTTAATTGGGATTTTTCCAATATTTTAAATAAATTTAAAAATTCTTGAAAAATCAATTTTTTGTTGGAAAATTGTTATGAAATTACTTTCAATCACTAAATAGGACATCTACTTTACGAAACTGAAGTTAATTTTGAGATATCTCACTTAGTTCTTGAGATATAAGCTGTTGAACTTAGTTGGGATTTTTCCAATATTTTGAATAAATTTATAAGTTCTTGAAAAATCGATTATTTTGGAAAATTGTTACGAAATTACTTTCAATTACTAATTGCACTATCTACTTTCTTAAAGTGAAGTCAATGTTGAGATATTTCACTTAATTCTTGAGATATAAGCTGCTGAACTTAATTGGGATTTTTCCAATATTTTAAATAAATTTAAAAATTCTTGAAAAATCAATTTTTTGTTGGAAAATTGTTATGAAATTACTTTCAATCACTAAATAGGACATCTACTTTACGAAACCGAAGTTAATTTTGAGATATCTCACTTAGTTCTTGAGATATAAGCTGTTGAACTTAGTTGGGATTTTTTCAATATTTTGAATAAATTTATAAGTTCTTGAAAAATCGATTATTTTGGAAAATTGTTACGAAATTACTTTCAATTACTAATTGGAGTATCTACTTTCTTAAAGTGAAGTCAATTTTGAGATATTTCACTTAATTCTTGAGATATAAGCTGCTGAACTTAATTGGGATTTTTCCAATATTTTAAATAAATTTAAAAATTCTTGAAAAATCAATTTTTTGTTGGTAAATTGTTATGAAATTACTTTCAATCACTAAATAGGACATCTACTTTACGAAACTGAAGTTAATTTTGAGATATCTCACATAGTTCTTGAGATATAAGCTGTTGAACTTAGTTGGGATTTTTCCAATATTTTGAATAAATTTATAAGTTCTTGAAAAATCGATTATTTTGGAAAATTGTTACGAAATTACTTTCAATTACTAATTGGAGTATCTACTTTCTTAAAGTGAAGTCAATTTTGAGATATTTCACTTAATTCTTGAGATATAAGCTGCTGAACTTAATTGGGATTTTTCCAATATTTTAAATAAATTTAAAAATTCTTGAAAAATCAATTTTTTGTTGGAAAATTGTTATGAAGTTACTTTCAATCACTAACTGGAGCATCTACTTTCCGAAACTGAAGTTAATTTTGAGATATCTCACTTAGTTCTTGAGATATAAGCTGTTGAACTTAGTTGGGATTTTTCCAATATTTTGAATAAATTTATAAGTTCTTGAAAAATCGATTATTTTGGAAAATTGTTACGAAATTACTTTCAATTACTAATTGGAGTATCTACTTTCTTAAAGTGAAGTCAATTTTGAGATATTTCACTTAATTCTTGAGATATAAGCTGCTGAACTCAATTGGGATTTTTCCAATATTTTAAATAAATTTAAAAATTCTTGAAAAATCAATTTTTTGTTGGAAAATTGTTATGAAATTACTTTCAATCACTAAATAGGGCATCTACTTTCCGAAACTGAAGTTAATTTTGAAATATCTCACTTAGTTCTTGAGATATAAGCTGTTGAACTTAGTTGGGATTTTTCCAATATTTTGAATAAATTTATAAGTTCTTGAAAAATCGATTATTTTGGAAAATTGTTACGAAATTACTTTCAATTACTAATTGGAGTATCTACTTGTAAAGTGAAGTCAATTTTGAGATATTTCACTTAATTTTTGAGATATAAGCTGCTGAACTTAACTGGGATTTTTCCAATATTTTAAATAAATTAAAAAATTCTTGAAAAATCAATTTTTTGTTAGAAAATTGTTATGAAATTACTTTCAATCACTAAACAGGGCATCTACTTTCCGAAACTGAAGTTAATTTTGAGATATCTCACTTAGTTCTTGAGATATAAGCTGTTGAACTTAGTTGGGATTCTTCCAATATTTTGAATGAATTTATAAGTTCTTGAAAAATCAATTTTTTTGGAAAATTGTTACGAAATTGCTTTCAATTACTAATTGCAGTATCTACTTTCTTAAAGTGAAGTCAATGTTGACATATTTCACTTAATTCTTGAGATATAAGCTGCTGAACTTAATTGGGATTTTTCCAATATTTTAAATAAATTTAAAAATTCTTGAAAAATCAATTTTTTGTTAGAAAATTGTTACGAAATTACTTTCAATCACTAACTGGAGCATCTACTTTCCGAAACTGAAGTTAATTTTGAGATATCTCACTTAGTTCTTGAGATATAAGCTGTTGAACTTAGTTGGGATTTTTCCAATATTTTGAATAAATTTATAAGTTCTTGAAAAATCGATTATTTTGGAAAATTGTTACGAAATTATTTTCAATTACTAATTGGAGTATCTACTTTCTTAAAGTGAAATCAATGTTGAGATATTTCACTTAATTCTTGAGATATAAGCTGATGAACTTAATTGAGATTCTTCCAATATTTTGAATAAATTTATAAGTTCTTGAAAAATCAATTTTTTTGGAAAATTGTTACGAAATTACTTTCAATTACTAATTGCAGTATCTACTTTCTTAAAGTGAAGTCAATGTTGAGATATTTCACTTAATTCTTGAGATATAAGCTGCTGAACTTAATTGGGATTTTTCCAATATTTTAAATAAATTTAAAAATTCTTGAAAAATCAATTTTTTGTTGGAAAATTGTTATGAAATTACTTTCAATCACTAACTGGAGCATCTACTTTCCGAAACTGAAGTTAATTTTGAGATATCTCACTTAGTTCTTGAGATATAAGCTGTTGAACTTAGTTGGGATTTTTCCAATATTTTGAATAAATTTATAAGTTCTTGAAAAATCGATTATTTTGGAAAATTGTTACGACATTACTTTCAATTACTAATTGCAGTATCTACTTTCTTAAAGTGAAGTCAATGTTGAGATATTTCACTTAATTCTTGAGATATAAGCTGCTGAACTTAATTGAGATTTTTCCAATATTTTGAATAAATTTAAGAATTCGTGAAAAATCGATTTTTTGTCGAAAAATTGTTATGGAATTACTTTCAATCACTAATTGGGACATCTACTTTTCAAAAATGAAGTCAATTTTGAGTTATCTCATTTAGTTCTTGAGATATAAGCTGCTGAATTTAATTGGGATTTTTCCAATGTTTTGAATAAATTTATAAGATTTTGAAAAATTGATTTCTTTTTAGGAAAATTGTTATGAAACTACTTTCAATTACTAATTGGAGTATCTACTTTACAAAAATGAAGTCAATTTTGAGATATCTTAGTTAGGTCTTGAGATATAAGCTGATAAGGTAAATGCAGTGGTAATAGCTGATGTTTACGTTATATTTTTTACCATCTTATAGACGGATGGTGGTAACGTAATGGTAGTAACCATCTTCTGATTAGATTATCTAAGGGATTATTAGTTGCGGCTATTTTACACATTCTGATTAACTTGCGAGATAAATAGTATAAGATAAATTTTACTAATATATGGTGTCTTCTCTAATGCTGTCATTTTTTGATTGTTTTCCCCATGTTTTAGAGTTCTTTTATAGGGACGAGAATGGTCCACGAGATCTTTGTTCCGTCTCCAACTTTTTCAAGATTCTCCAAATTAATCCAGTTTGAAATAAATTGTTGAAGAACCATTTAAAATTTAGTATAGAAAATAGGTACATTTCCACGTACATAACTTAACTTTTTTTTGAAATAATAAAATAAATTAAAATAAAGTTGAATAAAGTAAGAATTCTACGAATTTAGGAAAGAAAAATAATAAAATTTTAATAATGAAAAATTCACTTCTTCTTCAAATTGGCTTTTTAAGTTAAATTCAGATTCATCGCTTAATAATCGCTTATTCAATAATAAAGTTATTATTACTTATATTTTTAAAATATTTAAATTATTTCTTTTAAATTTTATACCGCCCTCTATGAACGGTTAGCTCAACTTAGTATTGATTGTCTCCCTGGCGGTGTCTATCGTAAGCTTTGAATTGCCAAAGCGAAACCGACGACCATTTTAGCGTCATTGTAGAGAGTTTCTTCGCTGCTGTTATCCTTTTCGAAAGCAGTTTTAAAAGGAAATCGCAAATTATGGCCCAGGAAGATCGGGCCGGGAACCTCCGTTCGATGGCGATCTGCCGATTCTGCTTAGACGACAAAGCCCCCCTCGTCAACATCTACGACCACGACGGAAAATCCGTCCCCTTGCCGCTTCAAATAATGGCTTGTGTAGCCCTGGAGGTAAACAATCTTATTATATTAGATAAAAACCGTCAAACTCAACACAAACCGACTATTTTAGGACTCTGTAATTTTGTTGTTTTGCTGTTAGAAACTTGTTTGATGTAGATGTCTATTTTATTTCTTATTTTTCTTGTGTAGGTGTTTAAAAACGATGGGATGCCTCAACTCATTTGCGATAAATGCAAAACTTACACTCAACAGGCGTACAATTTCAAAGCGACCTGTAAAAAATCGGATGATGCGCTTAAATCTTATTTGGCAACGGGGGATTTGAGGAATTTGCAGAAAATTTCATTGAAGGATGTTAAATTACAGGTAATATTAAAAAAATTAATTCAACCCCAAAAAAATTTTTTTTGACATTGACGTTTTGAATTTTTCTTGTTAAAGCGACATCTGTCGACTTAATTTATCCATATTTCAAAAGAAATTTTTTATTATTTGGGGAATATTTAAAAATGTTTAAAAAACTTCTCTTTTTGTGAATTAATTAATTTTTAATGAAACTAGTTTTGGGTTGTCTGACTCAAAATTGTTTATACTTAGAAGTAGAAAATTTTAAAAAATAAACAAGTACGAACTTGTTAACCCTCCAGTACACGCACATTTTTTTTGACGTGAGTGCTCGCACCGAACTGAGAAACCGGGTTTCTTTGCCAAATAAGAGATTTGTATTAAACTCCCTAGATTACTAAAGTACCGCGGTTCATGATATATATGTATTCAAACGATTCGAGCCAAAATTGTGATTTGACAGCATGTCAGTGACCAGGTGTACGAATAGGGAGTTTATGTGTGAGAAAAACGTTTTGCTCCGGCCCCGATTCGAGACCATTATTAAACTTCACCTTTCGTTTCTTCGGTGGCTGATACTGCTTAAAACAAACTTGATAAGCTACCAGGAGCCTTGAACTGCTTTCAAAAATGTTGATACTACCTCTGGAAGACTTGATAATGCTTCTAGAAGCCTTAACATAGCTTTCAGAAGGCTTGAACTGCTTCCACAAGATTTTATGCTGCAGTTGAAAGACTTGATACTATTTCTAGAAGATTTTAAATGATTCCAAAAGACTTGATACCGTTTGTAAAACTACTGGCAAAAAAATGTTTGAAAATGCAAAGTCTTAAAGAAGACATTTTTATTGCAAAAAGCACGAAATTGTTAATACAATTTGATTTTGCTTCCAAAATACCAAATACTGCTAGGATACAAAATGTTCATTTAAAAGTTCAAAAAATTACAATTATAGACCAAATATTGCTTGTGAAGGTGTAAGCACTGTTGATATAAGGCATTTCTATTGCAAATTAACCATAGGCGCCAGATACATGGACGTTTTTCATGTCACTTTTGTTTTGAGAACAGTCATTCGTCGTTTGAATCTTTTCCCAATTCAGTTTTTTCACTATCCAGCACCCATACTTATTTTCAAAAACCGGCACTTATGAAGCTACGAAGATTGTGTTAGATGTACCACTGACGATCTAAAGATAAATCAGTTAGCTGCAGAATTCTTCGAATCCTCTATTCGGGCATCGTAAATCTTACACAAATTGCTGGCTCTGGTCCTAAAAACGCTTTAGCACTAGCTCATCTGCCGTTTCATTGGCAGCACTTCCAGACTGACCTCAGTGTAGTTAAAACGACGAACCGTTTGAGCCATCTGTATTTCCACACAAATTTTGAAAATCCTCTACTTGATTTCGAGCTTTGTGGAGATGAGTTACTCAGCTTGTGTTCTCATTTAATCCCAAGATTATTCCTCACTTGCGCAATCAGTAATAAAATGTCCAATATAATTATATTTACAAACTCACTTCTACAGTATTATATATTTAGAAATCTGAAACTAGAATCAGTATTATTTCTAGAAACTAGAAATAATACTTTGACGTCCTTCAACATCGGCAAATACAGAAAAAAGGGATTAACTAACTAGAAACTGACGAAATGACCTATTTACCTTTATTAGCTGTTTCCACCAAAACTTATTTTCGAAAGTAAGTTCTTTTTTCGTAGACAAGAACGGATATATTCAAAAAAAATGTTAACTTGAATGGTTGCGGTCCGCCGAACCAGCGGTTGCAAATTGCTAAAAGACTCTGTAAGTCGATAGTTAAACTTGCAGGAAAAGATTTTATTAATCATAAAATCGTGGCTAAGAGAAAATACTGGAAATTATTTGACAGCAGACTTGCAGGAAAAAACTGTATGACTAAAGTGGCTAAGAGAAAATACAGGAAATTATTTTCAGGATTCTGAGATGACCGCTAGCAGGTGCAAATACCATCTTTAATGTCTTGAAATCTTATCAATTAAACAATTAGTCATCTTAGGAATGGTATCTCAATTTTAAGATACTTGTACATTTCAGTTTCAGTCCAGTCCCAGTATATTCCGGGTTCATGCCGGAATTTCATGAAAGAAGATTTATCGTTTAGAAGCCTGGGAGCATTAAAGAAAGATTTGCAATGAAAATACGATTGGTACCAAATAAATTAATTTTCTGGAAGCATTTCATGCCTTATAGGCGCAATGTTAAGTATTCTGACAGCAATATCAAATCTTTTGTTAGCATTCCAAATGTTTTGGAAGCCAATATCGAGACTTTTGTAACCATTTTAAATCTTCTAGAAGTAGTATCAAGTCTTCTGGAACCTTCCCGAGTCTTCTGAAAGCATTTCAAATCTTCCAGAAACAGTATAAAGTCTTACAGGGGCTACATCTAATCTTTTGGAAGCATTTTAAAATATCTAGAAGCAGTATCATGTCTTAATTATTAAAATCTTCTAGAAGCAGTATCAAGTCTTATGGAAACTCTCCAGGCCTTCTGAAAGCATTTGAAATCTTCTGGAAGCAGTATAAAGTCTTACAGGGACAGTATCAAGCCTTTAGGGAGCATTTTAAAACATCTAGAAGCAGTATCAAGTCTTCTGGAATCTTCTCGAGTCTTCTGAAAGCATTTTAAATCTTCCAGAAATAGTATAAAGTCTTACAGGGGCTATATCTAATCTTTTGAAAGCATTTTAAAATATCTAGAAGCAGTATCGATTCTTAATTATTAAAATTTTCTAGAAGCAGTATCAAGTCTTTGGGAAACTTCTCAAGTCTTCTGAAAGCATTTGAAATCGTCTAGAAGTAGTATAAAGTCTTATAGGGGCAGTATCAAAGCTTTAGGAGGCATTTTAAAACATCTAGAAGCAGTATCAAGTCTTCTGGAAGTAGTATCCAGTCTTTTGGAAGCGCTTCAAGTAATTTTGAAGTATTTCAAGTCTTCTAAAAGTAAGTATAAGGTCTTCTGGAAACATCGTAAGTCGTCTGGAAGTATTGTAAGTCATCTGGAAAAATTTAAAGTCTTCCAGAAGCAGTATCAGTCTTCTGGAAACATTCCAAGTATTCTGGAAACCATATCAACTTTCTTAGATACAATATCAAGTCTTCTGGAAGCATCTCGAGTCTTCTGAAAGCATTTCACATCTTCCAGAAATAGTATAAAGTCTTACAGGGGCTATATCTAATCTTTTGAAAGCATTTTAAAATATCTAGAAGCAGTATCGATTCTTAATTATTAAAATTTTCTAGAAGCAGTATCAAGTCTTTGGGAAACTTCTCAAGTCTTCTGGAAGTAGTATCCAGTCTTTTGGAAGCGCTTCAAGTAATTTTGAAGTATTTCAAGTCTTCTATAAGTACAGTCGACTCCCTCTAATCCGGACACCTCGGGACCAGACCCCTGTCCGGACTAAAAAAATTCCGGACCATCCGGTGGTTTTTTTATATATGTAAATTACAACCTGTAATAGCATATATACTGTATATACGTAGTGTAAATCACCTTTTAAAACAATAATATTAAAGTCTACTTACCCTCCCGGTTTTTTTCCAACTCACTGGATCGTAGTTTTCCATGACGTTGATATATGTAAACAAATATATCACCAGAAATAGGAATGAACATGAAATCATAAAGCCCCACAAATTAAAACTTCACAAATTTATTTTACAGTATGAAAAACGGAACAATAACTTTATAGATATTAATCAAATCTTCAAAAACGTATTTACTATAACCTAAGAACAATGAAAGACTTGGCTTTACATAGCTGTACGTATTAAAAGAAATCTGTTATTTTCGTCTGCTTTTTTGTTTCAACTGTTTTCTTGAACGCATAATCACGCCATTTCCTCATAAACATTATATCCACAGCTGTTGCGCCAATCTGCTGCTCGACATAGGTAGTTGCCAGTTCCAGTGCTGCCCTCCCGTCTGCATGAGTCAAAATTCCCACACCGGAGTCGCCGTTTCCCGCTTCACTATCACCTTCGTCGTCGTCGTCGTCTTGATTTCCTTCTTCTTGACGAAGGACTACTTCGACAATTTCGTTGTCATTCAGGATTTCATTATCCAGTTCATCATCTGCATGAGAAATCCACTCAACGACGTCTTTCTCACTAACACTTGCAGAATCGGGCAGTCGTTGTAAATCCTTTAAAATTGACTGATTATCATCAGGTTCAGCTGCATGAATATTCAACTCAGTAGGATTTCTATCGTCTTCTTTGGTGATCTCAATGAGATTTTCGACCTCTGGCCATAATTTCCTCCAGGATTTACTAAACGTAGATGAAGGGATCTCATCATAAGATTTAGCAGCGATATAAATTACGTCCTTGATGGTTATTGTTTTGATTGTCTGGATGAGACCTGCATTGTCAACTGCATCCATTTTATCCAAGATTCCTGAGAGAAGCTTCCTTCTGTATTTCCTCTTAAAACATTCTATTACACCTTGGTCCATGGGCTGCGCGATGCTTGTTACATTAGGTGGCATATACAAAAGTTTGATGTCACTGTGACCGTCACATTCGAGATTTTCCTGTGGATGCGTAGGCGCGTTATCCAGAACGAGTACTGCTTTTACTGGCAATTTCAACGAAGTCAAATGTTCTTTTACAGACGGAACGAATTGGGAGACGAACCACTCCTTAAACAGATAAGAATCCATCCAGGCAGACTTTTGTGACCTGTAATACACTGGAAGGGAAGACATATTTAAGTTTTTAAATGCTCTAGGTTTGGCTGACTTTCCAATCACGAATAACGGAAGCTTGTGTGTCCCAGTTGCGTTTGAGCATAATGCAACTGTGATCCTTTCTTTATTTGTTTTAAAGCCTGAAGCAGACTTTTCTTGAGGAGTGGCAAACGTTTTTTTAGGCAAAAGTTTATAGTTCAGCCCAGTCTCATCAATGTTATACAATTGTTCCGGGGTCAGTTTTTCACGCTCAATTAAACTCTTTAACTTTTCAGAAAAATCACTTGCTGCCGGTTGGTCAGCTGAAAGCTTCTCCCCACACACTCCAAGGAAGTGTACTCCATGGCGTTTTTTCCACCTGGTTAGCCACCCATCGCTTGCCGAGAAGTTTCCTTTATCACCAAGTTTTGAATGGAGAATGACGGCTTTTTCTTTCAAAATCGGCCCGTTTATAGGAGTTCCTCTTCTACGTTCCTGCATGAACCACAGCCATAATGCGTCGTCCACAAGTTCATGATTTGGTTTTTTTAAGGTAGATCGAGTAGACAGGACTGATTCGGTTTCAATTTGCATACAAAAGTCCTCAATCGATTTTCTGTTTCGCCGCCAATCATAAACTGTGCTTTTCCCTACATTAAACTCCTTACAAATACTTTATACAGATTCACCCTTATCTAAACGTTGTAAAATATTAAGTCTCTCTTGCATTTTTACCGTATTGTGCTTACGTTTTTCACTCATTTTTGAGAACATTACAGCACTGACAAATGAAACACTGTAGGCCAAGTCAGAGTTACCGTAACTACAATTTAATCTACCAAATAAACTCACTGAAAATAATGTATACTTTACATTATTAAATCACTAAAAGACACACTTAATACACACACACTTAACACTTTAATACTGTGAGTAAAAACAACTACTATACCATACAGTACACTGTACTGTACAAGACGATCCGTATTGAACGCACTCGCAAACTAAACTGATGTTTGTGTACAGTAGTTATTTAGGCCGAAAATAAACAAACACGTTGAATCCTGTCGATTTCTGCCGTGAGAAACGCTCGCGCACGGCGATGACTCATTTCCGAGAAGTTGTCCGGACCATCCGGCGTCCGAATCAACCGAGTCCGGACTAGAGGGAGTCGACTGTAAGTATAAGGTCTTCTGGAAACATTGTAAGTCGTCTGGAAGTATTATAAGTCATCTGGAAATATTTTAAGTCTTCTAGAAGCAGTATCAGTCTTCTGGAAACATTCCAAGTATTCTGGAAACCATATCAACTTTCTTAGATACAATATCAAGTCTTCTGGAAGCATCTTCAGTCTTCTAACAGCGACATAAAGTACTTTGGAAGCATTGTAGGTCGTCTGGACACACTTCAAGTCCTCTAGATGCAATATCAGGGCTTCTAAAAGCGTTGTAAGTCATCTGTAAGCATTGTAAGTCGTCTGGATGCATTGTAAGACATCTGTAAATTCATCATTTTAAGTCTTCTAGAAATATCAGTCTAGAAATTAAAGTCTTCTGAAAGCAATATAAAGTTTTCTTAAGACAGTATCAAATCATCTAGAGGTAACAACATCAAGTCTTCTGGAAACATTTTAAGTTTTCTAGATGCTATATCAAGTTATCTGAAAGCATAGTAACTCGTCTGGAAGTATTTTAAATCCTCTAGAAGCAGTAACAGTCTTCTGGAAGCCGCGGTACTTTATAAATCTAGGGACTTTAATTTGTATTCTTTTTAAGACAATAATTTAAAAAAAAAATTTATTATCATAAAATTTGCGATAGGCAAATAAATGCCCGCGTTGAATACGCTGCATATTTTTCGGGGCATTTATGTTCTACAGCTTTCATTATCTTCTTCGTTTCTTCTAATCAGATAAGAAGCCATTTTGAACGGAAAAAAACATCTTACCGTCTGCAAAATTTTTTGAAAAGCTTCAGTCTTCACCTTCAAAGAGTATTTTTCTTCTCTATCGTATTCATATTCGTATTTTACTGTGTTGTACACTAAGAAATTTTTGACACTAAAATGACATAATTATGTCGGTAAAAAAGTTGCCTTTTCTGTTAAACAATAGAGGGTGCAGAACCCGGAGTGAGAGTCCGGTGCGTGTACCGAAAGGTTAAAATGTCAAAATTTATTGTCAAATGAGGATTTACACTCAGAAGTGGATGTCTCAAACTTAAAATGCTTATATCAGCGAAAAATAATAATACAGCTTATTGCAAAACTCGAAATCTTTCTTAGTGACTAACCCGGTACAGATACTCTGTCGTGTTGAAATATCACGAAAATCGGCTTCATGTAAACTTTCGTTGATAATGGCCTACCAATGACAAAAGTAAGGAACATCAGCCATTTATAGCGTAATTTTGTTTAATTCCGTTATATCTCAACACCTGTAACTAATAGGCTGTATAGAAATACAGGGATATACAGGGTGAGTCAATAGTGCGGGGACGGAAGATTGTGGCTTTACCGTTGAAAATAAAAATTATGCTTTTATGTCATCATACATTATTATCAAAGCTGCATCGATTAAAATTATTTTCAGCTATACAGGGTGTTTCACTATTCCAGGCCCGTATTCAACTTCATTTTTTTTAATGGAACCCTATGTATCTTTTCACATATGCAGATTAATTGTCTTAAATGCTATAAGTGCATATCTTGTTTTCAAATTTTGAATGCAAGGTTGCCAAGTTATTAATCATTTTGTGAAAATTTTAGAAGAATCATGTGATCACTTAAATTTCGTTATAAGCATTATTATTAAATATTGAAGATTGTAATTTGGCATATCAATAAACAAAGCTTGGGTCTTTCGAACGCCACTAATACTAATGGGTAATATTATACAGGCTGGTTACTAGAACCGGTTAATTTATGGAATGTTTGAGGGACCATAACTTTGTTATTTTAAATGGAACACCCTATATTTGTTCAATGCCTAAGAAGGCTTTATTAATTACCTTTCTTTTTTGTTATCTTAATTAAGTTACACTACTTGAGTGTGACGTTATGTCAAATTGCCAGCAATTGTTTTTTCCATAACCACTTGGATAGGTTTTAACCCTCTATTGCATAATTTATTTTATAGTTTGAAAAATTTTTTTTTTGCATTTTTTGTGATAAATGTGCATAGAAATAAGACACCTATGAGTTTTTTTTTTCAAAATTTGTATTTGTAGAGAAAAAAAATGTGTTCCCAAATGGGCACATTGTGGGCTCAAAGTACATTTTTTTTTACATGGTGTGAAATGACTTGAAGCAATTTACTTTATTTAAACACAAATGTATTCCACATTTTTCACACATTGTTCTGGATTTACCCTTGCAGTTAGGTTTTTTGCATCTTTCTCGGTTTTCTGTCTGTAAAGGCCAATGTCCAGTATTATCCAATATTATGTTTCTTGTTGGACGTGGTTCCAAACATTTTCTTTTAGGTGTGAAAGGAATGGGCGAGTCGATGGGCGTATTGGCGCCACTAGTGTTAGGTCGGCCTCTCTTTTTTGCCTTTATTTTTCCCACTAGACATAGATCTTGTGCTAGTATTGTTTTGAATTCCAATAGAGAAACCTTCTCATTCTTGTTTAGTTGATTATTGATTCTTCTTGAAAGTAACCATGAATTTACTACCACAACGTTAAGCATGTGGCAAAATATGCGCATATACCATTTGCGGCTCTTCAATTTTATGGGATACAATCCTAATAGAGAATCCTGTAAATCTACCCCTCCCATGTGCATGTTGTAGATTGAAACAATGTCGGGACGATCAATTTCTTTCTTGCAGTTCTCCGACTTGAAAAAACGCTTTACTTTGGTAAGTGGAAATGTACCAGAGAATGTAGAAACTAATGTAACTAATCGATTATCATACCACTGCACAACATGAACATCTACTCCAGCAACATTTGCGGTTTTCTCAATGTGTGAGCCTCGTCCCTTTTTTTTCATTTCTTTTTCACTAACCATTTTTAGGCCCCTCAGCCGATTAGATCTTATTGTTGCCACACTTTGTATGCCTAATTTTCCCAGATAGGATAACAAATTTATACCAGAAAAATAATTGTCATAGTAAACTTTATGATTTTTGTCTCTCGGAATTGGTCTACATAAACGGACGATGATATTGCTGGCAGCTCCAAGATTTGGTTCCCCTGGCAATAGATTTTTGTCAGCTTTACTATTGCAAAGCTCAAAATTTGTACTGAAGCCACTTACTCCTGATAAGACATACATTTTGTAACCCCATTTGTGTGGCTTTTTGGGACTATATGTCTTTAAAGATGTTCTTCCCTTGAATGGAATAATTTGTTCATCACAGGATAAATTTTCCTCAAAAGGGATTTTTTGGCAGGATTTCTTTATTTGATTCAATACCGGCATAATTTTATGTGTGCTTCCAGTGGCTAAGGTATTATCTGAGAAATGCAAAAAACATTTCAGCTCCTCAAATCTATTGAGAGGCATGATGTCTGCTATTTGTGGTGTTCTAGTATTGGCCGACCAGTACCTACGCGTTGAGTGCTGCCTTATCAAAGACATCCATATAACTATCCCCAAAAACTGCTCAATTTCTTTAGCATCAGTTCTCAAAGGCCTGTCAGGTCTTCTTTGTGTGCTGTACAAACATGTTTACTCAACCACCATAGATATAAAATCATCAGACATAAAGAATTTGAATAGACTATATGCACTTTGTAATTCTAAAATATATTCTGGAAGATCGCATTCTCCAAAAAACTTATTACCCTGTGGATCTCTATTAGTTTTTGAAGATTTCCAAGTAACATTTTCAACATTTGAAAAGAAAAATCTCGTATTGGGGGAAGATCAAATAACTGCGTCAAAGGTATGTCGTCTGGGTCCTCAATATCCTGGGAATATCCCACTGCAGAGAAAAATATGCATATGAACATCAAGACCAAACTATTTTTACTGGCATAAAATTTACCTTCATCATCATCTGATAGCTCAGAATCCTCGCTATCTGAAGGAATATCTCGAATTGCATCAACTTGAACTTTTTTTCTTCCATAAAAAGCGCTTGGTCTAATTGTTGGAAAATCGCCCGGAAAATCCATAGTGGATCGTCTGTGTGTAGAAATAAGAAATAATTGCACACTTTAACTTTTTGAGGATAATGTTCCCAAATGGGAACAAACAAGTTATGACCTGCTGCAAAAAAAGGAACGAATGAAATATATCGAATTATGCATTATTCTAATCCTAACACTTGAAACTAAGTATAAAAGATACATACTTACCAGAAAATAACCCTAGAAACTAGATTTGATCTTCTAAAATCAATCAAAATGATCAAGTGGCCATTGATTCGACGCGAATTGTATATAAATGCAACACACCAACACAAACACCACCTCTCGGACAAAAAATTTACGAAAGGTAGAAAACTATACTAGATATTCATAATGTATCTATCAGTTTCGCCGCTTAATACAACATATAGCCACTTTATTGGCTTAGAATGTTGTGTTCCCGAAAGGGAACATTATGCAATAGAGGGTTAATTAAAATAAAGTAAACAATCCAAATCATAATGTATGATGAACATAGTACATTGTAAATTAATATCACCTGCAGAACATTTAGTGTAAAAGAACAAAGAATAAAAAATCAAAAACTATTAAATTAAATTTAATTATTTGTTCGCATTTTTCTTTTAAAGCTAATTTAAAACAACTGTTTATTTACACCACTATTAAAAGCGAGTGACTGAATAAAGCACATCTGTAATCACTGCACGAGAAACAGCAAATTAAAGGGAACATGCATTGATTTTATGCATCAAAAGTTATAGCACATTTTGCAAAAGTAGTAAAACGTCAAAAAATGAGGAAACTTTTTTTTTTTCAAAAATTATAAATTTTTCAAATAAAAGTTATGTAAAATTATGTTGTTTGTCCATATCAAGAAAAAAAATTTTGATTTGAAAAAATTGCCAAGTTAATACTCACTTCCGGTATAACCGGAAGTCCAAAGACAACAATTTCATGTTGTAATAATCCGTTTTAGTAGCCTAATTATGCTTTCCAAATGGTTTTCTGTTATCATTAATAATAAAAAAAAAATATAAGGGTGAGTCACTTTTGAGGGACACCGGTATATAATGTATTATTGGTTACCCCACTACATCCTCTTTTCTAGAGTCCAAAATAAAGTTTAAACAAAGTCTTTTAATTTGAATGGTGCCTTTTTTCTCGTCCGCTTTTTCGTGATTCTTCATATATCTGGGACATGGTTTCGGACTCTTCCACATATTTTGGAGGTTCGCTTGGACCATTAAGCATCTGTTCACTGATTGGTAGTTTTTGGAGATGTCTTCTAATTCTTCACAAATCTTCTTTTTCCGTTTCCATTAAATAAAACTTTAGTTCGTCAGCCATTGCCTTTATTGTATCTTTCCGTTCCTTATTTATAATCCATACTCGATCGCCAAGATAGAAATTCGTGCTCATTCGAACTCTGACATTTGTCGTAATTCTCCTTTTGTTTTTCCTTTTTTATTTTTAGTTTCTCTGCGTTATGATGACATTATTTGGTAATATAGGTTTTAATTTAGTCCCAATTCTTGGTAGTATGTTGCAGAATAATCTACCATAATGAGTTGAGCTAGTGATGCTTCATATTTTAATGGTGTATTGTGATATATCAATAATAATATATTCTTTTTCGGTTATCATTTTATTGATGTATTCTTTAACAAATTGTAGTCCTTCGTCGAAATCTTATTTCTTTTTGATCCTTTCTTCGAGCATAAAATCCATTGATATTTCTTTGATTATGTCTCCTGAACAACCAACACTTCTTTATTTATTGCTCGTTTCAACTTAATGTATTATTGGTAGCCTAACACAGCCCCGCTACAATTAGTCTCAGCATGCAGAATTCCTGCATCTTTGTTATATCCTTATATTGCGCAAGATAGTGAAGATTTTTGCTTCACTCATACATTATAGAAATGTTAGAGTTAGAAGTGTGAAAGTATACAGTTTAAACTTTATTTAAGAATAAGTGTGTTTGAAAATATATGGTTTGAAGTACAATTATAAGGATAACTCTAATACTCTGCATTTAAGAAATTAATTAATGTTCAAATAGCAGATTCCAAAAAATCAGTGCCAAAAAGAAGTTTTTTAAACATTCCCTAATTCATAATATTTATTAATACATTGTTGAAATTAAAGGTTGCTAAAAAACGTCAAATTTCTCAAGAACCATCAACATCTATCGAATCGACTTCACCAACTCAAAAACGACCTAAATCCGAAACGATATCTCCAATAAAATCCAAAAATCAAAACCACTCAATCGAAGAAGAAACGTCACAATCACCCACAATCGAATTTGAAGTGACTACGTTAAGTCGTAATGAAAGCCCCACTTCAGATTCTAATCTTCAACACGAAGTTGATGATGAAGAAGAAGAAGAGGGCGATGAGGACGATAACATCAACCCGATTTTAAAAGTGTCTCAAGTCAAAACCGACGTTTTTCCTTGCGACCAATGCGATCGATCGTTTCCATTAAAACAGCTTTTAGAGCTACACATGAAAAATCATAGTCGCGAACGGGGTTATAAATGCTCAATATGTAACAGAAAATTTTTTTCAAAAAATGATTTAGCGAAACATGCCCAAACGCATTCGAGTGAAAAGCCGTTTGAGTGTATTGTTTGTAATAAAGCGTTTTCTAGGGAGGGATTGTTACAGAGACACGAGAAAACTCACGTTGATGTTCCGAAATATTTATGCACATCTTGCGATCGGACTTTTTTGACTCGTGAGGATTTAGATTTTCATGTTGTGAAGCATAATAAAAAGAGGCCGTATACTTGCGGAATTTGCAATAAAAGTTTTGTGTTTAAGCAGGGTTTAGAGCGACATGAGGTGACTCACGCTGAGGAGAAGCCGCATAAATGCAATTATTGCGAGGCGAGTTTTACTTCGCCCATTAAATTAATGAGGCATATTACGACTCACGCGGGGTTAAGACCTTATCCGTGTAAAGTTTGTGGGAGGACGTTTTTGTTGTCGCATCATCTCACGCGACATATGAGGAGTCATTATTCATCAAAAAATGATAATCAACCGGTGGGGCAACATAAATGCGATTTATGCTCAATGTCGTTTAAGCGAAAAGATTCTTTGATTAACCATAGCACGATTCATTCGATGGTTAATTTGAAATGTGTTATTTGTAATACGAGTTTTGATAATGCAAAACAAGTTATGAATCATATCACTACGCATTTATCGGGGTTGCCTTATCACTGCGATAAATGCGATTATTCGTTTGAGACGCAAGATCAGCTTGAGGAGCATGAGATTAAGCATGCTGAAATGGAGTATGAGGAGCAAATTGAGCAAGAAGTGTCTCAAGAGGAGGCTAATAAATTGGCGAGGGGGGATGATGACGATGAAGAGGATGACGATGATGTTGTTGAATTTACGATAACGAATACGGAAGATGCCGAGATTGTGCGAAGACCTCAAAGAACGAATAAAATAAAAAATTATGCCCAATTTTTGAAAGACGAGTTAGGGTCTGATGTTGAAGATGAAATAATTAAGGAAGGAAATGATGAGGATGAAGAAGATGAGGAAATAATCGGGGAGGAAATTGAGGAAGAAAATTTAGGGGAAAAATCGGAAAAGTTAAATCAAAAGAATCAAAAACATGATATAAAACCGATCGTAAGAAGCGAAGGGACGAAAGTTTATACGAGAAAATCTTCCTCATTAAACGAAAAACAAAAAAATATTAATACACAAGAAGATTCATCTCAAGATTCGACTCAAAATTCGTCTCAAAATTCGCAAAACTCTCAAAAAAATTCTCCCCAAGAATCAGAATCCAATCAAATGACGATTGAAAATTTAGGACTAACCGTCCAAGATTTGCAATCACTCCCGAATAAACAATACGTCGATATGAAAATAGGCGATAAAACATTGAGAGTACAAAAATTAATGATGACCAAAGCGGAAATTGAGGCGATGGCGAAACAGGGAAAGATTGAAATGAAAGGGGATACGATTTTGTTGAGAAAAACGGTTCAAAAAGCGATGCCTATTCGGCATACGATGGAAACGATTATTGATCAAAATCCGAAACCGACTCTTCAAAAACCGATTGTGAAGAAAACTTATGTTAAAAAGGTGAATAGTGCGCCGAAAATTGTTAAAGATGAAGTTGGGGGGAATGAAGAGGATAATGGGAGTCAAGGTGGGGAGGAGGCGATTTTAACTGGGGATTGAGTTGGATGTTGTTGGTAAAGAGATTTAATTTAAGATTTATTTTAATTTTTTTTTTAAAACAGATTTTTGATTTATTACAACTTTATTGATAGATTTATATATTCTTTATTGATGTGGAATTTTTACGTTGCAATAAACGTATACTTATATTTAAATGAGTTTTGTCCCATCCTTATTTTTTCTTAAGAAATATAAACATTTCTTAATAAATAGAATGAGGCATATATCATATTAAAGAAGATACTTTTTGCTTCATTTTTGGTATAAAAATAACTCCTTAATCTAAAAAAAATAAAGAATATGCGAGTTATTAAATTTAGATGTTGATCTTTAACGGGATGGTATATGATCAAAAATCGATAAATTTAGAACAAATTTTTTAAGAGAACTTTCTAACCTTCTATCTAATATAATAATGAGTCATATATCGTTTTAAAGAAGACAATTTTATCTTTATTTTGCTACGAAATTAACTGCTTAGCCTTAAGGCTGCGTTAAATGTCATGAAAATCAGGTATTTAAACAAACACAAAGAAGGAATTAATGTAAAAATTTTACCATAGGGTTAAAATAGACATAGGGTTTTGTAGTAAATATCGCCAAAGACGGATATTTTTATTGTCATTAATGAAAAAAAAATCACAAAGTTGGATGTATTTTTGTCCACATTGCTTCGCTTATACAGAGTAAACTAATTCAAAAATCACTTGGAAAATGCACTCACTGTGAGCAGAACATTCCCCAACAATTTTTTAAGATCAAAACGACACCCTTTATTACGTTAATTTGTAGAAAACTTGGAATTACGTACTTATATTTAAACTACATGGGAGAATAAATAAACCGGAATTTAGGCAACCGTACTAACACATTAGCAGTTCGGCTATATTTTAAGGAAGTGGCTATTTATACATACGGTATGTATACAAAGTATTGTAGTTACTTAAAATGCAATTTGTGATTATTATAGAGGAAATCCTCAGCATTTTAATGATAGAAGTCGTAATTCAATGTATCATTTAATTGTTGAGATAAGAATTCTTAAACAAAATCGTATTTTTTAAGAAAAGGATGAATGCCATCGTATTCAAAAATTCGTATCTCAAGAATTAATTGAGATATCGCTCTGAAATAAAGAGCAACTTGAAACAAATTTTCTTGCTATTTAACGTACTTAAGATCGTTTTTCCAAATCATTAAATCTCTGAGTCATGATTTTTTAATTAAAGCTTTGCAAAAACGTAATTATATTTATTTGTTAAAAATCAAGAAATTTTCATAAATTCGTATCTCAAGAATTAATTGAGATATCGCTCTGAAATAAAGAGCAACTTGAAACGAATTTTGTTGCTATTTAACGTACTTAAGATCGTTTTTCCAAATCATCAAATCTCTGAGTCATGATTTTTTAATTAAAGCTTTGCAAAAACGTAATTATATATATTTGTTAAAAATCAAGAAATTTTCAAAAATTCGTATCTCAAGAATTAATTGAGATATCACTCTGAAATAAAGAGCAACTTGAAGCAAATTTTGTTGCTATCTAACGTGCTTAAAATCGTTTTTCCAATTGCGCATGCATGCAGTATGTATAAATAGCCAATTACTTATACATACTGTATGTGTAAATATCCCATTGCGTATACATACTGTATGTATAAATAGCCACATCCATATTTTAATAGAGTCGAGGTGTTTTAAAGTAATATATTTTAATGATTACCATGAAATTTTAGTAGATTATCATTCTGTTAAGTTCCCATTAGATTAAATATTGATAATATATTGTTTCAAACTAAAAATTTAAGGTAGAAAAATTAATTAGTCGAAGGTAACTTATAACGAGAAAAAAATTACAATGCGTGGGAGATGGATATTTCGAATCGTTAAAATTCAGATTTTTTTATTAAAACTTAATCATATACTTGATTAAAAAAATAATTGATTTAAAAAAATCGTATCTCAAGATTTAATTGAGATATCGCTATGAAATAAAAGGCAATTTGAAGCAAATTTATTCATTATTTAGATCCCTAAAGAAGGTTATTTTAAATCCTTAAATCTCAAAGTTACGATTTTTTGATTAAAACTTAATCATATCTTTTATAAAAAAGAAATAGTCGATTTAAAAAAATCGTATCTCAAGATCTAATTGAGATATCGCAATGAAATAAAAAGCAATTTGAAGCAAATTTATTCATTATTTAGAACCGCAAAGATGGTTATTTCGAATCCTTAAATCTCAAAGTTACGATTTTTTGATCAAGTTTTCGACCAATAGAATTGATCGTTTAACAAAATGGGTGCTTATTCTATTGAATGAGCTTCTTTTTTGTTTTTATGATATTACATAATTCTCCAAGTTTCTCGAAAAATTTTGGCTTAATTTTGCCGGTTGTGAAAGTATTTTACATAATCTTATCAATTTGTAAAAGCGTTTTCCTTAATTCTCCGAATTTTGGAAGTTTTTGGTAAATTCTGGCAGCATCAAGAAGTGATTTACTTAATTTTACTGGTCCTTCATTCATTTTACATAATTCCCCAACTTTGGAAAGTATTCTCCTTAATTTTGCATAATCATGAAATATTTTGCTTAATTCTAACAGCTTCTAGAAGTAATTTGCTTAATCCAGTCAAGTTTTGGAAGTATTTTGCTTAATTCTGTCAAGTTTTAGTAGTAATCTGCATAATGCTGCAAGTTTCTCGAAGTATTTTGGCTTAATTTTGCTGGTTGTGAAAGTATTTTACATAAATTTATCAACTTATGAAAGTATTTATACCTAATTCCGCCAACTTTGGAAAGTATTCTCCTTAATTTTGCATGATCTTGAAATGTTTTGCTTGATTCTAACAGCTTCTAGAAGTAATTTTTTTTTTGCTTAATTCAATCAAGTTTTGGAAGTATTTTGCTTAATTCTATCAACTTTTAGAAGTAATCTGCAAAATTCCGCAAGTTTCTCGAAGAATTTTGGCTTAAACTTGCCGACTGTGAAAGTATTTTACATAAACTTAGCAATCTGCAAAACCATTTTCCTTAATTCTCCAATTTTTGGAAGTTTTTGGTAAATTCTGGCAGCATCAAGAAGTGATTTACTTAATTTTACTGATTCTTCAAGTAAAATACCTGAAGCCTGTTGTGGAAGTATTTCACATAAATTTATCAACTTATGAAAGTATTTATACCTAATTCCGCCAACTTTGGAAAGTATTCTCCTTAACTTTGCATGATCTTAAAATATTTTGTTTAATTCTAACAGCTTCTAGAAGTAATTTGCTAAATCTTGTCAAGTTTTGGAAGTGTTTTGCTTAATTCTAGCAACTTTTAGAAATAATCTGCATAATTCTGCAAATTTTTCGAAGAATTTTGGCTTAATTTTGCTGGTTGTAAAAGTATTTTACATAAATTTATTAACTTATGAAAATATATCCTTTAATTATCAAAAATTTTGGAAGTTCTTGGTAAATTCTGGCAACATCAAGAAGTGATTTGCTTAATTTTACTGGTTCTTCAAGTATTCTACTTAATTCCGCCAACCTTGGAAAGTATTCTCCTTAATTTTGCATGTTCTTGAAATATTTTGGTAACACGTACTCCCTGTTCTACAATTTCATTAACGGGGGGTTCGGTTCTCCCTTTGAGCATACGTGAAAGGAACTTATTGTTCCTTATGTTGTGGATTCTGTCCGATTTGGAGGATGTAAACAACTTCAGCGCCACGTATAAGAACGTTAATGGTACTTGATTCAAGATAATTACCGTCATGTAATATAGATTTTTTTTGAATAAACAATATCTAAGGATGGTAAATTTTTGTTTTATTTGTTTTATGTGTAATACCAAAAATTAATTTATTATTAATTAAAAAAAAAAATATGCCAATATTCTTATTTTGTTCATGTAAATAATTTAAATTAAAATAAATTTTATATTTATCTTGAACCCAATTAGCCATAAAATTTCATACATGTAAATGTTCGGATTAAGATTTAAGTTGACTGCAATGAAAATTAATAATAAATAATTAATTAGGTTATTTATGGTTCAATAAAATAATTTAAATTAAATTTAATATTTAGCTCAAACTCAATTAGTCTTAAAATTCCGTACATTAAAAACTAAATTATCTAAATATCTTAAAATTGACTTCAGTTTTGGAAAGTAGATGCTCCAAGTTGTAATTGGAAGTATGTTCGTAACAATTTTCCAAAAAAACGATTTTTTAAGAATTCTTAAATTTACTAAAAATATTGGAAAACCCCAATTAAGTACAGCAGCTTATATCTCACGAACTAAGTGAGATATCTCAATATTGATATCTTCATTTTCGGAAAGTAAATACTTAAATTAGCAATTGAAAGTAATTTTGTAACAATTTTCAAGAATTTTTAAATTTATTTTAAATATTGGAAAAATCCTAATTAAATTCGGCAGCAGCTTACATCTCAAGATCTAAGTGAGATATCTCAAAATTGACTTCACTTTTGGAAAGTAGATGCTCCAATTAGAAATTGAATGTAATTTCATAACAATTTTCCAAAAAATTGATTATTCAAGAATTTTTAAAGTTATTCAAAATATTGGAAAAATCCCAATTAAGTTCAGCAGCTTATATCTCAAGAACTAAGTGAGATATCTCAAAATTTACTTCACTTTTGGAAAGTAGATACTCCAATTAGTAATTGAATATAATTTCGTAACAATTTTTTAAAAAATTGATTTTTTAAGAATTTTTAAATTTCTTCAAAATATTGAAAAAATCTCCATTAAGTTCAGCAGCTTACATCTCAAGAACTAAGTGAGATATCTCAAAATTTACTTCAATTTTGGAAAGCAGATATTCTAATTAGTAATTGAAAGTAATTTTGTACCAATTTAAGAAAATATGTTTTTTAAGAATTTTTAAAGTTATTCAAAATATTGGAAAAATTCCAATTAAGTTCAGCTGCTTGTATCTCAAGAACTAAATGAGATACCTCAAAATTTACTTCACTTTTGGAAAGTAGATGCTCCAATTAGAAGTTGAATGTAATTTCATAACAATTTTCCAAAAAATCGATTTTTTAAGAATTTTGAAATTTCTTCAAAATATTGGAAAAATCCCTATTAAGTTCAGAAACTTATATCTTAAGAACTAAGTGGGATATCTCAAAATTTACTTCACTTTTGGAAAGTAGACACTCCAATTAGTAATTGAATATAATTTCGTAACAATTTTTTAAAAAATTGATTTTTTAAGAATTTTTAAATTTATTCAAAATATTGGAAAAATCTCAATTAAGTTCAGCAGCTTACATCTCAAGAACTAAGTGAGATATCTCGAAATTTACTTCAATTTTGGAAAGCAGATATTCCAATTAGTATTTGAAAGTAATTTCGTAACAATTTTCCAAAAAAATTATCTTTCAAGAATTTTTAAATTTATGCAAAATATTGAAAAAATCTCAATTAAGTTCAGTAGCTTACATCTCAAGAACTAAGTGAGATATCTCAAAATTTACTTCACTTTTGGAAAGTAGATACTCCAATTAGTAATTGAAAATAATTCCGTAACAATTTCTCAAAAAATTTATTTTTTAAGAATTTTTAAATTTCTTCAAAATATTGGAAAAATCCCCATTAAGTTCAGCAGCTTATATCTTAAGAACTAAGTGAGATATCTCAAAATTTACTTCACTTTTGGAAAGTAGACACTGCAATTAGTAATTAAATATAATTTCGTAACAATTTTTTAAAAAATTCATTTTTTAAGAATTTTTAAATTTATTCAAAATATTGGAAAAATGCCAATTAAGTTCAGCTGCTTATATCTCCAGAACTAAGTGAGATATCTCAAAATTTACTTCACTTTTGGAAAGTAGATACTCCAATTAGCAATTGAATGTAATTTGATAACAGTTTTTCAAAAAGTCTATTTTTTAAGTATTTTTAAATTTATTCAAAATATTGGAAAAATCCCAATTAAGTTCAGCAGCTTATATCTCAAGAACTAAGTGAGATATCTTAAAATTTATTTCATTTTCGTAAATTAGATACTCCAATTAATAATTGAAAGTAATTTCGTAACATTTTTTTAAAGAATTTATTTTTTAAGAATTTTTAAATGTATTCAACATATTGGAAAAATCCCTATTAAGTTCACCAGGTTATATCTCATGTTCTAAGTAAGATCTCTCAAAATTGATTTCATTTCTGGAAAGTATATGCTCTACATTGCAACAATTTGGCAAAAAATTGATTTTTTAGAATTTTTAAATTTATTCAAAATATTGGAAAAATCCCAATTACGTTCAGCAGCTTATAGCTCAAGAACAAAGTGAGATATCTCAAAATTTATTTTACTTTAGGAAAGTAGATATTCCAATTAGTAATTGAAAGTAATTTCGCAACAATTTTTCAAAAAATTGATTTTTTAAGAATTTTTAAATTTATTTATAATATGGAAAAAATCCCAATTAAATATTGGAAAATGCTAACAAAGGATTTGGTATTGCTTCTAGAAGACTTGATATTGCTTTCACAATATCTGACATTGCCTCTATAAGGCTTGAAATGCTTCCAGAAAACCAATTTACTTGGTACCAAGTGATTTTCATTGCAAATCTTTCTTTCAATCTTTCTTTTCAAAATTTTCTTTTCTTGCAAATCAATGCTCCCAGACTTCTAAACAATAAATCTTCTTTCATGAAATCTCGGCATGAACCAGGGATATACTGGGACTGGACTGAAACTGAAATATACAAGTATCTTAAAATTGAGATACCATTCCTAAGATGACTAATTGTTTAATTGTTAAGATTTCAAGACATTAAAGATGGCATTTGCATCTCTATTTCCATAAAGTTTCACTGTTGGAAAGTAGATGCTTCAATTAGGAATTGAAAGTAATTTCGTAACAATTTTCAAAAAAATTGATTTTTTAAGAATTTTTAAATTTATTCATAATATTTGAAAAATCCCAAATAAGTTCAGCAGCTTATATGTCAAGAACTAAGTGAGATATCTCAAAATTTACTTCACTTTTGGAAAGTAGATGCTCCAATTAGTAATTGAAAGTAATTTCGTAACAATTTTCCAAAAAATTGATTTTTTTAGAATTTTTAAATTTATTCAAAATAAGTGTATAAATTTCAATTAAGTTCAGCAGCTTATATCTCAAGAACTAAGTGAGATATCTCAAAATTTACTTCACTTTTGGAAAGTAGATGCTTCAATTAATAATTGAAAGTAATTTCGTAACAATTTTCCAAAATATTGATTTTTTAAGAATTTTTAAATTTTTTCCAAATAGAAAAATCCCAAATAAATTCAGCAGCTTATATCTCAAGAACTAAGTGAGATATCTCAAAATTTATTTCACTTAAATTTTTTTTCTCCCTTAAATGAATACACGCTCCTCGCAAATTTTTGTGTAAGGGTTCTTCTAAGAGTGCTAAACACAAATATGAATTTTAATTTTAGTTACGAGTTGCAGAAATTGTTCATTTTTCGATTTAAAAAACTATGGCTAACTTCACAACCTTTCTATAACTAAAACTTCCTAAGAATTTATCTTAAGTTTTATATTGATCACAAAAACAAGTAGAAACAAAACTTCGTTTAAATGTAAGAATACGTTTATTCCAACGCAAAATTCCACATCAATTAGAAATATATAAATCTATCAAGAAATTTATAATAAATCAAAAATTCTGTTTCAAAAAAAATAATAATAATAATTTCAATTTCTTAACCAACAATATACAATCTAATCACCAGTAAAAATCACCTCCTCCCTACTTTGACTCCCATCATTTCCCCCCACACTTTCATTCGTAGTTTCACTATTAACATTTTTAACACACATTTTCTTCACGACCGATTTTTGACCGATTGGTTTCAAGTTTTGAACGGTTTTCCTCAACAAAAGCGTATCCCCTTTCATTTCAATTTTTCCTTGTTTCGCCATCGCCTGAATTTCCGCTTTGGTCATCATCAATTTTTGCACCCTCAACGTTTTATCGCCCACCTTCATATCGACGTATTGCTTATTCGGGAGTGAATGCAAATCTTGTACGGTTAATCCAAAATTTTCAATCGTTAGTTGAGTAGGATCCGGTTCTTGAGATGAATTATTTTGAGATGAATCTTGAGATAAATCTTTTTGTGTATTAATATTTTGAGGTTTTTCAGTTAATAAGGACGATTTTCTCGTATAAACTTTCGTCCCTTCGCTTCTTACGATCGGTTTTATATCATCTTCTTGCGATTTTAAATTTTCCTCCTCAATTTCCTCCCCGATTATTTCCTCATCGCTTTTTTCCTTAATTATTTCATCGTCAACATCAGACGCTAATTCGTCTTTTAGAAATTCGGCATAATTTTTTATTTTATTCGTTCGTTGAGGTCTTTGCACAATCTCGGCATCTTCCGTATTCGTTATCGTGAACTCAACAACATCTTCATCTCCATAATCCCCGATTTTATCAGCCTCTTCTTGAGACACTTCTTGCTCAATTTGCTCCTCATACTCCATTTCAGCATGCTTAATCTCATGCTCCTCAAGCTGATCTTGCGTCTCAAACGAATAATCGCATTTATCGCAGTGATAAGGCAACCCAGATAAATGCGTAGTGATATGATTCGTAACTTCTTTAGCATTATTAAAACTCGTATTACAAATAACACATTTCAAATTAACCATCGAATGAATCGTGCTATGATTAATCAAAGAATCTTTTCGCTTAAACGACATTGAGCATAAATCGCATTTATGTTGCCCCATCGATTGATTATCATTTTTTGATAAATAATGGCTCCTCATATGCCTCGTGAGATGATGCGACAACAAAAAAGTCCTCCCACACACTTTACAAGGATAAGGTCTTAACCCCGCGTGAGTCGTAATATGCCTCATTAATTTAATGGGGGTAGAAAAACTCGCCTCGCAATAATTGCATTTATGCGGCTTCTCCTCAGAATGAGTCACCTCATGTCGATCTAAACCTTGCTTAAAAGCGAAACTTTTATTGCAAATTCCGCAAGTATACGGCCTCTTTTTGGTATGCTTCAAAGCGTGGCAATCTAAATCCTCGCGAGTCAAAAACGTCCGATCGCAAGATGTGCATAAATATTTCGGGACATCAACGTGAGTCCTCTCATGTCTATGTAATAACGCTTCCCTTGAAAACGCTTTATTACAGATAACACACTCAAACGGCTTATCACTCGAATGCGTTTGAGTATGCTTCCCTAAATCATATTTCGTGAAAAATTTTCTGTTGCATATTGTGCATTTATAACTTCGTTCGCGTCCATGATTTTTTATGTGTAAATCTAAAAGCTGTTTTAATGGAAACGATCGTTCGCATTGGTCGCAAGGAAAAACGTCGGTTTTAACTTGAGATACCTTTAAAATCGGGTTAATATTATCTTTATCATTCACTTCATCATCATCATCAACTTCGTGTTGAAGATTAGAATCTGAAGTGGGGCTATCATCGCGATTTAACGTGGTTACTTCAAATTCGATTGTGGGCGATACCGAGATTTTTCCTTCAATTATTGAATGAGTTTCATTCTTTGATTTGATTGGGGATATCGTTTCAGATTTAAATTGCTTTAGTGTTGGTGAAATCGGTTCTGATGAGGTTGATGGTTCTTGAGATATTTGGCGTTTTTTAAGCTTTAATTCAAAATTATATTAATAGACGTTATGTGATAGGGAATATTTAAAAATATTTAAAAAGCTTCTCTTTTAAATAGTTTAGCAAATTTTTGAATTTTTTGAATATGCTTAATTAAGGCTTTATTAGCACAGATTAAAACAACAAAAATCCCAAGATATCCCAGTCTGCGATTTACTGATAATGCTGATGTAGGATTTAAAATATGAGATTTAAAATTTAAAAGAAAATAAAGACTCAATCTGACTGGAACTTAAGTCTCCATTAAGAGTAAAAAGTGTGCTGACAATAATCATGAACTAAATAATGTTTTTTTGGAAAATCAATGTTATGGCTATTGTAAGGTTGATAATTTGATTAATAACTTTGATCCAGGTGTTTTTATGCTGAATAAATATTATTATTGTTAATATTTGTCCGTTAGAAGGTGTTTTCCCTTCAATACAGAAACAGCTCATCATGATAGTGGTATTTTTGGTGCCAAGTCCAAACGAATACTCATGTCTAATTGTAAGACCTACAATCATTTTGTGTTCCTTGTGAAAACTTCTAGGAAAAAATAGTTAAAAGCCAATTGACTGCGTTTTCGAAGGATGGGTGCAAGCACATAATTGTTAATGGTTTTATCTGGATTGAGATTTCTATTTCAGTTATTTTTACACGTGATATTCCGACTTGAAATACTTGACACTGCTTCCAAAAAACTTGGTATTGCTTGCAAGAAACTTGAGAGGACTTAAAATGCTTCCAGAAGACTTGAACTGCTTTCACAAAACTCGATACTATTTTTGGAAGACTTGGCATTGCTTTCAAAAAACTTGAAATGCTTCCAAAAGACATGATACTTCTTTTACGAGACTTAGTATTGCTTGCAGAAAACTTGACACTGTTTTTATAAGACTAGATACTGCTTCTAGGAGACTTAGAATGCTTTCAGAAGAGTGGAATTGCTTCCAAAGCCTCGATACTGTCTCTGGAACACTTAAAACTGCTTCCAAAAGACTTGAAATGTTTCCAAAAGACCTGACCTACTTCCACAAGACTTGGCACCCTTTTCAGAAGATTTGCAATATTTTCAGAAGACTTGAAATGCTCTCAGAAGACTTAATACTACTTTCAGAAAATTTTATACTGCTTCTAGAGGACTTAGAATGTTTCCAGAAGACTTGAACTACTTTCTCAAGACTCGATACTGCCTTTGGACGACTTGATATTACTTCCACAAGACTTGATACTGCTTCAAGAAGACTTACAATGGTTTCAGAAGACTGGAACTGCTTCCATAAGCCTCGATACTGCCTCTGCAACACTTGAAACTGCTTCCAAAAGACTACAACTGTTTCCAAAATACATGGCCTGCTTCCCCAAGACTTGGCACTCTTTTCAAAAGACTTACAATACTTTAAGAAGACTTGAAATACTTCTAGGAAACTTAATATTATTTTAGATTTTTAATTAACTTGAGATAGCCGTAAATGTTCACGTTGAATTTAATGATTTATATCTCAAAAACGAATAAATATTTTCAAGATCCGCTTTCATCACGAGAATGTAGACACTTTCCTCTATAAATCGGGAATACATCATTAAGATATCTTAAGAATTCGATTTTTCGTGATTTGTTAAATCAAGATTATTAATTTCAAAAAATCTTAAAAAATAGGTTAACTTAAATAATCTTTATCTCAAAAACGAATAAAGTTTTTCTAATTTGGTTCTCACCATAACAAAATAGACACTTGCCTCTATAAATTTTGAATTTATCATTAAAATATCTTAAGAATTCGATTTTTCGTGGTTTTTTAAAACAAGATTATTAATTTCAAAAAAATCATAAAAAATTAGGTTAACTTAAATGATCTTTATCTCAAAAATGAATAAAGATTTTCGAATTTGGTTCTCACCATGACAAAATAGAAACTTATCTCTACAAATTTTATATGTATCATTAAAATATCTCAAGAATTCGATTTTTCGTGATTTTTAATTAATTTGAGATAGCCATAAATGTTCACGTTGAATTTAACGATTTATATCTCAAAAACGAATAAATATTTTCAAGATCCGCTTTCATCACGAGAAAGTAGACACTTTCCTCTATAAATCAGGAATAATTCATTAAGATATCTTAAGAATTCGATTTTTTGTGATTTTTTAAAATAAGATTATTAATTTCAAATAATCATAAAAAATTAGGTTAACTTAAATGATCTTTATCTCAAAAATGAATGAAGATTTTCGAATTTGGTTCTCACCATGACAAAATAGACACTTATCCCTACAAATTTTGTATGTATCATTAAAATATCTCAAGAATTCGATTTTTCGTGATTTTTAAATCAAGATTATTAATTTCAAAAAAATCATAAAAAATTAGGTTAACTTAAATAATCTTTATCTCAAAAATGAATAAAGATATTCTAATTTGGTTCCCACCATGACAAAATAAACACTTGCCTCTATAAATTTTGAATATATCATTAAAATATCTCAAGAATTCGATTTTTCGTGATTTTTAATTAACTTGAGATAGCCATAAATGTTCAGGTTGAATTTAATGATTTATATCTCAAAAACGAATAAATATATTCAAGATCCGCTTTAATCACGAGAAAGTAGACACTTTCCTCTATAAATCAGGAATAATTCATTAAGATATCTTAAGAATTCGATTTTTCGTGATTTTTTAAAATAAGATTATTAATTACAAAAAATCATAAAAAATTAGGTTAACTTAAATGATCTTTATCTCAAAAATGAATGAAGATTTTTGAATTTGGTTCTCACCATGACAAAATAGAAACTTATCTCTACAAATTTTGTATGTATCATTAAAATATCTCAAGAATTCGATTTTTCGTGATTTTTAATTAATTTGAGATAGCCATAAATGTTCACGTTGAATTTAATGATTTATATCTCAAAAACGAATAAATATTTTCAAGATCCGCTTTCATCACGAGAAAATAGACACTTTCCTCTACAAATCATGAATAGTTCCTTAAGATATCTTAAGAATTCGATTTTTCGTGGTTTTTTAAAACAAGATTATTAATTTCAAAAAAATCATAAAAAAATTAGGTTAACTTAAATGATCTTTGTCTCAAAAATGAATAAAGATTTTCGAATTTGGTTCTCACCATGACAAAATAGAAACTGATCTCTACAAATTTTGTATGTATCATTAAAATATCTCAAGAATTCGATTTTTCGTGATTTTTAATTAATTTGAGATAGCCATAAATGTTCACGTTGAATTTAACGATTTATATCTCAAAAACGAATAAATATTTTCAAGATCCGCTTTCATCACGAGAAAGTAGACACTTTCCTCTATAAATCAGGAATAATTCATTAAGATATCTTAAGAATTCGATTTTTCGTGATTTTTTAAAATAAGATTATTAATTTCAAAAAATCATAAAAAATTAGGTTAACTTAAATGATCTTTATCTCAAAAATGAATGAAGATTTTCGAATTTGGTTCTCACCATGACAAAATAGACACTTATCTCTACAAATTTTGTATGTATCATTAAAATATCTCAAGAATTCGATTTTTCGTGATTTTTAATTAACTTGAGATAGCCGTAATTGTTCACGTTGAATTTAACGATTTATATCTCAAAAACGAATAAATATTTTCAAGATCCGCTTTCATCACCAGAAAGTAGACACTTTCCTCTATAAATCATGAATGATGCATTAAGATATCTTAAGAATTCGATTTTTCGTAATTTTTAAATCAAGATTATTAATTTCAAAACAATCATAAAAAATTAGGTTAACTTAAATAATCTTTATCTCAAAAATGAATAAAGATATTCTAATTTGGTTCTCACCATGACAAAATAAACACTTGCCTCTATAAATTTTGAATATATCATTAAAATATCTCAAGAATTCGATTTTTAGTGATTTTTAATTAACTTGAGATAGCCATAAATGTTCAGGTTGAATTTAATGATTTATATCTCAAAAACGAATAAATATATTCAAGATCCGCTTTAATCACGAGAAAGTAGACACTTTCCTCTATACATCAGGAATAATTCATTAAGATATCTTAAGAATTCGATTTTTCGTGGTTCTTTAAACCAAGATTATCTTCAAAAAAATCATAAAAAAATTAGGTTAACTTAAATAATTTTTATCACAAAAACGAATAAAGACATTCTAATTTGGTTCTCACCGTGACAAAATAGACACTTATCTCTATAAATTTTGTATGTATCATTAAAATATCTCAAGAATTCGATTTTTCACGTTGAATTTAATGATTAATATCTCAAAAAGGAATAAATATTTTCAAAATCCGCTTTCATCACCAGAAAATAGACACTTTCCTCTATAAATCATGAATAGTTCAATAAGATATCTTAAGAATTCGATCTTTAGTGATTTTTTAAAACAATATTATTAATTTCAAAAATCATAAAAAATTTGCTATTATTAATAAAATAGCTATTATTATAATGAATCATCATAGATGAGTTTGGTTAATGTCTAGCATTTTTAGAATATGAGTATTTGGATGATCTTGAAATTGGTAAAATCGACCTAAATTCTTTTGAGATATAATCCTGTGAGAAAATGTTCGAATTTTACCTAATACATGTAATTATATTTTTTGTAATTATATCTTCCTTCCAGGATTTTTTGTTTTTTCCTGTGTTAGAAAGGAATCAAAACACACAAGTCCCAATAATGCCCATGAATTTATCAAGAAACATTTCCTCCCACAGATAGTGGGAGTTTTCAAGTAATACCAGGAAACATCCTGTAATTAATAAAGTCCCAAAAAATTTCTTTTAAATTAAATTTTTTAAAAAAATTTGAGTCTTTTAAATTTTAAAAGACTCAAAGGAATTTAATAAGGGATTCATTAATATTTCATCAACACATCATTGGATCCCCAAAGATGGGTAAAACAACCCAAAACTAATCTCATTAAAAATAAATTATTTCGCAAAAAGAGAAGTTTTTTAAATATTTTTAAAAATTCCCCAAAATTAATAAATATGGATAAATTATATCGATAGATGTCGCTTTTGACAAGCAAATTCAAAACGTCAATGTCAAAAAATATTTAAGATTAATTTATTTTTTAATTTTACCTGCAATTTAAGTTCCTTAATAGAAATTCTTTGCAAATTCCTCAAATCCCCCGTTTCTAAATATGATTTAAGCGCATCATCCGATTTTTTACAGGTCGCTTTGAAATTGTACGCTTGTTGAGTGCAAGTTTTGCACTTATCACAAATAAGTTGAGGCATCCCATCGTTTTTAAACACCTAAGCAAGAAAAATGAGAACATAAAATAGACATCTACCTCAAACGACGTTCTAACATGAAAAACAACAAAATTACAGAGCCCTAAAATACTCGGTTTGTATCGAATTGATGGTTTTTATCTAGAATAATGATTGTTTACCTCTAAAGCTGCGCATGCCATTATTTGGAGTGGTAACGGAACGGATTTTTCGTCGTATTCGTAGATGTTGACGAGGGGGGCTTTGTCGTCTAAGCAGAATCGGCAGATTGCCATGGAGCGGAGATTTGCGGCCCGATCTTCCGGGGCCATAATTTGCGATTTCCTGTTAAAACAACTTTGGAAAAGGATAACAGCACTCGTCGGTTTTGTTATGGCAATTTAATACTTACGATTTATGCCGGTAGAGAGACAATCGATAATCAGTTGAGCTAACCGAATATAGATGGAGGCAGAAAATTTAATTTTAAATATAATATGCTCCGGATATAACGAACTCTCAAAGAACATGACAATCATTTCGTTTTAACCGAACTTCATTATTATAATCTATAATTTAAAAAAAAAGAAGAGAAGGAAAAAGAGACCAGTAAGAACATAATACATTTATATCATCATTAAACACAAAAAAAAAATCATACAGGGGTGTCCATATTTCCCCAGACTTTCAGAAGACATGATATTGACCTGAAAGACTTGAAATGTTTCCAGAATACTTGATATTGCCTCCGGATGCATATAAATTCTTTCAGAAGACTTGATACAGCTTCTAGAAGATTTTGAATGTTTTCAAAAGTCTTGAAATTGCCTCTGGAAGACTTGAAATGCTTCCAGCAACTTGAAATGTTTTCAACAGACTTGAAACGTTTCCAGAAACCTACAATGTCAAGACTTTTGAATACATTCAAGTCTTGATATTGCCTCTGGAAGACTTGAAATGCTTCCAGCAACTTAAAATGTTTTCAACAGACGTGAAACGTTTCCAGAAACTTACAATGTCAAGACTTTTGAATACATTCAAGTCTTGATATTGCCTCTGGAAGACTTGAAATGCTTCCAACAACTTGAAATGTTTTCAACAGACTTGAAACGTTTCCAAAAACTTACAAAATCAACACTTTTGAATACATTCAAGTATTGATATTGCCTCTAGAAGACTTAAAATGCATCCAGAAACTTGCAATATCAAGACTTTTGAATACATTCAAGTCTTGATTTGCCTCTGGAAGACTTGAAATGCTTCCAGAAACTTGAAATGTTTTCAACAGACTTGAAACGTTTCCAGAAACTTGCAATATCAAGACTTTTGAATACATTCAAGTCTTGATTTGCCTCTGGAAGACTTGAAATGCTTCCAGCAACTTGAAATGTTTTCAACAGACTTGAAACGTTTCCAGAAACTTGCAATATCAAGACTTTTGAATACATTCAAATATTGATATTACCTCTAGAAGACTTGAAATTTTGAATACATTCAAGTCTTGATATTGCCTCTGGAAGACTTGAAATGTTTCCAGCAACTTGAAATGTTTTCAACAGACTTGAAACGTTTCTAGAAACTTACAATATCTAGAATTTTGAATACATTCAAGTATTGATATTCCCTCTGGAAGACTTGAAATGCTTCCAACAACTTGAAATGTTTTCAACAGACTTGAAACGTTTCCAGAAACTTACAATGTCAAGACTTTTGAATACATTCAAGTCTTGATATTGCCTCTGGAAGACTTGAAATGCTTCCAACAACTTGAAATGTTTTCAACAGACTTGAAACGTTTCCAGAAACTTACAATGTCAAGACTTTTGAATACATTCAAGTCTTGATATTCCGTCTGGAAGACTTGAAATGCTTCCAGCAACTTGAAATGTTTTTAACAGACTTCAGACGTTTCCAGAAACTTATAATATCAAGACTTTTGAATACATTCAAGTCTTGATATTGCCTCTAGAAGACTTGAAATGCTTCCATCAACTTGAAATGTTTTTAACAGACTTCAGACGTTTCCAGAAACTTATAATATCAAGACTTTTGAATACATTCAAGTCTTGATATTGCCTCTAGAAGATTTGAAATGCTTCCAGCAACTTGAAATGTTTTTAACAGACTTCAGACGTTTCCAGAAACTTATAATATCAAGACTTTTGAATACATTCAAGTCTTGATATTGCCTCTAGAAGACTTGAGATGCTTCCAGCAACTTGAAATGTTTTTAACAGACTTCAGACGTTTCCAGAAACTTATAATATCAAGACTTTTGAATACATTCAAGTCTTGATATTGCCTCTAGAAGACTTGAAATGCTTCCAGCAACTTGAAATGTTTTTAACAGACTTCAGACGTTTCCAGAAACTTATAATATCAAGACTTTTGAATACATTCAAGTCTTGATATTGCCTCTAGAAGATTTGAAATGCTTCCAGCAACTTGAAATGTTTTTAACAGACTTCAGACGTTTCCAGAAACTTATAATATCAAGACTTTTGAATACATTCAAGTCTTGATATTGCCTCTAGAAGACTTGAAATGCTTCCAGCAACTTGAAATGTTTTCAACAGACTTGAAACGTTTCCAGAAACTTACAATATCAAAACTTTTGAATACATTCAAGTATTGATATTCCGTCTGGAAGACTTGAAATGCTTCCAACAACTTGAAATGTTTTCAACAGACTTGAAACGTTTCCAGAAACTTACAATATCAAGACTTTTGAATACATTCAGGTCTTGATATTGCCTCTGAAAGACTTGAAATGCTTCCAGTAACTTGAAATGTTTTCAACAGACTTGAAACGTTTCCAGAAACTTACAATATCAAGACTTTTGAATACATTGAAGTCTTGATATTGCCTCTGGACGACTTGAAATGCTTCCAACAACTTGAAATGTTTTCAACAGACTTGAAACGTTTCCAGAAACTTACAATATCAAGACTTTTGAATACATTCAAATATTGATATTGCCTCTAGAAGACTTGAAATGCTTCCAGCAACTTGAAATGTTTTCAACAGACTTGAAACGTTTCCAGAAACTTATAATATCAAGACTTTTGAATACATTAAAGTATTGATATTCCGTCTGGAAGACTTGAAATGCTTCCAGCAACTTGAAATGTTTTCAACAGACCTGAAACGTTTCCAGAAACTTACAATATCAAGACTTTTGAATACATTCAGGTCTTGATATTGCCTCTGAAAGACTTGAAATGCTTCCAGTAACTTGAAATGTTTTCAACAGACTTGAAACGTTTCCAGAAACTTACAATATCAAGACTTTTGAATACATTGAAGTCTTGATATTGCCTCTGGACGACTTGAAATGCTTCCAACAACTTGAAATGTTTTCAACACACTTGAAACGTTTCCAGAAACTTACAATATCAAGACTTTTGAATACATTCAAATATTGATATTGCCTCTAGAAGACTTGAAATGCTTCCAACAACTTGAAATGTTTTCAACAGACTTGAAACGTTTCCAGAAACTTGCAATATCAAGACTTTTGAATACATTCAAGTCTTGATTTGCCTCTGGAAGACTTGAAATGCTTCCAGCAACTTGAAATGTTTTCAACAGACTTGAAACGTTTCCAGAAACTTGCAATATCAAGACTTTTGAATACATTCAAATATTGATATTACCTCTAGAAGACTTGAAATTTTGAATACATTCAAGTCTTGATATTGCCTCTGGAAGACTTGAAATGTTTCCAGCAACTTGAAATGTTTTCAACAGACTTGAAACGTTTCTAGAAACTTACAATATCTAGAATTTTGAATACATTCAAGTATTGATATTCCCTCTGGAAGACTTGAAATGCTTCCAACAACTTGAAATGTTTTCAACAGACTTGAAACGTTTCCAGAAACTTACAATGTGAAGACTTTTGAATACATTCAAGTCTTGATATTGCCTCTGGAAGACTTGAAATGCTTCCAACAACTTGAAATGTTTTCAACAGACTTGAAACGTTTCCAGAAACTTACAATATCAAGACTTTTGAATACATTCAGGTCTTGATATTGCCTCTGAAAGACTTGAAATGCTTCCAGTAACTTGAAATGTTTTCAACAGACTTGAAACGTTTCCAGAAACTTACAATATCAAGACTTTTGAATACATTCAGGTCTTGATATTGCCTCTGAAAGACTTGAAATGCTTCCAGTAACTTGAAATGTTTTCAACAGACTTGAAACGTTTCCAGAAACTTACAATATCAAGACTTTTGAATACATTGAAGTCTTGATATTGCCTCTGGACGACTTGAAATGCTTCCAACAACTTGAAATGTTTTCAACAGACTTGAAACGTTTCCAGAAACTTACAATATCAAGACTTTTGAATACATTCAAATATTGATATTGCCTCTAGAAGACTTGAAATGCTTCCAGCAACTTGAAATGTTTTCAACAGACTTGAAACGTTTCCAGAAACTTATAATATCAAGACTTTTGAATACATTAAAGTATTGATATTCCGTCTGGAAGACTTGAAATGCTTCCAGCAACTTGAAATGTTTTCAACAGACCTGAAACGTTTCCAGAAACTTACAATATCAAGACTTTTGAATACATTCAGGTCTTGATATTGCCTCTGAAAGACTTGAAATGCTTCCAGTAACTTGAAATGTTTTCAACAGACTTGAAACGTTTCCAGAAACTTACAATATCAAGACTTTTGAATACATTGAAGTCTTGATATTGCCTCTGGACGACTTGAAATGCTTCCAACAACTTGAAATGTTTTCAACACACTTGAAACGTTTCCAGAAACTTACAATATCAAGACTTTTGAATACATTCAAATATTGATATTGCCTCTAGAAGACTTGAAATGCTTCCAACAACTTGAAATGTTTTCAACAGACTTGAAACGTTTCCAGAAACTTGCAATATCAAGACTTTTGAATACATTCAAGTCTTGATTTGCCTCTGGAAGACTTGAAATGCTTCCAGCAACTTGAAATGTTTTCAACAGACTTGAAACGTTTCCAGAAACTTGCAATATCAAGACTTTTGAATACATTCAAATATTGATATTACCTCTAGAAGACTTGAAATTTTGAATACATTCAAGTCTTGATATTGCCTCTGGAAGACTTGAAATGTTTCCAGCAACTTGAAATGTTTTCAACAGACTTGAAACGTTTCTAGAAACTTACAATATCTAGAATTTTGAATACATTCAAGTATTGATATTCCCTCTGGAAGACTTGAAATGCTTCCAACAACTTGAAATGTTTTCAACAGACTTGAAACGTTTCCAGAAACTTACAATGTGAAGACTTTTGAATACATTCAAGTCTTGATATTGCCTCTGGAAGACTTGAAATGCTTCCAACAACTTGAAATGTTTTCAACAGACTTGAAACGTTTCTAGAAACTTACAATGTCAAGACTTTTGAATACATTCAAGTCTTGATATTCCGTCTGGAAGACTTGAAATGCTTCCAGCAACTTGAAATGTTTTTAACAGACTTCAGACGTTTCCAGAAACTTATAATATCAAGACTTTTGAATACATTCAAGTCTTGATATTGCCTCTAGAAGACTTGAAATGCTTCCAGCAACTTGAAATGTTTTTAACAGACTTCAGACGTTTCCAGAAACTTATAATATCAAGACTTTTGAATACATTCAAGTCTTGATATTGCCTCTAGAAGATTTGAAATGCTTCCAGCAACTTGAAATGTTTTTAACAGACTTCAGACGTTTCCAGAAACTTATAATATCCAGACTTTTGAATACATTCAAGTCTTGATATTGCCTCTAGAAGACTTGAAATGCTTCCAGCAACTTGAAATGTTTTTAACAGACTTCAGACGTTTCCAGAAACTTATAATATCAAGACTTTTGAATACATTCAAGTCTTGATATTGCCTCTAGAAGACTTGAAATGCTTCCAGCAACTTGAAATGTTTTTAACAGACTTCAGACGTTTCCAGAAACTTATAATATCAAGAGTTTTGAATACATTCAAGTCTTGATATTGCCTCTAGAAGACTTGAAATGCTTCCAGCAACTTGAAATGTTTTTAACAGACTTCAGACGTTTCCAGAAACTTATAATATCAAGACTTTTGAATACATTCAAGTCTTGATATTGCCTCTAGAAGACTTGAAATGCTTCCAGCAACTTGAAATGTTTTTAACAGACTTCAGACGTTTCCAGAAACTTATAATATCAAGAGTTTTGAATACATTCAAGTCTTGATATTGCCTCTAGAAGACTTGAAATGCTTCCAGCAACTTGAAATGTTTTTAACAGACTTCAGACGTTTCCAGAAACTTATAATATCAAGACTTTTGAATACATTAAAGTATTGATATTCCGTCTGGAAGACTTGAAATGCTTCCAGCAACTTGAAATGTTTTCAACAGACCTGAAACGTTTCCAGAAACTTACAATATCAAGACTTTTGAATACATTCAGGTCTTGATATTGCCTCTGAAAGACTTGAAATGCTTCCAGTAACTTGAAATGTTTTCAACAGACTTGAAACGTTTCCAGAAACTTACAATATCAAGACTTTTGAATACATTGAAGTCTTGATATTGCCTCTGGACGACTTGAAATGCTTCCAACAACTTGAAATGTTTTCAACAGACTTGAAACGTTTCCAGAAACTTACAATATCAAGACTTTTGAATACATTCAAATATTGATATTGCCTCTAGAAGACTTGAAATGCTTCCAACAACTTGAAATGTTTTCAACAGACTTGAAACGTTTCCAGAAACTTGCAATATCAAGACTTTTGAATACATTCAAGTCTTGATTTGCCTCTGGAAGACTTGAAATGCTTCCAGCAACTTGAAATGTTTTCAACAGACTTGAAACGTTTCCAGAAACTTGCAATATCAAGACTTTTGAATACATTCAAATATTGATATTACCTCTAGAAGACTTGAAATTTTGAATACATTCAAGTCTTGATATTGCCTCTGGAAGACTTGAAATGTTTCCAGCAACTTGAAATGTTTTCAACAGACTTGAAACGTTTCTAGAAACTTACAATATCTAGAATTTTGAATACATTCAAGTATTGATATTCCCTCTGGAAGACTTGAAATGCTTCCAACAACTTGAAATGTTTTCAACAGACTTGAAACGTTTCCAGAAACTTACAATGTCAAGACTTTTGAATACATTCAAGTCTTGATATTGCCTCTGGAAGACTTGAAATGCTTCCAACAACTTGAAATGTTTTCAACAGACTTGAAACGTTTCTAGAAACTTACAATGTCAAGACTTTTGAATACATTCAAGTCTTGATATTCCGTCTGGAAGACTTGAAATGCTTCCAGCAACTTGAAATGTTTTTAACAGACTTCAGACGTTTCCAGAAACTTATAATATCAAGACTTTTGAATACATTCAAGTCTTGATATTGCCTCTAGAAGACTTGAAATGCTTCCAGCAACTTGAAATGTTTTTAACAGACTTCAGACGTTTCCAGAAACTTATAATATCAAGACTTTTGAATACATTCAAGTCTTGATATTGCCTCTAGAAGACTTGAAATGCTTCCAGCAACTTGAAATGTTTTTAACAGACTTCAGACGTTTCCAGAAACTTATAATATCAAGACTTTTGAATACATTCAAGTCTTGATATTGCCTCTAGAAGACTTGAAATGCTTCCAGCAACTTGAAATGTTTTTAACAGACTTCAGACGTTTCCAGAAACTTATAATATCAAGACTTTTGAATACATTCAAGTCTTGATATTGCCTCTAGAAGACTTGAAATGCTTCCAGCAACTTGAAATGTTTTTAACAGACTTCAGACGTTTCCAGAAACTTATAATATCAAGACTTTTGAATACATTCAAGTCTTGATATTGCCTCTAGAAGACTTGAAATGCTTCCAGCAACTTGAAATGTTTTTAACAGACTTCAGACGTTTCCAGAAACTTATAATATCAAGACTTTTGAATACATTCAAGTCTTGATATTGCCTCTAGAAGACTTGAAATGCTTCCAGCAACTTGAAATGTTTTTAACAGACTTCAGACGTTTCCAGAAACTTATAATATCAAGAGTTTTGAATACATTCAAGTCTTGATATTGCCTCTAGAAGACTTGAAATGCTTCCAGCAACTTGAAATGTTTTTAACAGACTTCAGACGTTTCCAGAAACTTATAATATCAAGAGTTTTGAATACATTCAAGTCTTGATATTGCCTCTAGAAGACTTGAAATGCTTCCAGCAACTTGAAATGTTTTTAACAGACTTCAGACGTTTCCAGAAACTTATAATATCAAGACTTTTGAATACATTCAAGTCTTGATATTGCCTCTAGAAGACTTGAAATGCTTCCAGCAACTTGAAATGTTTTTAACAGACTTCAGACGTTTCCAGAAACTTATAATATCAAGAGTTTTGAATACATTCAAGTCTTGATATTGCCTCTAGAAGACTTGAAATGCTTCCAGCAACTTGAAATGTTTTTAACAGACTTCAGACGTTTCCAGAAACTTATAATATCAAGACTTTTGAATACATTAAAGTATTGATATTCCGTCTGGAAGACTTGAAATGCTTCCAGCAACTTGAAATGTTTTTAACAGACTTCAGACGTTTCCAGAAACTTATAATATCAAGAGTTTTGAATACATTCAAGTCTTGATATTGCCTCTAGAAGACTTGAAATGCTTCCAGCAACTTGAAATGTTTTTAACAGACTTCAGACGTTTCCAGAAACTTATAATATCAAGAGTTTTGAATACATTCAAGTCTTGATATTGCCTCTAGAAGACTTGAAATGCTTCCAGCAACTTGAAATGTTTTTAACAGACTTCAGACGTTTCCAGAAACTTATAATATCAAGACTTTTGAATACATTAAAGTATTGATATTCCGTCTGGAAGACTTGAAATGCTTCCAGCAACTTGAAATGTTTTCAACAGACCTGAAACGTTTCCAGAAACTTACAATATCAAGACTTTTGAATACATTCAGGTCTTGATATTGCCTCTGAAAGACTTGAAATGCTTCCAGTAACTTGAAATGTTTTCAACAGACTTGAAACGTTTCCAGAAACTTACAATATCAAGACTTTTGAATACATTGAAGTCTTGATATTGCCTCTGGACGACTTGAAATGCTTCCAACAACTTGAAATGTTTTCAACAGACTTGAAACGTTTCCAGAAACTTACAATATCAAGACTTTTGAATACATTCAAATATTGATATTGCCTCTAGAAGACTTGAAATGCTTCCAGCAACTTGAAATGTTTTCAACAGACTTGAAACGTTTCCAGAAACTTATAATATCAAGACTTTTGAATACATTAAAGTATTGATATTCCGTCTGGAAGACTTGAAATGCTTCCAGCAACTTGAAATGTTTTTAACAGACTTCAGACGTTTCCAGAAACTTATAATATCAAGACTTTTGAATACATTCACGTCTTGATATTACTTCTGAAAGACTTGAAATGCTTTCAGAAGCTTGAAATGCATCCAGCAGACTCGAAATCCTTCCAAAATACTTAATACTACTTCAGGAAGATTTAGAATGTATTCAGAAGACTTGATATTGCCTATGGAAAACTTTAAATGCTTCCGGAATATTTGATACTACTTCGAGACGACTTTATACTGCTTCCGGAAGACTTGATGTTAACAGTAGACTCAATATCGTCTCTATAAGACTTGATACTGCTTCCAAAATATTTGTAATGCTGCCAGAATACTTGATAAAGCTTCTAGAAGACATAATATTGCTTCTAGGAGATTTGGTGTTGCCTCAAGAAGCTCTTAAATGCTTCCAAAAGGCTATAAATGCTTCCAGAATATTTGATACTGTTTCTAAAAGACTTGCTATTGCCTCTGAAAAACCGGACATGCTGCCAGAAGGCTCGACACTGCTTCCAACAGACATAAAGTGCAACAGATGACTTGATATTGTCACTGGAAGACTTGAAATACATCCATATACTTGAAATGTTTCCAGCAAACTTGAGATGCTTCCAGACGACTTGATATTGCCTCTGGATGAATTCCAGAAGACTTGGTAGTACTTCTATGCGACTTTATACTATTTCAAAAACATTTGATGCTACCAGAAAACTCGACACTGCTTCGGTAAGACTTGATACTGTCTCAAAAATACTTGAAATGCTTGCAGAATACTTGATACAGCTTCTGGAAGATTTTATATTGCTTCCAGAAGACTTGGTGTTGCTTCTAGAAGATCTGAAATGCTTTCTACAGCTTTATTGGAGAAGACTTAAAACTGGCTCTGGAAAACCCGATATTAATTCAAGAAAACTTGATATTGCTTTGAGAAGATTTGATACTACTTCTAGAAGATTTGATTTGCTTCCATAAGATTTGATACTGGTTCCAAAAGATTAGAAATATTACCAGAAGAATTGATATACTTCCAGAAGGCTTGATATCGATTGCAGAAGACTTGATATTGATTCTAGAAGACTTCATATACTTTCAAAAGACTTGAAACGCTTTTAGCAGACTTGAAATTCTTCCAGAATATTTGATATTGCTTCTAGGAGACTTGATCTCGCCTCTAGAAGACCTGAAATGCTTTCTGAGGACTTGAAGTGCTACCAGAATACTTGATACTGCTGCCAAAAGACTTAATATTACCTCTGGAAGACTCCAATTTCGAAAGACTAAAAATATTTCCAAAAATGTACCATTGAGCTTATTCTCGAATCGAAATCGAAAAAAGTAAAGTTATGCGTAAACCTTGAAAGTGGACAGATCGTAGTATGAAGAAATATATAGGATGTTCTATTAAAAAAGCACGACTACTTCCTGTAGAGAAAATACAAATTTATTGTGTGCTATAATAGGGATTACCTGCTTTTCTTTATCTTGTGTTCAAAGTTTAAGAGTGTTATAACAGTTGACTATGGAGGTTACGTAAATTCAGTTCAGGCGGGATTTATGGAAAACCCCAAAGGAATGTGTATGCTGGTTTAAGGAAGATCTATGGTGAGCTCATGTCCTCATATCTGTAATTGCATTTGGAGAGTATTGTTTTCATCACTTTGATTCTTTAAGTCTTTAAGCCCTGGTACACATGGTATTCCATCTTCTTTTTGAGAGAATATGTTAGTTTTCATTTTGGAAGGCTTTGTTAATTACCTTTCATTTTTTGTTAAGTTAAGCTTGTGTCATAACTAACACGTGTACTTTTTGAGATAATCAAAAATGTCGCTATAAACTTGATTTTTTCACAAGAAATAAGATAGTTTTTAAAATATCGAAGCAAGTTTATTTCGTAGAAGATGACCTCCCAATTAGAAATAATTAATTTTGGATATTTAAGAAAAATATTTTGTATCTCCAAAGAAACAATTACTAAGAGTATCTTAAATAAAGGGCAAAATACTTTTGATGGAATGGTATTTTACTAAAACTTGATTAACTACAACTTCTCCATTATAAAAGCAAGGAAGAGACAAAACTTTGTACAAATATAAAAATACTTTTATTCCAGCATTGAAAATTTCACATTTACAAATCTTTTAATAAACTTACAATAACAAAAATTCTCTTCAAAAAAATAGTAATATTAATAAATCTTAAATCGAGATTAAATTTCATAACCAATTTAATCATCAATCAAAATCACCTCCTCCCCACTTTGACTTCCATCCTCATTTCCTCCCACATTTTTATCTTTAACAATTTTCGCGGCACCATTCACTTTTTTAACGTACGTTTTTTTCACAGTCTGTTTTTGAGGAGTCTGCTTAGGATTTTCATCGACAACCGTTTCCATCGTGTGCTTCGTTTTTTGCACAGGTTTTCGCAACAAGGTCGTATCCCCTTTCAACACAATTTTCCCCTGTTTCGCCATCGCCTGAATTTCCGCTTTGGTCATCATCAATTTTTGCACCCTCAACCTTTTATCACCCACCTTCATATCAACGTATTGCTTAGTCGGGAGTGAATTCAAATCTTGCAGAGTTAATCCAAAATTTTCAATCGTCAATCGAATTGGTTTTGATTTTTGAGATAAATTATTTTGAGATAAATTATTTTGAGATGAATCCTGAGATAAACCTCGTATACTCGTATTTTGTGATTTTTCAATTAACGAAGAAGTTTTTCTCGCATAAACTTTCGTCCCTTCGCTTCTTACGATCGGTTTTATAACATCTTGCGATTTCAAATTTTCCCCCTCAATTACTACCACATCATCATTTCCTTCTTCCTCAATAATTTCATCTTCTACATCATTTAAATCAACTTTTAAAAATTGATTACAACATTTAAGACCATCATCGATTTTATCAGCCCCATTTTCTTCCTCAATTTGCCCCCCACACTCCATTTCTTCATGCTTTTTCTCGTGCTCATCACGCTCATCTTCCGTTTCGAACGAACAATTACACTTTTCGCAATAATATCGCAACCCATAAAGATGTGTATAGACATGATTCGTAACTTCTTCGACGTTATCAAACCTAACACTACAAATAACGCATTTTAAAAGATCAACTGAATGTGTCATGCTATGATTAATCAAAATTTTTTTTTGATTAAACGACATTGAGCATAAACCACATCTATATCGTCCCTCAACTTGATTAATCAACGGGTAATGAGTCCTCAAATGCTTCGTGACGTATTGCTGCAACATAAATTTTTTCCCACAAATTTTGCAAGGGTAAGGTCTTAACCCCGCGTGGGTCTTAATGTGTTTCATTAATTTAAATTGGGCATTAAAACTCGCGTCGCAATAATCACATTTATGCGGCTTTTCTTTGGCGTGAAGTGCCTCAATATGTCGCTCTAAAGACTGTTGAGCGGTATAACTTTTATTGCAAATATCGCAAGTATACGGCCTCTTTTTATTATGTTTCAAAGCATGACATTCTAAATCCTCCCGAGTCAAAAACGTGCAATCACAAGATGTACATGAATATTTAGGAACATCCACGTGAGTTCTTTCATGGTTATGTAATAACCCCTCCTTAGAGAACGCTTTATTACATACAACACACTCAAAAGGTTTTTCACTCGAATGCGTTTGAGTATGCTTCGATAAATCATTTTTTGATAAAAATTTTTTGTTACATATTGAGCATTCGTAATTTCGCTCGCGTCCATGGCTTATCATGTGTAAGTCTAAAAGTTGTTTTAACGCAAACGACCGATGGCATTGGTTGCAAGAAAAAACGTCGGTTTGAACTTGAGTTACTTTCAAAATCGGATTCTCATTCACTTCATCATCATGATCATCAACAACTTCGTGTTGAAGATTAGAATCCGAAGTGCTATCATCGCCATTTAACGAATTTATTTCAAATTCGATTGTGGGTGATAGTGGGGTTTCTTCTTCGATTGAATCATTTTTATTCTCGTATTTTATTGGAGATATCGTATCAAGTTTACATCGTTTTTCAGTTGGTGAAGTCGACTCCGATTCGAGAGATGTGGATAGTTCTTGCGAAATTTGACGTTTACTCGCAATCTTTAAATTTAACAATTTATTAATAAATACTATGAACTAAGGAATATTTAAAAATATTTAAAAAGTTTCTTTTTGCAACAATTTTGACCTCTTTTTCAAGGATCTTCAAAAATCATATCAAGGATGCCATCATGAATGCCATCTTCAAAAATGAAGATGGCATTCATCAAACCATTTCATTTAATACCTAACTTATAAAAATCAGAATGCAAATGAGAGAGTTACAGCTTGGACGTCCTAATCTTATAATCTGTGTATACAGGGTGTAACAGGGAAATGTTATTAAAGAAAAAGTGCAGAGAATGGCATCATACGAGAATCGAAATCATGTTTTGCTAGTCCAGCTATGTTAGAGAAAAAGAAAAATAATGATTATCGATTATGTGTGGATTATAAAAAGTTAAACTCTATTACTACAAAAGTCCGATACCCGTTATCTCATACAGAAAACCAAATCAATAAGAAAATCAATTCGAAGCAAATTTTGTTGTTATTTAAGATGCCTAAGATCTTTGCTTCAAATATTTAAATCTGTGAGTTATGATTTTTTGATTAAAACTCGGCAAAATGTAAAAATATGTGGTTGATAAAAATCAAGGAATTTTCAAATAATCGTATCTCAAGAACTAAATGAGATATCGCTTTGAAATAAAGAGCAACTTCAAGCAAGTTTTGTTGCTATTTAACGTGCTTAAGATCGTTTTTCCAAATCATTAAATCTCTGAGTTATGATTTTTTGATTAAAGCTCTGCAAAAACGTAATTATATATATTTGTTAAAAATAAAGAAATTTTCAAAAATTCGTATCTCTAGAACTAATTGAGATATCACTTTGAAATAAGGAGCGATTTGAAACAAATTTAATTAGTATTTAATGTTCTTGAGATTCTTTCTTCACATCTTTGAATCTCCGAGTTACGTTCTTTTTATTAAAACTTTGCAAAAACATAATCATATGTGTTTGACAAAAATCAAAGAATTTTCAAAGAATCGTATCTCAAGAACTAAATGAGACACCGCTTTGAAATAAAGAGCAACGTGAAGCAAGTTTTGTTGCTATTTAACGTGCTTAAGATCGTTTTTCCAAATCGTTAAATCTCTGAGTTATGATTTTTTGATTAAAGCTTTGCAAAAACGTAATTATATATATTTGTTAAAAATAAAGAAATTTTCAAGAATTCGTATCTCAAGAACTAATTGAGATATCACTTTGAAATAAGGAGCCATTTGAAGCAAATTTAATTAGTATTTAATGTGATTGAGATCCTTTCTTCAAATCTTTGAATCTCCGAGTTATGATTTTTTTATTAAAACTTTGCAAATACGTAATTATATATATTTGTTAAAAATAAAGAAATTTTCAAGAATTCGTATCTCAAGAACTAATTGAGATATCACTTTGAAATAAGGAGCGATTTGAAGCAAATTTAATTAGTATTTAATGTGATTGAGATCCTTTCTTCAAATCTTTGAATCTCCGAGTTATGATTTTTTTATTAAAATTTTGCAAATACGTAATTATATATATTTGTTAAAAATAAAGAAATTTTCAAAAATTCGTATCTCAAGAACTAATTGAGATATCACTTTGAAATAAGGAGCGATTTGAAGCAAATTTAATTAGTATTTAATGTGCTTGAGATCCTTTCTTCAAATCTTTGAATCTCCGAGTTATGATTTTTTTATTAAAACTTTGCAAATACGTAATTATGTATATTTGTTAAAAATAAAGAAATTTTCAAAAATTCGTATCTCAAGAACTAATTGAGATATCACTTTGAAATAAGGAGCGATTTGAAGCAAATTTAATTAGTATTTAATGTGCTTGAGATCCTTTCTTCAAATCTTTGAATCTCCGAGTTATGATTTTTTTTATTAAAACTTGCCAAAAACATAATCATATGGGTTTGATAAAAATCAAGGAATTTTCAACGAATCGTATCTCAAGAACTAAATGAGATGTCGCTTTGAAATAAAGAGCAATTTGAAGCAAATTTTATTGCTATTTAACGTGCTTAAGATGGTTTTTCCAAATCATTAAGTCTCTGAGTTATGATTTTTTAATTAAAGCTTTGGAAAAACGTAATTATATATATTTGTTAAAAAAAGAAAGATTTCCAAAAATTCGTATCTCAAGAAGTAATTGAGATATAACTTTGAAATAAGTAGCGATTTGAAGCAAATTTAATTAGTATTTAATGTGATTGAGATCCTTTCTTCAAATCTTTGAATCTCCGAGTTATGATTTTTTTATTAAAACTTCCCAAAACATAATCATATGGGTTTGATAAAAATCAAGGAATTTTCAACGAATCGTATCTCAAGAACTAAATGAGATGTCGCTTTGAAATAAAGAGCAATTTGAAGCAAATTTTATTGCTATTTAACGTGCTTAAGATGGTTTTTCCAAATCATTAAGTCTCTGAGTTATGATTTTTTAATTAAAGCTTTGGAAAAACGTAATTATATATATTTGTTAAAAAAAGATAGATTTCCAAAAATTCGTATCTCAAGAAGTAATTGAGATATAACTTTGAAATAAGTAGCGATTTGAAGCAAATTTAATTAGTATTTAATGTGATTGAGATCCTTTCTTCAAATCTTTGAATCTCCGAGTTATGATTTTTTTATTAAAACTTCCCAAAACATAATCATATGGGTTTGATAAAAATCAAGGAATTTTCAACGAATCGTATCTCAAGAACTAAATGAGATATCGCTTTGAAATAAAGAGCAATTTGAAGCAAATTTTATTGCTATTTAACGTGTTTTTCCAAATCATTAAGTCTCTGAGTTATGATTTTTTAATTAAAGCTTTGGAAAAACGTAATTATATATATTTGTTAAAAAAAGAAAGATTTCCAAAAATTCGTATCTCAAGAAGTAATTGAGATATAACTTTGAAATAAGTAGCGATTTGAAGCAAATTTAATTAGTATTTAATGTGCTTGAGATACTTTCTTAAAATCTTTAAATCTCCGAGTTATGATTTTTTTATTAAAACTTTGCAAAAACATAATCATATGTCTTTGATAAAAATCAAAGAATTTTCAAAGAATCGTATCTCAAGAACTAAATGAGATATAGCTTTGAAACAAAGAGCAATTTGAAGCAAATTTTGTTGCTATTTAACGTGCTTAAGATCGTTTTCCCAAATCGTCAAATCTCTGAGTTATGAGTTTTTGATTAAAGCTTTGCAAAAACGTAATTATATATATTTGTTAAAAATCAAGAAATTTTCAAAAATTTGCTTCTCAAGAACTAATTCAGATATCACTTTGAAATAAGGAACGATTTGAAGCAAATTTAATTAGTATTTAATGTGATTGAGATCCTTTCTTCAAATCTTTGAATCTCCGAGTTATGATTTTTTTATTAAAACTTTGCAAAAACATAATCATATGTCTTTGATAAAAATCAGAGAATTTTCAAAGAATCGTATCTCAAGAACTAAATGAGATATAGCTTTGAAACAAAGAGCAATTTGAAGCAAATTTTGTTGCTATTTAACGTGCTTAAGACCGTTTTTCCAAACCATTAAGTCTCTGAGTTATGATTTTTTAATTAAAGCTTTGGAAAAACGTAATATATATATTTGTTAAAAATAAAGAAATTTTCAAAAATACGTATCTCAAGAATTAATTGAGATATTACTTTGAAATAAGGAGCGATTTAAAGCAAATATTTTTTGCTATTTAAGGTGCCTAAGATTCTTGCTTCAAATATTTAAATCTCCGAGTTATGACTTTTTAATTGAAACTTTGCAAAAACAAAATCAAGAAAGTTTTTAAAGAATCGTACCTCAAGAACTAATTGAGATATCGCTCTGAAATAAAGAGCAACTTGAAGCAAATTTCAAGTTCATTTTTTAAGACGTAAGTCATTCGCAGGTTTTTTATCACAATTCTCAGTTTTCAGTTATTCTCTTATTGACCGAAGTGCTGGATCTTGTATTTGAATGGATAATATGCAATCATCTTCTTAAAGCACATTAACATTTGTTATCGCAATATTTCTGCTTAAAGCATCCAGATGGTGCATTTTATTTCCCTGCTTATGCTGAATTTCAAAGTCTTGTTTAGAAAACCATGTCCATTTAACTTCCTTTTTTATAAACTCAGTTAAAGGCCTAACGATTAACGAATGATTCCGTAAAGTGATGGTTTTTAATAATTAATGATTAATGATTTTTAAATTGATATATCTCAGCTGTTTTTGAAGATAATTAATTCGAGATAATTAATGGATTCATTTTAAAACATCTCGATTATGAAATAAAATCTTAAGAAATATCTTTTTAACAATTTTTTGCTTAAAAGAACCGGAAATGAACTAAAGAAGTAGTTATGTTGATTTGGCGTTGATTTCGCGTTTTAAGAAATTAAAAATGCTTTAAAATGAGTCCAAACTCGATGGGGTTATCTTAAAAAACAAAAAAGTTAAGTCACAAAATTAAATCATAAACAAATGAAAATAGACTGTCAAAATGAGTTTTAAATTGATATATCTCAGCCGTTTTTGAAGATAATTAGTTCGAGTTTGGACTCATTTTAAAGAAATTTTCATCTAAATTATGAATTTTTATTCAAAACTTATAAATTTGGTATTTTTTTTTGTTCTAATTATAAAAGGATTATTCTTAAATAATGTGAATTTATAATTCTTTGTTTGATATCAATTTTCTTACGAAACAAACAAAATCATTACCTAAAAATGAATTAGAACAATCGAAATTATCAAACAACTGTCAATTTACTTTTTAAATCAACAAATTATTTTCAAACTGAATTTAATTCGCGATTATTTTTCTTGTATGTCTTCGATTTTTAATGAATCAATACAATAGAAACATTTTTTAAACAATTTTTTGCTTAAAAGAACCGGAAATTAACTAGAGAAGTAGTTATTTTGAATTGGGGTTGATTTCGCGTTTTAGGAAATTAAAAATCCTTTAAAATGAGTCCAAACACGATGGGGTTATCTTAAAAAACAAAAAAGTTATGACGCAAAATTAAATCAAAAACAAATGAAAATCAACTGTCAACATAATTTTTAACTTGATATATCTCAGCCATTTTTGGAGATAATTAATTCGAGTTTGGACTCATTTTAAAGCATCTAGATTATGAAATAAAATCTTAAGAAATATCTTTTTAACAATTTTTTGCTTAAAAGAACCGGAAATGAACTAGAGAAGTAGTTATTTTGATTTGGTGTTCATTTCGCGTTCTAGGAAATTAAAAATGCTTTAAAATGAGTCCAAACTCGATGGGGTTATCTTAAAAAACAAAAAAGTTATGAAACAAAATTAAATCAAAACAAATGAAAATCAACTGTCAACATAATTTTTAACTTGATATATCTCAGCCATTTTTGGAGATAATTAATTTGAGTTTGGACTCATTTTAAAGCATTTTTCCTCTAGATTATGAATTTTTATTCAAAATTTATTTATTAACGAGTTGAAACAATCGAAATTGCCAACAATTGTCGAAATGAAAAATTTTTGCATAAAAAAGTTTTTAAATATTCTTAAACATTCCCCAAAATTAATAAAAAAAATTCCATTGAAATATGGATAAATTATATCGATAGATGTCGCTTTTGACAAGACAAATTCAAAACGTCAATGTCAAAAAGTTTTTTAGGTTAATTTTTTAAAATTTTACCTGTAATTTAAGATCCTTCAACGAAATTCTCTGCAAATTCCTCAAATCCCCCGTTTCTAAATACGATCTAAGTGCATCATCCGATTTTTTACAGGTAGCTTTGAAATTGTAAGCTTGTTCAGTGCAAGTTTTGCACTTATCACAAATAAGTTGAGGCATTGCATCGTTTTTTAACACCTGCCCAAGAAAAATCACAAAATAAAATAGACATCTACTTCAAACAACGTTCTAAGATCAAAAACAAAATTACAGAGTCCTAAAATACTAATATAGAATAATAAGATTATTTACCTCTATAGCAGCACATGCCATTATTTGGAGTGGTAATGGAACGGATTTTTCGTCGAATTTGAAGATGTTGTGGAGGGGAGCTTTATCGTCTAAGCAGAATCGGCAAATTGCCATCGAACGAAGATTTCTGACTCGATCTTTCCAATCTTCCATCATTTGCAACTTCCTTTTAAAGTAGCTATCGAAAAGGATAACAACACTCGTTGGATTTGTTGTGACAAGTTAATACTTACGATTTATACCGCTAGAGCAATAATCGATAATCAGTTGAGCTAATTGATCATAGATGGCGGTGGAATATTTGAAAATTAATTTTAAATATTTCAAAATTTTTTCGTTACATACGAATAATTCTTTGTCTACATATAAATATTGTTAACATCGAAACGAGTTTGGGGTATGGCAGGTTACATTACTGCAATATCTTGCAGTAATGTGATCAATTAATGGTAACACTTGAGAATCAGATCATGCCTTGATTATCTGACAACTAAAATATCTTTTGAAAATTTCGAAAATTCTTAAATCTTAAGTTTAGATTATGTATTTACATCAGTTCGATAGCACACTTTGTTCAACAAATACTGAAGCATTTTTGAACACCACATATCAATGAAGCTGACTACGTCTATCCATATTCAACCACCCCAACGTTGCCAATTTATATGGTCATACTTCCTAATACCAAAAATGAATATTTTGAGGGATTTTTTGCTTTTTGAGATATTTCGAACGATCCTCAATAAACAAGGTACTGGAATAACGTGGCTTTGGTATGACATGATAACAATCTTTTTAATTTGGTATATGCTGCTTGGAGAACTAAGAAATATGTTTGCCAAATCTTAAATCGGTTTCAAAGTGGATTCCAAACAAGCGCGCAAAAGGCTAGAAATGCTTCCAGAAGATTTGCACTGCTTCCACAAGATTTACGACGGCCCCTATAAAACTTGATACTGCTTCTAGCTTCTAGAAGAATTGATACTGCATCTAAAACACTTGAATTGCTTCCAGAAGACTTGATATTGTTTCTGGAAGACTTAGTATTGTTTGTGGAATACTTGAAATACTACCAAAAGACTTGATACTGCTTCTAGAAGACTTGGTATTGTCTCTGGAAGAGTTAATATGCTTCTAAAAGAATTAATACTGCTTCCAGCTTCTGGAGGATTTGATGCTGCATCTGGAAGACTTGAAATGCTACTAGAAGACATGCTATTACTTCTGGAACACTTAGTATTCCATGTGAAATACTTGCAATACTGACAAAAGACTTGATACTGCTTCTAGAAGGCTTGATATTGTCTCTGGAAGAGTTGAAATGCTTCTCAAAGAATTAATACTGCTTCTGGTTTCTAGAAGTTTTGATGCTGCATCTAGAAGACTTGAAATGCTACTTGAAGGCATGATATTGCTTCTGGAAGACTTAGTATTGCATATGGAATACATGAAATACTGTCAAAAGACTTGATACTGCTTCTAGAAGGCTTGATATTGTCTCTGGAAGAGTTGAAATGCTTCTCAAAGAATTAATACTGCTTCTGGTTTCTAGAAGTTTTGATGCTGCATCTAGAAGACTTGAAATGCTACTTGAAGGCATGATATTGCTTCTGGAAGACTTAGTATTGCATATGGAATACATGAAATACTGTCAAAAGACTTGATACTGCTTCTAGAAGGCTTGATATTGTCTCTGTAAGAGTTGAAATTCTTCTAAAGGAATTAATACTGCTTCCAGCTTCTAGAGGATTTGATGCTCCATCTAGAAGACTTGAAATGCTACTTGAAGGCATGATATTGCTTCTGGAAGACTTAGTATTGCATATGGAATACTTGAAATACTGTCAAAAGACTTGATACTGCTTCTAGAAGGCTTGATATTGTCTCTGGAAGAGTTGAAATGCTTCTAAAAGAATTAATACTGCTTCCAGCTTCTAGAGGATTTGATGCTCCATCTAGAAGACTTGAAATGCTACTTGAAGGCATGATATTGCTTCTGGAAGACTTAGTATTGCATATGGAATACTTGAAATACTGTCAAAAGACTTGATACTGCTTCTAGAAGGCTTGATATTGTCTCTGGAAGAGTTGAAATGCTTCTCAAAGAATTAATACTGCTTCTGGCTTCTAGAAGTTTTGATGCTGCATTTAGAAGACTTGAAATGCTACTTGAAGGCATGATATTGCTTCTGGAAGACTTAGTATTGCATATGGAATACTTGAAATACTGTCAAAAGACTTGATACTGCTTCTAGAAGGCTTGATATTGTCTCTGGAAGAGTTGAAATGCTTCTAAAAGAATTAATACTGCTTCCAGCTTCTAGAGGATTTGATACTCCATCTAGAAGACTTGAAATGCTACTTGAAGGCATGATATTGCTTCTGGAAGACTTAGTATTGCATATGGAATACTTGAAATACTGTCAAAAGACTTGATACTGCTTCTAGAAGGCTTGATATTGTCTCTGGAAGAGTTGAAATGCTTCTCAAAGAATTAATACTGCTTCTGGCTTCTAGAAGTTTTGATGCTGCATTTAGAAGACTTGAAATGCTACTTGAAGGCATGATATTGCTTCTGGAAGACTTACTATTGCATATGGAATACTTGAAATACTGTCAAAAGACTTGATACTGCTTCTAGAAGGCTTGATATTGTCTCTGAAACAGTTGAAATGCTTCTCAAAGAATTAGTACTGCTTCTGGCTTCTAGAAGTTTTGATGCTGCATCTAGAAGACTTGAAATGCTACTTGAAGGCATGATATTGCTTCTGGAAGACTTAGTATTGCATATGGAATACATGAAATACTGTCAAAAGACTTGATACTGCTTCCAGAAGACTTGATATTGTCTCTGGAAGGGTTGATATGCTTCTCAAAGAATTAATACTGCTTCTGGCTTCTAGAAGCTTTGATGCTGCATCTAGAAGACTTGAAATGCTACTTGAAGGCATGATATTGCTTCTGGAAGACTTAGTATTGCATATGGAATTCATGAAATACTGTCAAAAGACTTGATACTGCTTCTAGAAGACTTGATATTGTCTCTGGAAGAGTTGAAATGCTTCTCAAAGAATTAATACTGCTTCTGGCTTCTAGAAGTATTGATGCTGCATCTAGAAGACGTGAAATGCTACTTGAAGACATGATAGTGCTTCTGGAAGACTTAGTATTGCATATGAAATACTTAAAATACTGTCAAAAGAGTTGATACTGCTTCTAGAAGGCTTGATATTGTCTCTGTAAGGGTTGAAACGCTAGCTTCTAGAAGAATTGATACTGCATCTAAAACACTTGAATTGCTTCCAGAAGACTTGATATTGCCTCCGGAATAGATTAAGTACCGTCAAGAGACTTGATACTGCTTCTAGAAGGCTTGATATTGTCTCTGTAAGAGTTGAAATTCTTCTAAAGGAATTAATACTGCTTCTAGCTTCTAGAAGATTTGATGCTGCATCTAGAAGACTTGATATTGCTTGAATATTTTATGACGGAAATTATCGCAAATTTTCTCGTTAATAATATTGCTCTCTTTCACTTTTGCTCTTGGACGCATCAATATTGAGAAAAGCGCAAAAAATGTGAATTTAATGAAATTATTGCTTTTTTTATGTGATGTAAGGTAGATCTTGGGAATCGGAGCATATTACAAAAAAATTTTTGTAACGAAAATTATCGCAAATTTTCTCCTTAATAATATTGCTCTCTTTTACTTTTGCTCTTGAACGCATCAATATTGAGAAAAGCGCAAAAAATGTGAATTTAATGAATTTATAATATCTTTTTTATGTGATGTAAGGTAAATCTCGAAAATTGGACTTTATTATAAAAAATTTGAGTAACGAAAGTTATTGCAAGTTCTCTCGTTAATAATATTGTTCTCTTTTACTTTTGCTCTTGGATGCATCAATATTGAGAAAAGCTCAAAAAATGTGAATTTAATGAATTTATTGCTTTTTTGTGATGTGAATCAATCTTGGGAATCAGAGAATATTATAAAAAAGAAATTATAACGAAAATTATCGCAAATTTTCTCCTTAATAATATTGCTCTCTTTAATTTTTGCTCTTGGACGTATTAATATTGAGAAAGGCGGAAAAATGTGAATTTAATGAATTTATTGCTTTTTTATGTGATGTAAGGTAGATCTTGGGAATCGGAGCATATCACAAAAAAACTTTCAGAAGCAAAGATATAGCAAATTTTCTCCTTAATAATATTGCTCTCTCTTACTTTTGCTTTTGGACGCATCAATATTGAGGAAAGCTCAAAAAATGTGAATTTAATGAATTTATTGCTTTTTCTTATAATGTATGCTAAATCACTGGAATCGGAACATATTGCAAAAAAATTCTTAGAAGCAAAATTGTTAGAAATTTTTCCCTTAATAATATTGCTATCTTCCATCCTTGCTCTTAAATGCGTCAATATCGACAAAAATTCAAAAATATGATAATTTAATAAATTTGTTGCTTTTTCATATAATGTATGGTAAATTTTGGGAATCGGAGCATATTACAAAAAAACTTTTAGAGGCAAAGTTATAGCAAATTTTCTCCTTAATAATATTGCTCTCTCTTACTTTTGCTTTTGGACGCATCAATATTGAGGAAAGCTCAAAAAATGTGAATTTAATGAATTTATTGCTTTTTCATATAATGTATGGTAAATCTCGGGAATCGGAACATATTGAAAAAAAAATCTTAGAAGCAAAATTGTTAGAAATTTTTCCCTTAATAATACTGCTCTCTTCCATTTTTGCTATTAAATGCGTCAATATCGACAAAAACTCAAAAATATGATAATTTAATAAGTTTGTTGCTTTTTCATATAATGTATGGTAAATTTTGGGAATCGGAGCATATTACAAAAAAACTTTTAGAGGCAAAGTTATAGCAAATCCTCTCCTTAATAATATTGCTCTCTCTTACTTTTGCTTTTGGACGCATCAATATTGAAGAAAGCTCAAAAAATGTGAATTTAATGAATTTATTGCTTTTTCTTATAATGTATGGTAAATTTTGGGAATCGGAGCATATTACAAAAAAACTTTTAGAGGCAAAGTTATAGCAAATTTTCTCCTTAATAATATTGCTCTCTCTTACTTTTGCTTTTGGACGCATCAATATTGAAGAAAGCTCAAAAAATGTGAATTTAATGAATTTATTGCTTTTTCTTATAATGTATGGTAAATTTTGGGAATCGGAGCATATTACAAAAAAACTTTTAGAGGCAAAGTTATAGCAAATTTTCTCCTTAATAATATTGCTCTCTCTTACTTTTGCTTTTGGACGCATCAATATTGAGGAAAGCTCAAAAAATGTGAATTTAATGAATTTATTGCTTTTTCATATAATGTATGGTAAATCTCGGGAATCGGAACATATTGAAAAAAAAATCTTAGAAGCAAAATTGTTAGAAATGTTTCCCTTAATAATACTGCTCTCTTCCATTTTTGCTATTAAATGCGTCAATATCGACAAAAACTCAAAAATATGATAATTTAATAAGTTTGTTGCTTTTTCATATAATGTATGGTAAATTTTGGGAATAGGAGCATATTACAAAAAAAACTTTTAGAGGCAAAGTTATAGCAAATCCTCTCCTTAATAATATAGCTCTCTCTTACTTTTGCTTTTGGACGCATCAATATTGAAGAAAGCTCAAAAAATGTGAATTTAATGAATTTATTGCTTTTTCTTATAATGTATGGTAAATCTCGGGAATCGGAACATATTGCAAAAAAATTCTTAGAGGCAAAATTGTTAGAAATTTTTCCCTTAATAATACTGCTCTCTTCCATTTTTGCTCTTAAATGCGTCAATATCGACAAAAACTCAAAAATATGATAATTTAATAAATTTGTTGCTTTTTTATATAATGTATGGTAAATTTTGGGAATCGGAGCATATTACAAAAAAACTTTTAGAGGCAAAGTTATAGCAAATTCTCTCCTTAATAATATTGCTCTGTCTTATTTTTGCTTTTGGACGCATCAATATTGAGGAAAGCTTAAAAAATGTGAATTTAATGAATTTATTGCTTTTTCATATAATGTATGGTAAATCTCGGGAATCGGAACATATTGAAAAAAAAATCTTAGAAGCAAAATAGTTAGAAATTTTTCCCTTAATAATATTGCTCTCTTCCATCTTTGCTCTTAAATGCGTCAATATCGACAAAAACTCAAAAATATGATAATTTAATAAATTTTTGCTTTTTCATATAATGTATGGTAAATTTTAGGAATCGGAGCATATTACAAAAAAACTTTTAGAGGCAAAGTTATAGCAAATCCTCTCCTTAATAATATTGCTCTCTCTTACTTTTGCTTTTGGACGCATCAATATTGAAGAAAGCTCAAAAAATGTGAATTTAATGAATTTATTGCTTTTTCTTATAATGTATGGTAAATCTCGGGAATCGGAACATATTGCAAAAAAATTCTTAGAGGCAAAATTGTTAGAAATTTTTCCCTTAATAATACTGCTCTCTTCCATTTTTGCTCTTAAATGCGTCAATATCGACGAAAACTCAAAAATATGATAATTTAATAAATTTGTTGCTTTTTCATATAATGTATGGTAAATTTTGGGAATCGGAGCATATTGCAAAAAAACTTTTAGAGGCAAAGTTATAGCAAATTTTCTCCTTAATAATATTGCTCTCTTTTACTTTTGCTTTTGGACGCATCAATATTGAGGAAAGCTCAAAAAATGTGAATTTAATGAATTTATTGCTTTTTCTTATAATGTATGGTAAATCACGGGAATCGGAACATATTGCAAAAAAATTCTTAGAAGCAAAATTGTTAGAAATTTTTCCCTTAATAATATTGCTCTCTTCCATTTTTGCTCTTAAATGCGTCAATATCGACGAAAACTCAAAAATATGATAATTTAATAAATTTGTAGCTTTTTCATATAATGTATGGTAAATTTTGCAAATCGGAGCATATTACAAAAAAATTTTTAGAGGCAAAGTTATAGCAAATTTTCTCCTTAATAATATTGCTCTCTCTTACTTTTGCTTTTGGACGCATCAATATTGAGGAAAGCTCAAAAAATGTGAATTTAATGAATTTATTGCTTTTTCATATAATGTATGGTAAATTTTGGGAATCGGAGCATATTACAAAAAAACTTTTAGAAGCAAAGTTATCGTAAATTTTCACTTTAATAATAATGTTCTCTTGTATTTTTGCTTTAAGATGCATCAATTATAAATACTCAAAAATATAAAAATTTAATGAATTTGTTGTTTTTCTATGTAATGTATGGTAAATCTTGGAAATCGGAATATATTAGGAAAAAGTTTTAGAACCAAAATTGTCACAAATTTTCTCCTTAACAACATTGTTTTCTTCCACTTTTCTTCTTAGATGAGCCAAAATTGAGAAATCTCCAAAAATGTTCGTATTTTTAAATTTTATGATTTTCGTTAATATTATAATAAAGCTAAATGAATCGAACCTTGGTCTCAAATTCTTTTAATTTATCCTTGCATTATAAGACGATTTTGATAAAAAAAACTCAATTTCTTTTTATTATATTGGTATTCCAGTGGCAAGGTCGAGAGAGAGAACGGGCAACATTAAAAACCAAAGTGGCTCCGAGCGGTCCGTTAGTTGGTTGGTAGACATGGCTGTTAAATTTAACTTTTTACTCCTCTTCTGCTTTGCAGGTAAGTCGAAAATTTCACCTCCAAAAATTTCCATCAATCGATTTTTAAAACAAACTCATTTCGATTAAATGCCATAATTTTTTTTACAATCGATCTAATAATAATCGAAGAAGTGAAAGTTAGGCCACATCGTTGTTCTTTTTCTGATCCGTTTGATGCAATTCTTTGTCTCAAGACATAACTTAACACCTAGGATGTTAAAGACCTCGCCACGCCTCGTGGCATTGCAAATATCACCTTGATGTTAAGTGTTTTAAAGAAATGGGGACAAAAATTTATTTAATTACGAAAAGGTCAATTTTTAATTTAATTATGATGATTTTTTTTTGTGTTGGGAAGGTATCGTCGTTGGAGCAAACAGAAAATCCCCCCCATCCCGCCAACCGGTTAGAGACGAAGAAATTTTTCTCGATCAAGAATGTCCCGAGCCTGAGGGATTTTTTGCTGATACTGAGCAATGCGATAAATATTATGATTGCAGAGATGGGGTTGCTACCCCTAAATTGTGCGATGATGGGTTAGTTTTTAACGATTTTAGTGCTGATTATGAAAAATGCGATTTGCCCTTTAACATCGATTGCTCGAGACGACCCAAAATGCGTAATTTGAGTCATTTTGTCGAAATTTTTGAATAAATTGTCTTATTTGTGTAGAACAACCCCAACCAAGCGAGCATTGCCCAAGAAAACATGGTTATTTCGCGCATGAGCAAAAAAATATTTGCGATAAATTTTATTATTGCGTTGATGGGAAATTTAATATGATAACATGCCCAAATGGGTTAGTTTATAATGAAAGGGCTGGAATTTGTTCTTGGCCAGATGAAGCAAAAAGGGAAGGATGCACATCTGAGGGTGAATTAATTTGATTAATTAATTAATTAATCAAAATTGATTAATTTTCTTGTAGAGGTGTTCCAATTCCTCGTCGACTTTGGGACTTTGAATGTCCCAAAGTCGACGAGATGGTTGGGTTGACTCACCCAAGATACGCAGACCCCGAAGATTGCCAGTTCTTCTATGTTTGCATAAACGGAAATGTCCCAAGGAGGAATGGGTGCAAATTGGGGCAAGTTTTTGATGACGTCAAAAAGACGTGCAGCTGGCCGAGACTCGTCCCTGAGTGGTAAATCAATTTTGACTCAATCTAACTTAATTTAAACATTAATTTTGATTAATTCGATTAACAGCAAAGATTGGTACAAAGGCCAATTCACCGACGAAGAATTAGCAGCCTTAGAAAACCCCCCAACTGCAAAACCACGTCCCATCCGTCGAAAAGGCGTCAAACGACCAGTACAAGAAGAAGAATAAAATTAAAAAAGAATCCTATATTATTTTTTTTGTAATAGTTTCAAAATAAAATTTTAAAAAACGATGATTTTTTTATTTCTTTGATAATTTGTAAAGACAACATTAATTGCATAAGACAACACACTTTTAGGAACGACACTTTCACCGTAAAGGTGAAAGTGTCTTTGAGATATCGATAACGTTGAAATGAACGTAGGAACGAATGAGGAAAAGAAAAAGAATGTTCCTTTGTCCTTTGTTGCAAAATAACTGGTTGGGTTAAATAAAGGCTTTTGTCGGTGTTAATCGAGCCCAGGAGGAAGAATGAGGCAATATCAATGAGTTGTGTGTGATCTAGATCGAGAAACTCGAACCATTAACCTAGAAAGTTCTAATAATGGAACAATGTATAACTGACGATTTTTTTGGTTATGACGTAGATTTTAAAAATTTAAAAAAAAATTGCTCAAATTTTTTGATTTTGATGAATTTGGCGTGATTTGAAGATTGGTCTGTGTCAAAATGAATCAATATTTTGAAATTATTTGTAAATTACTGAAAAATGAAGAAAGATGTCAAAAAAATTTTAAATATTTTACTAAATTTGAAAAAAATGATCAATAAGATGAATTAAGTTGATATGCGAGTTATTGATGTTATTACCGGGAAATCTAGGCGTGTTATAAAAGAAATTTTGGTACAAAAGTTATAACAAATTTAATTTATAACAATATTCGTCTGTATCAATTTTTTGTCAGACGTTTAAACTTTGAGAAAAATTAGAAATTTTAAAATTTTATAAATTTCTTTGCTGCATGGTAGTACTCGAAATTCGGAAAATGTTACGAAAAAATTTTTAAAATAAAATTTGTAGCAAATTTTATTCTTATTAATATTGTTCTCTTGCATCTTTGTTCTCAGATTTGTTAAAATCGAGAAAAATATAAAAATATGAAGATTTGATAAATTGTGGTATTGATGGTAATATCTAAGAAATGAGTCATCTTACAAAAAAATTCTTTCAACAAAAATTGTGTCGAATTTTGTTTTAAACAATATTGCTCTCTTGCTATTTTGTGATTAGATGCGTCAATATTGAGGAAAATGCTAAAATGTGATTACGTAATAAATTTTATTGTTTCATCAATGATTATGGGTAGAATCAAGGAAATGAATCACTTTATAAAAATATTTTTTAAACGAAAGTTGTAGGTAATTTAATTCTAATTAATATTGTTCTCTTGATTTTTTGCTCCTAAATGCGTCAATTTTGAGAAAATTGCGAAAATAAGAAAATTTGATGAATTGAGGTATTGATGGTAATAACTAAGGAATGGGTCATATTACAAAAAAATTCTTTCAACAAAAATTGTGTCAAATTTTATTTTAAATAATATTGCTCTCTTGCTATTTTGTGATTAGATGCGTCAATATTGAGGAAACTACTAAAATATGATAAGGTAATAAATTTTATTGTTTCATAAACGATTATGGGTAGAATTAAGGAAATGAATCACTTTACAAAAAAATTTTTAAACGAAATTTGTAGATAATTTAATTCTAATTAATATTGCTCTCTTGATTTTTTGCTCCTAAATGCGTCAATTTTGAAAAAAATACGAAAATAAGAAAATTTCATGAATTGAGGTATTGATGGTAATATCTAAGGAATGGGTCATATTACAAAAAAATTCTTTCAACAAAAATTGTGTCAAATTTTGTTTTAAACAATATTGCTCTCTTGCTATTTTGTGATTAGATGCGTCAATATTGAGGAAAATGCTAAAATGTGATTACGTAATAAATTTTATTGTTTCATCAATGATTATGGGTAGAATCAAGGAAATGAATCACTTTATAAAAATATTTTTTAAACGAAAGTTGTAGGTAATTTAATTCTAATTAATATTGTTCTCTTGATTTTTTGCTCCTAAATGCGTCAATTTTGAGAAAATTGCGAAAATAAGAAAATTTGATGAATTGAGGTATTGATGGTAATATCTAAGGAATGGGTGATATTACAAAAAAATTCTTTCAACAAAAATTGTGTCAAATTTTATTTTAAATAATATTGCTCTCTTGCTATTTTGTGACTAGATGCGTCAATATTGAGGAAACTACTAAAATATGATAATGTAATAAATTTTATTGTTTCATAAACGATTATGGGTAGAATTAAGGAAATGAATCACTTTACAAAAAAATTTTTAAACGAAACTTGTAGATAATTTAATTCTAATTAATATTGCTCTCTTGATTTTTTGCTCCTAAATGCGTCAATTTTGAAAAAAATACGAAAATAAGAAAATTTCATGAATTGAGGTATTGATGGTAATATCTAAGGAATGGGTCATATTACAAAAAAACTCTTTGAACAAAAATTGTGTCAAATTTTGTTTTAAACAATATTGCTCTCTTGCTATTTTGTGATTAGATGCGTCAATATTGAGGAAAATGCTAAAATGTGATAACGTAATAAATTTTATTGTTTCATCAATGATTATGGGTAGAATCAAGGAAATGAATCACTTTATAAAAATATTTTTTAAACGAAAGTTGTAGGTAATTTAATTCTAATTAATATTGTTCTCTTGATCTTTTGCTCCTAAATGCGTCAATTTTGAGAAAATTGCGAAAATAAGAAAATTTGATGAATTGAGGTATTGATGGTAATATCTAAGGAATGGGTCATATTACAAAAAAATTCTTTCAACAAAAATTGTGTCAAATTTTATTTTAAATAATATTGCTCTCTTGCTATTTTGTGATTAGATGCGTCAATATTGAGGAAACTACTAAAATATGATAAGGTAATAAATTTTATTGTTTCATAAACGATTATGGGTAGAATTAAGGAAATGAATCACTTTACAAAAAAATTTTTAAACGAAATTTGTAGATAATTTAATTCTAATTAATATTGCTCTCTTGATTTTTTGCTCCTAAATGCGTCAATTTTGAAAAAAATACGAAAATAAGAAAATTTCATGAATTGAGGTATTGATGGTAATATCTAGGGAATGGGTCATATTACAAAAAAATTCTTTCAACAAAAATTGTGTCAAATTTTGTTTTAAACAATATTGCTCTCTTGCTATTTTGTGATTAGATGCGTCAATATTGAGGAAAATGTTAAAATGTGATTACGTAATAAACTTTATTGTTTCATCAATGATTATGGGTAGAATCAAGGAAATGAATCACTTTATAAAAATATTTTTTAAACGAAAGCTGTAGATAATTTAATTCTAATTAATATTGTTCTCTTGATTTTTTGCTCCTAAATGCGTCAATTTTGAGAAAATTGCGAAAATAAGAAAATTTGATGAATTGAGGTATTGATGGTAATATCTAAGGAATAGGTCATATTACAAAAAAATTCTTTCAACAAAAATTGTGTCAAATTTTGTTTTAAACCATATTGCTCTCTTGCTATTTTGTGATTAGATGCGTCAATATTGAGGAAAATGTTAAAATGTGATAACGTAATAAATTTTATTGTTTCATAAACGATTATGGGTAGAATCAAGGAAATGAATCACTTTACAAAAAAAAATCTTTAAACGAAAGATGTAAATAATTTAATTTTAATTAATATTGCTCTCTTGATTTTTTGCTCCTAAATGCGTCAATTTTAAGAAAATTGCGAAAATAAGAAAATTTGATGAATTGAGGTATTGATGGTAATATCTAAGGAATGGGTCATCTTACAAAAATATTCTTTCAACAAAAATTGTGGCAAATTTTGTTTTAAATAATATTGCTCTCTTGCAATTTTCTGATTAGATGAGTCAATATTGAGGAAAATGCTAAAATGTGATAATGTAATAAATTTTATTGTTTCATAAACGATTATGGGTAGAATCACGGAAATGAATCACTTTACAAAAATATTTTTAACGGAAGTTGTAGATAATTTAATTCTAATTAATATTGCTCTCTTGCATTTTTATCGTCAGATTTGTCAAGATTGAGGAAAATACGAAAATATGAAAATTTGATTAATTTATTTACATTATGAAATCTTGATGGTATTATTTGGGATTGAAGCAAGTCATAAATAAATTTTTAGCAAAAAGTTAGTAGAAAATTTGATTCTTGACAATATTGCTCTCTTGCATTTTTATCTTCAGATTTGTCAAAATTGAAAACAATACGAAGATATGAAGATTTGATGAATTTCTTTGCTGCATGGTGATACTCGAAATTCGGAGTATGTTACGAAAAAAATGTTAAAACAAAATTTGTAGCAAATTTTATTCTTAATAATATTGCTCTCTTGCACTTTTATTCTCAGATTCGTCAAAATTGAGAAAAATACAAAAATGTGAAAATTTGATGAATTTCTTTACTTTAGTAGATATTGATGGTATCATCCGGGAATTGGAGCATGTTACAAGCTAACTTTTAAAACAAAACTAATAGAAAATTTTATTCTCAACAATATTGCTCTTTAGCATTATTATCCTCAGATTTGTCAAAATTGAGAAAAATACGAAAATATAAAAATTTGATGAATTTCGTTACTTTATCAGATATTGATGGTATTACTTGGGAATTGGAGCATATCACAAACAAACTTATAAAACAAAATTAATAGAAAATTTTATTGTCAATAATATTGCTATCATGTATTTTTATCCTCAGGTTTGTCAAAATTGAAAAAAATACGAAAATACGAAAATTTGATGAATTTCGTTGCTTCATGGTGGTACTTAAAATTCGAAGAATGTTACAAAAAAATTTTTAGAACATAATTAGTAGCAAATTTTGTGCTTAATAATATTGCTCTCTTCTACCTCTGTTCTCAGATTCGTCAAAATCCAGAAAGATACGAAAATGTGAAAATTTGATGAATTTCTTTACTTTATGAGACCTTGATGGTATCATTTGGGAATTGGAGCATGTTACAAACAAATCTTTAAAACAAAATTAATAGCAAATTTTATTCTTAACAATTAAGCTCTCTATCAATTTTGATATCAGATGTTTAAATATCGAGAAAATTTAATAATTTGAAAATTTTATGAATTTTGTTGTAGCACAAATAGTTGAGGGTATCACTGAGGAATCGGTGCATGGTATGACAAAGCATTTAGAACAGAACTTGTAGCAAATTTTATCTTTAACAAGATTGCTTTCTTGTATGATTTCACTCAGCTGCTTAAACATCGAGATAAATGCGAATTTTGAAAATTTGAAGAATTTCGTTTTATTACAAATAGTTGATGGTATCACTGAGGAATCGGTGCATGGCATGACAAAACATTTAGAACAAAAGCTGTAGAAAATTTTATCTTTAACAAGATTGCTTTCTTGTATGTTTTTCCTCAGATGCTTAAACATCGAGATAAGTGCCGATATTTGAGAGTTTAAAGAATTTTGTTTTATTACAAATAATTGATGGTATCACTGAGGAATCTGTGCATGGTATGACAAAATATTTAGAACAAAAGTTGTAGCAAATTTTACCTTAACAAGATTGCTTTCTTATATGTTTTTCCTTAGATGCTTAAACATCGAGATAAGTGCGAATGTGTGAGAATTTGAAGAATTTCGTTTTATTACAAAATGTTGAGGATATCACTAAGGAATCGGTGCGTGGTATGACAAAGCATTTAGAATAAAAGTTGTAGCAAATTTTATCTTCAACAAGATTGCTTTCTTGTGTGTTTTCACTCAGATGCTTAAACATCGAGATAAGTGCGAATATGTGAGAATTTGAAGAATTTCGTTTTATTACAAATAGTTGATGGTATCACTGAGGTATCGGTGCATGGTATGACAAAACATTTAGAACAAAAGATGTAGCAAATTTTATCTTTAATAAGATTGCTTTCTTGTATGTTTTCACTCAGATGCTTAAACATCGAGATAAATGCGAATTTTGAAAATTTGAAGAATTTCGTTGTATTACAAATAGTTGAGGGTATCACTGAGGAATCGGTGCGTGGTATGACAAAACATTTAGAATAAAAGTTGTAGCAAATTTTATCTTCAACAAGATTGCTTTGTTATATGTTTTCACTCAGATGCTTAAACATCGAGATAAGTGCGAATATGTGAGAATTTGAAGAATTTCGTTTTATTGCAAATACTTGATGGTATCACTGAGGAATCGGTGCGTGGTATGACAAAACATTTAGAACAAAAGTTGTAGCAAATTTTATTCTTAACAAAATTGCTTTTTTATATGCTTTCACTCAGATGCTTAAACATCGAGATAAGTGCAAATATGTTAAAATTTGAAGAATTTCGTTTTATTACAAATAGTTGATGGTATCACTGAGGAATCGGTGCGTGGTATGACAAAACATTTAGAACAAAAGTTGTAGCAGATTTTATCTTTAACAAGATTGCTTTCTGGTATGTTTTCAGTCATATGCTTAAACATCGAGATAAATGCAAATTTTGAAAATTTGAAGAATTTCGTTTTATTACAAATAGTTGATGATATCACTGAGGAATCGGAGTATGGTATGAGAAAAAAAATAGAACAAAAGTTGTAGCAAATTATATCTTTAACAAGATTGCTTTCTTGCATGTTCTCTCTAAGATGCTTAGAAATCGAGATAAAGACAACATGTGAAATATTGAAGAATTTCGTTTTATTACAAATAATTGATGGTATTACTGAGAAATCGGTGCATGATATGATAAAACATTTAGAACAAAAGTTATAGCAAATTTTGTTTATAATAAAACTACCCCCTTACACTTTTCCTCTAAAATGAGTAAATTTCGAGAAAAATACGAAAATTTATGATTTTTATCATTTTAAGCTGCATATGGTAATTTTAGGAAATTGAAGTATATTGCAAAATAATTTTTAGAAGAAAAGTTGTAGCAAATTTTGTTTATAATAAAACTATCCCCTTACACTTTTCCTCTAAAATGAGTAAATTTCGAGAAAAATACGAAAATTTATAATTTTTATCATTTTAAGATGTATATGGTACTTTTAGGAAATTGGAGTATATTGCAAAATAATTTTTAGAAGAAAAGTTATAGCAAATTTTGTTTATAATAAAGCTACCCCCTTACACTTTTCTTCCAAAATGAGTAAATTTCGAGAAAAATACGAAAATTTAAAAATTTATGAATTTTATCGTTTTAAGATGTTTATGGTGATTTTGGGAAATTGAAGCATATTATAAAAAAACTTTTAAAACAAAAATTGTAACAAATTTTTTTTATAACAGTATTGCTCTCTTATATTTTTGCTCTCAGATCGATGGAAATCGAGAAATTTGCAAAATTATTTCGAAGGGATTTTCCCAAAAATTTTCAAAAATTTCAAAAAATTTCAAAATCCAATTGATGTGAGTCGAAATAGTTGTAATCGATTTAAAACACCTCCATGATACTTAAAACCACAAAAAGCGATCATTTAAGATTAAATATTGATAAATTGACGACATATTTTTTTGAAAAACTTGTTAATTTATTTTTCACAATTTTAATCGGTTTTAAAGTGGAGGAGTTTCTGGAAAAGACCGAGAAAGGACAAGGCGAGTGCGTTTTTATCCAGTTTTCACCAAGGTCAGGTCGCGGTAAAAGTCGTAAAGGTCACAAAAGTGGATAGAGGCCTTTGGAATTTTAATAACAATTTTTTTAAAAATCCCATTCAACTTTCCCTGCATTCTTAATTATTCTTTTTTTAAAATTAATTTTAATTCAGTATAAAATAAATTTTTACTAATCAATAATACTATTTAATAATTTAATTCAATTTGAAATAATTTAAATTTTTAAAATTTAATTTTGACGAATTCTTGAAGAACAGAAAAGGAAATCGACTTTCCCCGAACGAATTTTTACCACAAAATTAAAGAAATAAAAACAAGTTGAAACCAGGAAAGTGTGAAATAGAAATTTCGTCGTTTTTATCATCCCAATAAAAATATTTTTAAAATTCCTTAAATTTAGAGATTTTAAGCACGTTCTGAGAACTTGGAGTTTTTCTTTTATGCATTTAATTCAAGAATGCCAACGGGGCTCGTACGAAAGAAGAATTTCGTATGGGAATGGGAAGGAGTTACAACCAAACGGCCAAACCGAATCCGACCGATTTTACTTTCAAAAGAAACGACAACCAATCATTTGGTTGTTTGTCGTGCAAAAGCTTTTATATATTAGTCCCAGTACGCCGAGTCTAGTTCTTTTGAAGTGGTGATCCTGCAAGAACAAACCACAAAGAACTTCATTTTTTTAAACTAATACTTTTAAATTAAATTAAAAAAATTAATTTTCATTTTAAAATGAAATCAACGGTGATTTTTGTTGTTTTTGGTTTAATATCGTCGTCATGTAAGTAATTTTTGATTAATTAATTTTTTTATTAATTAAATATGGAATGCTGAATATGTTAAATATGTACGATATGGGTGACGTTTTTTATTAAATCATTTTAAAGTGAAATTGTCCAACGAAAACCGGTTTAGTGCACCTTTCACTTTAAACAGTTCGATCAAATTGAAATGTGACTTACAAAAACTTTTACATAACGTTATTTCGATATTTTACACTATAATAATTGAAAAGTAAAATTTTAAATTTATTTTAAACAATATTGCTCGTTTATTCTTGATTTTTTGGTGGAGGATGCGTCAATATTGAGAGAAATACAAAATATTAGATTGATGGTGATATCTAAGAAATGGGTCATATTGCAAAAATATTCTTTTAACAAAAATTGTGTCAAATGTTGTTTTAAACATTATTGTTCTGTTGATATTTTGCGATTAGATGCGTCAATATTGAGAAAAATGCTAAAATGTGATAATGTAATATAATTTATTGTTTCATAAATGATTATGGGTTGAATCACGGAAATGAATTACTTTACAAAAAATTTTTCTAAACTAAAGTTGTAGATAATTTAATTCTAATTAATATTGCTCTCTTGATTTTTTGCTTTTAAATGCGTCAATTTTGAGAAAGATACGATAATAAGGAAATTTGATGAATTGAGGTATTGATGGTAATATTTAAAGAATGGGTCATATTACAAAATAATTCTATCAACAAAAATTATGTCAAATTCTGTTTTAAACAATATTGCTCTCTTGCTATTTTGTGATTAAATGCGTCAATATTGAGGAAAATGCTAAAATGTGATAATGTAATAAATTTTATTGTTTCATAAATGATTGTGGGTAGAATCACGGAAATGAATCACTATACAAAAATTTTTTTTAAACGAAAGTTGTAGATAATATAATTCTAATTAATATTGCTCTCTTGATTTCTTACTCTTAAATGCGTCAATTTTGAGAAAAATGCGAAAATAAGGAAATTTGATGAATTGAGGTATTGATGGTAATATCTAAGAAATGGGACATATTACAAAAGAAATTCTTTTAATAAAAAATGTGCCAAATCTTATTTTAAACAATATTGCTCTCTTGATATTTTGTGATTAGATGAGTAAATACTGAGAAAAATGCTAAAATGTGACAAAGTGATTAATTTTTTTGTTTTACAAGAACCCAATGGTAACATTTGGTAATCAGAGCATGCTATAGAAAAACATTTCAGACAAAAGTTGTAGCAAATTTTATTCAAAACGATATTGCTTTCTTGCTCTTTTGCGCTTAGATGAGTCAATACTGAGAAAAATGCTAAAATGTGACAAAGTGATTAATTTTTTTTTTACCAGAACCCAATGGTATCACTTGGTAATCAGAGCATGTTATAGAAAAACATTTCAGATAAAAGTTGTAGCAAATTTTATTTTAAACATATTGCTTTCTTGCTCTTTTGCTCTTGGATGAGTCAATACTGAGAAAAACGCTAAAATGTGACAAAGTGATTAATTTTTTTTTACCAGAACCCAATGGTATCACTTGGTAATCAAAGCATGTTATAGAAAAACATTTCAGACAAAAGTTGTAGCAAATTTTATTCTAAACAATATTGCTTTCTTGCTCTTTTGCTCCTAGATAAGTCAATACTGAGAAATATGCTAAAATGTGACAAAGTGATTAATTTTTTTGTTATACCAGAACCCAATGGTAACACTTGGTAATCAAAGCATGTTATAGAAAAACATTTCAGACAAAAGTTGTAGCAAATTTTATTTTAAATAATATTTCTTTCTTGCTCTTTTGCGCTTAGATGAGTCAATATTGGGAAAAATGCTTAAATGTGACAAAGTGATTAATTTTTTGTTTTACCAGAACCCAATGGTATCACTTGGTAATCAGAGCATGTTATAGAAAAACATTTCAGACAAAAGTTGTAGCAAATTTTATTTTAAACAATACTGCTTCTTTACTCTTTTGCTCGTAGATGAGCCAATACTGAGAAAAATGCTAAAATGTGACAGTGTGATTAATTTTTTTGTTTTACCAGAACCCAATGGTAACACTTGGTAATCAGAGCATGTTATAGAAAAACATTTCAGACAAAAGTTGTAGCAAATTTTATTCTAAACAATATTGCTTTCTTGCTCTTTTGCTCCTAGATAAGACAATACTGAGAAATATGCTAAAATGTGACAAAGTGATTAATTTTTTTGTTTTACCAGAACTCAATGGTATCACTTGGTAATCAGCGCATGTTATAGAAAAACATTTCAGACAAAATTTGTAGCAAATTTTATTTTAAACAATATTGCTTTCTTGCTCTTTTGCGCTTAGATGAGTCAATACTGAGAAAAGTGCTAAAATGTGACAAAGTGATTAATTTTTTTGTTTTACCAGAACCCAATAGTAACACTTGGTAATCAGAGCAAATTATAGAAAAACATTTCAGACAAAAGTTGTAGCAAATTTTATTCTAAACAATATTTCTTTCTTGCTCTTTTGCGCTTAGATGAGTCAATACTGAGAAAAATGCTAAAATGTGACAAATTGATTAATTTTTTGTTTTACCAGAACCCAACGGTAACACTTGGTAATGAGAGCATGTTATAGAAAAACATTTCAGACAAAAGTTGTTACAAATTTTATTCTAAACAATATTGCTTTCTTACTCTTTTGCGCTTAGATGAGTCAATACTGAGAAAAATGCTAAAATGTGACAAATTGATTAATTTTTTGTTTTACCAGAACCCAACGGTAACACTTGGTAATGAGAGCATGTTATAGAAAAACATTTCAGACAAAAGTTGTTACAAATTTTATTCTAAACAATATTGCTTTCTTGCTCTTTTGCTCTTAGATGAGCCAATATTGAGAAAAATGCTAAAATGTGACAAAGTGATTAACTTTTTTGTTTTACCAGAACCCAATGGTAACACTTGGTAATCAGAGCATGTTATAGAAAAACGGTTCAAACAAAAGTTGTTGCAAATTTTTTTCTAAACAATATTGCTTCTTTACTCTTTTGCTCGTAGATGAGCCAATACTGAGAAAAATGCTAAAATGTGACAGTGTGATTAATTTTTTTGTTTTACCAGAACCCAATGGTAACACTTGGTAATCAGCGCATGTTATAGAAAAACATTTCAGACAAAAGTTGTAGCAAATTTTATTCTAAACAATATTGCTTCTTTACTCTTTTGCTCGTAGATGAGCCAATACTGAGAAAAATGCTAAAATGTGACAGTGTGATTAATTTTTTTGTTTTACCAGAACCCAATGGTAACACTTGGTAATCAGAGCATGTTATAGAAAAACATTTCAGACAAAAGTTGTAGCAAATTTTATTCTAAACAATATTGCTTTCTTGCTTTTTTGCGCTTAGATGAGTCAATACTGAGAAATATGCTAAAATGTGAAAATGTGATTATTTTTTTTTGTTTTACCAGAACCCAATGGTAATACTTAGTGATCAGAGCATGTTATAGAAAAACGTTTCAGACATAAGTTGTAGTAAATTTTATTCTAAACAATATTGCTCTGTTGTACTCTTGCTCCTGGATGCGTCAATATTGACAAAAATACCAGAATGTGATAATAAGATCAATTTTATTGTTTTATTAAGAGTTAATGGTAGTACTAGCAAAACGGATAGTGCTACAAGAAAATGTTTAGAACAAAAGTTATAGCAAATTTTATTCTAAACAATATTACTTTTTTGTACTCTTGCTCCTGGATGCGTCAATATTGATAAAAATACCAAAATGTGATAATACGATAAATTTTATTGTTTTGCAAATAGATAATGGTAGTACTAGGGAAACGGATGGTGCCACAAGAAAATGTTTAGAACAAAAGTTGTAGCAAATTTTATTCTAAATAATATTGCTTCGTTGTACTCTTGCTCCTGGATGCGTCAATATTGATAAAAATACCAGAATATGATGATACGATAAATTTTGTTGTTTTACTAAGAGTTAATGGTAGTATTAGAGAAACGGATGGTGCTATAAGAAAATGTTTAGAACAGAAGTTGTAGCAAATTTTATTCTAAACAACATTGCTCTCTTATACTCTTGCTCCTAGATAATATTAGCGCCAATATTGATAGAAATACCAAAATGTGATAATACGATACATTTTGTTGTTTTAAAATTAGCTAATGGTAGTCTCGCGGAAATGGACCACTGCACAAGAAAATATTTTAAGTAAAAATTGTAGCAAATTTTATTCTAAACAATATTGCTCTCTTGCTATTTTGTACTTAGATGCATCAATGTTGAGAAAAATATTAAAATGTGATTATGTGATGAATTTTATTGTTCTACAAATAGCTAATGGTAGTATTAAGAAAACGGATTGTACAACAAAAAAACGTTTAGGACAAAAGTTGTAGCAAATTTTAGTGTAATCAATATTGCTCTTTTCCTCTTTTATTCTTAGATGCGTCAATATTGAGAAAAATGCTAAAACGTGATAACACAAATAATTTTTTCTTTTACAAGTTCTCAATGGTAATATTTGGTAATCAGAACAAGCTACAAAAAAGTTTTTGGAACAAAAGTTGTCGCAAATTTAATTCTTATCAATATTGTTCCCTAACACTTTTACTCTAAAATATACAGACATCGAGAAATTTGTTCGTTATTCATCATTCAATTTCAAAAGCATCCTCGCAAAATCTTTTACATAACAATTCTTTTTTTAACATCATCTCTTCGATCTCACGATTCCTCATTGACATTTTAAATTTCTTTTAAAAGCTAAAGGTCAACGCGTCTATTAACTTGCAAAAGATGTACGTTATGCAATTTCATTTCAAAAGATCATTTCCAATTTAATCATTTACAATTCAATCATTTAGAATTAATTCATTTCAAATTAATTCATTTAAAATTAATTCATTTCAAATTAATCCATTTCTAATTTATTCATTTCTAATTTAATCATTTCCTCCATTTCAATATAGATGCCCAAGTATTTAAATGTCCACCAAAAGATGGCCAATACGAAGATCCAGATCAATGCGATAAATTTTATGATTGCCGAGATGGGGAGCCGATCCAAAAACTTTGCCCTGATGGTTTAGTTTTTGACCCAACCATAAGAAAAATTAATAAGTGCGATCAACCCTTCAACGTGGATTGTGGAAACAGAGTCAATTTGCGTAATTAACTAATAATCCCCATTTAAATCATTTTTAAATAAAACCATTTAATTAGAACCCCCAAAACCGAAAGGAAAATGCCCGAGACGAAACGGTTTCTTCGCCCATCCCGATCCCAGCATTTGCAACATCTTTTTCAACTGCATCGAGGGTGAACACACCGAGATCAAATGCACAGCTGGGTTGCATTTTGATGAGTTCACCGGAACTTGCGTTTGGCCGGATGCTGCGCAAAGAGAAGGATGCAAAGCTAACGAGAGTAAGATTTAATTTAATTCGAGATGATTTTGTTTGTATTAAAATTTTTTTAGATAAATTGGACGATGGGTTCGTTTGCCCCAAAGAAACCCAAACAGATCAAAATGGGCAAGTTAATGTCCACCCCAAATTCCCCAACCCCAACGATTGCCAGAAATTTTACGTCTGCTTAAACGGGGTTGAACCAAGAGATTTAGGCTGCACCGTTGGTGAAGTTTACAACGAAGTTTTGCAAAAATGTGATGCCCCTGAAAATGTTCCTGGATGGTAAATTATCTTAATTATGATTAATATTAAAATTAAAAACAATAATTTTTGTGAATTTTAGTGAGGATTGGTACAAAGATGAGCCAGCCCCCCAACCAGGAAAGAAAAACTAAAAATTTTTAACCCCCCTTTATCTTATCTTAATTCCCTCCTACAATTAGTTCCCTTTAAATCTTTTCGATTCCTCCTCTTATTACATTTTATCAATAATTTTTATATAAAAAAAGAATGTGATGTAATTTCTATATAAAAAAATTATAATATAATAAATAAAGTGTATATTTATTATTTACTTACACCGTATTGAGCGAAAATGTCTTTTTAGAAATGACTATTAATAAAGATTTTTTTTAAATAAAGGTGTTAAGTATTTTTATTAAAGTGAAAGTCTCACCTTTAAGCGCTCTTTCGTTGCTTAACGCGTTTTGTGAATACGTAATAAATCGTTATGCGACAAACTTTAACGGGAAAAAAAAGGGAAAAGAAAGTTATGTAAATTTAGCGACTTTTCTTTTGGGGGTTATGCAAAAGTTAACTAAAAACTTCCTCGTAATCGTTTCTATTGACATAATTATCTCGTATATCGAAAGATTTCTTCATGTTGATCTTAAGAATCTAATTAATTGTTTACTTGTAGTAAAAGAATGAGAGTTTTGGGGCGGAAGAAATCCTCAAAAATCGGGAGAATAGCCGATTTAGCGGCGAGCGGTGGAACTAAGAAATTAGCTCCACCTAGAGACGGGCGGTGGAACTTTTGACGAGAGGACCCACCGATGGTGGCGCCACATAGTGATAAGTGGCGGAACTTAGTGACTGGTGGTGGAACCTAGGAACGGGCAGCGTAACTCAGCGATGGGCGATGGAACATAGCGGCGGATGGCGGAACTACTCAATTGGCGGCATCTAGCGACGAACATCGAAACTACGCAATTGGCGCTACCTAGCGGCGGGTGTCACTACCCATGGTTTGATCTTCAAGTCGGATGGCCGATATAGAAGCAAATTGGCCTAGATCAATTGATCAATTCGATTGGTCTAGAAGCAAAATATTGCTTCTAGAAGATTCTACATTGCTTCTCGAAAATTTGATACTGCTTTCAGGATATTTGAAATACTTCCAAAAGACATGCTACGGCTCCCAGAACATTTGATACTACCTCGAGAAGGCTTGGTAATGCTGACGAAGACTTGAAATATTTTCAGAAGTCTTGAAATGTTTCCAAAAGACTTTCTTCTGCCTCTGCAAAATCTGATAATGCTTCTAGAAGGCTTGATATTGCTGCCAAAAGACATGAAATGCAACCAAAAGACCTCCTTCTGCCCCTGGAAGACCTGATAACGCTTCTAGAAAGCTTGATATTGCTGCTAAAAGACTTGGAATGCTTCCAACAGACCTCCTTCTATCTCCGTAAGACCTGATACTGCTAATAGAAAATTTGGTACTATTGTCAGAAGACTTGAAATGTCTCCACAATACTTGAATTGCTTCTATTAGACTCGATACTGCTTCTGGAAGACTTCATACTGCTTTCAGAATATATGAAATACTTCCAGAAGACATATCATTGCACCTAGAAAGCCTGATACTGCTGCCAATAGTCTTGAAATGTTATCAGAATACTTGAAATGCTTCTGGCAGACTTGGAATGCTTCCAGAATACAAAATATTACTTCTAGAAGATTGTACATTGCTTCTCGAAAATTTGATACTGCTTTCAGGATATTTGAAATACTTCCAAAAGACATGCTACGGCTCCCAGAACATTTGATACTACCTCGAAAAGGCTTGGTACTGCTGACGAAGACTTGAACTATTTTCAGAAGTCTTGAAATGTTTCCAAAAAACTTTCTTGCGCCTCTGCAAAAAATGATAGTACTTCTAGAAGGCTTGATATTGCTACCAAAAGACATGAAATGCTACCAAAAGACTTCCTTCTGCCCCTGGAAGACCTGATACCGCTTCTAGAAAGCTTGATATTGCTGCTAAATGACTTGGAATGTTTCCAACAGACCTCCTTCTATCTCTGCAAGACCTGATACTGCTTCTAGAAAATTTGATACTACTGTCAGAAGACTTGAAATTTCTCTAAAAGACTTGAATTGCTTCCATTAGACTGGATACTGCTTCTGGAAGGCTTCATACTACTTTCAGAACATATGAAATACTTCCGGAAGACATACTATTGCACCTAGAAAGCTTGATACTGCTTCCAAAAGACTTGAAATTTTATCAGAATACTTGAAATACTTCTGGCAGACTTGAAATGCTTCCAAAATACAAAATATTGCTTCTAGAAGATTGTACATTGCTTCTCGAAAATTTGATACTGCTTTCAGGATATTTGAAATACTTCCAAAAGACATGCTACGGTTCCCAGAACATTTGATACTACCTTGAAAAGGCTTGGTACTGCTGACGAAGACTTGAACTATTTTCAGAAGTCTTGAAATGTTTCCAAAAAACTTTCTTGCGCCTCTGCAAAAAATGATAGTACTTCTAGAAGGCTTGATATTGCTACCAAAAGACATGAAATGCTACCAAAAGACTTCCTTCTGCCCCTGGAAGACCTGATACCGCTTCTAGAAAGCTTGATATTGCTGCTAAATGACTTGGAATGTTTCCAACAGACCTCCTTCTATCTCTGCAAGACCTGATACTGCTTCTAGAAAATTTGATACTACTGTCAGAAGACTTGAAATTTCTCTAAAAGACTTGAATTGCTTCCATTAGACTGGATACTGCTTCTGGAAGGCTTCATACTACTTTCAGAACATATGAAATACTTCCGGAAGACATACTATTGCACCTAGAAAGCTTGATACTGCTTCCAAAAGACTTGAAATTTTATCAGAATACTTGAAATACTTCTGGCAGACTTGAAATGCTTCCAAAATACAAAATATTGCTTCTAGAAGATTGTACATTGCTTCTCGAAAATTTGATACTGCTTTCAGGATATTTGAAATACTTCCAAAAGACATGCTACGGTTCCCAGAACATTTGATACTACCTTGAAAAGGCTTGGTACTGCTGACGAAGACTTGAACTATTTTCAGAAGTCTTGAAATGTTTCCAAAAGACTTTCTACTGCCTCTGCAAAAAATGATAGTACTTCTAGAAGGCTTGACATTGCTACCAAAAGACATGAAATGCTACCAAAAGACTTCCTTCTGCCCCTGGAAGACCTGATACCGCTTCTAGAAAGCATGATATTGCTGCTAAAAGACTTGGAATGTTTCCAACAGACCTCCTTCTACCTCTGCAAGACCTGATACTGCTTCTAGAAAATTTGATACTACTGTCAGAAGACTTGAAATTTCTCTAAAAGACTGGAATTGCTTCCATTAGACTCGATACTGCTTCTGGAAGGCTTCATACTGCTTTCAGAACATATGAAATACTTCCAGAAGACATACTATTGCACCTAGAAAGCTTGATACTGCTTCCAAAAGACTTGAAATTTTATCAGAATACTTGAAATACTTCTGGCAGACTTGAAATGCTTCCAAAATACAAAATATTGCTTCTAGAAGATTGTACATTGCTTCTCGAAAATTTGATACTGCTTTCAGGATATTTGAAATACTTCCAAAAGACATGCTACGGTTCCCAGAACATTTGATACTACCTTGAAAAGGCTTGGTACTGCTGACGAAGACTTGAACTATTTTCAGAAGTCTTGAAATGTTTCCAAAAGACTTTCTACTGCCTCTGCAAAAAATGATAGTACTTCTAGAAGGCTTGACATTGCTACCAAAAGACATGAAATGCTACCAAAAGACTTCCTTCTGCCCCTGGAAGACCTGATACCGCTTCTAGAAAGCATGATATTGCTGCTAAAAGACTTGGAATGTTTCCAACAGACCTCCTTCTACCTCTGCAAGACCTGATACTGCTTCTAGAAAATTTGATACTACTGTCAGAAGACTTGAAATTTCTCTAAAAGACTGAAATTGCTTCCATTAGACTCGATACTGCTTCTGGAAGGCTTCATACTGCTTTCAGAACATATGAAATACTTCCAGAAGACATACTATTGCACCTAGAAAGCTTGATACTGCTTCCAAAAGACTTGAAATTTTATCAGAATACTTGAAATACTTCTGGCAGACTTGAAATGCTTCCAAAATACAAAATATTGCTTCTAGAAGATTGTACATTGCTTCTCGAAAATTTGATACTGCTTTCAGGATATTTGAAATACTTCCAAAAGACATGCTACGGTTCCCAGAACATTTGATACTACCTTGAAAAGGCTTGGTACTGCTGACGAAGACTTGAACTATTTTCAGAAGTCTTGAAATGTTTCCAAAAGACTTTCTACTGCCTCTGCAAAAAATGATAGTACTTCTAGAAGGCTTGACATTGCTACCAAAAGACATGAAATGCTACCAAAAGACTTCCTTCTGCCCCTGGAAGACCTGATACCGCTTCTAGAAAGCTTGATATTGCTGCTAAATGACTTGGAATGTTTCCAACAGACCTCCTTCTATCTCTGCAAGACCTGATACTGCTTCTAGAAAATTTGATACTACTCTCAGAGGACTTGAAATATCTCCAAAATACTTGAATTGCTTCCATTAGACTCGATACTGCTTCTGGAAGACTTCATACTGCTTTCGGAATATCTGAAATACTTCCAGAAGACATACTAGTGCACTTAGAAAGCCTGATACTGCTGCCAAAAGACTTGAAATGTTATTAGAACACTTGAAATGTTTCTGGCAGACTTTGAATGCTTCCAGAACACAAAATATTACTTCTAGAAGATTCTGCATTGCTTCTCGAAAATTGGATACTGCTTTCGGAGGATATTTGAAATACTTCCAAAAGACATGCTACGGCTCCCAGAACATTTGATGCTACCTCTAGAAGGCTTGGTACTGCTGACGAAGACTTGAAATATTTTCAGAAGACTTGAAATTCTTTCAGAATACCAAATACTGCTTCCAGAAGACTCTATACTGCTTCTGGAACACTTGACACTGCTTTCAGGATATAAGAAATACTTCCAGAAGACTTAAATTACTTCTACGAGACATGATAGTGCCCCTAGAAGACATGATACTGCTTCTAGAACGTTTGATATTACTGGACAGAAGATTTGAAATATCTTTATAAATCTTCATTTTGCCCCCCCCCCCCTCTCGGGAAGACCTGATACTGCCTCTTAAACGCTTGACATTGCTGCCAGAAAACTTGAGGCATCTCTCTTTGGGATAGAGAGAGACTTGATATCGAAACTCGCCATATGTAACTTTCTTCAATTTCCGTTGTCCAGGATTTAAAGGAAAAGTTCAGTTTTTCGTACGTAGGAGTCAGCTTACTGTATTATATGCTGTATGATCTTCGCTAGGTACTTTTTTAAGTTTTTGAACCAGCTAGTTCAAGCAGTCACAATGGATCGAAGTAGGATAACCAATTTGTGTATTTTGGGAAAACCATAAAGTTTAGGACACCTGCTTGATTTCTCTGAAATTTTCGAATTTTCGGTTTGGTCGTCTTTTCTAGGTAAATTGTAAGATTTTTTGTTGCTGGTTTGTAGGCCGTATCTTTGAGCAAGTCCTTGGAGCTATGATGATGTGGTTGTTTCTAAGGACCTGGTTTTCGCTTGAATCCAAACTCGACTTCGGTGGTTTGGGTAAACGTAAGATCCTGGAATTTTAAGATGTCTATTCTTAAAATGTCAGCTTTTAGTTTCTCCATTGAGGTTTAGCTGGATTCAACGTTAACGATGATTTCTTTATCTGGAATAGTCCTGGGGGTTAAGGCGTAGTTGAATCCTTTGCTTAAGGCTGGTTCTGTATCTGAAAGGTTGTATTTTGAAAGGTTATGGACAATTTTTTGTTTTTGGTCTAAATTTCTAACTGGGTCTCCATATATTATTCGAGTTCAATGTTGCTGAGATTCTTTCTCATTTTGCGGATTTCTTCTCTGAGGAGAAAGTTGCTGGCTCGTTTGAAGATGACTTCAGTGAAGGCACCTACCTTCACTTATAACCTAAGTCAGTGTCACGATATTGTTTATGTCTAACATGGACACAGGCTACACCAATTTTGATATCAACGTTTCGCCATCTTTGATATCTCGTTTATCCAAGAAGATAGCCAACGTTTCGCATTAAAGAACCAGACTAATTCAGAAATTCATTGAAATAGCGAAGAAGATGTCCTGCACTTGTCAGCTGCATGGAGAACAGTCCTACACTACTCCAGATCAAGGGCAGCTTTCCTGAGATAAGGACCACCAAACTACCTGCCATACTTTCGGAAATTTTCGGTGAGTACAAAACCAGCAAACACCAGACGACGGATCAGTGACTTTTCCCACCCATGGATGACGTCCTCTCTGACATCACTAAAATCATATATAGCTGAAAAACCCCAAAATCGAAGATATCTAAATATCGAAATGCTTTGATGAAAAACGTAGGATCCATAAACGTAATAGAAATAGGTGATTCCTATTTAAGAATGTCAACTTATGCATTGTATTTAAATATTGGGACACCCTGTATATTTCAATTTTAACTCAAAAAATGCGAACTAAAAGATATGACATAGATCACAAAGTTATTTTAAATCTTTTTTTCTAAAAACATCCCCAAATTAAAATCGAATTAATTCCATACTTTGTGTCCACACTGTATATATAAGTATTATATTATTTGATTTTGCGTTCTAACCAAAAATCAAACTAAATATGAATCATTTTACTTTATTAGAAACAATCTATGTTAAAACAATTTTTATTTATAATATACCATAGCATAATAATTAACCCAATAATATACTGGATTAAATTAAACTCTTTCATATTTGAGCATAATTTTTCCTTTCGACGATAAAATAACAGATTGATTATCAAACTCCATCGGATAACTCAAAGATTCATGAGGAGTGAGCTTATAATTCTTCAAAATCAAACTTAACCCAACTTTAGTTTGCATCATTCCAAACCTGAGACCTAAAAATTAATCAATTTTTATTAATTAGAATTAAACTTAATTTTAAAACTTACCAATACAAATCCTTGGTCCTTCCCCAAACGGAAGAAAAGTATACGGAGTGATATTTCGTTTATTTTCCTCAGAAAATCGATCAGGATTAAATTTATTTGGTTCGGGGAAAAATTCTTCATCTCTTTGTAACGCCATCAAACTTATAAAAACATTTGTCCCTTTCTCGATCGTTGCCCCATTAGGAAGAGTGTAAGTTTGAGTGCAAAGTCTTGGGAGGGTATGAACTGGAGGATACATTCTTAGAGTCTCATTAACAACTTGGTCTAAATATTTCATATCCATCATCGCATCATAAGTTAATGAGCCATGCTTTTTAATTACCTCATTAATTTCTTTTCTAACTTTATCTTGAATATTTTGATCATGAGCTAACTCATACAAACAAAAACTCATCGTCGTCGAAGACGTCTCAAACCCAGCTAAGAAGAACACAAAAGCTTGCGCGGCCATTTCATCGATTGTATAAGATTTTTTGTTATCTTTAGATTCCTCCATGTTGATTAAAAGTTGCATAAAATCGTTTCGCGTAACATTTTTCGTTTTTCTAAATTCAAAGGTGTCCTTAACCACGGATCTAAAGAATTTTGATGTGTATTTATCGGTGAAATGTAGTTTGAGGGTTTTTACAAGACTCGGGGAGATCATCGTGAGGATGTTTCTTATCCGAAATCTTAAACTTGACTCGAACAATTTTCTCCCATATCTTCGAAATTCAGCGTTGGGGTTTTTGAAGCTGTTGCATTCGATTCCGAATGCGCATGATCCGATTACGTCGGTGGTGAAGCAGGCTAAGATCTCTTTTATGTCTAAATTTTTTTTGTTGGATGTGTTAATAAATTCTTCGAGTTGGTTCCCACAAACCAATAAAGTCTCAAACATCATTTTCATTTTTCCCGAGGTGAAAGTAGGGGTCATTTTAACCCTCATATCTCTCCATCTAGCTCCTTCTAAATTGAAGAGGTGAGCTTCTAATGGCTCATCGTTTTCGTCGAAAATCGCGGCGTGGCTGTTAAAGTGATTAAAGTCTTTACTTACGACGATTTTGACCCATTCTGGGTCGATGATGAGGAGCATTGGGGAAGCCCCGGCGTAAATCCCCCCGATTTTTTCACCCCTATTTTTGAATTCTTTGTGTAAATTGGCTAAATTCACCACAGTTCCTCCTTTACTTGTCATTGGATTTTCGATGTTTCCGAATGGAAAACTTGGATCGATTTGGGCCACCCCTTTTTTCTCCCAATATTGGAACGATTTTTTGTAATAATAATAAATTAATGAAGTTAACGTTATTAACGCGACGATGAAGACTTCCATCTTAATTCGATTGATTTAACTTGGACTCTAGAATGATTAAATTTGGTTTTAACTCGGCTATTTATTTAAAACCCCACCAAAAAATTAATGATAATCAAAACGTCTAATTTCTACATAACTTGCATGACTCTTAATTTTGTAGAGTAATAACTACGTTGCTAAGATAACATGCGATTTCTTAATCAGATGACTTTAAATTTTCGATATTTTATCGTCTTAAACCGATACATAAACAATAAACTAAGAAACTTATTGCTATCATCAAAATTGATTTATTATTTTTGTTAAAATAAAATAAATTTTGAGATAACTAAATCATCGTGTAATTAAATAAAATTATAGGTGCGATTGAGTTACGTAAAATTTAAAATCTGTGATTAAAATGAGGAAATGAAACTTACATTTAATACGATGAGTTAGAAATTAAATTAATTCAGATGCTTCGGGGTATTTATATCATTTTAATATAAACAAAAATTAAAAAAATATTTTTAACTCATAATAATTTATAACAAGAACAACATCCTTTTTAATAAATCTTCCACATAAAGGGTGGATATAAAAAAAATGTTAAAATCGGGATATATCAATTTTGATTTGATGTAATTAAATATAATTCCCTTTATATCGTTTATTTATGTTATTAAAAAAGAGCAAAGTAATTGCTTATTATCTACAATGACGTTATTGCTTTAAAGCGAGAAAGTGATTTGTCAGGATGAGTTGGATTCGAGATAAGTTATAAACAAGTAAGAAAGTGGAATATTTTAATCAATTTTATGTAATCGGAAATAAATGGAGATAATAAATTGTTGTTTTCTTCAATAAAAATTACGACTTAATAATAGTAAACTTGAAATCTAATTTAAAAAAAATAGATTTTGTTTGGGATAATATCAGAAATATAAAAAAATAAAAGTTATCAAAATTACTTCGTCTCTTAGATGATAAAAACGTTGACTTCTTCTAACTCGAAAAAAATGTTCATTATGTTTTTTTGAATTTCAGCCAAACCATTTAAGAGTTCAAGTTAATATTGCAATTCACAAAATGACGCGTTGTTGATTTCATGACGAATTAAGGACATTTCAGGTATTTGCGAAGTGGAACTAATTAATCGTTCCATAAAAATCTGCATATGTAGATGGTATTGGTCCATTTTGGATCTAATTGATGGATGAATATTCAGAAACATACAAACAAGCCATAAAAGAGTTGATGGCTTCTGTAAAAACCTATCTCTCTAAAATGTTTCTTTCGACATTTGTCGCTATAAAAATGAAATACAAGAATCAACTTGATGCTCGAAAATGATATACGTCGATAATTAATATCGATCCATCCAGATATTGATAAATTGTTCCCTAATAATTAAACACAACAAAGTCATTAATATATTCATTTTTCTATGGAATCCACCACACTTTAAAATTCAATCTACAACTTTGATATTTCGGTATAACGATACTGAACTGTTACGTTTCCTATACCATTGTTATCTCCAACTTTCAATAGTTTCTTCCTAGCAATTATTGATGATACATTACAACCTATGTTTATTACTAAAACTGTCGATATTGACATTTTGATATTCTCTACTACACATACAAAAGATTCTGTCATCAAGACACTTCGTCTGGTAATAGAATGCTGGCAAAATAGATTTGGGGCGATAATTAGAAATATCACCACGATTCCCAGATTTAAAAATGAGAAGAATAAAAGCTTGCTTCCATAATGAAGGAAAAACACCCGCACACAACGAGACGCTAAATAAAATAGTTAAAAGAAGGGACAAGGAGTGAGAACATTCCTTGATTAATACAGATATGATACCATCAGTACTAACACTATCCGTACCCTTGATGACCATCAGAGCTTCTTCAACCTCAATCTTATCCAACTACATCTGACTCAAAAGAAGTGCATCAATTTCCACTCTATGCACAATACGTTAGACTGAAGAAGGATCCTTAAAAACCAACGAAAAGAAATCAGCGAACAATGAGTACACATCGAGTACTCATTGTCGAGTCATTCTCGAGTCTATTAAAAATTCTTTGGATCAGATCGAATATTGCTTTTAGTTGTATTAACGTACATAATATAATCATTATGGATTAGATACTTTGCACGACTCCTTAAAATTGAAAAAGTGAGATAGACAAGTCGACTACCAAACCGTTTCCATTTACAGTGCGCTCTCCTTTCTGGAATACGAGCTTTTCTAAAACAAAAGAATTCAGCAGGAAAGCTCCAAAGCGGAGTGTGCACTATCCTCAGGAACCAATTGATCATTACAAAGTGAAATTGAATATAAATCAGTTGAATTAGTAACAATAAGATAAATTGTGTTAAAAGAAAGTTTTTTACGATAATTTAGTTGGTAAAGAGGAAGAACATCACCGTCTTTATTTTTGTTTCGTTCATAATTTTGATACATCCAGCTACATACATAAGCTATACATCTATCTATGTTGGTTCTATGTTTATAACCATAAATTATCTTTTTTATATTCTGACATATCCTGCTACATACATAAGGATCTGTTATCGTTACAATTTATCTGGTAATGAAAAATGTATTTTGGGTTAATTATAAATAATATTTGTTAATGACGTTTATTTCTATCTATGTTGGTTCTCGAATTACAATCTATGTTTCTAACCAAAATTGTCGATTTGGACATTTTGATACTTCCAGCTATATACATAAGCATCTGTCATTATTAGAATTTATCTGGTAATAGATTATGTATACTAGGATAATTATGAACAGTTTTGATTCATGGCAATTATTTCTATCTATCTTGATTCTCAAGTTACAACCTATGTTTGTAATGAAAATTGTAGATTTTGACATTTTGATACATCCAGCTACATACGTAAGGATCTGTCGTCGTTACAAATTATCTGGTAATGAATAATGTATTTTGAGATGATTATGAACAATTCTTATTCCTGACATTTATTTCTACCTACGTTGATTCTCAGGTACAACATATGTTTCTAACCAAAATCGTCGATTTGGCCATTTTGATACTTCCAGCTATATATATAAGCATCTGTCATTATTAGAATTTATCTGGTAACAGATTATGTATACTAGGATAATTATGAACAATTTTGATTCATGGCAATTATTTCTATCTATCTTGGTTCTCAAGTTACAACCTATGTTTGTAATGTAAATTGTAGATTTTGACATTTTGATACATCCAGCTACATACGTAAGGATCTGTCATCGTTACAAATTATCTGGTAATGAATAATGTATTTTGAGATGATTATGAACAATTCTTATTCCTGACATTTATTTCTACCTACGTTGATTCTCAGGTACAACCTATGTTTCTAACCAAAATCGTCGATTTGGCCATTTTGATACTTCCAGCTATATACATAAGCATCTGTCATTATTAGAATTTATCTGGTAATAGATTATTTATGCTAAGATAATTATGAACAATTTTGATTCATGGCAATTATTTCTATCTATCTTGATTCTCAAGTTACAACCTATGCTTGTAATAAAAATGGTCGATTTTGACATTTTGATACATCCAGCTACATATGTAAAGATGTCTCGTCGTTACAAATTATCTGGTAATGAATAATGTGTTTTGAAATAATTATGAACAATTCTTATTCATGACATTTATTGCTATCTATGTTGATTCTCAGGTACAACCTATGTTTCTAACTAAAATTGTCGATTTGGACATTTTGATAATTCCAGCTATATACATAAGCATCTGTCATTATTAGAATTTATCTGGTAATAGATTATGTATACTAGGATAATTATAAATAATTTTTGTTAGTGACCTTTATTTCTCTCGGTGTTGGTTCTCTAGTTATAACCTATGCATATAACCGAAATGATCGATTTTGGCATTTTGATACATGCTGCTACTTACATAAAGACCCGACATCGTTACAATTTATCTATAAATGCATTATGTATGAAGGCATAATTATTAACAATTTTTGTTGATGATGTTTATCTCTATTAATGTTGGTTCTCGCGTTACAACCTATGTCTATAACCAAAATTGTCGATTTTAACATTTTGATATTTCCTGTTACATACATTTATTATACATCATTTATCTGTCATCGTTAGAATTTATGTGGTAATGAATAATGTATTTTGGGATAATTATGAATAATTTATGTTAATGACGTTTATTTCTATCCATGTTGATTTTCAGTTTATAACCTATGTTTATAACCAAAATTGTCGTTTTTGACATTATGATGCTTTCTGCTACATACATAAGAATCTGTCACCGTTAGAATTTATCTGGTAGTAGATTATGTATTTAATAATTATGAACAATTTTTGTTAATGACGTTTATTTCTATCTATGTTGGTTCTCTAGCTACAACCTATGCTTGTAACCAAAATTGTTATTTTTGACATTTTGATGCTTTTTGCTACATACATAAGAATCTGTCACCGTTAGAATGTATCTGGTAATAGATTATGTATTTTGAGATAATTATGAACAATTTTTGATAATGACGTTTATTTCTATCTATTGTGGTTCTCTAGCTACAACCTATGCTTATAACTAAAATTGTCGTTTTTGACATTATGATGCTTTCTGCTGCATACATAAGAACCTGTCACCGTTAGAATTTATCTGGTAATAGATTATGTATTTTGAGATAATTATGAACAATTTTAGTTAATCACGTTTATTTCTATCTATTTTGGTTCTCTAGTTACAACCTATGCTTATAACCAAAATTGTCGTTTTTGACATTATGATGCTTTCTGCTGCATACATAAGAATCTGTCTCCGTTAGAATTTATCTGGTAATGGATTATGTATTTTGAAATAATTATGGACAATTTTTGTTAATGACGTTTATTTCTATCTATTGTGGCTCTCTAGTTACAACCTATGTTTATAACCAAAATTGTCGTTCTTGACATTTTGATGCTTTCTGCTACATACATAAGAACCTGTCATCGTTAGAATTTATCTGGTAATAGATTATGTATTTTGAGATAATTATGAACAATTTTAGTTAACCACGTTTATTTCTATCTATTTTGGTTCTCTAGTTACAACCTATGCTTATAACCAAAATTGTCGTTTTTGACATTATGATGCTTTCTGCTACATACATAAGAATCTGTCTCCGTTAGAATTTACCTGGTAATAGATTATGTATTTTGAGATAATTATGAACAATTTTTGTTAATGACGTTTATTTCTATCTATTTTGGTTCTCTAGCTACAACCTATGCTTTTAACCAAAATTGTCGTTTTTGACATTGTGATGCTTTCTGCTACATACATAAGAATCTGTCACCGTTAGAATTTATGTGGTAATAGATTATGTATTCTGAAATAATTATGCACAATTTTTGTTAATGGCGTTCATTTCTATCTATTTTGGTTTTGTAGTTACAACCTATGCTTATAACCAAAATTGTCGTTTTTGACATTATGATGCTTTCTGCTACATACATAAGAATCTGTCTCCGTTAGAATTTACCTGGTAATAGATTATGTATTTTGAGATAATTATGAACAATTTTTGTTAATGACGTTTATTTCTATCTATTTTGGTTCTCTAGTTACAACCTACGCTTATAACCAAAATTGTCGTTTTTGACATTGTGATGCTTTCTGCTACATACATAAGAATCTGTCACTGTTAGAATGTATCGGGTAATAGATTATGTATTCTGAAATAATTATGCACAATTTTTGTTAATGACGTTTATTTCTATCTATTTTGGTTCTCTAGTTACAACCTACGCTTAAAACCAAAATTGTCGTTTTTGACATTGTGATGCTTTCTGCTACATACATAAGAATCTGTCACCGTTAGAATGTATCGGATAATAGATTACATATTCTGAAATAATTTTGCACAATTTTTGTTAATGACGTTTATTTCTATCTATTTTGGTTCTCTAGTTACAACCTACGCTTAAAACCAAAATTGTCGTTTTTGACTTTGTGATGCTTTCTGCTACATACATAAGAATCTGTCACCGTTAGAATTTATGTGGTAATAGATTATGTATTCTGAAATAATTATGCACAATTTTTGTTAATGACGTTCATTTCTATCTATTTTGGTTTTGTAGTTACAACCTATGCTTATAACCAAAATTGTCGTTTTTGACATTATGATGCTTTCTGCTACATACATAAGAATCTGTCTCCGTTAGAATTTACCTGGTAATAGATTATGTATTTTGAGATAATTATGAACAATTTTTGTTAATGACGTTTATTTCTATCTATTTTGGTTCTCTAGTTACAACCTACGCTTATAACCAAAATTGTCGTTTTTGACATTGTGATGCTTTCTGCTACATACATAAGAATCTGTCACTGTTAGAATGTATCGGGTAATAGATTATGTATTCTGAAATAATTATGCACAATTTTTGTTAATGACGTTTATTTCTATCTATTTTGGTTCTCTAGTTACAACCTACGCTTAAAACCAAAATTGTCGTTTTTGACATTGTGATGCTTTCTGCTACATACATAAGAATCTGTCACCGTTAGAATGTATCGGATAATAGATTACATATTCTGAAATAATTTTGCACAATTTTTGTTAATGACGTTTATTTCTATCTATTTTGGTTCTCTAGTTACAACCTACGCTTAAAACCAAAATTGTCGTTTTTGACTTTGTGATGCTTTCTGCTACATACATAAGAATCTGTCACCGTTAGAATTTATGTGGTAATAGATTATGTATTCTGAAATAATTATGCACAATTTTTGTTAATGACGTTCATTTCTATCTATTTTGGTTTTGTAGTTACAACCTATGCTTATAACCAAAATTGTCGTTTTTGACATTATGATGCTTTCTGCTACATACATAAGAATCTGTCTCTGTTAGAATTTACCTGGTAATAGATTATGTATTTTGAGATAATTATGAACAATTTTTGTTAATGACGTTTATTTCTATCTATTTTGGTTCTCTAGTTACAACCTATGCTTTTAACCAAAATTGTCGTTTTTGACATTATGATGCTTTCTGCTACATACATAAGAATCTGTTACCGTTAGAATTTATCTGGTAATAGATAATGTATTTTGAGATAATTATGAACATTTTTTGTTAATGACATATATTTTTATCTTATTTAATTAAATGTCTCAGTATATTATTTCCTTTTTATAAGAGAAATTAATATAACTCACCTAGTGAATTGGAAACTGATGAAAACTTGGAATTGTTCAAACAAATAAAATGAAGTTAAATGTAATTAAAGTTGACTCTTCTTAAAGTTTCTTGTTCTGCAAACTTCAATTTCTTTAGCGTTTAATTTCGGGGGTTTTTATTGGTACATGTTCTTTCACCTAACTGGCGAAATTTCTTTAAAGTTCCTTCCTTTTAAATTTCTTGAAATCTTGAAAGTCTTTAAAATTTGATTAATAGGCTGTAGAACTGGTTGCATTTCGTTTATCCCGTAGTCAGGGTCTACAATAATTATCGGTTGTAATATATATGCAAATATTTTATTATCTTATTTTTAACAACTTTTAATGAAGCGATTTCTTAAATGCTATTTATTACTACCATCTTATAATTCAAAAATAATCTTCAAAAATTAAAAATGAATATCGTTAATAATTAATAAACTTCGTATTTAAAGTTAAGTTTAATTTATTTAGTTTGGTTTTCAATAAAAAGGATTTATTTTTCCAATACTTTAATATTTTTTATCCGCACGATTTAATTTAAAAAACAAGTTGGGATTTTCTATTTTTCTTTTTAAAATACAATCGGGGTCACCAATTATGTGTAATAACTCACTCAGATTTAAATAAATTTCAATTAAAAATGAATTTTAAAGATTACATGTTATAATTTTAAAGATGCAAGGTAAATCTGATGCAAGGTTCGGAATAATAATAAATTACACCAAGAAATTATTCAGAATATATCGTCTTAATGATTAAAGAGTAATTTGAGTTTTTAAATTATTTTTTTATGTAGAGCTACATTTAACATCAAAATTCTTGAATGTTAAGAAAAATAGTTCCTTTCGCAGCTAAAATTATAGATTTATCATCAAATTCAATGGGATATTTAACCGATTTATGCGGAAATATTTTAAATTTATTAAGAAGGAAGCAAAGTCCCACTTTAGTTTACATCAATCCAAATCTGAGTCCAATACAATTTCTTGGACCCTCTCCAAATGGTAAATAAATATAAGGATTAATTTTTGATTTATCTAAAAATCAGTTTGGATCGAAATCCTCAGGATTAATAAAAAACTCTTCATCTCTGTGTAGCCCTAAAACTTGAGTCCCCTTCTCCAAAATCGTGCCATTATCAAGCTTATAATCATCAACACAAATCCTCCTCAACGTATGAACCGGAGGATATTTCCTTAAACCCTCATCAATAACTTGCCCTAAATATTTCATTTCGTTTATCCCTTCATAACTAAACGAGCCATCTCTCAAATAAATCGCATTAATTTCTTTCCTTAATTTATCTTGAATTATTTGATGATGTGCTAATTCATACAAAATAAAAGTCATCACTGTGGCTGATGTCTCAAATCCAGCTAAAAAGAAAAGAAAAGCTTCCGATGCTATTTCTTCAATTTTAACTTCTTTATCAAGCAAAATTTGAATAAAATCGTTTCGAGTTGATTTCGTTTTTAATCGATAATCAAGGACGTCTTTTATGACCCCAACGAAGAAATCGATGGCTTCTTTATCGGCGAATTTTAACCGAAACAATTTAATCAAATCGGGGGAAATCATCCCCAAAATCCTTCGAATTTGAAATTTAAAGGTTGGGGTTAAAACTTTTTTGCCGTACTTTCGAAATTGGGCGTGATCGTTTTTGAAGCTTTTACATTCAATTCCAAAAGCGCAAGAACCGATTACGTCGGTTGTAAAACGAGACATAACTTCTTTGATGTCTAATGATACATTTTTGTTGTAACAATCAAGAAATTCTTCTAATTGTTTTCCACAATCTAATAAAGTTTGGAACATAATTTTCATTTTTCCCGACGAAAAAGTTGGGGTTGATTTAACCCGGGCTTCTTTCCATTTGTTTCCTTCAAGGCTAAATAAATTCGCTAATAACGGCTCGTTTACGTCGAAATTCGCCCCTCGATTTTGAAAATGTTGGAAATCTCTACACATAACGTTTTTGATTATTTCCGGGTCGATTGGAATAAAAATCGGGGTTGTTCCTGCGTATAATCCTCCGTATTTAACACCCCGTTTCTTCAATTCTTTATGGATGGATGTAAATTTTAAAATAAAACTTTTTCCGAAAAAAGCACTCCCCATATTTCCGAAGGGAAAGGTTGGTTTTAATGTTACAATTCTTTTTTTATCCCAATATTGGAAAGATTTTTTGTAATAAACGTAAATTAAAGTTAGAATAACGATTATTATGGTTAAGAAGACTTCCATTTCTTATGTTGGAATTGAAACTAATTTTTAAGAAACGAATTTATCAAAAGTAAAATTTATTTTTGTCATAATGAGCTTACTTAAGCGATAATGTTCTAAGTTAATTTAGGTTGTAATCTTCTTGATTGCAAGGGGAATAACTTTCGTATCAAAATGTGGATAAATCATTATTTGTTTATTAAAAGCAAATAGAAACCGACTTTTCTTTTTCGTCATTTGTACGTCTTGCCTGTTTTAAAAGTGGGCTCATTAAGTTGCCTAAATTATTCTAAATTTTCAAATTATTTGAATTGTTCTAGCAATTCCATTGAAAAATGGATTTACCTGAAATATTTCGAAATAGCTTCAAATGTTTCCAAAAGTCTTGATTCTGTTTCCAGAAGACTCGATACTGCTTTTAGATGTTTAAAAATACTTAAAAAAGACTCGATACTGCCGCCATAAGACTTAATACAGTTTCTAGAAGTTTTGAATTGCTTTCAGAATACTTGATACTGTTTCTGAAAGACTTGAAGCGTTTCTAGAAGACTTGATATTGTTTCTAAAAGCCTTAATATGGTAACAAAAATCTCCAGATTGCCTCTGGTAATATTAAGCTTAATATTACTTCCAGATGACTTGAAATGTTTCTAAAAGAGTAATTGTAAATCAACAGGCTCACAGTGGGATCTAAACAGTGAAAAGTTGGAAAAAAGTGTTAATACATAATTTATGATTATGGCCAAATTTCTATAATAACATGTATGCACATATCCCTGGAATCCTACCTTTCAATCAAAATAGAAAAGGGATGGTTGTTGATCCTCCAGGTATAACATTAATAAGAAAGTCGACCTAAAGGTTAGTTCTTAACCTGGTTAATATAATTTCAATTTTGTTAGTTCTTATAAGTTTCAACATATAAGAACTTGTAAAGGTAAACTTTTGATAAACTTCCTGATGATATCGGGTCAATATTTTTCCTCTATAAGATAATATGACCAGGGTTGTTAGTTTTAAATTATATAAAACCTAACATGTTTTAAACTAAATTTGTATCTTTTTAATTTATGGAATCGAAGAAATTATAATTAGTGTGTTAAAACTAGATTAAATTTGCTTCAAAATGATTTTTATTTCATAACAATATCTCAATTGGTATTTGAGATATGATGATGTAAATTAGATTATTCAATTTAACTTCAATAACAAGAGAGGCGATTTAAAAAAATTGTATCTTTTTAGTTTATGGAATCGAAGAAATAATAATTAGTGTTTTAAAACTAGATTAAATTTGCTTCAAAATGATTTTTATTTCATAACAATATCTCAATTGGTATTTGAGATATGATGATGTAAATTAGATTATTCAATTTAACTTCAATAATAAGAGAGGCGATTTAAAAAAATTGTATCTTTTTAGTTTATGGAATCGAAGAAATTATAATTAGTGTGTTAAAACTAGATTAAATTTGCTTCAAAATGATTTTTATTTCGTAATAATATCTCAATTTGTCTTTGAGATATAATGATGTAAATTAGATTATTCAACTTAACCTCAATAACAAGAGAGGCGATTTAAAAAAATTTTATCTTTTTAATTTATGAAATCGAAGAAATTATAATTAGTGTGTTAAAACTAGATTAAATTTGCTTCAAAATGATTTTTATTTCATAACAATATCTCAATTGGTATTTGAAATATGATGATGTAAAATAGAGTATTCAATTTAACTTCAATAATAAAAAAGGCGAATTAAAAAAATGTATCTTTTTAGTGTATGGAATCAAAGAAATTATAATTGGTGTGTTAAAACTAGATTAAATTTGCTTCAAAATGATTTTATTTCGTAATAATATCTCAATTTGTCTTTGAGATATAATGATGTAAATTAGATTATTCAACTTAACCTCAATAACAAGAGAGGCGATTTAAAAAAATTTTATCTTTTTAATTTATGAAATCGAAGAAATTATAATTAGTGTGTTAAAACTAGACTAAATTTGCTTCAAAATGATTTTTATTTCATAACAATATCTCAATTGGTATTTGAGATATGGTGATGTAAATTAGAGTATTCAATTTAACTTAAGTACACCCAAAAATCATCAAAATTAACACTTTAATTTTTTTGATAACTTTTAAACGAATCAATATATTTTGATGACTGATGTATTAAAATAAACTTGATCAATATAAATTCTACAATGATGGCATAGATTGTAGAACAATATGTGCAATTTTTAGAATTAGGTTACTTTAAATAACTTGAAATACTCCAAATTGCAATTTAAAACATTTTCTGCCATAACTTCTGAGTAAATCAAGATATTTTGATGACTCATACCTCAAAATAATCCCTGATTAAAAGCAATTGATTTACGGTATGACTTGTTTAAGTGGAGTTTCATCAACTTTTAGAATCTGCCGTTAAGTACACTCAAAAATCATCAAAATTAAGACTTTCATGTTTGTGATAACCTTTGAACGAATCAATATATTTTGATGATTGATGGCTTAAAATAAACCTTGATTAAAATAAATTCTACGGTGATGTCACAAATTGTAGAACAATATGTGGAATTTTTAGAATTACCTTGCTCTAAATAACTTGAAATGCTCCAAATTGCAATTTAAAACATTTGCTTCTATAACTTCTGAGTAAATCAAGATATTTTGATGACTCATACCTCAAGATAACCCCTGATTACAAGCAATTGATTTGAAATATGGCACCTTTAAGTGAGGTTTGATTAATTTTTAGAATCTGCCGTTAAGTACATCCAAAAAATCATTAAAATTAAAACTTTCATTTTTTTAATAACTTTTGAATGACTATAAATTCTATAATAATGTCATAGATTGCAGAGAAATATGTGGAATTTTAAAAATTACGTTACTCTAAATAACTTGAAATGCTCCAAATTGCAATTTAAAATATTTTCTTCCATAACTTTTGAGTAAATTAAGGTATTTTGATGACTCATACCTCAAAATAATCCCTGATTAAAAGCAATTGATTTGTGATATGACACCTTTAAAAGGAGTTTGATAAATTTTTAGAATCTGCCCTTAAGTAAACCCAAACATCATCAAAATTAAGATTTTCATTTTTTTGATAACCTTTGGACGAATCAATATATTTTGATGACTGATGTCTTAAAACAAAGCTTTATTAATATAAATTCTATGATGATGTCATAGATTGCAGAGCAATATGTGGAATTTTTAGAATTACCTTGCTCTAAATAACTTGAAATGCTCCAAATTGCAATTTAAAATATTTTCTTCCATAACTTTTGAGTAAATTAAGGTATTTTGATGACTCATACCTCAAAATAATCCCTGATTAAAAGCAATTGATTTGTGATATGACACCTTTAAAAGGAGTTTGATAAATTTTTAGAATCTGCCCTTAAGTAAACCCAAACATCATCAAAATTAAGATTTTCATTTTTTTGATAACCTTTGGACGAATCAATATATTTTGATGACTGATGTCTTAAAACAAAGCTTTATTAATATAAATTCTATGATGATGTCATAGATTGCAGAGCAATATGTGGAATTTTTAGAATTACCTTGCTCTAAATAACTTGAAATGCTCCAAATTGCAATTCAAAATATTTTCTTCCATAACTTTTGAGTAAATTAAGGTATTTTGATGACTCATACCTCAAAATAATCCCTGATTAAAAGCAATTGATTTGTGATATGACACCTTTAAAAGGAGTTTGATAAATTTTTAGAATCTGCCCTTAAGTAAACCCAAACATCATCAAAATTAAGATTTTCATTTTTTTGATAACCTTTGGACGAATCAATATATTTTGATGACTGATGTCTTAAAACAAAGCTTTATTAATATAAATTCTATGATGATGTCATAGATTGCAGAGCAATATGTGGAATTTTTAGAATTACCTTGCTCTAAATAACTTGAAATGCTCCAAATTGCAATTTAAAATATTTTCTTCCATAACTTTTGAGTAAATTAAGGTATTTTGATGACTCATACCTCAAAATAATCCCTGATTAAAAGCAATTGATTTGTGATATGACACCTTTAAAAGGAGTTTGATAAATTTTTAGAATCTGCCCTTAAGTAAACCCAAACATCATCAAAATTAAGATTTTCATTTTTTTGATAACCTTTGGACGAATCAATATATTTTGATGACTGATGTCTTAAAACAAAGCTTTATTAATATAAATTCTATGATGATGTCATAGATTGCAGAGCAATATGTGGAATTTTTAGAATTACCTTGCTCTAAATAACTTGAAATGCTCCAAATTGCAATTTAAAATATTTTCTTCCATAACTTTTGAGTAAATTAAGGTATTTTGATGACTCATACCTCAAAATAATCCCTGATTAAAAGCAATTGATTTGTGATATGACACCTTTAAAAGGAGTTTGATAAATTTTTAGAATCTGCCCTTAAGTAAACCCAAACATCATCAAAATTAAGATTTTCATTTTTTTGATAACCTTTGGACGAATCAATATATTTTGATGACTGATGTCTTAAAACAAAGCTTTATTAATATAAATTCTATGATGATGTCATAGATTGCAGAGCAATATGTGGAATTTTTAGAATTACCTTGCTCTAAATAACTTGAAATGCTCCAAATTGCAATTTAAAATATTTTCTTCCATAACTTTTGAGTAAATTAAGGTATTTTGATGACTCATACCTCAAAATAATCCCTGATTAAAAGCAATTGATTTGTGATATGACACCTTTAAAAGGAGTTTGATAAATTTTTAGAATCTGCCCTTAAGTAAACCCAAACATCATCAAAATTAAGATTTTCATTTTTTTGATAACCTTTGGACGAATCAATATATTTTGATGACTGATGTCTTAAAACAAAGCTTTATTAATATAAATTCTATGATGATGTCATAGATTGCAGAGCAATATGTGGAATTTTTAGAATTACCTTGCTCTAAATAACTTGAAATGCTCCAAATTGCAATTTAAAATATTTTCTTCCATAACTTTTGAGTAAATTAAGGTATTTTGATGACTCATACCTCAAAATAATCCCTGATTAAAAGCAATTGATTTGTGATATGACACCTTTAAAAGGAGTTTGATAAATTTTTAGAATCTGCCCTTAAGTAAACCCAAACATCATCAAAATTAAGATTTTCATTTTTTTGATAACCTTTGGACGAATCAATATATTTTGATGACTGATGTCTTAAAACAAAGCTTTATTAATATAAATTCTATGATGATGTCATAGATTGCAGAGCAATATGTGGAATTTTTAGAATTACCTTGCTCTAAATAACTTGAAATGCTCCAAATTGCAATTCAAAATATTTTCTTCCATAACTTTTGAGTAAATTAAGGTATTTTGATGACTCATACCTCAAAATAATCCCTGATTAAAAGCAATTGATTTGTGATATGACACCTTTAAAAGGAGTTTGATAAATTTTTAGAATCTGCCCTTAAGTAAACCCAAACATCATCAAAATTAAGATTTTCATTTTTTTGATAACCTTTGGACGAATCAATATATTTTGATGATTGATGTCTTAAAACAAAGCTTTATTAATATAAATTCTATGATGATGTCATAGATTGCAGAGCAATATGTGGAATTTTTAGAATTACCTTGCTCTAAATAACTTGAAATGCTCCAAATTGCAATTTAAAATATTTTCTTCCATAACTTTTGAGTAAATTAAGGTATTTTGATTACTCATACCTCAAAATAATCCCTGATTAAAAGCAATTGATTTGTGATATGACACCTTTAAAAGGAGTTTGATAAATTTTTAGAATCTGCCCTTAAGTAAACCCAAACATCATCAAAATTAAGATTTTCATTTTTTTGATAACCTTTGGACGAATCAATATATTTTGATGACTGATGTCTTAAAACAAAGCTTTATTAATATAAATTCTATGATGATGTCATAGATTGCAGAGCAATATGTGGAATTTTTAGAATTACCTTGCTCTAAATAACTTGAAATGCTCCAAATTGCAATTCAAAATATTTTCTTCCATAACTTTTGAGTAAATTAAGGTATTTTGATGACTCATACCTCAAAATAATCCCTGATTAAAAGCAATTGATTTGTGATATGACACCTTTAAAAGGAGTTTGATAAATTTTTAGAATCTGCCCTTAAGTAAACCCAAACATCATCAAAATTAAGATTTTCATTTTTTTGATAACCTTTGGACGAATCAATATATTTTGATGACTGATGTCTTAAAACAAAGCTTTATTAATATAAATTCTATGATGATGTCATAGATTGCAGAGCAATATGTGGAATTTTTAGAATTACCTTGCTCTAAATAACTTGAAATGCTCCAAATTGCAATTTAAAATATTTTCTTCCATAACTTTTGAGTAAATTAAGGTATTTTGATTACTCATACCTCAAAATAATCCCTGATTAAAAGCAATTGATTTGTGATATGACACCTTTAAAAGGAGTTTGATAAATTTTTAGAATCTGCCCTTAAGTAAACCCAAACATCATCAAAATTAAGATTTTCATTTTTTTGATAACCTTTGGACGAATCAATATATTTTGATGATTGATGTCTTAAAACAAAGCTTTATTAATATAAATTCTATGATGATGTCATAGATTGCAGAGCAATATGTGGAATTTTTAGAATTACCTTGCTCTAAATAACTTGAAATGCTCCAAATTGCAATTTAAAACATTTTCCGCCATAATATCTGAGTAAATCAAGATGTTTTGATGAGTGATATCTTAAAATATATATCTAATTTTTTTTATAATAATAAATATATAACTCGCAGAGTATGTAACAAAATTTTTATTATAACAAAGCATCACCTACATAATCATCAATAATAAACTAATTCTCTTCTATGTTAATTTAACAAGATTTAATATCAAACTTTTTCAGCCTTTAATAATACTTTTCCCTTAAACGACAAAACGAGAGCTTTTGGATCATAATCCATCGGATATTTCATATCTCCTTGCGGAAATAGCTTATAATTCTTCAAAAGAAGAGTCAGTCCAACTTTAGCTTGCATCAATCCAAATCTTAATCCTAAAATTTAATCATTAATTTAATTAATTAAATTTAAATTAATAAAATTTACCAATGCAAATTCTTGGTCCTTCCCCGAACGGAATATAACTAAACGGCCTAATCTTATTTTTATTCTCCTCAGAAAACCGATCAGGATCGAATTTCTCAGGATCAGCAAAATAATCTTCATCTCTATGCATACTATAAATATTAATAAAAACATTCGTCCCTTTCTTAATTTCCACCCCATCTTCAAATTTGTAATCTTTCGTGCAAGTTCTCGGCAAAACTGGAGTTGGGGGATATTTTCGAAGAGTTTCTTGCAAAACTTGGTCTAAATATTTCATATCCATGATAGCATCGTAAGTTATCTTATTCCCATATCGTTCGATGACCTCGTTCATTTCGGCTCTAACTTTATCTTGGACTTCTTGGTTAAACGCCAATTCGTACATGCAAAAACTCATCGTTGTTGAGGATGTTTCAAATCCTGCGATGAAGAAAATTAAGGATTGAGCGGTGAGTTGTTCCATCGTGAATCCTTCGGTTCCTTCTTGTTGGGCTTTAGCTTTCATGTTGAGCAAAATTTGCATAAAATCGTTTCGTGTGATGTTGTTTTGCTCGCGGTAATTAACCAAGTTTTTAACGGCGTCCATGAAGAAGATTCTTACGGAGGGATCGATACTGTTTATTTTGAACGTTTTTTTGATCGTTGGGAAAACTTGCCCGATTAATCTTCTTGCAAACGTTATGATTGAAGGGGTGAATAATTTTCGGCCGTTTTTTCGAAACTCAGCATCCGGATTTTTAAAGGAATTGCATTCGACTCCGAAAGCGCAAGATCCGATGATGTCAGTCGTGAAGCAAGCCATAATCTCTTTAATATCGAAAGGTTGGTTATTTTTGTACGTCTCATCCAAATAATTCTCTAATTGGTGGCCACAATCCAATAAAGTATTAAACATCATTTTCATTTTTCCCGATGTAAATGTTGGGGTTAATTTAACCCTCATATCCTTCCATTCTTGTCCGCTTAAATTGAAGAGATGAGCCAAAATCGGATCGACAGCTTCGATTTCCGTTCCGTGACTAGCAAATGATTGGAAATCTTTTGTTAAGATCGTCTTAACCAAATCGACATCTAAAGGCATCAAAATAGGATTTGGGCCTAAGTAAACTCCCCCATATTTAACTTTCTTCGATTTTAGTTCTAGGTAACATTTTCTTATACCAGCATAAAATCCTTTCTTAATATCTTTGTAACCCCCCATACTTCCAAAGGGGAACGATGGCTTAACTGAGGGAACATTTAATTTATCCCAATGTTTAAATGATTGTTGGAAATAAAAATAAATTAATGTGAAAATCCCTATTATTCCGATTAAAGCCTCTAGAAGTGCCATCTAAAAGAAAATTACGAAATTAATGAATCAAAATTTTCAAAAATAAACCTTACCTTAACGATTCAGATTTTGATACAGCACTAAACACAACAAGGACAACGTCTATTTTATATTATAACATCGTTATGACGAAAACAAACCGTTATCTACGTTCGCTTAGAAAAAAATTACAGTTTAAATGTGGAATGAGTAATGACCGATTACAAGCATGATTTGGACACATATTTAGTATATACATGCTTTAGCTTATTGGTATGACTTGTAGATTTGATAAAATACAGATTCACGAGACCATTACAAGTACATTGTTATTTCGATGTTATCGCTCTTATCAAATAATCTAAGGAATCACTTAAAATTATGGGAGTGAGAGAATAGTTTTTGGTACGTTAAAACTGCATTAAATTTGGGATAAAATGTTTTTTATTTCATGATAATATCTCAATTTGTTGTTGAGATACGATGTTGTAAATAAAATTTGGATCAATATAACCTTAGTCTCGTATGGTTGTATTAAAAAAATCGTATCTCCTATAATTATAGGAACGAAAGGATCAAGTTTTGCAAGTTAAAACTAGATTAAATTTGGAATAAAATACTTTTTATTTCATGATAATATCTCAATTTGTTCTTGAGATACGATGTTGTAAATAAAATTTGGATCAATATAACCTTAATACTCGTATTGTTGTATTTAAAAAAATCATATCGCCTATAATTATAGGAACGAAAGGATTATGTCTTGCAAGTTAAAACTAGATTAAATTTGGAATAAAATGCTTTTTATTTCATGATAATATCTCAATTTGTTCTTGAGATACGATGTTGTTAATAAAATTTGGATCAATATAACCTTAATATTCGTATAGCTGTATTAAAAAAATCGTATCTCCTATAATTACAGGAACAAAAGGATCAAGTTTTGCAAGCTAAAACTAGATTAAATTTGGAATAAAATGCTTTTTATTTCAAGATAATATCTCAATTTGTTCTTGAGATACAATGTTGTAAATAAAATTTGGATCAATATAACCTTAAAACTCGTATTGTTGTATTTAAAAAAATCATATCGCCTATAATTATAGGAACGAAAGGATTATGTCTTGCAAGTTAAAACTAGATTGAATTTGGAATAAAATGCTGTTTATTTCATGATTATATCTCAATTTGTTCTTGAGATACGATGTTGTAAATAAAATTTGGATCAATATAACCTTAATACTCGTATTGTTGTATTTAAAAAAATTATATCGCCTTTAATTATAGGAACGAAAGGATTATGTTTTGCAAGTTAAAACTAGCTTAAATTTGGAATAAAATGCTTTTTATTTCATGATAATATCTCAATTTGTTCTTGAGATACGATGTTGTAAATAAAATTTGGATCAATATAACCTTAATACTCGTATTGTTGTATTTAAAAAAATTATATCGCCTTTAATTATAGGAACGAAAGGATTATGTTTTGCAAGTTAAAACTAGATTAAATTTGGAATAAAATGCTTTTTATTTCATGGTAATATCTCAATCTGTTCTTGAGATACGATGTTGTAAATAAAATTTGGATCAATATAACCTTAATACTCGTATTGTTGTATTTAAAAAAATTATATCGCCTTTAATTATAGGAACGAAAAGATTATGTTTTGCAAGTTAAAACTAGATTAAATTTGGAATAAAATGCTTTTTATTTCATGATAATATCTCAATTTGTTCTTGAGATACAATGTTGTAAATAAAATTTGGATCAATATAACCTTAATACTCGTATTGTTGTATTTAAAAAAATCATATCGCCTATAATTATAGGAACGAAAGGATTATGTTTTGCAAGTTAAAACTAGATTAAATTTGGAATAAAATGCTTTTTATTTCATGATAATATCTCAATTTGTTCTTGAGATACAATGTTGTAAATAAAATTTGGATCAATATAACCTTAATACTCGTATTGTTGTATTTAAAAAAATCATATCGCCTATAATTATAGGAACGAAAGGATTATGTTTTGCAAGTTAAAACTAGATTAAATTTGGAATAAAATGCTTTTTATTTCATGATAATATCTCAATTTGTTCTTGAGATACGATGTTGTAAATAAAATTTGGATCAATATAACCTTAATACTCGTATAGTTGTATTTAAAAAAATTATATCGCCTTTAATTATAGGAACGAAAGGATTATGTTTTGCAAGTTAAAACTAGATTAAATTTGGAATAAAATGCTTTTTATTTCAAGATAATGTCTCAATTTGTTCTTGAGATACGATGTTGTAAATAAAATTTGGATCAATATAACCTTAATACTCGTATTGTTGTATTTAAAAAAATCATATCGCCTATAATTATAGGAACGAAAGGATTATGTTTTGCAAGTTAAAACTAGATTAAATTTGGAATAAAATGCTTTTTATTTCATGATAATATCTCAATTTGTTCTTGAGATACGATGTTGCAAATAAAATTTGGATCAATATAACCTTAATACTCGTATTGTTGTATTTAAAAAAATCATATCGCCTATAATTATAGGAACGAAAGGATTATGTTTTGCATGTTAAAACTAGATTAAATTTGGAATAAAATGCTTTTTATTTCATGATAATATCTCAATTTGTTCTTGAGATACGATGTTGTAAATAAAATTTGGATCTATATAACCTTAATACTCGTATTGTTGTATTTAAAAAAATCATATCGCCTATAATTATAGGAACGAAAGGATTATGTTTTGCAAGTTAAAACTAGATTAAATTTGGAATAAAATGCTTTTTATTTCATGATAATATCTCAATTTGTTCTTGAGATACGATGTTGCAAATAAAATTTGGATCAATATAACCTTAATACTCGTATTGTTGTATTTAAAAAAATCATATCGCCTATAATTATAGGAACGAAAGGATTATGTTTTGCATGTTAAAACTAGATTAAATTTGGAATAAAATGCTTTTTATTTCATGATAATATCTCAATTTGTTCTTGAGATACGATGTTGTAAATAAAATTTGGATCTATATAACCTTAATACTCGTATTGTTGTATTTAAAAAAATCATATCGCCTATAATTATAGGAACGAAAGGATTATGTTTTGCAAGTTAAAACTAGATTAAATTTGGAATAAAATGCTTTTTATTTCATGATAATATCTCAATTTGTTCTTGAGATACGATGTTGCAAATAAAATTTGGATCAATATAACCTTAATACTCGTATTGTTGTATTTAAAAAAATCATATCGCCTATAATTATAGGAACGAAAGGATTATGTTTTGCATGTTAAAACTAGATTAAATTTGGAATAAAATGCTTTTTATTTCATGATAATATCTCAATTTGTTCTTGAGATACGATGTTGTAAATAAAATTTGGATCTATATAACCTTAATACTCGTATTGTTGTATTTAAAAAAATCATATCGCCTATAATTATAGGAACGAAAGGATTATGTTTTGCAAGTTAAAACTAGATTAAATTTGGAATAAAATGCTTTTTATTTCATGATAATATCTCAATTTGTTCTTGAGATACGATGTTGCAAATAAAATTTGGATCAATATAACCTTAATACTCGTATTGTTGTATTTAAAAAAATCATATCGCCTATAATTATAGGAACGAAAGGATTATGTTTTGCAAGTTAAAACTAGATTAAATTTGGAATAAAATGCTTTTTATTTCAAGATAATGTCTCAATTTGTTCTTGAGATACGATGTTGTAAATAAAATTTGGATCAATATAACCTTAATACTCGTATTGTTGTATTTAAAAAAATCATATCGCCTATAATTATAGGAACGAAAGGATTATGTTTTGCATGTTAAAACTAGATTAAATTTGGAATAAAATGCTTTTTATTTCATGATAATATCTCAATTTGTTCTTGAGATACGATGTTGTAAATAAAATTTGGATCAATATAACCTCAATACTCGTATTGTTGTATTTAAAAAAATCATATCGCCTATAATTATAGGAACGAAAGGATTATGTTTTGCAAGTTAAAACTAGATTAAATTTGGAATAAAATGCTTTTTATTTCAAGATAATGTCTCAATTTGTTCTTGAGATACGATGTTGTAAATAAAATTTGGATCAATATAACCTTAATACTCGTATTGTTGTATTTAAAAAAATCATATCGCCTATAATTATAGGAACGAAAGGATTATGTTTTGCATGTTAAAACTAGATTAAATTTGGAATAAAATGCTTTTTATTTCATGATAATATCTCAATTTGTTCTTGAGATACGATGTTGTAAATAAAATTTGGATCAATATAACCTCAATACTCGTATTGTTGTATTTAAAAAAATCATATCGCCTATAATTATAGGAACGAAAGGATTATGTTTTGCAAGTTAAAACTAGATTAAATTTGGAATAAAATGCTTTTTATTTCATGATAATATCTCAATTTGTTCTTGAGATACGATGTTGCAAATAAAATTTGGATCAATATAACCTTAATACTCGTATTGTTGTATTTAAAAAAATCATATCGCCTATAATTATAGGAACGAAAGGATTATGTTTTGCATGTTAAAACTAGATTAAATTTGGAATAAAATGCTTTTTATTTCATGATAATATCTCAATTTGTTCTTGAGATACGATGTTGTAAATAAAATTTGGATCTATATAACCTTAATACTCGTATTGTTGTATTTAAAAAAATCATATCGCCTATAATTATAGGAACGAAAGGATTATGTTTTGCAAGTTAAAACTAGATTAAATTTGGAATAAAATGCTTTTTATTTCATGATAATATCTCAATTTGTTCTTGAGATACGATGTTGCAAATAAAATTTGGATCAATATAACCTTAATACTCGTATTGTTGTATTTAAAAAAATCATATCGCCTATAATTATAGGAACGAAAGGATTATGTTTTGCATGTTAAAACTAGATTAAATTTGGAATAAAATGCTTTTTATTTCATGATAATATCTCAATTTGTTCTTGAGATACGATGTTGTAAATAAAATTTGGATTTATATAACCTTAATACTCGTATTGTTGTATTTAAAAAAATCATATCGCCTATAATTATAGGAACGAAAGGATTATGTTTTGCAAGTTAAAACTAGATTAAATTTGGAATAAAATGCTTTTTATTTCAAGATAATGTCTCAATTTGTTCTTGAGATACGATGTTGTAAATAAAATTTGGATCAATATAACCTTAATACTCGTATTGTTGTATTTAAAAAAATCATATCGCCTATAATTATAGGAACGAAAGGATTATGTATTGCTATTTAAAACTAGATTAAATTTGGAATAAAATGCTTTTTATTTCATGATAATATCTCAATTTGTTCTTGAGATACGATGTAGTAAATAAAATTTGGATCAATATAACCTTAATACTCGTATTGTTGTATTTAAAAAAATTATATCGCCTTTAATTATAGGAATGAAAGGATTATGTTTTGCAGGTTAAAACTAGATTAAATTTGGAATATAATGCTTTTTATTTCATGATAATATCTCAATTTGTTCTTGAGATACGATGTTGTAAATAAAATTTGGATCAATATAACCTTAATACTCGTATTGTTGTATTAAAAAGATAATATCGCCTATAATTATAGGAACGAAAGGATTATGTTTTGCAGGTTAAGACTAGATTAAATTTGGAATAAAATGCTTAAAAAATTATGGCGAAGTTTTGGATAGGGCTGAACAGGCTTTAGCTAAAGCAAAGTATTGGTATGCTGTTAATAAACTTTGTTTAAATAATAGTTGTTTTAATAATTAACGGAAGTTAGACTCTTCCAGAAGGATTTTTAAAGGTAGTTTAGAAAAAATTATGTCAAAACACATTTTATTCCGTGCAGGAATTCCTAAATCCAGGGATCGGATTGTAATCACCATGCGCTGTTTATTAAATAATTATATTGAATTAAGTATTTTGTCAAGTCATATGGAAGCATTGCAAGTCTTCTGAGAACATTGTAAGTCATCTGGAAACATTTGAAGTCTTCTTGAAGCAATATCAGGTTTTCAAGAGACAATATCAAATCATCCAGAGAAAGTATTCAGTTCTTTTAGATGCAATATCAAGTCTTCTAGAAGTTATATCAAATCTTCTGGAAGTAGTATCAAGTTAGCTGGAAATAGTGTCAAGTCTTTCGGAGGCAGTCTAGAATTTGTTCAAGTCTTCTAGAATCCGTTCAAGTCTTGTAGAATCAATATTAAGTCTTCTGGAAACAGTGTCAAGTTCTGAAAGCATTCCCCAAGTCTTCTAGAAGCTGTATAAAATCTTCTGGAAGTAGTATCAAGCTTTCTAGATGTAGTATCAAGTCTTTCGGAGGCAGTAACGTCTTCTGAAAGCAATGCCAGGATTTCCAGAGACAGTATCAAATCATCCAGAAGCAGTACCCAACCTTTTGACAGCAAATAAAGTCTTTTAGATGCAATATCAAGTCTTTTGAAAGCATCTCAAGTCTTCTAACAGCAACATCAAATTTTCTGGAGTTTTTCTTTTTCCCGGTCAATTTTAATTAAATTTGCTTTAAAATCTTGTTTAGTACATGATAACATCTCAATTAGTTATCAAGTTTTTGAGATATGATATATATTTAATTCATTAAATGTTTAAATCTTTTAATATTTAAACATTTGAGAGGAAAAATATAAGAAAGCAATATTGATTATTAATCAAATTTGTACCATTGGGAATTTTTGGAAGAACATAGATGTCGAGAATTTATCTCGATATTTATGTAGCTGAAAGCAAAAATATAAGAGGTCAATTTTGTTAGGAATAAAATTTGTTAGAATTTTCGTTCCATCTTTTTATGAGGGGAATAGTTGTATCATGGTTAACATACAACATAAAAAAGCGAGCTTCTTGCTATAAAATTATTATTAATAATCAATCAATCAAAATTTACTAAAAATTCTTCATCAATTCATCCTTAAAATATAATCGTTATTAAAACAAAGCATATTCCTTAAAATATCGTGGACAAAACACCACACTAAACCTATATTTCAACTTAATTAAATCACGAATGTTCGCAAACAGTCCCTTTAACAGCTTCATGAACATTCTTCATCCACACCCTAAAATTAGTTTGATCATAATTTAAATGGGAATAAAGAAAAACGGGCATCGTATTCGTCAAAACGATCAAATCATCTTTATAAATCTTCAAATCGGACGGATAAATCATCGTTTGATCGTCTCTTTGAACAATTCCGAAATTTTTCCTATCGAACGGTTTATTAATATTCCAACAACCAACCGCGTTTTGATTCACCAAAGCTAAAAATAAAGTTCCCGTTGGTTTATGTAAATCCGAAGCGGAAGTTTGCGAATTTGGTCCACGATCTCCCAAAACCTAATAACACAAAATTTGTTTAATTAAATTCGTTAATAAGTAATGAATAATAACCTTAAAATCATCTTCGTGGTAAGATCTTGTAGCTGCTGTTTCGTTTCTTAAAATCCTCGTCGAAACTGAATACAAATTCGTTCCGGCCATTGAGTGAAAAATGCAATCCCTAAATCCATCGGGTTTAACATTACTCAAAGCGACGCTAAAAACGCCATCGTTCCATTGGAAGGGGATCCCCCCAATGTTGAAATCTCCAGCTAATGGTTCCAAATAGAAAAAGTTATGTCTCACCCTCCAAGAATCGTTTCGTTTCAAACTATACACGATTAATCCGTATCCGGCTAAATCCGGGAAATACGCGTAAGCATCATCACATTTATCCGGGGTAACATCAACGACTGTCATTGCTAAAACTGTCGCTGGGGTTAAATCGGAATCTTTAAAGTTATAGGTATGGATAATTTTGTCTGTGTTTAAGTCCATGATGACGATTCTTTGAGGTTGAACGCTTGTTGGGGATCCTAATGTTTCGATGATTCCGGTGTCTACCATCCATAATCTGTCGCAAGGATCGACTGCTACTCTATACACGGAAACTAAATGTTCTTGGCCTGGTTCGACGTTTAGAAGATTTGTTTGTTGATCGGGGTAAGGAATTACTGGGAGGTTGTCTCGTTGGGTGTTTTGCATTGAGACGTAATTTAAAGTTGATGGTACTCCGGATCTTCGTCGAGGGATCGTTATGAAAAGTTTGTCTTTCCAGCGATTAGCACCCATTGGGATGTTATTTTCTGGAAATAAAAATTAATATTGTTAAATTTCTGCAAAAATTCATTATCTTCAAGATCAATTGTTGGACTAAATGAACAACATTTTATCTTTAAGAAAATTAAGCAGTTTTTTCCCAGTTCAGTCCCAGTAACTACTGCGAACGTTTTTGTTAGAATTGAGACTTCATACACTTTCCAGAAAATCTGAAAGATTTCCAGAAGTCTTGAATTGCTTCTGGAAAACACGATTTTGCCTCTGAAAGACTTGATATTGCTTCCAAAACACTTAAAATGCTTCCAGAGGAGTTACTAATGCCCTTGGTTGTTTTACTACTGTTTCTAGACGAATTGGTAGTCCTTCCAAAAATCTGCTTCCAGAAGACTCGATACAGTTTCTGCAAAACTTGATAATGTTTCTAGATAGTTTGATACTGCTTACAGAAGACTTGATATTATTTTTTGAAGGCTTGAAATGCTTGATACTACTTGTGGGTAATTTGATACTGTTCCCAGAAAATTTGATATTTCTAAAATACACGAAATGCTTTCAGAAACTAGATATTGCTTTTAAAAGACTTGATACTACTTCCAGAAGACTAAAAGACTGGAAATGCTTCCAAAAGAATTTAAATTCTTTTAAAAGACTAGATGCTGCTGTTAGAAAATTAGAAAGTGGTAGTTAAGTGTGGTGGTTAATGTAAGTAATGTGTCTGGGGAGGCTCAAATAAGCAAATTTTTATTTAATAGTCTATTTAAGCAATCTCGAGCTACCTCACGTTGAGTCCATAATATGTACCTCATATATCTCGTTTGGTTATGTTCTATCTGGTTGAAGTATTGTTAAGTTGAACGATTTAGTTTAAAGGTGTAAAAGTTTTATAGTAACTAATTCATAATATGAGCAGTTATATACAGTCCTAGAGTCTCCTCACGAGCTGAAACTGTTTCAAAATCTTCTAGAAACACTGGGTCTGCTTTCAAAGGTTTAGTAATTATAGATTCTATATTCACCATTCATCAATAAGAATAAAGCAATTAAAAAGCGAACCTTACGATGGACCAGATTTATCATAAAATTATTTTCAGGCGTTATCAGTTTCAAACATGCCTGATGTAAGAATCAGCACATACCGTAACTGGTAGCATCGAAAAATAATTTTGTAATAAACTTGTTCTATGGGTAAGCTCTGTTTTTTATTCTGCTTTCACAAGTTTATGTACTGCCTTTGAAAGACTACATCCAATAGACTTGAAATGCTTCCAGAATTACTACATGAATTGATTCTGCTTTCAGAAGACTTAATATTGCACCTAGAAAACTTGAAATGCTTTCAAAAGACTTGAACTGCTCTTAAAAGACACGATGCTGTCCCTGAAAATTTTGATACTGCTTCAAGATAACCTGATACTACTCCCAGAAGACTTGATATTGCTTGAAAAGATTTAATAAAAGTCTGTCTCTAAAAGACTTGATACTAGATTTAGATATCTTGATACTAGAAGACTTGATATTGATGCTAGAAGACTTGAATTGAAGATTTGAACTACTTTCAGAGCACTCATTACCGTCTCTGGAAAACCTAGTATTATTTCCAGAAAACTTGAAATGCTTCCCGAAGACTTTATACTGCTTCTTGATAACTTGATACTACTCCAAGAAGACATAATATTGCGTCTAGAAAACTTGATATGGCGTTTGAAAAATTTGACATTGTTCTAGAACATTTCTTTTTGCTTCTAGAAGACCTGCCCTCGCTGCTCTAAAAGGATTGTCGTTATTAAAACGTAATAAGGAAGTAAATAAAACGTGTTGATTATTTCATTTAATGTAAAATTATAATGACATTTTGCGAAATATTATTCAATACAGTTTTGCTATACGTTATGAATTGTTATGTATAGTTGAGGAATCAAAGTTGAATTCAGTGCAACATGTAAGCTGAATGTGGGACCTAGAGGAAGAATGTTGGAGACCTCTATTAAAGAAGGATTTTAGTTTCTACCTCCTTCTTGGTTGCATTCCCAAAAACTTTTAATTAATTGTAAATTATGTAAAATAACATGATATTAATTTTCAGAAAACTGAAAATTTTTTGAATTAAGAGATTAAGTATTGCTTCCAGAAAACCACCAGATAGTCTCTCTGAAAGACTGAACACTACTTCTAGATAACTTGATACTGCTCCCAGAAGATTCGATATTGCTTCCAGAAAACTCGATGCTGCGTCTAGATGACTTGATACTTCTTCCAGAAGAGTTTATACTGCTTCTAGATAACTCAGTAGTGCTTTCAAAGAACTTTGAAAGCAGTGATTGCTGAAAAGCAATGATTTCAGAAGACTTAAACTCCTTCCAAAATGTTTCATACTCCCTCTAAAAGACTTGATGCTGCTTCTAAATAACTTGATACTGCTGCCATAAGACTTGATATTGCTTCCAAAAGACCTAAAATGCTTCCAGAATACATGACATTGCTTCTAGATGATTTAATAATGGTTCCAGATGACTTGAGCTGCTTCCAAAATGCCAGATGCTTTTCCTGAAAGACTTGATATTACCTTTAGATAACTTGATACTGCTCCCATAAGATTTAATCTTGCTTCTAGAAGACGTGATATTGCCTCTAGATGACGTAATAGTGCCTCTAAAAGACTTGAGCTGCTTCCAAAATACCAGATAGTCTCTCTGAAAGATTTAACACTACTTCTAGATAACTTGATACTTCTTCCAGAAGACTTTATACTGCTTCTAGATAACTCAATAATGCTTTCAAAGGACTTGCAATGATTTCAGAAGACTTGAACTCCTTCCAAAAAGTTTCATACTCCCTCTAAAAGACTTGATACTGTTTCTAAATAACTTGATACTGCTGCCATAAGCCTTGATATTGCTTCCAAAAGACCTAAAATGCTTCTAGATTACATGACATTGCTTCTAGATGATTTAACAGTGCTTCCAGAAGACTTGAGCTGCTTCCAAAATGCCAGATGCTTTTCCTGAAAGACTTGATACTACTTTTAGATAACTTTATACTGCTCCCATAAGATTTAATTTTGCTTCTAGAAGACGTGATATTGCCTCTAGATGACGTAATAGTGCCTCTAAAAGACTTGAGCTGCTTCCAAAATACCAGATAGTCACCCTGAAAGACTTAACACTACCTCTAGATAACTTGATACTGCTCCCAGAAGATTCGATATTGCTTCCAGAAAACGCGATACTGCGTCTAGATGGCTTTATACTCCTTCCAGCAGACTTTATACTGCTTCTAGATAACTCAATAGTGCTTTCAAAGGACTTGCAATGATTTCAGAAGACTTGAACTCCTTCCAAAATGTTTCATACTCCCTCTAAAAGACTTTATACTTCTTCTAAATATCTTGATACTGCTGCCATAATACTTGATATTGCTTCCAAAAGACCTAAAATGCTTCCAGAATACATGACATTGCTTCTAGATGATTTAATAGTGCTTCCAGAAGACTTGAGCTGCTTCCAAAATGCCAGATACTTTTCCTGAAAGACTTGATACTACTTGTAGATAACTTGATACTGCTCCCATAAGATTTAATATTGCTTCTAGAAGACGTGATATTGCCTCTAGATGACGTAATAGTGCCTCTAAAAGACTTGAGCTGCTTCCAAAATACCAGATAGTCTCTCTGAAAGACTTAACACTACTTCTAGATAACTTGATACTGCTCCCAGAAGATTCGATATTGCTTCCAGAAAACTCGATACTCCGTCTAGATGACTTGATACTCCTTCCAGAAGGCTTTATTCTGCTTCTAGATAACTCAATAGTGCTTTCAAAGGACTTGAAATGCTTTCAGAAGACTTAAACTCCTTCCAAAAAGTTTCATACTCCCTCTAAAAGACTTGATACTGCATCTAAATAACTTGATACTGCTGCCATAAGACTTGATATTGCTTCCAAAATACCTAAAATGCTTCCAGAATACATGACATTGCTTCTAGATGATTTAATAGTGCTTCCAGAAGACTTGTGCTGCTTCCAAAATGCCAGATACTTTTCCTGAAGGACTTGATACTACTTTTAGATAACTTGATACTGCTCCCATAAGATTTAATATTGCTTCTAGAAGACGTGATATTGCCTCTAGATGACGTAATAGTGCCTCCAAAAGACTTGAGCTGCTTCCAAAATACCAGATAGTCTCTCTGAAAGACTTAACACTACTTCTGGATAACTTGATACTGTGTCCAGAAGATTCAGTATTACTTCCAGAAAACTCAATATTGCCTCTAGAAGACTTGATACTGCTCCCAGAAGACTTGACCCTGCTTCTAGACAATTTTGCTTTGCAATTGTGCTTTGAAAGGACTTAAAATGCTTTCAGAACACTTAAATTGAAAAGACTTGATATTGCTTCTAATTAACTTTGTACTATTCCCATAGGACTTGATATTGCTTCTAGATGATTTAATAGTGTTTCCAGAAGACTTGAACTGCTTCTAAAATACCAGATACACTCTCTGACAAACTTAACACTACTTCTAAATTACTTGATACTGCTCTCAGAAGATTCGGTATTGCTTCGAGAAAGTTCGATACTGCCTCTAGAAGACTTGATATTGCTTCCAGAGGCCTGACGCTGCTTCTAAATAACTTAACAGTGCTTTCAAGGGACTTGCAATGATTTCAGAAGACTTGAACTCCTTCCAAAAATTTTCATACTCCCTCTAAAAGACTTGATACTGCTTCTAAATAACTTAATACTGCTGCCATAAGACTTGGTATTGCTTCCAAAAGACCTAAAATGCTTCTAGATTACATGACATTGCTTCTAGATGATTTAATAGTGCTTCCAGAAGACTTGTGCTGCTTCCAAAATGCCAGATACTTTTCCTGAAGGACTTGATACTACTTCTAGATAACTTGATACTGCTCCCATAAGATTCGATATTGTTTCCAGAAAACTCGATACTGCGTCTAGATGACTTGATACTCCTTCCAGAAAACTTTATACTGCTTCTAGATAACTCAATAGTGCTTTCAAAGGACTTGCAATGATTTCAGAAGACTTGAACTTCTTCCAAAAAGTTTCATACTCCCTCTAAAAGACTTGATACTGCTTCTGAATAACTTGATATTGCTTCCAAAAGACATAAAATGCTTACAGAATACATGACATTGCTTTTAGATGATTTAATAGTGCTTCCAGAAGACTTGAGCTGCTTCCAAAATGCCAGATACTTTTCCTGAAAGACTTGATACTACTTCTAGATAACTTGATACTGCGCCCATGAGATTTAATATTGCCTCTAAAAGACTTGAGCTGCTTCCAAAATACCAGATAGTCTCTCTGAAAGACTTAACACTACTGCTAGATAACTTGATACTACTCCCAGAAGATTCGATATTGCTTCCAGAAAACTCGATACTGCGTCTAGATGACTTGATACTCCTTCCAGAAGACTAGACACTGCTTGTAAAAGATTTAAAAATCTTCTGGAAAGACTTGAACTGTTTCCAGAAAACTTGATACTAACTCTGAAAGGATTTGTACTGCTGCCAAAAGTCTTGAACTACTTCCTGAAGATGAACTAATGCTCCTAGAAGTATGATACTGCTTCTACAAAACTTGATATTGCCTCTGGGGGACTTGAGGCCACCTTGTACAATTAGCCCATTGTTTCTTAATGGTTGGCTTAAACTCGTATTTACTAACTTGGCTTAAGCAATTTTGTTAGGAATAAAATTAGCAACAACTCTTATTTAAAAAGTTTTTTTGTAATATTACCCATTTCGCAAGTGTTATCATAACAAATTTGTGGAGTTACGAAATTTTCTAATTCGCGTATTTTTCTCGAGACCTATTACTACTAGAGCAAGAGTAGGAAAGAGCAATATTGTTAAGAATAAAATTTGCAACAACTTTAATTACAAAATTATTTTTCCATTATAATCCGTTTCCCGAGTTCTACCATAACGAATTTATGGAATTGCGAAATTCATCAAATTTATAATTTCTTATATTTTTCTCGATATCTATGCATTTGAGGACAAAAATATAAGAGAGCAATGTTGTTAAGAATAAAATTTTCTATAAATTTCCTTAAAAAAGTTTTTTCTAGTATGATCAATATCCTGAGATATACGTACCATTCAACAACGAATTTTTAATTTTTTTTTTTTTAAATATTTGGTGATTTATTTTCAAATAATTTAACGAATAAAATAAAAATCTTTTAAAAGCAAAATTCTTTTCCAAATCTAAACAAAGATAAAAAATCGTTATTCATTTAACCTTTGTCTACTAAAAAAAAAATAAAATAAAAATAATAAAATTGTTGATATCAGCATTCTTATTAGTTCTCGTGATTTTGTGCGAGTATCTAATTATAAAACCTTATGTAATAATAATCAATTCAAGCGAGTAATCATTTTTTAACTCACCATAAATGTACTCAATACTCAAAGGATCATCCGGGACGGGAATACTCCTCGGAGTGGTTGTAGTACTACTCGGTCTCGTCGATTGAAGAATAGGTTGATCCGGAAATATCAAAGTATCCGAATTTGATCCATATCCCGGTCTTGAAGGGGGTTTTCTTCGACCAGAAGAACTAGGCCTCCAAAATCTCGACTCAGTTTCCGGAGGATAACTTATCCTACTCCACGAAAATTCTTCATTCAACCCAGCACTTTCCACAAAAGATACAAAACAAAATAATAAACCAAATAATTTAATAAACATTTTCGTGCGTTCAAGTTGTTGTTGCGCAATTCGCGAGTCGACTGAACGAACTTGTTCGACACTTTTTGATTTTAAAGGCTTAAGAGAAACTTTTGCCCTTGACGTAATCTCGTCTTCGAATCTTACTAAGTATTTGATTCTTAAGATTTTATTTGCTAATATAACAACATTCGATTAAATTAATTTTGTTGTTGTTTTAGCTCTGATGAGTGCAAAACTCGGTGATTTTTGCGGAGATGATTCTAATTTATACGTTTTTATGGCTAAGAATAAAAAACGGGAATTCAAAAATGTGTAATTTGCATCTAATTTTCTCATTAAGCGCACGATTAAAGATGAGGAAAAAAAGTAAATTGATAATTGTTTTGAAAGATTAATTTATTTGGTTTCTGGTAAACCACAAAGTTAAAGGTTATATTATGTTCTTAGAATATTAATTATTGTGTGATGGGATTACTTTTTTTGTTGGAATTTCTTTATTTATTATTCTTTTTTTCTCGATATCTAGAATTTGAGAATAAAAATGAAAGAGATCAAATTTGTGGAGAATATGATTTTCTACAACTTTTATTCTAAAAATATTTTTGTAACATGACAAATTTTCTTATATTATCATCCGTTTCAAAAAATATAGAATTCATCAAATTTTCATATTTTCGTATTTTTCTCGAAACGAACCCATTTGACTATAAAATAATAAGAGACCGATATTGTTAAGTATAAAATTTGCTACAACTTTTGTACTAAACTTTTTTTTATAAGATGATTAATTTCCGGAATTTTACCTTGCTATCCTTAGCAATTTGTAAAATAACTAAATTCACCAAATTTTCATATTTTTTCAATGTTTAAACATCAGAGAGCAAAAATACTGAAGAGCAATGTTGTTAAGAATGAAATTTGCTACAACTTTTATTGCTAAAGTTTTTTTCTAATATGACTAAAATCCCGAATCCTACCATAAGTAATTTGGGGAAAAACGAAATTCTTCAAATTTCTATATTTTCGTATTTTTCTCAAAACGAACGCATCTAATAGAAAAATTGTAAGAGACTGATTTTGTTAAGAATAAAATTTGCTACAATTTTTGTACTAAACTTTTTTTATAGCATAATTAATTTCCGGAATTCCACCTTGCTACCATTCACAATTTGTAAAATAACGAAATTCATCAAATTTTCGTATTTTCTCAATGTTTAAGCATCGGTGAGCAAAAATACTACAGAGCAATGTTGTTAAGAATGAAATTTGCTACAACTTTTATTACAAAAGTTTTTTTCTAATATAGCTCAAATCCCAAATCCTACCATAAGTAATTTGGGGAAAAACGAAATTTTTCAAATTTTTATATTTTCGTATATTCCTCAAAACGAACGCATCTAATAGAAAAATTATAAGAGACTGATTTTGTTAAGAATAAAATTTGCTACAATTTTCGTACTAAACTTTTTTTTATAGCATAATTAATTTCCGGAATTCCACCTTGCTACCATTCACAATTTGTAAAATAACGAAATTCATCAAATTTTCGTATTTTCTCAATGTTTAAGCATCGGTGAGCAAAAATACTACAGAGCAATGTTGTTAAGAATGAAATTTGCTACAACTTTTATTACAAAAGTTTTTTTCTAATATAGCTCAAATCCCAAATCCTACCATAAGTAATTTGGGGAAAAACGAAATTTTTCAAATTTTTATATTTTCGTATATTCCTCAAAACGAACGCATCCAATAGAAAAACTGTAACAGACTGATTTTGTTAAGAATAAAATTTGCTACAATTTTTGTACAAAATTTTTTTTTATAGCGTAATTAATTTCCGAAATTCTACCTTGCTACCATTCACAATTTGTAAAATAACGAAATTCATCAAATTTTCATATTTTCTCAATGATTAAGCATCAGGGAGCAAAAATACTAAAAAGCAATGTTGTTAAGAATGAAATTTGGTACAACTTTTATTACAAAAGTTTTTTTCTAATATGACTCAAATCCCGATTCCTAACATAAATAATTTGGGGAAAAGCGAAATTCTACAAATTTCTATATTTTCGTATTTGTCTCAAAACGAACGTATCGAACAGAAAAATTACAAGAGACTGATTTTGTTAAGAATAAAATTTGCTACAATTTTTGTACTAAACTTTTTTTTATAACATAATTAATTTCCGAAATCCGACCTTTCCAACATTAGCAATATGTAAAATTACGAAATTTACCAAATTTTCATATTTTCTAAATTTTTAAGCATCGGGGAGCAAAAATAGCAAAAAATAATGTTGTTAAGAATGAAATTTGCCACAACTTTTATTACAAAAGTTTTTTTCTAATATGGCTCAAATCCCGAATCCTACCATAAGTAGTTTGGGAAAAAACGAAATTCATAAAATTTTTATATTTTCGTATTTTTCTCAAAACAAACTCATTTAATAGAAAAATTGTAAGAGACCGATATTGTTAAGAATAAAATTTGCTACAATTTTTATACTAAACTTTTTTTTATAAGACGATTAATTTCCGGAATTTTACCTTGCTACCATTAGCAATTTATAAAATAACTAAATTCACCAAATTTTCATATTTTCTCAATGTTTAAACATCGGAGAGCAAAGCTACAAGAGAGCAATGTTGTTAAGAATGAAATTTGCTACAACTTTTGTTGCAAATTTTTTTTCTAATTCTAACTCGATTGCCGAGTGCTACCATAACGAATTTGTTTAACAACGAAATTAATCAAATTTCATACTTTTACATTTTTCTCAATATTTAAGCATCACAGAGCCTAAGTAAGAGAGTAATTGATATACAAGCTGCTAAATCGCTTCAAAATGTTGTGCTCATTTCGAAAAGGGGCTATAACGGTGCAAGAAGCCAAAGTAAGTATGAACAGAAAATAGAAATGGGTGAAAAGATGCTTGAATTTTTATGAGATCATTACTCCCTACCACTTGACCCAGGCATTTATACCAAAATCCCCTGCATGCCCTACCTGTGGCGTAGATCCACGAAAAATAGGCATGGTATAAGTCCGTTACGCCGGTACACCTAAGATTGACTAGATAATTTGCATATTTCCCGAGCATTTTTGACCATATCCGGAAATAACTTTTAATTTTGGAGTTTGCCTATTCTGCAATTAGGCAAGCATAGGTGGGCTAACTGAGATTCAGGCAAAATCCGAAAAGTGTAAATTATTTTCGGAGATTGCCTAACTAGATTAAGTTGATTTGCTTAACCTATTTAGAATAAATTAAAGGAGTGTGGCAAATTTAGGGTGCACCTGATGTTCCAACCTCAATCGGGGGAAATGTTTCTCTTTCCATCCTTTGACAACTTTCTTTTTGAACTCATCGTGTTCCTTTTTGCATACTCAAGATATAAAAGTGATGCTTCATAACCATCATCGGTATTACTTGTATTCAGGTAGAGATAACATGAACATTCTGTGCACAATTATAGCACTTATGGAATGTTAAAGTTTTTTTTGTGCATATGCAACAAATAGGTTTCAATTTTGCCATATCAACATCAAGTTCAAAACTTGTTCCTTTAGTATTTTCTGCATCAGGAAATGGAGCTGGCCTTCAAGACTTTCTGTATTACTATCACGAGTGGAATTATCCTGTTGCAGGTATCGTTCAGTTCTAAGAACTTTTTTGATAAAATCAGGCAATGACTGTTATATTTTGTACTGAACTGAAATTATTGTTTACCGAATCGCTTCTAAAGATGTTTGTCGTATTTCTGGTACGCTTTTCTTTTCTGAAGCTAACAATAACAAAGACCTTCCCTCCAATGCTTAATATTATTCTTTTACGAAATCAAACACCTTTAACCAATTCAGGAAACTCTTCACATTAATATTTTTGTATTTTTGACAATATCTATTATCTATGGGAGTAAAAATGTAACAGAGCAACATTATTAACAAATAAAATTTGCTACAACTTTTGTTTGAAAACTTTATTTGCAATATTCTACAATTTCCAATTATGACCATTTCTAACTTGTAAAGCAACAAAAAAATCAAATTAAAAACTGCGTTTCAAAACTAATTCTTAACTAAAAATAAGATATTAAAAAAAAATAAATTATTAAGATTATTCGCATGAAGTTCCTTTCACCACATCATAAACATTCCCAACCCAAACCCTAAAATTAACCTCGTCATAATTCAACTTAGAGTAAACAAAAACAGGCATCGCATTAGTCAAAACGATTAAATCATCATCAACAACTTTTACATCTGAGGGATAAATCATCCTTTTATCATCTTTATGAACTATCCCAAGATTAGCCTTCTTAAACGGCTTATTCGTATTCCAACAACCCACCGCGTTTTGATTCACCAACCCAAAAAATAAAACCCCCGATTTCTTATGCAAATCCGAAGCCGAAGAGTGACTATTCCTTCCTTTATTTCCAACCATCTTAAAAGTCGTATTTGGATAATATAGTTTCATAGCATTCTCATCTCGTAAATCTTTCGTTGACACTTTATAAATGTTGTTTCCCATCAAAGAATGGAAATAAGCACTTCTAAATCCATCGGGTTCGATATCGCTTAAAGCTAAGCTGAAAATTCCGTCGGTCCATTGGAATCGTAACCCTGCAATGTTTAAATCTCCCGCTGTTGGTTCTAAATTGAAGAAGTTGTGCTGGATTCTCCAAGATTTATTTTTATTTAAACTGTAAACCACTAATCCGTATCCGGCTAAATCGGGGAAGTATGCGTAAGCGTCGTTACAAGATTGTTTTGTTACATCAACAACTACCATTGTTAGAGTTGTTTTGTTTGTTAAAACTGAATCGGGAAAGTGGAATGTTTTTAGGATTTTTTCCGTGTTTAAGTCCATGATGATTAATCGTTGGGTTTTTAAGGTTGTTCTGTTTCCTAGAAGATAAAATGAGATTTTTAATTTAAAAAATTTTGATTCTTTTTTTGGTTTATGTAGGCAGCCCCCCGATATACTCAAATATAATAAAATCTTTATGTTAAAGTATCATAATAGAGTTATTAATTAGAGTTATTTTACTGTATGTGTATGGGAAAAAGTTTAGCATCTTCACAGATCATGAGCTTTTTCAAGAAATATGTAACGGTCCACAAATAATTAGATGCCAAGTTATCTCGGATGAGGAATAACAGATACTATTGGTCCAAAATGGAAGAAATAATTACCAAAATTATTAAATCTTGTGGCATTTATAACAGAACTAAATATAATACAAGGCTTAATGTAGACTCTTCATTCGAAACATTATTTGTCGATACTTCCTCTTTCGCAAATAATAAATATTTAACAATTGTGGATTCATTTACTCGTTTGGAACCCACCATCAAGGTCAAAAGCAAAAATTTGACAGATATTGTCGAAGCATTGATGGAAGAAAATAAGAACGAATATCAAGCAGAGATTATTGGAGAATAAATCCAACGGTCTCAGAAGCTTGGTCAGACATAATAAAAACACTCAGAAAAACGTCGAATAGACCATGAAGAGAGAAATAAAGGAAGCAGTAAGTAAACTCGAAAGATTGGGAAAAGTCCTCGAAGACACGAAAATGAAGAAATCGATTATGAAGGATAAAGAAATTGTAGAACACATTGTAAAGGAAACCAAGTCCCAAGAAATCCAAACCGAAACAGAGGAAGAGAGAAGAAAAAGTTATAAGTTACGAAGATTGGAAAAGTATAGAATCCAAAATATGGTATGGAAAGACATTTCAAAATAACAATAATGATAAAAGGTATAAAAAGGTATAAAAACAAGATACGAAGACATTAAAGTAGTAACAAAAACAAAAATAAACGGCGAATTAAGAAAAAGTTATGATAAAGTAGTTAAACTAGAAGTGATGGAGGACGAGAAGGGTATCTGGGAGACTACAGATCCTAGCACAAAAAATGGAACAGGAACAAGAAAAAGACTTAGCCCTACATCATTTAAAGGAAGACGTTATCGAACATTCCTTCAAATGGCGAACGAAATTTAGACATATTGAATACTGAAGACAAACCAACATGGAGAAGAGGAGAACAAACTTCATACATTGATATAATCATGTGCAATAGCTAATAATAACTTAACTCTGTAGGAGGATCTTTAGGTAATGTGAGGGTAATATAAAGGAGATAGAGGCGAAAGGTAGAGTTGGTAGAAATATTTAAGACTTAGGCTCAGAAAAGATTGGATGTAATGCAAATCATGACTCTTGAAACGTTGCGTAGAAAGTAGAAAGAGGAGAAATGTAATCAGACAAGGTAATAATATAGTGGTGGAATGAGGAAGTCAAAATCATCAGAGATGATGCTAATAAGCTTATTATTAATTGACCAAAGAAAACGCTAAAGAAGAAAACTAGTACAATAAAGCCGAGACGAGAGCAAAGTACGAAGTGGCTAGAAAACGTTTAAGAAAGATGATTAAGAAATCCAAAAGAGAAGCCTGGAGTATGCTCTGTAAAGAATTGGAGGAAGATACGTGGGGCGACGCTTATAAACGCAATGAAGAAGACGAGAATTTACTCAAAATAGTATTAGAGAACGAAGAAGCGATTGAACTGATTAAGAAACTATTCCCAAACGATGCGAAAATCGACCAAGGAGCGTATGTCAGACATCTCAGAGTGAGTGGAGGTGACCGCCGACGAGCTACGTTTAACGGCGAAACGGCTTAATGACAGAAAGTCTCCAGAGGTGGAAAACGTGACGTCGGAGATTGCCAAGGATATGCTATAGAATATGCTGTAAGATATACTTTCTTGGCGAATGCTCTTTACCCCACATTTGGAAGTTGGAAGTTTGTTGAACTGCTATGAAAAACTTTATGAGATGTTAATTAGAAACAGACTCATCCAAGAATTAAAGGAAAGACGTAGTCTCTAACAAAACCAATAGTGTTTTAGAAGTGGAAGGTCTACCGTGCATACCATAGAAAAGTTAATTGCCTAAAAAAATCAATTTAAAAGATAGGTTTTGAATGTAACAAATGGAATCTTTACTTAGAAGCAAATTTGAAAAATTATAGATATTTGTTTAATACGCGCAATATTGGCTTTAAATTGATATGGATTGGGGATTCTTTTGAGATATTAACCACAAAACATCTTTATTTATTCAGAAACTATGTCATATAAAGAATTCGAGTCGATTTAATTCATTTGAAGTTCATCAAAAATCCCATATTCCAAAAATTCTAGACGTTGTAATGAAGTTTCCCAGTTCAGACTGAAATTCTTGTTAATCAAGGTTTATTTTGAGATACCAATCATGAAAATATCTTTATTCGCTCGAATGATATCAAAAAAAAAGGTAGAGTTTGATTGTAACAAATGGAACCTGTATTAAGAGACAAATTTGAGAAATTGTAGAAATTTAATCAATGCGCGCTATGTCGGGTTTAAATTGATATGGATAGGGGATTCGTTTGAAATTATAACCACCAAAATATCTTCATTTATTCAAAAGTTATGGCATATAAAGGGTTCCATTGGATTTAGTCAATTTCAAGTTCATCAAAACACCCATATTTCAAAAAATTTAAACGTTATGATAAAGTTTACTAGCTTAGAGTAAAATTCTTCTTAATCAAGCATTATTTTAAGATATCAATCACGAAAATAGCTTTATTTACTTAAAAGATATTAAATAGAAAGGTAGGTTTTGATTGTAACAAATGGAACCTGTACGTAGAAGCAAATTTGAGAAATTATAGAAATTTAATTAGTGCGCGCAATGTCGGCTTTAAATTGATATGGATAGGGGATTCGTTTTAGATATTAACCACCAAAATATCTTAATTTATTCAAAAGTTATGGGCATATAAAGTGTTCCATTGGATTTAGTCAATTTCAAGTTCATCAAAACACCCATATTTCAAAAAATCTAAACGTTATGATAAAGTCTACTAACTTAGAGTAAAATGCTTCTTAATGAAGCTTTATTTTAAGATATCAATCACGAAAATAGCTTTATTCACTTAAAAGTTATCAAATAAAAAGATAGGTTTTGATTGTAACAAATGGAACCTGTACGTAGAGGCAAATTTGAGAAATTGTAGAAATTTAATTAATGTGCGCAATATCGGGTTTAAATTGATATGGATAGGGGATTCGTTTGAGATATTAACCACCAAAATATCTTAACTTATTCAAAAGTTATGGCATATAAAGAATTCCAGTGGATTTAGTCAATTTCAAGTTCATCAAAACACCCATATTCCAAAAAATCTAAACGTTATGATAAAGTCTACTTGCTTAGAGTAAAATTCTTCTTAATCAAGCATTATTTTAAGATATCAATTACGAACATAGCTTTAATCACTTAGAAGATATCAAATAAAAAGGTAGGTTTTGATTGTAATAAATGGAACCTGTACGTAGAAGCAAATTTGAGACATTGTAGAAATTTAATTAATGCGCGCAATGTGGGTTTTAAATTGATATGGATAGGAGATTCGTTTGAGATATTGATCACCAAAATATCTTAATTTATTCAAAAGTTATGGCATATAAAGAATTCAAGTGGATTTAGTCAATTTCAAGTTCATCAAAACACCCATATTCTAAAAAATCTAAACGTTATGATAAAGTACACTGGCTTAGACTAAAATTCTTCTTAATTAAGCTTTATTTTAAGATATCAGTCACGAAAATAGCTTTATTCACTTAAAAGATATCGAATAAAAAGGTAGGTTTTGATTGTAATAAATGGAACCTGTACGTAGAAGCAAATTTGAGAAATTGTAGAAATTTAATTAGTGCGCGCAATGTCGGCTTTAAATTGATATGGATAGGGGATTCGTTTTAGATATTAACCACCAAAATATCTTAATTTATTCAAAAGTTATGGGCATCTAAAGTGTTCCATTGGATTTAGTCAATTTCAAGTTCATCAAAACACCCATATTTCAAAAAATCTAAACGTTATGATAAAGTCTACTAACTTAGAGTAAAATGCTTCTTAATGAAGCTTTATTTTAAGATATCAATCACGAAAATAGCTTTATTCACTTAAAAGTTATCAAATAAAAAGATAGGTTTTGATTGTAACAAATGGAACCTGTACGTAGAGGCAAATTTGAGAAATTGTAGAAATTTAATTAATGTGCGCAATATCGGGTTTAAATTGATATGGATAGGGGATTCGTTTGAGATATTAACCACCAAAATATCTTAACTTATTCAAAAGTTATGGCATATAAAGAATTCCAGTGGATTTAGTCAATTTCAAGTTCATCAAAACACCCATATTCCAAAAAATCTAAACGTTATGATAAAGTCTACTTGCTTAGAGTAAAATTCTTCTTAATCAAGCATTATTTTAAGATATCAATTACGAACATAGCTTTATTCACTTAGAAGATATCAAATAAAAAGGTAGGTTTTGATTGTAATAAATGGAACCTGTACGTAGAAGCAAATTTGAGACATTGTAGAAATTTAATTAATGCGCGCAATGTGGGTTTTAAATTGATATGGATAGGAGATTCGTTTGAGATATTGATCACCAAAATATCTTAATTTATTCAAAAGTTATGGCATATAAAGAATTCAAGTGGATTTAGTCAATTTCAAGTTCATCAAAACACCCATATTCTAAAAAATCTAAACGTTATGATAAAGTACACTGGCTTAGACTAAAATTCTTCTTAATTAAGCTTTATTTTAAGATATCAGTCACGAAAATAGCTTTATTCACTTAAAAGATATCGAATAAAAAGGTAGGTTTTGATTGTAATAAATGGAATCTGTACGTAGAAGCAAATTTGAGAAATTGTAGAAATTTAATTAATGCGCGCAATGTCGGGTTTAAATTGATACAGATACGGGATTCGTTTGAGATATTAACCACCAAAATATCTTAATTTATTCAAAAGTTATGGCATATAAAGAATTCAAGTGGATTTAGTCAATTTCAAGTTCATCAAAACACCCATATTCTAAAAAATCTAAACGTTATGATAAAGTCTACTAACTTAGAGTAAACTGCTTCTTAAGGTAGCTTTATTTTAAGATATCAATCACGAAAATAGCTTTATTCACTTAAAAGATATCAAATGAAAAGGTAGGTTTTGATTGTAACACATTGAACCTGTACATAGAGGCAAATTTGAGAAATTGTAGAAATTTAATTAATGCGCGCAATATCGGGTTTAAATTGATATGGATAGGGGATTCGTTTGAGATATTAACCACCAAAATATCTTAACTTATTCAAAAGTTATGGCATATAAAGAATTCCAGTGGATTTAGTCAATTTCAAGTTCATCAAAACACCCATATTCCAAAAAATCTAAACGTTATGATAAAGTCTACTTGCTTAGAGTAAAATTCTTCTTAATCAAGCATTATTTTAAGATATCAATCACGAAAATTCACTTAAAAGATATCAAATAAAAAGGTAGGTTTTGATTGTAATAAATGGAACCTGTACGTAGAAGCAAATTTGAGAAATTGTAGAAATTGAATTAATGTGCGCAAAATTGAATTTAAATCGATATGAATTGGGGATTCTTGTGACACATTAATCATCAAAATATCTATATTTGCTTAAAACTTATGTAATATAAAGGATCAAGTCGATTTTTTTAATTTCTAGTTCATCCAATTACCCATGTTCCAAAAATGTTAACCCAACCCGTTTATGATGATCAGAACAATGGTCCACACTGCTGATATATTTATATATTTATATTTATATATTTATTATTAAATTGGGACAATTAACACTACCCAATTTCTGCAATAATCCATTAAATATTGCTCCAGAAGTGAAATATCTTGGTGTTATCTTGGACAAAGGTTTGACTTGGACATCACACATCAGTTCCAAACCAAAAAAAGCAACAATTGTACGAGCCCAGCGTCGAAGGGCAATTGGAACTACACAGGGATTGAATCCTATGTGGATTTACACTTCTGTGATAACACGGATGGTAGCTCACGGTGTCATAGTTTGGTGATCAGCACTGAAGCATGCACACAAAGCTAAATTGCTGCAACAATTGCAATGATTGACCGAAACGAAGCTGACGATGCCCTTAGATATTCTTAATTTTTATCAGGGAGGTGGTGTTGCTCCGATTGATCAGCTCTGGAGTGAGGCTGTTCATAAACAACCCCTCCTTGAAGCTCACGCAGACTACATAACACCTACTTTCTTAACCAAGCCACATTTTGGCATTGGGACAATATCACAGAGCAACATAAGCTCTGGTAAAACACTAACCATCTATACTGATGGATCAGAGAAAGCTGGAGGTTCTAGGGCGGGAATCTTCTCTCACGATCTTCAGTTGAACCTTTCCAATTTGCTATGGTCGTATTGCACGACAGGAAATGACTGAAATGACATGAGTTGGTGTTTTAGAGCTATGGGCAAAAGATCGTACTGGAATGAGTATACATAGAACGGTCTTTAGATATAGGTTTTTATTACTATTACGATCTCTACGATTTGACGATTTGAGGACAAGAAAGGATCGCGAAGTGTCAGAAAATCTTACCGTTATTAGAAACATTTATACTAAATTTGAATCTGTTTAGAAGACGTCGATTCATCCAGTACATGCCAAAGAAACCAGCAAAATATGGGCTTAAATTGTACGCTTTGGTTTCTTGGAAACCATTGAAGCACGAAACTTTTTTCGACGGGGACATTAAGTTACAAAATTAGTACAATATTTTAATGTACTAAATGGTTCAATCTCGAGGGTTGACATGGCTTTGTTTTTTTGATGGTACATTAGGGTATAAAACTAACATAATTAGTTAGTCTTTAGCATAAAGATTTTGTGCCTACATGGACTATTCTTTTTTTTTACCTGGAACTTCTATAATTCCTGTATCAACCATCCATAAACGATCGCAAGAATCCACTGCAATCCTATAAATAGACACAAAATTGTCTTTACCCGGTAAAGAAGTGAGAGTGTTTATTTGCAACTCAGGATATGGGATTAACGGTACATTATGGCGATTAACCGAGTTGTAATCGATATAATTTAGCGTCGAAGGAATTCCAAATTGACGTCTGGGCACGGTTATAAACAATTTGTCCTTCCAGCGGTTAGCCCCAATGGGAATGTTTTTTTCTAAGCAATAAATCAATGAGATATAATCAAAAATATTGATTAATTAATAAAACTTACGATAAACAAAAGGATCGTCACTAAAATACCCAGGAATCACTTCTTGCTCATTCTCATTATCTTTAGGAAACAAAAACGAATCCTCATTAACATCCCGATTAAATCGATTCGATTTTTTAAAACTCGGCTTATAACTTAATCTGCTCCAAGAAAATTTTTCGTTCAAATTGCACAAAACGAAATTACTAAAGGATAAACTGAGGAGAAGAACCAACAGCTTGGTCGTCTCCATCGTAAATAAAAGTATAAACTGGATTTTAAAATGAAAAACGAAATACATAAATGTTTTTGAACGAGTTTATTTCTCATCCTTGAACCCTGAACCGACAATGCCAAGATTAAAATCTTTTCCCAAACAATTAAAGACAAATTTCAGATTGATGCATTAATATGATTAAAACGAGATTTGTGATAAATCTCGTGTTATGCATCGTTAAGATTCTTGAAGGAAATGTTGTTCACCTTCGTGGTGCGTGTTTTGAATAACCGCTTTAATTGGACGACAATGACCCAAAATATTCAGTGAGCTGGATAATAAGTTAATATAATAAGTTTATTCTTGGGTTTTGTTTAAGAGGAAATGTTTTGAACTAAAATTACATTAAATTTGTTAAATTGGTTGACTAATTTTGTAAAACACCTAAATTCTTAAGATTTTAAGTCAAATGAACTCATTTTTGTTTCGTCTTTTACAGTTATATCAGAACCTAACTCTATATTATCGGATAAAGATTCGATAACTTCCCGTCTACTATCTAAAACCTCATTACAACTATTAAAGTATTTTTTAATTACTTTGCAAAGCTCTTTTATTTCTGTAATTGTATCACTATCATATTTCCCTAGCTTAAATTTCTCTTTTAAATCTTTAAATTCTGATTCTAAGCTTTCTAATTTAATTACCTTACGATTAATCACTGAAATGTCCTTACGCCTCTCTTCATTGTCCTTGGTTAGGTTTCTGTGTATTATACGCAGCTCTTCAGGAAGATGCCGAAAACTCGTCACAATCACTTCCGACATTCAATAACCATTATCGCGCACATCTCCATCATCGTTTATAAATCTTGGCTTCGGCTAAGATGACACTTCAATCTTCCTTCCATAGCTCTTTCTCTTGCTCGAACCAAATAGATCACCGCTCCACAGCAGCAGCACGTAATTATTAAAACAACACCAATAAATGCGATTATGCCAAGAATTTCGAACATATTACCCATCGAAACATCAGATGTTTGACCTCCACTATTTCCGGATTGCTATAAGAAGAGCTATAATGATCTCTTCTTTAATTTCTTTGGATTGTTGCTTTCCCATATTTATTTCTTTATTTCTTCTTGTTTATTTATTTCTTTTACGCCATTTTGTGTTTCACTATCAACACAACTGGCAGGATCGCCATGTGGTATCGTTGAAGAAGAAGAAAACAAAATTTATTCAAGCCATAAAAAAATAACAACAGAAAAAAAAATAACAATAATAAATACATATATAGCAAAAACGCCGGCTTAAAAGGGCTATCGACCGTGGTCTTTCTGCCCGGGATAGAAATTCTTGATACTTGGTGCTTGAAACTAGTTTCGTAGTTTGCGTAGGATATGAAGGGAGTGGTGGGAAGATTGGGAAGCGATGAATAGGTTTTTTAAGGGGTCAATGGGGAAGTTGATGGCAGCATTATGGGATAAAATTTGTAGACGGATATGAATTGGAGGGATTTCGGTAAGGTTGTAAAGGAGTTCGTTGCTGGGATTGAAAAGTGGATTTTCGGGGTGTTGGATTCGCGAGACGCATCTAAGTGCAGATCTCTCCGCTACTTCGAGGTGGTACCTTGCTCCTCTGGATGCTTCGAAGAGGATTAGCGATGAGTACTCAATGACCGGTCTACAGATGGTCTTGTAGATGTGGGCAGCGCATTTAGTTGATATGCCGCGTCCTTGGTATGTAAGGGATCTAAAGTGCTTCGCCCGATTCGTCACTTTCATTTTTACCTTTATGGCATGGTCTGAAAATTTTAGTTTCCGGTCTATCGAGATTCCTAGGTATTTGGATATTGTAACGGAAGATATTATCGTGGATTGGATAGTTACGGTAGGGGAAGGAGCATGGATGGGAAGAAATGGAATGAAGAATTGGGTTTTAGAAGGATTAATTTGAATTCTCCATTTTTGTAGCCAACTCTCAGTGGATTGTAAGCTTTGGACTGCGGATGAGATGGTTTTGCCGTGTGTTACCAAGGTAGTGTCGTCAGCGTAGAGTAGAGCGTATGAGTCTAAGTCGAAGGTATCTGGATTGGGATCGTAGATGTCACAGGAAAACAAGTTATAAAGTGTTGGAGAGAGGGGCGACCCTTGCGGGAGGCCTTGCTGAGGGGAGAATTTGCGGGAGAAGTAGTTTTTTAATCTGACTACTGAGGAGCGGTTGGAAAGGAATTGGTTGAGTAGATTAAGGAGGTAAGGCGGGATATCCAGTTTGCTAAGTTTGTATAGGAGTCCCCGATGCCATACTGAATCGAACGCTTTACGTATATCCAAGAAGACTGCCGCAGAGTGGCGTTTTTGGAGGCGTGTCACTTGAAAGTTGGAGATTGGCACTGCCAGAGATGTATTCATGAGAGGGAGGATTTAGCTTTCTCAGGATGTTTTTTGTGACATGGTCGTATCCAGGGGCGGTGCTTGTTCCTTTACTTAGAATTAAGTAGTATTCGTCCTCGTGGATGCGAGCATCTTCGGGAGTGTCGGCCTGGGTGGTGAAAGCAGATTTATACCAGTCATCTATTCCTGCTTTGTTGACGGAGCAGAAGGAAGCATCCTCGGAGAATGAAAACACACGCTGGAGGTAATCCCTGTGGATGTTAAGAATTTCCTCAGGATCGGTGTGTGATGTGCCATCTGAGGGGTCAATGAGTTGGTTGGTTTCAGGGGACTTTTGATACCTGGATAATTTCCGAACTTCTTGCCAGTATTTTTTGCCTTTTGATTTGTTGATTTTATCACAGGCTTCGATGTACTTTTCGCTTTTGAATTGTTTTATTAAGGCTTGAATATGTTTATTAAGTTCATTAAATTTCCTTTTTAGGTCGGGGATCTCAGACATTCTAAAGTCGCGGTATAATCGTCTCTTTTCTTTAATTAACCTTACGATGAATTTTGGTAATGGAAAATTGTAGGATTTTTCGACTTTATTTGGGCTGGCTTCGTCAATCAGTTTCCTGAGATTTTCATTAAAATCTGAAATCGTATCTTCGGTAATTATAGGATTGGTGCTGATGAATCCTGATATGCCTGAGTTAACCACTTCCATATTGCATAGGTTGTAGTTTTTTATGATTTTTGGAATCGGTCTTGGGATGGGAGTCGTCAACTTCAGGTGAATCAGAATACCAAGGTGGTCGGAACACAGGTCGGGAATGACTGCAACGTGAGTTATCAAGGATCTTATATTTCTGGAGCAGAAGATCATGTCCGGAGTGGTACTTTGATTGTTTACCATGACAAACGTTGGAGCAGTTCTAATGCGGCTAAAATTGGTCGAAGATACGAATCGGTTGATTTGTCTTGTTTTGGTAGGGTTAGGATTAAAATCTCCAATGATTAAGCAATTGTGATGCAGAGAAGCCATGTTGAAAATTGATTCTTCGATTTGGCTATGAGGATGAACGTAGATCAAGAATATGTGAAGAGCTTATATGCCGATCATAATGGTGAAGTGAAGAGCATTGTTTAACTCAGAGTTAATTCTTGGGGGGTTGGACTTTCCCATTTGCAGCACCGGATCGTACATGGCCACTGCTCCACCTCTCACGTCTCTGTTAATGATGTTGCCTGCTTTTTCAGTCACTCTCCAGTTTTTAAACTCGATTACAGTCTTGATTACAGATTTTGTCTCAACAAACATTGCACAGTTGATGTGGTTGAAATTTATGAAGTTCCCAATGATATGGGATTTTGGATGGTAGCTGTTAATGTTTGCGTACAACACTCGTAGCTCCGTCATTGCTGCTTCTGTAAGATTGTGGATTGAGAACCGTGGCTTGGCTCTGTGGGAGACGGTTTGGAGACATCTTCAAGATCAATCATTATTACGTACATGAAGCTGCCCGAGAAAGCAACAATTGTGTCGATTTGATACTGTTCAATAAATCTACGCTTTATTGAGTTAATGAGCTCTTGTCGGTCTAAGCATTTCGGCGAGTCAAATTTTTGTCACGTAAGTATCAATTATGTGGTCGTGGATAGTGATAGGTTTGTGTATGCGCGTGTCTTTCGTTAGGTTATTATCAAGCTGGTTTGAACGTTTATTGGTCGACTTAATGCGTACGTTAGGCACCCCTTTAATAGGCGCTGTAGGTCTGTTTTTACATTTAAATGACCACGCACTGTGACCTTCTTGGCCACATGATTTGCATTTTTGGGGAAGTTGCGATGTGCATTTAGAGGTGTTGTGGGGACCCAAACATTTTGTGCATTGGATTTTTGCCGTACATTTATCGGAAGAATGAGAAAACTCATTGCATTTATTGCATGATATTGGAAGAGGCGGAGGGGGCCGGCTCTCGAAGACTGGAAAGTGGCTGTTTTTGTAAAATACGCCTGCTTGTAGAAGTCTCTGATATGAATCAACGCACGCTGTGATGATTCGTATTTTGTAGGTGGGGTTGTTGGTGGCCTTTGAAATAATTCGTTTGCAGAATCTGTGCATGATATTGTCGGAGATTAGGTGGTCGCTTATTTCTTGGTCGATTATTTCCAGATCTACTGAAGCGATTACCGCCGAGTATGACACTGAGGGTGTTTTTCTGGTAGGAGGAACAAAATTTTTCTTTTCCGAAAATTCTACTTTAAATTTTGTTCTTTTAATTTAGTGAGATTCGCAATTTGTAGTGTTTTAGGATTTATAGATTTAATTCTGTTTTAATAATTACATCGAGGGGGTCGAAAGAATTGTTGCACCAAATTTCAGACAATTTCATTCTGCTCAACGGAAGAGCTGGTTTTACGAAGAAAATGGAATTGTAAGTTTTTATTTCTTGTTGGTGCGTGCGAGAAAACTGGTTCGCGGGCGGCGCACGTTGTGGTTTACTATGTGGTGGAATATTACGTGGTGAATTCGTGTTTCGAGTGGTATTTGGCACCTTAAATGCGGAAATGCTACCGCTTGTGTTTGGTTTTTTGTTAGGACGATCTTGATGATGTGTCGATTTTCTCGGGCGACCGCGTTTTTTGTTGGGGAAGCGAAACTCACCATCCTGGTCTGATTCGGAGGCGGAAGCATCCGAGCCCTTTGCGCTCATGTCTTCTTTTTACTCTCTAGGGTAAGTGGTGTTAAGAATGTCGAAGAAGAAAATTAAAAACTACAACACTACTTGATTTATAATTGCTTCTTTGAAACCAGTACGAAACACGTGTGAATCGGACTGAGATTTCGACGAAACTGGAACTGATGAAGACTGAAATTCTTCCCAACTACATGTCAATGTATTTTACCCAAAGGTTTGTACAATTCTGTCGTTTACAAAAGAGTAATCAATTTTAAGTATTACGGCAATAATGCTTACCACGGTAATACGGTTCAACGAACGACCTAATACTTGTTAAGTAATTTGCTGAGCATACATTTTATAATTTAAACGTTTTATACTTTATTTAAATAATTATGAAATCGATACACTACAATAAACGTTATAAAAAGAATTACGTTAATGTGTTCGAAGATTACCAAAAGGTTGAAACACTGTTACACATAAGAGCAAAAATAAAATTTAAACTCATCGTTTTAAGGCCAGCCCCTGATTTTATTGGAATTTTTCCACCTTTCACTTAATTATGAAAAATAAATATCATGACTTCTTGAACCAGCATCAAGTCTTCTGATAGAAGTGTTTAATCTTGTAAAAGCAGTAGCAAGTCTTCTGGAAGCATTTCAAATCATCTAGAAGTAGTATCAAGTTTTCTGGAAGCATTTTAAGTCTTCTGAAAGCAATATCAAGTCTTTCAGAACCAGTATCAAGGAATTTGAAAGTAGTATTAAGTCTTCTTGGACCAGCATTAAGTCTTCTATAAGTAGTATCAAGTTTTCTGGAAGCATTTTTAAGTCTTCTAGAAGTAGTATCAAATTTTCTGGTAGAATTTCAAGTCTTCTGAAAGCAATATCTTCTTCTAGAAGCAACAAAATTCTGATAGCAGTGTTTTATCTTCTAAAAGCAGTATCAAGTCTTCTGAAAGCATTTCAATTCATCTGAAAGCAATATCAAGTCTTCTAGAAATAGCATCAAGTCTTCTGGTAGCAGTGCAAGTCTTCTGAAAGCAGTGTCTAGACTTTTAAAAACAGTATCAAGCCTTCTGGAAGCATTTCAAATCTTCTATAAGTAGTATTAAGTTTTCTAGAACCATTTCAAGTCTCTCAGATGCAATATCTAGTTAATATCATCGTCTAACTTTCAAACAGGCATCATAGAGCTCCAAATAGAATGGAATTGCATCACAAATCATTAAACTCATCACTCTTAACATTGAAAAACTTTGATTTCTCTTTACCAATATTCCTATCCTTCCATAATCTTAATAGATTATGCGATGTAACTCAACAATAGTGTGCACTTAATTAGTAAGTCCACATTAACATTGCATTGCTAAATGGTAACACGTAATCAAGGATGAACATATCACGGAAGATTTTGATCCTGATATTTTTTTAATAATATAAATAAAAAAATCGACTTTATTTGTTTTCTTTTTCATTCCTAATCGTTCTTTGATGACGTTTTGATACATATTTTTCGTTATTCTTAGTTGATGATTAAGTTTCACCTCACAATGTCAAATCAACTACCATAAAATGATGGAGGGGATCTTATATAAGCCCACAACTCTTCGCCAGTATTTAGGTTACTTTACATTTTCAAATAAGAGTTAAATAAAAGTGATTCAAAATGAAATCAATAATTTTCGTTACAATCATATTAGGTGAGTTAAAAAAATCAAATTAATTTAAATTTAATAACTTTACATTCTCTTTTTCTTTTAATTCCCGGAAAATATCTATAATTAAACACCTTGCGTAACCTTATTTACAACAACAAAAAAAAATCGGTTTCACCTCGTTTCATAATTCCTTTTTTGTTAAACCTCTTTGTTCCAACATATTTTCAACATCCTTTTTTGTAAAATCCGAACAAACACAGGAAACAATTCAAGGTTAATTAGTTAATTCGATAAATTTGCAAATTATCTTCGAAGAAATCGCCGATTATCCAGTTAAATCCGATTGTCCTCGTTGAATCTAATCACATGCTTCTCATCATCGAGAAAAGAAGATCTTCCCTTCTTTTCTCGATGCATCGTCATCGTCATCATGACGAAAATCTTGTTAATTCTGATTTTTGGCCATTTATTTTGGCGCGTTTTTTCAGTGCTATTAGCGACGGTTTTGGGATTGCCCGCGAAGGGTTCGACGAAACCCTCGTTGAAAAAGAAATGTTTAAGGGAGTGTTCCTTAGATGATTATAACCCGGTTTGCGGAACTGATGATAATGGAAAGAAATTGTCGTTTGGAAATGAGTGTGTTTTGAGTAATTATAATTGCGAACAAAGTGCTAGTAAGGAAATTGATGTTTTTTAAGTATTTTTTGATTTTTATTATTAATTTTGTTTCAGATTTAAGAGTTTTGAGTAAAGGTGAGTGCCCTGGTGGTCAAGGAATAAGATTGTCTTGAATTTAACGATTGTATTTATTTACTTTGAATTTAATTACATAAATGTGTTAATTCCAGTGATATTATTAAAGCATTAAATAAATTTTTGCATTTTTTTTTAAATAAAATTGTTGAAAATACGAGTAAATGAAAATTTTGTTGCTATTCAAGATTATAACATAGTACCCGGAAAATAAATAGTAATGGGTTATTATATCAAAAATTGTAGCAAATTGTATCCTTGACATTGAGGAAAATTCGAAAATTTGGTGAATTTCGTTAATACACGATTAGATTAATTAAAACTTCGCGTTAAAAAAATCGCCAAAAATCCAGTTCTAAAGATACTTTCTTGTAGCTTTGCCACATTGTAGAAGAATGTGCATACTTTTTCAAAAACAAAACCGCAATTGAATATCTCAATTTGTTTCTGAGAAAACAAACTTTGAATTTGTCGAGAATCTCTAACTTTGTTGAGATAACGATCTTATAACTTTGACGTTAAAAAAAATCGCCAAAAATCCAGTTTTTAAGATATTTTCTTGTAACTTTAGCATATTATAAAAGAAAGTGTATACTATTTCATAAACAAAACCGCAATTGAATATCTCAATTTGTTTCTGAGAAAACAAACTTTGAATTTGTCGAGAATGTCTAACTTTGTTGAGATAACGATCTCATAACTTTGACGTTAAAAAAATCGCCAAAAATCCAGTTATTAAGATATTTTTTTTGTAACTTTGCCACATTATAGAAGAAAGTGTATACTTTTTCACAAACAAAACCGCAATTGAATATCTCAATTTGTTTCTAAGAAAACAAACTTTGAATTTGTCGAGAATGTCTAACTTTGTTGAGATAACAATTTTATAACTTTGACGTTAAAAAAACGCCAAAAATCCAGTTTTTAAGATATTTTCTTGTCACTTTGCCACATTATAGAAGAAAGTGTATACTTTTTCATAAACAAACCCGCAATTGAATATCTCATTTTGTTTTCGAGAAAACAAACTTTGAATTTGTCGAGAATGTCTAACTTTGTTGAGATAACAATTTTATAAATATGACGTTAAAAAATCGCCAAAAATCCAGTTTTTAAGATATTTTCTTGTAACTTTGCCACATTATAGAAGAAAGTGTATACTTTTTCATAAACAAAATCGCAATTGAATATCTCAATTTGTTTCTGAGAAAACAAACTTTGAATTTGTCGAGAATCTCTAACTTTGTTGAGATAACGATCTTATAACTTTGAAGTTAAAAAATCACCAAAAATCCAGTTTTTTTAATATTTTCTTGTAACTTTGCCACATTATAGAAGAAAGTGTATACTTTTTCATAAACAAAACCGCAATTGAATATCTCAATTTGTTTCTGAGAAAACAAACTTTGAATTTGTCGAGAATGTCTAACTTTGTTGAGATAACGATCTTATAACTTTGTCGTTAAAAAATCGCCAAAAATCCAGTTTTTAAGATATTTTTTTTGTAACTTTGCCACATTATAGAAGAAAGTGTATACTTTTTCATAAACAAAACCGCAATTGAATATCTCAATTTGTTTCTGAGATAACAAACTTTGAATTTGTCGAGAATCTCTAACTTTGTTGAGATAACGATCTTATAACTTTGACGTTAAAAAATCGCCAAAAATCCAGTTTTTAAGATATTTTCTTGTAACTTTGCCACATTATAGAAGAAAGTGTATACTTTTTGATAAACAAAACCGCAATTGAATATCTCAATTTGTTTTTGAGAAAACAAACTTTGAATTTGTCGAGAATGTCTAACTTTGTTGAGATAACAATCTTATAACTTTGTCGTTAAAAAATCGCCAAAAATCCAGTTTTTAAGATATTTTCTTGTAACTTTGCCACATTATAGAAGAAATTGTATAATTTTTCATAAACAAAACCGCAATTGAATATCTCAATTTGTTTCTGAGAAAAAAAACTTTGAATTTGTCGAGAATGTCTAACTTTGTTGAGATAACAATCTTATAACTTTGTCGTTAAAAAATCGCCAAAAATCCAGTTTTTAAGATATTTTCTTGTAGCTTTGCCACATTATAGAAGAAAGTGTATACTTTTTCATAAACAAAACCGCAATTGAATATCTCAATTTGTTTTTGAGAAAACAAACTTTGAATTTGTCGAGAATGTCTAACTTTCTTGAAATAATAATCTTATAACTTTGTCGTTAAAAAATCGCCAAAAATCCAGTTTTTAAGATATTTTCTTGTAACTTTGCAGCGTTATAGAAGAAAGTGCATGCTTTTTGATAAACAAACCCGCAAATGAATATCTCAATTTGTTTCTGAGAAAACAAACTTTGAATTTGTCGAGAATGTCTAACTTTGTTGAAATAATAACCTTAAAACTTTGTCGTTAAAAAATCTCCAAAAAATCCAGTTTTTAAGATATTTTCTGGTAGCTTTGCCACATTATAGAAGAAAGTGTATACTTTTTCATAAACAAAACCGCAATTGAATATCTCAATTTGTTTCTGAGATAACAAACTTTGAATTTGTCGAGAATGTCTAACTTTGTTGAGATAACAATCTTATAACTTTGTCGTTAAAAAATCGCCAAAAATCCAGTTTTTAAGATATTTTCTTGTAACTTTGCCACATTATAGAAAAAAGTGTATACTTTTTCATAAACAAAACCGCAATTGAATATCTCAATTTGTTTCTGAGAAAAAAAACTTTGAATTTGTCGAGAATGTCTAACTTTGTTGAGATAACAATCTTATAACTTTGTCGTTAAAAAATCGCCAAAAATCCAGTTTTTAAGATATTTTCTTGTAACTTTGCCACATTATAGAAAAAAGTGTATACTTTTTCATAAACAAAACCGCAATTGAATATCTCAATTTGTTTCTGAGAAAACAAACTTTGAATTTGTCGAGAATCTCTAACTTTGATGAGATAACGATTTTATAACTTTGACGTTAAAAAAAATCGCCAAAAATCCAGTTTTTAAGATATTTTCTTGTAACTTTGCCACATTATAGAAGAAAGTGTATACTTTTCAATAAACAAACCGCAATTGAATATCTCAATTTGTTTCTGAGAAAACAAACTTTGAATTTGTCGAGAATGTCTAACTTTGTTGAGATAACAATTTTATAAATTTGACGTTAAAAAATCGCTAAAAATCCAGTTTTTAAGATATTTTCTGGTAACTTTAGCACAATATAAAAGAAAGTGTATCCTTTTTCATAAACAAAACTGCAACTGAATATCTCAATTTGTTTCTGAGAAAACAAACTTTGAATTAGTCGAGAATGTCTAACTTTGTTGAGATAACAATCTTATAATTTTGTCGTTAAAAAATCGCCAAAAATCCAGTTTTTAAAATATTTTCTTGTCACTGTGCCACATTATAGAAGAAAGTGTATACTTTTTCATGAACAAAACCGCAATTAAATATCTCAATTTGTTTCTGAGAAAACAAACTTTGAATTTGTCGAGAATGTCTAACTTTGTTGAGATAACAATTTTATAAATTTGACGTTAAAAAATCGCTAAAAATCCAGTTTTTAAGATATTTTCTGGTAACTTTAGCACAATATAAAAGAAAGTGTATCCTTTTTCATAAACAAAACTGCAACTGAATATCTCAATTTGTTTCTGAGAAAACAAACTTTGAATTAGTCGAGAATGTCTAACTTTGTTGAGATAACAATCTTATAATTTTGTCGTTAAAAAATCGCCAAAAATCCAGTTTTTAAGATATTTTCTTGTCACTGTGCCACATTATAGAAGAAAGTGTATACTTTTTCATAAACAAAACCGCAATTTAATATTTCAATTTGTTTCTGAGAAAACAAACTTTGAATTTGTCGAGAATGTCTAACTTTGTTGAGATAACGATCTCATAACTTTGACGTTAAAAAAATCGCCAAAAATCCAGTTATTAAGATATTTTTTTTGTAACTTTGCCACATTATAGAAGAAAGTGTATACTTTTTCACAAACAAAACCGCAATTGAATATCTCAATTTGTTTCTAAGAAAACAAACTTTGAATTTGTCGAGAATGTCTAACTTTGTTGAGATAACAATTTTATAACTTTGACGTTAAAAAAACGCCAAAAATCCAGTTTTTAAGATATTTTCTTGTCACTTTGCCACATTATAGAAGAAAGTGTATACTTTTTCATAAACAAACCCGCAATTGAATATCTCATTTTGTTTTCGAGAAAACAAACTTTGAATTTGTCGAGAATGTCTAACTTTGTTGAGATAACAATTTTATAACTTTGACGTTAAAAAATCGCCAAAAATCCAGTTTTTAAGATATTGTCTTGTAACTTTACCACATTATAAAAGAAAGTGTATACTTTTTCATGAACAAAACCGTAATTGAATATCTCAATTTGTTTCTGAGATAACAAACTTTGAATTTGTCGAGAATGTCTAACTTTGTTGAGATAACGATCTTATAACTTTGACGTTAAAAAATCGCCAAAAATCCAGTTTTTAAGATATTTTCTTGCCACTTTGCCACATTATAGAAGAAAGTGTATACTTTTTCATAAACAAAACCGCAATTGAATATCTGAATTTGTTTTCGAGAAAACAAACTTTAAATTTGTCGAGAATATCTAACTTTATTGAGATAACCATCTTATAACTTTGTCGTCAAAAAATCGCCAAAAATCCAGTTTTTAAGATATTTTCTTGTAACTTTGCCACATTATAGAAGAAAGTGTATACTTTTTCATAAACAAAACCGCAATTGAGTATCTCAATTTGTTTCTGAGATAACAAACTTTGAATTTGACGAGAATGTCTAACATTGTTGAGATAACAGTTTTATTACTTTGAAGTTAAAAAATCGCCACAAATCCAGTTTTTAAGATATTTTTTTTGTAACTTTGCCACATTATAGAAGAAAGTGTATACTTTTTCATAAACAAAACTGCAATTGAATATCTCAATTTGTTTCTGAGAAAACAAACTTTGAATTTGTCGAGAATGTCTAACTTTGTTGAGATAACGATCTTATAACTTTGACGTTAAAAAATCGCCAAAAATCCAGTTTTTAAGATATTTTCTTGCCACTTTGCCACATTATAGAAGAAAGTGTATACTTTTTCATAAACAAAACCGCAATTGAATATCTGAATTTGTTTTCGAGAAAACAAACTTTAAATTTGTCGAGAATATCTAACTTTATTGAGATAACCATCTTATAACTTTGTCGTTAAAAAATCGCCAAAAATCCAGTTTTTAAGATATTTTCTTGTAACTTTGCCACATTATAGAAGAAAGTGTATACTTTTTCATAAACAAAACCGCAATTGAGTATCTCAATTTGTTTCTGAGATAACAAACTTTCAATTTGACGAGAATGTCTAACATTGTTGAGATAACAGTTTTATTACTTTGAAGTTAAAAAATCGCCACAAATCCAGTTTTTAAGATATTTTTTTTGTAACTTTGTCACATTATAGAAGAAAGTGTATACTTTTTCATAAACAAAACCGCAATTGAATATCTCAATTTGTTTCTGAGAAAACAAACTTTGAATTTGTCGAGAATCTCCAACTTTGTTGAGATAACAATTTTATAACTTTGACGTTAAAAAATCACCAAAAATCCAGTTTTTTAAATATTTTCTTGTAACTTTGCCACATTATAGAAGAAAGTGTATACTTTTTCATAAACAAAACCGCAATTGAATATATCAATTTGTTTCTAAGAAAACAAATTTTGAATTTGTCGAGAATGTCTAACTTTGTTCAGATAACAATTTTATAACTTTGACGTTAAAAAATCGCCAAAAATCCAGTTTTTAAGACATTTTCTTGTCACTTTGCCACATTATAGAAGAAAGTGTATACTTTTTCATAAACAAACCGCAATTGAACATCTCAATTTGTTTCTGAGAAAACAAACTTTGAATTTGTCGAGAATCTCTAACTTTGTTGAGATAACAATTTTATAACTTTGACGTAAAAAAATCGCCAAAAATCCAGTTTCCAAGATATTTTCTTGTCACTTTGCCACATTATAGAAGAAAGTGTATATATTTCGAATAGCAATCTCTTAAATTTTTCCATCGTTTTTTTAAATCACTAGCTGTAAAAAATAGGTTCATAATTAGAACGAGACTTAATAACAATTCATGTTCTATTTAAGCTGGCGTTATTGTTTAGGTATACTCTATTTTTTTAAGTATTTAGCTACCGGAGACTCATACAAAACAATTGGCCACAGCTTTCGAATAGGATTTTCAACAGTTGCGATAATTGTTGAAGAAGTGTGTACAGCAATATGGAATAAATTGCAGCCAATTTATATGCCAGAGCCCACAACGGAGTTACGGGAGAAATCGATTTCGGGGTACAAAAACTTGTGGCAGTTTCCTAATTGTTTGGGAAGCATAGATGGAAAGCACGTTACAATCAAATATCCAAAAAAGAGCGGGTCAAATTATTTTTGCTATTTAAAAAAATTTTCAATAGTATTAATGGCGATAGTTGACCCGAACTATAAATTTACTTGTATAGATGTGGGAGGCTATGGTAAAAACAGTGATGGTGGAATTTTCGAGGCATCAGCTATGGGTAGAAGATTTGCAAACAGAAGTTTGAATATTCCTCAAAGTAGACCCTTACCAGGTGGAGATATTGAAGTTCCCTGTGTATTAATAAGAGATGAAGCATTTACATTAAGCACGTATTTAATGCGACCTTTTCCCTATAGACAAGCAAGACATGACAACAATAAAGAAAAATTCAATTATCACTTATGTAGAGCTCGTCGGGTTGTGGAAAACGCATTTAGAATATTGTCCCACAAATGGAGATTATTTTTTCGGCCGCTAGAGGTAAAAGTGGACACAGCTATAACATTAATTAAAGCGGCTTGTGTATTGCATAACTTTTTGCGAACAAAAAAAGTTGATCAACAGCAAAATTTTCCAGATAATAGTGATAGACCAGTACAATCATTCAATAACCTTCCGGTCGATAGAAGAAGGGCCGTAAACATGGCCTTTGATATACGTGAAAAATTTGTCACATATTTTAGCAATTTGTAAACAATAAATTAAAAATGTACTTACCTGTTTGTTTTGATCCCATATCCTTTGCAATTTCATCCCACACCTTATTTTTTAAACGAACATTTTTGTAGTTGGAATGTGACATATCAAATAAAATTTTGTGCTTTTTAACATTTTCAATTAATTTATCAGTAAAGTCAGCCATTTCAGCAATTTCTACTTGGTAAACAAATTCACTAACGATGTAGTTACTGACGCGACGATGTATCGCCGACAAAACGGTGGACGATCGCTGCACAAGCCAACGATATCGCAAACAAGTCGTAACATGTTTGAGCAGTTCTATTCCTTTCTATCTGGTGCGTCTGATCGCAAACGCTATCGCTATCGTATGTGTGTGGAACGCTTTAATCTTCACAGTAAATTTAACCGACAAGTAGTTACTTAATAGTTTACTGGTAGATGAATTCATATAAGTCATATACCGCCGGATAACTATTCCGTACAATTCAATGAGAATGCACATTGATTATTATATAAAATGAAACATTTGTGAAAGATAGGAAACAAAAAAAAAATAACATGGTTCAGAAATTTATGATTTGAATTGCCAACTTCAACTAACCATCGAAATAACTATTCTGATATAAAAAACGCCTTATAAGACGCATTCGTTAAATTTGTGTCGAGAATAAATTATTCTGGGAATAACTGATTGTACGAATACTTGTAAGATCGGCCCTTAATAGCATAAATTGAATTTGTAAAATTTTTAATTCACAAAAAACTTCAATTTTTACATAAAAATGGGAATAACTAATAAACGTTTATAGTTAGAATATTAAATTTGTGAGATTTATTGATTTGAACATATCCGACGTATTATTTATGCTGAGACAAGTTTGAAAAATCATTAATAATTTTTGTTCTCATGTCTCTGTAACTCTATCCGAAGACATAGTGTATATACAATGCGCGCATAAAGTATGGAAACATGAAAAAATCTTTTAATGGCTTGATCAATTTGAACAAAAATTTGTGTAGATAGGTTATGTAACCTTGCGATTTCAAATTTTCTATCGACAATATTGCCAAGTTTATGGTTTCTGAGATAAAATTAAAAAACCACTTTTTTTTAAATGGGACATACTATATAATTTAACATTTTCTAAGAGATAGCATACATTTGGAGAAAACCAACTGCGTTAAATCTTTTAAAGAAATTTATTTCAAAAAGTATATTCAAAATAATGGGTGAGACATGCAAGTTGAGACGAATCTTATTAAATATAAAATTTTTAGACAAAAGTGCGACGACAGCAACAAAGTTTCCAGCAACAAACTTTTGTTCAATCTTACCTTCGAAATCATCAGTTTCTAGCGTAGATACGAGTGTTGAAAGTTGTTATTTTCACTCACACTGCTGACATTCGTAGCAATGAGTGAGTGAAAAGTTTTTTCACTCACTCTAATTTTCTTCAACCACTGCCAGTTAAATATAAAGCCTTTAAAGGAACAACTCTTTGTTTAAACGTCACGGATGTTAACTAAATAAATGTAGAGAGCACACATGTACAATTAAATTAAGCATTTCATTTGTATAAATTGTTAATTTTAATGAATTTATTAATTTTATGGGTAATGATGACAATTAACAATTTGACACTATGGGTTGTTTATCAATCAATTAAGAGCATGACAACCCACAAATTAACGATTTTTAAGAACAAGTTCTCTCTAAATAGTAGGATTGAACAAAACGCTATACAGCAGACGTGGGAAACTAAGATTTTCCATTAACTTTTATGTCTTTCTACACTCGCCTTCGGCTCGTGTAAAATCCGACATACGCGTTAATGAAAAATCTTAGTTTCCTCACTTGCACTGTAATATACTATTACACGTAATTTCCTATCTCATTATTAAGCTAATATCTTTTTTATTATTAGAGGTGGTATCAACATAACACTCTGTTCTTAAAATTGTTGAAAATTACCAAAGTTTAAGCCTTGTGCAATTGTTACCAAACCGAATTTTGAAAAATTTTTATCAGTCACGAAGAGGAGCACTCTTCGTGACTTCGTTTAACTATCTTAACCCAGGTTTTCGTCGGCCAAAATCTATCGCTGGTCATGCTTAAATCACCCTTAATATACATCCCTACATGCAGAAACGGCTAATTTTACTTCTTCTAAAGAACTTTCTTTTTGTATGGACAGGAGAAAACTCGAGAACCACATCTATCCTATAAGAAATTTTTCCCTGTTTCTAACAGTATATGATAAGCGACGGTCGCGCATTTACACACGTGCGAGAAAAAAGATAAAATCATTCGTTTTAGCCACTCTTAAACACCTTCGGGCTGATAATTTTCTTATATGCACAAGAGAAAACTCTGGAACCACATCTATCCTAAACAAGCGATAATAAAACAAGCGATGAGTTTACACACGTGCGTTTTTCGCCAAAAACGAGAAAATTCATTCGTTTACTCACTCTTAAACACCTTCGGGCTGATAACTTTCTTATATGGACAGAAGAAAATTCTGGAACCACATCTATCTTATTGAAAATTTTCCCTTCTTTCTAACGGTATATAATAAGCGACGATCGCGCGTTTACACACGTGCGATTTTCACCAAAAAGGAGAAAATTGATTCGTTTTAGCAACTTTTAAACCCCTTCGGGCTGATAACTTATTTACATAGACAGAAGAGAACTCTGGAACCACATCTAACCTGTATAGGAAATCTATATCTATCCACATCTATCCTACATTTGTGTGCTTAACACATTAAGAAACTGCTAATATTATTTACCTTACACAATTTGCAAAACTCACTTGCTCTGCTCGCTCCATCTATACATTATTTATATATTTATTTATCCAAAATAAACAGGTTTACCCCTAATTCATAACATATAGTAAGAAAAATGAAGGACTTGATAAAATCCACAAAAATTATTAAATATACTAGGTACAATATAGGAAACAGTTCCATAATAAAAGTTTTCGTTGTTCTTTTTTACTTCTGAATTGCGTGCTAATAAATCTTGAAAATACTTGAACGATTAGATTATAATTTGCTATTTGATTGTTGCTTAATCATTTTGGCAAAAATGACTTCGAAAACTGGATAGATCTCCTTAAGTTTTAAGGGCTTCAATTAACTTTAAACTACATTAGTGATTCCGTGTTAGTTAAACCGAGACTCGAACTAAAATAATCGATTCAAACAATTTTTAGTTTTATCAATTTTGTTTATTATAATTTTATTTTTAATTTGTTTTAATTTCGGTTGGCAATAATTTCGCGTGGCGTATCAAGTTGGCCGGTTTCGATTTTTTTGGTGGACGGGCAGGTACAAATTGACAAGAAATTTTCCTCTTTGATGTTTGCTCTTACTCGAGTAAAGATGCGTTCCATTCCGAAGACGTTCAATCGTAAGAAATACGTTCAATCCCGATTTAATTTTCGTTTCGTTTATCATAAAGCCGTTCAACATGGAAGGTAATGATTTTTTTCAATTTTTACGTGAGTTTCACGCATTTCCCTTTAATTGTTTTAGATCTTTTATTTTTAATTTGTTTTTATATCGGTTAGCAATGATTTTTCGCGTGACGTATCAAGTCGGCCGGTTTCGAGTTTTTTGGTAAACGAGCAAGTACAAATTGACAAGAAATTTTCCTCTTTGCTGTTTGATCTTACTTGAGTTAACATGTGTTCCGTTCCGAAGACATTAATTCGCAAAAAATACGTTCAATCCCGACTTAATTATCATTTCATTTATCATAAAACCGTTCAACATCAAAGGTAATCATTATTTTTTCAATTTTTACACAACTTTCACGCATTTCCTTTTAATTGTTTTAGATCTTTTATTTTTAATTTGTTTTTATATCGGTTGGCAATGATTTCGCGTGACATACCAAGTCGGCCGGTTTCGAGTTTTTTGGTAAACGAGCAGGTACAAATTGACAAGAAATTTTCCTCTTTGATATTTGATCTTACTCGAGTTAACATGTGTTCCGTTCCGAAGACATTAATTCGCAAAAAATACGTTCAATCCCGACTTAATTATCATTTCATTTATCATAAAACCGTTCGACATCAAAGGTAATCATTATTTTTTCAATTTTTACACAAGTTTCACGCATTTCCTTTTAATTGTTTTAGATCTTTTATTTTTAATTTGTTTTTATATCGGTTGGCAATGATTTCGCGTGACATACCAAGTCGGCCGGTTTCGAGTTTTTTGGTAAACGAGCAGGTATAAATTGACAAGAAATTTTCCTCTTTGATATTTGATCTTACTCGAGTTAACATGTGTTCCGTTCCGAAGACATTAATTCGCAAAAAATACGTTCAATCCCGACTTAATTATCATTTCATTTATCATAAAACCGTTCAACATCAAAGGTAATCATTATTTTTTCAATTTTTACACAACTTTCACGCATTTCCTTTTAATTGTTTTAGATCTTTTATTTTTAATTTGTTTTTATATCGGTTGGCAATGATTTCGCGTGACATACCAAGTCGGCCGGTTTCGAGTTTTTTGGTAAACGAGCAGGTACAAATTGACAAGAAATTTTCCTCTTTGATATTTGATCTTACTCGAGTTAACATGTGTTCCGTTCCGAAGACATTAATTCGCAAAAAATACGTTCAATCCCGACTTAATTATCATTTCATTTATCATAAAACCGTTCAACATCAAAGGTAATCATTATTTTTTCAATTTTTACACAACTTTCACGCATTTCCTTTTAATTGTTTTAGATCTTTTATTTTTAATTTGTTTTTATATCGGTTGGCAATGATTTCGCGTGACATACCAAGTCGACCGGTTTCGAGTTTTTTGGTAAACGAGCAGGTACAAATTGACAAGAAATTTTCCTCTTTGATTTTTGATCTTACTCGAGTAAACATGTGTTGCTTTCCGAAGACGTTCAATCGTAAGAAATACGTTCAATCCCGATTTAATTTTCATTTCATTTATCATAAAGCCGTTCAACATCAAAGGTAATCATTATTTTTTCAATTTTTACACAACTTTCACGCATTTCCTTTTAATTGTTTTAGATCTTTTATTTTTAATTCGTTTTTATATCGGTTGGCAATGATTTCGCGTGACATACCAAGTCGGCCGGTTTCGAGTTTTTTGGTAAACGAGCAGGTACAAATTGACAAGAAATTTTCCTCTTTGATATTTGATCTTACTCGAGTTAACATGTATTCCGTTCCGAAGACATTAATTCGCAAAAAATACGTTCAATCCCGACTTAATTATCATTTCATTTATCATAAAACCGTTCAACATCAAAGGTAATCATTATTTTTTCAATTTTTACACAACTTTCACGCATTTCCTTTTAATTGTTTTAGATCTTTTATTTTTAATTTGTTTTTATATCGGTTGGCAATGATTTTGCGTGACATACCAAGTCGGCCGGTTTCGAGTTTTTTGGTAAACGAGCAGGTAAAAATTGACAAGAAATTTTCCTCTTTGATTTTTGATCTTACTCGAGTAAACATGTGTTGCTTTCCGAAGACGTTCAATCGTAAGAAATACGTTCAATCCCGATTTAATTTTCATTTCATTTATCATAAAGCCGTTCAACATCAAAGGTAATCATTATTTTTTCAATTTTTACACAACTTTCACGCATTTCCTTTTAATTGTTTTAGATCTTTTATTTTTAATTTGTTTTTATATCGGTTGGCAATGATTTCGCGTGACATACCAAGTCGGCCGGTTTCGAGTTTTTTGGTAAACGAGCAGGTACAAATTGACAAGAAATTTTCCTCTTTGATATTTGATCTTACTCGAGTTAACATGTGTTCCGTTCCGAAAACATTTATTCGTAAAAAATACGTTCAATCCCGACTTAATTATCATTTCATTTATCATAAAGCCGTTCAACATCAAAGGTAATCATTATTTTTTCAATTTTTACACAACTTTCACGCATTTCCTTTTAATTGTTTTAGATCTTTTATTTTTAATTTGTTTTTATATCGGTTGGCAATGATTTCGCGTGACATACCAAGTCGGCCGGTTTCGAGTTTTTTGGTAAACGAGCAGGTAAAAATTGACAAGAAATTTTCCTCTTTGATTTTTGATCTTACTCGAGTAAACATGTGTTGCTTTCCGAAGACGTTCAATCGTAAGAAATACGTTCAATCCCGATTTAATTTTCATTTCATTTATCATAAAGCCGTTCAACATCAAAGGTAATCATTATTTTTTCAATTTTTACACAACTTTCACGCATTTCCTTTTAATTGTTTTAGATCTTTTATTTTTAATTTGTTTTTATATCGGTTGGCAATGATTTCGCGTGACATACCAAGTCGGCCGGTTTCGAGTTTTTTGGTAAACGAGCAGGTACAAATTGACAAGAAATTTTCCTCTTTGATATTTGATCTTACTCGAGTTAACATGTGTTCCGTTCCGAAGACATTAATTCGCAAAAAATACGTTCAATCCCGACTTAATTATCATTTCATTTATCATAAAACCGTTCAACATCAAAGGTAATCATTATTTTTTCAATTTTTACACAACTTTCACGCATTTCCTTTTAATTGTTTTAGATCTTTTATTTTTAATTTGTTTTTATATCGGTTGGCAATGATTTCGCGTGACATACCAAGTCGACCGGTTTCGAGTTTTTTGGTAAACGAGCAGGTACAAATTGACAAGAAATTTTCCTCTTTGATTTTTGATCTTACTCGAGTAAACATGTGTTGCTTTCCGAAGACGTTCAATCGTAAGAAATACGTTCAATCCCGATTTAATTTTCATTTCATTTATCATAAAGCCGTTCAACATCAAAGGTAATCATTATTTTTTCAATTTTTACACAACTTTCACGCATTTCCTTTTAATTGTTTTAGATCTTTTATTTTTAATTCGTTTTTATATCGGTTGGCAATGATTTCGCGTGACATACCAAGTCGGCCGGTTTCGAGTTTTTTGGTAAACGAGCAGGTACAAATTGACAAGAAATTTTCCTCTTTGATATTTGATCTTACTCGAGTTAACATGTATTCCGTTCCGAAGACATTAATTCGCAAAAAATACGTTCAATCCCGACTTAATTATCATTTCATTTATCATAAAACCGTTCAACATCAAAGGTAATCATTATTTTTTCAATTTTTACACAACTTTCACGCATTTCCTTTTAATTGTTTTAGATCTTTTATTTTTAATTTGTTTTTATATCGGTTGGCAATGATTTCGCGTGACATACCAAGTCGGCCGGTTTCGAGTTTTTTGGTAAACGAGCAGGTAAAAATTGACAAGAAATTTTCCTCTTTGATATTTGATCTTACTCGAGTTAACATGTATTCCGTTCCGAAGACATTAATTCGCAAAAAATACGTTCAATCCCGACTTAATTATCATTTCATTTATCATAAAACCGTTCAACATCAAAGGTAATCATTATTTTTTCAATTTTTACACAACTTTCACGCATTTCCTTTTAATTGTTTTAGATCTTTTATTTTTAATTTGTTTTTATATCGGTTGGCAATGATTTCGCGTGACATACCAAGTCGGCCGGTTTCGAGTTTTTTGGTAAACGAGCAGGTAAAAATTGACAAGAAATTTTCCTCTTTGATTTTTGATCTTACTCGAGTAAACATGTGTTGCTTTCCGAAGACGTTCAATCGTAAGAAATACGTTCAATCCCGATTTAATTTTCATTTCATTTATCATAAAGCCGTTCAACATCAAAGGTAATCATTATTTTTTCAATTTTTACACAACTTTCACGCATTTCCTTTTAATTGTTTTAGATCTTTTATTTTTAATTTGTTTTTATATCGGTTGGCAATGATTTCGCGTGACATACCAAGTCGGCCGGTTTCGAGTTTTTTGGTAAACGAGCAGGTACAAATTGACAAGAAATTTTCCTCTTTGATATTTGATCTTACTCGAGTTAACATGTGTTCCGTTCCGAAAACATTTATTCGTAAAAAATACGTTCAATCCCGACTTAATTATCATTTCATTTATCATAAAGCCGTTCAACATCAAAGGTAATCATTATTTTTTCAATTTTTACACAACTTTCACGCATTTCCTTTTAATTGTTTTAGATCTTTTATTTTTAATTTGTTTTTATATCGGTTGGCAATGATTTCGCGTGACATACCAAGTCGGCCGGTTTCGAGTTTTTTGGTAAACGAGCAGGTACAAATTGACAAGAAATTTTCCTCTTTGATATTTGATCTTACTCGAGTTAACATGTGTTCCGTTCCGAAGACATTAATTCGCAAAAAATACGTTCAATCCCGACTTAATTATCATTTCATTTATCATAAAACCGTTCAACATCAAAGGTAATCATTATTTTTTCAATTTTTACACAACTTTCACGCATTTCCTTTTAATTGTTTTAGATCTTTTATTTTTAATTTGTTTTTATATCGGTTGGCAATGATTTCGCGTGACATACCAAGTCGACCGGTTTCGAGTTTTTTGGTAAACGAGCAGGTACAAATTGACAAGAAATTTTCCTCTTTGATTTTTGATCTTACTCGAGTAAACATGTGTTGCTTTCCGAAGACGTTCAATCGTAAGAAATACGTTCAATCCCGATTTAATTTTCATTTCATTTATCATAAAGCCGTTCAACATCAAAGGTAATCATTATTTTTTCAATTTTTACACAACTTTCACGCATTTCCTTTTAATTGTTTTAGATCTTTTATTTTTAATTCGTTTTTATATCGGTTGGCAATGATTTCGCGTGACATACCAAGTCGGCCGGTTTCGAGTTTTTTGGTAAACGAGCAGGTACAAATTGACAAGAAATTTTCCTCTTTGATATTTGATCTTACTCGAGTTAACATGTATTCCGTTCCGAAGACATTAATTCGCAAAAAATACGTTCAATCCCGACTTAATTATCATTTCATTTATCATAAAACCGTTCAACATCAAAGGTAATCATTATTTTTTCAATTTTTACACAACTTTCACGCATTTCCTTTTAATTGTTTTAGATCTTTTATTTTTAATTTGTTTTTATATCGGTTGGCAATGATTTTGCGTGACATACCAAGTCGGCCGGTTTCGAGTTTTTTGGTAAACGAGCAGGTAAAAATTGACAAGAAATTTTCCTCTTTGATTTTTGATCTTACTCGAGTAAACATGTGTTGCTTTCCGAAGACGTTCAATCGTAAGAAATACGTTCAATCCCGATTTAATTTTCATTTCATTTATCATAAAGCCGTTCAACATCAAAGGTAATCATTATTTTTTCAATTTTTACACAACTTTCACGCATTTCCTTTTAATTGTTTTAGATCTTTTATTTTTAATTTGTTTTTATATCGGTTGGCAATGATTTCGCGTGACATACCAAGTCGGCCGGTTTCGAGTTTTTTGGTAAACGAGCAGGTACAAATTGACAAGAAATTTTCCTCTTTGATATTTGATCTTACTCGAGTTAACATGTGTTCCGTTCCGAAAACATTTATTCGTAAAAAATACGTTCAATCCCGACTTAATTATCATTTCATTTATCATAAAGCCGTTCAACATCAAAGGTAATCATTATTTTTTCAATTTTTACACAACTTTCACGCATTTCCTTTTAATTGTTTTAGATCTTTTATTTTTAATTTGTTTTTATATCGGTTGGCAATGATTTCGCGTGACATACCAAGTCGGCCGGTTTCGAGTTTTTTGGTAAACGAGCAGGTACAAATTGACAAGAAATTTTCCTCTTTGATATTTGATCTTACTCGAGTTAACATGTGTTCCGTTCCGAAAACATTTATTCGTAAAAAATACGTTCAATCCCGACTTAATTATCATTTCATTTATCATAAAGCCGTTCAACATCAAAGGTAATCATTATTTTTTCAATTTTTACACAACTTTCACGCATTTCCTTTTAATTGTTTTAGATCTTTTATTTTTAATTTGTTTTTATATCGGTTGGCAATGATTTCGCGTGACATACCAAGTCGGCCGGTTTCGAGTTTTTTGGTAAACGAGCAGGTAAAAATTGACAAGAAATTTTCCTCTTTGATTTTTGATCTTACTCGAGTAAACATGTGTTGCTTTCCGAAGACGTTCAATCGTAAGAAATACGTTCAATCCCGATTTAATTTTCATTTCATTTATCATAAAGCCGTTCAACATCAAAGGTAATCATTATTTTTTCAATTTTTACACAACTTTCACGCATTTCCTTTTAATTGTTTTAGATCTTTTATTTTTAATTTGTTTTTATATCGGTTGGCAATGATTTCGCGTGACATACCAAGTCGGCCGGTTTCGAGTTTTTTGGTAAACGAGCAGGTACAAATTGACAAGAAATTTTCCTCTTTGATATTTGATCTTACTCGAGTTAACATGTGTTCCGTTCCGAAGACATTAATTCGCAAAAAATACGTTCAATCCCGACTTAATTATCATTTCATTTATCATAAAACCGTTCGACATCAAAGGTAATCATTATTTTTTCAATTTTTACACAACTTTCACGCATTTCCTTTTAATTGTTTTAGATCTTTTATTTTTAATTTGTTTTTATATCGGTTGGCAATGATTTCGCGTGACATACCAAGTCGGCCGGTTTCGAGTTTTTTGGTAAACGAGCAGGTACAAATTGACAAGAAATTTTCCTCTTTGATTTTTGATCTTACTCGAGTTAACATGTGTTCCGTTCCGAAGACATTAATTCGTAAAAAATACGTTCAATCCCGACTTAATTATCATTTCATTTATCATAAAACCGTTCGACATCAAAGGTAATCATTATTTTTTCAATTTTTACACAACTTTCACGCATTTCCTTTTAATTGTTTTAGATCTTTTATTTTTAATTTGTTTTTATATCGGTTGGCAATGATTTCGCGTGACATACCAAGTCGGCCGGTTTCGAGTTTTTTGGTAAACGAGCAGGTACAAATTGACAAGAAATTTTCCTCTTTGATTTTTGATCTTACTCGAGTTAACATGTGTTCCGTTCCGAAGACATTAATTCGTAAAAAATACGTTCAATCCCGACTTAATTATCATTTCATTTATCATAAAACCGTTCAACATCAAAGGTAATCATTATTTTTTCAATTTTTACACAAGTTTCACGTATTTCCTTTTAATTGTTTTAGAACTTTTATTTTTAATTTGTTTTTATATCGGTTGGCAATGATTTCACGTGACATATCAAGTCGACCGGTTTCGAGTTTTTTGGTAAACGAGCAGGTACAAATTGACAAGAAATTTTCCTCTTTGATATTTGATCTTACTCGAGTTAACATGTGTTCCGTTCCGAAGACATTAATTCGCAAAAAATACATTCAATCCCGACTTAATTATCATTTCATTTATCATAAAACCGTTCAACATCAAAGGTAATCATTATTTTTTCAATTTTTACACAAGTTTCACGCATTTCCTTTTAATTGTTTTAGATCTTTTATTTTTAATTTGTTTTTATATCGGTTGGCAATGATTTCGCGTGACATACCAAGTCGGCCGGTTTCGAGTTTTTTGGTAAACGAGCAAGTACAAATTGACAAGAAATTTTCCTCTTTGATTTTTGATCTTACTCGAGTTAACATTATTTTTAAGTAATCATTAGTAATCATGATTACTTAAGTAATCATTATTTTTCAATTTTTACACGAGTCTCACGCATTTCCTTTTAATTGTTTCAGGTTGACGTGAGTTGAGATGAAATAATTTATTAAAAAAGAAGAGGAGAAGATCACTCTTGGCTGTCTATCAATTCTACTTAACCACTCAAGCAAAATCATTCAGTTGGACATCAACTTCTACTAAATAACATGTAAGTGCGGAACATTTTCGATAATCACGTTTGTTATCTAAAGATGCTCAAGGTTTCACGTTTCATTGTAGAGATGTGCAAGTAACGTGAGTCACGTCGTGAGCGCGCGTGATCGTGAGTAACTTTGGTTACGACGTGACTCGATTTGATCTTCCCAAAGATATTGTAATAAATAAAACCTATAGTTTATTTTTTTTTCTATAATACCTTTCGACGTAAAGTTTTAACGTTGTATAAAATTTATGTTGTATTCAATAAAACAACATAAATTATTGTGAAAACTTCCATTTTGTCAATTTTGCGTACTTAGGTTGGTAATTTTAGACGACGGACGAAAAATCCTTTCAGCACTCACCTTCTGAATAAATTTAGAACATTTTTTATCCAAAACATTTTCTTCCATCATCAATACTTTTTCATTTATAACCCCATTGTAATGCTGAAAACCTCAATTTTATCAATTTTGCGTTCTTAGGTTGGTAATCTTAAACGATGGACGAAAATTCTTTTCAGCACACACAATTTAAGTTAATTTAGAACATTTTTTATCCAAAACATTTTCTTCCATAATCAATACTTTTTCATTTGTAACCCCATTGTAATACTGAAAACCTCAATTTTATCAATTTTGCGTTCTTAGGTTGGTAATCTTAAACGATGGACGAAAATTCTTTTCAGCACACACAATTTAAATTAATTTAAAACATTTTTTATCCAAAACATTTTCTTCCATAATCAATACTTTTTCATTTGTAACCCCATTGTAATGCTGAAAACCTCAATTTTATCAATTTTGCGTTCTTAGGTTGGTAATCTTCAACGATCCACGAAAAATCTTTTTAGTACTCACATTTTAAATTAATTTGAAACATTTTTTTCCAAAACATTTTCTGGCATCATCAATACTTTTTCTTTTGGAACCCCATTGTGATGCTGAAAACCTCAATTTTATCAGTTTTGCATTCTTAGGTTGGTAATCTTAAACGAAGGACGAAAATTCTTTTCAGCACACACAATTTAAATTAATTTAGAACATTTTTTATCCAAAACACTTTCTTCCATAATCAATACTTTTTCATTTGTAATCCCATTGTAATGCTGAAAACCTCAATTTTATCAATTTTCCGTTCTTAGGTTGGTAATCTTAAACGATGGACGAAAAATCCTTTCAGTATTCACCATTTAAATTAATTTAAATAATTTTTTTTCCAAAACATTCTCTTCCATCATCAATACTTTTTCTTTTGGAACCCATTGTAATGCTGAAAACCTCAATTTTATCAATTTTGCGTTCTTAGGTTGGTAATTTTAAACGATGGACGAAAAGTCCTTTGAGTACTCACCTTTTAAATTAATTTAGAATATTTTTTATGCAAAACATTCAATTCTATCATCAAAACTTTTTCATTTGGAAACCATTATAATGCTGAAAACGTCAATTTTATCAATTTTGCGTTCTTAGGTTGGTAATCTTCAACGATTCACGAAAAATCTTTTTAGTACTCACATTTTAAATTAATTTGAAACATTTTTTTCCAAAACATTTTCTTCCATCATCAATACTTTTTCTTTTGAAACCCCATTGTAATGCTGAAAACCTCAATTTTATCAGTTTTGCATTCTTAGGTTGGTAATCTTAAGCGATGGACGAAAATTCTTTTCAGCACACACAATTTAAATTAATTTAGAAGATTTTTTATACAAAACATTTTCTTCCATCATCAATACTTTTTCTTTTGGAACCCCATTGTAGTGCTGAAAACCTCAATTTTATCAGTTTTGCATTCTTAGGTAGGTAATCTTAAACGATGGACGAAAATTCCTTTCAGGACTTACCTTTTAAATTAATTTAGAACATTTTTTATCCAAAACATTCAATTCTATCATCAAAACTTTTTCATTTGGAAATCATTATAATGCTGAAAACCTCAATTTTATCAATTTTGCGTTCTTAGGTTGGTAATCTTCAACGATCCACGAAAAATCTTTTTAGTACTCACTTTTTAAATTAATTTGAAACATTTTTTTCCAAAACATTTTCTTCCATCATCAATACTTTTTCTTTTGGAACCCCATTGTAATGCTGAAAACCTCAATTTTATCAGTTTTGCATTCTTAGGTTGGTAATCTTAAACGATGGACGAAAATTCCTTTCAGCACTTACCTTTTAAATTAATTTAGAACATTTTTTATCCAAAACATTTTCTTCCATCATCAATACTTTTTCATTTGTAACTCCATTGTAATGCTGAAAACCTCAATTTTATCAATTTTGCGTTCGTAAGTTGGTAATCTTAAACGATGGACTAAAATTCCTTTCAGCACTTACCTTTTAAATTAATTTAGAACATTTTTTATCCAAAACATTCAATTCTATCATCAAAACTTTTTCATTTGTAACTCCATTGTAATGCTGAAAACCTCAATTTTATCAATTTTGCGTTCGTAGGTTTCTAATCTTAAACGATGGACTAAAATTCCTTTCATCACTTAAATATTAAATTAATTTAGAACATTTTTATCCGAAACATTTTCTTCCATCATCAATACTTTTTCATTTGTATAAACCCATTGTAATGCTGAAAACTTTAATTTTATCAATTTTCCGTTCTTAGGTTGGTAATTTTAAACGATGGACGGAAAATCCTTTCAGCAATCTCCTTCTAAATTAATTTAAAACATTTTTTCCGAAATAGTTTCTTCCCTCATTAATACTTTTTGACTTGTAACCCATTATAATGTTAGCAACGCGAATTTCAACAATTTTTATGTTCTTAGTTTGGTAAAAATTGCTAAGTACTACGCAAAAGTTAACTTTTCGTAGTAGTTTTCGTTTTTTTAAATACATTTAGCATTAAAATGATAGGGAATGAAACGGGTTACCCAGATTCAGAATTCCTATTTATTCGCTTGTAATTTTTCTAGATTTTCCCACTTGGAACCTGAGGAAATGTGGGCACCCTATCCGTAGATTCGCGTGGGATAGATTAATCGTAAATTAATAACAACATTCATAATTTAACATTAAAATATCATTGTTTAAATGTTTACGTAACCCATTTTTTTGTACGGGATTTATTACACGTGGTAAATAATCATGGCGTTAGACGCTCTAGTTAGAATGTTTTAAGCCAATTCATGAGACATGTTGCTAGTGAAAATCAACGCCCTCCAGTAGTGGGTATAATCGCAAGTTGGTTATTTATTCAGAAATTTTTTGGTCCTTTCATCTTAATTGTTTCTCTAATCGAACCTATTTTTGATATGTGGTCCCTCCACCATCGACATCATAGAGCAAAACTACATTGATGCTTAAAAAAAACTGTAAATATTAATTTAAAAAATGGTCATCTATAGCTTTTCTTTATGTTGTATACTTTAATATTAAAATTAATATTAGTGGTGGTAATAAATAAAATATTTATGAGGAAGAAATTATCAGTTCCTTAAATGAAGTAAATTAAAAGAAGTAGCTATTATATCGTTTTCAATTTGTAAATCTTTTTGATTTTCCATTTAATTGAAATCGTATTTTTTGTTGAATTTCTCAATATGGCTCATTGGTCGCTTTAAACTTAAAACAGTTTTTAATTTCTGATTTTGTGTGCAAAGTCTTTATTGTGGTCATTTTTCAGTTTCGTCTTCACACGTTCGTTGAAAACAAAAGTTTTGTGTGGTTGACACGAAAGTGTTTTTGTTAAATTAGATAGCAGTGGAAATTTTGTAATCTTTTGTAACGTATTCTCAAAAATTTTCTACATTAAGCATCTCAGTTTCGTCAAAATTCAAATTGGTGTTCTGAAGAGTTCGCTATTCCCTTAATTCCGTTATATTTTCCGGGTAAATACTTGGGAAATAATAAAATAGTTCAGCAATTGAAGTTATTTGCTTTTTGTTCAAACTATGGTCTAAAATCGTTGTTTGTTTGTTAAACACTTTCATGTTCTTTGTCATCGAAAGGAAATCTGCATCTGATTTAGGTTGCTGCCTCAATGTTTCTCTGTACATTTTCTATAAAAATTTGTTAGTTTATCATCATCCAACTCTTTAGTGTCCTATTTTAACCGAATTAGATTTGGTATCATTCCGCCTACATATGTTTCAAATAACTGTAAATGGGTCCTAACGTCGTTTACATCAACGCTTAATACTTTCTGTTCTTTGACCGTTGAAATATCTTTGGCATTGTATTTCTCTTCTTCTTCATCATTTTGAAAATGATGAAAACAAAACTGCAAGTTTAGGTTGCTTCTGTAATTTTTTCCAATTCTTTTCATGCTTAGACGAATTTCTAAGTCGCATACAGAACAATAAAAATACGTATAACCTTTTTTTTTACTTTTTGCAAGCTTCTTCATTCTTTTTTGCAAGCTACTTTTTAAATTTTTCTTTCATCTTTGAGCCAAGAATCAATAAATTTTTGCTCATATCTGACTACTTTCGTCTTTTTAGGTGGTGATTTATCAAAATTTGACTCACTATCTCTGCTATTAACCATAGTCCTAACTTTTTGATTGTTTTCAAATCAACAATTCAAAACAACAATCCTGGTAAGACAAGCAATAGAAGACAGGAACTCTGTTTTGTCTCTATTTTCTATAAATTAATGTTATCTATTAAATCGATTAACAGTTACATAATTTGGTCTCCTAGATTCTAGATAGCAAGTTTATCTTAAGCAGAATTATTGACTAAGAAACAGTTGATTTGAAGGTCTAAACTAAAACCTAAACATTTCAAAAAAACTGTAAAACTGCAGTTAAAATTGTAGTGTTAGCAATAGTGCCCTCCACTGATAGAATGGGAGTCATTCTTCTAGAGCATATATTTAACTAATTTGATACACATTTTAATTTATATCTCAATAGTTACTGGTCCAAACATCATTTATCCCAAATCATTTTAAATGGGGCATATTCGTCTTCAATTTGATTCATTATTCATTCCACTATCTTCATTATTTTAACTTTGGCGTTCTTCTGAATTCTCCCATTTTTTGAGAAAAACCATCAATTTTGAATATATTGTGAATTTTGAATATCTGGTTATGGATTATGCACTCTCACACATGTATACGATCAATATTATTCCACGTAAGAAATAATCATGGTGATATGCGCACTCCGTGTGGGTTATTACATTCACGAAGACATTGTCAATAGTGAGGCTTATACACTCTCCAGTCAGCTGATAGGCAAGTTGGTATTTACCACTAATGTGTAAGTACTTTATCGGTAATGCCCGTTACCGTGTAAAGTATATTGATCCCTTCCATATCTCAAATTGCTAGGTTTTCATATTAATAGATAAATAGGATTTCGTTCGAAATAATTTTATATTAAAGTATTAGTTGTTTGTCCATCCTATTTTTGGTATGGGGTTTTTGTACTGATAGAATGAGAATCGTTTTATTAGTGCATACCACATATCAACCTTATTACCTCACGTGGGAAATAATCATCGTGCTTGGTTATAATCGCATGGAGACGCTTTGTTAGCGAGGCTTACAACCCCTCCTGGGTGTCTACGAAGTGCGAGATTAATCACATGGTGGGTATTTATCCACAAATACCTAAGTATACTTTATCGGTAATGTCCGTTACCGTGTAAAGTATATACATTCCTTCCATACCTCAACTTGTTAGGTTTTCATATTAATAAATATGTATAAATAGGATTTCGTTCGAAATAATTTTATATTAAAGTAGTATTAAATGCTTGTCCAGCCTATTTTTGATATGGGGTCCTTGTACTGATAGAATGAGAATCATTCTATTAATGCATACCACATATCGACCTTATTACCCCACGTGGGAAATAATCATCGTGCTGGTTATAATCGCATGGAGACGCTTTGTTAGCGAGGCTTACAACCCCTCCTGGGTGTCTACGAAGTGTGAGATTAATCACATGCTGGGTATTTATCCACAAATACCTAAGTATACTTTATCGGTAATGTCCGTTACCGTGTAAAGTATATACATTCCTTCCATACCTCAACTTGTTAGGTTTTCATATTAATAAATATGTATAAATAGGATTTCGTTCGAAATAATTTTATATTAAAGTAGTATTAAATGCTTGTCCAGCCTATTTTTGATATGGGGTCCTTGTACTGATAGAATGAGAATCATTCTATTAATGCATACCACATATCGACCTTATTACCCCACGTGGGAAATAATCATCGTGCTGGTTATAATCGCATGGAGACGCTTTGTTAGCGAGGCTTACAACCCCTCCTGGGTGTCTACGAAGTGTGAGATTAATCACATGCTGGGTATTTATCCACAAATACCTAAGTATACTTTATCGGTAATGTCCGTTACCGTGTAAAGTATATACATTCCTTCCATACCTCAACTTGTTAGGTTTTCATATTAATAAATATGTATAAATAGGATTTCGTTCGAAATAATTTTATATTAAAGTAGTATTAAATGTTTGTCCAACCTATTTTTGATATGGGGTCCTTGTACTGATAGAATGAGAATCGTTCTATTAGTACATACCACATATCAACCCTATTACCCCACGTGGGGAATAATCATCGTGCTGGTTATAATCGCATGGAGACGCTTTGTTAGCGAGGCTTACAACCCCTCCTGGGTGTCTACGAAGTGCGAGATTAATCACATGGTGGATATTTATCCACAAATACCTAAGTATACTTTATCGGTAATGTCCGTTACCGTGTAAAGTATATTGATTCCTTCCATGTCTTAAGCTTGTATTAATTTTCTATGTATCGTATATATAAATAGAATATTCGTGAAAATAATTTAACAATAAAAGATGAAGACGATTATTTAAGTGTATAAAGAGTAAATAATTTGTTGTTGTTGTTTAATTTGATGTTAATTAAAAATTTTGAACTGTAATAAAATAACTTACTGTAATTGTATATATAATAAATGTTTCTTATTAAATTTTTGTAATTTATGGTGTTTAAATAAATACACAATTTCTAAACATTTTTAAGCTTTTATTTTAACCCTTATCTTGATATTTTAATATATATTAACGATATTAATAAATGTTTTCGATACTCTAATTTCTTGTTATATGCAGATGATTGCAAAATTTTTTCATGTGTCTTTGTCTGATTGCGATTTGCTGCAGGAAGACTTGAATCGATTACATAATTTCTGCTCTAAAAACTATCTCTATCTAATCTGAATAAATGCAGCAAGATTACCTTTAGAAGAAAACGTTACCCCGTGAATTACCCATATAGATTCGGTGCTGAACAGTTGAAGTCTAGTTCTTGTGTTAACGATCTCGGAATTGCGTTAGACTCTAAACTACTGTTTGGTCTCAACATATTGATAAAATATTTTCTAAGGCTCTACAACGTTTGGGTTTTTATTATTAGATCATGTAGAGCTTTCACCAATATAACTTGTATCATAAAACTTTATATGGCTCACGTGCACAGCATTCTTAATTTTGCGTCAATAGTTTGGAACCCTGTCTATGCTGCTTATGTTGATCGTATTGAGTTGGTGCAACAGAGATTTGTGCGGTATTTGGCGCATAACTTTTTCTTGCCATATTGCGATTATGCCCAGAGATGTACGGTCTTTGGCTTGCGATCTCTTCGAGGTCGCCGTAATTTCTCAGATTCAATATTTCTGTTTAAGTTGGTAAATGGGATGATAGACTGCCCAAACCTTGAACTAAAATTAGAACTATCACTAGAACTATCATTAGGACTAACACTAGATCTAAAACTAGAAACTTTTAAAGTTCTAACTGACATAGTTAGAACTGATACAGTTAGAACCAGTTTCTGAAGAAGGTTGCAACATGGCATCCGAAACGTCAAACATTTTTTCAAAAAACGCACGGCGAAACCCGAAAGATTCTAGTTTTAGATCTAGTGTTAGTCCTAGTGATAGTTCTAGTGATAGTTCTAGTGTTAGTGCTAGTGTTAGTTCTAATTTTAGTTCAATTTATACCGGTCGTGAAAGCCTTCGTACTTATATGCCCAAACCTTGTCTCCGAAGTACATTATATTACCCCCTTACATAATGTACGTGCTCATGGCCTGTTCAGGTTGCCCACATCCGCCTCTATCGCTCACATAAATTCATGGAAGAGTGTGACTTGCCGACAGTTTCTCCTATTTTTCGAAAAGATTTTCCCTTTTTCCATAACTTTACAATAATTTTTCTCTCTCCCAATTCAATTTCCTTTCCTTTCGTGTCCATTCTAACTTTTAGCTTCTAAGCCTCTGCTAATATAATTGATCGCCAACTACGTATTTAAGTAAATAAGTATATTTTGGAGAAGGCGTCTTTATTTGTACGCAGATTTTTGCATACGCATTATTTGGAGAATTTTTAATTTTAATTTTTTTTCTAATATTTCTGTTTTTGTTGAAATATTAATTTATTTATAGACTTCAATACCAATCAAGGTAGCTATTCATTTTTTGAATGTTGTTAAGGTAAACAAATATCTGTAAAAGGTAGACGTTAATAAAAGGTTTATTACTACTGCTTTAAATATATCACGCATAACTTTTAATAGGTTATGGGCCCAGATATAAAACAGTAATAGTAATAATAATAAACTTTTAAAAAGAAAAGATGTCTGCAAGTTTTAAAATTGATCCTCTTAAAAAGGATAATTGGGAAACATGGAAGTTGCAAATGGAAGCAATACTAATTAAAAATGACGCATGGGAGTATGTAAGTGGAACATTAAAAAAACCAAGTTTAATACCAGATAACGATGAATCAATCAAAGAAATAAAGGCATGGGAAATAAAAGACAGTAAAGCACGATCAGACTTAATACTGTCAATAGACCCAACAGAATTAAAACAGATAAAATATTGTTTATCATCGCATGAAGTATGGAAAAAATTAGAAACAATACATCAATCAAGCGGACCTGCTAAAAAGGCATTTCTATTAAAAAAATTGATGTTGTCAAAAATGAAGGACGGAGAAAATATAATCGAATATTTAAATAATTTTTTTGAAACTGTAGATAAACTAAAAGAAATGAATTTAGAAATTAACGAAGACCTACTTACAATAATCATGTTATATAGTCTGCCCGAAAAATTCGAAAATTTCCGTATTGCTATTGAAACTAGAGACGATCTGCCAAAACCTGAAGTACTGCGAATTAAGATACTGGAAGAATATGAAGCAAGAGAAGAAAGAGAAAATAAACAAATCGAAGGAAATGTATTATATGTTAATAAACCGAAAACATTTAAGAAGGGATATTTTCAAAAGCCAAATGAAAATAAATTTAAAAATGAAGCATTCAAGGTTAAATGTCATATTTGTGGAAAAATAGGACATAAATCAATTGATTGTTATTTTAATCAAAAGAAGAAAGTCTTCAAACAGTCTAATAATTCAACCTTATATATTAAAGAATCAGAAGCAATGATAAATGAAGAAGAAAAGAAAAAGCAAATTTGGTGTCTCGACAGCGGATGTACATCTCATATGACTGGTGAAAAAGAAAGTTTTGACAAGATATATAAAACGTCAAAAGAATTAAAATTAGCTAATAACCAAAAAACGTCCGTTGAAGGAATTGGCAAAATAAAAATAAATGTTTTGAATAATTTTTCAATAGACCAAGTTCGACTAGAAAACACATTATATGTACCCAATTTGCGCACGAATTTATTATCCGTAGCTAAAATTACAGATCATGGATATAATGTTAAATTTACAAAGAACAAAGCATTTATAATTAATAAAAGAAACAGAAAAGTACTTGGAATAGCAGACAGAAAAGGAGACTTATACTTTATTGAAAAGGAAGAAGAAACAAATTTAATAAAAGATGGAAGTAAAATTCAAGATTGGCATTATAAATTAGGACATTTAAATCAAAAATCCCTTCAAGAAGTCTTAAAGAAAACAAAAATCCTGAATTTTAAAGAGAAGAGTAAGCTGGAACCCTGTGAATGGTGTATCGTTGGAAAACATGTGCAAACAAAATTTCCTTCATCTACAAAAGTAAGAACAAATCAACCTCTACAAATTATTCATACCGATGTATGTGGTCCAATGAGAACAGAATCAAACGGAGGTAAAAAGTATTTTGTCATTTTTGTAGATGATTACACGCGATATACTGAAGTTTATTTTATTCGAAATAAAAACGAAGTTATAGATATTTTCAAAATGTATAAAGCTCAAGTCGGAAATAATACAGGTTATAAAATTAAAAATTTACAATCTGATAACGGAACTGAGTATTGTAATAAAAAATTCGATGAATTCCTATGGAAACATGGTATAAAACGAAGATTCACAGTTCCGTATACTCCCCAACAAAACGGAATAGCAGAAAGAAAAATTAGATCGTTAGTAGAAACTGCCAGGTGTAATTTGCTTCAATCAAACTTACCACCATCATTTTGGGCAGAAGCAATTAATACAGCAAATTACATAAGAAATCGATGTCCTTCAAATGGAATTAATGGAGAAATTCCTTATGAAAAGTGGACTAATTCAAAACTAAATTTAAAACATTTAGAAATTTTTGGAAGTCCTGTATATGTTCTAAACAAAACTCCAAATAAAAACAAGTTTGAACCTAGATCCATACGAGGAATATTTGTCGGATACTCCGATACAGCGAAAGCATATAGAATTTATATTCCAAATAAAAGAAACGTAATATTCAGTAGAGATGTAAAATTCCTAAAAAGAGAAAATGTAAATATTGAAGATTTTTTGTTAAAACAAGAAAAGAAACAAACACAAGAAATATTGGTAGAATTCCCAATCATTAGTGAAAATATGAATCAAGAGAAAATAGAAAATACTCTGTTACATTTGGAATTAAACCCAGAAGATTCAATAGACTTAAATCAAAATGAAAAATGTGAAAAAGAAACTACAGAAAAAGAAGTTGAATTGAAAAGAGGCAGAGGCAGACCTAAATTAGAAAAAACAGGTAAAAAGGGTAGACCAAGAAAAATTTACAAAATGAAGATAGAAAATGAACCAGATGAAGACGACGATACAAATTTGGAAGCAAATATTGGAGAAATTTCTTTAAAGGAAGCTTTAAAAGAAGATGAAAAAGATTGGAAAAAAGCAATAAGAAATGAAATAACAGCCCTGATCAAAAACAAGACGTGGGAATTGGTTGAAAAACCAAGAAATAAAAACATAATCGGATGCAAATTAATACTAAAAAAAAAATTTAAACAAGACGGTTCTTTGAAAAAATGGAAAGCTAGAATAGTAGCAAAAGGCTTCACACAGAAGGAAGGAATTGATTTCCATGAAACCTATTCACCAGTAACAAGGTTAAGCTCTATAAGAAAATTAATTGCTATAGCTGTAGAACATAATATGCACATACATCAAATGGATGTTATCACAGCATATTTGAACGGTGAAATTAATGAAGAGATTTATATGAAAACACCAGATTTATTTAAAGAAACACTAGAAGAAATTATAAAAAATGAAGAAGTGAAAGAAGAAATTTTAAGAGAGAGTACCAAAATGTTAAAAGAAATGGAAAATGGAAATAAAGTATGTAAATTAAAAAAGGCGTTATATGGTTTAAAACAAGCCGGATTACAATGGTATAAAAAATTAGATAACAAATTAAAAGAAATTGGAATAAAACCAATCAATGCGGATCAATGTATTTACACATCAAATGAAGAAGAGCCACTTCTCGTTGCAATCTACGTGGACGATATAATAATAGCTTGTAAAAATTTAAAAAAAATTGAAAATTTTAAAAAGAAATTATTTCAAAACTTTGAAATGAAAGACTTGGGAAAAATACATTACTGTATTGGTTTAGAATTCTCACATGTCCAAATCGAGGGGGAGAATACGGTTAAAATTTCACAAAAAAAATATATAAAAGAAATTCTACAGCGATTTGGTATGGAAGACTCAAAACCAGTTAGTACACCAATGGACCCAAATTCAAATTTAGAAAAACCCAAAGTAAAAAATGAAGAAATAATGAAAAAGTATCCATATCAAAATTTAATCGGAAGTTTAATGTATGTATCAATTGGTACAAGACCGGATATTACTTTTAGCGTTAACTTCTTAAGCCAATTTAACACAAATTACAATGAAAGCCATTGGATTGCTGCAAAAATAGTGTTAAGGTATTTAAAAGGAACAATAAATTTGGAATTAACATATAGAACTTCAGGAAAAGAAATAGAATGTTATACGGATGCTGATTGGGGATCATCTATAGATGATCGGCGTTCGTATACTGGATATCTTTTTAAAATGGCAAATGCAGCAACTTCGTGGGACACCAAAAAACAAAGAACCGTTGCTTTATCAAGCACAGAAGCAGAATACATGAGCCTCACAGAAGCGGCCAAAGAGGCACTATATGAAAAAAAATTCTTATCGGAATTAAAATTTGATTCAGAAAAACCAATTATCATATACAACGACAATCAAAGTTGTCAAAAGTTAGCAAAAAACAATGTCTATCATAGTAGAACTAAACACATAGACATAAAATATCATTTTATAAGAAAAGCTCTGGAGGACAATATTATAAATTTGAAATATTGTCAAACAGAAGAAATGATTGCGGACATGTTAACAAAACCATTAACAAAACCAAAATTACAAAAGTTTATAACCATGATTGGTCTTGAGGGGGAGTGTTGAAATATTAATTTATTTATAGACTTCAATACCAATCAAGGTAGCTATTCATTTTTTGAATGTTGTTAAGGTAAACAAATATCTGTAAAAGGTAGACGTTAAAAAAAGGTTTATTACTACTGCTTTAAATATATCACGCATAACTTTTAATAGTTTTATTGATGCATATTTTGTTAATAGAATTATATGTAGTTAATACACAAAATAAAAAAAAATTCAAGTTTATCACATTAGATCATGACCCTTATTTTTTCAGTTAGTGTTAGAAGTTTTTTGTACGCAGACTTCTGCTGCTAAGTGTATCTGAAGCTAGCTTCTTTATGCTGTGTGAGCTGTGTGAAGCTAGCTTCTTTATGCTGTACGAATTCTTTGAGATAATAGCGTCGGTGGTAGTCGGTTTTCTGAAAATATTAAAATTGAGGATGTTGTCATTTAGATTTTTAGTGATTGTAAGATCTAGGAAATTGATACTGTTTTGTTTTTCTATTTCTATTGTGAACTGTAAGTAAATTATAAACTATTAAAATATCGTCAACGTATCTACCATAGAAAGTTATGTCTTTGGTGAATAGATCATATTTATTAGAGAAAAGATCTTTTTCCAATGAGTTTACAAATATTTCTGAAATAATGCCAGATATGGGTGACCCCATGGGGAGCCCTTGGTTCATGTGGTAATATTGATTATCAAAAAGAAAAAAATTTTGTTCACATACAATTCCAAGTAGAGTGATGAATGAATTAATTTCTATGAGGTTTAGGTTTAAATTGTGAAGATTATTAATTAGGTATTTTTTAATGATTTGAAGTGAAGATTTTATGGGTATGTTAGTGCACAAGTTTTTTATGTCTAGTGAAATCAGTCTGTGTATATCTGTAATATGTAGTTCTTTTAGCTTTTCAATAAGTTGTGAAGAATTTTTGATGTTGTATTAAGAACTTTTTGTGGGTGAAACGCTTGATCATTTTAATATGAGTAGCTAGAGAAGGGGAAGTTACCGGCTCGGGTGCGCATAGCTTTCTGCCAGCAGCACGCACAACAGCATGAATTGAGATGATTGTGTCTCCAAAGTTCTGGTCGTTAGTTTGAAATCTGCCAACTTATTAGTAGCATAATCTATTATTGTTCCAAATACTGTGTATTATCTTAAAACCTGCCAATTTCTTAGGACTATGAGAAATTATGTCTCCAAAGTCCTGTTTATCAACTTATATTCTGTCAACTTGTTGGCAGAATAAGTTATTACTGTTTCATGTACTATATATTATCTTAAAGACTCTCAACTTGTTGGTAGCATGAGCTATTGCTGTTCCATAGACCATACACTTAGCAGCAAAAGTCTGCGTACAAAAAACCTCTAACACTTTAACTGAAAAAATAAGGGTCATGATGTAATGTAATAAACTTCAATTTTTTTTTATTTTGTGTATTAACTATATATAATTCTATTAACAAAATATGCTTCAACAAAACAGAAATAAGAGTTAGAAAAAAAATTAAAATTAAAAATTCTCCAAATAATGCGTATTCAAAAATCTGCGTACAAATAAAGACGCCTTCTCCAAAATATACTTATTTACTTAAATACGCAGTTGGCGATGTAAGCTTTCATATGTACGCTGATATGTACGCGATGTATTACCTCTCACGTCAGCGATCTGACCGAGAGAAGCGACCCCTTTTAACAAACCGAGAGAAGCGAAAAATTGTACAGCAGGTTAGAAAAGAACCTAGGCTGACGGCAAAAAAAATAGTAGAAAATGTACAAGAAGAATTTCATAAAACTATCAGCAAAGATACGGTGAGAAGGACGTTAAAAAAAGCTAACTATCACAGTCGCGTTCTCCACTATTCGTCTTGCCCGGGATAGGCGATAGTTAAATACTCGGTTATGCGCCGGTTGACCTCGAAATGGATATGGTTTTAATAAATAAGGTTTCATCGCAAAGGCATCATCACCCACTATGATGTAAGGTACCGACATTTCCCGTCCAGGTAAACTTTGGACAATTGGAAAATTTAAAGTGTTATTTTTCAAAGCACGTGACAAATTGCAGTTATTAAATACACCTCCATCTGATACCCTTCCGTTACATCCAATATCCACATACAAAAATTTATAAGTTGCGTCAACTAATGCCATTAATACGATGCTGTGAAATCCTTTGTAATTATAGAAATTGCTGCCACTATTTGAAGGAGCTTGCATCATTATGTGCTTCCCGTCTATTGCTCCTACACAATGCGGAAAATTCCATAACTTTTCAAAAAGTTCTGCGTGTTGAAGCCATTCTTGGGGTGTCTTTGGGGTCTGAAATATAGTTAGTAAATCAAAAACATTTTTAAAGTTATACTTATTTATATGTACATATAAAGTATTGGTATAGAGATAAAACTAAATGCGAACTGGCTGTATCCGAAACAGATACATCAACGAATGATATGAATCTCCTACAAATATTATAATGTTATTCTTATTTAAGTAATCATTAATAAATAATTACGTATAACTGTTGTTTCAATTGAAAACCTACCTGTTGCTAAGAACCTCAGTGTCACACACAGACGCTCTCGCGCAGTGATGGCACAACGCATTTTAGTATCTTGCTTCGTAATGGTGGGTCCTACAATTTTCAAAAGATGCTCAAAATCAGTAGCTGTCATTCGAAAGAAATTATCAAGTTGGTAAGGATCTTCCGACTTTAATTCCGACAACAGCGTTTCATAAATTCCAAGATCGCATCTCCGTAATATCCAGTTCCTCACCCACATTTTTCTTTTTTTCTTCTTTTGTTGTAATAAATGAATTACAATATATGCAGCACTACATTTAATTTGATATGCCATTTTAGTATAACTTTAGTATAAATCTAAATAATCAAGAAGTCTACTTTACGTTATTATAGTTCTGATATTTTTTTTATAATGTAAACACATCCTACACTTTACAAGCAATAACTCCCGAGATCAATTTCAGAATTTAATTGCGGAGAGTAACTTTCGGAAAAAGTTGCGTCTAGTGGATACATTTTTGAAAGTTATTTCTGAGACCAGTGTCGCAATTTTGTTGCTAGTGGACATGCACCTTTATAACTTTGACGTTAAAAAAATCGCCAAAAATCCAGTTTTTAAGACATTTTCTTGTAACTTTGCCACATTGTAGAAGAAAATGTATCCTTTTTCATAAACAAGACCGCAATTGAATATCTCAATTTGTTTCTGAGATAACAAACTTTGAATTTGTCGAGAATATCTAACTTTGTTGAGATAACAATCTCATAACTTTGACGTTAAAAAAATCGTCAAAAATCCAGTTTTTAAAATATTTTCTTGTAACATTGCCACATTACAGAAGAAAGTGTATACTTTTTCATAAACAAAACTGCAATTGAATATCTCAATTTGTTTCTGAGAAAACAAACTTTGAATTTGTCGAGAATGTCTAACTTTGTTGACATAACAATCTTATAACTTTGACGTTAAAAAATCGCCAAAAATCCATTTTTTAAGATATTTTCTTATAACTTTGCCTCGTTATAGAAGAAAGTGTATACTTTTTCATAAACAAACCCGCAATTGAATATCTCAATTTGTTTCTGAGATAACAAACTTTGAATTTGTCGAGAATATCTAACTTTGTTGAGATAACAATCTCATAACTTTGACGTTAAAAAAATCGTCAAAAATCCAGTTTTTAAGATATTTTCTTGTAACTTTGCCACATTACAGAAGAAAGTGTATACTTTTTCATAAACAAAACTGCAATTGAATATCTCAATTTGTTTCTGAGAAAACAAACTTTGAATTTGTCGAGAATGTCTAACTTTGTTGACATAACAATCTTATAACTTTGACGTTAAAAAATCGCCAAAAATCCATTTTTTAAGATATTTTCTTATAACTTTGCCTCGTTATAGAAGAAAGTGTATACTTTTTCATAAACAAACCCGCAATTGAATATCTCAATTTGTTTCTGAGATAACAAACTTTGAATTTGTCGAGAATATCTAACTTTGTTGAGATAACAATCTCATAACTTTGACGTTAAAAAAATCGTCAAAAATCCAGTTTTTAAGATATTTTCTTGTAACTTTGCCACATTACAGAAGAAAGTGTATACTTTTTCATAAACAAAACTGCAATTGAATATCTCAATTTGTTTCTGAGAAAACAAACTTTGAATTTGTCGAGAATGTCTAACTTTGTTGACATAACAATCTTATAACTTTGACGTTAAAAAATCGTCAAAAATCCATTTTTTAAGATATTTTCTTATAACTTTGCCTCGTTATAGAAGAAAGTGTATACTTTTTCATAAACAAACCCGCAATTGAATATCTCAATTTGTTTCTGAGAAAACAAACTTTGAATTTGTCGAGAATATCTAACTTTGTTGAGATAACAATCTCATAACTTTGACGTTAAAAAAATCGTCAAAAATCCAGTTTTTAAGATATTTTCTTGTAACTTTGCCACATTACAGGAGAAAGTGTATACTTTTTCATAAACAAAACTGCAATTGAATATCTCAATTTGTTTCTGAGAAAACAAACTTTGAATTTGTCGAGAATGTCTAACTTTGTTGACATAACAATCTTATAACTTTGACGTTAAAAAATCGCCAAAAATCCATTTTTTAAGATATTTTCTTGTCACTGTGCCTTTCTTATAACTTTGCCTCGTTATAGAAGAAAGTGTATACTTTTTCATAAACAAACCCGCAATTGAATATCTCAATTTGTTTCTGAGATAACAAACTTTGAATTTGTCGAGAATATCTAACTTTGTTGAGATAACAATCTCATAACTTTGACGTTAAAAAAATCGTCAAAAATCCAGTTTTTAAGATATTTTCTTGTAACTTTGCCACATTACAGAAGAAAGTGTATACTTTTTCATAAACAAAACTGCAATTGAATATCTCAATTTGTTTCTGAGAAAACAAACTTTGAATTTGTCGAGAATGTCTAACTTTGTTGACATAACAATCTTATAACTTTGACGTTAAAAAATCGTCAAAAATCCATTTTTTAAGATATTTTCTTATAACTTTGCCTCGTTATAGAAGAAAGTGTATACTTTTTCATAAACAAACCCGCAATTGAATATCTCAATTTGTTTCTGAGAAAACAAACTTTGAATTTGTCGAGAATATCTAACTTTGTTGAGATAACAATCTCATAACTTTGACGTTAAAAAAATCGTCAAAAATCCAGTTTTTAAGATATTTTCTTGTAACTTTGCCACATTACAGAAGAAAGTGTATACTTTTTCATAAACAAAACTGCAATTGAATATCTCAATTTGTTTCTGAGAAAACAAACTTTGAATTTGTCGAGAATGTCTAACTTTGTTGACATAACAATCTTATAACTTTGACGTTAAAAAATCGCCAAAAATCCATTTTTTAAGATATTTTCTTGTCACTGTGCCTTTCTTATAACTTTGCCTCGTTATAGAAGAAAGTGTATACTTTTTCATAAACAAACCCGCAATTGAATATCTCAATTTGTTTCTGAGATAACAAACTTTGAATTTGTCGAGAATATCTAACTTTGTTGAGATAACAATCTCATAACTTTGACGTTAAAAAAATCGTCAAAAATCCAGTTTTTAAGATATTTTCTTGTAACTTTGCCACATTACAGAAGAAAGTGTATACTTTTTCATAAACAAAACTGCAATTGAATATCTCAATTTGTTTCTGAGAAAACAAACTTTGAATTTGTCGAGAATGTCTAACTTTGTTGACATAACAATCTTATAACTTTGACGTTAAAAAATCGTCAAAAATCCATTTTTTAAGATATTTTCTTATAACTTTGCCTGGTTATAGAAGAAAGTGTATACTTTTTCATAAACAAACCCGCAATTGAATATCTCAATTTGTTTCTGAGAAAACAAACTTTGAATTTGTCGAGAATATCTAACTTTGTTGAGATAACAATCTCATAACTTTGACGTTAAAAAAATCGTCAAAAATCCAGTTTTTAAGATATTTTCTTGTAACTTTGCCACATTACAGAAGAAAGTGTATACTTTTTCATAAACAAAACTGCAATTGAATATCTCAATTTGTTTCTGAGAAAACAAACTTTGAATTTGTCGAGAATGTCTAACTTTGTTGACATAACAATCTTATAACTTTGACGTTAAAAAATCGCCAAAAATCCATTTTTTAAGATATTTTCTTGTCACTGTGCCTTTCTTATAACTTTGCCTCGTTATAGAAGAAAGTGTATACTTTTTCATAAACAAACCCGCAATTGAATATCTCAATTTGTTTCTGAGAAAACAAACTTTGAATTTGTCGAGAATATCTAACTTTGTTGAGATAACAATCTCATAACTTTGACGTTAAAAAAATCGTCAAAAATCCAGTTTTTAAGATATTTTCTTGTAACTTTGCCACATTACAGAAGAAAGTGTATACTTTTTCATAAACAAAACTGCAATTGAATATCTCAATTTGTTTCTGAGAAAACAAACTTTGAATTTGTCGAGAATGTCTAACTTTGTTGACATAACAATCTTATAACTTTGACGTTAAAAAATCGTCAAAAATCCATTTTTTAAGATATTTTCTTATAACTTTGCCTGGTTATAGAAGAAAGTGTATACTTTTTCATAAACAAACCCGCAATTGAATATCTCAATTTGTTTCTGAGAAAACAAACTTTGAATTTGTCGAGAATATCTAACTTTGTTGAGATAACAATCTCATAACTTTGACGTTAAAAAAATCGTCAAAAATCCAGTTTTTAAGATATTTTCTTGTAACTTTGCCACATTACAGAAGAAAGTGTATACTTTTTCATAAACAAAACTGCAATTGAATATCTCAATTTGTTTCTGAGAAAACAAACTTTGAATTTGTCGAGAATGTCTAACTTTGTTGACATAACAATCTTATAACTTTGACGTTAAAAAATCGCCAAAAATCCATTTTTTAAGATATTTTCTTGTCACTGTGCCTTTCTTATAACTTTGCCTCGTTATAGAAGAAAGTGTATACTTTTTCATAAACAAACCCGCAATTGAATATCTCAATTTGTTTCTGAGATAACAAACTTTGAATTTGTCGAGAATATCTAACTTTGTTGAGATAACAATTTCATAACTTTGACGTTAAAAAAATCGTCAAAAATCCAGTTTTTAAGATTTTTTCTTGTAACTTTGCCACATTACAGAAGAAAGTGTATACTTTTTCATAAACAAAACTGCAATTGAATATCTCAATTTGTTTCTGAGAAAACAAACTTTGAATTTGTCGAGAATGTCTAACTTTGTTGACATAACAATCTTATAACTTTGACGTTAAAAAATCGTCAAAAATCCATTTTTTAAGATATTTTCTTATAACTTTGCCTGGTTATAGAAGAAAGTGTATACTTTTTCATAAACAAACCCGCAATTGAATATCTCAATTTGTTTCTGAGAAAACAAACTTTGAATTTGTCGAGAATATCTAACTTTGTTGAGATAACAATCTCATAACTTTGACGTTAAAAAAATCGTCAAAAATCCAGTTTTTAAGATATTTTCTTGTAACTTTGCCACATTACAGAAGAAAGTGTATACTTTTTCATAAACAAAACTGCAATTGAATATCTCAATTTGTTTCTGAGAAAACAAACTTTGAATTTGTCGAGAATGTCTAACTTTGTTGACATAACAATCTTATAACTTTGACGTTAAAAAATCGCCAAAAATCCATTTTTTAAGATATTTTCTTGTCACTGTGCCTTTCTTATAACTTTGCCTCGTTATAGAAGAAAGTGTATACTTTTTCATAAACAAACCCGCAATTGAATATCTCAATTTGTTTCCGAGAAAACAAACTTTGAATTTGTCGAGAATATCTAATATAAAATAACAAAATAAATCACTGTTTGGAACAAGTTAGCAGTTATTTTTTGTGTATCTGATACTTTAGTCTAAATTTCAATGAGGAAATGAAAAGTTGAAGAATGCCCACCCAGAAATGAAATCACCTCATTTCACCGCATTTTTTAAAACTAACGAATTAACGCGTAAAGCAAAGAGACTTTTTTACAATAAAAAATCGACTTTATTTATGTTAGCTAAATTACAAAAATATGTATTTTTTAATTCTCAACATTTTCCACAATAAACTTATAAAAAATAATTTACATATCACAAAAACCGTAAAAATCCTTAGTTATAAGTTATCCTGCTCAAAAACCAAATTACTCCCACAACTCGGACACAGGATCGTGTCTCTATGAACCGTATTTTGCTTCTCAACCACAAACTGCCTCGCACACTTCAAGCAGCAAAAAATCTCGAAAGATTCCGACGCCGGCCTCGCATCAACCAAAATCTGAATCCTCCCAAAAAATCGTTCCCGCTCCTCAGCATTCTCAATCGAATAAAACCGACTATTATTACTCCGAAAAGTTTCGAATTCGATGTAAACGTACTCGATTTCATCGATCATTTTTTTATTACAAGAGATGATCGAATCTAAGGAGATTCTCGACAAAACTTTTGAGGTGACCGCGTTTCGCTCGATCAAATGATTTTTTCCTATAATCGCGAAAACGTCGGATTGCCCCCCTTTTATATTGACCAAAAAAATGTTGGAATCGCCACTTTCAAAGTCGTCGTCGCTCAATTTCTCGGATTCTTCGGGGTCGTCGTAAACCCCGCTTTCTTCTTCAACTTCATTTTTTATTTTTTTTGAATCGTTTAATTCTGTTTCGGAAGCTGTTAAGTATTTGGAGGGTTCTTCGACGATTTCTTTGGCTTTAGCCATTTCGTCGGTGATGTAATCTTGGAGGGGGGTTGAGGAAGATGGCGCGGAGCCAGTTTGTGTTAAAAAATCGATTGGGGTGAACCCGGTTTTTCCGTATAACGATTTGATGTAGTCTTTGGGGATGCTGTTTAGATTTTCTTTGGGTTCTTGTTTGATTTTGGGGACTTCGACCGAAACCGAGACTGTTATTGTCTCGGAATGCTCATCGTCCGATTTATTCTCGTTGATAATCGCGGATCGAACCCGAATCGATCGTTCTAAATTCTCTTGGGGCTCGGATGGTTGCTCGACTTGCTTATAAAGGCATTTTGGGTGCAAAGACCCCACGTTTTGTTGCTCGCTCGCACTCAAAACGTCGTCATCCAAAATAAACTTAACTGAAGACGTATTTGAGTGCAAATATTTAACGGTGTTAATCCTATGGTGGGGGTGATAACTCAAAGGATTCCCGGTTAAATTTAGCCACTGCAAAGCGGCGAGATACGAAAGAGGGATCAAATTGTTATGTTCTAAAAGGCAATTTTCCAACAAATCTAATTGGGTTAAATTAATTAACTTAGAAACGGATTGGATATCCTCGATAAAATTGCACCTCAACACCAACATTTGGAGGCGACTACAAATCGGGCGCGAAAAAACCGGGACTTTTTGCAACCGATTAAAACTTAAATTTAAATGCTTCAAATTGGGTAAACCCCCCAATTCATCGCAATTTTTAATCGAATTATGCGACAAATCCAACGTCGTCAACATCGGTAAATACTTAAGACTATCATCGATACATTTAATGCCGTTATGATTCAAAACCGCCTCTTTCAACTCGAACCAATTACTCCCATCCGAATCATCCGCCCCACACCGCTCAAAAATATCCCTCAAACTACTTAAACTCCTCTCGCACACTAAATGTTGCAACTTCCCCCTTAAATTATGAACCCCAATTATATTATTAACATTAATTCTATGCAATTCTAATAAACGTAACGATTTAAATTTAGAAATATCAATATTATCCGAGTGTAAATCCCGAACCTTCCCTAAATTTAACTTCAAACTTTTCGATTGTTGCACGAAATCGTGCAAGAATGTTACGTCCCTGTTTATTTCCGGGAGGGTGTTGTTTAAAACGTGGAACGATGAGGTTAAGGAAGTCTCGTTATTTTCGATTAACATGTTGAATAAGTCGTTTAATTCGTCGACTAAGTCCGTTGAAAGCGTTAATTTGCACTTATTAGTTAAAATTTTGTCTCCTTCGCTGCGTAATAAAGTCGCTAAGATTTGGACATCGCCCGGGATTGCCATTATAACATTATTATTGTTATTTTTAACTAAAAATAATTTGAATTAAACATAAATTATATTAGAATTAAACGTTTAAAGAAACTTACTTTAAATTTGATGATTTTGACGATAATAACATAACCTCTTTGTTTTGAAATGTCATTGATGTCAATGTCAAAGTTGTTGGGTGTTGGGGCGAATGAGCTAATTTCATTTGATCTAATTGTTAATAATTAATTTTAAAATATTAATTTAGAAATAAATAAATAAAATTATTGCTTTTTTAATGTTTTAATGATGCCAAATTTAAGCTAAAATAAATTTAATAAAAAATATGAAATGATTTATTAAAAAGTACATCACTAAATTTTTTTTTATCTCAAATAATTATAAGAATTAAAATAAAGAATAAAACATTATATCATTTTTTATAGATTATAAAAAAGGAAAATATATATATAAAAATATTACGAAGGATGCAAACGAAACAAACTTTATGCTAGAATGAATTTGTAATGGACCTTTAATAGTAATGAAGCTTTAATTAGTAATTGAAACTAATTTCGTAACAATTTTCCAAAAAATCGATTTTTCAAGAATATTTAAATTTATACAAAATATTGGAAAAATCCCAATTAAGTTCAGAAGTTTATATCTCAAGAACTAAGTGAGATATTTTCAAATTAAGTTCATTTTTAGAAAGTAGATGCTTCAATTGGTGATTGAAACTAATTTCGTAACAATTTTTCAAAAAATCGATTTTTCAAGAATATTTAAATTTATACAAAATATTGGAAAAATCCCAATTAAGTTCAGAAGATTATATCTCAAGAACTAAGTGAGATATTTTCAAGTTTTCATTTTTAGAAAGTAGATGCTCTAATTAGTAATTGAAAGTAATTTCATAATAATTTTTCTAAAAAATCGTTTTTTCAAGAATTTTTAAATTTCTACAAAATATTGGAAAAATCCCAATTAAGTTCAGAAGATTATATCTCAAGAACTAAGTGAGATATTTTCAAATTGACTTCATTTTTAGAAAGTAGATGCTTCAATTGGTGATTGAAACTAATTTCGTAACAATTTTTCAAAAAATCGATTTTTCAAGAATATTTAAACTTATACAAAATATTGGAAAAATCCCAATTAAGTTCAGAAGATTATATCTCAAGAACTAAGTAAGATATTTTCAAATTGACTTCATCTTTAGAAAGTAGATTCTCCAATTAGTAATTGAAAGTAATTTCATAATAATTTTTCAAAAAATCAATTTTTCAGGAATCTTTAAATTTATTCAAAATATTGGAAAAATCCCAATTAAGTTCAGAAGATTATATCTCAAGAACTAAATGAGATATTTTCAAGTTTTCATTTTTAGAAAGTAGATGCTCTAATTAGTAATTGAAAGTAATTTCATAATAATTTTTCTAAAAAATCGTTTTTTCAAGAATTTTTAAATTTCTACAAAATATTGGAAAAATCCCAATTAAGTTCAGAAGATTATATCTCAAGAACTAAGTGAGATATTTTCAAATTGACTTCATTTTTAGAAAGTAGATGCTTCGATTGGTAATTGAAACTAATTTCGAAATAATTTTTCAAAAAATCGATTTTTCAAGAATATTTTAATTTATACAAAATATTGGAAAAATCCGAATTAGGTTCAGAAGATTATATCTCAAGAACTAAGTGAGATATTTTCAAATTGACTTCACTTTTAGAAAGTAGATGCTCCAATTGGTAATTGAAAGTAATTTCATAACAATTTTTCAAAAAATCAATTTTTCAGGAATTTTTAAATTTATACAAAATACTTGAAAAATTCCAATTAAGATCAGAAGATTATATCTCAAGAACTAAGTGAGATATTTTCAAATTGACTTCACTTTTAGAAAGTAGATGCTCCAATTGGTAATTGAAAGTAATTTCATAACAATTTTTCAAAAAATCAATTTTTCAGGAATTTTTAAATTTATACAAAATACTTGAAAAATCCCAATTAAGATCAGAAGATTATATCTCAAGAACTAAGTGAGATATTTTCAAATTGACTTCATTTTTAGAAAGTAGATGCTTCAATTGGTAATTGAAACTAATTTCGTAACAATTTTTCAAAAAATCGATTTTTCAAGAATATTTTAATTTATACAAAATATTGGAAAAATCCCAATTAAGTTCAGAAGATTATATCTCAAGAACTAAGTGAGATATTTTCAAATTGACTTCATTTTTAGAAAGTAGATGCTTCGATTGGTAATTGAAACTAATTTCGTAATAATTTTTCAAAAAATCGATTTTTCAAGAATATTTAAATTTATACAAAATATTGGAAAAATCCGAATTAGGTTCAGAAGATTATATCTCAAGAACTAAGTGAGATATTTTCAAATTGACTTCACTTTTAGAAAGTAGATGCTCTAATTAGTAATTGAAAGTAATTTCATAATAATTTTTCTAAAAAATCGTTTTTTCAAGAATTTTTAAATTTATACAAAATATTGGAAAAATCCGAATTAGGTTCAGAAGATTATATCTCAAGAACTAAGTGAGATATTTTCAAATTGACTTCACTTTTAGAAAGTAGATGCTCCAATTGGTAATTGAAAGTAATTTCATAACAATTTTTCAAAAAATCAATTTTTCAGGAATTTTTAAATTTATACAAAATACTTGAAAAATTCCAATTAAGATCAGAAGATTATATCTCAAGAACTAAGTGAGATATTTTCAAATTGACTTCATTTTTAGAAAGTAGATGCTTCAATTGGTGATTGAAACTAATTTCGTAACAATTTATCAAAAAATCGATTTTTCAAGAATATTTAAATTTATACAAAATATTGGAAAAATCCCAATTAAGTTCAGAAGATTATATCTCAAGAACTAAGTGAGATATTTTCAAGTTTTCATTTTTAGAAAGTAGATGCTCTAATTAGTAATTGAAAGTAATTTCATAATAATTTTTCTAAAAAATCGTTTTTTCAAGAATTTTTAAATTTCTACAAAATATTGGAAAAATCCCAATTAAGTTCAGAAGATTATATCTCAAGAACTAAGTGAGATATTTTCAAATTGACTTCATTTTTAGAAAGTAGATGCTTCAATTGGTGATTGAAACTAATTTCGTAACAATTTTTCAAAAAATCGATTTTTCAAGAATATTTAAACTTATACAAAATATTGGAAAAATCCCAATTAAGTTCAGAAGATTATATCTCAAGAACTAAGTGAGATATTTTCAAATTGACTTCACTTTTAGAAAGTAGATGCTCCAATTGGTAATTGAAAGTAATTTCATAACAATTTTTCAAAAAATCAATTTTTCAGGAATTTTTAAATTTATACAAAATACTTGAAAAATTCCAATTAAGATCAGAAGATTATATCTCAAGAACTAAGTGAGATATTTTCAAATTGACTTCATTTTTAGAAAGTAGATGCTTCAATTGGTGATTGAAACTAATTTCGTAACAATTTATCAAAAAATCGATTTTTCAAGAATATTTAAATTTATACAAAATATTGGAAAAATCCCAATTAAGTTCAGAAGATTATATCTCAAGAACTAAGTGAGATATTTTCAAGTTTTCATTTTTAGAAAGTAGATGCTCTAATTAGTAATTGAAAGTAATTTCATAATAATTTTTCTAAAAAATCGTTTTTTCAAGAATTTTTAAATTTCTACAAAATATTGGAAAAATCCCAATTAAGTTCAGAAGATTATATCTCAAGAACTAAGTGAGATATTTTCAAATTGACTTCATTTTTAGAAAGTAGATGCTTCGATTGGTAATTGAAACTAATTTCGTAATAATTTTTCAAAAAATCGATTTTTCAAGAATATTTTAATTTATACAAAATATTGGAAAAATCCGAATTAGGTTCAGAAGATTATATCTCAAGAACTAAGTGAGATATTTTCAAATTGACTTCACTTTTAGAAAGTAGATGCTCCAATTGGTAATTGAAAGTAATTTCATAACAATTTTTCAAAAAATCAATTTTTCAGGAATTTTTAAATTTATACAAAATACTTGAAAAATTCCAATTAAGATCAGAAGATTATATCTCAAGAACTAAGTGAGATATTTTCAAATTGACTTCACTTTTAGAAAGTAGATGCTCCAATTGGTAATTGAAAGTAATTTCATAACAATTTTTCAAAAAATCAATTTTTCAGGAATTTTTAAATTTATACAAAATACTTGAAAAATCCCAATTAAGATCAGAAGATTATATCTCAAGAACTAAGTGAGATATTTTAAAATTGACTTCATTTTTAGAAAGTAGATGCTTCAATTGGTAATTGAAACTAATTTCGTAACAATTTTTCAAAAAATCGATTTTTCAAGAATATTTTAATTTATACAAAATATTGGAAAAATCCCAATTAAGTTCAGAAGATTATATCTCAAGAACTAAGTGAGATATTTTCAAATTGACTTCATTTTTAGAAAGTAGATGCTTCGATTGGTAATTCAAACTAATTTCGTAATAATTTTTCAAAAAATCGATTTTTCAAGAATATTTTAATTTATACAAAATATTGGAAAAATCCGAATTAGGTTCAGAAGATTATATCTCAAGAACTAAGTGAGATATTTTCAAATTGACTTCACTTTTAGAAAGTAGATGCTCTAATTAGTAATTGAAAGTAATTTCATAATAATTTTTCTAAAAAATCGTTTTTTCAAGAATTTTTAAATTTATACAAAATATTGGAAAAATCCGAATTAGGTTCAGAAGATTATATCTCAAGAACTAAGTGAGATATTTTCAAATTGACTTCACTTTTAGAAAGTAGATGCTCCAATTGGTAATTGAAAGTAATTTCATAACAATTTTTCAAAAAATCAATTTTTCAGGAATTTTTAAATTTATACAAAATACTTGAAAAATTCCAATTAAGATCAGAAGATTATATCTCAAGAACTAAGTGAGATATTTTCAAATTGACTTCACTTTTAGAAAGTAGATGCTTCAATTGGTGATTGAAACTAATTTCGTAACAATTTTTCAAAAAATCGATTTTTCAAGAATATTTAAATTTATACAAAATATTGGAAAAATCCCAATTAAGTTCAGAAGATTATATCTCAAGAACTAAGTGAGATATTTTCAAGTTTTCATTTTTAGAAAGTAGATGCTCTAATTAGTAATTGAAAGTAATTTCATAATAATTTTTCTAAAAAATCGTTTTTTCAAGAATTTTTAAATTTCTACAAAATATTGGAAAAATCCCAATTAAGTTCAGAAGATTATATCTCAAGAACTAAGTGAGATATTTTCAAATTGACTTCATTTTTAGAAAGTAGATGCTTCAATTGGTGATTGAAACTAATTTCGTAACAATTTTTCAAAAAATCGATTTTTCAAGAATATTTAAACTTATACAAAATATTGGAAAAATCCCAATTAAGTTCAGAAGATTATATCTCAAGAACTAAGTAAGATATTTTCAAATTGACTTCATCTTTAGAAAGTAGATTCTCCAATTAGTAATTGAAAGTAATTTCATAATAATTTTTCAAAAAATCAATTTTTCAGGAATCTTTAAATTTATTCAAAATATTGGAAAAATCCCAATTAAGTTCAGAAGATTATATCTCAAGAACTAAGTGAGATATTTTCAAGTTTTCATTTTTAGAAAGTAGATGCTCTAATTAGTAATTGAAAGTAATTTCATAATAATTTTTCTAAAAAATCGTTTTTTCAAGAATTTTTAAATTTCTACAAAATATTGGAAAAATCCCAATTAAGTTCAGAACATTATATCTCAAGAACTAAGTGAGATATTTTCAAGTTGACTTCATTTTTAGAAAGTAGATGCTCTAATTAGTAATTGAAAGTAATTTCATAATAATTTTTCAAGAAATCAATTTTTCAGGAATCTTTAAATTTATTCAAAATATTGGAAAAATCCCAATTAAGTTCAGAAGATTATATCTCAAGAACTAAGTGAGATATTTTCAAAATGACTTCACTTTTGGTAAGTAGATGCTCTGATTAGTAATTGAAAGTAATTTCATAACACTTTTTCAAAAAATCGATTTGTCAGGAATTCTTAAATTTATACAAAATATGGAAAGAATCCCAATCAAGTTCAACAGTTTATATCTCAAGAACTAAGTGAGATATTTTCAAATTAACTTCACTTTTAGAAAGTAGATGCTCTAATTAGTAATTGAAAGTAATTTCTTAACAATTTTTCTAAACAATCGTTTTTTCAAAAATATTTAAATTTATACAAAATATTGGAAAAATCCCAATTAAGTTCAGAAGATTATATCTCAAGAACTAAGTGAGATTGATAGTAGATACTAAGTATCTCAATGATGTTTTTAATCGATTTAAACAATTTTGACACTCACCAGAAAGCGTTTTCTAGTTTTTGACACATTTAAACCAAATTTTGAACAATTCAAAAGCTTAATCTTTCATGTTTTTATAATTATTTACTACTCAAATGATGTTTTTAATCAATTTGAACCATTTTGACACTCACCAAAAAGCGCTTTCTAGTTTTTGACACATTTAAAATAAGTTTTGAAACAATTAAAAGCTTATTCTGTCATGTATTAATGCTTATTAAGTATACCAATGATGTACAATTTCTCAGGAATTTTTAAATTTATACAAAATATGAAAAGAATCCCAATCAAGTTCAGCAGTTTATATCTCAAGAACTAAGTGAGATATTTTCAAATTAACTTCATTTTTAGAAAGTAGATGCTCCGATTAGTAATTGAAAGTAATTTCATAACAATTTTTCAAAAAATCAATTTTTCAGGAATTTTTAAATTTATACAAAATATGGAAAAAATCACAATCAAGTTCAGCAGTTTATATCTCAAGAACTAAGTGAGATATTTTCAAATTGACTTCATCTTTAGAAAGTAGATTCTCCAATTAGTAATTGAAAGTAATTTCATAACAATTTTTCAAAAAATCAATTTTTCACGAATTTTTAAATTTATACAAAATATTGGAAAAATCCCAATTAAGCTCAGCAGCTTATATCTCAAGAACTAACTGAGATATTTTCAAATTGACTTCACTTTTAGAAAGTAGATGCTCCAATTGGTAATTGAAATTAATTTCGTAACAATTTTCTAAAAAATCGATTTTTCAGGAATTTTTAAATTTATACAAAATATTGGAAAAATTTCAATTAAGCTCAGCAGCTTATATCTCAAGAACTAAGTGAGATATTTTCAAATTGACTTCACTTTTACAAAGTAGATGCTCCGATTAGTAATTGAATGTAATTTCATAACAATTTTTGAAAAAATTAATTTTTCAGGAATTTTTAAATTTATACAAAATATTGGAAAAATCCCAATTAAGTTCAGAAGAGTAATAATATGATGATCAAGATTAGGTGGGTTAATTAATAAGTTAAAACTGAGCACGCTTATGGCCTATGAGGAACAAGATGATTTTCAATTTTAGAGTAGGTTGGTTAATTAATTAAAGCCGAGGATGCTTGTGGTCTAGGAATAACAAGATGACTCTCAATTTTGAATTGGGTTGGTTGATTAATCAAAACCGAGATCGCTTGCAGCCTGGAAATTACAATATGAAGATCAGGATTAGGTTGGGTTGGTAAATTAATTAAAGAGTCAAGGTCAGTTCGTGGTTAAGAGTAATAATATGATGATCAAGGTTAGGTGGGTTAATTAATAAGATAAAACTGAGGACGCTTATGGCCTATGAGTAACAAGATGATCTTCAATTTTAGATTAGGTTGGTTAATTAATTAAAGCCGAGGATGCTTGTGGTCTAGGAATAACAAGATGACTCTCAATTTTGAATTGGGTTGGTTGATTAATCAAAACCGAGATCGCTTGCAGTCTGGAAATTACAATATGAAGATCAAGATTAGGTTGGGTTGGTAAATTAATGAAAGTCAAAGTCAGTTCGTGGTTAAGAGTAATAATATGATGATCAAGGTTAGGTTGGGAACCCCTGAAAGATCTTTTTTTATCGTTAAAAGCTCTCGCATATTTTTCAACTTCATTAAATAATCAAATTTTTTAATCACAAAAAAATCTTTCTTTGAATAATAAATTTATTAAAAATATATTTATTAGTACATAATCACTTTGTACATACAATTTAATTTATTGCATTTAAATCGGGAAACAATCCCTTAATTAATTCTTTATAATCATTAATAAATTAACTACATAAAACTTTTTTGTTTCAAACACATTCAAATCAATTAACCTACTTAAGTAATAGAAATATAAGGCAAAAGGGGAAAAGAGAGCTGCGTTAAATATTTCCCAAAAAAAAATAATTAAACTACATAACAAATACTTATCACAGTTCTTAGGCGCTACAAAGATTTTCTCATGTCATATTTTGTTGGCTTCTTGAGATCGGATTTTGTACAAGGATCACTAACCGTGTGATGCGTTAAAATTGCACTCGATGATTGCTGAAGGAATCTAAAAATTATTCTTTTAGATCATTCAAAAAAAAATTGAAATAAATTAACCTGGGGCAAGACCTATTTGAGATCACCTCAATACTACTCTGACTGGGATTACTCAAAATTTCAATGTCACTTTCGCAATATCTAATGGTATCTTCGTTGCTGCTTTGCAAAGACCCCGCTGAACCTGGATTGTAAAAATAAAGTTAATTATTTTTTATTATAAAAGAGAAATAATTGAATTATTTTTTGGTGGCCTTACTGGGCTGGACGACCGTTTCTCGATGCACGTCAGCCACAACAAGGAGGGTAGCTCTCGCGCCGCGCGTTCTTTCTAAAGAAGCGGGGAAAACGAGATGGTTAGTAGGGGCTACGAGACGATTCCACAACACTGTTACGATGAGAAGCAGTGCCATAACTATGGTCAGCGGCAGAATGCGTAAGGTGAGTTTTGAATTGTGGTCACAGTGATGATGATCTGTTGATTTATTTATTACTCTTTTTAATTGGCCAAAATGGTATTAATGAATAGTGTGGATGAAATGGATGATTTTGTTTTTATTAAAAAAAATGACTAAGTTTAGTTTTTATGGTCAATTCAACTTGCAAAAAATATAAACTCTAAAAACTTCCTAAATTTCTTCCTAAAAAAAAGAAGATTCCCACTCTTACCCAAAAGGCAGCTTTATATGCCACGTACTTACAAACATGGCAAAATCAGCTTTGATAGATTAAGTTATAAATGACATATCTTTGTGTGTCTTTGATGACCTATGATTATGTCAGAATACCCCTACGAGTATCATACAATGACGTACATTGTGATCTCAGCAGATTGAAGAGATTTGAAATTAGTTGTCCAAAATATCAGAATAAGATAATTTCCAGAAAAAAATATCCCGGCCGATTTCGAAGACGTCGACTGTCCAAAATTAAAAATCTAAATTGCAAAAAATATGTTATTGCATGGACAAAACTCAAATCTGTATGAATATGCTTGGAAAACACTGCGAAGTGTAAACAGCAAAGGAAAATGCACTGGAAAAAGTCTAAACTGCAAGATAATGACTGGATATACTATGGCAAAAGGCGAAGGAAAAGGGTAAATTACAAATCAAATAAAGTATAAATTGTTAGAGCATAGAAAGACTGCAAAATTAATATCTATAATTACATTGGCAAAACTTGCGCCTCCAAAGTAATGTTTTGAATTGCATTGGAAATAATTCAGATTATAGGAAAATGTCTGAAATTGCATTGGCAAAAGTTTAAATTGCAAAAAACAGGTAAAATTACATATTATGATATTTATGTTTCTGAGAATAAAACTTCAAGAAAACTATAATATTAAAAATCAAATTTGTTATAGCTATGCTCACCTTCGTATGAAATTAAAAAAAAACAGTGAATGCCAAACCACAAGATAGCATTATGACTTACACTTTAAATAGCTCCATGAAATTGACTGCATGAAATTGAATTCAAAAGTCTAAATTGCTAGAACATAAGTGTAATTTCATTGGCAGAGATCTGAACGGGAAGATAATATCTGGAATAAGCTTGTAAATGCTAAACTATATGATAACGTTTTAAATTTCACTGACGATAACCTAGATTGCAAGAAAATGAGTAGTGTTCCCCCTGCAGAAGTCCAAATTGCTAGAACATATACGAAATTTTTCTGACAGAGATGTGAGTTGGAGGATAATTTTTGGAATTACATTTCCAAACGTCTAAGGTGCATGGAAATGTATGGATTAAGTTGGCAAATTCTAAATTGAAAGATAACGTTTTGAATTACACTTATGATAACTTAGATTGCAAGAAAATGGATGATGTAATCTCTATTAATGTCTAAATTGCTACAATATATGTGAAATTTCATGGATGGAGATCTAAACTGGAAGATAATGTCTGGAATTCCATTTCCAAAGGTATAAGGTGCATGAAAGTGCATGGATTAAGCTGGCAAATTCTAAATTGCAAGATAACGTTTTGAATTACACTTATGATAACTTAGATTGCAAGAAAATGAATGATGTAATCTCTATTAATGTCTAAATTGCTAGAATATATGTGAAATTTCATGGATGGAGATCTAAACTGGAAGATAATGTCTGGAATTACAATTCCAAAGGTATTAGGTGCATGAAAATGCATGGATTAAGCTAGCAAATTCTAAATTGCAAGATAACGTTTTGAATTACACTTATGATAACTTAGATTGCAAGAAAATGAATGATGTAATCTCTATTAATGTCTAAATTGCTAGAATATATGTGAAATTTCATGGATGGAGATCTAAACTGGAAGATAATGTCTGGAATTACATTTCCAAAAGTTTAAGGTGCATGAAAATGCATGGATAAAGATGGCAAATTCTAAACTGCAAGATAACGTTTTGAATTACACTTATTATAACTTAGATTGCAAGAAAATGGATGATGTAATCTCTATTAATGTCTAAATTGCTAGAATATATGTGAAATATCATGGATGGAGATCTAAACTGGAAGATAATGTCTGGAATTACATTTCCAAAAGCTTAAGGTGCATGAAAATGCATGGATAAAGATGGCAAATTCTAAACTGCAAGATAACGTTTTGAATTACACTTATTATAACTTAGATTGCAAGAAAATGGATGATATAATCTCTATTAATGTCTAAATTGCTAGACTATATGTGCAATTTCATGGATGGAGATCTAAACTGGAAGATAAAGTCTGGAATTCCATTTCCAAAGGTATAAGGTGCATGAAAGTGCATAGATTAAGCTGGCAAATTCTAAATTGCAAGATAACGTTTTGAATTACACTTATGATAACTTAGATTGCAAGAAAATGGATGATGTAATCTCTATTAATGTCTAAATTGCTAGACTATATGTGCAATTTCATGGATGGAGATCTAAACTGGAAGATAAAGTCTGGAATTCCATTTCCAAAGGTATAAGGTGCATGAAAGTGCATAGATTAAGCTGGCAAATTCTAAATTGCAAGAAAACGTTTTGAATTACACTTATGATAACTTAGATTGCAAGAAAATGGATGATGTAATCTCTATTAATGTCTAAATTGCTAGACTATATGTGCAATTTCATGGATGGAGATCTAAACTGGAAGATAAAGTCTGGAATTCCATTTCCAAAGGTATAAGGTGCATGAAAGTGCATAGATTAAGCTGGCAAATTCTAAATTGCAAGATAACGTTTTGAATTACACTTATGATAACTTAGATTGCAAGAAAATGGATGATGTAATCTCTATTAATGTCTAAATTGCTAGACTATATGTGCAATTTCATGGATGAAGATCTAAACTGGAAGATAAAGTCTGGAATTCCATTTCCAAAGGTATAAGGTGCATGAAAGTGCATAGATTAAGCTGGCAAATTCTAAATTGCAAGAAAACGTTTTGAATTACACTTATGATAACTTAGATTGCAAGAAAATGGATGATGTAATCTCTATTAATGTCTAAATTGCTAGACTATATGTGCAATTTCATGGATGAAGATCTAAACTGGAAGATAAAGTCTGGAATTCCATTTCCAAAGGTATAAGGTGCATGAAAGTGCATAGATTAAGCTGGCAAATTCTAAATTGCAAGAAAACGTTTTGAATTACACTTATGATAACTTAGATTGCAAGAAAATGGATGATGTAATCTCTATTAATGTCTAAATTGCTAGACTATATGTGCAATTTCATGGATGGAGATCTAAACTGGAAGATAAAGTCTGGAATTCCATTTCCAAAGGTATAAGGTGCATGAAAGTGCATAGATTAAGCTGGCAAATTCTAAATTGCAAGAAAACGTTTTGAATTACACTTATGATAACTTAGATTGCAAGAAAATGGATGATGTAATCTCTATTAATGTCTAAATTGCTAGACTATATGTGCAATTTCATGGATGGAGATCTAAACTGGAAGATAAAGTCTGGAATTCCATTTCCAAAGGTATAAGGTGCATGAAAGTGCATAGATTAAGCTGGCAAATTCTAAATTGCAAGATAACGTTTTGAATTACACTTATGATAACTTAGATTGCAAGAAAATGGATGATGTAATCTCTATTAATGTCTAAATTGCTAGAATATATGTGAAATTTCATGGATGGAGATCTAAACTGGAAGATAATGTCTGGAATTACATTTCCAAAAGTATAAGGTGCATGAAAATGCATGGATTAAGCTGGCAAATTCTAAATTGCAAGATAACGTTTTGAATTACACTTATGATAACTTAGATTGCAAGAAAATGGATGATGTAATCTCTATTAATGTCTAAATTGCTAGACTATATGTGCAATTTCATGGATGGAGATCTAAACTGAAAGATAAAGTCTGGAATTCCATTTCCAAAGGTATAAGGTGCATGAAAGTGCATAGATTAAGCTGGCAAATTCTAAATTGCAAGATAACCTTTTGAATTACACTTATGATAACTTAGATTGCAAGAAAATGGATGATGTAATCTCTATTAATGTCTAAATTGCTAGAATATATGTGAAATTTCATGGATGGAGATCTAAACTGGAAGATAATGTCTGGAATTACATTTCCAAAAGTATAAGGTGCATGAAAATGCATGGATTAAGCTGGCAAATTCTAAATTGCAAGATAACGTTTTGAATTACACTTATGATAACTTAGATTGCAAGAAAATGGATGATGTAATCTCTATTAATGTCTAAATTGCTAGAATATATGTGAAATTTCATGGATGGAGATCTAAACTGGAAGATAATGTCTGGAATTACATTTCCAAAAGTTTAAGGTGCATGAAAATGCATGGATTAAGCTAGCAAATTCTGAATTGCAAGATAACGTTTTGAATTACACTTATGATAAAGTAGATTGCAAGAAAATGGATGATGTAATCTCTATTAATGTCTAAATTGCTAAAATATATGTGAAATTTCATGGATGGAGATCTAAACTGGAAGATAATGTCTGGAATTACATTTCCAAAGGTATAAGGTGCATGAAAATGCCTGGATTAAGCTAGCAAATTCTAAATAGCAAGATAACGTTTTGAATTACACTTATGATAACTTAGATTGCAAGAAAATGGATGACGTAATCTCTATTAATGTCTAAATTGCTAGAATATATTTGAAATTTCATGGATAGAGATTTGAACTGGAAGATAATGTCTGGAATTACATTTCCAAAGGGATAAGGTGCATGAAAATGCATGGATTAAGCTGGCAAATTCTAAATTGCAAGATGACGTTTTGAATTACACTTATGATAACTTAGATTGCAAGAAAATGGATGACGTAATCTCTATTAATGTCTAAATTGCTAGAATATATGTGAAATTTCATAGATGGAGATCTAAACTGGAAGATAATGTCTAGATTTACATTTCCAAAGGTATAAGTTGCATAGAAATGTATGGAACTAAGCTGGAAAATTCTAAATTGCAAGATAACGTTTTGAATTACTTTGGCGATACCATAGATTGCAAAAAAATGGATTACGTAATCCTTATTAGTCCGCAAAGTCTTGCTCATCAGTTTGAAGTATACTAACTTGTTGGTAGCATGAACTTTACTGTTCCACAGATTATATATTATCCTACAGCCTGCCAACTTATTGTCAGCATGAGCAATTATGTCTCCAAAGTTCTACTCATCAGCTTGAAGTCTAGCAACTTGTTGGCAGCATGGGTTATTACTGTTTCAAACTATACATTATTTTAAACACTGCCATTTGTTGATAACATGAGTTATTATGCCACCAAAGTGCTGCTCATCAGTTTGAAGTCGGCCAACATGAGGTATTATGTCTCCAAAGTCTTGCTCAACACTTTGAAATATACTAACTTGTTGGCAGCATGGGTTATTACTGTTCCAGACTATACATTATTTTTAACACTGCCATTTGTTGATAACATAAGTTATTATGCCTCCAAAGTGCTGCTCATCAGTTTGAAGTCGGCCAGCTTGTTGGCAACATGAGGTATTATGTCTCCAAAGTCGTGCTCATCAGTTTGAAGTATACTAACTTGTTGCTAGCATGAACTTTACTATTTCACAGATTATATATTATCCTAAAGACTGCCAACTTATTGTCAGCATGAGCAATTATGTCTCCACAGTGCTACTCATAAACGCGATAGGTATCTATGATAGAATAATCGATTTTGTCGGACATAGCAGCTGAACAGCAAGTCACTGTAGCCAAAGCTGGTGCAATTTCTCCAACAACAATTTTTCAACTTATCATTTCTTGATTAAAATCTCGAATAAAACATCAAATAAATAAAAAAATAACTACCAACTTATTGGCAGCATGAACTATTGTGTCTTCAAAGTTCTGCTTATCAGTTCAAAGTCTGCCAACTTGTTGGCAGCATGAGTTATTACTATGCCAGACTATATATTATGTTAAAGACTTCGCCGACTTATTGGCAGTATGAGCTATGATGCCTCCAAAGTTATGTTTCCTTGGTTAATGGACATAAAAATTGATCCAAATTGATTTGCACATTGTTGAAATAAATATATATACAAATAATAGAAAGAATCTATTTTGGTTTGAGACCAAAAACTTGCAACAAAAATTATTGGTAATAATTAAATGCAATGTTAATTTATTTTTTGATGGATAAGTAAATCGATCAAGTTCTTAAAAATGAGCAAAACAATTTTGGAAATAGTTGGTGAGAATTTGGTGACTTTTCTTGCTATCTAGCGAAATTTATTTCCCTCATTTGGCAGTGTTAAACTGGGTGTTCCTCAAAGGCTCTATGTAGGGGTCATTACTATTTCTATTATTTTTCAATGACTTCCTTACCCATCTGAGTGAAAAACTGGAGAACAAGACTGGGTGGTTTAAAAGGAGAAAATTGTGGCGATGTTTTGATATGGAAAATAAATATTAATAAATAAAAAAAATTTTGCTGAATATGTGCAGGAAATGGGAAGTAAGATCAGTAGAAATATCTTTGTACTAAGAAAGCTAAAACAAAGGTAACTCAAAAGGAGCTTATTCATTCCTAACTAGCATATCCAATACTCAGGTGAGGTAGCCAATTAGTGCATGTATCTTTGCATTGTAACTGAGAGCAGTGAGTCTTGGTACACAGAAAACTGTCGAAATATTTTCAATAAATTAAAGATTTGAACTCTACCCTCAATTTTGTTTTCAAATGCTTTTAATAACATACATTTTGTGGTACATGCAGATATTTATCAGCATAATCACTTCAAAATTTCAAATATTAAATTTTAGTATCGCCGCCTTTGGACACATAATACTTTTTAGGATGATTACTTTGTATATAGTCTTAGTGAGTCTTCAAAATCAAAATTTATAAGAATACCTCATTTTTAATGAGATTTAGTTGAACCAACCATAAAAATCATCAAATTACCATAAAAACAACTTAGTCATTTTTAAATAATCCACCAAATTCAACACAGCAACAAAAACAAAACAAAAAAGACACTATCCCAAAAACAAAATAAACAAAAATTTACCAATACTTCCTGTTGGCGAATCAGGTCTATGTCCAGCATCGAATCCGCTATCCTCCATCCCTTCGCTTTCGATTTCCCGGACAACGACACATTCATCCCTTAAACATTCTTCTTCATTTCCAACAATCTCATTCTCAACGTTTCCGTGAAAATCCCCGTTATTCGAGTCAAAATCGGAAGTTGCATCGTTTTTATCTTCAAACGTTGTCATCGTTAAAGGGATAACCGTGTTTAAAGTGTTTATAGAATTCGTCGACGATGATAAATCGTCTAATTTTAAATTTTGTTGCACGGGATATAAAGTAGCCAATAAACGAATTTCAGTCTTATTAAGGCACAAATTCTCTAATTTAAAGCATTCCGGCGACTTAATATGTAAATACATCGCCGTTTTATTGCGATGTAACGGGTGATAACTTAAAGGGTTCCCGTTTAAATTCAATTTAGCTAAATTTAAAAGATTCGTTATGGGGTAAAGTTGAAGGTGGTCGACCAAACAGTTATCGCTTAAATCGAGTTCTTTTAAATTAACTAAAACGGCGATTTCTTTGATATCATCGATGTAATTGTTTTTGATGATCAAAGTTTGTAATTTCGTGCATAAATCGCCGGAAAAATTCGGGATTGAAGTCAAACAATTAAAGCTAAGATTCAAATAACTCAAATTCGATAAACAATTTATATAATCGGCGTTTTGAATTTGATTGTGACTCAAATCGATCGAATTCAATTGGGGCAAAAACTCCAAACTCGCGTCTAAATCATCGATCCCGTTATGACTAAAAACGACTTGTTTCAACTCGTTCCAAACGCAACCTTGGACGCAATCTGCGCCGCAATTTTCGAAAACCTCTTTTAGATTGTTCATGGTTTTGATGCAAATTAAATATTCTAATTGGGCGCGCAAATTTTTTAACCCCCTCAACAAGTTTAAACTTAATTTGCGCACCTCTAAAAGCTTTAAATTGCGAAATATGCTTACATCTACCTCAGATTCGTTCTCGTTTGAGTTATTGTCTGAGAATAATTTTAAGCCTATCGTTTTTTGAACGAAATCATACAATAAGTGTATATCTAAAAATTGATCTATTATGCTTGTTGAGTTAGATTGGGGTAAAACATGAAAATTCGTGTTAGGATTGTTTAATGAATTTAAATTAAAAATTGTTTTAAAAGACTCATTCATTTTTGTTAATAACCCACTTGAAATGCATAATTTGCTGGTTGCATTTAATACTTGGTCTCCATCTTCTTTTAAAATCTTGCTTAAGTCTTCAGCTTCTTTTAGATAACTCATTTTTTTTGAGTTTCTGTTTGTATTTTTATTGCTGTTTCAAGTTGGTTAACTCATCCTAAATAAGAAAAAAGATTCGTTTAGATTACATAAACTAAAAAGAGCACTCACCTTGAATCAAGAAATTTGCTCATCAATATGTTAATATTTTTAAGATGGGGGATTCATCGAAACTAATTCATTTTGTGATGCGATTTAAAAGATTTTGTTGATCACGAAACGTTTCATTGTCCGTTTCGTTTTTTTGTGCGCGTTTTGTGACGATGTTACGTTGTCAGTTTTGGTGGTTTTTCGGTTGCTTACTTTGACGTGAATCAGCTGATTACGTAGTAAATGTGTAAATGCATGAATGAAGTTTTATTGGTTGCCTATGATATGGGGAATTCATTCATTTGATTACGATCTTTATGAATTAATTCTTAAATTCATTGATTAATTTGTGTAGTATTTTTGTGAATTAATGAGATTAATAAAAATTTTAAAAATTATTTGTTAAAAAGGATGATGATAACTCAAAATTTTTAATTTTCTCATTTTGTGGCACAAATTATGAACTTTCATTGGAAAGTTAATAATTTGTGTTACAATTTGCTGATAGTTTCATAAAACTTAATTAATGTTTTGATTTATTATGATTTTTTTGGAATTGGGTAAACAAGGAGTTAACAAAAAAAATGCTTTACTGTGTTTTACAATTGACATCTCGAAAACTAAAAAATATTTTGAAAATCTGTTTATTTTATTGGAAAGTTCATAATTTGAGCTACTAATACTGATAATTTGATAGAAATTTCTTAAACTTCCGATTTATTATGATTTTATGTAAACGAGTTGACAAAAAAAATTTGAAAATGCTATGTTTAACTGTTGATATCTCGAAAACTAAAAAATGTTTTGAAAATCTATTTATTTTATTAGAAAGCTTATAATTTGAGCTACTAATGCTTATAATTTGATAGAAATTTCTTAAACTTCCGATTTATTATGATTTTATGTAAACGAGTTGACAAAAAAAATTTGGAAATGCTTTACTATGTTTAACGGTTGATATCTCGAAAACTAAAAAATGTTTTGAAAATCCGTTTATTTTATTTTAAAATTCATAATTTGAGCTACTAATATTGATAATTTGATAGAAATTTCTTAAACCTCCGATTTATTATGATTTTATGTAAACGAGTTGACAAAAAAAATTTGAAAATGCTTTACTATGTTTAACTGTTGATATCTCGAAAACTAAAGAATGTTTTGAAAATCCGTTTATTTTATTTTAAAATTCATAATTTGAGCTACTAATATTGATAATTTGATAGAAATTTCTTAAACCTCCGATTTATTATGATTTTTTGAAAATGAGTTGACCAAAAAATTTGGAAATGCTTTACTATGTTTAACTGTTGATATCTCGAAAACTAAAGAATGTTTTGAAAATCTGTTTATTTTATTTTAAAATTCATAATTTGAGCTACTAATACTGATAATTTGATAGAAATTTCTTAAATCTCCGATTTATTATGATTTTTTGAAAATGTGTTGACCAAATAATTTGAAAATGTTTTACTATGTTTAACGGTTGACATCTCGAAAACTAAAAAATGTTTTGAAAATCTGTTTGTTTTATTTTAAAATTCATAATTGGAGCTACTAATATTGATAATTTGATAGAAATTTCTTAAATCTCCAATTTGTTATGTTTTTTTGAAAATGAGTTGACCAAATAATTTGAAAATGCTTTACTATGTTTAACGGTTGACATCTCGAAAACAAAAAAATGTTTTGAAAATCTGTTTATTTTATTAGAAAGTTTATAATTTGAGCTACTAATGCTGATAATTTGATAGAAATTTCTTAAATCTCCGATTTATTATGATTTTTTGAAAATGGGTTGACCAAAAAATTTGAAAATGCTTTACTATGTTTAACGGTTGACATCCCGAAAACAAAAAAATGTTTTGAAAATCTGTTTATTTTATTAGAAAGTTTATAATTTGAGCTACTAATGCAGATAATTTGATAGAAATTTCTTAAACTTCCGATTTATTATGATTTTATATAAACGAGTTGACAAAAAAAATTTGGAAATGCTTTACTATGTTTAACTGTTGATATCTCGAAAACTAAAGAATGTTTTGAAAATCTGTTTATTTTATTTTAAAATTCATAATTTGAGCTACTAATATTGATAATTTTATAGAAATTTCTTAAACCTCCGATTTATTATGATTTTTGAAAATGAGTTGACCAAAAAATTTGAAAATGCTTTACTATGTTTAATGGTTGACATCTCGAAAACTAAAAAATGTTTTGAAAATCTGTTTATTTTATTAGAAAGTTTATAATTTGAGCTACTAATGCTGATAATTTGATAGAAATTTCTTAAACTTCCGATTTATTATGATTTTACGTAAACGAGTTGACAAAAAAAATTTGGAAATGCTTTGCTATGTTTAACTGTTGATATCTCGAAAACTAAAGAATGTTTTGAATATCTGTTTATTTTATTTTAAAATTCATAATTTGAGCTACTAATATTGATAATTTGATAGAAATTTCTTAAATCTCCAATTTGTTATGTTTTTTTGAAAATGAGTTGACCAAATAATTTGAAAATGCTTTACTATGTTTAACGGTTGACATCTCGAAAACAAAAAAATGTTTTGAAAATCTGTTTATTTTATTAGAAAGTTTATAATTTGAGCTACTAATGCTGATAATTTGATAGAAATTTCTTAAATCTCCGATTTATTATGATTTTTTGAAAATGGGTTGACCAAAAAATTTGAAAATGCTTTACTATGTTTAACGGTTGACATCCCGAAAACAAAAAAATGTTTTGAAAATCTGTTTATTTTATTAGAAAGTTTATAATTTGAGCTACTAATGCAGATAATTTGATAGAAATTTCTTAAACTTCCGATTTATTATGATTTTATATAAACGAGTTGACAAAAAAAATTTGGAAATGCTTTACTATGTTTAACTGTTGATATCTCGAAAACTAAAGAATGTTTTGAAAATCTGTTTATTTTATTTTAAAATTCATAATTTGAGCTACTAATATTGATAATTTTATAGAAATTTCTTAAACCTCCGATTTATTATGATTTTTGAAAATGAGTTGACCAAAAAATTTTAAAATGCTTTACTATGTTTAATGGTTGACATCTCGAAAACTAAAAAATGTTTTGAAAATCTGTTTATTTTATTAGAAAGTTTATAATTTGAGCTACTAATGCTGATAATTTGATAGAAATTTCTTAAACTTCCGATTTATTATGATTTTATATAAACGAGTTGACAAAAAAAATTTGGAAATGCTTTACTATGTTTAACTGTTGATATCTCGAAAACTAAAGAATGTTTTGAAAATCTGTTTATTTTATTTTAAAATTCATAATTTGAGCTACTAATATTGATAATTTTATAGAAATTTCTTAAACCTCCGATTTATTATGATTTTTGAAAATGAGTTGACCAAAAAATTTTAAAATGTTTTACTATGTTTAATGGTTGACATCTCGAAAACTAAAAAATGTTTTGAAAATCTGTTTATTTTATTAGAAAGTTTATAATTTGAGCTACTAATGCTGATAATTTGATAGAAATTTCTTAAACTTCCGATTTATTATGATTTTACGTAAACGAGTTGACAAAAAAAATTTGGAAATGCTTTGCTATGTTTAACTGTTGATATCTCGAAAACTAAAGAATGTTTTGAATATCTGTTTATTTTATTTTAAAATTCATAATTTGAGCTACTAATATTGATAATTTTATAGAAATTTCTTAAACCTCCGATTTATTATGATTTTTGAAAATGAGTTGACCAAAAAATTTGAAAATGCTTTACTATGTTTAATGGTTGACATCTCGAAAACTAAAAAATGTTTTGAAAATCTGTTTATTTTATTAGAAAGTTTATAATTTGAGCTACTAATGCTGATAATTTGATAGAAATTTCTTAAACTTCCGATTTATTATGATTTTACGTAAACGAGTTGACAAAAAAAAATTTGGAAATGCTTTGCTATGTTTAACTGTTGATATCTCGAAAACTAAAGAATGTTTTGAATATCTGTTTATTTTATTTTAAAATTCATAATTTGAGCTACTAATATTGATAATTTTATAGAAATTTCTTAAACCTCCGATTTATTATGATTTTTGAAAATGAGTTGACCAAAAAATTTGAAAATGCTTTACTATGTTTAATGGTTGACATCTCGAAAACTAAAAAATGTTTTGAAAATCTGTTTATTTTATTAGAAAGTTTATAATTTGAGCTACTAATGCTGATAATTTGATAGAAATTTCTTAAACTTCCGATTTATTATGATTTTATGTAAACGAGTTGACAAAAAAAATTTGGAAATGCTTTGCTATGTTTAACTGTTGATATCTCGAAAACTAAAGAATGTTTTGAAAATCTGTTTATTTTATTTTAAAATTCATAATTTGAGCTACTAATATTGATAATTTTATAGAAATTTCTTAAACCTCCGATTTATTATGATTTTTGAAAATGAGTTGACCAAAAAATTTGAAAATGCTTTACTATGTTTAATGGTTGACATCTCGAAAACTAAAAAATGTTTTGAAAATCTGTTTATTTTATTAGAAAGTTTATAATTTGAGCTACTAATGCTGATAATTTGATAGAAATTTCTTAAACTTCCGATTTATTATGATTTTACGTAAACGAGTTGACAAAAAAAATTTGGAAATGCTTTGCTATGTTTAACTGTTGATATCTCGAAAACTAAAGAATGTTTTGAAAATCTGTTTATTTTATTTTAAAATTCATAATTTGAGCTACTAATATTGATAATTTTATAGAAATTTCTTAAACCTCCGATTTATTATGATTTTTGAAAATGAGTTGACCAAAAAATTTGAAAATGCTTTACTATGTTTAATGGTTGACATCTCGAAAACTAAAAAATGTTTTGAAAATCTGTTTATTTTATTAGAAAGTTTATAATTTGAGCTACTAATGCTGATAATTTGATAGAAATTTCATAAACTTCCGATTTATTATGATTTTATGTAAATGAGTTGACAAAAAAAATTTGAAAATACTTTACTGTGTTTAATGGTTGACACCTCGAAAACTAAAAAATGTTTTGAAAATCTGTTTATTTTATTAGAAAGTTTATAACTTGAGCTACTAATGCTGATAATTTGATAGAAATTTCTTAAACTTCCGATTTATTATGATTTTATGTAAACGAGTTGACAAAAAAAATTTGAAAAAGCTTTACTATGTTTAACTGTTGATATTTCGAAAACTAAAGAATGTTTTGAAAATCTGTTTATTTTATTTTAAAATTCATAATTTGAGCTACTAATTCTGATATTTTGATAGAAATTTCTTAAATCTCCGATTTATTATGATTTTTTGAAAATGAGTTGACCAACGAATTTGAAAATGCTTTACTATGTTTAACGGTTGACATCTCGAAAACTAAAAAATGTTTTGAAAATCTGTTTATTTTATTTTAAAATTCATAATTTGAGCTACTAATATTGATAATTTTATAGAAATTTCTTAAACCTCCGATTTATTATGATTTTTTGAAAATGAGTTGACCAAAAAATTTGAAAATGCTTTACTATGTTTAATGGTTGACATCTCGAAAACTAAAAAATGTTTTGAAAATCTGTTTATTTTATTAGAAAGTTAATAATTTGAGCTACTAATGCTGATAATTTGATAGAAATTTCATAAACTTCCGATTTATTATGATTTTATGTAAACGAGTTGACAAAAAAAATTTGAAAATGCTTTACTATGTTTAACTGTTGATATTTCGAAAACTAAAGAATGTTTTGAAAATCTGTTTATTTTATTTTAAAATTCATAATTTGAGCTACTAATTCTGATAATTTGATAGAAATTTCTTAAATCTCCGATTTATTATGATTTTTTGAAAATGAGTTGACCAACGAATTTGAAAATACTTTACTATGTTTAACGGTTGACATCTCGAAAACCAAAAAATATTTTGAAAATAAGTTTGTTTTATTAGAAACTTTATAACTTTACTATTAATAATTTCATAGAAATTTCTTAAAGCTACGATTTGTAATGATTTTTTTAAGATGAGCGCAAATAAGGAGTTATCAAAAAAATTTGAAGATGCTGTATAATGTTTTACAATTGAAGACATAAGTGGATAAAGGTGTCATGTCACATTTTTAAACTTTTGAGTAAACTAGCACAACACATCTTAAACTGGAACTTTCTTGTGAAGTTCTGGATTCAATTTATTGTAACCTCAAAAAATAGTAATAAATAGAATATTTCCTATCACGTACTTTCTTATTAAAGAAAAACATCCTTTTCTGGAAAAATTAAGATATAGTGTACATAACACCTTTATCCACCAACTCTCAGCTTGAAATGTTATTTCTTTTATCATGAATGAAGGTGTCATGTAACATCTAAATCTATATATTTTTAAAGATATAGAAAAAAAGCAAGATGACAGAATGAAAAACACTTTAATTTATAGTTTAAACTATTTTATTTATAGAAATTTATAAACTGCTTATGAACTTAAAATATGAAACAAATAAAAAATTTAAAGTAAATAGGTATAGATTAGCAACTAATATGATGTTCTCCTTTTCTGCTTGGGATTTAGACTAGTTTGTTCCAACACATCTTTATAGTACCATCTGTAATCCTCTTCAACGAACTTTATTTGTTCTTTCAAGTTGGCAATTTTTTCGGTAGTTAAACCCGCACATTTAGGTAATACGCTTAGAGTAACTTCCCCAGTTTGAATTTTCCTTGCACCTTTCTTATGTAAATCAACCTGCAGAAACGGTGAATGAGAGTCTAAATTTGTTTTATATAAATAAACTCCAAAACTGTCTACTCTAATCCATTTGACACTGTCTCGTAGATTAATCTTCCCGTTAATAGTGTTCTTAGTTTTTTTATATAAATGAAGTTTCATTGGAAGTTCTTCTAAATTATAAAAAAAATTTTCCATATTTAAACATAAACTATGTCTAGTACTTGCAGATCTGATAATCTCCCGATATTGGTCCGGAATAAAAATATTTTGATGCTTTCTGAGTTCTTTCTCAATACGACCAAAATCTCGATCTGAGTCGAGGTAGCTGTGGCCAACCTCAGGAAATTTATGATCTATGACTCTGAAAATCTTGTTTAGAATAAAATACTGGTAAAGACAAAGGATGGAGAAATTCTTATTTTGCCCTGCACATGAATCAGACCAAATTATCAAGTGATCGACATCAGGGTGTTCTTTTTTGAGTAATTTGCAGAACCTTAATAAACAACTTCCAATTTCGTTACTGCCTCTATTGGCAATGTCTTCTGTCCAATTAAAAAAATATGACTTGTGGTCTGAATGAGTGATGCAGTGAATACCAAAGTTGTAAAGCCACATTTGTCTCAAGTAGAAAGCCTTTGATGTTGATAATTTGGGTAATGGCATAGTTTGTTGTAAATCCATGGTTATGTAACATTTTGTTCTATCACTTGTTGGTATTTGCCTGTCTACTTTTTGGGAATAAAAGGCATATTCCCAGTTGTTTTTGTGTTCAACTGAATTTTCTCCAGCATCACATATGCTGCAAGTGTCACTTTTTGGGTGACCAAAAGACAAATTAAACTTTGTTTCAAAAATATGTCTATAGAATGAAATTTTGACCATGTATTTATCATCCAGTTTGTTCTCCTTGCAATGCTGTATATAAAGCTGGTAAAGTTGATTCACATTAAGTAAAGAGGACAGATATTTTTTGTTATGATTTTTGTTACGGGAGTAATGTGATTGTTCAGCAGGAAACATATTAACATGATTAATGATGTAGTTGATAACATCCTCACCTATCTTATTAGGGCGATTTATATGATGCCCTCGCTTATCTGGAGAAGGAGCAGACTGGCCAAGTTTTAACTGTTTTTGTGTTATTTCAATTTTTTTCTTCCTATTTTATATAGAGAGCATAAAGCATCTTTACACACTGGTATCAGCTGCTTATCATAAGTAATTGCATATTTAAATGAGTAATTTTTTGATGTCTTTCTGCCTAATCGGTGACGAAGAACTGGCTTAATTTCGACGCTCTTGAAAATCAGGATACTCTTACTATTTATATCTAAGCTGTAAAATTTCTTCAAAATTGCTTTTCTGTCTTCAATGTTGAATTTATCAGAACAATTCATGCGACATTTCTGTTTGCAGAGTACTCCTTCCTTTATTGTCTTTTTTTCCATAACTCTTCCAGTTTGTGATACATATTCTTGACCCTTTTGCCTTAATAGAGCAGCTTTTTTCCGTTTCCATTTTTCTGGATTACGGGTTCTTTTTTTGGAAACCTTAGGCTGCAATTCAAATATCTTCAATTTTTTAACTTCTGGGTCTTCAGCAATATCATGAATAGCATTACTTGTTTCTTGTCTGTTAGAAGAGTCTATATCTTCCTTTTCTGCTTCGATTTCTTTTAGTTTCAATTCTGTATTTAATAATTTTTTCTTAATATTCTGCTGCAAGTTGACATCCGAGTTTTGATTATTTATCGCTTGTACTAACTCCAGCATCCGTTTACCCCTAGATCCCATAATGGTTTACTTATATTTGCTAATAAAAATCGCTTTTTAAATGAAACACTCTATAAACACTGTCTAAAAATAATGTTACGCAAGAGGAACATAACCTCAAAATATGACATGATACTTCACAGCTAACCTGAACCCTTCAAATTTTGAGCTGATAAAGGTGTCATGTAACAAAAACGTAACATAACACCTTTCTCCACTAGATAATATATGTAGCATGTGCGACATGACACCTTTATCATCTGAAAACTACCAGAAAATATCGGAAATAAGGAATCCCTGTTTATTAAAGGTTAGATTAATATCAGGGGGTGCCCACAAATGCATAAAGTCATTTTTTGAAAACATGAGACATGACACATTTATCCACTTATGTCTTCAATTGACATCTCGAAAACTAAAAAATATTTTGAAAATCTGTTTATTTTATTGGAAAGTTCATAATTTGAGCTACTAATACTGATAATTTGATAGAAATTTCTTAACCCTCCGATTTATTATGATTTTTTGAAAATGAATTGACCAAAATTTGAAAATGCTTTATGTTTAACAATTGATATCTCAAACTAAAAAAAATATTTTAAAAATCGATTTATTTTATTGAAAAGTTCATAATTTGAATTCCTAATACTGATTATTTTATAAAAAAATTTGAAGGCTTCGATTTATTATCATTTTTTGAAAATGAATGTAAATAATTATTTATCAAAAAAAAAATTGAAAATGCCGTATTATGTTTAACGGTTCACATCTCGAAAACTAATGAAATGTTTTGAAAATCTGTTTATTTTATTTTAAAGTTCATAATATGAGCTACTAATATTGATAATTTGATAGAAATTTCTTAAATCTTAAATTTATTATGATTTTTTGAAAATGAGTTGACAAAAAATTTGAAAATGTTTTACTATGTTTAACCATTGATATCTCAAAAACTAAAAAATATTTTGAAAATCTGTTTATTTTAGTAGAAAGTTTATAATTTGAACTACTAATGCTGATAATTTGATAGAAATTTCTTAAATCTCCGATTTATTATGATTTTTTAAAAATGAGTTGACCAAATAATTTGAAAATGCTTTACTATGTTTAACGGTTAACATCTCGAAAACTAAAAAATGTTTTGAAAATCTGTTTATTTTATTAGAAAGTTTATAATTTGAACTACTAATGCTGATAATTTGATAGAAATTTCTTAAACCTCCGATTTATTATGATTTTATGTAAACGAGTTCACAAAGAAAATTTGAAAATGCTTTACTATGTTTAACTGTTGATATCTCGAAAACTAACGAATGTTTTGAAAATCTGTTTATTTTATTAGAAAGCTTATAATTTGAACTACTAATGCTGATAATTTGACAGAAATTTCTTAAACCTCCGATTTATTATGATTTTATATAAACGAGTTGACAAAAAAAATTTGGAAATGCTTTACTATGTTTAACTGTTGATATCTCGAAAACTAAAGAATGTTTTGAAAATCTGTTTATTGTATTTTAAAATCCATAATTTGAGCTACTAATATTGATAATTTGATAGAAATTTCTTAAATCTCCGATTTATTATGATTTTTTGAAAATGAGTTGACCAAAAAATTTGAAAATGCTTTACTATGTTTAACGGTTGACATCTCGAAAACTAAGAAATATTTTGAAAATCTGTTTATTTTATTAGAAAGTTTATAATTTGAGCTACTAATGCTGATAATTTGATAGAAATTTCTTAAATCTCCGATTTATTATGATTTTTTGAAAATGAGTTGACCAACGAATTTGAAAATGCTTTACTATGTTTAACGGTTGACATCTCGAAAACTAAAAAATGTTTTGAAAATCTGTTTATTTTATTAGAAAGTTTATAATTTGAGCTACTAATGCTGATAATTTCATAGAAATCTCTTAAACCTCCGATTTATTATGATTTTTTGAAAATGAGTTGACAAAAAAATTTGAAAATATTTTACTCTGTTTAACGGTTGACATCTCGAAAACTAAAAAATGTTTTGAAAATCTGTTTATTTTATTAGAAAGTTTATAATTTGGGCTACTAATACTCATAATTTGATATAAATTTCCTAAACTTCCGATTTATTATGTTTTTTTTTCGAGAATGAGTTGACAAAAAAATTTGAAAATGTTTTACTATGTTTAACCATTGATATCTCAAAAACTAAAAAATATTTTGAAAATCGGTTTATTTTATTGGAAAGCTTATAATTTGAATTCCTAATGCTGAAATTTTATAAAAAAATTTGAAGGCTCCGATTTTTTATCATTTTTTGAAAATGAGTGTAAATGAAGGGTTATCAAAAAAATTGAAAATGCTTTACTATGTTTAACGGTTAATATCTCGAAAACTAAAGAATGTTTTGAAAATCTGTTTATTTTAGTAGAAAGTTTATAATTTGAACTACTAATGCTGATAATTTGATAGAAATTTCTTAAATCTCCGATTTATTATGATTTTTTGAAAATGAGTTGACCAAATAATTTGAAAATGCTTTACTATGTTTAACGGTTGACATCTCGAAAACTAAAAAATGTTTTGAAAATCTGTTTATTTTATTAGAAAGCTTATAATTTGAACTACTAATGCTGATAATTTGATAGAAATTTCTTAAACCTCCAATTTATTATGATTTTTTGAAAATGAGTTGACCAAATAATTTGAAAATGCTTTACTATGTTTAACGGTTGACATCTCGAAAACTAAAAATGTTTTGAAAATCTGTTTATTTTATTAGAAAGTTTATAATTTGAGCTACTAATGCTGATAATTTGATAGAAATTTCTTAAATCTCCGATTTATTATGATTTTTTGAAAATGAGTTGACCAAAAAATTTGAAAATGCTTTACTATGTTTAACGGTTGACATCTCCAAAACTAAAAATGTTTTGAAAATCTGTTTATTTTATTAGAAAGGTTATAATTTGAGCTACTAATGCTGATAATTTGATAGAAATTTCTTAAATCTCCGATTTATTATGATTTTTTGAAAATGAGTTGACCAAAAAATTTGAAAATGCTTTACTATGTTTAACGGTTGACATCTCGAAAACTAAGAAATATTTTGAAAATCTGTTTATTTTATTAGAAAGTTTATAATTTGAGCTACTAATGCTGATAATTTGATAAAAATTTCTTAAATCTCCGATTTATAATGATTTTTTGAAAATGAGTTGACCAAAAAATTTGAAAATGCTTTACTATGTTTAACGGTTGACATCTCGAAAACTAAGAAATATTTCGAAAATCTGTTTATTTTATTAGAAAGTTTATAATTTGAGTTACTAATGCTGATAATTTGATAGAAATTTCTTAAACCTCCGATTTATTATGATTTTTTGAAAATGAGTTGACCAAAAAATTTTAAAATGCTGTACTATGTTTAACAATTGATATCTCAAAAACTAAAGAATATTTTAAAAATCGGTTTATTTTATTGGAAAGTTCATAATTTGAATTACTAGTACTGATAATTTTCAAAAAAAAATGCTTAAACCTATAATTTATTATGATTTTTTGAAAAAAGTGTAAATAAGGAGTTACCAAAAAAAAATTTGAAAATGCTTTACTATGTTTAACGATTGATACATCGAAAACTAAAGAATATTTTGAATATCGGTTTATTTTATTGAAAAGATCATAGTTTGAATTACTGATACTAATAATTTCATAAAAATTTCTTGAGTCCAATTCATTATAATTTTTTGAAAATATGTATAAATAGGGAGTTATCAACAAAAATTTGAAAATGCTTTACTATGTTTAACGGTTGACATCTCGAAAACTAAAAAATGTTTTAGAAATCTGTTTATTTTATTGAAAAGTTTATAATTTGGGCTAATAATACTGATAATTTTATAAAAAATTTTAAGGTTTCAATTTATTATCATTTTTTGAAAATGTGTGTAAAGAAACGGTTATCAAAAAAATTGAAAATGCTTCACAATGTTTAACGGTTGACATTTCGAAAAGTAAAAAGTTTTTTGAAAATCTGTTTATTTTATTTTAAAGTTCATAATTTGAGCTACTGACATTAATAATTTGATAGAAATTTCTTAAACCTCCGATTTATTATGATTTTTTGAAAATGAGTTGACCAAAAAATTTGAAAATGTTTTACTATGTTTAACCATTGATATCTCAAAAACTAAAAAATATTTTGAAAATCGGTTTATTTTATTGGAAAGCTCATAATTTGAATTCCTAATACTGACAATTTTATAAAAAAATTTGAAGGCTCCGATTTATTATCATTTTTTGAAAATGAGTGTAAATGAAGGGTTATCAAAAAAATTGAAAATGCTTTACTATGTTTAATGGTTGATATCTCGAAAACTAAGGAATGCTTTGCAAATCTGTTTATTTTACTTTAAAATACATAATTTGAGCTACTAATATTGATAATTTGATAGAAATTTCTTAAACCTCCGATTTATTATGACTTTTTCAAAATGAGTTCACCAAAAAATTTGAAAATGTTTTACTATGTTTAACCATTGATACCTCAAAAACTAAAAAATATTTTGAAAATCGGTTTATTTTATTGGAAAGCACATAATTTGAATTCCTAATACTGACAATTTTATTAAAATATTTGCAGGCTCCGATTTATTATCATTATTTGAAAATGAGTGTAAATGAAGGGTTATCAGAAAAATTGAAAATGCTTTACTACGTTTAACGGTTGATATCTCGAAAACTAAAGAATGTTTTGAAAATTTGTTTATTTTAGTAGAAAGTTTATAATTTGAGCTACTAATATTGATAATTTGATAGAGATATCTTAAACCTCCGATTTATTATGATTTTATGAAAATGGGTTGACCAAAAAATTTGAAAATGTTTTACTATGTTTAACCATTGATATCTCAAAAACTAAAAAATATTTTGAAAATCGGTTTATTTTATTGGAAAGCTCATAATTTGAATTCCTAATACTAATTTTATAAAAAAATTTGAAGGCTCCGATTTATTATCATTTTTTGAAAATGAGTGTAAATAAAGCGTTATAAAAAAAATGAAAATGCTTTACTATGTTTAACGGTTGATATCTCGAAAACTAAAGAATGTTTTGAAAATCTGTTTATTTTAGTAGAAAGTTTATAATTTGAGATACTAATACTGATAATTTGATATAAATTTCTTAAACCTCCGATTTATTACAATTTTTTGAAAATGGGTTGACCAAAAAATTTGGAAATGTTTTACTATGTTTAACCATTGATATCTCAAAAACTAAAAATATTTTGAAAATCGGTTTATTTTATTGGAATGCTCATAATTTGAATTCCTAATACTGACAATTTTATAAAAAAATTTGAAGGCTCCGATTTATTATTATTTTTTGAAAATGAATGTATATAAAGGGTTATCAAAAAAAATTTGAAAATACTTTACTATGTTTAACGGTTGATATCTCGAAAACCAAAAAATGTTTTAAAAATAAGTTCGATTTATTGGAAAGTTCGCAATGTGGACTACAAATACTAACAATTTCATAAAAAAATTTCTTAAACCTCCGATTTATTATGATTTTTGAAAAAAGAATGCAAATAAGGAGTTATCAAAAAAAATTTGAAAATGCTTTACTATGTTTAACGATTAATATCTCGAAAACTAAAAAATATAATTTCTTAAGGCTATGATTTATCTTTATTTTTTGAAAATGACTGTTAATATTTCCTTATTTAAGGAAATTAAAATAAAACTAAAAACTATTACAAAAGTAAAATTACTATCAATGGAAGGCAAATCATCTTTATTGACCACGAAATACTGCTGATAAAGGACTAAATACTCATTCCAGACAAAATATATCTACCAGAAGTAAACTATATGTCAATGGAAGGCTACATCATCTTTGTAGTTAACGAGGCATTACTTTCAGATGACTACATACTGCTCCAAGACAATATCTATTAGAAGTAAGATGACTACCAATGGAGGACTAGATAATCTTTGTTGATTATGAAACACTACTGATAGAAGACTAGTTACTAATTCCAGATAAAATATATCTGCCGGAAGTAAAATGAAGGTATGAATGGAAGGCTAAATCATCATTGTAGATACCCAGGCGTTGTTTCCAGATGACTAAATACAGCTCCCGGACAAAACATATCTATTAAAAATAAAATTACTACCAATGGAATGCTTTATCATCTTTGTTGATTTTGAAACACTGCTGACAAAAGACTAGATACTAATTCCAGATAAAATGTATCTTCGAGAAGTAAAATAAATGTTACTGGAAGACTAAATCATCTTTCTACATAATAAGACATTGCTTCCAGATGATTAAATACTACTGCCAGATAAAATATGTCTATCAGAATTAAAATTACTACCAATGGAAGGCTAGATCACCTTTGTTGATTGTGAAATACTGATGATAGAAGACTAGATACTGATTCCAGAGAATATATCTACCAGAAGCAAAACAAATTTCAATGGAAGGTCAAATCGTCTTTCATTAATAAAAGGATCATTGATGAAGCTGAGTTATCTTTATAGATAACGAGGTATTGCTGCCAGATGTCTACATACTTAGACAAAATATATCAGAATATTTCAACTTACTACATTAGAATTTTATTTTCCAGTTGTTGGCTATGTACGTGATCCTTCCAGCTCTTTCGATTGTCTCAAATCAGTTTAGTTTTTTATGATTAAAGAAAAAATTTTGTTTATTTTCACGAATTACGTAAAAATAAATCATTTGAGCTTCTTTTTGCATATTTGCATATTTTGTGTATTTTTCGATTTCATATATTTATGTCTTTTTAAATATTTCATCTAACAAAATTGTGTAGACGTCTCGTAGTTAAATATGATTTCTGAGTTTTTCCTCTTATAATATTTTGATTATATAAGTGGTACATAAGTTAAGCCATAAAAAGACTTTCAACATCTGCTAGCCTTATTTAAATTATTTTTACTACAAAATCTCAACGTATTTGGCACTTAATTAAAGAATGAAATACTGAATAATTTGATTCTTCGTAATTCCTCTTCACTATCAATAATTGTAAACGCAAAGACTTTCGACTTCAATGCCCTTAGAGAAATCAATGTCAATTACGTTGAGATTTTGTAATTGCAATGAGGCACACTTAGTAAATTCCCGAATCTATCTGGACAAAAATAAAAAATCATTGACAAAATTTAGGGTTTTCAGCGATATGAAACATTTTCAAGACTTCAGTAAATATTATTCCACAAAAAAATGTATTGTTATCACGAACAGTTAAGTTTCAAGCACTAAAATTGTCTGATTGACGAAGCACAAAGCAATCAAATATATGAGTGTGGTTTTGCATCATGGAAATTGAAAAATTCTTTGCTATTGACTTCAAATTCTGAGAATTTCTCTATTATATTATAGCTAATGATATATTCCAAGGAGGACCATAATGTCTTCCTTCTTCCAATATTATTGATGATTTTGTGCACTACAATCCTCGAAAATTAAAGATTTGTGTCGATTTATCAAATCTAACCTTTCGTCTGCATATGTACCTTGAGAACAAAATTATTTCTTAATAATTAAATTATAATTTGTATTAGGGAATGCATATATCTCTGCTATTTCGTGTATACAATTAAAAGCTCTATTTATGACGAATGAACGAAAAAATGTTATATGATTTTTCAGCTTCCCTCGATGAAATTGATTTGTCCAGTCCTCTCCACCAAGAAACTCGAGATGTAGTCCTCTAAGAGGACTATAGAGGTTTTGGACCAAAGTTTGTGTTTTAAACGGTAAGTTGCTAAATCTGTCATAATATTTTCAAGAGATTCGAGGTTTATATTTGCGGTTACTTTATTTATAAACTCCATTGTGTCAATTCTTGTTCCTGAGTAAAATTTACACCTTAATTTAATGAATCTGCAAAATGAAGTTAATCTAAATGATTTCAAAATATTGTCAACATCTTTTTCATTCAAGATCATGTCATCATTTTCTGATTTATGCTATAATCAAAAATTGATTATGTAATAAGAATGGATTATGGTTTATTTAAGCATTAATATTTTTTATTTGTAACATAATTCATTTAAATAAGAAAAATCGTTGAATAAAAATATAAAATGGTATTTAAGTTTTATGGTATTTACGTTATAATTTTATTAACTTATTGCACCAGTTTTCTAAAATCTAATATAGTTCACTTTTATAGATTTTCATGTAATTGTATTGTAATGAAATAAAATCGTTGGCGTCAGCACGTTATAAATTAATAAATCGACCGAGATAAGATTTTTTGTTAAAAAAAATGTAAATATTTATAAATTTGGATTTTAAATCAAACCAGATCTTATTTATTTTTAAAAATTTTCCTTTGAATCATCAATAAATTTTCTTGCGAAAAAATCGATAATTTATGGTTTATGTAATAAATGTCCCGCTAATTTGTCTTTTATGGTGATGAATTATTTTTGCGCCTATTTATGATCGTCCGAGACGAGATCTGATAATCCCGAAAAAAATTTCTAAACCCCATAAAAAAATCAAAACAATTTTTAATCTCATTAAAGGTGGCGTTTCTTGTTTATTAGTACCTCCTATAAATATTTGCTGTATTTTAAAATTATCACCTTCAACGTTTTATTATTCGAGTTGGAAAATAAAACATTTTCGAACAATTCAAACTTCATTAGACACGGAGTGTAAATTTTGCACGTAACAACAATGGACATACATAAAACTTAGTTGAAAATCTTTAAAAAGTTTTTAGATTTTAAAATTGGAGATTTACATTTTTATTAAGGATAGAGATTAAGATCACGTTGATATTATAATATGATTAGATGTAAATTGAATAATAAAGAGGCGCTAATATTTAAATGGTAAAAGAATGAGTTGTAAATATTTATAGGAGCATTTCGGGTTGTTTAAAAAAATTGCAACATCTTCTGCATACTTATTCGAGTATGGATTAGATTAAATGAATTTAGACGTGACTCAAAAAATAAAACAAAAATAGAATTAAAATAGAAAAAAAATCGAGTGAAAGAAACGATATTTACTAAAAGACAAAAAACTTTATTGCTCTTATTTACAATACAGATTACAAGATTATTTATAATCTGTCGATTCATAAAATTAAAACCGGTTATAAAGCGGCTATAATAAAAAAAAGTACTCTACAATAAATAAAAGGTTAATAAATAAAAGTGGACTTTAACATAAATAAAAGTGAATATTCTTTAAAAATAGAAATATAATTAATTATTTTATGGCTCGGATGATGATGCTGAAGAAAATGAAAATTTGCTTTAATAATATAAACAAATTAAAAATAATCGGTACACAAAGTTAATCTTTGTTAAACAAAAATTCACGTGAAATGATAAGAAAAAGCATGTGCCGACATCGATGATTTATTCATTTAAATAAAAACGTCATATATTTTTCGGTTAAGTCATTATTTACATCATAATCGTTACGAAACTAGCAACATTTGTGACATAAATTATGTACTTTAAAAAGAAAGAAACTGATTTTGAAAATATCTTTTAGTTCTTGAGATATTAATTGTTAAAAATAATTCAGCATTTTCATATTTTCCTCCAAAAACAATAATTTTTAAAAAATAACCACTTATTTACTAGAAATAATGTTCTTTCGAATGGGAGAAACCGATTTTCAAAATTTCTTTTTGTTCTTGAGATATTAATTTCTCAACATAAGGCGTACTCTCATTTTTCAGATTAATCGTTATTAACACATACTTTTAAAAAATCATAATAAATCGAAACTTTTATTAATTGTTGTGAAATCATCAGCAATTGTAGAACAAATTATGTACTTTCCAAAGAAAGAAACTGATTTTGAAAATATCTTTTAGTTCTTGAGATATTAATTGTTAAAGGTAATTCAGCATTTTCGTATTTTTCTGCAAAAACAATAATTTTTAAAAAATCATCACTTATTGAAAATTGAATAAATCAGTTTGATTTAATCATCAGCGATTAAACAAATAGTGGTCCTTCCAATGGGAGAAACCGATTTTCAAAATTTCTTTTTGTTCTTGAGATGTTAATTTCTCAACATAAGGCGTACTCTCATTTTTCAGATTAATCGTTATTAACACATACTTTTAAAAAATCATAATAAATCGAAACTTTTATTAATTGTTGTGAAATCATCAGCAATTGTAGAACAAATTATGTACTTTCCAAAGAAAGAAACTGATTTTGAAAATATCTTTTAGTTCTTGAGATATTAATTGTTAAAGGTAATTCAGCATTTTCGTATTTTTCTGCAAAAACAATAATTTTTAAAAAATCATCACTTATTGAAAATTGAATAAATCAGTTTGATTTAATCATCAGCGATTAAACAAATAGTGGTCCTTCCAATGGGAGAAACCGATTTTCAAAATTTCTTTTTGTTCTTGAGATGTTAATTTCTCAACATAAGGCGTACTCTCATTTTTCAGATTAATCGTTATTAACACATACTTTTAAAAAAATCGTAATAAATCGAAACTTTTATTAATTGTTGTGAAATCATCAGCAATTGTAGAACAAATTATGTACTTTCCAAAGAAAGAAACTGATTTTGAAAATATCTTTTAGTTCTTGAGATATTAATTGTTAAAGGTAATTCAGCATTTTCGTATTTTTCTGCAAAAACAATAATTTTTAAAAAATCATCACTTATTGAAAATTGAATAAATCAGTTTGATTTAATCATCAGCGATTAAACAAATAGTGGTCCTTCCAATGGGAGAAACCGATTTTCAAAATTTCTTTTTGTTCTTGAGATGTTAATTTCTCAACATAAGGCGTACTCTCATTTTTCAGATTAATCGTTATTAACACATACATTTCAAAAATCGTAATAAATCGAAACTTTTATTAATTGTTGTGAAATCATCAGCAATTGTAGAACAAATTATGTACTTTCCAAAGAAAGAAACTGATTTTGAAAATATCTTTTAGTTCTTGAGATATTAATTGTTAAAGGTAATTCAGCATTTTCGTATTTTTCTGCAAAAACAATAATTTTTAAAAAATCATCACTTATTGAAAATTGAATAAATCAGTTTGATTTAATCATCAGCGATTAAACAAATAGTGGTCCTTCCAATGGGAGAAACCGATTTTCAAAATTTCTTTTTGTTCTTGAGATGTTAATTTCTCAACATAAGGCGTACTCTCATTTTTCAGATTAATCGTTATTAACACATACATTTCAAAAATCGTAATAAATCGAAACTTTTATTAATTGTTGTGAAATCATCAGCAATTGTAGAACAAATTATGTACTTTCCAAAGAAAGAAACTGATTTTGAAAATATCTTTTAGTTCTTGAGATATTAATTGTTAAAGGTAATTCAGCATTTTCGTATTTTTCTGCAAAAACAATAATTTTTAAAAAATCATCACTTATTGAAAATTGAATAAATCAGTTTGATTTAATCATCAGCGATTAAACAAATAGTGGTCCTTCCAATGGGAGAAACCGATTTTCAAAATTTCTTTTTGTTCTTGAGATGTTAATTTCTCAACATAAGGCGTACTCTCATTTTTCAGATTAATCGTTATTAACACATACTTTTAAAAAAATCGTAATAAATCGAAACTTTTATTAATTGTTGTGAAATCATCAGCAATTGTAGAACAAATTATGTACTTTCCAAAGAAAGAAACTGATTTTGAAAATATCTTTTAGTTCTTGAGATATTAATTGTTAAAAATAATTCAGCATTTTCATATTTTTCTCCAAAAACAATGATTTTTAAAAAATAACCACCTATTGGAAATTGAATAAATCAGTGTGAATTTATCAGCATTTATTAAACAAATAATGTTCTTTCCAATGGGAGAAACCGATTTTCAAAATTTCTTTTTGTTCTTGAGATGTTAATTTCTCAACATAAGGCGTACTCTCATTTTTCAGATTAATCGTTATTAACACATACTTTTAAAAAATCATAATAAATCGAAACTTTTATTAATTGTTGTGAAATCATCAGCAATTGTAGAACAAATTATGTACTTTCCAAAGAAAGAAACTGATTTTGAAAATATCTTTTAGTTCTTGAGATATTAATTCTTAAAGGTAATTCAGCATTTTCGTATTTTTCTGCAAAAACAATAATTTTTAAAAAATCATCACTTATTGAAAATTGAATAAATCAGTTTGATTTAATCATCAGCGATTAAACAAATAGTGGTCCTTCCAATGGGGGAAACCGATTTTCAAAATTTCTTTTTGTTCTTGAGATGTTAATTTCTCAACATAAGGCGTACTCTCATTTTTCAGATTAATCGTTATTAACACATACTTTAAAAAAAATCGTAATAAATCGAAACTTTTATTAATTGTTGTGAAATCATCAGCAATTGTAGAACAAATTATGTACTTTCCAAAGAAAGAAACTGATTTTGAAAATATCTTTTAGTTCTTAAGATATTAATTGTTAAAGGTAATTCAGCATTTTCGTATTTTTCTGCAAAAACAATAATTTTTAAAAAATCATCACTTATTGAAAATTGAATAAATCAGTTTGATTTAATCATCAGCGATTAAACAAATAGTGGTCTTTCCAATGGGAGAAACCGATTTTCAAAATTTCTTTTTGTTCTTGAGATGTTAATTTCTCAACATAAGGCGTACTCTCATTTTTCAGATTAATCGTTATTAACACATACTTTTAAAAAATCATAATAAATCGAAACTTTTATTAATTGTTGTGAAATCATCAGCAATTGTAGAACAAATTATGTACTTTCCAAAGAAAGAAACTGATTTTGAAAATATCTTTTAGTTCTTGAGATATTAATTGTTAAAGGTAATTCAGCATTTTCGTATTTTTCTGCAAAAACAATAATTTTTAAAAAATCATCACTTATTGAAAATTGAATAAATCAGTTTGATTTAATCATCAGCGATTAAACAAATAGTGGTCTTTCCAATGGGAGAAACCGATTTTCAAAATTTCTTTTTGTTCTTGAGATGTTAATTTCTCAACATAAGGCGTACTCTCATTTTTCAGATTAATCGTTATTAACACATACTTTTAAAAAATCATAATAAATCGAAACTTTTATTAATTGTTGTGAAATCATCAGCAATTGTAGAACAAATTATGTACTTTCCAAAGAAAGAAACTGATTTTGAAAATATCTTTTAGTTCTTGAGATATTAATTGTTAAAGGTAATTCAGCATTTTCGTATTTTTCTGCAAAAACAATAATTTTTAAAAAATCATCACTTATTGAAAATTGAATAAATCAGTTTGATTTAATCATCAGCGATTAAACAAATAGTGGTCTTTCCAATGGGAGAAACCGATTTTCAAAATTTCTTTTTGTTCTTGAGATGTTAATTTCTCAACATAAGGCGTACTCTCATTTTTCAGATTAATCGTTATTAACACATACTTTTAAAAAATCATAATAAATCGAAACTTTTATTAATTGTTGTGAAATCATCAGCAATTGTAGAACAAATTATGTACTTTCCAAAGAAAGAAACTGATTTTGAAAATATCTTTTAGTTCTTGAGATATTAATTGTTAAAGGTAATTCAGCATTTTCGTATTTTTCTGCAAAAACAATAATTTTTAAAAAATCATCACTTATTGAAAATTGAATAAATCAGTTTGATTTAATCATCAGCGATTAAACAAATAGTGGTCCTTCCAATGGGAGAAACCGATTTTCAAAATTTCTTTTTGTTCTTGAGATGTTAATTTCTCAACATAAGGCGTACTCTCATTTTTCAGATTAATCGTTATTAACACATACTTTTAAAAAATCATAATAAATCGAAACTTTTATTAATTGTTGTGAAATCATCAGCAATTGTAGAACAAATTATGTACTTTCCAAAGAAAGAAACTGATTTTGAAAATATCTTTTAGTTCTTGAGATATTAATTGTTAAAGGTAATTCAGCATTTTCGTATTTTTCTGCAAAAACAATAATTTTTAAAAAATCATCACTTATTGAAAATTGAATAGATCAGTTTGATTTAATCATCAGCGATTGAACAAATAGTGGTCTTTCCAATGGGAGAAACCGATTTTCAAAATTTCTTTTTGTTCTTGAGATATTAATTTCTCAACATAAGGCATATTCTCATTTTTCAAATAAATCATTATTAACACGTATTTTTAAAAAATCATAATAAATCGAAACTTTTATAGATCGTGGTGAAATTATCAACATTTGTAGCACAAATTATGTACTTTCCAAAGAAATAAACTGATTTTGAGAATATTTTTTAATTCCAGAGATATTAATTGTTTAAAATAATTCAACATTTTCGTATTTTTCTGCAAAAACAATAATTTTCAAAAAATCACCGCTTATTGGAAATTGGATAAATCAGTGTGAATTTATCAGCAGTGATTAAAGAAGTAATGGTCTTTCCAATGGGAGAAACCGATTTTTAAAATTTCTTTTTGTTCTTGAGATATTAATTTCTCAATATAAGGCATATTCTCATTTTTCAGATAAATCACTATTAACACATATTTTAAAAAATCATAATAAATCGAATCTTTTATGGATCGTGATGATATTGTCAGCATTTGTAGCACAAATTATGCATTTTCCAAGGAAAGAAAATTTGATTTCTGAAAACTGATTTTGAAAATATCTTTTACTTCTTGAGATATTAATTGTTAAAAATAAATCCGCATTTTTGTATTTTTTAAAACAGCATTTTCATATTTTTCTCCAAAAACAATGATTTTCAAAAAATAACCACTTATTGGAATTTGAATAAATCAGTGCGAATTTATCAGCAGATATTGATATAATGGCCTTTCCAATGAGACAAACCGACTTTCAAAATTTCTTTTTGTTCTTGAGATATTAATTTCACAACATAAGATATATTCTCATGTTTCAGATAAATCTCTATAAACACATATTCTTAAAAAATCATAATAAATCAAAACTTCTATAGATCGTGGTGAAATTATCAGCATTTGTCATCAGTGTGAATTTATCAGCGGTGGTTACAGAAATAATGGTCTTTTCAATGGGATAAACCGATTTTCAAAATTTGTTTTTGTTCTTGAAATATTAATTGCTCAACATGAAGCATATTTTCATTTTTCAGATAAATCATTATTAACACATATTTTAAAAAAATCAGAATAAATCGAAACTTTTATAGATCGTGATGCAATTATCAGCATTTGTAGCACAAATTTAGAGAAGTTGTCAATGGTTGCGTTGGGTTGGGTTAAACTAGGTTTTAAACCATTTTTAGACAAACATTTAGTTAGCTCCAGATGTAGAAAACAGTGGTTTAACATATACAGATAGCTAAAACTTTCTAAATTTAATGATGAATATGCATACTGTACTTTACGTAGTAAAAATAAATTGATGTAAGGCTGCAATTTTTTAGGACCTTGAATACTATAGACACATTTAAATTGGAATGTTTTCTATCCCTTTTCAAAATTATCTTTGGTATAATGGGAAACATTAAAAAATGAGTAAAATAAAAGTAATTGATGGTATATAATGGTATATTCATATGGATAATACTTTTATTAAAGCTTTATAGGTGTCTCCATTCATTTTTATATTAATACGTATGTCGTTAAAATCGTAAAATCAGGAAAATAACATAAATTTTATAGAGGTCCTAGGTAATACCAACAGAAATTCTAAAAAAATTATCTTGAGAAGTGTCATCAATCAATTCATCAATCAAATTGATAAACGTTACCTAAATCGTAGAAAATATTTTTAAACAAGGTTAATTTATTGCAAATTATGTTTGCTTTTAAAAGAACTTTGATATTATATAGGTCGTTAAGGAGATATTTTCGCACCCTTGTATATTAAGACTATTCATCTTCATTGTTCACGTATTATCTGCTCAAGAAGTCTGTCAGCGATTTTTTGAGTTATAACGGGTGTCTTATTCAACTTAACAAAACGGAGTGTCTCAAGAGCTAAGCATCGGACTAAACAAAGTCTCTAAAAAAATTCGGAGTAAATATACAAAATATACAAGTACAAAGTATACAAGTTTTGTGTAGCTGTCATATTTATGGAAATTGGAATAAGTTAATATTACTCTAAAGTCCGTGCCAAAAGTTAGGGTCCCTCACTTAAGAGATCGATATTTTCGAAATCGGAAATATCTATAAAGATATTTTCGGATCTTTTTTATCTTACAAAAACGATTTTCCGCGAAACTAATTGGAGTATCGATAAAATAAAATATGCCCCACATTAAGAGTACATCGGTTAATCACCAGTTCAAATTTGAAATTTTTTCGTAGAATAGTTTTTGAGAAAAAAAATCGCAAAGTAGACAAAGGTGCCGATACTCTCAAAGTTCGGGTACTCTTTTCGCTTAACTCGCGATCAAAGAAAAACCGCAAATCCGAAAATTTCCAAATTAACGTATGATACGCAGAAATGTTCACTGTTTACAATATACTTTACCCCAATTTTTTTCATCAAGCGATGAAAAATTTCTAAAGTGAGGGGCCCTGATTTTTGGCACAGACTTTAGTAAATCTATATATAATTTTAGATTTAGGTCTAGTGTTAGTACTTGTGTTACTGTTAGTTCTAGTTTTGTTTGTTATTCAGTGACAAATGGCTATTAGAAATATTAGGAAGAGTTGGGTTTAGGTTTGGGCACAGTTTGGGTTTAGGTTAAGCTGTAGGTTTGGGGTTAGATTTAGGTTTGGGATTGCGTCTGCGTTTGGGTCCGAGTTTAGGTTGGGTTTGGGTTCATGTTTGGTTTAATTTCAGGTTTAGGTGTAGGTTTGGGTTAGAATTTAGGTTAGAGTTTAGGGTCATGTTTGGGATTGCGTCTGCGTTTGAGTTTGGTTATGGACCCGAGTTTAGGTTTGGGTTTGGTTTCATTTTGGTTTTAGGTTTGAGTTTCAGTTTAGGTTCAGTTTCGGGATTGCATTTGCGTTTGGGCTCCAGTTTTGCTTTGGTTTTCGGTTTTGGTTTGCGTTTAGGTTTGGGATTTGAAAGAGACTTGATATTGCTTCTAAACGACTTGAAATGATTCTAAAAGAGTATAGAAGAGACACTTTAAGGATAAAATAGAGTCTCTTATTGATGAAAACTGAACCTCGGCCGATTTCTTAATATTGATTCTAGAAGACTAGATATTGCTTCCATAAGACTTAAACTGGTTCTAGAAAACTCTAGAAGAGAGACTCTAATGATAGGAACGGCTGATGTCTTCGAAGTCGATCGAAATTATTCCTTCCAATAAACATATGGATGAAAACCAAACCTCGGTCGATTTCGAAGTTTTCAAGGATATCCGAAAACTTGATACTGCTTTTATGAAACTTGATATTGCTTCAAAAAGTTTGAAATGCTTCTAGAAGATTTTAAAGAAGAGGCGCTAATGATGCGGCCCACGTCTTTAAAATCAACCGAGATTACTTCTTCCATAAATATGTTGATTAAAACCAAAATATCGGCCGATTTCATACACATCGGCCGACAGAAAAGGCTCTAGGACTCTATGAGATTTGATACGGCTTCTAGAAAACTTGAATTTGCTTCCAACAGAGTTAAAATAATTCTAGAAGACTCTATAGATGCACCATCGAATCTGTGCAGTAATAAATCATCATGATATGCATTCATTTATTTATTTTAATCTACTTAGCTGATTATGAGAGAATAATTACAATTTAAGCAATAATCCTTTAAAATAGTCATGTTTAATTCCGATCAGCGTCATCTAAAAGGGTTAATAGATCTCTCTGGAACCAGCTTTGGGGGCGGTTGTTTTGCAATGAAATGCATGGTGTCCTCATCATACATTTACATAATATCCCGTCCGAGGTGCGGACCTTTCTTTTTGGCATTGAATTATATAATATAAAACCTTTATTAATAAGTCGAAAACAAAAGGAAAATAAAACAAAAGTAATACATTCTTAAAAAAAATATTGACTTATTTTCTGGACGAAGTTCAGTTTGGATTGACCAACTGCTCTTCCACTTAATCCAGAAAACAACTCTCGCTAACAAAGAAAAAAAAGGAAACATTAACAGCTCAGAATACATAACAACAGAAAAAAAAATCATGATGGCTTAAGCAGGAGGGAGGATTTCAAACTACTTTTAAACGAAGCTCAGCTCAATCCCTTAAGGTGCATTAGTAGATCATTGTAAATTTTGGCTATCTGGTAGGAAAATGATCGGTGTGAGGTGCGGCGTGATACCGTCAATACATCTTTCCTTCTTACATTAATATGATGGACATTATTTCTGAAAGACAGGCATTGCAGCAAGTAATTGTCAGGTACTTTCTTATCGATTTTTTTATTTATATTTAAAAGCTTTCTCCAAAGAGCTTTTGGATCTTTACTATGTAACGCGTAAACATAGTATGCCTTTTTCTCAGTCCGCACCGTCGATGTTACCAGATTTCGATGCAACTTGTATTAAGCCCAGTCTTGAGGAAGCTTTGATATTTTGATCTTTTTGAGCGCATCATCTCTAATAGACATTAAAAGTTTACGATAAATTGCAGCAGGCCTACCGATATCAAATTCCAGCTCACACTTTACTAGTTCATGATCAGATATATTGGATACATTTATAACATCGATACTAGTAAACAGCTGATCATTTGTTGTAAAAACTGGATCAAGTAAAGTTTGCGAATCTCGTATAATCCTTGTAGGTTCGGAGACCAACTGATGTAAGCCAGTAGTAGCCGCAAATGAGTGAAGAATTATTGTTGAGGGGGAATCAGGCTTAAGAAGATCAACATTTATATCGCCCACGATAATTGTCGAATGAGATGTAACAATGCTGTCACATAAGGTACTCTCCAGTGTTTCAATAAAAAGAGGAAGATTCAAATTAGGGGGCCTATAAACCACTCCGAAAGCAATACAGAGTTTTTTTCCTGCATCAATTGTAAAAAATAGTTGCTCAATAGAGCAGGAACTTTTTAAAAGCTGAAATCGTATTGAGCTTCTTATGTACGCAGCCACACTTCCACCGCGCCCATCACGGTCCCTACGGACCAGACTGTAACCAGGAATATTAACGAAAGAATTGGGTATATTAAAAGTTAACCAGGTTTCCGTCATTGCAAAAATATCAATGTTGTTATCAAGGATTAAAGATTTTATTAGATTATACTTGGGTACCAATGATCTAACGTTTAGATGAGCTACGCTCAACTTTTTATTATAATTCGAAATCTGAATCCCCCTCGAACCAGATCCATCGAACATTTCCGCAAAAAACACATAAAAAAATTCTCATTATTAGGAGACCTCACAAATATACGCCCATGAGCAGTCCAGGCATTTCTTGGATCCATAGTATTCCTCGCGGCAGCGTACAACTTCGTTCTTCTCTTGGTCAGCGATTCAGTTATTAAAAACTTCGTACCTTTCAACAGTTTCTTGTTTGACCATATAATCTTGCGATCCATATAAGAAATCAGTTTGATTATAATGGGTCTAGGTGCTGCAGAGGATCCTATTTTTTCCCCTTGGGCCAATTCTATGTGCTCTATCAAGGAGATTTAAATCGAAAGTGAAACCGGGTACCTCAATATGATGCTCAAAGAAGTTCGCCACCACAGCATCAGTACCCTCATTTTCCTTCTCACCTATGCCATGTATAAGTAAGCAGTTACGGCGAGAATACATTTCCAAGTCGTCCACGCGTATTTCCAATCCATTAATTAGAGATTTAATATCGTTCAAACACCCAATAACATGATCTTTAAATTCATAATATTCCTTAACCAGGTGTTCCAGGGTTATAAGGGGGTTGTTGCCAGCCTTTTTTTTAATGCTGCACTTAACTTCGTCTCAAACATTGCATTGAATTCTGTATGAAAAAGGGCTCACTCGTTTAGTTAGTCCAATCAAACCCTGGGACGTCAAATATCTTAGGACGGCTCTGGTTCAAATATACAGGGTTGGGTTGGGTTGGGTTGGATTTAGTTGGGCATCTGAATATATTTTTTTAACAAAGGCTTTTATAATGAATAGTTTCTGAAATAGAATACTTAACAAATTGATTTGACAACCCTGTATGTTTGAAATTGTTGAAGTTGTTGAAATGCAGGAAAAGTAGCACTAACACTAGATCTAGAAGTGAGCAGTTTTGAGTAAGGATTGGGTTGGGTTTAGCCGTGTATCTGAAGACATGTGTCTTTAGATATCTTCTACATCGACTTACCACGTTTTAGTAAGTACCTGTCACGGTAATTTATCACTGCACAAATTCGTCGGATTGACTATAGAAGAGAGTTTGTTGTAGATTTGAATTGAATATTTCAGAAACTTGTATCTCCAAAACGAATTAAGCTATCACCATGAACTAAAAAACATTTTAAAGCACATTTAACGCAGATTTGATGTACCATAAATAATTTCTTATTTTCCATAAACATCGTTCTTGTGATCTTTGAATTTTATTTGTAATATTGTTTGATTATTTTAAAGTAATGTATCTCAAGAATGAGTTGAGATACATTTATTAAGTTATTTAAGGGGTTATAAAAAATTAAAAATAACACAACAAGGTGAAGATGGAATCAATAAATCTTAATAACATTTATTAAGCACTATTTGCATTGATGATTGATGTCTTTTGGAATATTCTATTGCTTTTAAAGTACACTATATTAAGCAAATTTGCTTGCCTCTATATATCTATCTAGATATGTATAGATAGATATATATTCTAATAATTTTCTAATTTTCTACAGCAACAAATATATAACAATAAATTGTTATATTTTGATTTGTTTAAGAGTATGTAGTTTTTTGTAAATTACAAAATGTTAAAATTTGACGATTTATTTCTTAAAATCAACTACGATGTAAAAAAACGTGACAGAGAAATACTTTATGGATAAAAATATTCCTACTGCATCAATAAATCTTAATTCATAATTATTTCATATTTATCAATCGCCAGATTCCAGTGAAATAGCATAAATCACAATATATCAAAATTGGACAATTTTTTCTTAATAAAATCAACTACTATGTAAAAACTAAAATTGATAAAAAAAATGTTATCAATATAAAATATTCTTAATACATCATTAAATCATAAATAAAATTAGAAATCTCAAAATTCGACGATTTTGTTTAATATCCCATTATTTTTTTAATATTCTGATCCAGAACACCAAAACAAAGCAGAAATATTTTTGCGCTCAAAGAAAATTATCATAAAACTCCACACCGTTTAGAATGAACAACTAGATAAAATAAGTTCGCTAACTGCTTACAAATCAATGGTTAGCATGCGCCAATCTCCCGTTTCTCTATAAATACTCGCCTACCTATTTGATATCGAGTATTTTTCACTTTATTCTAAACCAGATTAAAGCCCCCCCAAAAATTAATTAACAATTATGAATAAGTGCTTATTACTTATCGTGCAATTATTCCTTATAGGACATTTTAAAGGTAAAAAAATAATTTTTTTTTAATTAATTAATTAAAATAATTTAATTTAGTTTCTGGAATCCACCGATTCGGTTACAGCAACTACGAACAACGAAACTGGCGAAGAGAACACACTTCTTGCGGTGGCGAAATGCAATCACCCATACGAATCGATAGCTTCAAAGCGATCCCTTTGAGAATGCCAGCTTTAGAGATGATTCGATTCCACGATTATTTACCCGGACCTTTGGACTTAACAAACAACGGACATTCCGTTACTTTGAGTCTTCCGAAATTATCCGAAAACGATCCGTACCAAAAATATATTCCTTATGTTTTTGGGGCGAGATTACATAACGAATATGTGTTAGAGGGTCTGCATTTCCATTGGAGCGATACAAATAAACATGGATCTGAACATATTTTTAATGATATTCAATTTCCGATTGAGATGCATATTATTTATAGGAATAGGAAGTATGATACTGTTGGGGATGCTTTGAATTATACGGATGGGTTAACGGTTTTAGCCTTTTTTTTCCAAGTAATTAAATTAATTTTTTATTTTAACTTCAAATTAATAATTTTAAAAATTTTTTAGATAAGTGAAAAAGAAAATAAAGGATTATCTAACATCGTTCGTAACTTAAAACACGTCTATTCAGTAAACACTCGTTACATGTTAAACGAAACGTTTACTTTAGCCTCTTTATTACCGTCATCAGATGACATGGAGCGATTTTATACTTACAAAGGATCATTAACAACCCCACCTTGTTCGGAAGCTGTGACGTGGATTTTATTCCCGGATCCTTTACCGATTTCGGTTTATCAAGTTAGTTCTTCTTTTTGATCTTAATCGAAATATTTGATTTAATTTTTTCTTTTTAGATGAACAAATTTAGAAATTTGGCTTCTGATACGAATCAAACTCCCATTATTAAGAATTATAGGAAGTTGCAGAAAATTGGGAGTAGACGAGTCTTTGTTAGGAAGATGAAAGAAAAGATTCGTTATCATAAAACTAACGAGACTATCTCTTATGATAAATGGGACTGGATGATGCGCCCGAAGCGATCTAAAGTATAACGTTAAATTATTTCGTTAAGAACTTATTTTTATTTAATTAAAATTAATAGTCGATGATGTTCATCCTTTATATTTGGATTTTTAATTTTTTATATGATGTTTAAATATATATCTATTGAGTGTTAATTTCTTATTATTTATATAAAAAATTGGTTCTCTCAATTAATTCTTGAGATACATAACGATTCAATATTTAAGATTTATGTGATTGTTTGATGATGCAAGGTTAAGTTCTAAAATTCATAAATATGACATTGAAAAAATGTTGCATACCAATTTATAGTAAAATTTTATCGTTAATACTAATAAATTATGAACATTAATCATAATAAGGGCTTAATACAAATCGTTCTCTAGAACAAATTAGGGACTTAAGCAAGGTGGTAAATATCTCATTTAATGCTTATATATCTTAAAAAGAGATTACGTATTCGTAAAAAAAGTCGGAGACTTAATACTGTTTTTAAAAGCCTTGAAAGGCTTTCAGAAAACTGGATAATACTGTCCAGAAGACTAAAAGATTTGATACTTCTTCTAAACTAAGTGAGATATTTTCAAATTGACTTCATTTTTAGAAAGTAGATTCTCCAATTAGTAATTGAAAGTGATTTCATAACAATTTTTCAAAAAATCAATTTTTCAGGAATTTTTAAATTTATACAAAATATTGGAAAAATCCCAATTAAGTTCAGAAGACTATATCTCAAGAACTAAGTGAGATATTTTCAAATTGACTTCATTTTTAGAAAGTAGATGCTTCGATTGGTAATTGAAACTAATTTCGTAACAATTTTTCAAAAAATCGATTTTTCAAGAATATTTAAATTTATACAAAATATTGGAAAAATCCCAATTAAGTTCAGAAGATTACATCTCAAGAACTAAGTGAGATATTTTCAAATTGACTTAATTTTTAGAAAGTAGATTCTCCAATTAGTAATTGAAAGTAATTTCATAACAATTTTTCAAAAAATCAATTTTTCAGGAATTTTTAAATTTGTACAAAATATGGAAAGAATCCCAATCAAGTTCAGCAGTTTATATCTCAAGAATTAAGTGAGATATTTTCAAATTGACTTAATTTTTAGAAAATAGATTCTCCAATTAGTAATTGAAAGTAATTTCATAATAATTTTTCAAAAAATCAATTTTTCAGGAATTTTTAAATTTATACAAAATATGGAAAGAATCCCAATCAAGTTCAGCAGCTTATATCTCAAGAACTAAGTGAGATATTTTCAAATTGACTTCATTTTTAGAAAGTAGATGCTCCGATTAGTAATCGAAAGTAATTTCGTAACACTTTTTCAAAAAATCGAATTTTCAGGATTTTTTAAATTTATACAAAATATGGAAAGAATCCCAATCAAGTTCAGCAGCTTATATCTCAAGAACTAAGTGAGATATTTTCAAATTGACTTCACTTTTGGAAAGTAGATGCTCCGATTAGTAATTGAAAGTAATTTCATAACAATTTTTCAAAAAATCAATTTTTCAGGAATTTTTAAATTTATACAAAATATGGAAAGAATCCCAATCAAGTTCAGCAACTTATATCTCAAGAACTAAGTGAGATATTTTCAAATTGACTTCACTTTTGGAAAGTAGATGCTCCGATTAGTAATTGAAAGTAATTTCATAACAATTTTTCAAAAAATCAATTTTTCAGGAACTTTTAAATTTATACAAAATATGGAAAGAATCCCAATCAAGTTCAGCAGCTTATATCTCAAGAACGAAGTGAGATATTTTCAAATTGACTTCACTTTTGGAAAGTAGATGCTCCGATTAGTAATTGAAAGTAATTTCATAACAATTTTTCAAAAAATCATTTTTTCAGGAATTTTTAAATTTATACAAAATATGGAAAGAATCCCAATCAAGTTCAGCAGCTTATATCTCAAGAACTATGTGAGATATTTTCAAATTGACTTCATTTTTAGAAAGTAGATGCTCCGATTAGTAATCGAAAGTAATTTCGTAACACTTTTTCAAAAAATCGAATTTTCAGGAATTTTTAAATTTATACAAAATATGGAAAGAATCCCAATCAAGTTCAGCAGCTTATATCTCAAGAACTAAGCGAGATATTTTCAAATTGACTTAATTTTTAGAAAGTAGATTCTCCAATTAGTAATTGAAAGTAATTTCATAACAATTTTTCAAAAAATCAATTTTTCAGGAATTTTTAAATTTATACAAAATATGGAAAGAATCCCAATCAAATTCAGCAGCTTATATCTCAAGAACTAAGTGAGATATTTTCAAATTGACTTCACTTTTTGAAAGTAGATGCTCCGATTAGTAATTGAAAGTAATTGCATAACACTTTTTCAAAAAATCGAATTTTCAGGATTTTTTAAATTTATACAAAATATGGAAAGAATCCCAATCAAGTTCAGCAGCTTATATCTCAAGAACTAAGTGAGATATTTTCAAATTGACTTCATTTTTAGAAAGTAGATGCTCCGATTAGTAATCGAAAGTAATTTCGCAACACTTTTTCAAAAAATCGAATTTTCAGGATTTTTTAAATTTATACAAAATATGGAAAGAATCCCAATCAAGTTCAGCAGCTTATATCTCAAGAACTAAGTGAGATATTTTCAAATTGACTTAATTTTTAGAAAATAGATTCTCCAATTAGTAATTGAAAGTAATTTCATAACAATTTTTCAAAAAATCAATTTTTCAGGAATTTTTAGATTTATACAAAATATGGAAAGAATCCCAATCAAGTTCAGCAGCTTATATCTCAAGAACTAAGTGAGATATTTTCAAATTGACTTCACTTTTGGAAAGTAGATGCTCCGATTAGTAATTGAAAGTAATTTCCTAACAATTTTTCAAAAAATCAATTTTTCAGGAATTTTTAAATTTATACAAAATATGGAAAGAATCCCAATCAAGTTCAGCAGCTTATATCTCAAGAACTAAGTGAGATATTTTCAAATTGACTTCATTTTTAGAAAGTAGATGCTCCGATTAGTAATCGAAAGTAATTTCGTAACACTTTTTCAAAAAATCGAATTTTCAGGAATTTTTAAATTTATACAAAATATGGAAAGAATCCCAATCAAGTTCAGCAACTTATATCTCAAGAACTAAGTGAGATATTTTCAAATTGACTTCACTTTTGGAAAGTAGATGCTCCGATTAGTAATTGAAAGTAATTTCATAACAATTTTTCAAAAAATCAATTTTTCAGGAATTTTTAAATTTATACAAAATATGGAAAGAATCCCAATCAAGTTCAGCAGCTTATATCTCAAGAACTAAGTGAGATATTTTCAAATTGACTTCATTTTTAGAAAGTAGATGCTCCGATTAGTAATCGAAAGTAATTTCGTAACACTTTTTCAAAAAATCGAATTTTCAGGAATTTTTAAATTTATACAAAATATGGAAAGAATCCCAATCAAGTTCAGCAACTTATATCTCAAGAACTAAGTGAGATATTTTCAAATTGACTTCACTTTTGGAAAGTAGATGCTCCGATTAGTAATTGAAAGTAATTTCATAACAATTTTTCAAAAAATCAATTTTTCAGGAATTTTTAAATTTATACAAAATATGGAAAGAATCCCAATCAAGTTCAGCAGCTTATATCTCAAGAACGAAGTGAGATATTTTCAAATTGACTTCACTTTTGGAAAGTAGATGCTCCGATTAGTAATTGAAAGTAATTTCATAACAATTTTTCAAAAAATCATTTTTTCAGGAATTTTTAAATTTATACAAAATATGGAAAGAATCCCAATCAAGTTCAGCAGCTTATATCTCAAGAACTAAGTGAGATATTTTCAAATTGACTTCATTTTTAGAAAGTAGATGCTCCGATTAGTAATCGAAAGTAATTTCGTAACACTTTTTCAAAAAATCGAATTTTCAGGAATTTTTAAATTTATACAAAATATGGAAAGAATCCCAATCAAGTTCAGCAGTTTATATCTCAAGAACTAAGCGAGATATTTTCAAATTGACTTAATTTTTAGAAAGTAGATTCTCCAATTAGTAATTGAAAGTAATTTCATAACAATTTTTCAAAAAATCAATTTTTCAGGAATTTTTAAATTTATACAAAATATGGAAAGAATCCCAATCAAATTCAGCAGCTTATATCTCAAGAACTAAGTGAGATATTTTCAAATTGACTTCACTTTTTGAAAGTAGATGCTCCGATTAGTAATCGAAAGTAATTTCGTAACACTTTTTCAAAAAATCGAATTTTCAGGAATTTTTAAATTTATACAAAATATGGAAAGAATCCCAATCAAGTTCAGCAGCTTATATCTCAAGAACTAAGTGAGATATTTTCAAATTGACTTCATTTTTAGAAAGTAGATGCTCCGATTAGTAATCGAAAGTAATTTCGTAACACTTTTTCAAAAAATCGAATTTTCAGGAATTTTTAAATTTATACAAAATATGGAAAGAATCCCAATCAAGTTCAGCAACTTATATCTCAAGAACTAAGTGAGATATTTTCAAATTGACTTCACTTTTGGAAAGTAGATGCTCCGATTAGTAATTGAAAGTAATTTCATAACAATTTTTCAAAAAATCAATTTTTCAGGAATTTTTAAATTTATACAAAATATGGAAAGAATCCCAATCAAGTTCAGCAGCTTATATCTCAAGAACGAAGTGAGATATTTTCAAATTGACTTCACTTTTGGAAAGTAGATGCTCCGATTAGTAATTGAAAGTAATTTCATAACAATTTTTCAAAAAATCATTTTTTCAGGAATTTTTAAATTTATACAAAATATGGAAAGAATCCCAATCAAGTTCAGCAGCTTATATCTCAAGAACTAAGTGAGATATTTTCAAATTGACTTCATTTTTAGAAAGTAGATGCTCCGATTAGTAATCGAAAGTAATTTCGTAACACTTTTTCAAAAAATCGAATTTTCAGGAATTTTTAAATTTATACAAAATATGGAAAGAATCCCAATCAAGTTCAGCAGTTTATATCTCAAGAACTAAGCGAGATATTTTCAAATTGACTTAATTTTTAGAAAGTAGATTCTCCAATTAGTAATTGAAAGTAATTTCATAACAATTTTTCAAAAAATCAATTTTTCAGGAATTTTTAAATTTATACAAAATATGGAAAGAATCCCAATCAAATTCAGCAGCTTATATCTCAAGAACTAAGTGAGATATTTTCAAATTGACTTCACTTTTTGAAAGTAGATGCTCCGATTAGTAATTGAAAGTAATTGCATAACACTTTTTCAAAAAATCGAATTTTCAGGATTTTTTAAATTTATACAAAAAATATGGAAAGAATCCCAATCAAGTTCAGCAGCTTATATCTCAAGAACTAAGTGAGATATTTTCAAATTGACTTCATTTTTAGAAAGTAGATGCTCCGATTAGTAATCGAAAGTAATTTCGCAACACTTTTTCAAAAAATCAATTTTTCAGGAATTTTTAAATTTATACAAAATATGGAAAGAATCCCAATTAAGTTCAGCATCTTATATCTCAAGAACTAAGCGAGATATTTTCAAATTGACTTTATTTTTAGAAAGTAGATTCTCCAATTAGTAATTGAAACTAATTTCATAACAATTTTTCAAAAAATCAATTTTTCAGGAATTTTTAAATTTATACAAAATATGGAAAGAATCCCAATCAAGTTCAGTAGTTTATATCTCAAGAACTAAGTGAGATATTTTCAAATTGACTTCACTTTTGGAAAGTAGATGCTCCGATCAGTAATTGAAAGTAATTTCATAACACTTTTTCAAAAAATCGATTTTTCAAGAATTTATAAATTTATTAAATATATTGGAAAAATTCCAATTAAGCTCAGCAGCTTATATCTCAAGAACCAAGTGAGATATTTTCAAATTGACTTCACTTTTGGAAAGTAGATGCTCCGATTAGTAATTGAAAGTAATTTCATAACACTTTTTCAAAAAATCGATTTTTCAGGAATTTTTAAATTTATACAAAATATGGAAAGAATCCCAATTAAGTTCAGCAGTTTATATCTCAAGAATTAAGTGAGATATTTTCAAATTGACTTCATTTTTAGAAAGTAGATTCTCCAATTAGTAATTGAAAGTAATTTCATAACAACTTTTCAAAAAATCAATTTTTCAGGAATTTTTAAATTTATACGAAATATGGAAAGAATCCCAATCAAGTTCAACAGTTTATATCTGAAGAATTAAGTGAGATATTTTCAAATTGACTTCATTTTTAAAAAGTAGATTCTCCAATTAGTAATTGAAAGTAATTTCATAACAATTTTTGAAAAAATCAATTTTTCAAGAATTTTTAAATTTATACAAAATATTGGAAAAATCCCAATTAAGTTCAGAAGAGTAATAATATGATGATCAAGGTTAGGTGGGTTAATTAATAAGTTAAAACTGAGGACGCTTATGGCCTATGAGGAACAAGATGATTTGCAATTTTAGAGTAGGTTGGTTAATTAATTAAAGCCGAGCATGCTTGTCGTCTAGGAATAACAAGATGACTCTCAATTTTGGATTGGGTTGGTTGATTAATCAAAACCGAGATCGCTTGCAGCCAGGAAATTACAATATGAAGATCAGAATTAGGTTTACCCATTTTTATTACTCCTTGGTGGTTTAAAACGTCTATTCTTATCGTTAACTATAACAAATTATGAAAATTAGTCTTAATAAGAGCTTAATATAAGTCGCTCTCTAGAAAAGATTAAAGATTATATGAATATAGGATTATATCTTAAAAAGAGATTCCGTATTCGTAAAAGTGCAAGAGATGTATTATTTTTTCTAAAAATATGCGATTTCGTCATAATTTTCAGTTATTACGAAAATCTGTACAATTGGTTGCCTAAAATCAACGAAACAGTTTGAAGTAAAACTTTGGCTATTACCTTATAGATGGTTATAGGTGCCGATTAGAAATTTAAAAAAAAATGGTCAATAAATAGTTATTGACAAATTTTGAACACAACATAACTAATAATTAATGGTATTACCATATCATTTCATGTTTAGAAACAAATTTATGATGATTAAAAGTTGTATTGTGGTAATCAATGGCAAAAGATTAAATGTAAGAGGCATTTCCGTAGTGGTTCCTCGTGGATCGGTGCTAAGACCCTTATTATTTATAATATGCATAAATGACATGCCAAACATAACAACACCTCTGGTGATGATATAACCATAGTTTCATCTGGAGAATCAATGGAAGATCTTCACATTAATTCTATTTAATCGTTAAATTTTGTTAAACAATGGCTTCAAGATAACGGATTAATTCTGAATGGAGAAAAAACCACAAAGTATAAGATTTAACAAAGGCCACTGCAAAGCAGAAAATGAATCATTAAAATTTTTGGGATTACATCTAGATGAAGAGCTCAAATGGTGCATCCATATTAATAATACAGCCAAGAATCTAAATGCAGGAATTTATTAAGTTAGTCGGTCAATCGGTACCACTGAGGCTGCCAAATTAGCATACTATGGGGCACATTATTATAAAAAGATTGAGAGATTTTGACTTGTCAGCAGTTTGATTATTTATTATGTTGTTGTTTTTTATAAACAAACGAAAAAAGTATTTTTTTATATAACTAAATGACAATAGTTAGCCGTGGTGTCTTGCATAGCACGCTACACTTACTCCCCCCCACGGAAGAAAAGTAGAAAAGGAATAAAGTAAATAACATTTTGTTAAATTGTTTAGCGTTTAAACTAAATGTTGAAACGAATTTTTTTAGGTTTGTTTGTTAAGAGAATTGATTTATTAATTGAGTTTATGTCTTCGTTTAGCATAAAGGCAGGTTTAAGCTGATCAATGCTTAAAGTAGTCGGTTTGTTATTTTTGTATAAAACGAAATATTTTTGATGTTTTTCAAGAATTTTGAATGGTCCTTCGTATCGTGGTGTTAAGGAAGGTTTAAGTCCGTTGATTTTAGTGAAAACGTAGTTGGTCGAGATTAAGTCTTTATGTATGAAGGTTTTTTGATTACAATGTCTGGTTGCAGGAATTGGTTTGAGGTCAGCAAAGGTAGTTCGAAGACTGGAAAGGAAAGGTTCATGTTCAGGAGGTTGTTTATCTTGAATAAAGAATTCTCCAGGTAGTCTAAGAGGCTGGCCATAAACTAGTTCCGCTAATGAACATCCTAAATCTTCTTTCAGTGATGATCGAAGACCTAGGAGTATCAGTGGTAAATCATTGTTCCACCTGACGGTGTTACCGCGTGCAATAATCGCAGCTTTCAAAGTTCGATGGAATCTTTCTACCATTCCATTGATTTGTGGATGAAATGGTGAAGTATGTATTTGATGGGTGCCTAACAATGATTGAAATTTTGCAAATAATTTTGATTCAAATTGTCGTGAGTTATTGTACAAGGAATACCAAATCGACTGAAATAATCCCGAAACAGAGAAGTTGCTATGGTATCAGAACTTATGTCTTTTAGTGGGAAAGCTTCTGGCCAACGTGTGAATCGTTCGATTACAGTAAGAACATAAGTGCAACCAAGAGACGAAGCTAGGGGACCAATAATGTCGATGTGAATATGTTCAAAACGTGAGTTTGGTATTGGAATTCGCTGAAGTGGTGATTTGGTGTGTTTAAAAGTTTTGGTGCGTTAACATTGCAAACAAAATTTTCTCCATAAGTATATATTTTTTGACATGTGAGGCCAAACGAATCTGGTTTTTAATAAATGAATTGTTGAATGTCCTGGATGCGTTAGGCAATGAAATTTGTCGAAAATTTGTTTACGATAATTTTGAGGTATGTAGATGCGAAGTTTATTCTTTGAGATTTGGCACCATACTTTGATGTTTGACGGTAAGATTGATTGTTGTGATAACAAATATCGTGATGGTTTAGTTGCTGAAAATTGCTTATCGAGTAGATGTGTTAACTCAGTGTCATTGAATTGTTCATTTCTAATAATTTGAGCGTCAGGATATTGAGTATCGAGAAGTTCGACATTCAATCTTGACAGGGTGTCGGCAACTATGTTGGAATCACCTTTTATATAACGGATATCGGATGTGAACTGTGTTATACAGTTCAGATATCGTGTTTGACGAGGTGATTTGTCAGTGGCCGAGAAAATTGAGGAGCTAATTGGTTTGTGGTCTGTGTAGACTGTAAACTCATTTCCATGCAAGAAATGTTTAAAAAATTTGATTAAAGTGTAAATTGCCAATAACTCTCTGTCATAGGTTGAGTATTTTTGTTGGGTTGAAGTTAATTTTTGAGAAAAGAACGTTAAAGGTTGATTTTTCTCATTTGTTGATTGTGCCAAGACGTGTTTTATGTGATTGTGTAGTGGTGTGGTGAAAAAATGGAAGCGATGAGATGGTAGTCCCACACTTTGTCTGCAAGGCGAAGAAGTTCGTCTGGATCTTCTTTACCGGAAGAAGTCAACGCGAGATGAAATGGCTGGGATAAGCGACGTAACCATATTTTAATTAGTAGTTTAGGGGGTACCAAATGGGGATCAGCGATCGTCGAGGAAAGCTGTCGAAAGAATTCCGACGGTCGCTGGGTTCCCATTTCGGTACCTGAAAGAAAAATATCCAGGCGTTGTTCCTCGCTCGATGTTAGTCTTTCGATTAATAACTTCTTTAATGAAGTGTATGGGTTTTCGGTAGAGGGATCTTGTAAAAGATCTAGCGCCAGATTTACTACATCGGTTGGCAAAGTTGTGTTTTTTCGGAGTGGATCCTAGACAGTGCGAACTGGGATTCAGGTTAAGGTTTAAAATAAAAAAGAAATTTTAATTTATTTAAAATGTAACTTTTTCCTTTTCCTCTTCCATTTTCTATTTTTCTCCCTTAGAGCAGGAAGTATAGTGTACTTACGTGCTGTGACATTTGAACAATAGAACAGTTGTATTCGATTTATTCCACAGATGAGTGTTTTTCTTAATTCTGAGAATAGTCACTTGAATGGGAATTAATGTTCACTTTGTAACACTTAATCGAGTTCCGCTTCCAGGATCCTTGGGACAACTACCAAAAGCCGTTAATAGTTGCTCATGGACGTTTCCTTCGATGGATGATACAAATAGTTGATGCAGAGCGGGCGGTGGTAGGTGATTGGTTGTTTGGGTTTGAACGCCGAGCTTTTGGATGCTCTTGATCTGGCAGTTTAGGTTGATTGGTGTTCAATACGGCTACTGGCAGGAGTGTTGTTGTCTCTCTTCTGGGTTCCGGGATTACCAGTATGTATGATAAGGTTTTTACATCACGTCGGGGTCACCAATATATAGGGTAGAGTAAAGGTTTACTATCATATATTATTTATTATAAAAAGATTGAGAGATTTTGACTTGTCAGCAGTTTGATTATTTATTATGTTGTTGTTTTTTATAAACAAACGAAAAAAGTATTTTTTTATATAACTAAATGACAATAGTTAGCCATGGTGTCTTGCAGAGCACGCTACAGACATAATGCAAATTTTACGTTTTTCAATTTTGTTCAGATTATCAGGGAATTCGGATTTGGGGTTGTACGAATTGGCAACGCTTTGCTGTACTTCTTTAATTACATAATAAGATGCAGTTGTAATGCCTAAAAGGGATTGGCTTGCACCAAAAAAAGTCTGTTAAAAGCAGTATCCAGTCTTTAAGTGACAGTTTTTAAATCTTTTTCAGTTTTTTGTCAGTTCAAACTTTTAGTAGATATGATGATGTTGTATTTTGCAACAGTATTTGATATTTTGGAAGGAAAATTAAATTTTATTAACAGTCCTTCGCTTTTTACCATAAAAATGTATTCTGCCAGCAGTATTTAACCTTTAATTAATAGTTTATAGACAGCTTACGTAAAGATTGTGCATTTTGTTCAATTGTATTTAATATTTTCAAAGCATAGTCAATTGGTTTATCAACAGTATCCAGTTTTTACAAACAGTTTTACAAGCAGTATCAAGTCCTTTGGAAGTATTTCAAGTCTTCCAAGGGCAGTATCAAATTTTCTGGAAGTAGTATTAAGCCTTCTAAAACCAATATCAAGACTTCCGGAAGTAGTGTCAAGTTTTCTGAAAGCATTTCAAGTCTTTTGGAAGCAATAACAAGCTATCTAGAAGCAGTTCAAATCTTCTAGAAGCAATATCATGTCTTCTAGAAGCATTTTAAATATTCGAGAAGCAATATCAAAACTTCTGGAAGTAGTATCAGGTTTTCTAGAAGCATTCTAAGTCATCTGGGAGCATTTCAAGTCTTTTGAAAGTAATAACTAGTCATCTAGTAGTTCAAATCTTCTGAAAGCAATATCAAGTTTTCCTTCTGGAAACTTTTCAAGTCTCCTTGAAGCAGTATTAAGTTTTAAGTAATGTGGAAGTAGTGTCAAGCTTTCTAGAAACATTCCAAGTCTTCTAAAAGCATTTCAAGTCGTCTGAGATCATTTCAAGTCTTCTGAAAGCAATATCAAGATTTCTAGCAGCAATAACAAGTCTTCTGGAAACATTGCAGGTCTTTAGGAAATTGTATCAAATTTTATCAAGTCTAACTTAAAACCAAATTTTAATAATTTTAGACTGCACCTGATTATCGACAAAAGTACCTAGATTTGTCCCGTTTTCAGTCGAAATAAAAACGATCACATTATCTAAGACATATTTAGACCAAGTGAAAATAATTAAAATAAAATAACACTAACTATAACAATAACACCCATTATAATAATATTAACACTTCGCCAAAAAAAAACACCAAATAATGTCGAGAATAAGAATCGTGTAAGAAAAAGCATCGCTATGAATAAATGAATTGAGCTCAGCGCGATCTCTTTTAACCAACTGCGGAACCATATAAATTTTTTATGCACTTTTACGAACATCACGTGATTGAACGGCGACCTTAAAAGTGTATAAATACTCAAGAAATTTGCTTTAAATTGCTTTTTGTTTCATGGCGATATCTCAGTTATTTCCTGAGATACGATTTCTTAAACTGTTATCTTTCTCTTTTTTTTGGTATGAATTATCGAATTACCTTTTTTGTTATAATTTAATATTGTTATATCATTTTATATTCGTGTCCTATTGCTTTATTTGGTTTGAATTGCGAATTTAAAGTTCGATTCCTGCTTATTCTTTCTTTTAGTTACTCCCCTCCCAACTAGATGGCCACATTCGATGATTAAGTACTTTTTTTGAAAAATATTTAATAACTTTTAAAATATAAAATTGTTCGTTAACTCCAATATATACATTTTTAAAGTTATCACTTCAAAATTTACCTGCGCAAAGGCGATTTTTTTTTCGTCGTCGTTTTGAGGATGTGGAGTTCTAAAACTAATAGCATAATGAAAGAATTGATTCTGCATAAAAAGACGAATTTCTTCTTTCATATTTCATATATCATAGTCCTTTCGGAAACAATTATGAAACAAAACGTAAGCTTTTTAATGACAAATCACGTTTTAAGAAATATCTCATAATATCTGAGATATCACTTATTAAATTAACTTGTAGCAAACGTGTATTGTTATTTTGATAACAGAATATTTCAAAAAATCATAATAAATCGAGAAATTAGTAAATCGTTATGGGTTTACCGACGTTTATAAAACAAAATGTAAACTTTTTAATGATAAAAACCGCGTTGTAAAATATCTCATAGTTTTTGAGATACCAACATCTAAGCATAATCGTTATTTATGTAATAAATAAAAAATTCAAAAAATAGTATTAAATGAAGAACTTAACAAGTCATTATGGAATCATCAACACTTATAAAATAAAATATTAACTTTTTAATGATAAAAACCGCGTTGTAAAATATCTCATAGTTTTTGAGATACCAACATATAAGCATAATCGTTATTTATGTAATAAATAAAAAATTCAAAAAATCATATTAAATGAAGAACTTAACAAATCATTATGGAATCATCCACACTTATAAAATAAAATATTAACTTTTTAATGACAAAATCTGTTTTGGGGAATATCTCATAATTTTTGAGATATTTAGTTTTTAACGCTACCATGTTTAATCGTTGTTTTTGAAACTAATCATTTCAAAAATTCGTAATAAATCGGAAGATTATTAAATCATTATGAGTTTCACCATATTTATAAAATAAAATGTATGCTTTTGAATGATGAAAACCGCGTTGTAAAATATCTCATCGTTTTTGAGATACCAACATCTAAGCATAATCGTTATTTATGTAATAAAAGAAAAATTCAAAAAATCATATTAAATGAAGAACTTAACAAATCATTATGGAATCATCCACACTTATAAAACAAAATATTGACTTTTTAATGACAAAATCCGTTTTGGGAAATATCTCATAATTTTTGAGATATTCAGTTTTTAACGCTACCATGTTTAATCGTTGTTTTTGAAACTAATCATTTCAAAAATTCGTAATAAATCGGAAGATTATTAAATCATTATGAGTTTCACCATGTTTATAAAATAAAATGTATGCTTTTGAATGATGAAAACCGCGTTGTAAAATATCTCATCGTTTTTGAGATACCAACATCTAAGCATAATCGTTATTTATGTAATAAAAGAAAAATTCAAAAAATCATATTAAATGAAGAACTTAACAAATCATTATGGAATCATCCACACTTATAAAACAAAATATTGACTTTTTAATGACAAAATCCGTTTTGGGAAATATCTCATAATTTTTGAGATATTCAGTTTTTAACGCTACCATGTTTAATCGTTGTTTTTGAAACTAATCATTTCAAAAATTCGTAATAAATCGGAAGATTATTAAATCATTATGAGTTTCACCATGTTTATAAAATAAAATGTAAGCGTTTGAATGATGAAAACCGCGTTCTAAAACATCTCATAGTTTTTGAGATACCAACATATAAGCATAATCGTTATTTATGTAATAAATAAAAAATTCAAAAAATCATATTAAATGAAGAACTTAACAAATCATTATGGAATCATCCACACTTATAAAATAAAATATTAACTTTTTAATGACAAAATCTGTTTTGGGGAATATCTCATAATTTTTGAGATATTTAGTTTTTAACGCTACCATGTTTAATCGTTGTTTTTGAAACTAATCATTTCAAAAATTCGTAATAAATCGGAAGATTATTAAATCATTATGAGTTTCACCATATTTATAAAATAAAATGTATGCTTTTGAATGATGAAAACCGCGTTGTAAAATATCTCATCGTTTTTGAGATACCAACATCTAAGCATAATCGTTATTTATGTAATAAAAGAAAAATTCAAAAAATCATATTAAATGAAGAACTTAACAAATCATTATGGAATCATCCACACTTATAAAACAAAATATTAACTTTTTAATGCCAGGATACGTTTTTTGAAATATCTTATAATTTTTGAGATATTCAGTTTTTAACGTTACCATGTTTAATCGTTATTTTTGAAACTAATCACTTCAAAAATTCGTAGTAAATCGGAAGATTATTAAATCATTATGAGTTTCACCATATTTATAAAATAAAATGTAAGCTTTTGAATGATGAAAACCGCGTTCTAAAACATCTCATAGTTTTTGAGATACCAACATCTAAGCATAATCGTTATTTATGTAATAAATAAAAAAATCAAAAAATCATATTAAATGAAGAACTTAACAAATCATTATGGAATCATCCACACTTATAAAACAAAATATTAACTTTTTAATGACAAAATCCGTTTTGGAAAATATCTCATAATTTTTGAGATATTCAGTTTTTAACGTTACCATGTTTACCATGTTTCATATATCATAGTCCTTTGGAAAGTTTTTAAATAACTTCTGTTATTTGAGCTTTGCTTTAGATTAATTCCTAACGATCTATGTAATTATCGTCCACTTCCTGGTATCTTCTCTACCCAAACTTATTCTTTGCCTGTTCATTACATCACTACCATAACCTCTTTTACAATCGTGATAATCTATGGTGTCTCCTTCTGGTAATGCAAAAAACTTTAGTCCTTATGTAATTCTGTTTAGATCTTATTATTAGCTTATATACAAATTAGCTAATATACTAAATTAACTAGCTTTAAATTGGTTTTTAGCGTGTATCAATCAAGCATGAAGATCAAACATGCAGAGTTGAACATAAAAGATCCTCACTTCTTTGAATATTAAGTAATGTTAATATAATTATTTATGGTGCACTATATCTTTACTGAATTGACTTCAAACCAATTTTTGGTTTCATCATGATATCTCAATTCGTTCTTGAGATACAGGTTTTTTTTATTAATTTTGCATTTTTATATGTACAGGGTGCTTCAAATTAGATGTCCAAAGAGACTACCTCGGAAACTATAAGATATAAAAAAATATCTTAGATGTCATGTTCTCTCTTGTTCGCCCCGATCGATTTGGTACCAAGATTAAAATTTTTTAATGCTCTTATCATGGGTATTTTTTATATTTTATTCTTTGGTGAATTTCTCTTCCATTTCGAGGATGTTCTTCCCAACTTCAGTGGAACTTGTCTGCATGATTTATTTTAACATTAAAGGCTTTTCTTTCTTACCTTGTCTATTGACTTGTCTACTTAAATAGTTAAAAGCATTACGATTATTTTAACGAATCAGAGTTGGATGAAAGAAAAAGTAAAACACATCCCCAGAGAATTGAAATACACATATATTTCGATGTATTTTGTACACAGACTTACAAATAGGCGTGTGTTACATCGCTTTTTTTTCAATTTCCTTCAAAATTTTCCACATCGTGTTATTTTTGTAAACGTTTAAATGATCACACATTCATATATCAATTTATCGCATTTTTTTAATCAAACATTTTTAACTATTTTTTTCGATTTTATTTCATTTTTTTTTAATTTTACGTGGTAATGAGAAACATCACACTGAGAAATACAAATAAAATATAGTTATATATATAATAATATCGTATGTATAATATAATAGTTTTTCCGCACTTTTTTTTTCTTGTAATATATATTATATTTTATTATGAACCCTAAAACCTTATAATATATATAATAATATATATATTTTTATAATAATATCCACTTTTTTCATGTACTTAATTTTTTTTATTTTTATTATGTATATTTATTAATTGTAATAACGGAGTTGAAACGAAACAAACCATATCACATTATCGTTTCTGTAATTGCAGCACCATAATTCTTTTTATGAACATTACTGAGCATAATCGACCTTCCCATTTTAATTAATTCCGTTATTTATTTCATGCCAATTACTTAATTTTAATTTAAATTAGTTTAATCCAGTCAAATCAAAACTTTTGGGCGGCTGTCGTTTTTTTTTTCATTTCGTTTTTGTTGCTATTTACATTGTAATATTGTCGTTGTATAGTCGGATAAATCAAAACAATAAAATAAAAAATATTTATATTGAGAACAATTTAATAATATATCACGCACTGTTTTTAAAAAATTATCGCTTACGACTTAATATACAGGGTGTCTCGCGTAATTAATTCGTTAGAACTTATTTTTAACCTAAGAAAATTAGTTTAGTTGGAATCAACCGAAAATTATGATCTATCACTAAAAATTTATGCATCTAAACATTTCACAAATTCGTAATAAATCAAGATGTTAATAGATGGTTATGAGTTTAACCACACTAACAAAAGAAAATGTAAGCTTGGAAACCGTTTTATAAAATATCTCATAGTTTTTGAGATATCAACTTCTAAGCATAATCGTTATTTATGTAATAATTAAAAATTTCAAAAAATCATATTAAATCAAGAAATTAACAAATCATTATAGAATCATCCACACTTACAGAACAAAATGTTATTTTTTTTAATGACAAAACCCGTTTTGAGAGATATCTCATAATTTTTGAGATATTTAGTTTTTAACATTACCATGTTTAATTGTTATTTTTGTAACTAAACACTTAAAAAATTCGTAATAAATAGAAAAATTAATAGATCGTTATGAGTTTATCCACGTTTATAAAACAAAATGTAAGCTTTTTAATGATGAAAACCGTTTTATAATACATATCATACTTTTTGAGATATGATTTTTTTAAACATATGTATGAGTTATAGTTATTTGTGTAGCAGATGAAAATTTCAAAAAATCGTAATAAATCGAAAAATTAAAAACTCATAATGGTTTTATCCACACTAATAGAATAAAATGTAAGCTTTTTAATAATAAAAACGGTTTTGTAAAATATCTCATAGTTTTTGAGATATCAACTTCTAAGCATAATCGTTATTTATGTAATAATTAAAAATTTCAAAAAATCATATTAAATCAAGAAATTAACAAATCATTATAGAATCATCCACATTTACAGAACAAAATGTTATTTTTTTAATGACAAAACCCGTTTTGAGAGATATCTCATAATTTTTGAGATATTTAGTTTTTAACATTACCATGTTTAATTGTTATTTTTGTAACTAAACACTTAAAAAATTCGTAATAAATAGAAAAATTAATAGATCGTTATGAGTTTATCCACGTTTATAAAACAAAATGTAAGCTTTTTAATGATGAAAACCGTTTTGTAATATATATCATACTTTTTGAGATATGATTTTTTTAAACATAGGTATGAGTTATAGTTATTTGTATAACAGATGAAAATTTCAAAAAATCGTAATAAATCGAAAAATTAAAAAATTATAATGGTTTTATCCACACTAATAGAACAAAATGTAAGCTTTTTAATAATAAAAACGGTATTGTAAAATATCTCATGGTTTTCGAGATATCAACTTCTAAGCATAATCGTTATTTATGCAATAATTAAAAATTCCAAAAAATCATATTAAATCAAGAAATTAACAAATCATTATGGAATCATCCACACTTACGGAACAAAATGTAGTTTTTTTAATGACAAAACCTGTTTTGAGAAATATCTCACAATTTTTGAGATATTTCGTTTTTAAGATTACCATGTTTAATTGTTATTTTTGTAACTAACCACTTAAAAAATTCGTAATAAATCGAGAAATTAATAGATCGTTATGAGTTTATCCACGTTTATAAAACAAAATGTAAGCTTTTTAATGATGAAAACCGTTTTGCAATACATATCATACTTTTTGAGATATGATTTTTTTAAACATAGGTATGAGTTATAGTTATTTGTATAACAGATGAAAATTTCAAAAAATCGTAATAAATCGAAAAATTAAAAAATTATAATGGTTTTATCCACACTAATAGAACAAAATGTAAGCTTTTTAATGATAAAAACGGTTTTGTAAAATATCTCATGGTTTTCGAGATATCAACTTCTAAGCATAATCGTTATTTATGCAATAATTAAAAATTCCAAAAAATCATATTAAATCAAGAAATTAACAAATCATTATGGAATCATCCACACTTACGGAACAAAATGTAATTTTTTTAATGACAAAACCCGTTTTGAGTAATATCTCATAATTTTTGAGATATTTAGTTTTTAAGATTACCATGTTTAATTGTTATTTTTGTAACTAACCACTTAAAAAATTCGTAATAAATCGAGAAATTAATAGATCGTTATGAGTTTATCCACGTTTATAAAACAAAATGTAAGCTTTTTAATGATGAAAACCGTTTTGCAATACATATCATACTTTTTGAGATATGATTTTTTTAAACATAGGTATGAGTTATAGTTATTTGTATAACAGATGAAAATTTCAAAAAATCGTAATAAATCGAAAAATTAAAAAATTATAATGGTTTTATCCACACTAATAGAACAAAATGTTAGCTTTTTAATAATAAAATCGGTTTTGTAAAATATCTCATGGTTTTTGAGATATCAACTTCTAAGCATAATCGTTATTTATGCAATAATTAAAAATTCCAAAAAATCATATTAAATCAAGAAATTAACAAATCATTATGGAATCATCCACACTTACGGAACAAAATGTAGTTTTTTTAATGACAAAACCTGTTTTGAGAAATATCTCACAATTTTTGAGATATTTCGTTTTTAAGATTACCATGTTTAATTGTTATTTTTGTAACTAACCACTTAAAAAATTCGTAATAAATCGAGAAATTAATAGATCGTTATGAGTTTATCCACGTTTATAAAACAAAATGTAAGCTTTTTAATGATGAAAACCGTTTTGCAATACATATCATACTTTTTGAGATATGATTTTTTTAAACATAGGTATGAGTTATAGTTATTTGTATAACAGATGAAAATTTCAAAAAATCGTAATAAATCGAAAAATTAAAAAATTATAATGGTTTTATCCACACTAATAGAACAAAATGTAAGCTTTTTAATGATAAAAACGGTTTTGTAAAATATCTCATGGTTTTCGAGATATCAACTTCTAAGCATAATCGTTATTTATGCAATAATTAAAAATTCCAAAAAATCATATTAAATCAAGAAATTAACAAATCATTATGGAATCATCCACACTTACGGAACAAAATGTAATTTTTTTAATGACAAAACCCGTTTTGAGTAATATCTCATAATTTTTGAGATATTTAGTTTTTAAGATTACCATGTTTAATTGTTATTTTTGTAACTAACCACTTAAAAAATTCGTAATAAATCGAGAAATTAATAGATCGTTATGAGTTTATCCACGTTTATAAAACAAAATGTAAGCTTTTTAATGATGAAAACCGTTTTGCAATACATATCATACTTTTTGAGATATGATTTTTTTAAACATAGGTATGAGTTATAGTTATTTGTATAACAGATGAAAATTTCAAAAAATCGTAATAAATCGAAAAATTAAAAAATTATAATGGTTTTATCCACACTAATAGAACAAAATGTTAGCTTTTTAATAATAAAATCGGTTTTGTAAAATATCTCATGGTTTTTGAGATATCAACTTCTAAGCATAATCGTTATTTATGCAATAATTAAAAATTCCAAAAAATCATATTAAATCAAGAAATTAACAAATCATTATGGAATCATCCACACTTACGGAACAAAATGTAATTTTTTTAATGACAAAACCCGTTTTGAGTAATATCTCATAATTTTTGAGATATTTAGTTTTTAAGATTACCATGTTTAATTGTTATTTTGGTAACTAACCACTTAAAAAATTCGTAATAAATCGAGAAATTAATAGATCGTTATGAGTTTATCCACCTTTATAAAACAAAATGTAAGGTTTTTAATGATGAAAACCGTTTTGTAATACATATCATACTTTTTGAGATATGATTTTTTTAAACATAGGTATGAGTTATAGTTATTTGTATAACAGATGAAAATTTCAAAAAATCGTAATAAATAGAAAAATTAAAAAATTATAATGGTTTTATCCACACTAATAGAACAAAATGTTAGCTTTTTAATAATAAAATCGGTTTTGTAAAATATCTCATGGTTTTTGAGATATCAACTTCTAAGCATAATCGTTATTTATGCAATAATTAAAAATTCCAAAAAATCATATTAAATCAAGAAATTAACAAATCATTATGGAATCATCCACACTTACGGAACAAAATGTAATTTTTTTAATGACAAAACCCGTTTTGAGTAATATCTCATAATTTTTGAGATATTTAGTTTTTAAGATTACCATGTTTAATTGTTATTTTGGTAACTAACCACTTAAAAAATTCGTAATAAATCGAGAAATTAATAGATCATTATGAGTTTATCCACGTTTATAAAACAAAATGTAAGCTTTTCAATAATGAAAACCGTTTTGTAATACATATCATACTTTTTGAGATATGATTTTTTTAAACATATGTATGAGTTATAGATATTTGTGTAGCAGATGAAAATTTCAAAAAAATCGTAATAAATCGAAAAATCACTATGGTTTTATCCAAACTAATAGAACAAAATGTAAGCCTTTTAATAATAAAATTGGTTTTGTAAAATATCTCATGGTTTTTGAGATATCAACTTTTAAGCATAATCGTTATTTATGCAATAATTAAAAATTTCAAAAAATCATATTAAATTAAGAAATTAACAAATCATTATGGAATCATCCACACTTACGGAACAAAATGTAGTTTTTTTAATGACAAAACCTGTTTTGAGAAATATCTCACAATTTTTGAGATATTTCGTTTTTAAGATTACCATGTTTAATTGTTATTTTTGTAACTAACCACTTAAAAAATTCGTAATAAATCGAGAAATTAATAGATCGTTATGAGTTTATCCACGTTTATAAAACAAAATGTAAGCTTTTTAATGATGAAAACCGTTTTGCAATACATATCATACTTTTTGAGATATGATTTTTTTAAACATAGGTATGAGTTATAGTTATTTGTATAACAGATGAAAATTTCAAAAAATCGTAATAAATCGAAAAATTAAAAAATTATAATGGTTTTATCCACACTAATAGAACAAAATGTAAGCTTTTTAATGATAAAAACGGTTTTGTAAAATATCTCATGGTTTTCGAGATATCAACTTCTAAGCATAATCGTTATTTATGCAATAATTAAAAATTCCAAAAAATCATATTAAATCAAGAAATTAACAAATCATTATGGAATCATCCACACTTACGGAACAAAATGTAATTTTTTTAATGACAAAACCCGTTTTGAGTAATATCTCATAATTTTTGAGATATTTAGTTTTTAAGATTACCATGTTTAATTGTTATTTTTGTAACTAACCAATTAAAAAATTCGTAATAAATCGAGAAATTAATAGATCGTTATGAGTTTATCCACGTTTATAAAACAAAATGTAAGCTTTTTAATGATGAAAACCGTTTTGTAATACATATCATACTTTTTGAGATATGATTTTTTTAAACATATGTATGAGTTATAGTTATTTGTGTAGCAGATGAAAATTTCAAAAAATCGTAATAAATCGAAAGATTAAAAAATTATAATGGTTTTATCCACACTAATAGAACAAAATGTAAGCTTTTTAATAATAAAAACGGTTTTGCAAAATATCTCATGGTTTTTGAGATATCAACTTCTAAGCATAATCGTTATTTATGCAATAATTAAAAATTCCAAAAAATCATATTAAATCAAGAAATTTACAAATCATTATGGAATCATCCACACTTACGGAACAAAATGTAATTTTTTTAATGACAAAACCCGTTTTGAGTAATATCTCATAATTTTTGAGATATTTAATTTTCAACATTACCATGCTTAATTGTTATTTTTGTAACTAAACACTTAAAAAATTCGTAATAAATAGAAAAATTAATAGATCGTTATGAGTTTATCCACGTTCATAAAACAAAATGTAAGCTTTTTAATGATGAAAACCGTTTTGTAATACATATCATACCTTTTGAGATATGATTTTTTTAAACATATATATGAGTTACAGTTATTTGTGTAGCAGATGAAAATTTCAAAAAATCGTAATAAATTGAAAAATTAAAAAATCATAATGGTTTTATCCACAATAATAGAACAAAATGTAAGCTTTTTAATAATAAAAACGGTTTTGTAAAATATCTCATGGTTTTCGAGATATCAACTTCTAAGCATAATCGTTATTTATGCAATAATTAAAAATTCCAAAAAATCACATTAAATCAAGAAATTAACAAATTATTATGGAATCATCCACACTTACGGAACAAAATGTAATTTTTTTAATGACAAAACCCATTTTGAGTAATATCTCATAATTTTTGAGATATTTAGTTTTTAACGTTAGCGTGTTTTATCGTTTTTATTGTAACTATTTAAAAAATTCGTAATAAATCGGGAGATTAACAGATCGTTATAGGTTTATTCATATTTATAAAACAAAATATAAACTTTTGAATGATGAAAACCGTTCTACAATTCATCTCATACTTTTTGAGATATGATTTTTTCAAACATATGTATGTGTTATTGTTATCTGTGTAGCAGATAAAAATTTCAAAAAATCCTCCTTCGAAGTATTACAGATATGACCTTGAAAATCGAGGTCATGTTGCAAAAAACCACATAGAACAAGATTTATAGCAGATGTTATTTTGAACAATACTGCTTTTTTGCATTTTTAATCTGAAATACATTTTTATTGAGAAAATTTCGAAAAAATCAAAATTTCAAGAAATTCTTCCTTTTTTCAACGATTAAAGGTATTACTTTGGAAACGAAGCATGTTATCATAAAACTGTTAGATCAGAATTGATTTAAAATTGTATTCTGAATAATATTGCTCTTGCACTTTTAATCTAACATGCGTAGATGCTGAAAAAACTTTGAAAATGTAAAAATGTCATGAAATTTTTTCAGTTTCCTGTTATTGAAGGTATTGATTTGGAAATGGAGAATGTTATCAAGAAGCTTTTACGTCAAAATTTGTAGGAGGTACTATGCCGAACAACACTGATGTTGGACTTTCAATCCAACATGCATAGATGTTAAGGAAATTTCAAAATATCAAAATTTCATGAAATTCTTTCATTATAAGGCTAATGGTATTATTTTGGAAACGGGTCATGTTATCATAAAATTGCTAGATCAGAATTTGTACAAAATTGTATTTTGAACAACATTAATCTTGTGCTCTTAATCCAACATGTATAGATGTGGAGAAATCTTCGAAAATGTCAAAATTTTGTGAAATTTTCGTTTTCCAGTGATTAAAAGTATTATTTTGGAAACGGATTATGTTATGAAAAAATTGTTGAATGAAAATTTGTACAAAATTGTATTTTGATAAATATTGATCTTGCACTTTTAATCTAACATGCATAGATGTTGAAGAAATTTCGAAAATGTCAAAATTTCGGGAAATTCTTTAATTTTCCAGTGATTGAAGTTACTATTTTGGAAACAGATCATGTTATGAAAAAACTATTAAAGGAAAATTTGTGCAAAATTTTATTCTGAACAAAATAAATCTAGTACTCTTGATTCAAAATGTATAGAAGTGGAGAAATCTTCGGAAATGTCAAAATTTTGTGAAATTTTCATTTTCCAGTGATTGAAGGTTTTATTTTTGGAAACAGAGCATGTTATAAAAAAACTGTTAGATTAAAAGTTGTGCAAAATTGTATTCTGAACAAAACCAATCTTGTACTTTTAATCCAAAGTGCATAGATATGGAGAAATTTTCGGAAATTTCAAAATTTTGTGAAATTTTCATTTTGCAGTGATTGAAGGTATTATTTTGAAAACTAATCATGTTATGAGAAAACGGTTAAATGAAAATTTGCACAAAATGGTACTCTGAACAACATTGATCTTGCTCTTTTAATCTAACATGCATAGACGTTGAAAATATTTCGGAAATGTCAAAATTCCTTGAATTTTTTTCATTTTCTAGTGATTGGAGGTATTATTTTGGAAACGGATCATGTTATGAGAAAACTATTTAAGGGAAATTGGTGCAAAATGGTATTCTGAACAAAATTAAACTTGTACTCTTAATCAAAAGTGTACAGATGTGGAGAAATCTTCACAAATGTCAAAATTTTGTGAAATTTTCATTTTCCTGTGACTGAAGGTTGTATTGTGGAAAGAGAGCATGTTATCAAAAAACTGTTAGATTAAAAGTTGTGCAAAATTGTATTCTGATCAAAACTAATCTTGTACTTTTAATCCAAAGTGCATAGATGTGGAGAAATCTTTGGAAATGTCAAAACTTTGTGAAATTTTCATTTTCCAGTGATTGAAGGTATTATTTTGAAAACTAATCATGTTATGAGAAAACGGTTAAATGAAAATTTGCACAAAATGGTACTCTGAACAACATTGATCTTTCTCTTTTAATCTAACATGCATAGACGTTGAAAATATTTCGGAAATGTCAAAATTCCTTGAATTTTTTTCATTTTCTAGTGATTGGAGGTATTATTTTGGAAACGGATCATGTTATGAGAAAACTATTTAAGGAAAATTGTTGCAAAATTGTATCCTGAACAAAACTAAACTTGTACTCTTAATCGAAAGAGTACAGATGTGGAGAAATCTTGAAAAATGTCAAAATTTTGTGAAATTTTCATTTTGCAGTGATTGAAGGTATTATTTTGAAAACTAATCATGTTATGAGAAAACTGTTAAATGAAAATTTGCACAAAATGATATTCTGACAAACATTGATCTTGCTCTTTTAATCTAACATGCATAGACGTTGAAAACATTTCGGAAATGTCAAAATTTCTTAAAATTTTTTAATTTGTTAGTGATTGGAGGTATTATTTTGGAAACGGATCATGCTATGAGAAAACTATTTAAGGAGAATTGGTGCAAAATGGAATTCTGAACAAAATTAAACTTGTACTCTTAATCCAAAGTATATAGATGTGGAGAAATCTTCAGAAATGTCAAAATTTTGTGAAATTTTCATTTTCCAGTGACTGAAGGTATTATTTTGAAAACTAATCGTGTTATGAGAAAACTGTTAAATGAAAATTTACACAAAATGGTATTCTGACAAACATTGATCTTGCTCTTTTAATCTAACATGCATAGACGTTGAAAACATTTCGGAAATGTCAAAATTTCTTAAAATTTTTTCATTTGTTAGTGATTGGAGGTATTATTTTGGAAACGGATCATGCTATGAGAAAACTATTTAAGGAGAATTGGTGTAAAATGGAATTCTGAACAAAATTAAACTTGTACTCTTAATCCAAAGTATATAGATGTGGAGAAATCTTCAGAAATGTCAAAATTTTGTGAAATTTTCATTTTCCAGTGACTGAAGGTTTTATTTTGGAAAGAGAGCATGTTATCAAAAAACTGTTAGATTAAAAGTTGTGCAAAATTGTATTCTGAACAAAACTAATCTTGTTCTTTTAATCCAAAGTGCATAGATGTGGAGAAATCTTCGGAAATGTCAAAATTTTTTGAAATTTTCATTTTCCAGTGATTGAAGGTATTATTTTGAAAACTAATCATGTTATGAGAAAACTGTTAAATGAAAATTTGCACAAAATGGTATTCTGAGCAACATTGATCTTGCTCTTTTAATCTAACATGCATAGACCTTGAAAATATTTCGGAAATGTCAAAATTCCTTGAATTTTTTTCATTTTCTAGTGATAGGAGATACTATTTTGGAAACGGATCATGTTATGAGAAAACTATTTAAGGAAAATTGGTGCAAAATTGTATCCTGAACAAAACTAAACTTGTACTCTTAATCGAAAGAGTACAGATGTGGAGAAATCTTGAAAAATGTCAAAATTTTGTGAAATTTTCATTTTGCAGTGATTGAAGGTATTATTTTGAAAACTAGTCATGTTATGAGAAAACTGTTAAATGAAAATTTGCACAAAATGGTATTCTGAACAAAATTGATCTTGCTCTTTTAATCTAACTTGCATAGACGCTGAAAATATTTCGGAAATGTCAAAATTTCTTGAAACTTTTTCATTTTCCAGTGATTGAAGGTATTATTTTGGAAAGAGAGCATGTTATCAAAAAACTGTTAGATTAAAAGTTGTGTAAAATTGTATTCTGAACAAAACTAATCTTGTACTTTTAATCCAAAGTGCATAGATGTGGAGAAATCTTCGGAAATGTCAAAATTTTTTGAAATTTTCATTTTCCAGTGATTGAAGGTATTATTTTGAAAACTAATCATGTTATGAGAAAACTGTTAAATGAAAATTTGCACAAAATGGTATTCTGAGCAACATTGATCTTGCTCTTTTAATCTAACATGCATAGACCTTGAAAATATTTCGGAAATGTCAAAATTCCTTGAATTTTTTTCATTTTCTAGTGATAGGAGATACTATTTTGGAAACGGATCATGTTATGAGAAAACTATTTAAGGAAAATTGGTGCAAAATTGTATCCTGAACAAAACTAAACTTGTACTCTTAATCGAAAGAGTACAGATGTGGAGAAATCTTGAAAAATGTCAAAATTTTGTGAAATTTTCATTTTGCAGTGATTGAAGGTATTATTTTGAAAACTAGTCATGTTATGAGAAAACTGTTAAATGAAAATTTGCACAAAATGGTATTCTGAACAAAATTGATCTTGCTCTTTTAATCTAACTTGCATAGACGCTGAAAATATTTCGGAAATGTCAAAATTTCTTGAAACTTTTTCATTTTCCAGTGATTGAAGGTATTATTTTGGAAAGAGAGCATGTTATCAAAAAACTGTTAGATTAAAAGTTGTGCAAATATGTATTCTGAACAAAACTAATCTTGTACTTTTAATCCAAAGTGCATAGATGTGGAGAAATTTTCGGAAATTTAAAAACTTTTGTGAAATTTTCATTTTGCAGTGATTGAAGGTATTATTTTGAAAACTAATCACGTTATGAGAAAACTTTTAAATGAAAATTTGCACAAAATGGTATTCTGAACAGCATTGATCTTGCTCTTTTAATCTAACATGCATAGACGTTGAAAATATTTCGAAAATGTCAAAATTTCTTGAAATTTCTTCATTTTCTAGTGATTATTTTGGAAGCGGATCATGTTATGAGAAAACTATTACAGGAAAATTGATGCAAAATGGTATTCTGAACACAATTAAACTTGTACTTTTAATCCAAAGTGTATAGATGCGGAGAAATCTTCAGAAATGTCAAAATTTTGTGAAATTTTCATTTTACAATGACTGAAGGTATTATTTTGAAAATTACTCATGTTATGAGAAAACTATTAAATGAAAATTTGCACAAAATTGTATTCTGAACAACAATGATCTTGTTATTTTAATCTAACATGCATAGATGTTGAGGAAATTTCGAAAATGTCAAAATTTCGTGAAATTCTTTCATTTTCCAGTGATTGAGGGTATTATTTTGGAAACGGAGAATGTTATCAAAAAACTTTTACATCAAAATATATAGAAGATCCTATTCTGGACAACATTGATGTTCGATTTTTCAATTCAACATGCAAAGATGTTTAGAAAACTTCAAAATATCAAAATTTTATGAAATTTTTCCATTTTCAAGTGATTAAAGGTGTTATTTTGGAAACGGATCATGTTATTATAAGATTATTAGATCGGAATTTGTACAAAATTATATTCTGAACAACATTGATCTTGCACTTTTATTTTAACATGCATTGATGTTGAGAAAACTTCGAAAATGTCAAAATTTCTCAAATTTTTTTTTCAAGTTATTATAGGTAGTCGTTCGAAAACGGAGCATGTCATCAAAAAACTTTTAAATCAAAATTTGTAGCTTAACAATAACTTTCTCGGATTTTTATTCCCAAATGTGCCAAAATCGAGAAAAAGTCCAATTTTGTAAGAATTTTTGTCATTTTTTTTGTTAAATACGTCAATATCGATCAAATAAAATTTAAACAACACAACGATTTTTCTTTTTTCACCAAAATCTTATCTACTTCTACTAAATTACAAAAATTTTAAATCGAAAATAATTAACAACAATTTCAAAATAAAATAAGTTCTAACGCATTACACGAGACACCCTGTATAATATATATATTTTTTAATATTAATTATTCACATACTATTTTTTTTTTTAGTTTCATTTATATTATTTTTTTATTATAATAATATACTCGAACTAAGAAAAATATCACATTCGTATTACATCAACTTATGTGTCGAAAAAGTTATTCATACGTCTTCACCAAATCGAAACGAATCAACAAATTAATTCGATTCAATGAAAACGGTTCAACGTGCGAAATCATACGCGTACACACATATAAGAGCGGAAATTACATTAATTAAATAGATTTTAGATCGTGTCCTAGGTCTATCTACAATTTGCAAAAATTTAGAAGCCGAAATATACAATTTTTAATTTTTTTTTAAATTTTTAGATAGGGTAATATTTCTTTTTTAATTTTTTTTTGGGACAAAAAAACGGGTTAATTTAGTTTTGTTTTTTATCCTGAATATATAAAAACTACGTAGGATATATTAACACCGAAAAACGAGTAACACTTATTGAAACATTTTTTTTGCATCATTTTCTTTTTTAAGTCTATGCCCCTCCTATTTTGTATATTATATTTTTTTTACATTCACTATAACTTACAGTCCAAAATTTAATTTAAAAAAATCAATTTAATTTAAGAAAAAAATTAATTTTACATCATCATCATCAACTTCTGATTCTCTTGTTAATTTTACATTATACGAAGTAGGAACATGTATGTAATTAAATATACTTTATATCATTAATATTATAATATTATTAATATATTTATTTTTGTATTTACACTGTGCTTCTTTTAATTAATTTTTTTAATTTTATTTAGCCGCATTATCATTAATAATTATAATTTTTTTTAAACGTTAAAAACTAATTGGAATATATCATTATGGACTTGCTGCTTAAAGTAGTTAATGCTTTAGGACAAGTTTTATTTGTTTGTATGTTTCATATCTGTGTATCATTGACGGTTTGAATTGAAAAAGGCACATTTTATGTAAATATAGTAAATCCTTACGTTCTATGGTTTAAAACGGTTTTATGGCTGGCTTTTAATGGACAAGTTTACGTTAACTAATCGAAACAACGTAATCGAAAAAGAAAGGTTGTTGCTTTTGATTTGTACCAATTGTTGTAAGTTGCATTGTTATGTCTTAAATAGAGATATCTAATATTGTCTATTGACTAACTATTTAAATTTAATTATTTAAAATATATACTATATCGCTTTTTTATTTCGAATTATAAAGTTGGAGGAGTTAAAATTATTTTTTATGGGCATTAAAATTTTCTTATTAAAAAAATTTGAGAAAATTTTAAAAATTTTAGTATTTTTTTTATCAATTTATTATAGGTATGATCTTCGAAATGGAACATGCTATAAAAAAACTTTTATAAAAAAATTATAGCTCATATTATTATGAACAATATTCCATTCTTGCACTTTTAACAAAAAATGCGTAGATATTGAGAAAAATTTGAAAATGTAAAAATTTGATGAAATTTCTACTTCTGGAAGATATGGTAGGTATGACCTTGGAAATGAAGCATGTTATAAAAAAAATTTTTGATTAAAATTTGTAGTAAATTTTATTTTAAATAAGTTTGTCCTCTTGCATTTTTGGTCTAAAATGCATAGATTTAGAGAAAATTTAGAAAATATGAAAATTTCTAAAATTTCTTGCCTTTTGAAAACTCAACCCAACCCAACCCGTAATTGGATGATGTTATTAAAAAATTTTAGATCTAAATTTGTAATAAATTAGATTTTGAGCAATATTGCATTCTTGCACTTTTAACAAAAAATGCATGGATATTGAGAAAAATTTAAAAATGTTAAAATAGATGATAGCGGATGTTATAATTTTTTGATCAAAATTTCTAGTAAATATTATTTTAAATAAGTTTGCTCTCTTGCACTTTTGTTCTAAAACGAATATTTAGTGAAAAAAATTTAAAATTTGAATTTTTTTTAAAATTCTTGCTTTTTGAAACTTAACCCAACTCAACCCATAATGGGATGATTTTATTAAAAAAAATTTAGAATAAAAGTTATAGCAAATTTTGTTTTAAACAATATTGGTCTCTTATAGTTCTAGTCGAAAATGCTTAAATATTGAGAAAATTTCGAAAATTTGAAAATTTTTAAAAATTCTTTTTTTTGAAACTTAACCCAACCCAACTCGTAATGGGATGATGTTATTAAAAAAAAATTAGAATAAAAGTTGTAGCAAATTTTATTTTAAACAATTCTGCTCTCTTATAGTTTTGAAACTCAACCCAGTCCAACTCGTAATGGGATGATGTTATTAAAAGAAAATTTAGAATAAAAGTTGCAAATTTTATTTTAAACAATATTACTCTCTTATAGTTTTAGTCGAAAATGCTTTAATATTAAGAAAATTTTGAAAATTAAAAATTTTAAAAATTCTTGCTTTTTGAAACTCAACCTAACCCAACTCGTAATGGGATGATGTTATTAAAAAAAATTGTAGAATAGAAGTTGTAGCAAATTTTATTTTAAACAATATTGCTCTCTTATAGTTTTAGTCGAAAATGTTTAAATATTGAGAAAATTTCGAAAATTTGAAAATTTTTAAAAATTCTTGCTTTTTGAAACTCAACCCAACCCTACTCGTAATGGGATGATGTTATTAAAAAAAAATTAGAATAAAAGTTGTGGCAAATTTTATTTTTAACAATATTGTTCTCTTATAGTTTTAGTCGAAAATGATTAAATATTGAGAAAATTTCGAAAATTTGAAAATATTTAAAAATTCTTTTTTTTGAAACTCAACAAAACCCAACTCGTCTTGGGATGACGTTATTAAAAAAATTTTAGAATAAAAGTTGTGGCAAATTTTATTTTGAACAATATTGCTCTCTTATAGTTTTAGTAGAAAATGCTTAAATATTGAGAAAATTTGGAAAATTTGAAAATTTTTAAAAATTCTTGCTTTTTGAAACTCAACCCAACCAAACTCGTAATGGGATGATGTTATTAAAAAAAATTTAGAATAAAAGTTGTAGCAAATTTTATTTTAAACAATATTGCTCTGTTATAGTTTTAGTCGAAAATGCTTAAATATTGAGAAGATTTCGAAAATTTGAAAATTTTTAAAAATTCTTGCTTTTTGAAACTCAACCCAACCCAACTCGTAATGGGATGATGTTATTAAAAAAAATTTAGAATAAAAGTTGCAAATTTTATTTTAAACAATATTGCTCTCTTATAGTTTTAGTCGAAAATGTTTAAATATTGAGAAAATTTCGAAAATTTGAAAATTTTTTAAAATTCTTGCTTTTTGAAACTCAACCCAACCCAACTCGTAATGGGATGATGTTATTAAAAAAATTTAGAATAAAAGTTGTGGCAAATTTTATTTTGAACAATATTGCTCTCTTACAGTTTTAGTAGAAAATGCTTAAATATTGAGAAAATTTGGAAAATTTGAAAATTTTTAAAAATTCTTGCTTTTTGAAACTCAACCCAACCCAACTCGTAATGGGATGATGTTATTAAAAAAAATTTAGAATAAAAGTTGCAAATTTTATTTTAAACAATATTGCTCTCTTATAGTTTTAGTCGAAAATGTTTAAATATTGAGAAAATTTCGAAAATTTGAAAATTTTTTAAAATTCTTGCTTTTTGAAACTCAACCCAACCCAACTCGTAATGGGATGATGTTATTAAAAAAATTTAGAATAAAAGTTGTGGCAAATTTTATTTTGAATATTGCTCTCTTATAGTTTTAGTAGAAAATGCTTAAATATTGAGAAAATTTGGAAAATTTGAAAATTTTTAAAAATTCTTGCTTTTTGAAACTCAACCTAACCCAACTCGTAATGGGATGATGTTATTAAAAAAAATTGTAGAATAGAAGTTGTAGCAAATTTTATTTTAAACAATATTGCTCTCTTATAGTTTTAGTCGAAAATGTTTAAATATTGAGAAAATTTCGAAAATTTGAAAATTTTTAAAAATTCTTGCTTTTTGAAACTCAACCCAACCCTACTCGTAATGGGATGATGTTATTAAAAAAAAATTAGATTAAAAGTTGTGGCAAATTTTATTTTTAACAATATTGTTCTCTTATAGTTTTAGTCGAAAATGATTAAATATTGAGAAAATTTCGAAAATTTGAAAATATTTAAAAATTCTTTTTTTTGAAACTCAACAAAGCCCAACTCGTCTTGGGATGACGTTATTAAAAAAATTTTAGAATAAAAGTTGTGGCAAATTTTATTTTGAACAATATTGCTCTCTTATAGTTTTAGTAGAAAATGCTTAAATATTGAGAAAATTTGGAAAATTTGAAAATTTTTTAAAATTCTTGCTTTTTGAAACTCAACAAAACCCAACTCGTCATAGGATGACGTTATTAAAAAAATTTTAGAATAAAAGTTGTGGCAAACTTTATTTTGAACAATATTGCTCTTTTATAGTTTTAGTAGAAAATGCTTAAATATTGAGAAAATTTGGAAAATTTGAATATTTTTAAAAATTCTTGCTTTTTGAAACTCAACCCAACCCAACTCGTAATGTGATGATGCTATTAAAAAAAATTTAGAATAAAAGTCGTAGCAAATTTTATTTTAACAATATTGCTCTCTTATAGTTTTAGTCGAAAATGTTTAAATATTGAGAAAATTTCGAAAATTTGAAAATTTTTTAAAATTCTTGCTTTTTGAAACTCAACCCAACGCAACTCGTAATGGGATGATGTTATTAAAAAAAATTTAGAATAAAAGTTGCAAATTTTATTTTAAACAATATTGCTCTCTTATAGTTTTAGTCGAAAATGTTTAAATATTGAGAAAATTTCGAAAATTTGAAGATTTTTTTAAATTCTTGCTTTTTGAAACTCAACCCAACCCAACTCGTAATGGGATGATGTTATTAAAAAAAATTTAGAATAAAAGTTGCAAATTTTATTTTAAACAATATTGCTCTCTTATAGTTTTAGTCGAAAATGCTTAAATATTGAGAAAATTTCGAAAATTTGAAAATTTTTTAAAATTCTTGCTTTTTGAAACTCAATCCAACCCAACTCGTAATGGGATGATGTTATTAAAAACATTTTAGAATAAAAGTTGTAGCAAATTTTATTCTAAACAATATTGGTCTCATAGTTTTAGTCGCATATGTTTAGAAAGTGAGAAAATTTTGAAAATTTAAAAATTTTTGAATTTTTTCTTTATCAAGTTATTATAGGTATGATCTTTGAAATGGAACATGTAATAAAAAAACTTTTATAACAAAATTTATTGCTGATTTCATTTTAAACAATATTCCTCTTTTGCACTTTTAGCAGAAATTGCATGGATATTGAGAAAAAGTTGAATGTGTAAAAATTTGATGAAATTCTTTCGTCTTTAAATTATGATAGGTATGATCATGGAAATGGAAGATGCTATAAACTACTTTTTGTATAAAATTAGTAGCAAATTTTATTTTACATATTTTTGTTTTTTTGCATTTTTCGTTTAAAATGCATTGATTTTGAGAAAATTTTGAAAATATGAAAATTTTTAAAAATTCCTGCGTTTTGAAATTGTTGGACCTATTACTTTGGAAACGGGGAATGTTATCAAAAATTTATTAAATCAAAATTTGTAGAAAATTGTAGTTTGAACGACACTAATTTTGCACTTTTAATCTAACTCTTATAGATATTGAGAAATCTTTGTAAATGTCAAAATTTTGTGTAATTTTCATGTTTTAGTGATTAAAGGTATTATTTTGGAAACGGATCATGTTATGAGAAAGCTGTTTCATCAGAATTTGTCCAAAATTGTATTCTGAACAATATTGGTCTTACACTTTGAAACCAACATGCATAAATATCGAGAAAACTTAGAAAATGCCAAAATTTCCTGAAATTCTATTGATTAAAGGTATTACTTTGCAAACCGAGTATGTTATCGAAAATGTTTGAGATCAAAATTTGTTCAAAATTGCATTCTGAACAACATTTACCTTGTACTTTGAATCCAACATGCATAGGTGTTGACAAAATTTCGAAAATGTTAAAATTTCGTGATATTCTTGCATTTTCCAGTGATTTAGGGTATTTCTTTGAAAACAGAGCATATTATCAAAAGGCTGCTAGATCAAAATTTGTGCAAAATTGTATTTTGAACCATAATGATCTTGCACTTTTAATCTAGCATATATAGATGTTGGGAAAATTTCGAAGATGTCAAAATTTCGTGAAATTCTTTCATTTTCCAGTGATTAAAGGTATTTCTTTGGAAACGGAGCATGTTATCAAAAATTTGGAAGATTAAAGTTTGTTCAAAATTGCATTCTGAACAACATTTATCTTGTATTTTGGATCCAACATATATAGGCATTGAGAAATCTTTGGAAATGTAAAAATGTTGTGAAATTTTTATTTTCCAGTGATTATAGGTATCATTTTGGAAACTGATCATGTTATGAGAAAACTGTTAAATGAAAATTTGTACAAAATTGTATTCTGAACAATATTGATCTTGCACTTTTAATCTAACATGCATACATGTTGATAAAATTTCGGAAACGTTAAAATATCTTAAAATTATTTCATTTTCCAGCAATAACAATACCTTTTGTTTTGGAAAGAGAGCATGTTATCAAAAAACTGTTAGATTAAAAGTTGTGCAAAATTGTATTTTGAACAAAACCAATCTTGTACTTTTAATCCAAAGTGCATAGACATGGAGAAATTTTCGGAAATTTCAAAATTTTGTGAAATTTTCATTTTGCAGTGATTGAAGGTATTATTTTGAAAACTAATCGTGTTATGAGAAAACTGTTAAATGAAAATTTACACAAAATGGTATTCTGACAAACATTGATCTTGCTCTTTTAATTTAACATGCATAGACGTTGAAAACATTTCGGAAATGTCAAAATTTCTTAAAATTTTTTTCATTTTTTAGTGATTGGAGGTATTATTTTGGAAACGGATCATGCTATGAGAAAACTATTTAAGGAGAATTGGTGCAAAATGGTATTCTGAACAAAATTAAACTTGTACTCTTAATCCAAAGTATATAGATGTGGAGAAATCTTCAGAAATGTCAAAATTTTGTGAAATTTTCATTTTCCAGAGATTAAAAGTATGAAACGGATGAACCGTTTGAGCAGTACTTTTGAGGCCAAATGATATTTTGAAATTCGAGTAAACCAGATGATGTGAATATCTTTTCCAGTCACAAATGTCTTATGGTCACAGAGCAACTGATGATAGTCACCACGGAGTTAACAATCATTTGAATGTTTCTCTAATACTATGTTTAATACAGACAAAATTTGTGCAGAAGATACCAAGCAATACCCTGTACTCAAATTCCTTTTAGCAATAGAAAAATTAATGGGATCGGAAAAGTACTAAGCAGTTTTCGAGGGTGTTTTGAAAGGTTAGCTACATGTCCAGATTTGCAAAACAAAAGGTAATATATTTAACTACTGGCAAATGAAAGAATTTTAAGAAATTTTGAACATAGATGTTGAAAAAATTTCGAAAATGTTAAAATTTCATGAAATTTGTTCATTTTCAAGTTATTCAAGGCTAATTATTTTTACTAATTTGTAGCAAAAATGTAAGGAAAGGTTTTGGTATAACAAATATTTGGATACCATTATGAAGATGGGGGATTTTAAAAATGAATGATTATTTTGGCAGAAGAGAATCAAAAGGGAGAAGAAGATATTGTAAGAACGACTCAAATTCACAATTTTTTTTTGTTTGTACATTATTCAAATATATAAACGAATATTGTTCATTTCGATTTTTTGTATATACTACATGTTTATTTACTTTTTAAGTCTGCTAAGCAATAAAGCTTGTACGATTGAGTGAGAAATGGCTGATTTCGGCATTTTATTCAGATGGTTTTGTATGGGAATGCATATCGCTGTTGAAATTATCATTAACCACGATTTCTTGTTTCTATGTTGAGGATTGTTGTTTTGGACGACATGCCGAATGGATAACACAATGGATACGTTACAATACAGTCCATTTATAACCAATTCAACTCAGTCAATCATAAGTCGTTTCAAGACAAGCCAATCTAAATCAAAATTCAATTCATAACTTGAATTCAATTCAACTCAAAGTATCCAACGAGATCGTAACCTAATCCAAATTAAATCTAAACCCAACCCTTTTTTCATTAGGAAATTCGAAAAAGTTGTTTTGAAATCGGATGGTGTTGGACGCTCTTAGCTTTTAGGTTACCTCTATAACTCCTCATTTTTAAAAGCATAATCACAGTTTTCTTTTCTCGTTTGGACTCCATCAAATTCTTCTTTTTAATAATCCAGCTTGGATACTTAGCATCATCATCATGCTGTTTTCAAGCGAAATCATCTTAAAGTTAACAAACTCAATTTTCATTGTTTGTCACAGTACACTCCCTTTTCATTTTCATTTGTCTCTCTTAAACAGGCTGGTCTACAGAAATCAAGTGATTTGAAAAGGGATAGTATTTTTTCGTGATAGAACCCACAGAATTTTTAGTTATCGTTATAGAATCCTGGACGTTAAAATATCGATATTTGTTTATTGACTGCCTCATTCAGATGGAAATAGGCTTCATCACTCAATGCTACTACAACGTTTTCATTTTGCTCAGTGCTCATAAAGTGCAAGCATATCCTCCACGAATTGTACTCCTAGGCAGTAATCCGTCATATTGTGCTTCTGCATAATCCCTTTTAAAAGTAAAATTGTAAGTCAGTATGCAAAATCCATCTTGCTTCAAATGTAGCAGAAAGTTCGTGAGCAGAGGGACCTGGGCTTCTCAACATGGTTTATATAACTCTTTAAATGTGATTTAATTTAATGGGTTATTCAACCAATGTTGAACCACTTAACACAACACATAACCACTTCACTTCTTGTAACTGCATTGATTTAAGATAGAAATGTCTATAAGCAAGAGAATTTCAGTAAATAGGTACTCTTCTACACTCTGCAATCTAAATAGCTTGGAATCTCCAGATATCTTTAATATACTCCGATTTTCTCCAGTTCTCGTGAGTGCTTCATGTCCTAGATATAATGGTTTTAATTCTTTCAGGGGCAAAATGTTCTTTTCCACAATCTTTCTGAAAATCGCCATAGCCTAACTCCACCCATCTCCTTTCAATTCAACCCAACTCAATCTTAACCCAAATCTAATCCAAATCAAAACAGTCCATCCTATCCTATCTCAATTAATTCAATTAAGTCCAAATCCAACCCAATCTAATCAAACTAGTATCCAATTTAAATGAGCAATTCGATTTGACTCCAACTAAATTTAATTCCAATCAATTTCTTTTTATAATTATTTTTTTAATACCCATAAAAATAATATTAACCACCTCCACCCTATATAACATAGTTAATCGATAATAAACTAAAACGTATTATCCACAATTTTTGTCCTAAAGCAAAATGGTACGGAAACATTTTCATTTATTTCGTAAAAATTCGTCAACAAAAAATATACATATTTATGTAAATGTTTAACATCTTAAAAACTTTGAAATAAAAAACAATTTGGGTTGGATTTAATTGGCGTATTCGTTTAATAAAAAAAAATTTATAATAATAAAAATAATAATTGGATCGTTTTATTTATAATATACAGTTCTGGTTTATTTAACTTTTGTATTCCTGATTGTATTTTGAGCAGTTTGTTGTAGAAAAATGAACAACAGTCGGCTTTATCAGTTAATTAATTTTAATTAATTAACTTTAATTCAAGTTAACGTTTTTTTTTTCTTCAGCAACAAGATAATCTATTGTAATAGTGTATAAAAAATAATTTCTTTTTTTAAGTTAGTTTTAACTTTATTACTCGGAGGCAGCCTGTTCGATGTTAAACATTTATTATTTATTACTAGACTGAGTTATTTTCAGTTATTTTGTAATTTTTCTTTTGCTTGTTTTTTTGGTTATACTGACAAAAGACAGTTCTGTACAGATATTCACAAATATGAGGTATGACAATTTGGCACAGAAAAACTCAAACCCTAACGCAACGAATTTGTTATTTACAATAAAAATTCGTTGTTCACCCATCTTATTTTATTTATTTTGTTTTTTCGTTTAGATGGTTCATTAAAAAGAAAAGATAATTACACTTAATTCTCTTTCTTACGCGAGTTAATATTCAGAGTGGTTCTGTTAGTCGTGAGATAATTTTAATCACAAACTAAAATAAAAATGATGATGATTTTTATTAAAGATTTTGGTCTAAATATAGAAATGGCTAAGATTTTCGATTATATCGAATATTATTATTTTTGGATAAAATTATTTAAAAATATTTATACAAAAAATAATTCTAAAAGATCAGAATTTATTATTGATTAATTATTAATATTATTAGTTCTAAAAACCCATTTCTTTCTAAAATTATTCGATTTTTACAATTTTTTAAAAATGATTAAAAAAATCGTTAATTTTATGAAAGGGTACAAACTTAAGATGAATTCAAAAATGGATATCTCGAAAACAAATTGAGATATTCAAGTATGATTTTAATTGACAAAAAGTACACAATCTTCTTTAAAAATTGCAATAAAAATTAGTAATGTATGATAAGAATTCGATTTTCTACGATTTTGTAATACAAATTTAATATTTTGTAATACACCTTTGTAATGTAAATATAATAAAGAAAATTGTTGATTTGCTACAAATTTAAGGTGAATTCAAAACTTGATATCTCAAAAACAAAACCAGATACTCAAGTGTGGTTTTATTCTCATAAAAGTACGTCCTTTCCTTTATAAATCGTAAAAAAATTCATCAAGAAATCTTAAGAATTCGATTTTTTCAAAATGATTAAGAAAATCGATATTTTTATAAAATGTAAAAAATTTAGGTAGATGTCAAAAAAGGATATCTCTAAAATTAATTGAGATATTCAAGTACGGTTTTGTTCTTAAAAAAGTACACACTTTTGTTTGTAAATCACAAAAAAAGTCATTAAGATATCTTAAGAATGTGATTATCTACAATTTTTTAAAAATAATAAAGGAAATTGTTGATTTTACGATTTGCTACAAATTTAAGTTGAATTCAAAACTTGATATCACAAAAATGAAACGAGATAATCAAGTATGGTTTTAATCTCATAAAAGTACGTCCTTTCCTTTATAAATCGTAAAAAAATTCATCAAGAAATCTTAAGAATTCGATTTTTTCAAAATGATTAAGAAAATCATTATTTTTATAAAATGTAACAAATTTAGGTAGATGTCAAAAAAGGATATTTCTAAAATGAATTGAGATATTCATGTACGGTTTTGTTCTTAAAAAAGTACACACTTTTGTTTGTAAATCACAAAAAAAGTCATTAAGATATCTTAAGAATGTGATTATCTACAATTTTTTAAAAATAATAAAGGAAATTGTTGATTTTACGATTTGCTATAAATTTAAGTTGAATTCAAAACTTGATATCACAAAAACGAAACGAGATAATCAAGTATGGTTTTATTCTCATAAAAGTACGTCCTTTCCTTTATAAATCGTAAAAAAATTCATCAAGAAATCTTAAGAATTCGATTTTTTCAAAATGATTAAGAAAATCGATATTTTTATAAAATGTAACAAATTTAGGTAGATGTCAAAAAAGGATATCTCTAAAATTAATTGAGATATTCAAGTACGGTTTTGTTCTTAAAAAAGTACACACTTTTGTTTGTAAATCACAAAAAAAGTCATTAAGATATCTTAAGAATGTCATTATCTACAATTTTTTAAAAATAATAAAGGAAATTGTTGATTTTACGATTTGCTACAAATTTAAGTTGAATTCAAAACTTGATATCTCAAAAACGAAACGAGATACTCAAGTATGGTTCTATTCTCATAAAAGTACGTCCTTTCCTTTATAAATCGTAAAAAGATTCATCAAGAAATCTTAAGAATTCGATTTTTTCAAAATGATTAAGAAAATCATTATTTTTATAAAATGTAACAAATTTAGGTAGATGTCAAAAAAGGATATCTCTAAAATTAATTGAGATATTCAAGCACGGTTTTGTTCTTAAAAAAGTACACACTTTTGTTTGTAAATGACAAAAAAAGTCATTAAGATATCTTAAGAAGGCGATTTTCTACGATTTTTTAAAAATAATAAATAAATAGTTGATTTTATGATTTGCTACAAATTTAAGTTGAATTCAAAACTTGATATCACAAAAACGAAACGAGATAATCAAGTATGGTTTTATTCTCATAAAAGTACGTCCTTTCCTTTATAAATCGTAAAAAAATTCATCAAGAAATCTTAAGAATTCGATTTTTTCAAAATGATTAAAAGAATCGTTATTTTTATAAAATGTAACAAATTTAGGTAGAAGTCAAAAAAGGATATCTCTAAAATGAGTTGAGATATTCAAGTACGGTTTTGTTCTTAAAAAAGTACAAACTTTTGTTTGTAAATCACAAAAAAAGTCATTAAGATATCTTAAGAAGGCGATTTTCTACGATTTTTTTAAAATAATCAAAAAAATTGTTGATTCTGTGATGTGCTACAAATTTAAGTTGAATTCAAAACTTGATATCTCTAAAACGAAACAAGATACTCAAGTATGGTTTTATTCTCATAAAAGTACGACCTTTCCTTTATAAATCGTAAAAAAATCATCAAGAAATCTTAGGAATTCGATTTTTTCAAAATGATTAAGAAAATCGTTATTTTTATAAAATGTAACAAATTTACGTAGATGTCAAAAAAGGATATCTCTAAAATTAAGTGAGATATTTAAGTACGATTTTATTCTTAAAAAAGTACACACTTTTGTTTGTAAATCACAAAAAAAGTCATTAAGATATCTTAAGAAGGCGATTTTCTACGATTTTTTTAAAATAATCAAAAAAATTGTTGATTCTGTGATGTGCTACAAATTTAAGTTGAATTCAAAACTTGATATCTCTAAAACGAAACGAGATACTCAAATATGGTTTTATTCTCATAAAAGTACGTCCTTTCCTTTATAAATCGTAAAAAATCATCAAGAAATCTTAGGAATTCGATTTTTTCAAAATGATTAAGAAAATCGTTATTTTTATAAAATGTAACAAATTTACGTAGATGTCAAAAAAGGATATCTCTAAAATTAAGTGAGATATTCAAGTACGATTTTATTCTTAAAAAAGTACACACTTTTGTTTGTAAATCACAAAAAAAGTCATTAAGATATTTTAAAAAGGCGATTTTCTACGATTTTTTGTTAAATAATAAAAGAAATTGTTGATTCTATGATTTGCTACAAATTTAAGTTGAATTCAAAACTTGATATCTCAAAAATGAATTGAGATATGTAAGAGCGGATTTGTTCTCAGGAAACTGCACACTTTTGTTTGTAAATTACAAAAACAGTCATCGAAATATCTTAAGAATTCGATTTTTTATGATTTGTCAAAAATTACTAATAAAATTGTTATTTTTATTAAATTTATATTGATTTCAAAACCTTATATCTGAAAAACTGATTAAGATACTCACGGATGGTTATACTTCCGTAAAGGTGCATACTTTTCGTTATTAATGGCAAAAAATTTCATGGTAATATCTTAAGAATTCGATTTTTTACGACGTTTTAAAAATTATACAAAAAATTTTAATGTTACAAATTTAGGTTGAGTTCGAAACTTAATATCTCAAAAACGAATTAAGATATCCACGCATGGTTTTATTTCCGTGATAATACATATTTTCTGTTATAAATGACAAGAAATTTCATGACGATTTCTTAAGAATTCGATTTTTTACGATTTTTCAAAAATTAGTAAAAAAATTTTAATGCTACGAATTTAGGTTGATTTCAAACCATGATATCTCAAAAATGGATTTAGATATTTAGGAATGGTTTTATTCCCGTTAAAGTACATACTTTTATTTATTAATGGAAACAAATTTAATGAAGGTATCCGAAGAATTCGATTTTTTACGATTTTTTTATGAAAGGCTACAAATTTAGATTGAAAAAATGTCATAAAAATCATAAAAATGGGTTACTTCTTATTATTAAGTTTACATACAAAAAAACATATTTTGAAACAAAAATGCCATCCAAAATATTATAACTTCTACTGATCATATTGATAGAAAAATATTATTTCTTGGATGTATGTGGCGTGAATCAAAAATTAACTAAAAATATTTTTAAAGAGAAATGGATTTTTTGATTAATTGGAATCTTTTTGACTACCCCGTATTGATGTTATACAGGGTGGTCATCATATTGGTATCATAGTTACGTAAAATTTATGGATTTGGACCAAATATTTTCGCACGAATCACCACTTATATTTCAGTATTAATGATTAAAATTATTTTTGGACTTACAAAAAAGATCTTTCTTAATTTTTACATCCCATTCCTTCATTTTCATCTCGTTTAAAAAACAGAATTAAGTGTACAATTATAAAAAGTTTCGTTTTGGAAAGGCGCCGACGATCAATTGACTACTATTTTACTTTTTATTTTCATTTTTTTTAATTAATTATTCGTGACTAGGAAGGAACTACAGTGCTGTGTGTTTATTTTTATTATTTTCTCGTTTCCATTAATTAATTTTTATATTGCTTGGTAACTCACTAATATTAACATCGAAAGAACGATTCGTAAACTAAATTAAAAATTAAAACTTAACTCCTCTCTTACTACTTATTAATTTGACGGTTAATTTCATTCATTCTCAAATCTTAAAAAAAAAATCTCACCAAAGACTGTGTTTCGTTTCGAGAAGGGAATATTTTGCTCACAGCCAAATAACAAATTACGGACTTTCCAGGTTGATGGAAAAAAATCGATTTTAATCAACCCTTTCAATATACGAATCATCATCACATTTCCTTCTCCTTTTTATTTATTTTTTTTATTAATTTTTTGTTTTAATAATTCGTAAAGGACGGAAAAACAACAAAAATGTTTTCTTTTTTTGGCTCGATCAACGCGGGCTGTTGAGATGCGTTGTTAAATGCTTCGAGAGGTAATCGGCTCTCGCGAAACATTTCCCACAAGAATCACAATGGTAAGGCCTCTCACCGGTGTGTATTCGAAGATGTCTCGTTAAATCCGATTTCCCCCCGAAAGCTCTCCCGCAAAACAAACAAACAAACGGCCTTTCCCCCGTATGTTTTCTTACGTGCAGTTTCAAATTTTCTTTGGATCGCACGCATTTCCCACAAAATGGACAAGCAAACCTCCTTTCTCTTTGCCTTTCCGCCGCATCCGCCCTTAAAAAACTTATAATCGAGGCTTCTTGCGCGTTTCGATAAGCCTCCGATGTTGAAGAAGCCGTGCTGCTCGTTGGTCTTGGAAACCCCACCATCGAATCAATCGTGTCATCTTGATCTTGATCTTGATCGTTTTTATCAACATCCGAGTTAGCCTCTTGAGTTGCGTCGTTATCCGAGGATGGTTCCTTTTTAATCGTTATGGTCTCTTCTGCATCTTCAATAGCCAAGGTTTCGTTTGAGCTAGAAACTTGATCGCTATTATCTGGTTGAATCGAACTCGTTTGGGCTGATTTTGCATCAGAAGATTGCGAATCAGGGTTGGTTTTCCCATGGAGACGTTCCAAAGCGTGATTCAAACGATGCTTCTTAAACGATTTTAAATACCTAAAAGAAATCAAAGATTAATTCACCAAAAATTTAACCAACACATTTTTTACCTAAATTGCATCCCACAAACATCACAAGAAAATAACTTATCCGCAGGAAGTCTTGCCCGATGATTCTGCTCTCGATGTTTCACGTAAGCTGATCGATATCGATAACTTTGACCGCATTGTTCGCAAACGAACGGTTTATCGATTGAGCCCAATGCCCCTATGTGTTGTAACGCGGTGTGCTGCTCTAAAAGCCAAATTGAAGGGAATGCTGCCATGCAGGCTGAGCATCGAAACATCTCCTCGCCTAATAGGGCTGGATGCATTAAACCCACTTCGAGTAATGATGTTGCTAATGTTGGAAATGGTAGTGCGAAGGGGGTCGAAGAACGGCTGCTGTGGGCACTTTGGGGGCGGTCTAAGCATGATGGTGATGTGAAACATCGATCTATGTCGATTGGCTGAAAAAAATTAAATGTTAAAAAAGATCTTCGTAAAAATCAGGAAATTTTAACTTAAATGTATAATAATCACAAAAAGTAAATCACAAAAAAAGTCATTAAAATATCTTAAGAAGGCGATTTTTTACGATTTTTTTAAAATAATCAATAAATTGTTGATTTTGTGATTTGATACAAATTTAAATTGAATTCAAAACTTGATATTTCAAAAACAAATTGAGATATTCAAGTGCGGTTTTATTTTGAGAAAAACGCACATTTTTATTTATAACAAACAAAAACAGCCTTCATCGAAATATCTTAAGAATTTGATTTTTCATGATTTTTCAAAAATTTCTAAGAAAATTGTTATTTTTATTAAATTTATGTTAAGTTCAAAACTTGATATCTCAAAAATGAATTGAGACACTTAAGAGCGGTATTGTTCTCAGGAAAATGCACACTTTTGTTTGTAAATTACAAAAATAGCCATCGAAATATCTCAAGTATTCGGTTTTTTATGATTTTTTAAAAATTACTAAGAAAACTTATTTTTGTTAAATTTATGTTGAATTCAAAACTTGATATCTCAAAAACAAATGGAGATATTCAAGAGCGGTTTTGTTCTCAGAAAAGCGCACACTTTTGTTTATAAATCACAAAAAATTTCGTAGAGATATCTTAAGAATTCGATTTTTTATGATTTTTCAAGAATTACTAACAAATTGTGATTTTAAATATATTTATGTTGAGTTCAAAACTTGATATCTCAAAAATGAATTGAGATATTTAAGAGCGGTTTTATTCTCAGGAAAATGCACACTTATGTTTGTAAGCTACCAAAATATTCATCCAAAATCTTAAAAATTTGATTTTTTTATGATTTTTCAAAAACTACTAAGAAAACTTATTTTTATTAAATTTATGTTGAATTCAAAACTTGATATCTCAAAAACAAATGGAGATATTCAAGAGCGGTTTTGTTCTCAGAAAAGCGCACACTTTTGTTTATAAATCACAAAAAATTTCGTAGAGATATCTTAAGAATTCGATTTTTTATGATTTTTCAAGAATTACTAACAAATTGTGATTTTAAATATATTTATGTTGAGTTCAAAACTTGATATCTCAAAAATGAATTGAGATATTTAAGAGCGGTTTTATTCTCAGGAAAATGCACACTTATGTTTGTAAGCTACCAAAATATTCATCCAAAATCTTAAAAATTTGATTTTTTTATGATTTTTCAAAAACTACTAAGAAAACTTATTTTTATTAAATTTATGTTTAGTTCAAAACTTGATATCTCAAAAACTAATTGAGATATTCAAGAGCGGTTTTGTTCTCAGAAAAGCGCACACTTTTGTTTATAAATCACAAAAAATGTCGTTGAGATATCTTAAGAATTCGATTTTTTATGATTTTTCAAAATTACTAACAAATTGTGATTTTTAATATATTTATGTTGAGTTCATAACTTGATATCTCAAAAATGAATTGACATATTTACGAGCGGTTTTATTCTCAGGAAAATGCACACTTTTGTTTATAAGTTACCAAAATAGTCATCCAAAATCTTAAAAATTTGATTTTTTATGATTTTTCAAAAATTACAAAGAAAACTTATTTTTATTAAATTTATGTTTAGTTCAAAACTTGATATCTCAAAAACGAATTGAGATATTCAAGAGCGGTTTTGTTCTCAGAAAAGCGCACACTTTTGTTTATAAATCACAAAAAAATGTCGTTGAGATATCTTAAGAATTCGATTTTTTATGATTTTTCAAATATTACTAACAAATTGTGATTTTTAATATATTTATGTTGAGTTCAAAACATGATATCTCAAAAATGAATTGAGATATTTAAGAGCGGTTTTATTCTCAGGAAAATGCACACTTTTGTTTATAAGCTATTAAAATAGTCATCTAAATATCTTAAAGATTTGATTTTTTATGATTTTTCAAAAATTACTAAGAAAACTTATTTTTATTAAATTTATGTTGAATTCAAAAATTGATATCTCAAAAACGAATTGAGATATTCAAGAGCGGTTTTGTTTTCAGAAAAGCGCTCACCTTTGTTTATAAATCACAAAAAAAGTCGTCGAGATATCTTAAGTATTCGATTTTTTATGATTTTTCAAAATTGCTAACAAATTGTAATTTTTAATATATTTATGTTGAGTTCATAACTTGATATCTCAAAAATGAATTGAGATATTTAAGAGCGGTTTTATTCTCAGGAAAATGCACACTTTTGTTTATAAGTTACCAAAATAGTCATCCAAAATCTTAAAAATTTGATTTTTTATGATTTTTCAAAAATTACAAAGAAAACTTATTTTTATTAAATTTATGTTTAGTTCAAAACTTGATATCTCAAAAACGAATTGAGATATCAAGAGCGGTTTTGTTCTCAGAAAAGCGCACACTTTTGTTTATAAATCACAAAAAAATGTCGTTGAGATATCTTAAGAATTCGATTTTTTATGATTTTTCAAAATTGCTAACTAATTGTAATTTTTAATATATTTATGTTGAGCTCAAAACTTGATATCTCAAAAATGAATTGAGATACTTAAGAGCGGTTTTGTTCTCAGGAAAATGCACACCTTTGTTTGTAAATTACAAAAATAGTCATCGAAATATCTTAAGTATTCGGTTTTTTATGATTTTTCAAAAATTACTAACAAATTGTGATTTTTAATATATTTATGTTGAGTTCAAAACTTGATATCTCAAAAATGAATTGAGATATTTAAGAGCGGTTTTATTCTCAGGAAAATGCACAATTTTGTTTATAAGCTACCAAAATAGTCATCCAAATATCTTAAAAACTTGATTTTTTATAATTTTTTTTTTTGATTTTTTTTTAAATTTATGTTTAGTTCAAAACTTGATATCTCAAAGACTAATTGAGATATTCAAGAGCGGTTTTGTTCTCAGAAAAGCGCACACTTTTGTTTATAAATCACAAAAAATGTCGTTGAGATATTTTAAGAATTCGATTTTTTATGATTTTTCAAAAATTACTAACAAATTGTGATTTTTAATATATTTATGTTGAGTTCAAAACTTGATATCTCAAAAATGAATTGAGATATTTAAGAGCGGTTTTATTCTCAGGAAAATGCACAATTTTGTTTATAAGCTACCAAAATAGTCATCCAAATATCTTAAAAACTTGATTTTTTATAATTTTTTTTTTTGATTTTTTTTTAAATTTATGTTTAGTTCAAAACTTGATATCTCAAAGACTAATTGAGATATTCAAGAGCGGTTTTGTTCTCAGAAAAGCGCACACTTTTGTTTATAAATCACAAAAAATGTCGTTGAGATATTTTAAGAATTCGATTTTTTATGATTTTTCAAAAATTACTAACAAATTGTGATTTTTAATATATTTATGTTGAGTTCAAAACTTGATATCTCAAAAATGAATTGAGATATTTAAGAGCGGTTTTATTCTCAGGAAAATGCACATTTTTGTTTATAAGCTACCAAAATAGTCATCCAAATATCTTAAAAACTTGATTTTTTATAATTTTTTTTTTTGATTTTTTTTTAAATTTATGTTTAGTTCAAAACTTGATATCTCAAAGACTAATTGAGATATTCCAGAGCGGTTTTGTTCTCAGAAAAGCGCACACTTTTGTTTATAAATCACAAAAAATGTCGTTGAGATATTTTAAGAATTCGATTTTTTATGATTTTTCAAAAATTACTAACAAATTGTGATTTTAAATATATTTATGTTGAGTTCAAAACTTGATATCTCAAAAATGAATTGAGATATTTAAGAGCGGTTTTATTCTCAGGAAAATGCACACTTTTGTTTATAAGCTACCAAAATAGTCATCCAAATATCTTAAAAACTTGATTTTTTATAATTTTTTTTTGATTTTTTTTTAAATTTATGTTTAGTTCAAAACTTGATATCTCAAAGACTAATTGAGATATTCAAGAGCGGTTTTGTTCTCAGAAAAGCGCACACTTTTGTTTATAAATCACAAAAAATGTCGTTGAGATATCTTAAGAATTCGATTTTTTATGATTTTTCAAAAATTACTAACAAATTGTGATTTTTAATATATTTATGTTGAGTTCAAAACTTGATATCTCAAAAATGAATTGAGATATTTAAGAGCGGTTTTATTCTCAGGAAAATGCACACTTTTGTCTGTAAGCTACCAAAATAGTCATCCAAATATTCTAAAAATTTGATTTTTTATGATTTTTCAAAAATTACTAAGAAAACTTATATTTATTAAATTTATGTTGAATTCAAAACTTGATATCTCAAAAACGAATTGAGATATTCAAGAGCGGTTTTATTCTTAAAAAAGCGCACACTTTTGTTTATAAATCACAAAAATGTCGTTGAGATATCTTAAGAATTCGATTTTTTATGATTTTTCAAAATTGCTAACAAATTGTAATTTTTAATATATTTATGTTGAGTTCAAAACTTGATATCTCAAAAATGAATTGAGATACTTAAGAGCGGTTTTGTTCTAAGGAAAATGTACACTTTTGTTTGTAAATTACAAAAATAGCCATCGAAATATCTTATGCATTCGGTTTTTTATGATTTTTCAAAAATTATAAAAATTTTTGACGTTCTCGAGAACGATACCTCTCAGATATACCATGTTTGGGCTCATTTCACGCATATTTTTATTATCAACCCAAAAAAATATAAATCATCAAATTTCGGCGATCTTGGATTTCATAAATCATTAAAAATCAACATCTCACAAACCGCTTTAGATAAATAAGTCGTGTTTAGACTCATTTTAAAGGATTTTTCACAACGATCACGAATTTCTCATTATTTCAATAGGTTAATATTCAATTTTAATCAATTTAACTGAAATTAACAAAATTTTTTTAAATAACGTTATTAAAGGGTAAAATAAAACGAGTCAAATACAATTTTTGAACTTTTTTATTATTCTAAAACTTTAATACACAAAAATAAAATTACGTCCTAGTACGAACAAAAAAAAATATTAATAATCAATCGGTCCGGATAAAAGAGAATCATAAACGTTGCCGATATCATTTTTTTGAGGGGTGTTTGCGATAACGATTCAATATAATAATTAACCGCTCGGATTAACATTATAACAAAAAAAGGTAACGAGATACAATCAAAAATTAAGTCGAGAAAAACGTCTAAAAGTGTACTAATTGATATGTGTGTTGTTTCATTATTTTTTTTTTAATTTTTTATTTATTTTTTTTACTTCGTCTTGCATATACCCTAATATGCGATACAAGTCTCTACGCATCGTGGTACGGAATACTTTTTTTAATATGATTTTTTTTTAATTTATACCTTAATTTTTTTTATTTTCGTACGAATCATCCCAAAATGGGTCAATTTTTCTCTTTTATTTTTTTTAATTAAATTTTTTAAAAATTCTTTCTTCTTTTTTTATCATTTTTTAAAGAGGATGTGGGTAATATACTGGCTTTAAATTTAAACTATCGACATAACTTAGTGTTTACGGATCACTATTGCGTACGCTATCCTTTTAAATATAAATTATCAGCTATACAGGAACATGGATTGTGTTTATTAACGTTTTTTTTTATTATTTTAATTCGGGAAAAAATTGTTTCTTAAACAATTAAATTAACTCAAAAAATCGTTTCTGGGTTGGTAATTTACTATTTACTTTCATTTAATAACGTCTTTGTTGTGTAATGTCTCTTTGAAGTTTTCTTTTATTTTAAGTTTTCTTCTCCTCGTTAAAATTGCATTAATAATTCAAATCCCCCTTTTTAAAAGGAGGTTTTTAAAATTATTAAACATTTTTAACTTTAATTGATAAGTCTCATCAATATTTTTTTATTAATCATTTCCTTATTCCAATAAGAACACAAACTTAACATTTCTCAACATTCTCTCCAGATTTATTTTTTTGTTCTTTTTTAATTTATTTTAGTTTAATAATTTAAGTTTTAATATAGGTAGTTGGCACTCAACAACATATTAATGTAGTAAATATCTGTAAATAAATCCAGTTATGGTTTGCTTCATCATCTTTTTATTATTGTTATTTTCTTATTATTTTTTTTCCGTTTTATGTGTATACGTAGTATAACAGACTATTGTGTTTTGTAATAAAATTTAAAAATTTCTGTTCAATCTGTAAAATAGAATCTAGTGTCGTATAAAAATCGAGGGAGCGCGAGATATGCTCGATAACGCACGGTTCTGTTTTAATTAAATATATTTCTCCTTTACTTATTTAAGTAGATGTGTGTGTATATTTTAACTATAGTATCAAGTTCTATTTTATATTTCAGTCAGACGAATGTGTTTGAGGATTGTAACTCGTATTATACTAACAATAACTCTAATTTTGTCTTAATACTTTTGCACATTTTGATTGCTCTAATTAAAAAATTAATATTTCAAAAAGTAATTGAAATATGATGATGAAATAAGGTACATTTTAAAGCAAATTTAATGACTAATAAATCATCTCTTTGGTTCATCTTTAATGATGAGATATTCCAAATTTTAGATAAAGATGTTTGTTGGGAAATATAAGATCTTAACGATAGCTACTCTTGGATGATTAAATAATTTTGGAGCAATGTTTATTTGAAACTTATTGAAAATTAGACTTTTAACTCTAAAATTTTGCATAATACATCAATGTAGCTATCTTTAATGATGAGATATTCCAAATTTTTGATCAAGATGTTTTTTGGGAAATGTAAGATCTTAACGATAGCTACTCTTGGATGATTTAAAATTTTTGGAGCAATGTTTATTTGAAACTTATTGAAAACTAGACTTTTAACTCAAAAAATTTACATAATACATCAATGTAGCTATCTTTAATGGTGAGATATTCCAAATTTTACATCAAGATGTTTTTTTTTGGAAAATGCAAGATTAAAACGATAGCTACTCTTTAACAATGGATGATCTAATAATTTTGGAACAATGTTTATTTGAAATTTATTGAAAATTAGACTTTTAACTCTAAAATTTTGCATAATACATCAATGTAGCTATCTTTAATGATGAGATATTCCAAATTTTTGATCAAGATGTTTTTTGGGAAATGTAAGATCTTAACGATAGCTACTCTTGGATGATTTAATAATTTTGGAGCAATGTTTATTTGAAACCTATTGAAAATTAGACTTTTAACTCAAATATTTTGCATAATACATCACTGTAGCTATCTTTAATGATGAAATATTCAAAATCTTAGATCAAGATGTTTTTTGGGAAATGTAAGATCTTAATGATAGCTGCTCTTGGATGATTTAATAATTTTGGAGCAATGTTTATTTGAAACTTATTGAAAATTAGACTTTTAACTCAAAAATTTTGCATAATACATCACTGCAGCTATCTTTAATGATGAGATATTCCAAATTTTAGATCAAGATGTTTTTTCGGAAATGTAAGATTTTAACGATAGCTACTCTTGGATGATTTAATAATTTTGGAGCAATGTTTATTTGAAACTTATTGAAAATTAGACTTTTAGCTCAAAAATTCTGCATAATACATCACTGTAGCTATCTTTAATGATGAGATATTCCAAATTTTAGATCAAGATGTTTTTTCGGAAATGTAAGATTTTAACGATAGCTACTCTTGGATGATTTAATAATTTTGGAGCAATGTTTATTTGAAACTTATTGAAAATTAGACTTTTAGCTCAAAAATTTTGCATAATACATCACTGTAGCTATCTTTAATGATGAGATATTCCAAATTTTAGATCAAGATGTTTTTTGGAAAATGCAAGATTACAACGCTGGCTACTCTTGGGTAATCTAATAATTTTAGAAAAATGTTTATTTGCAACTTATTGAAAATTAGACTTTTAGCTCAAAATTTTTTGATAATACATCAACGTAACTATCTTTAATGATGAGATATTCCAAATTTTAGATCAAGATGTTTTTTGGGAAATGTAAGATCTTAACGATAGCTACTCTTGGATGATTTAATAATTTTGGAGCAATGTTTATTTGAAACTTATTGAAAATTAGACTTTTAGCTCAAAAATTTTGCATAATACATCACTGTAGCTATCTTTAATGATGAGATATTCCAAATTTTACATCAAGATGTTTTTTGGGAAATGTAAGATCTTAACGATAGCTACTCTTGGATGATTTAATAATTTTGGAGCAATGTTTATTTGAAACTTATTGAGAATTAGACTTTTAGCTCAAATATTTTGCATAATACATCACTGTAGCTATCTTTAATGATGAGATATTCCAAATTTTACATCAAGATGTTTTTTGGGAAATGTAAGATCTTAACGATAGCTACTCTTGGATGATTTAATAATTTTGGAGCAATGTTTATTTGAAACTTATTGAGAATTAGACTTTTAGCTCAAATATTTTGCATAATACATCACTGTAGCTATCTTTAATGATGAGGCATTCCTAATTTTAAATAAAGATGTTTTTTGGAAAATTTTAAATTTTAACGATAGCTACTCTTGGATGATCTAATAAATTTGGAACAATGTTTATTTGAAATTTATTGAAAATTAGACTTTTAACTCAAAAATTTTGCATAATACATCACTGCAGCTATCTTTAATGATGAGATATTCCAAATTTTAGATCAAGATGTTTTTTGGGAAATGTAAGATCTTAACGATAGCTACTCTTGGATGATTTCATAATTCTGGAGCAATGTTTATTTGAAACTTATTGAAAATTAGACTATTAACTCAAAAATTTTGCATAATACATCACTGTAGCTATCTTTAATGATGAGATATTCCAAAGTTTAGATCAAGATGTTTTTTGGAAAATGCAAGATTACAACGATAGCTACTCTTGGGTAATCTAAGAATGTTGGAACAATATCTATTTGAAATTTAATAAATGTAGACTTTTATCTCAAAAATGTTGCATAATACATCATTGTAGCTATCTTTAGTGATGAGATAATGCCGATTTTATATAAAGATGTTTTTTGGAAATTACGCCATTCTTAAGAGAAGCTGATATTGGATAATCTAAGAATGTTGGAACAATATTTATTTGAAATTTAATAAAATTAGACTTTTATCTCAAAAATGCTGTATAATACATCATTGTAGCTATCTTTAGTGATGAGATATTGCCGATTTTATATCAAGATGTTTTTTGGAAATTATGCCATTCTTAAGAGAAGCTGATATTGGATAATCTAAGAATGTTGGAACAATATTTATTTGAAATTCAATAAAATGTAGACTTTTATCTCAAAAATGTTGCATAATACATCATTCTAGCTATCTTTAGTGATGAGATATTGCCGATTTTATATCAAGATGTTTTTTGGAAATTATGCCATTCTTAAGAGAAGCTGATATTGGATAATATAATAATTTTGGAGCAATGTTTATTTGAAACCTAATGAAATGTAGACTTTTATCTCAAAAATGTTGCATAATTCATCAGTGTAGCTATCTTTAGTGATAAGATATTGCCGATTCTATACAATGATGTTTCATGGAAATTATGCCATTCTTAAGTGAAGTTGATATTGGATAATCTAAGAATGTTGGAACAATCTTTATTTGAAACGTAATAAAATGTAGTCTTTTATTTCAAAAATGTTACATACTGCATCATTGTAGTTATTTTTAATGATGAGATAATGCAAATTTTAAATAAATATGTTTTTGGAAATTCTACCATTCCCAATAATAGCTGATATTAGATTATTTGATAATTTTGGAACAATATTTACTTGAAACTTAATAAAATATAGGCTTTTATCTTTAAAATGTTGTATAATGTATCAGTGTAGATATCTTTAATGATGAGATATTGACGATTCTATACAATGATGTTTTTTGGAAATTATGCCATTCTTAAGAGAAGCTGATATTGGATAATATAATAATTTTGGAACAATGTTTACTTGAAACTTAATAAAATGTAGACTTTTGTGTCAAAAATGTTGCATAATGCATGATTTTATATCATGATCTTTTTTGGAAATTATGCCATTCTTAAGAGAAGCTGATATTGGATAATATAATAATTTTGGAACAATGTTTACTTGAAACTTAATAAAATGTAGACTTTTGTGTCAAAAATGTTGCATAATGCATGATTTTATATCATGATCTTTTTTGGAAATTATGCCATTCTTAAGAGAAGCTGATATTGGATAATCTAATAATTTTCGAACAATGTTTATTCGAAACTTAATAAAATGTAGGCTTTTGTATAAAAAAATGTTGCATAATACATCAGTGTAGCTATCTTTAATGATAAGATATTGGCGATTTTATGTCAAGATGCATTTTGGAAATTATGCCATTCTTAAGAGAAGCTGATATTGGATAATATAATAATTTTTGAGCAATGTTTATTTGAAACTTAATAAAATGTAGACTTTTATCTCAAAAATGTTGCATAATACATCATTGTAGCTATCTTTAGTGATGAGATATTGCCGATTTTATATCAAGATGTATTTTGGAAATTATGCCATTCTTAAGAGAAGCTGATATTGGATAATCTAAGAATGTTGGAACAATGTTTATTTGAAACTTAATAAAATGTAGACTTTTATCTCAAAAATGTTGCATACTACATCATTGTAGCTATCCTTAGTGATGAGTCATTGCAAATTTTAGATAAAGATGTTTTTTGGAGATTTTGCTATTCTTGATAATAGCTGATATTGGACAATCTAACCATTTTAGAACAATGTTTGTTTGAAACTTAATAAAATGTAGTGAAATATTGCAAATTTTAAATAGAGATGTTTTTGGAAATTCTACCATTCTTAATAATAGTTGATATTAAATTATTTGATAATTTTCGAACAATGGTTATTTGAAACTTAATAAAATGTAGACTTTTATCTTTAAAATGTTGTATAATCTATCAATGTAGCTATATTTAATGCTGAGATATTGCAAATTTTATACAAAGATGTTTTTTGAAATATTTCTATTTTTAATAATAGCTGATTTTGGATATTCTAATAATTTTGGAACAATGTTATATAATAATGTTACAATGTTATAAATTAATCTGAAACTTAATAAAATATAGATTTTTATCTAAAAATTTTTAAATAATACATCTTTGTAGTTATCCTTATTAATGAGATATTACAAATTTTAATCAAATATTTTTTTAGTAAATTAAAATTAATTTCTTGGACAATTTATTTGTCATTTATGGACATTAACAAATGATTTCTGAATCAAAATAAAAGTTAAAATCTTTGCTTTAAAACGATATATACCAATCTAATTTTTTTAAAACAAATTCGAATTAAATCAATAACAACCAAATTTGGGTCAAATTTAGTCCTAACAAATTAAATTTTTTTAATCTTATAATCAATTTCATTTGAAATGTGCAAAAGCATTAAGAACCCCAATAATTTTTATAAATCAAAACAAAATAATTATTCGTAGATTAAAATACCAACGAAATTTCTCCAACAAAATTCAAAATTAAATCAAATTAATAAAGTAATACGGTTTTATTGAGCAAATTTGATACGCCACCGATTCTCGACTCCCTCATTGTTGTATGTAAGCTACGCCTATGTTTTTTTATTGTTAATAACAGTTCTATTGATATTGGAAGTAGAGGCCCTGAGAACTACCGTAATAATGTATGTATAGAAAGGGTATTTTGCTTTTAATTGTTTTAATCGGTTCATAACAAAATTTTTAAACTAAAAAATCGGTTTAATCGTTCGTTAATGTCGTATTAATTTTTATTAATTTCATTTTTCCTCGTCAAGTTAATTTTTATTCTTTTTATTTGAGTCGAACTAAACTAAACGAATCGGGAAATCTAATCGAGAACGAACGCGTGTAAAACGTGTTATGTTATCATTTTTATTATTATTTTTTTTAATTTTTTCATCACAGTCTATCACAGAGTGCATCTGCAATTCATGTATTTATTTTTTTTAATTTAATTTCTTAACATTTCTTTAAGAATTATTAATAATAATAATAATTAATTATTATTGTGTCCCCTACGATCGATCAAAGAAGAAATTAATCGATCAAATTTTCCTAAATTTTATGTCGTTTTCTTTTTATTTCCCTTCGTGTCACAATCTTATTTTCTTTTTTCTTTCTAACTTTATTAATCGGTTAATTAATTTACAATCTGAGGCAGTACTACCGCGTGTATAATTTGTAGCAGCTGGTTGTGTGCCTAATTTAACAGGGAAAGATGTTTATTTTATTTACTTCTTCGTTAATCATAATAATAATAATAATAATAACCACTCGAGAGAGAGAATTCTACATAATTTTTTAAATACTGAAATCAAATGAACAACAAGCATTTTGCTCTCACTACAACTGCCTTTATTTATTTATTTATTTAGTAATTTATTTATTTATATACAAAAAAGAGACGCTTTCTTCATCATTTTTTCTTCTCATTTTTCATATTTGTTGCGTGTATCGTATTAAATTCGTGCGTCTCATTTTTAGTTGGTTATTTAAAACTTGTGTACGTAGTGGTTGTATTATTTTTTTTAATAATTTCTTCGTGTAAAACAGACTTGTTTGCTCGATAAGTCTTCCGACAGGCACTCCGGTTGCAGTAGATTTTTTTTTCATTTCTTTCGATGCTTCATGAAGAGTTACGATAAAATTTTCGATTCAATTTGAAGCGAAGAAATGATTTTTTTGGTGAATATCTCAGTAACGGTGGATTTTACTGGAAATAATGCTTCAATAAAGATAAAAACCGTTTTAGAGATGATTCAATAAAGATAAAGATGCGATCTATTTTATTTTTGAACAGGTGTTTCAGCTTATTGTTGCGGGATTTTAATGTGCAATAAAACTTTTGATATTAAGGCTAAAATTGCGATAAAAATGGATCGTCCAATGCAACGCTTTTCTTTTTAGAAGAACTAATCAATTTGGAAAAAAAATTATTTGAAAGTTAATGAAACGTTGAGTTTTAACTTCGAAATGTTGCATAATACATTATTGTAGCTATCTTTATTGATGAGATATTGCTCATTTTAAATAAAAATGTTTTTTTGGAAAACAAAATTGAAGTTGATTTCTTGGATAATCTAATATCTATATTTATTTGAAACTAAATTAAATTTAGATTTTTATCTCCAATAATGTTGCATAATACATCATTATAGCTATCTTTAATGATGAGATATCTCAAATTTTAGATAAGGATGCATTTTGGAAAATGCACGATTTTAACATAAACTGATCTTGGATAATCTAATAATTTTAGAACAATGTTTATTTGAAGCTTAATGAAATTTAAACTCTTATCTCAAAAATGTTGCATAATACATTATTGTAGCTATCTTTAATGATGAGATATCTCAGATTTTAACTAAAGTTGTTTCTTGGAAAATATATAGTTCTATTACAAGTTGCTGTTGGATAATCTAATAATTTTGGAACAATGTTTATTTGAAGCTTAATGAAATTTAGACTTTTATCTCAACAATGTTGCATAATACATCATTGTAGCTATCTTTAATGATGAGATATCTCAAATTTTAGATAAGTATGTTTTTTGGAAACTGTGCGATTTTAGCACAAGCAGCTTTTGGATTATTTAATAATTTTGGAACAATGTTTATTTGAAGCTTAATGAAATTTAGACTTTTATTTCAAAAATGTTGCATAATACATCATTGTAGCTATCTTTAATGATGAGATATATCAGATTTTAACTAAGGTTGTTTCTTGCAAAATATATAGTTTTAATACAAGCTGCTGTTGGATAATCTAATAATTTTGGAACAATGTTTATTTGAAACTTAATGAAATCTAGACTTTTATCTCAAATATGTTGCATAATACATCATTGTAGCTATCTTTAGTGATGAGATATCCCAGATTTTAACTAAAGTTGTTTCTTGGAAAATATATAGTTTTATTACAAGCTGCTGTTGGATAATCTAATAATTTTGGAACAATGTTTATTTGAACCTTAATGAAATTTAGACTTTTATCTCAAAAATGTTGCATAATACATCATTGTAGCTATCTTTAATGATGAGATATCTCAAATTTTAGATAAGTATGTTTTTTGGAAACTGTGCGATTTTAGCACAAGCTGCTTTTGGATTATTTAATAATTTTGGAACAATGTTTATTTGAAGCTTAATGAAATTTAGACTTTTATCTCAAAAATGTTGCATAATACATCATTGTAGCTATCTTTAATGATGAGATATCTCAAATTTTAGATAAGTATGTTTTTTGGAAACTGTGCGATTTTAACACAAGCTGCTTTTGGATTATTTAATAATTTTGGATCAATGTTTATTTGAAGCTTAATGAAATTTAGACTTTTATCTCAAAAATGTTGCATAATACATCATTGTAGCTATCTTTAATGATGAGATATCTCAAATTTTAGATAAGTATGTTTTTTGGAAACTGTGCGATTTTAGCACAAGCAGCTTTTGGATTATTTAGTAATTTTGGAACAATGTTTATTTGAAGCTTAATGAAATTTAGACTTTTATCTCAAAAATGTTGCATAATACATCATTGTAGCTATCTTTAATGATGAGATATCACAAATTTTAGATAAGTACGTTTTTTGGAAACTGTGCGATTTTAACACAAGCTGCTTTTGGATTATTTAATAATTTTGGAACAATGTTTATTTGAAGCTTAATGAAATTTAGACTTTTACCTCAAAAATGTTGCATAATACATCATTGTAGCTATCTTTAATGATGAGATATATCAGATTTTAACTAAGGTTGTTTCTTGCAAAATATATAGTTTTAATACAAGCTTCTTGGATGATCTAATAATTTTGGAACAAAGTTTATTTGAAACTTAATGAAATTTAGACTTTTATCTCAAAAATGTTGCATAATACATCATTGTAGCTATCTTTAATGATGAGATATCACAAATTTTAGATAAGTATGTTTTTTGGAAACTGTGCGATTTTAACACAAGCTGCTTTTGGATTATTTAATAATTTTGGAACAATGTTTATTTGAAGCTTAATGAAATTTAGACTTTTATCTCAAAAATGTTGCATAATACATCATTGTAGCTATCTTTAATGATGAGATATATCAGATTTTAACTAAGGTTGTTTCTTGCAAAATATATAGTTTTAATACAAGCTGCTGTTGGATGATCTAATAATTTTGGAACAAAGTTTATTTGAAACTTAATGAAATTTAGACTTTTATCTCAAAAATGTTGCATAATACATCATTGTAGCTATCTTTAGTGATGAGATATCCCAGATTTTAACTAAAGTTGTTTCTTGGAAAATATATAGTTTTATTACAAGCTGCTGTTGGATAATCTAATAATTTTGGAACAATGTTTATTTGAAACTTAATGAAATTTAGACTTTTATCTCAAAAATGTTGCATAATACATCATTGTAGCTATCTTTAATGATGAGACATCTCAAATTTTAGATAAGTATATTTTTTGGAAAATGTACGATTTTAGCACAAGCTGTTTTTGGATAATCTAATAATTTTGGAACACTGTTTGTTTAAAACATAATAAAACGTAGACTTTTATCTTTAAAATGGTTCATAATACATCATTGTAGCTATTTTTATTGATAAGATATCTCAAATTTTAGATAAGTATGATTTTTGGAAACTGCGATTTTAATACAAGCTGCTCTTGGGTAATTTAATAATTTTGGAACAATGCTTGTTTGAAACTTAATGAAATTTAGACATTTGTCTCAAAAATGTTGCATAATACATCATTATAGCTATCTTTAATGATGAGATATCTCAAATTTTAGATATGGTGGTTTTTGGAAAATGTATGGTTTTAACACAAGCTGCTTTTGGATGATTTACTAATTTTGGAAAAATGTTTATTTGAAACTTAATAAAATTTAGGCTTTTATCTCAAAAATATTGCATAATACATCATTGTAGCTATCTTTAATGATGAGATATCTCAAATTTTAGATAAGTATGATTTTTGGAAACTGCGATTTTAACACAAGCGGCTCTTGGATAATTTAATAATTTTTGAACAATGTTTATTTAAAACTAAATGAAATTTAGACTTTTATCTCAAAAATGTTGCATAATACATCATTGTAGCTATCTTTAATGATGAGATATCTCAAATTTTAGATAAGGTTGTTTTTTGGAAAATGTATGGTTTTAGGACAAGCTGTTTTTGGATAATCTAATAATTTTGGAACAATGTTTGTTTGAAACATAATAAAACATAAGCTTTTATCTTCAAAATGTTGCATAATACATCATTGCACCTGTCTTTAATGACGAGATATCTCAAATTTTGTATAAGTATGTTTTTTGGAAAATGTACGATTTTAACATAAGCTTCTTTTCTAACAATAGTCTAACAATTTTGCAATAATGTTTATATGAAACATAATAAAACGTAGACTTTTATCTTTAAAATGTTGCATGATACAACATTGTGGCTATTCTTAATGACGAGATATTGCAAATTCAAATCAAGATGTTTTTTGAAAATTATACCATTTCTAAGAGAAGCTGATATTGGATAATATATTAATTTTGGAATAATGTTTATTTGAAACTTAATGAAATTTAAACTTTTATCTCAAAATTGTTGTACAATACGTTATTGTAGCTATCTTTAATGATGAGATATCTCAAATTTTGGATAAGCATGTTTTTTGGAAAACGTACGATTTTAACACAAGCTTCTCTTTGATAGTTTAACAACTTTGGAGCAATGTTTATATGAAACATAATAAAACGTAGACTTTTATCTTTAAAATGTTGTATGATACAACATTGTGGCTATCTTCAACGAGGAGATTTTGCAAATTTAAATCAAGATGTTTTTTGAAGGTTATACCATTCTTAAGAGAGTCTGATATTGGATAATACATTAGTTTTGGAATAATGTTTGTTGGGAACTTAATGAAATTTAAACTTTTATCTCAAAAATGTTGCATAATACGTTATTGTAGCTGTCTTTAACGATGAGATATTTAAATTTTTTTATATAGATGTTTTTGGAAATTTTACGATTTTTAATAAAAGCAGATATTGTATAATATATTTATTTTGTAACAATGTTTATTTGAAACTGAATAAAATATAGAGTTTTATCTTAAAAATGATGCATAATTTATCATTGTAGTCATCTTTAGTGATGAGATATCTCATATTTTATATAAGGATGTTTATTGGAAAGTGTACGATTTCAACAAAAGCTTCTCTTCGATAATGCAATAATTTTGGAACAAAATTTATTTGAAACTATATAATTAGTAAATTTATAGGTTAACAATGATTTATTATATTTGATTCTAACGATATTTATTCAGTAGATATCGATAATTTTGAGTCAGATCATTTTGTTTTTAACCTGATTTCAATCATCTTTAGAAGATTTTTAAAACAATTTTCTTAATAAATGAATTTAGAAAAATTATTTATATAAGTTAAATAAATTATATTGATTTAGCTTCAAATTGAAGTATCGTACACAATCTTACCGATATTTATGCATTAGATATCGATTATTTTACAAATATAGTAATATTAATAACAGTAATAACAATATCTTATTAACGTATAATAACAATAACTTGCGTAAATAAAATAAGTTGTATATTTTTAGCAACAAATGACTGTATCACGCATGATTATATCATTATTTATTAATGATATTTTCAAGATTTTTAACCAAATTATTTCTTCATTATATGCATTTTTTAAACAAAATGAGTCAACTTCCGATTTGTTTTTATTCCAAACCAATAATTTGAGAACAATAATTTATTAAAATAAAATAAAGCACAAACTTTTAGTTCCAAAATAATCCATAATTCATAATTGTAGCTAAATCATTTCAGGAGATTTCGCAAATTTTGTATGTTGCATTTTATTAAAAATTCATAATTTTTAACTTAATTCAACATTTTTTTCTTAATAAATAAACGAATTTAGAAGAAAGATTTATATAAATCAAACAAAGTGTATTCTTTTAGCTTAAAAATGATGTATCATTAATGATTTTAGCGATATTATTTCATGAGACATCATTAATTTTGTATTATGAGATTTTTTAAATTAATCGATTTTGATGTAGTTTGACAATTTTTGATATAGTAAAGCAATTAATGTAGAACAACAATTTATCTAAATAAAACAAATTATATTTTTTAGCAACAAATAAGTGTATCATGCATGATTATTTCATGATATATCAAAGATTTTTTTACCAAATTGTTTTTTAATTATTTACATTTTTAACCAAAAGAAGTCAACTTCCGATTTCTGTTCCTTCCAAACCAATAATTTTAAAACAATAATTTATTAAAATAAAATAAAGTATAAATTTTAAAAATAATGTATAATTCATAATTGTAACTAAATTATTTCAGGAGATATCGCAAATTTTGTATGATGCGTTTTTTTCAGAAAAATCCTAATTCTTAACTTAATTCAACGTTCTTCTTTCTTAATAAATAAATGAATTTAGAATAAAAATTTATTAAAATAAAATAAATCACAAACTTTAAGTTCCAAAATAATGCATAGTTCATGACTGTAGCTAAATTATTTTAGGAGATATCGCAAATTTTGTATGATGCGTTTTTTTAGAAAAATCCTAATTTTTAACTTAATTCAACGTTCTTCTTTCTTAATAAATAAATGAATTTAGAATAAAAATTTATTAAAATAAAATAAATCACAAACTTTAAGTTCCAAAATAATGCATAGTTCATGATTGTAGCTAAATTATTTCAGGAGATATCGCAAATTTTGTATGGTGCATTTTTTTTCAAATTCATAATTTTTAACGTAATACATTTTTTTTCTTGGTAAATAAAAGAATTTAGAACAAAAATGTATTAAAATAAAATAAAGCACAAACCTTAAGTTCAAAAATAATCCATAATTCATGATTGTAGCTAAATTATTTCGAGAGATATCGCAAATTTTGTATGATGCATTTTTTTTTAAATTCATAATTTTTAACGTAATACAACATTTTTTTTCTTGGTTAAATAAATGAATTTAGAACAAAAATTTATTAAAATAAAATAAAGCACAAACTTTAGGTTGCAAAATAAGGCATAATTCATGATACTAGCTAAATTATTTCGGGAGATATCGCAAATTTTGTATGATGCATTTTTTAAGAAAATTCATAATTTTTAACTTAATTCAACATTTTTTTCTTATTAAATAAATGAATTTAGAATAAAAAATTATTAAAATAAAATAAAGCACAAACTTTAAGTTCCAAAATAGTGCATAATTCATGATTGTAGTTAAATTATTTTAGGAGATATCGTAAATTTTGTACGAAGCATTTTTTTTGAAAATTCATAATTTTTATCTTAATTCAACAATTTTTTTTCTTGATAAATAAATGAATTTAGAACAAAAATTTATGAAAATAAAATAAAGCACAAACTTTAAGTTCCAAAACAATGCATAATTCATAATTGTAGCTACATCATTTCGGGAGATATCGCACATTTTGTATGATGCTTTTTTTTTAAATTCACAATTTTTAACGTAATACATTTTTTTCTTGGTAAATAAATGAATTTAGAACAAAAATTTATTAAAATAAAATAAAGCACAAACTTTAGGTTCCAAAATAAAGCATAATTCATGATTGTGGCTAAATCATTTCGGGAGATATCACAAATTCTGTATGATTTTTGAAAATTCATAATTTTTAACTTAATTCAACAATTTTTTTTTCTTGATAAATAAATGAATTTAGAACAAAAATTTATTGAAATAAAGTAAAGAATAAACTTTAAGTTCCAAAATAGTGCATAATTCATGATTGTAGCTAAATTATTTTAGGAGATATCGTAAATTTTGTACGACGCATTTTTTTTGAAAATTCATAATTTTTAACTTAATTCAACAATTTTTTTTCTTGATAAATAAATGAATTTAGTACAAGAATTTATTAAAATAAAATAAAGCACAAACTTTAAGTTCCAAACTAATGCATAATTCATAATAGTAGCTAAATCATTTCGGGAGATATCGCAAATTTTGTATGATGCGTTTTTTTTGAAAATTCATAATTTTTAACTTAATTCAACTTTTTTTTTCTTGATAAATAAATGAAGTTAGAATAAAAATTTATTAAAATAAAATAAATCATAAACTTTAAGTTCCAAAATAATGCATAATTCATTATTGTAACTAAATCATTTCGGGAGATATCGCAAATTTTGTATGATGCATTTTTTCTTTGAAAATTCATAATTTTTAACTTAATTCAACTTTTTTTTTCTTGATAAATAAATGAATTTAGAAGAAAAATTTATTAAAATAAAATAAAGCACAAACTTTAAGTTCCAAAATAGTGCATAATTCATGATTGTAGCTAAATTATTTTAGGAGATATCGTAAATTTTGTACGACGCATTTTTTTTGAAAATTCATAATTTTTAACTTAATTCAACAATTTTTTTTCTTGATAAATAAATGAATTTAGTACAAAAATTTATTAAAATAAAATAAAGCACAAACTTTAAGTTCCAAAATAATGCATAATTCATGATTGTAGCTAAATCATTTCGGGAGATATCGCAAGTTGTGTATGATGCATTTCTTTTTGAAAATTCATAATTTTTAACTTTATTCAACATTTTTTTCTTGATAAATAAATGAATTTAGAATAAAAATTTATTAAAATAAAATAATGCACAAACTTTAAGTTCCAAAACAATGCATAATTCATAATAGTAGCTAAATCATTTCGGGAGATATCGCAAATTTTGTGTGATGCATTTTTTTTGAAAATTCATAATTTTTAACTTAATTCAACATTTTTTTCTTGATAAATAAATGAATTTAGAACAAAAATTTATTAAAATAAAATAAAGAATAAACTTTAAGTTCCAAAATAATGCACAATTCGTGATTGTAGCTAAATTATTTTAGGAGATATCACAAATTTTGTATGATGAATTTTTTTTGAAAATTCATAATTTTTAACTTAATTCAATTTTTTTTTCTTGATAAATAAATGAATTTAGAACAAAAATTTATTAAAATAAAATAAAGCACAAACTTTAAGTTCCAAAATAATCCATAATTCATGATTCTAGCTAAATCATTTCGGGAGATATCGCAAATTTTGTATGATGTATTTCTTTTTGAAAATTCAGAATTTTTAACTTAATTCTACATTTTTTTTTCTTGATAAATAAATGAATTTGGAACAAAAATTTATTAAAATAAAATAAAGAATAATCTTTAAGTTCCAAAATAATGCATAATTCATGAATGTTGCTAAATCATTTCGGGAGATATCGCAAATTTTGTATGATGCATTTTTTGAGAAAATTCATAATTTTTTACTTAATCCAACATTTTTTCTCTTGATAAATAAATAAATTTAGAACAAAAATGTATTAAAATAAAATCAAGCATAAACTTTAAGTTCCAAAATAATCCATTATTTAAGAGATATCGCAAATTTTGTATAATGTATTTTTTTTTGTATGAATCGAAAAATTTTCTAGTAACTCTTCATTCAGCATAATGTTTATTTAACAGCGGATCCTATTTGGAAAAAGTGGCAAACCACGGGCCACCCTCTCACATATTCGAACAAAAACTTAAAAAAAAGTAAAAACGTGACCGTCCAAAAGTCCCTATCAAATAAATAACGCTACGGGCTACGATCTAATCTCAATATTTTAATATGTACAACAATATATATTCTCTCTATTAAAAATATTGATAAATATACTCTCTTGACATAGGAAACGAAAATTGTTTATAGTATATAACTTACGGGCTACAGTGTTTTCTCCTAGTGCTGATATTCATTATGTATATATTTTTATATAATATATAATTGTATATATTACTATTTGTATAAATATTATTGCTATATACTTTTTTCCTCATCGTTATTTTTTACTTTTTTATTTCAATATCGGTGGTAAAAATGAATCTTTTTCATACCAACAACGTAAAAGGAACTTAGGGGCGTTTAATCCGCGAAATTTTTTTTTCTTGTTCTGATGGCACTGCTCTCATTTACTCAGTGATCATCTTCAACTCAAATTAAAATAATCAAATTAAATAATCAAATTAAAAAATGATTTTTTAATAATACAAAGAGGCGATAAAGCGTGTTATGTTACTCTTATTATTATTATTTTTTTAGTAATATTATAGAATGCGTGCAATCTATTTCTGGAAGTTTACCTTTTTAAACTAATTAACTAATTAACAACTTAGTGCGGAACTTAAATAAGTTCTTCCCTGCACAATAATACTGCCGAGAACATGGGTCGTGTTTCAAAAAAAAAAGTTATCTTACAAAAATTTTTTTTTAATTAATTAAAAAAGAATTAATCCTTTCTTATTAGATCTGTTTCGAATCTGTCGGCAGCCCCGGTTTATTTTATTCTCTTATTTTTCCTCATTCGAAAAATGGCCTCGTGGAAAATGGTTCATCACAGAGTCATCTCACATTCCAATATTATTACACTTATAGCTATTTTTTTTCTTATCACAGCTCTTTCCTTTAGATTAGTTTAAAAACTCGGCTAAATAAAAAAAAAGTTTTCTCCCTTATTTTATTTTATTTTACTTCATTTTCTTTTTTTAATTATTTTTCAATCTCATTTTGTATCACTCCGAAAAAGGGGAATTTATTAACGATTAAGTTCCAATCAAATTATTAAGGAAAACCTTGCATTTATTGAATAACCCAAGCAAATTGACTTTGTAATGAGGCATAACTGAAATATAATTGGGCGACGATAACTGTAACGATGTACATTTATTGGTGAGTTGATGATAACGAAATGGGTTTTGGTTGGCTATTTGTATGATATGGAAGTTATTTGTATCGTTTTGAAACGATTGTTTTAAAAAAATTACGAGTTAATTAACAAATTCTTTTTTTAAAAAAATACGAGTAGACAAGTTATTTTGCAACCCATTTTTTTTAATTTAATAAAATTTTAATCAAAAAAAATAAATTACATTTTTTTAGCTTCAAATTGATGTATGATACATGATCTCAATGATATTTATTTATGAGATTTTTGCAATTTTACTTTTATTGTTTTAATTAACTTAAATTTTTTTTTCTAATAAAGTAATGAGTTTAGAACAAAGCTTTATTAAAATAAAATAAAGTACGCAGTTTATGCATGAAAATGATATATCATATATGATTATATCATCATTATTATGTGAGATATCAAATATGATTTAACAAAAAAAAATTATACGAATTTAATCAAACTCAAAATCATTTTTCTGCTAAATTAATAAATATACAACAAAAATTTATAAAAATAAAATAAACTATTTTCTTTTAGCTTGAAATTGATGCATGATACATGATTCCAATGATATTTATTTATGAGATATTGATAATTTCGAATTATTCGATTTTTTGCAATTTTATTTTTGTTGTTTTAATTAATTAAAATTTTTTCTTTAATAAAGTAATGAGTTTAGAACAAAACTTTATAAAAATAAAATAAAGTGCGCACTTTAAGCTTTAAACTGATATATCATTCATGATCATTTCATCACTATTACATGAGATATCCAATACTATTTTTAAAATAAATTTTAATAAATTTAATCAAACTCAAATTCATTTTTCTTCTAAATTAATTAATGTACAACAAAAATTTATAAAAATAAAATAAACTATTCTCTTTTAGCTTGAAATTGATGTATGATACATGATTCCAATGATATTTATTTATGAGATATCGATAATTTCGAATTATTCGATTTTTTGCAATTTTATTTTTGTTTTAATTAATTATAAAATTTTGTCTCTAATAAAGTAATGAGTTTACAACAAAACATTATTAAAATAAAATAAAGTGCTTAATTTAAGCTTTAAAAAGATATATCATTTATGATTATATCATCATTATTATATGAGATATCAAATATGATTTAACCAAAAAAATTTAACGAATTTAATCAAACTCAAAATCATTTTTCTTCTAAATTAATAAATATACAACAAAAATTTATAAAAATAAAATAAACTATTTTCTTTTAGCCTGAAATTGATGTATGATACATGATTCCAATGATATTTATTTATGATATTTGTTGTTTTAATTAATTAAAATTTTTTCTCTAATAAAGTAATGAGTTTAGAACAAAACTTTATAACAATAAAATAAAGTGCGCACTTTAAGCTTTAAACTGATATATCATTTATGATTATATCATCATTATTATATGAGATATCAAATATGATTTAACAAAAAAAAATTAACGAATTTAATCAAACTCAAAATCATTTTTCTTTTAAATTAATGAATATGCAACAAAGATTTATAAAAATAAAATAAACTATTTTCTTTTAGCTTGAAACTGATGTATGATACATGCTGCCAATGATATTTATTTATGAGATATCGATAATTTCGAATTATTCGATTTTTTGCAATTTTATTTTTGATGTTTTAATCAATTAGAATTTTTTCTCTAATCAAATAATGAGTTTAGAACAAAACTTTATAAAAATAAAATAAAGTGGGTACTTTATGCTTTAAAATGATATATCATTTATGATTATATCATCATTATTATATGAGATATCAAATATGATTTAACAAAAAAAAATTTAACGAATTTAATCAAACTCAAAATCAGTTTTCTTCTAAATTAATAAATATACAACAAAAATTTATGAAAATAAAATAAACTATTTTCTTTTAGCTTGAAATTGATGTATGATACATGATTCTAATGCTATTTATTTATTCGATTTTTTGCAATTTTATTTTTGTTGTTTTAATTAATTAAAATTTTTTCTGTAATAAAGTAATGAGTTTAGAACAAAACTTTATAAAAATAAAATAAAGTACGCACTTCAATATTAAAATGATATATCATTAATGGCTCTATCATCGTTATTATGTGAGATATCAAATACGATTAAAAAAAAAATAATAAATTTAATCAAAATAATTTTTTTCTAAATTAATAAATATACAACAATTTTTTTTAAAATAAAATAAAGCACAAACTTTAATCTTTAAAATAATATATCATCAAGCAAAATGAGTCAACTCAATTTTTATCTTTTAACCCAATAATTAAAGAAGGTTAATTTATTAAAATAAAATAAATCATAATCCTTCAAAATGCTGCATCATTCTCAAAGATATATTAATACAAATATTCTCCAATTTTTTCCTTAAAACATTTTAATTAACCGTTTATCTCAATAATTTGAGCTAAAAAACAATCTTGTCTTCTCGTGTTCGTAATTTTTAAAATTTTAAACCTCGTTATTAAAATAATCGTTTTTTTATGATCTGTGAGATTTTCCTTATTAAAACTGAACTTGTTTCTTTAGTTTCTTAAAGGAGTTTATTTAAAATTTTTTTTATAAATTCCCCTTTCGCAAAAAAGTTTCGCGGGCTGCCTCCAGGATAATAACAAAGATCTTTAGTCACAACCAAAAGGACCCGAAACCCAACCGAGAAGTCCGTAGAAAAATCGTGATTGCTAACGCAGCGTTGTCATTAAAAATGTTGGTGTGTGAAAAATTTTAGCTAGTATAATACAAGAAGCTCTCTAACGAAGCGTCGCTCCTACGTCTTCTTGGTGTGTTTTAGCTTCAGCTAAAAGTCCTAGAAGAAACGGAATCGCTAGTGAGGGCTCTCCTCTTCAGTATCCAACGGACTTGGAGAAAGAAATTTCCTCACGTACTTTGGATAGTGCGTCTTCTCGTGGGCTTTCAATATCGTTGATCGCGAGAACGTCTTTCCGCACAAAGAGCATCGAAAGGGTCGCTCACCAGTGTGTACCCGGCAATGGTCCTTCATATGATGCCTCAACTTGAAAGCTTTCCCGCAAAACTCGCACTTAAAAGGTCTATCACCGGTGTGCACCGGAAGATGCCCAATCAACGAACTCACATCGGGAAAAGATTTTCCACAAAATTTACATAACACTACACCCGGCCCATCACCAGTTAACTCAAGATCCATCCCAGTCGGTGGTTGGTCCGTGGGATCCGGGGGATCATGCGGCACGACCGGGGCTCGAGGACCAAAATGGCTTTCCATTAAATTCAAGGGTTCCGGTAATTGGAGGCTCTGGTGGTGTTGCATCTCGCGGTACTTAAGCGTTTCTAAGCTGTGTGAGAGGATGTGTCTTGTGAGCTTGCTCTGGTGCGGAAACGCACTGCCACAATACATGCACTGGTACAATCTGGGCGATCCACTGTCCCTGCTGTCCATCTCCTGCAACCAAACAAAAGAAGACGTATCAACTTCTTGCGTTGCTTTTTTGTTTATTTTTCAATTTAGTCGATCGCAACTACGCCCCCGAAATCTCTCTAGGGAAGGACACCACTACAAGAAGTTAACGCTCGCTTTTGTTTGGCTGGAGGAGTGAGTCCCGCTCTGTCACCGTTTATAAAAAAATATTATCATTTTTACCGACCTCTCAATTAAATCATAATCGTTAACTTAACAGTAATTTTTTTAAATTCTTTTTTAACAGTATTAAGCCAAAACGAAAGTCAACTTCACATCGGCCCAAAAACCGGAAAGCTCGATGTCGAGAAAACTTTTTGGTTAAATTTAAGACGCTCTATTTGGGTAAGCACCAAAAAGTTTTCTCCTTCTCACTCCTTTCTCCTCTTTTCATTCTCATTCTCATTCAACAATCTTTTCGATTCACTCATTCATTCAACCACCCCCATTCATTCCATTTTTTTTTTATTTTTCACTTTTTTTCTTAATTTAATTTCTAAACTTTCTTTCTTCTAAAATTATTTTCTTTTTTAACAAACTTTTTCGCTTACCGTGTCGTGAGGGTGCCTGGGGTAATCGGACGAACTCTCTCCGGCGCTTTTCTCTTCAGATAATCCCGGTACCCAGTCCGCTTCCTTAGTCAAAGACTGAAACAAACGGAAATTTCGAAATTTCGTGTCCAAAAAGAATTAATGCGATAACAGCGCGTGGGAGTGAAATGATTAAGTTGATGCTAAAAATAATTGCGATTTGGCTGCGTTAACTCAACACCATCTTACATTTTTAAAAAGATGTACATCAAAAACCAGATGAGATGTAACGATCAAATAAAAAAGAATTTCAATTCTCAAATTCTTACGACTTTGATGTAGAGAGGGCGACTGTTTCAATGTACGATTGGAATAAAATAAATGAAATTATGCTCATTGTGTTAACTGATTTACTGATGATTCATTGTAATTTTGGTTGGGATTTAAGACGAAATCGTTGTTTATATATCTTAGTAAATATATAAAGTCTTATATAAGATGATTTATATATTCTCACTCCGTCGAGGTCGCTTGCGCGCGAGGTGCTACAATCTTCCAAAATAAACGATTTCGTGTTAATATTTCATATCGAGTGCCTCGCCCATAAGCAACTTCGGCGATTTGAGGTGAAATCGTTCCTTGTATGTCTTAGTAAATATATAAAATCTCCTATAAGATTATTTATTCTTACTTCGTCCAGATCGCTTGCGCGCGAGGCGCTACAATCTTCCAAAATGGACAATTATGTGTTAATATTTCATATCGAGTGCCTCGCCCATAAGCAACTTCGGCGATTTGAGGTGAAATCGTTCCTTGTATGTCTTAGTAAATATATAAAATCTCCTATAAGATTATTTATTCTTACTTCGTCCAGATCGCTTGCGCGCGAGGCGCTACAATCTTCCAAAATGGACAATTATGTGTTAATATTTCATATCGAGTGCCTCGCCCGCAAGCGACCTCGGCGAGTTGAGGTGAAATCGTTTCTTGTATATCTTAGTAAGTATATAAAGTCTCCTATAAGACTATTTATTCTTACTTCGTCGAGATCGCTTGCGCGCGAAGTGCTACAATCTTCCAAAATAAATGATTTCATGTTAATATTTCATATCGAGTGCCTCGCCCGCAAGCGACCTCGGCGATTTGAGGCGAAATCGTTCCTTGTATATCTTAGTAAATATATAAAGTCTCCTATAAGACGATTTTTTCTCACTTCGCTGAGGTCGCTTGTGGACGAGGCGCTATAATCTTACAAAATTTACAATTTTGTGTTAATATTTCATATCGAGTGCCTCACCCGCAAGCGACCTCGGCGAGTTGAGGTGAAATCGTTTCTTGTATATCTTAGTAAGTATATAAAGTCTCCTATAAGACTATTTATTCTTACTTCGTCGAGATCGCTTGCGCGCGAGGTGCTACAATCTTCCAAAATAAATGATTTCATGTTAATATTTCATATCGAGTGCCTCGCCCGCAAGCGACCTCGGCGATTTGAAGCGAAATCGTTCCTTGTATATCTTGGTAAATATATAGTCTCCTATAAGACGATTTTTTCTAACCCCGCCGAGGTCGCTTGCGGGCGAGGCGCTACATTCTTGTAAACTGAACGATTTTGTATTGATATTTCATATCGAATACCTCGCCCGCAAACGACCTCGGCGAGTTGATGCAAAATCATTCCTTGTATATCCATGTAAATATACAGGGTGTATCAAGTATGAGTAGAAAAAATGGAGTGGATATAGATCTCCGTTTTCTGAGTAAAACATTCTTATAGCACAATATTCTATTCTTTGTCTTTTTGAAAATATGATGCAATAATGTTAAGAATTCACAACTTTGAGTACTACTAAAAAATGAAGTGTACTAAGGATACTTTGCTTATATTTTTGACTGGTTTTGGCACAGAAACGTGAATTTCTATTAAAGTTTTTCGAACGAAAGCTCTTAATAATGTATTAATGTTTTAATAATCTTCTTGTGAAATAATGTGAATAGACTGATATATTTCTGCATTATGATTAATGCGATTTCAAGACTATAATATTTTGTAGAAACAAATGTGCAAATATTTATCAAGAATTTTAGCAGAAATGTGCGTAATTGATAATGAAATAAGCGCCGAACGTTCTATTGGGTTTCACGAAAGTATAAATTGGTCTGCGAAAACCCCGAATTAAATATGTTAGATTTATTCTTCTGGAGTTATGGAAATCTCAAAAATGCCTTGGATTGCGCAAGAGAAAATAAGAATAATATGTATCTTTAAAAGTGAAGAAGAGTATTTTCAGCAAAATTTGTTTCTGGTTTTGTTATATTAGTTTATTATTAAAATTTCAAAAAAAAACAATCAAGAATGATAAAAGAGAAGTGATAAAAATGTTCATTCGTATAAAATAAAAAATTCCTTTAGAAAATATCTTAAAAATGACGGTGATACGTCCGCTTACGATTTAGACCCACGCACACGCCACTCACGTGAAAACCATTCATGAATCACGTCAATTCACGTGACTCACGCTAGATCAGGTGATCAAATGTATGAATCATGTTTGATTACTTGTTAACTTGATTATTAATTAATCGCTATTTTTAATTGTAAATAGTGAAGCAATTTTGCTTTCCAGAATGGAGCTCTCTAGATGGCTAAGTCCTAATCTTTCTAGTTCTAAGTGTAGTATTAGCTCTGAAGGTAAGTTTGGTTGGGTTGGATTGAGTCCCGTCTTAAGAGAGGTACGACTGAACTCAAATGTTTTTCGTTCTAGGTCTAGTATTAGCTCTAGCGTTAGTGTTGGCTTTATATTTAGGTGTTATTGAATCTTAAATTGTGATATACTTATACTAAAGTAAAACTAGAACTAACACAAGATCTAGTAGTAGAAAGTTTCGGTTTTGCCATGCGTCTTCAGACTTGTATGACTTAAACATTTTAACGCAAATTTAATGACTAATAAATTGACTGATAGTATTGATGTTTCTCAAATGTCGTTTCTTAAATTTCTTAAATGGAACACCCTGTATATTTTGTGCTTATTGAAAAGCCCAAACGTTATCTTTAATTATTGGTAAGTATGTAAACCACATTGTAGACCTCGACCATGCCTACTTTTTATTTCATAGCCAGATTTATAAGCAAGTATCTTTTTTAAACACAAACCGAAGTTATGGATCGGGTACATCGATAACATCTTTGTCATTTGGTCTTTTGGAAAGAAAATCAGATCACCACGGAAATAGGGAAAACGAACACTTTCTATTTCTCGGCATATTAATGAAGAAATCTATTAATGGCTTCCAATATACTATATATAGGAAACATACCCACTCGAACCGACACCAGAACGTTATTTCCCATCGTCATTCTTCACAGAATCTCAAGATCCTTTACAAACAACTACGACATATCAGAAAAAATGACGAAAGGTCCTTACTCGAAACGCCAACTCCAACGACATGATGAAGAAAGCCATCGATCAAAAATTCAAGCCGAAGGATTCACCTCGACAAAAAGAGATCAGAAGATCAAACGTTGTGCTACCTTACATTAAAGGAACGACTTAGTAAAGACTTCAACGTAAACACGTCATCACTACAACCTATAAAACTAACAAGACAATAGAGCCTTCCTCAAAAAACTTTAAAAAATAAAAAATTTAGGAATTTACGCATTGGAAAACCAGAATAATTCGGGTCCATCAAAAAGCGAAGAATGGCACCCTCAACAAGAGAGAGATGCTGTCTTGGACTTGTTAGCTGCGTGGAGGATAAATTGTTCTACACCATTTCCGATCCGGGATAACGTCACTTCTGACATCACCAGAACCATATCCGTTAGAAAAATCCCAAAATATGTCGGATATAACCCCCCACCAATCGCTACTAAATTTACACAATCGTGAAGTTAGTCCTCTACCTTTTTATTTAATGTTTTGACCGTGTTAATGAACGAAACATTTCTTTTATCTCTAGAGATAATTCTAATATTTGTTGGGAGATTATAAGAACTATGATTAGTTCTTTAAATAATAAAGAAGGGGTCCAAATCACACACAACCTTTTCATACCCATCAGCAGACTTAAAAAGCGGTTTTTATTTAAAGTACTAATAAAAAATAATTTTTTATTTCCGCAGAGAATTCTAGAAATGTTATCAAAATTGGTGTCAAAAGCGATTTTTATTACAAAAAGTTTGTATTGTGCATATTCTTTTTTCATGTCCGGCTTATTTGTTAGGCGATTAAACATTGTAAATCGTATTTTTAACTAATTATATGTGCTAACGTATGTATAGAAATATATTACTGGATAGGTAAAGGTTAAATCTCTTAGAAAGTGTAGAATTATATAGGGTTGTCCCATAAAAAAAAAGTTTATACGCTTATCTCAGAAACTATAAACTTGGCAATATTGCAAAGGTTTTTTTAATGAGCGTACTTGTGGAAAATATTTTCGTGTATACTGAATGGTCCAAAACGTGTGGCGATACAAAACTTTTTTTTTTTAATAGGACAATCTGTATTTCTTTACATATGTTGATTAGCTGTCATATGAAAATGCTATAACTACATATCTTGCTTTGAAAATTTGAATGCCAGGTTGGCAAGTTATTAACCTTCCCAAAAACGAATACATTTTTAAACATAAAGCTTTGACAAGCCAATTTTATTATGGTTATGTTTTTATTGCGTTTACACACTTTTATGTGCATGCGCCCATCTGTGTAGTAGGATTTTAAGTCTCCCTTTGATATACTTTCAGATTATTGTTTTCCATCTGTGTCTATTCGCCTTGAGCTAAATTGTTGCTAGTAGATATATTCATTTAGCTCAATCCATATTATATATAATTAAAGGTAGGAACAAATTGGCGAAGTGTATGTTGAAGGAAGGGGAAAGAGGGGGTAATCATGGTGTAGGAATGTTGCAACATCAGGGTACTATCTTGTTCTTAATATTCTCGTTCTACCAAATTTGGAAACATCATCTCCAAAACACATCATGTTTCACAAAACCCATGAATTTGATAGAAATAAAAATGTAACCTTGATGCATAATTTGAAGAAAGCTCATTTGATAGAACTACTCGAAGAATATCAGATTAATAATATCAAAAAGAATAACAAAAATACTGAATAGGAAAAAACGAACAAACGCAACCGATGAACTGTGATGTTGCAACATTCCTACACCCTGGCTATCCTCTCTTCCCTCCCTCTACCTAATTTTTTTCAATTTCAAACTTCTTCCCAATTTTCGTATTTCCATTCCCATACCTTTCCCTCCATCTTTATTTCAATACAACACATTTTAATTTAAAAACAGGAATTTTCATTTTGCTAGGCTGGCCTTCTGAAATGACTATTCACCTAATTATTCACCTATAATCTACATTTGTCGCCAAATTAACAACGTTTTTCCTTATTCAAATAAATCTGATATAAGTTTGTACATTTTTTTTGTTATTCTTACAATTAGTGTTTTTATTAAAGTAATTACAATCTGGTCAGAAAGACCAATTATCAATTTGTTTCTAACTTAACTTAATAATTAATAAACGATTCAGTGGTTCGACTCTTCAGTGACCTTCTGATTCCGATCCGTCTGCACACTATTCTTGACATGCGCCTATTTTGCCTCACATATCACATGCTCTGCTTTATACACAATCACTCACAGAAACTACACCAGTTCGAACGGCTTTTTTCTCCGGAGTCTTCTCTTTAGTCCAGTGTTGTCAAGGAGCTGGATAGCCTCAACGTTGGCGTGTTTATGCAGTCTTTCTTCATGTCTGCTCGCAAATTTCTTGATACCCTCTTCTACTGTTTCTATCTCTAAGTCCTTATGGAGATCTTTATTTCTTATATACCAGGGTGCATTAACAATGTTTCTTAGCACTTTGTTTTGAAATCTTTGAATTACATCTTTCACGCTAGGGTTGAATTTCGCCCTATTAGCCAGTACATTTTGCTATATTTTATTTCAAGTTCTTGTCTTTTTTTTTAACATGAGCTTTCCAGCGGAGCTTTGCATCTAGTGTTATACCAAGATATTTCGCAGTGTTTGAATACGGAACTGGTGTATTCTTGATATTAACAGGCATCTGTTGACAAACATTGTTGGTAAAGTTGACATGTATAGATTTCGTTTCATTTAATCTGATTCTCCATTTGACAGTCCAACTATATATACTATTGACTGCAAGTTGCAGTTTTTCAGTCGCTTCTTCATTGCTTCTACCTACTGAAAGAATAGCAGTGCCGTCAGCAAAAGTTGCAATAGTGCTGTTTTCTGGTTGTGGTATATCGCAAGTGTAAAGAAGGTAGAGAATCGGCCCTAAGACACTTCCCTGCGGAACCCCAGCCTTAAACAATTGTAGTTTAGAATAGGCGTCTTCTTGTTTAACTCTAAAATATCTTTCAGAAATATATGATTCCAAAATTTTAGAAAATTGTTTCGGTAAATACGTTCTGAGTTTATAATTTAGGCCTTCATGCCACACTCTATCAAATGCCCGCGAAACATCCAAAAATACTGCAGAGCATATCATCTTCTTTTCTAGTGTTTTTTCTATAATATCCGTTATTCTGTGTACTTGTTCAATCGTGGCATGGTTATTTCTAAATACAAATTGATGATTTGGAAACAATGCCTTGGCGTCAATTATAGATTTTAATCTTTTTAGTAGAAGTTTTTCGAATAGTTTTGCTATTACAGGCAGCAATGATATCGGTCTGTAGGATGTTATTTCATGAAGGGGCTTTCCTGGTTTGGGTACCATTATGACTTCAGCCACTTTCCAAAATCTAGGCACATATCTCAATCTAAAGGCAGCATTAAATAAGTGTGTTAGTTTGACCAGTGCTTTTCTTGGAAGCTGTTTGAGCACTTCACCGATTATTAAGTCAAAACCAGGAGCTTTTCTCGATTTCATATTTTCTTTTATCTCGGCGTACACTTCATTGGGCGATGTCGGTCTAATGCTTTCTTCTTCCTGGCATCGTTCTTCCCATGTTGTCTCTCCTTCCTGATCTTCAATAGGCGTGAACGTTTGTGCCAGATGGCTTGCAAAAATGTCTGCTTTTTGGTTACTACTTCTAGCCCAGTTTCCATCAGGTCGTTTGATTGGGGGTTCCTGAATTATAGGCCTTTTAAGTTTCTTAGTAGCTCTTCAAAGTGAGTAATCAGTACTACTGTCATTCTTTAGATTTCTCAGGTAAGTATTCATAGATTCATCCTTGATTTTCCGAATCTCTCTTTTTAGATGCTGAGTGGCGTTATTTAGTCTAGTTTTATCTTCGGGATCTCTCGACAGTTGCCATTTTCGTCTAAGTTTTCTTTTTTCCATCATTAATCGTCTGATTTCTTTGGGGTAATTGTTTCCTGCTACTCTAGCGTGTAGTATGGGAGAGTTTTCCAATGCAGCAGTTTGGATATTTTTAACGAATATCTCTGCTTCTTCTTCTAGTTGCGTTTCATTCTTAAATGGAACTGCTAGGTTAATTTTCTCTTCCAAGCGAATTTTAAAGCTTTCCCAGTTTGTTAGCTTATTTGTTAACGTTGGATTGAATACTTTTTTTAAATATATCATCACTTAAAGTCATTGTGATTGGTGAGTGATCAGAATTCATATCCCAACCTTCTTCAATATTCAGATATTTGGACGATATATTTTTTATAATAAAAATGTCAATGAGGTCGGGAACTTTATTTTGGTCTGTAGGCTTGCCATTTGATAAATATTCACATTTACTTTCTTGGATTGCTTCCTGTAGCTCCTTACCTTTAGTTGTAATTAATCTGGATCCCCAGTTGGTATGTTTTGCATTAAAGTCTCCACCTATTATGAATCTATGACCTTGTTTACTCAGAAATTGAAGATACTGATGCTTCTTGATTGTGTGTTTCGGAGGGCTGTAGACTGCCGCTATAGCAAATTGAAAAGTTTTTGTTGTTATACTTACAGATGTAGCTTGTAGCTTTTCAGTCTTGTATTCTAGTTCTTGGCGATACAGGATAATTCTTACAATTAGTAAATTTATTTTTCATTTTATTAAATCTTTTATCATAATTCGATCCACGATAATAATGTGTTATCATGGACCTTGGAAATGTAACTATGTTGAAGTTTTAGTTTAAATAATCGTTTTAATTTTTTTTAAATTTTTTATATTGTCTAACAGAATAATTTTTTAATTTTGTACTGTGATATTTTCCTGAAGATGAGGAATCAAACGCTCCGACACTAGTAGAAAATTTGAAAATAAAATACATAGTTATAGCATTTAAGACAGCTAATCAGTATATGTAAAAAACATATAACAGTGTTGCATTAAAGGAAATACATTTTGTGTCATTACACTTTTTTGGACCACCCCCTATATGCGAAAATAGTTTCCAGAAATGCACTCATGTTTAAAAAGTTAGTAATAAATTCAAAAAACGACTGAGTTCTTGAGCAGGTAATACATGAAAAATGAAGATCATTAAAATAATGTCAATCAAATCATTAAATCGTTTCTCTAAAATGAAGGATTACTTAATATAACAACTTTTTGTGACAAATATTTTCTACGCTAATTTAGACACTTTTACCACCTCTTGATAAATTTATCTAACAGTTAAAACCTGGCTCACAGCCAATGAGGGCGCTTAAGATAGCTCTAACCACCGCTAGCTAGCTTAACTGGAGATTGGTAAAAGTGAGCCTAAGTTTAATTGTATTTTGAATAGCATAACTTCAGTATAAACGCCATATATATTAAAACTATTCATCTTAATATTTCATGTACTACTTGCTCTAAAAGTTTGTCAGCAGTTTTTTGAATCATCCGGTATATATATATTTCTATATAATTGTATCTCAAGAACGAATTGAGATATCAATATAAAATACAAAGCATTTTGAAGTTTTAATTAGCATTCAATGTGATAAAGTTGTTTTTTAAATCTAGAAATAACGTAGTTATGATTTTGAAATGTAACTTACGAGAGGCACTTGTTGGACTGGCGGTAAATTAGAAGGACCGGGTAACGGTTCGCTGTTGATAGGAGACGGTATCCTGTTACAAGGTGTTCCAACAGTAGCAGAGGTGGTCGTACAGCTCACATTATTCCCATTATTGTGCATACTCATATCGCTCGGCCTGCACTCCTCATTTGGCGATTCAGACCTATCACCTTCAACACTTTCCGGTCTTTCAGGGCTACTATTCTTCGGGATTTTTGCGGGAGGGGTCTGAATCTGCTGCTCCCTATTGGTGGTTTCCAACCGATCCGAAATCCGTTCCATCCGTTCCGAGATCCTTTCAATCCTCTCGATCCTCTCCATTCTATCCAACCTTTCGATCCTTTCAATTCTCTCGGATCTATCCGGTCGACTGGAAGACGAGGATTCTTCCGTCATCATCACCCGTTTGTTGACGAGCTCGGTCGGTTCGAGCTGTTCAGGCTCCGGGACGCCGCCCTTGTCATAATCCCTGTTCGGGCCTAAATTGGTCATTTCGGCGAGCCCCTTAACTTTGAGGCTTTCGGCCGTTTTGAGCAGCGCCGACAGCTGACAGTACTCAACGTTCACCTCGCCCTTGTACATGAAATCGACGAGGGTGCGTAATTCGGCGAAACGCACGTCTTTCAATATAACGATTGGGTGTCGGCTCGGGTGGTCAACGAAGAGATTTTGAAAATATGAGCTGCAGGCCGACAGTACTACCTTGTGAGCACGGATCGAGTGGCCTTCCGAGCAGGCCAGTGTGACGTCAACGAGGCTTTCGTCCCGGAGCAGTTGGCTGAAGACGCCCAGCAGGTTGCTCTGATGATTGTTCCACCTCAGGCAGTAGTGCTCACTTCCCATGTCTGAGATAGACCACACTAAAACAATAAAAATTTATGTATTGATACAATTGATTTATTTTTTTTTGGTGTGTGACCAGACGTACTGACCTAATCTAATGGTTCGCGAATTTTTTTCTCATAGGTAAAAATCAAACTCGCCAAGGTTACGGAAAGAGAACCTGGGGCGGGCAACCTTGATATATTTGCACCAACAACCGGCGACGATTGTTGGTGTGTCGGCCGTTTCGTGCCGCCGTCCGACAAAGCATCTCTCTTCTAACCTGCGTGTTTGGCGAATTTTTTATACGCAGAAAAGGCCCCGTTTCGGCCTCTCTCTACGGATTTGTGTGCCCGTATGTGTGTGTGTGTGTGTGTTGTATGTGTTTGTGTGTAGGTATAATTAGTGGCTCTCTCGCCACCACGACCTTGGACGCCGACGGATTTTTGCGGAAATCGCGAATGCTTTTTTTGTGTGTCTTATTTTAACACCTTCAATTCGAATATGATAATTATATTCTAACCATGAATCAAGATTATGCAGTTTCATATTCAAACAAGGAATGAAATCCAAATTTGTATTTTACATGTTCTGAGAGTAATCTTAAGAATTTTGGAATATAATGATCTATGATTTAAACTTTTTAGTTTTGCAAAAAATGTACCAGATTGATCATTGAAAAAAGTTTAAATCTTGAGTATCATAACGCATCATTTGTAACTTACACGATTTATCCCACTAAGCTCAAAATGTGAATCTTAGTATTTTTGTACATCAAAAATTAATAATAATTATAATAATAATAATAATAAGAGACTTTATTAGTATAGAACTTCACATAATAACAAAATAAATTGAACTGGATGGCTAGGGCGAAGTTAAGACAATCGTCTTCTCTTCCACTTAACCCTGCCATAAAAATAAACAAAATATATAAAGAAAAAAAAAGAGAATAACAAAACAAAACCAAACGAGGTACAAATAAAACTAATAATAATAATAATAATAGTGCACCAATAAAAATAAAACGAAGATAAAAAAGATTTTTAAAGCTGGTAATACAATTACATAAGAAACAAAAATTTTTTGATCTTTACTTTAAACGACGGCAAGCTCAACTTTTTCAATGATTGGGGTAGGCTATTATAAAATTTAGGTAAGTTGTAAGAGAATGATCTTTCAAATAATGTAGTCTCATGTAGCGGTGGTGTAACAATACCCTTGCTTCGAACAGTTAAGCTATGGACATCAGTGCGGAATGTAATCTTATCATACAAATAAGATGGACATTTAAGCAACAGTAACTTATGATAAAATAAAACCATATGGTATATGCGACGATTAAACATATTCAGCTACCCAAGATCAATCAGCCTGTGCGAGACATGGTATCCTCGTCTAAGCCCGAAAATCATTCATCATGAATTCTGAACACGCTGAATCCTTTGTGATGTTTTTGAGTTCAAACATCTATGATATACTGTATCACAAAAGCTAAAATGGCTCAGCACCAAGGAATCGCAAAGCATAACCTTTGTGCTGCGATTCAAAATATTCCTCATACTATATATGAGCTTCAAAGCAGCAAATGAAATTTTTGTTTTGCCCAGGATATGCTTTTCGAACCTAAGACTCGAGTCGAGCTGTAATCCTAATTTTCTAGCACACTCCCTAATAGCAATACATTCGCCACCAATAGTGATTTTAAAATGTTCTGCAAGAGAGTCTCGTGCACCCGGCCTGCCAAAGAGCATAACCACTGATTTATTTGAATTAACCCGTAACGAGTGTTTAGTGGATACATGGATACATCTATCAGATTATTTATGTCCTCACTCAATTTAACTTGAGCAGTGGCCATGTCCGCAGGCAAGAACGATAGATAGATTTGAGAATCGTCCGCATAAAAATGTGACTCTGAAAATTTCAAAACTGTCGAAAGATTGGACGCGTAGATACAAAACAGTAGAGGCCCCAAGATAGAACCCTGTGGCACACCTGACTTCACACCTCGCAGTCCGACACATAATTATCAATCATGCTTATAGAAGTATTATTGATCCCAATAAAGGATAAGATAGCTAATAACATCCTATGATTGACAGTATCAAAGGCCTTACTGTACTCCAGCAGAACCAATCCAGTAAGCCTATTCTCATCCGCCGCAAACAATATGTCATCAACCATATGCATTAATGCTGTATCGCAGCTATAGTTGGCACGAAATCCAGACTGTGTCATAGGCAAAATATTAATTTTATCGACAAATTCCCGAATTTGATCATTCATAATTCTTTCCAATACTTTAGACAAAACAGGTAAAATACTAATTGGTCGCAGGTCCGAAAATGTCATGGGATTTTTAATCTTTGGCAAAGGTGTAACCAAAGATGTCTTCCAATATTTTGGAAAGGTTGACCTCAATAAGCAAATATTAATAATATGTGTAACGTAAGGAAGGATGAAAGGACAACAGTAATGTATCATAACAACCGAGAGTTCATCATATCCCACACTGCCAGATTTGATATTTAACAAATGACCCGCTACAATATGCTCCGAAATAGGCACAAAAGCAAACAATTCATCAAAGTTACATTTTTTCGTAGTGGTATAAGCCTGAATTAAGTCTGGATCAGCGATCATTGAGTTTTCAGCAGCCTGTAAAAAATTATCATTAATGTCTTCAACGTTATTCAAGTGTTGTGGAAGTGCCCGCTCCTTCGATTTAGTAACATTCAGATGCCTTAGTGATTTCCAGAGATCCCTGGAACTTTTATTTTTAAAAGATGATTCATAGTACGCCTTCTGCTCAGTCTGTATTACACGTGCAACATGTTTTCTAAAAGATTTATATTCTTTTAGTGCTAATTCAGTTTTAGACCTTTTGTATTTGTTGTAATGACCATCTCTTTGTCTAATCATGTCTCTAAGCAGGAGAGTAAGCTCTTGCTAAGCCTCACCGTGTTTACTGGTGCATGAACATCGAATAATGCTAAAATTAAATGGTTAAAGTACTGTAATTTCACTGCAACATCATCAATTCCATACACTAGGTCAAATGGCTGCGATTGAAGATCTGTAACGGCTGCGATTCAAAATCTCTGTAACTTCTGATCACCGGGCCTCTCCCCTCATCCGGAACACTAAGGCAAAAATATATCAGTTCATGATCAGTAAGGTCATGAAGACACTTAAGTGATAAAACAGAAACATTAACACAAGATGTAACCGCAACATCAATGAGCGTATCAGTAGCCGGTGTAATGCGAGTTGGTTCATTAACAAGCTGTAGCAAGCCATAACCTTCAAGTACCTCTAAAAAGCAATGGTCTGACCATGACTGGGATTCATCAAGTCAACATTAATATCTCCAGCAAATATCAACTCATCACACTGCGATATAAGCAAAGATAAAGTTTCCTCAAACGAATCAAAAAATTCACTACAAGTCGAGATAGGAGGCCTATAAAACGCACCAATACAGTACCTGATATTCTTAAAAATGACTGAAATCCACAACTATTCCAAATGCTCAAAACTGGTAACATCAAGTCTATGAAACTTATAACCACTTTTAATGTATATACCAACACAATTTACTAAAGATTTAGATCATTATTGTCCCTATGATTTATATTCCGATTTTGATGAGACAGCTACAACCAATTTTTTTCGAAGGTGATGTTTAACCTGTTTAAGTACGGCATCAGAAATAAAATGAAATTGAACATAACATTGTAAATGGGGATTCGTTGATAGTGAAAGTCATGCTAGTTATAAGAAAAAATTCCAAAATTATCCTGCGGAAAGAGATGACTCCCTATTTCTATAGTCACTAGTTCCATTACGATTATAGTTCTCTATATATCTCAAAGACTTTAAATTTCTTTGAACAAAATAATTTTATAAAATTAAATAAAAATCCAACAACTGCTTTTCACAATAAAGTAAAAAGGACAATAAAAACAACACAGGAATTCCTTAAAGAACAAAAAATATCATTACACAACTTCCTCCCAATGAACCCAAAAACACCCTTATTATACTCGCTTATTAAATTACATAAGATAGACCTACCGATAAGACCTATCATCTCATCTACAGATTCCAGTACCTATAAAATTTCAAAATTTATACTACAATTATTCAAAAACAAAGATTTTAAGCCTGAATACACGATTAATAATAGGAAAGAAATAATAAATCTGATATAAGATACTATATTACCAGCAGAATATACCATTTTATCATTAGATATAACAAACCTTTATACAAATGTACCAATTGCAGAAACACTTTCACTGTTTGCACTTTTTAACACATCTTTAACCTATTAAAGATATGTACTGAACAAAATTTTTGTCAATTTAATTCTGAATATTATAAACATGAAGAAGGTTTGCCCTCTCAGCGGATTACTATCTGACATCTTTCTCAATAACCTAGAAAAAACAATATTAGCTCCCAATAATCCTAACATTTTACTTTGGCGTAGATATGTCGATGATATTCTTATTATCTGGAACAATAAAAATATTGAATCTATTCATTCTTTCCATTCCACCATCAATAAATTGCACAAGAACTTTAACTTTAACTAACTTTAACTTTACGATAGAGCTCGGGAAAGACAGAAAACTTAATTTTTTGGATCTTACATTAATAAATAATGCCAATCAGATCACTTTCAATATTTACAGAAAGCCCACCCAGACGGACACAGTCATCCCTAAGAATTCTTATCATCACAAAACCCATAAGACAGCTGCTTTTAGAGCATTTATAAACATATACTATAACACTCCATTATCAAAAATGAACAAAGAAAAAGAACTACACATAATTCACAAAATAGCAGAAAACAATGGATATAATAAATCAGATATACAATGCCTCATTCATAAATATTACAAAAAACAACAACATCAAATATCATCAAGCTTACAACTTACAAGCTCAAATAAAACGTACAGATCAAAAGACTACCCTGGAAATATTAGTTATTCAATCCAAAAAACCTTTCGTAAATATGGTATAAGTATTTCATTCAAAAATAATGGTACTTTAGAGAAAATATTGATGAACGCCAAAGACAGAATACAAAAATTAAATAAAAACGGAGTATATAGATTGGAATGTAACACCTGTGGTGCAGTATACATTGGAGAGACTGGTAGATCAATTAATCAAAGAATAAAAGAACACCCTTTCCTACCACAATTTATGTTAATATTTTTATTTTTGTATTTTTATTTTTATAATTTTCTATATTTTTATATTTTAACTTATTCGTACAGATGACACCAACTGGCTGAATCTATATATATATATATATATATATATATATATATACGTTTTTCTCTTTCTTTTTTCTCTCGCTCTTTTTTATAGCGTATCTGATGATGACACTGCAGTGTCGAAACATGTAAGATGTGAATTTGTTTAAAAAATAAAACCAGTAAAGGTACAGAGTTCTTATATTTAATCAGAAAGGTTTGCTTCTGCAGGCGCCGGTACCACCAAGAACTTATGGACTCATTGTTATCAATGTTCCCACTGGCCAAAGATCACGCGAAAATTATCTTTCCTTTTATATACAACACGAAATCATATGTTAGGGACTCGACACATTTTGTGGAATTGGTAAAAAATGTTAAGTTAGATGCAGAGGATATTTTGGTTAGTTTCGATATAGAATCTCTTTTTGCTAGGGGACCAATTAAGGATGCGGTAGACGGTCTTCGCCAGAAACTCATCCCGAAGGGAATTAGTTCAGAATGTGAGCCAGATCTAGTGGAGTACTATTTATCGTCTACATATTTTAGTTGGAAAGGAGAGTTTTTACTAACAGTTTGAAGGAGCAGCCATGGTATCTCATTTGTCGCTGATTATAGCTAATTATTACATGGGATTATTCGAAGAAGGTGCTTTAAAGAAAAGCCAATGAAAAGCTATGGCGCCGATATATGGACGACACGTTTGTGGTATGGCAACATGGTGGAAAACGCCTCAATAAATTTTTAGATCACTTAAACGATCAATATCCCATGATCAAGTTTACCATGGAAACGGAATCTGCAAAGCAGCTTCCTTTCTTAAATGTATTGGTCACTAGCACGACAAATGGTGACATGGAACTTGGGGTGTATCGGAAGAAGACCCATACCAACAGGTATTTAAAGGCAACATCACACCATCTTCAACAGAAAAGGTCCATGATCCGTACTTTGTTCCAGAGAGTAGCAAGAATATGTGAAGAAGATCGCCTCAAGAAGAAGAAACGGTTTCTGTGGAACGAACTGCAGAAAAATGTATATACTTTGAGGGACATCAACCGAACCACCAAGCAGCGGAAGCCGGGGAAAGCTACAGCAAGCACAGAACCAGCTGGATTCAGGAATTGCAAGACATCTCAAGAAGAGCGACATTGTGGTGCGATACGGAACGGTCACCAAAATTTGGTACACTCCCGATAACCAAGGATAAGCTATCTCTATTAAAAGGAGCGAGTGTCTATCGGCTATCATGCAGTTGTTGGAAGTTTTAAGTTGTAGGATGTGAGGCTGAGGGTGTGAAATGCTCAAATTTACCACCTTAAAACAATTAATTTTTCTGTAAAATTCCTTTTTAATTACCTCTTTTACGTTTGAAAATGACGCATTTGAAAATTTCTAATTTTTCTCTTATAGTTTTCGAGATAACCTATTCGGACTTTAAATGTGAACCATCCTGTACATGTTATAGTGTTCTACTAGATCTAGTTTTGCTGTTATCGTTAATTATTGGTTAAAAACTAACGAAATAGATTTTGGAAATATTTACTTTTTTCCAGGAAAATGACAAATGGTGGAAGATAACTGATTATTGATTAAGCTTTTTTAGTTATATACGAATAATTTTTACACATTTTATGGTGTTCTGTGGATTTAATAAAGTATAGTAATATAGCAAATTTAATAAAGAATTAATGTGCAGTAAAAAAAGTCTTATTTTCGGTAAACACCAACGCTATGATTTTTTTTATCCGAAATCTATGATATTGTTATGGATTTGTAGAAGAAAAAATTAAATGATTGTATCTCAAGAAGTAATTGAGAAATCAATATGAAATAAAAAGCATTTTAAAGCGAATTTAATAAAGATTTAAACCGCCATAGACCATTTATTATTTTCCGTAAACTTCCTAGTAACGACGCTTAAGATTGAACTCGATATACATTAGAATTGAAACAATCGTATCTCAAGAATCTATCGCAAGAACGAAACGAGATTTGTAGATTATGTAAGTAGCTGTTGAAAGCAAATTTAATGAAGATTGAGTGTCTCACAAGTCATTTCTTAATTCCCACAAACATTTAATGATAAGTTCTAAACTATTAAATCTAATATTAAAAAAAATCCGGACTCAAATAGGAATTGAGATATTAACACAAATTAAAAAACAAAAAGAATGAAAGCAAAATTATGTAGTATTTAATATTTTGAAGATCATTATTTCAAGTTTTCAAATTCCATAGATATGAATTTTTGAATAAAACTCTGAACTTCAAATATATAATAGTATATCTGTTTTTTTAGTTAAAAAAACAGATATTTTAAACAACCGTATCACAAAAACCAGATGAGATATTAACATAAACTAAAATACATTTTAAAGCTATTTTATTAAATATTTAATATTTTAAAAATCGTTATTTCAATTCCTACAATTTTTGAGATATGATTTTTTGAATTAAGCTCAACATGACCATAAATATTTGCATAATAATAATTAAACTTTGCGTATCTCAAGAAGTAGTTGAGATATCAACAAGAAATAAAATTTTAATAAAGAATCAAATTTAATAAAGATTTAATGTGCCACAAATCATTTAATATTTTTCATAAACATTATTGTTATGATCTTTCGGTATGTTAAACATACATAAAAAAACAGATATTTTAAACAATCGTATCTCAAAAATTAGATAAGATATTAACATAAAATTTAATACGTTTTAAAGCTATTTTACTATATATTTAATATTTTAAAAATCGTTATTTCAACTCTTTAAATTTTTGAGTTATGATTGTTTGAATTAAGCTCAACATGACCATAAATATTTGCATAATAATAATTAAACTTTGCGTATCTCAAGAAGTAGTTGAGATATCAACATGAAATAAAAAGCATTTTGAAGCAAATTTAATAAAGATTTAATGTGCCATAAATCATTTAATATTTTTCATAAACATTATTGTTATGATCCTTTCGGTATGTTAAACATACATAAGAAAAACAGATATTTTAAACAATCGTATCTCAAAAATTAGATGAGACATTAACATAAAATAAAATACGTTTTAAAGCTATTTTATTAAATATTTAATATTTTAAAAATCGTTATTTCAACTCTTTAAATTTTTGAGATATGATTTTTTGAATAAAGCTCAACATGACCATAAATATTTGCATAATAATAATTAAATTTTGAGTATCTCAAGAAGTAGTTGAGATATCAACATAAAATAAAAAGCATTTTGAAGCAAATTTAATATAGATTTAATGTGCCATAAATCATTTAATATTTTTCATAAACATTATTGTTATGATCCTTTCGGTATGTTAAATATACATAAAACAACAGATATTTTAAACAATCGTATCTCAAAAATTAGATGAGACATTACCGTAAAATAAAATACGTATTAAAGCTATTTTATTAAATATTTAATATTATAAAAATCGTTATTTCAACTCTTTAAATTTTTGAGTTATGATTTTTTGAATTAAGCTCAACATGACCATAAATATTTGCATAATAATAATTAAACTTTGCGTATCTCAAGAAGTAGTTGAGATATCAACATGAAATAAAAAGCATTTTGAAGCAAATTTAATAAAGATTTAATGTGCCATAAATCATTTAATATTTTTCATAAACATTATTGTTATGATCCTTTCGGTATGTTAAACGTACATAAAAAAACAGATATTTTAAACAATCGTATCTCAAAAATTAGATGAGATATTAACGTAAAATAAAATACGTATTAAAGCTATTTTATTAAATGTTTAATATTTTAAAAATCGTTATTTCAACTCTTTAAATTTTTGAGATATGATTTTTTGAATTAAGCTCAACATGACCATAAATATTTGCATAATAATAATTAAACTTTGCGTACCTCAAGAAGTAGTTGAGATATCAACATGAAATAATAAGCATTTTGAAGCAAATTTAATAAAGATTTAATGTGCCATAAATCATTTAATATTTTTCATAAACATTATTGTTATGATCCTTTCGGTATGTTAAATATACATAAAACAACAGATATTTTAAACAATCGTATCTCAAAAATTAGATGAGACATTACCGTAAAATAAAATACGTATTAAAGCTATTTTATTAAATATTTAATATTATAAAAATCGTTATTTCAACTCTTTAAATTTTTGAGTTATGATTTTTTGAATTAAGCTCAACATGACCATAAATATTTGCATAATAATAATTAAACTTTGCGTATCTCAAGAAGTAGTTGAGATATCAACATGAAATAAAAAGCATTTTGAAGCAAATTTAATAAAGATTTAATGTGCCATAAATCATTTAATATTTTTCATAAACATTATTGTTATGATCCTTTCGGTATGTTAAACGTACATAAAAAAACAGATACTTTAAACAATCGTATCTCAAAAATTAGAAGAGATATTAACGTAAAATAAAATACGTATTAAAGCTATTTTATTAAATGTTTAATATTTTAAAAATCGTTATTTCAACTCTTTAAATTTTTGAGTTATAATTTTTTAAATTAAGCTCAACATGACCATAAATATTTGCATAATAATAATTAAACTTTGCGTATCTCAAGAAGTAGTTGAGATATCAACATGAAATAAAAAGCATTTTGAAGCAAATTTAATAAAGATTTAATGTGCCATAAATCATTTAATATTTTTCATAAACATTATTGTTATGATCCTTTCGGTATGTTAAACGTACATAAAAAAACAGATATTTTAAACAATCGTATCTCAAAAATTAGATGAGATATTAACGTAAAATAAAATACGTATTAAAGCTATTTTATTAAATGTTTAATATTTTAAAAATCGTTATTTCAACTCTTTAAATTTTTGAGATATGATTTTTTGAATTAAGCTCAACATGACCATAAATATTTGCATAATAATAATTAAACTTTGCGTACCTCAAGAAGTAGTTGAGATATCAACATGAAATAATAAGCATTTTGAAGCAAATTTAATAAAGATTTAATGTGCCATAAATCATTTAATATTTTTCATAAACATTATTGTTATGATCCTTTCGGTATGTTAAATATACATAAAACAACAGATATTTTAAACAATCGTATCTCAAAAATTAGATGAGACATTACCGTAAAATAAAATACGTATTAAAGCTATTTTATTAAATATTTAATATTATAAAAATCGTTATTTCAACTCTTTAAATTTTTGAGTTATGATTTTTTGAATTAAGCTCAACATGACCATAAATATTTGCATAATAATAATTAAACTTTGCGTATCTCAAGAAGTAGTTGAGATATCAACATGAAATAAAAAGCATTTTGAAGCAAATTTAATAAAGATTTAATGTGCCATAAATCATTTAATATTTTTCATAAACATTATTGTTATGATCCTTTCGGTATGTTAAACGTACATAAAAAAACAGATACTTTAAACAATCGTATCTCAAAAATTAGAAGAGATATTAACGTAAAATAAAATACGTATTAAAGCTATTTTATTAAATGTTTAATATTTTAAAAATCGTTATTTCAACTCTTTAAATTTTTGAGTTATAATTTTTTAAATTAAGCTCAACATGACCATAAATATTTGCATAATAATAATTAAACTTTGCGTATCTCAAGAAGTAGTTGAGATATCAACATGAAATAAAAAGCATTTTGAAGCAAATTTAATAAAGATTTAATGTGCCATAAATCATTTAATATTTTTCATAAACATTATTGTTATGATCCTTTCGGTATGTTAAACGTACATAAAAAAACAGATACTTTAAACAATCGTATCTCAAAAATTAGAAGAGATATTAACGTAAAATAAAATACGTATTAAAGCTATTTTATTAAATGTTTAATATTTTAAAAATCGTTATTTCAACTCTTTAAATTTTTGAGTTATAATTTTTTAAATTAAGCTCAACATGACCATAAATATTTGCATAATAATAATTAAACTTTGCGTACCTCAAGAAGTAGTTGAGATATCAACATGAAATAATAAGCATTTTGAAGCAAATTTAATAAAGATTTAATGTGCCATAAATCATTTAATATTTTTCATAAACATTATTGTTATGATCTTTCGGTATGTTAAACATACATAAAAAAACAGATATTTTAAACAATCGTATCTCAAAAATTAGAAGAGATATTAACGTAAAATAAAATACGTATTAAAGCTATTTTATTAAATATTTAATATTATAAAAATCGTTATTTCAACTCTTTAAATTTTTGAGTTATGATTTTTTGAATTAAGCTCAACATGACCATAAATATTTGCATAATAATAATTAAACTTTGCGTATCTCAAGAAGTAGTTGAGATATCAACATGAAATAAAAAGCATTTTGAAGCAAATTTAATATAGATTTAATGTGCCATAAATCATTTCATATTTTTCATAAACATTATTGTTATGATCCTTTCGGTATGTTAAACATACATAAAAAAACAGATATTTTAAACAATCGTATCTCAAAAATTAGAAGAGATATTAACGTAAAATAAAATACGTATTAAAGCTATTTTATTAAATGTTTAATATTTTAAAAATCGTTATTTCAACTCTTTAAATTTTTGAGTTATAATTTTTTAAATTAAGCTCAACATGACCATAAATATTTGCATAATAATAATTAAACTTTGCGTATCTCAAGAAGTAGTTGAGATATCAACATGAAATAAAAAGCATTTTGAAGCAAATTTAATATAGATTTAATGTGCCATAAATCATTTAATATTTTTCATAAACATTATTGTTATGATCCTTTCGGTATGTTAAATATACATAAAACAACAGATATTTTAAACAATCGTATCTCAAAAATTAGATGAGACATTACCGTAAAATAAAATACGTATTAAAGCTATTTTATTAAATATTTAATATTATAAAAATCGTTATTTCAACTCTTTAAATTTTTGAGTTATGATTTTTTGAATTAAGCTCAACATGACCATAAATATTTGCATAATAATAATTAACTTTGCGTATCTCAAGAAGTAGTTGAGATATCAACGTGAAATAAAAAGCATTTTGAAGCAAATTTATTTGATATTTAATGTTTTCAAGATCGGTACTTTAATTTGAAAAATTCAAGAGATATGACTTTTTGAATGAAACCCAACATGATTATATCCATGAATATTGGTGACAGTAATCTCAAAAACTAGTTGAGATATCAATTTGAAATAAAAAGCATTTTAAAGCAAATTTATTTGATATTTAATGTTTTAAAGATCAATACTTTAATTTAAAAAATTCAAGAGATATGACTTTTTGAATGAAACCCAACATGATTATATCCATGAATATCGGTGACAGTAATCTCAAAAACTAGTTGAGATATCAACTTGAAATAAAAAGCATTTTAAATGGAATTTATTAAAAAAATTAATTTACCATAAATAATTCCTTATTTTCTATAAATATGAATGTTATGATTGTTAAATCCAACTTTGTATGTTTTATAATTGTCGATTTAACGTGCTTTTCTTTTTGCTTATTATTATAATATGTAATGTGCGTTAGGTTTACATTTACTTAATTGAGCAAAGTTATAAAAGCGATTTTCATAATTTGAACAGGAAGTAATAATTTATATAATTTATAATCGGGTTTTTCAAAGCAATCTTCAGAGTGTGTGTGTTGGCAATCGAGGTATATTATAAATTATAATTGATCCGATGGGATATGTTAAGACCGTACGGAACACGTCCAAGATTATACTCTCCCTATGGAATGGGTGAATTTAAATTTAGAATAACAATAATCAGGCGGGTAAAAATTAATTCTCCTCGCGATGGTTCGGAGATAATTAAAATTATACGCCGGTGGATCGAGAGGAAACAACTGATTTACTCAAAAATAAAAAATTGCTTTGTTCTTTGCGAATTTCTGAGACGTTTAGCCAAGGCATAAGTGGCTTTTATGGAATTTTAATGAAGTTACGTCCTCAGCAATAGTAGTTTAAGTCGATGACTTTCATCTTTCCTTTTTCCTCTATTTATTTGTTATTTCTGCATAAAATGCACACCTTTTATTTGAGACGAAATAATTACTATTTACGGAGAATGTATACCGAAGGATACACATACAATGTAGACTCGTGCGTAACCGACGAGAGTTATAATTAAATCCAAGTAAAAGAAAACCAAAGGAAGTAAAATGTAATAAACTTTATTAATGATTTTGAAACATCAAAATCTAATTAAGCCTTCAAATCTTAATAATAACTAAAATAATAACAAAAACTTGATCATAAAATGTCGTGACCTTATCTAAACAAGACAACAACAATAAATGAGTCCAAACTACTCTTAATTATCACCGTTTCCTTTTAGTTTAGCCTTTTTTTTGGGTTTTAACCTAGTGGCATTTTGAAAGTGCCTTAAAAAACCCGCTTTAAGAATGCTTTAAATTATAATGTCAAAAGTGCGACAAGTGATTTGGAGAAACAATACACGTTCAAACGTTGCCAAATTCGATGGCTAATTTTAAAAGCTTAACGCACATCACACTCTTACATCAAATTGAAACGGCCGACCCAACCCAATCAGTACCTCAACGTTCATTCGTCCTTATAGCGAAAAATTCGCGCACCATTTCGAAATTTATGCGAATTTTAAGCACCCGGTAACCTTGGCGAACACGAAATAGATTTTGAAATCGCCAAATTGCAATTCTGGACGTACATTTCCTCCGGCGTGAACGTTCAAGACTCTCCGCGTCCATCCGGTGAATTCAAATTTTGACAATGAACCGAGAACGAATCGTTTCGGTGACCTTTAACGACTCATTTTAGCTATTTATGTTAATTTGAGATTTGATACAAGATTTACGTTAATATCTAGATTAGATTTTGAGATACAACTTCTTTAATATCTGGTTTTGGAGCTTTCAAGATTCAAACGTGAAAATTGATGATCAAATATTTTTGGAATTCTTAAAATGCGATTACTTTATGAATTTCATACAATTTTTATTTAATCTGATTCAAAATGCTTTTTAATTCGTCGAGATAGAACTACTTCTTGAGATACCCAAAGTTTAATAAAATCATATCTCAGAAATTTAAAGAGTTGAAATAACGATTTTTAAAATATTAAATGATTAATAAAATAGCTTTAAAATGTATTTTATTTTATGTTAATATTTCATCCAATTTTTGAGATACGATTGTTTAAAATATCTGTTTTTCTATGTATATTTAACATACCGAAAGGATCATAGCTATAATGTTTATGAAAAATATTAAATGATTTATGGCACATTAAATCTTTATTAAATTAGCTTCAAAATGCTTTTTATTTCATGTTGATATCTCAATTACTTCTTGAGATACGCAAAGTTTAATTATTATTATTATGCAAATATTTATGGTCATGTTGAGCTTAATTCAAAAAATTATAACTCAAAAATTTAAAGAGTTGAAATAACGATTTTTAAAATATTAAATGTTTAATAAAATAGCTTTAAAACGTATTTTATTTTATGTTAATATCTCATCTAATGTTTGAGATACGATTGTTTAAAATATCTGTTTTTTTTATGTATGTTTAACATACCGAAAGGATCATAACAATAATGTTCATGAAAAATATTAAATGATTTATGGCACATTAAATCTTTATTAAATTTGCTTCAAAATGCTTTTTGTTTCATGTTGATATCTCAACTACTTCTTGAGATACGCAAAGTTTAATTATTATTATGCAAATATTTATGGTCATGTTGAGCTTAATTCAAAAAATCATAACTCAAAAATTTAAAGAGTTGAAATAACGATTTTTAAAATATTAAATGTTTAATAAAATAGCTTTAAAACGCATTTTATTTTATGTTAATATTTCATCCAATTTTTGAGATACGATTGTTTAAAATATCTGTTTTTCTATGTATATTTAACATACCGAAAGGATCATAGCTATAATGTTTATGAAAAATATTAAATGATTTATGGCACATTAAATCTTTATTAAATTAGCTTCAAAATGCTTTTTATTTCATGTTGATATCTCAATTACTTCTTGAGATACGCAAAGTTTAATTATTATTATTATGCAAATATTTATGGTCATGTTGAGCTTAATTCAAAAAATTATAACTCAAAAATTTAAAGAGTTGAAATAACGATTTTTAAAATATTAAATGTTTAATAAAATAGCTTTAAAACGTATTTTATTTTATGTTAATATCTCATCTAATGTTTGAGATACGATTGTTTAAAATATCTGTTTTTTTTATGTATGTTTAACATACCGAAAGGATCATAACAATAATGTTCATGAAAAATATTAAATGATTTATGGCACATTAAATCTTTATTAAATTTGCTTCAAAATGCTTTTTGTTTCATGTTGATATCTCAACTACTTCTTGAGATACGCAAAGTTTAATTATTATTATGCAAATATTTATGGTCATGTTGAGCTTAATTCAAAAAATCATAACTCAAAAATTTAAAGAGTTGAAATAACGATTTTTAAAATATTAAATGTTTAATAAAATAGCTTTAAAACGCATTTTATTTTATGTTAATATCTCATCCAATTTTTGAGATACGATTGTTTAAAATATCTGTTTTTTTTATGTATGTTTAACATACCGAAAGAATCATAACAATAATGTTTATGAAAAATATTAAATGATTTATGGCACATTAAATCTTTATTAAATTAGCTTCAAAATGCTGTTTATTTCATGATGATATCTCAACTACTATTTGAGATACGCAAAGTTTAATTATTATTATGCAAATATTTATGGTCATGTTGAGCTTAATTCAAAAAATCATAACTCAAAAATTTAAAGAGTTGAAATAACGATTTTTAAAATATTAAATGATTAATAAAATAGCTTTAAAACGTATTTTATTTTATGTTAATATCTCATCCAATTTTTGAGATACGATTGTTTAAAGTATCTGTTTTTTTATGTATGTTTAACATACCGAAAGAATCATAACAATAATGTTTATGAAAAATATTAAATGATTCATGGCACATTAAATCTTTATTAAATTAGCTTCAAAATGCTTTTTATTTCATGATGATATCTCAACTACTATTTGAGATACGCAAAGTTTAATTATTATTATGCAAATATTTATGGTCATGTTGAGTTTAATTCAAAAAATCATAACTCAAAAATTTAAAGAGTTGAAATAACGATTTTTAAAATATTAAATGTTTAATAAAATAGCTTTAAAACGTATTTTATTTTATGTTAATATCTCATCCAATTTTTGAGATACGATTGTTTAAAGTATCTGTTTTTTTATGTATGTTTAACATACCGAAAGAATCATAACAATAATGTTTATGAAAAATATTAAATGATTTATGGCACATTAAATCTTTATTAAATTAGCTTCAAAATGCTGTTTATTTCATGATGATATCTCAACTACTATTTGAGATACGCAAAGTTTAATTATTATTATGCAAATATTTATGGTCATGTTGAGCTTAATTCAAAAAATCATAACTCAAAAATTTAAAGAGTTGAAATAACGATTTTTAAAATATTAAATGATTAATAAAAAAGCTTTAAAACGTATTTTATTTTATGTTAATATCTCATCTAATTTTTGAGATACGATTGCTTAAAATATCTGTTTTTTATGTATATTTAACATACAGAAAGGATCATAACAATAATGTTTATGAAAAATATTAAATGATTTACGGCACATTAAATCTTTATTAAATTAGCTTCAAAATGCTTTTTATTTCATGTTGATATCTCAAATACTTTTTGAGATACGCAAAGTGTAATTATTATTATGCAAATATTTATGGTCATGTTGAGCTTAATTCAAAAAATCATATCTCAAAAATTTAAAGGGTTGAAATAACGATTTTTAAAATATTAAATATTTAGTAAAATAGCTTTAAAACATGTTTTATTTTATGTTAATATCTCATCTAATTTTTGACATACGATTGTTTAAAATATATGTTTTTTATGTATATTTAACATACCAAAACGATCATAACAATAATGTTTATAAAAAATATTAAATGATTTATGGCACATTAAATCTTTATTAAATTAGCTTTAAAATGATTTTTATTTCATGTTGATATCTCAAATACTTTTTGAGATACGCAAAGTGTAATTATTATTAAGCAAATATTTATGGTCATGTTGAGCTTAATTCAAAAAATTATATCTCAAAAATTTAAACAGTTGAAATAACGATTTTTAAAATATTAAATATTTAATAAAATAGCTTTAAAACGTATTTTATTTTATGTTAATATCTCATCTAATTTTTGAGATACGATTGTTTAAAATATCTGTTTTTCTTTATGTATGTTTAACATACCGAAAGGATCATAACTATAATGTTTATGAAAAATATTAAAGATTTATGGCACATTAAATCTTTATTAAAATTGCTTCAAAATGCTTTTTATTTCATGTTGATATCTCAATTACTTCTTGAGATACGCAAAGTTTAATTATTATTATTATGCAAATATTTATGGTCATGTTGAGCTTAATCCAAAAAATCATATCTCAAAAATTTTAAGAGTTGAAATAACGATTTTTAAAATGTTAAATGTTTAATAAAATAGCTTTAAAACGTACTTTATTTTATGTTAATATCTCATCTAATTTTTGAGATACGATTGCTTAAAATATCTGTTTTTTATGTATGTTTAACATACCGAAAGGATCATAGCAATAATGTTTATGAAAAATATTAAATGATTTATGGCACATTAAATCTATATTAAATTTGCTTCAAAATGCTTTTTATTTCATGTTGATATCTTAATTACTTCTTGAGATACGCAAAATTTAATTATTATTATTGTGCAAATATTTATGGGCATGTTGAGCTTAATTCTAATAATTATATCTCAAAAATTTAAAGACTTGAAGTAACGATTTTTAAAATATTAAATATTAAATAAAAAAGCTTTAAAACGTATTTTATCTTATGTTAATATCTCATCTAATTTTTGAGATACGATTGTTTAAAGTATCTGCCTTTTCTATGTATTTTTAACATTCCGAAAGGTTCATAACAATAATGTTTATGAAAAATTTAATTAAGCACAGTAAATCTTTATTAAATTTGCTTCAAAATGCTTTTTATTTCATGTTGATATCTCAATTACTTCTTGAGATACGCAAAGTTTAATTATTATTATTATGCAAATATTTATGGTCATGTTGCGCTTAATTCAAAAAATCATATCTCAAAAATTTAAAGAGTTGAAACAACGATTTTAAAAATATTAAATATTTAATAAAATAGCTTTAAAACGTATTTTATTTTATGTTAATATCTCATCCAATTTTTGAGATACGATTGATTAAAATATTTATTTTTTATGTATGTTTAACATACCGAAAGAATCATAACAATAATGTTCATGAAAAATATTAAATGATTTATGGCACATTAAATCTTTATTAAATTTGCTTCAAAATGCTTTTTATTTCATGTTGATATCTCAACTACTTCTTGAGATTCGCAAAGTTTAATTATTATTATTATGCAAATATTTATGGTCATGTTCAGCTTAATTCAAAAAATCATTTCTCAAAAATTTAAAGAATTGAAATAACGATTTTTAAAATATTAAATATTTAGTAAAATAGCTTTAAAACATGTTTTATTTTATGTTAATATCTCATCTAATTTTTGACATACGATTGTTTAAAATATATGTTTTTTATGTATATTTAACATACCAAAAGGATCATAACAATAATGTTTATAAAAAATATTAAATGTTTTATGGCACATTAAATCTTTATTAAATTAGCTTTAAAATGCTTTTTATTTCATGTTGATATCTCAAATACTTTTTGAGATACGCAAAGTGTAATTATTATTATGCAAATATTTATGGTCATGTTGAGCTTAATTCAAAAAATTATATCTCAAAAATTTAAACAGTTGAAATAACGATTTTTAAAATATTAAATATTTAATAAAATAGCTTTAAAACGTATTTTATTTTATGTTAATATCTCATCTAATTTTTGAGATACGATTGTTTAAAATATCTGTTTTTCTTTATGTATGTTTAACATACCAAAAGGATCATAACAATAATGTTTATAAAAACTATTAAATGATTTATGGCACATTAAATCTTTATTAAATTAGCTTTAAAATGCTTTTTATTTCATGTTGATATCTCAAATACTTTTTGAGATACGCAAAGTGTAATTATTATTATGCAAATATTTATGGTCATGTTGAGCTTAATTCAAAAAATTATATCTCAAAAATTTAAACAGTTGAAATAACGATTTTTAAAATGTTAAATATTTAATAAAATAGCTTTAAAACGTATTTTATTTTATGTTAATATCTCATCTAATTTTTGAGATACGATTGCTTAAAATATCTGTTTTTTATGTATGTTTAACATACCGAAAGGATCATAGCAATAATGTTTATGAAAAATATTAAATGATTTATGGCACATTAAATCTATATTAAATTTGCTTCAAAATGCTTTTTATTACATGTTGATATCTCAATTACTTCTTGAGATACGCAAAATTTAATTATTATTATTGTGCAAATATTTATGGGCATGTTGAGCTTAATTCAAAAAATTATATCTCAAAAATTTAAAGACTTGAAGTAACGATTTTTAAAATATTAAATATTAAATAAAAAAGCTTTAAAACGTATTTTATCTTATGTTAATATCTCATCTAATTTTTGAGATACGATTGTTTAAAGTATCTGCCTTTTCTATGTATTTTTAACATTCCGAAAGGTTCATAACAATAATGTTTATGAAAAATTTAATTAAGCACAGTAAATCTTTATTAAATTTGCTTCAAAATGCTTTTTATTTCATGTTGATATCTCAATTACTTCTTGAGATACGCAAAGTTTAATTATTATTATTGTGCAAATATTTATGGTCATGTTGCGCTTAATTCAAAAAATCATATCTCAAAAATTTAAAGAGTTGAAACAACGATTTTAAAAATATTAAATATTTAATAAAATAGCTTTAAAACGTATTTTATTTTATGTTAATATCTCATCCAATTTTTGAGATACGATTGTTTAAAATATCTGTTTTTTTTTATGTATGTTTAACATACCGAAAGGATCATAGCTATAATGTTTATGAAAAATAGTAAATGATTTATGGCACATTAAATCTTTATTAAATTAGCTTCAAAATGCTTTTTATTTCAGGTTGATATCTCAACTACTTCTTGAGATACGCAAAGCTTAATTATTATTATTATGCAAATATTTATGGTCATGTTGAGCTTAATTCAAAAAATCATAACTCAAAAATTTAAAGAGTTGAAATAACGATTTTTAAAATATTAAATATATATAATAAAATAGCTTTCAAACGTATTTTATTTTATGTTAATATCTTATCTAATTTTTGAGATACGATTGTTTAAAATATCTGCTTTTTTATGTATATTTAACATACCGAAAGGATCATAACAATAATGTTTATGAAAAATATTAAATGATTTATGGCACATTAAATCTTTATTAAATTTGCTTCAAAATACTTTTTATTTCATGTTGATATCTCAACTACTTCTTGAGGTACGCAAAGTTTAATTATTATTATGCAAATATTTATGGTCATGTTGAGCTTAATTCAAAGAATCATATCTCAAAAATTTAAAGAGTTGAAGTAACGATTTTTAAAATATTAAATATTTAATAAAGTTTAATTATCACCTTTTGAAGTTTATTGCAGTCAAACTGATTACAATCTAATAGTAAAGTCTTAACAGTTATTAAAAAGATCATATCTCAACAATTAATTGAGATATCAACACGAAATAAAAAGCATTTTGAAGGAAATTTATTTAGTATTTCATGTTTTAAGGAGTGCTACTTCAACTTTTTGATTTAAAGTGTACATTTTATAATCTTATAAACCAATTAAACATCAACAACAAATATGTTAATTTTTTATACTAAATCATTTTTTGTTGGATAAAATCACTTTTTAAATATTTGCTACCACATCAACATTTATGCAGAACTTCTTGGAACGTTTCCCTCATATGTAAACACAGGTGTTACGTATGATACTTTTTTTTATCAATCTTCATTTTTATAAGGAATAATTCGAAATGAAACTAAAGTTGGTTTCGAACTTGGATGCGTCATTCACACTCCCAACTGCGTTAGAAAGTTGCAAAGGTAAAGTATATTCATCCGGGGACGAGTACGAAGACAACAACAACGACGACGACGGTATATCACAACAAAACGCAACTTCTCCTTTGTCTCGCGACGCGGTCCTCGAGTATTAAATTTCGTTAAAAAAGCCGCCGTTGGCATTTGCAGAGATATTTAATTGCCGAGTCGTAGGTGTTTGTGAACGGATTTAACACGTGTCGGCAAAATCTCTAAAAGACTATTTAAAGCTTCAATAAGTCTTCTTTAATCCATAACTTTCAAAGGAAACATTTGTTTACGATCGATCTTATTTATGTATGTCCCCATTGAGATGTACATCCATTAGATAACTTCACTTGATGAAAACGGAAGTAATATAGGATGGACCATCAAGTCATCTGTCAAAATCGACAGCTCAATACGAGGTATGATGTTATTGGCGTTAATTGGTTGTGCCGGTAGCCTTGGATGAAGCATGGAAGGGAAAAAAGACCACTTATTAATAAACATAAGCATCCACCGTTGTATGGAATACCTTAACTATATTCTTTTTGGATTTGCATATTTATGAAGAGGCTGAAATATTAGCTCCGATACATCGATTGATTTCGTTTAATTTATAGGTGAAAGTAAGTTGTTTGCTCAAATTCGAATTAATGGAGTGCTTATGATATGGGGTAGCGAGAAATATGGATTTGAACCTTTCTAGTCGAGAACAAACACGTCTCGTTGTACATTTATCTCGGCGATTGTTTCGTATAAATCTTCTTGCACAAAGCGTACCGAACGCGGCTCCCTCGCACAAGAAAAGTAGGAGAGGCCAGAAATTTCACCATTCGCGGGAATTAATACGTACGGTTTCGCGACAGTACAATAGGAAAAGGATAAAGTTCATGATACTTTACTGATCGCAAAAACTAATCAAAAAATTTACTTTGAATCGTTAAAAATCTTGAAGAATCGTATCTCAAAAAAGAAGAAAAGGAAAGAAGAATGCTTTTAGAATATTGTAAGGATCGTTACTTCAAGTCTTCAAATTTGAGAGATATGATTTTTTGAATTAGACTCAAAATCTTGCTTATAAATGTTTCCTTAGTAATTAAATTTTATGTATCTCAAAAAAACTAATTGAAATATAAACATGAAGTAATAAGCATTTTAAAGCTAATTTAAGTAAGATATAATGTGCCAGCAATTATTTGTTATTTTCCATAAACGTCGAAGTTATGATCTCTTAAACAAAACTGTGCATGATTGATTGTTATAAGTTTGGAATATAAAAGTTTAAGGAATCGTATCTCAAGAATAAATTGAGATATTTTCATAACCGAAAGGTCATTTTAAATCAAATTTGATAAAAAATGAGTGTGCCACAATTTATTTCTTATTTAGCATAAATGCCGAAGATGTGATATTTTAAAACAAACTGTTATTTTGATTATTACAAGTTTGGGATTTAGAAATATAAAGGATCGTATTTCAAGAAAGAATTGAGATATCTTCACAAAATAAAGAACATTTTAAAACAAGTTGAATAAAGAATGAATGTGCCATAAACGATTTATTTTCCATAAATGCCAAAGATGTAACTTTTTAAATCAAACGATACATAATTGATTGTTATCAGTTTGGAATACAGAAATTTAAAGGATCGTATCTCAAGAAAATGTTGAGATATCTTCGCAACATAAAGAGCATTTTAAAGCAAATTTAATAAAGAATGAATGTGATATAAATGATTTCTCATTTTCCATAAACGCTAAAGATATGATTTTCTAAATCAAACAATGCATGATTGATTGTTATAAGTTTGGAATATAAAACTTTAAAGGATCGTATCTGAAAAACGAATTGAGATATCTTCATAAAGTAAAGAGCATTTTAAAGCAAATTTAATAAAAAATTAATGCTACATAGATGATTTCTTATTTTCCATAAATGCCGAAGATGTGATTTTTGAAATCAATCACTACATGGTTAATTATTATCAATTTTGAATATAGACTTTAAAGAACTGTATCTCTAGAATGATTTGAGACATTTCCATAAAATAAAGATCATTTTAAAGTAAAATTAATGAAGAATAAATGTGCAAAAAACGAATTCCTATTTTCCATAAACGCCGAAGTTGTAATTTTTTGGGATTAAACTGTGCATGATTAATTGTTATAAGTTTGGAATATAAAACTTTAAAGGATCGTATCTGAAAAACGAATTGAGACATCTTCATAAAGTAAAGAGCATTTTAAAGCAAATTTAATAAAGAATTAATGCTACATAGATGAGTTCTTGTTTTCCATAAATGCCGAAGATGTGATTTTTTAAATCAATCTCTGTATGGTTAATTATTAACAATTTTTAATATAGACTTTAAGGAATTGTATCTCTAGAACAATTTGAGATATTTCCATAAAATAAAGATCACTTTAAAGTAAAATTAATGAAGAATAAATGTGCAAAAAACGAATTCCTATATTCTATAAACGCCGAAGTTGTGATTTTTTGGGATTAAACTGTGCCTGATTAATTGTTATAAGTTTGGAATATAAAACTTTAAAGGATCGTATCTGAAAAACGAATTGAGATATCTTCATAAAGTAAAGAGAATTTTAAAACAAATTTAATAAAGAATGAATGCTACATAGATCATTTCTTATTTTCCATAAATACCGAAGATGTGATTTTTTAAATCAATCTCTGCATGGTTAATTATTATCAATTTTTCATATAGACATTTAAGGAATTGTATCTCTAGAATTATTTGAGATATTTCCATAAAATAAAGATTATTTAAAGTAAAATTAATGAAGAATAAATGTGCAAAAAACGAATTCCTATTTTCCATAAACGCGGAAGTTGTGATTTTTTGGGATTAAACTGTGCATGATTAAATGTTATAAATTTGGAATATAAAACTTTAATGGATCGTATCTGAAAAACGAATTGAGATATCTTCATAAAGTAAAGAGCATTTTAAAGCAAATTTAATAAAGAATGAATACTACATAGATGATTTCTTATTTTCCATAAATGCCGAAGATGTGATTTTTTAAATCAATCTCTACATGGTTAATTATTATCAATTTTGAATATAGACTTTAAGGAATTGTATCTCTAGAATTATTTGAGATATTTCCATAAAATAAAGATTATTTAAAGTAAAATTAATGAAGAATAAATGTGCAAAAAACGAATTCCTATTTTCAATAAACGCCGAAGTTGTGATTTTTTTGGGATTAAACTGTGCATGATTAATTATTATAAGTTTGGAATATAAAACTTTAATGGATCGTATCTGAAAAACGAATTGAGATATCTTCATAAAGTAAAGAGCATTTTAAAGCAAATTTAACACAGAACTAATGCTACATAGATGATTTCTTATTTTCCATAAATGCCGAAGATGTGATTTTTTAAATCAATCTCTACATGGTTAATTATTATCAATTTTTAATATAGACTTTAAGGAATTGTATCTCTAGAATTATTTGAGATATTTCCATAAAATAAAGATTATTTAAAGTAAAATTAATGAAGAATAAATGTGCAAAAAACGAATTCCTATTTTCAATAAACGCCGAAGTTGTGATTTTTTTGGGATTAAACTGTGCATGATTAATTATTATAAGTTTGGAATATAAAACTTTAATGGATCGTATCTGAAAAACGAATTGAGATATCTTCATAAAGTAAAGAGCATTTTAAAGCAAATTTAACACAGAACTAATGCTACATAGATGATTTCTTATTTTCCATAAATGCCGAAGATGTGATTTTTTAAATCAATCTCTACATGGTTAATTATTATCAATTTTGAATATAGACTTTAAGGAATTGTATCTCTAGAATTATTTGAGATATTTCCATAAAATAAAGATTATTTAAAGTAAAATTAATGAAGAATAAATGTGCAAAAAACGAATTCCTATTTTCAATAAACGCCGAAGTTGTGATTTTTTTGGGATTAAACTGTGCATGATTAATTATTATAAGTTTGGAATATAAAACTTTAATGGATCGTATCTGAAAAACGAATTGAGATATCTTCATAAAGTAAAGAGCATTTTAAAGCAAATTTAACACAGAACTAATGCTACATAGATGATTTCTTATTTTCCATAAATGCCGAAGATGTGATTTTTTAAATCAATCTCTACATGGTTAATTATTATCAATTTTTAATATAGACTTTAATAAATTGTATCTCTAGAACGATTTGAGATATTTCCATAAAATAAATATCATTTTAAAGTAAAATTAATGAAGAATAAATGTGCAAAAAACGAATTCCTATTTTCAATAAACGCCGAAGTTGTGATTTTTTTGGGATTAAACTGTGCATGATTAATTATTATAAGTTTGGAATATAAAACTTTAAAGGATCGTATCTGAAAATCGAATTGAGATATCTTCATAAAGTAAAGAGCATTTTAAAGCAAATTTAATAAAGGATGAATGCTGCATAGATGATTTCTTATTTCCCATAAATGCTGAAGATGTGATTTTTTAAATCAATTTCTACATGGTTAGTTATTATCAATTATTAATATAGATTTTAAGGAATTTTATCTCTAGAACGATTTGAGATATTTCCATAAAATAAACATCATTTTAAAGTAAAATTAATGAAGAATAAATGTGCAAAATACGAATTCCTATTTTCCATAAATGCCGAAGTTGTGATTTTTTGGGATTAAACTGTGCATGAGTAACTGTTATAAGTTTGGAATATAAAACTTTAAAGGATCGTATCTGAAAAACGAATTGAGATATCTTCATAAAGTAAAGAGCATTTTAAAGCAAATTTAATAAAGGATGAATGCTACATAGATGATTTCTTATTTCCCATAAATGCCGAAGATGTGATTTTTTAAATCAATCTCTACATGGTTAGTTATTATCAATTATTAATATAGATTTTAAGGAATTTTATCTCTAGAACGATTTGAGATATTTCCATAAAATAAACATCATTTTAAAGCAAAATTAATGAAGAATAAATGTGCAAAATACGAATTCCTATTTTCCATAAACGCCGAAGTTGTGATTTTTTGGGATTAAACTGTGCATGATTAATTATAAGTTTGGAATATAAAACTTTAAAGGATCGTATCTGAAAAACGAATTGAGACATCTTCATAAAGTAAAGAGCATTTTAAAGCAAATTTAATAAAGAATGAATGCTACGTAGATGAGTTCTTATTTTCCATAAATGCCGAAGATGTGATTTCTTAAATCAATCTCTGCATGGTTAATTATTAACAATTTTTAATATAGACTTTAAGGAATTGTATCTCTAGAACAATTTGAGATATTTCCATAAAATGAAGATCATTGTAAAGTAAAATTAATGAAGAATAAATGTGCAAAAAACGAATTTCTATTTTCCATAAACGCCGATGTTGTGATTTTTTGGGATTAAACTGTGCCTGATTAATTGTTATAAGTTTGGAATATAAAACTTTAAAGGATCGTATCTGAAAAACGAATTGAGATATCTTCATAAAGTAAAGAGAATTTTCAAACAAATTTAATAAAGAATGAATGCTACATAGATGATTTCTTTTTTTCCATAAATGCCGAAGATGTGATTTTTGAAATCAATCTCTACATGGTTAATTAGTATCAATTTTGAATATAAATTTTAAGGAATTGTATCTCTAGAACGATTTGAGATATTTCCATAAAATAAAGACCATTTTAAAGTAAAATTAATGAAGAATAAATGTGCAAAAAACGAATTCCTATTTTCCATAAACGCCGAAGTTGTGATTTTTTAGGATTAAACTGTGCATGATTAATTGTTATAAGTTTGGAATATAAAACTTTAAAGGATCGTATCTGAAAAACGAATTGAGATATTTTCATAAAGTAAAGAGCATTTTAAAGCAAATTTAATAAAACGTCATAAAGGATTTATTATTTTCCATAAACACCGAAATTGTGATTTTTTAAATCAAACTATGTATGATTAATTATTATAAGTTTGGAATATAGAACTTTAAAAAATCGTATCTCAAGAACGATTTGAGATATCTTCATAAAATAAACAGCATTTTAAAACAAGTTGAATACAGAATTAATATGCTATAAATGATTTCTAACTTTCTACAAATGCCAATGGTGTGATTTTTTATCTGCTTATGATTAATTTTCCAACTCCTCACACAGTTCTTTCCATTTTTTATCTTTTACTTTTATTCATTAGGGATATTAAATTTTTCCTGCTTTCATCATAATGCTTTTTTTTAATAATTTGTAGTTTCTTCATTTGCATTTCATTATCATCCTCTTTGCATACGCCTCCATTTTTTGAGTTTTGATTACATAGCTTCTTTGCTTATTTGATGTCATCATTCCTCCAATAAACATTACTTTTTTGAATGTAAACATTTCATTTTCAACGTTTTATTAAATTCTTGTTATTTCTTATTGAAATTGCATCCCAAGCTGCGGTAGAAATGTTCTTCTTTCTCTACCTCCTGACTATCTTCTCATTAGGATTGTCTTCCGTTTTGAAAATAAGGTCATATGTTAGTGAGCTGTTATCACCAAGTCACCAACTTCCACATCATCCACTACCTTCCAATTCCTCATCTTAGAGATTATCTCTTTGCTAACAAGTGCAATATAACTGATATTTCCCGGTGGCTCCTGAAAGTTGGAGTGTTTCCCGTGCTCACTATTGTCAGATTATTCATTAACTAACCCAACCCAACTCAATCCAATCGAATTCAACCCAATACAATTTTTGCCAACCCACAGTAATGCTCCGATTAGAAGCGTGGGACTCCCAAGACCGAAGACTAACCACCAGAATCTTCTCTTTCTTTGCCCTTTCTAGAGCGAAAATGTTAATCCTGGCCTCGTTTCTGAAATAGAGTACTTTACAAACTGATTTGGCAACCCTGTATATTTGAATTAAAGGAAAACTAGAACTAAAACTAGATCTAGAGATGGAAAGATTCGTTCAAAAAAATCTTTCCACTTCTACGTCTAGTATTAGCTCTAGTTTTATATCATTAGATCTAACTCTTTTTTTATTTTGGCATCAGTTAAAGCTTGTTGAAACATTGTTGTAGTGCTCTCTTGGCATGAGGTGAAATGTTGATTTTTGATATTTTCTTCTGCAGGATAGCTGATTCATTTCTTCTCAAAACAGCTTATCTATCTTCAGAATTAGAGTTAATTTTTCAAAAAATGATATGTTAAGAACTAAATATGATGTTATGGTTTCTTAAACCCAATTCTGAATTCATGATCATTTTAGATTCTAAAATTATTTAAATTCCAATTTGCAATCACGAAATGAAAACGTTAATATGTCGTAACTGAAAGTAAACCAAGATGGCTATTAACTGAAAGTCGTTAACAGTAAATTCTTTTCCTCAAGAAGATGTTTTGAAGATTAATAGATACCGATATGCAAAGTAGGAAACAATGAGAGAAAAAAAAAGCTGTTAACAATGTGTGCAATGGAAAATTCCCCTTTAAATTATAATTACAAATTAACGGGTAACGTTCACTTTTTCTGTTACGTCTTGTTTTGTCGATCGTGTAAATAATCAGCATAAAATACAGAGTACCGGTGGCATTTTTCGAATTGTATCGTCCAACGTTCGCGCGACTGCACGTCCACAGGATTCTCTCCACACGCCCGATAAAAATAGATTACTCGGTATTTATCTGCACTCGGTTACGCACATAGCACTCGGGCCTTTACCCATTTTAAAAATAAAACTCCACTTCGACAATTGTACCATAGCACGCATCCGAGACGAACCAGATCGAACCAACCCGATAACAAATTCCATCAAATAAATCATCACCTTTTATGTATTATATTGTAATATATAATAAAAGAAATCTGCTTTAAGTTAATCGCACAGTAACAACTCAATTCCTTATTATCTTAAACGGAAAGTCGGGTCAATGTCAAGAACATTTTACAAATTTTTGTTTTATTACTTCATTTGAGGCAAAACACCGAAAATTTCGTAATGAGCAAAACAAGGTTTACGATTAGATTTTTTTTTCTGTGGGTAATGAGTAAGATACAGTTTTGATTAAGTACGAAAATCGTGATGAGGTGTTAATAAAAACGCACGGACTTCGTCATCGTGACCTTATCTGAGAGCCAAGTTTATACCAGGCACAATTTAATTGTATCTCTCTGGTAGTTGCTATCTACGAGGATCCGCGCATTAGAAAGAATAAAATACCGCTGACATTGGCTGCAGAAACCATAAAGGTCAATGGCGAGGCCGTTTGTGTGTACAGTCCGATTAGACTGTTTATCAAACGTTCGCACGCATTGTGCTATAACGGATGATGTGTGTAAGCTAGATGTGTGCTGCTGTTGCTATTACTATTTATATATTTCATATTTTGCTGCTTAAATATTTCCTTTTTAAATATGTTTGCTGTTTTTATCATTACGTTTCTATTCTAGTACCCACATTCAAAGATGAGTCATATTTGACTAAAAATCGATGTAGAATCCATTTAGAGCGATAATTCAAAATTTCAACATTTTAATCGTGCCACAATTATGTACTATTTATGTACTAATTTTGTAATATTCACAGTTTTTGTACTAATCGTCTAGTATGCTTTTTATGATATCTATTATATGACCCATCATGATCTTTGTGCTATTTATTAAGCACTACTTCAAAACTTTTGGTGGAAGAGTAATTTAAATTTCTCACCAGATTGGCTTTGAACGTGATTAGTTGAATGCGAGGAAGATTTACAACAAGCAATTATTAGGTGGAAAATAACTTTCATTGGAATCAAAAAGTTGAAAAAGAAAGAAGATTAATCGAAGAAAAGTGGTTAGAAGAAATGAGTTTAGGTTTATCGCCAAATTGGGTCTAAAGGATAACTCATTTAAATCCTTTTTCTGAGTTGTTGACGCTTATGGCACAACAGTTTCAGCAAAATCAAGAAAATGCATCGCTCATATTATTGCAACTGGTATCGATAAATGGTCAATTAAAGATGAAGACAAGAAAGTTCATATTTATATCGGAAAATCAAAATGAAACAGAAACATTCGAAGAATACTTCTTACAATTACAAGTTCTTATTGAAACATGCTAGTATTTATTAGGTATAAAAAACAGAGATATCAGGAAGAAATTAATGCAAAACCCGAGTTAGAGATATTCCGAATTGCTGAATTCGTATGCTCTTGATATTTAGTCCACGTAAATCTATAATTCCTTGTACATCTCCTTTATTCTCTTCCATTCTTATCGGTCCCTGTGCCATGTTACTCATCCACAACTCTTCTCAATTTCGTCTTCCCAACTGGCAGTTGGTGTTCATTTTCTTCTCTTTCTGTCCACTGGATACAAAATGAAATGATGACATTCGAAGAATACTTCTTACAATTACAAGTTCTTATTGAAACATGCGCGTTTGGTACATTTAAAGATTACTTACTCAGGGATCGTATTGTATTAGGTATAAAAAACAGAGATATCAGGAAAAAATTAATGCAAAACCCGAGTTAGAGATATCTGCAGAAAAAATGAAAAGTCTGGATAGTACCGCCAATTTAGTAAATAAATAAACAAAAAGAGAAATCAATGTAAAGTTCATTACTAATTGATCTAATGGATAAACAGAAGATGAGTTGGGTTGGGTTAGGTTGGGATCGAGCGTTCCTGGAGGAGGAAATAGTTCAAGATTGAAACAACAGATGGGAAAGGTAAACGGAAAAGGCTAGATGAACTAAATGGATAATACCTGAATTGGAAACATGACCATCTCGACGATGAGGGGAACCAAATTAGCTGCTTCAGAGCCTTCCACTTTAAGTACAATAACGATGTGGAGCACACCTTTTTTGAGTATAGCAAAACGGGTTAGTAAATATTGCAAATATTACCACCAAGAAGCTGCATGAAGGATGAAAAATGAGGAAGTGTGGAATGCAGTACAACAAATAATGTACAAAGGTCAAGATAGATAGATACATTTTTTAGTGACTATTTCGGTATTAACCGAATTCGTATGCTCTTAAATATTTAGTCCATGTAAAGTTATAATTCTTTGTACATCTCCTTTATTCTCTTCCATTTTTATCGGTCTTTGTGTCATGTTACTCCTCCGCAACTCTTCTTAATCTCATTTTTCCAGATGGCAGTTGGTTTCAATTTTCTTCTCTTTCTGTCCATGAGATACAAAATGAAACGGAAACATTCGAAGAATACTTCTTACAATTGCAAGTTCTTATTGAAACATGTGAGTTTTGTACATTTACAGATGACTTACCCAAGGATCGTATTGTATTAGATATAAAAAACAGAAATATTAGGAAGAATAATGCAAACCCCGAGTTAGAGATATCTGCAGAAAGAATAAAAAATCTCGATAATATACAAACTACAAACAATCTGGATAGTAAATCAAAAGAGAAATCAATGTTCAATATAAAATCATGCCTATTTCTTGGAGGAAAAACCATCTTTTGGAAGTTCGAGAATGTTTCAAGAAATGTACAGGATGCGGTGGACGGAATCATTTTGCAAAAGTATGCAAAAAGAAAGATAAGAAGTACAATTAAGAATTTCTAGCAAAAAAAAAGAAAATTAAGAAGATCAGAGATGATGAAGAGGCTAGTGATCAAAGTGAAAAAGTGGTAACTCATACAAAGGAGAAGCCGTGATAACAGATCTACAGTTTTTGATTGATGGAAAGCAAAAGAAGCGTTCCATCAATCAAAATTCATACTGAAGCAAATGTGTGTATCATTATTCAAGAATATCTAATGGAGGGTTTCTGGTACGTATTCAGCTGGGTTTCTGGAACAGCCAATAGGAGATATCGGACCGATAAGTGTGATTAATGTCAAAAGTGATAGTTTCTATTTTCTAATTTATATTTACATAAATATTTACGTTATTAAACATTGTGCATTATTTTGAAATTTTTAAAAAGGTGATTTCCTTGCCTATCGATGAGAATGCGATTAAAACGTAGGACGATATTACTTTCAATTTCTGCATGTGTAGTTTTATACAACATCTGCATTGGAAATGTTGCCATATTTGAAGAAGGAATTGGGGGAAATATTAATGAATCCATTATGAAATCCCTTTGTGAATTTTTTGAAGCTTCATTAATAACTGGACGTTTCCGGGTATTACTCAAAAACAAGAAGTATCTGTGGGAGGAAATGTTTCTTGATAAATTCATAGGCAAAAAATCATTTAACGACTTCTGCGTTTAGATTGCTCTCTAACTCGGGAAGAAACAAAAAATCCTGGAAGGAAGATAAAATTTGGCAAATATATAATGAAATATATTCGGTAAAATTCGAACATATTCTCAAAGAATTGTATATCAAAAGAATTCAGGTCGATTTTATCAATTTCAAGTTTATCCAAACACCTATATTATAAAAATTCTAGACAATAACCAAACTCACCTATGATCGAATTCTTAAGATATCTTAATGAACTATTTATGATTTATAGAGGAAAGAGTCTACTTTCTCGTGATGAAATCGGATCTCGAAAATATTTATTCGCTTTTGAGATATAAATCGTTAAATTCAACGTGAACATTTACGGCTGTCTTAAGTTAATTAAAAATCACCAAAAATCGAATTCTTGAGATATTTTAATAATACATTCAAAATTTATAGAGGTATCTATTTTGTCATGGTGAGGACCAAATCACAAAATCTTTATTCGTTTTTGAGATAAAGATTATTTAAGTTAACCTAATTTTTTATGATTTTTTGAAATTAATAATCTTGTTTTAAAACATCACGCAAAATCGAATTCTTAAAATATCTTAATGAACTATTCATGATTTATAGAGGAAAGTGTCTACTTTTTCGTAATGAAACCAGATCTTGAAAATATTTATTCGTTTTTGAGATATAAATCATTAAATTCAACGTGAACATTTATGGCTGTCTCAAGTTAATTAAAAATCACCAAAAATCGAATTCTTGAGTTATTTTAATAATACATTCAAAATTTATACAGGTAAGTGTCTATTTTGTCATGGCGAGAACCAAATTACAAAATCTTTATTCATTTTTGAGATAAAGATTATTTAAGGTAACATAATTTTTTATGATTTTTTGAAATTAATAATCTTGTTTTAAAAAATCACGCAAAATCGAATTCTTAAGATATCTTAATGAATTATTCATGATTTATAGAGGAAAGTGTCTACTTTTTCGTGATGAAACCAGATCTTGAAAACATTTATTCGTTTTTGAGATATAAATCATTAAATTCAACTTGAACATTTATGGCTCTCTCAAGTTAATTAAAAATCACCAAAAATCGAATTCTTGAGATATTTTAATGATACATTCAAAATTTATAGAGGTAAGTGTCTATTTTGTCATGGTGAGAACCAAATTACAAAATCTTTATTCGTTTTTGAGATAAATATTATTTAAGTTAATATATTTTTTTTATGATTTTTTGAAATTAATAATCTTGTTTTAAAAAATCACGCAAAATCGAATTCTTAAGATATCTTAATGAATTATTCATGATTTATAGAGGAAAGTGTCTACTTTTTCGTGATGAAACCAGATCTTGAAAACATTTATTCGTTTTTGAGATATAAATCATTAAATTCAACTTGAACATTTATGGCTCTCTCAAGTTAATTAAAAATCACCAAAAATCGAATTCTTGAGATATTTTAATGATACATTCAAAATTTATAGAGGTAAGTGTCTATTTTGTCATGGTGAGAACCAAATTACAAAATCTTTATTCGTTTTTGAGATAAATATTATTTAAGTTAATATATTTTTTTTATGATTTTTTGAAATTAATTATCTTGTTTCAAAAAATCACGATAAATTGAATTCTTAAGATATCTTAATGAACTATTCACGATTTATAGAGGAAAGTGTCTACTTTTCGTGATGAAACCAGATCTTGAAAACATTTATTCGTTTTTGAGATATAAATCATTAAATTCAACGTAAACATTTATGGCTGTCTCAAGTTAATTAAAAATCACCAAAAATCGAATTCTTGAGATATTTTAATAATACATTCAAAATCTATAGAGGTAAGTATCTATTTTGTCATAGTGAGAACCAAATTACAAAATCTTTATTCGTTTTTGAGATAAAGATTATTTAAGTTAACCTAATTTTTTATGATTTTTTGAAATTAATAATCTTGTTTTAAAACATCACGCAAAATCGAATTCTTAAAATATCTTAATGAACTATTCATGATTTATAGAGGAAAGAGTCTACTTTCTCGTGATGAAATCGGATCTTGAAAATATTTACTGGTTGTTGAGATATAAATGATTAAATTCAACGTGAACATTTACGGCTGTCTCAAGTTAATTAAAAATCACCAAAAATCGAATTCTTGAGATATTTTAATGAAAAATTCAAAATTTATAGAGGTAATTATATATTTTGTCATGGTGAGAACCAAATTACAAAATCTTTATTCGTTTTTGAGATAAGGATTATTGAAGTTAATCTGATTTTTTATGATTTTTTGAAATTAATAATCTTGTTTCAAAAAATCACGCAAAATTGAATTCTTAAGATATCTTAATGAACTATTCATGATTTATAGTGGAAGGTGACTACTTTTTCGTGATGAAACCAAATCTTGAAAATATTTATTCGTTTTTGGGATATAAATCATTAAATTCAACGTGAACATTTACGGCTGTCTCAAGTTAATTAAAAATCACCAAAAATCGAATTCTTGAGATATTTTAATGATACATTCAAAATTTATAGAGGTAAGTGTCCATTTTGTCATGGTGAGAACCAAATTAGAAAATCTTTATTCGTTTTTGAGATAAAGATTATTTAAGTTAACCTAATTTCTTATGATTTTTTGAAATTAATAATCTTATTTTAAAAAATCACGCAAAATCGAATTCTTAAGATATCTTAATGAATTATTCATGATTTATAGAGGAAAGTGTCTACTTTTTCGTGATGAAACCAGAAAATTATTGGAATTTAGTGAAATAAATTTATTTTTTTACCGGTTTCAGCTCATAATAGCCATTCTCAGAAAAAACACCTAAATAGATAAATCAAATTAACTGTATAAATGAGTTGTGTAAAAATATTTGATAAAAAATTGTAAATGCTTAAAACAAGACTTATGTATAAGGGATTGCATAAATGTTATATAATGATATGTGAAAATCTTTTTTTATAAAACTTACTTAATATAACAACGAACCTAACTACTCAATTCCACCAAAAAACATAGAAGATCATAAAAGAGGAGAGAATACCTATTCTCCGCCAAAGGTTCATAAACCTAACAACCTAATACACCTTATTATATCTAGCATTGATTCCAGTACATATGGATTATTAAATCAACTTAATCTAACTACTGTTGATGCAATACGCAAAATCCCTTCACTTTAGAGATCGATATCATCGAAACCCCTCCATATAAAAAAAATTCAATAAAGTTTATTGTAGTCACTGAACACTTCTGTATATCACACACTAATTTGGAAATTTGCAGATCCGCGATTTGTTTTTTATGGCAAGTTTATTGAAGAAAGACCCGATTTTTGAGAATGCCGGAAACTGTCTCAAAAACTCGATTATTTTTCTCAAAATGTATTTGACGAAAAAATGTCAAATTTTGAATTTGGTAGTTTTGAATTTTATTTTATTGATAATAGAATATCAATCATTGATTTAGTAAAATGCGGTTATTTCGAAAGAATGTCGTTTGTCTGATTCCGAAAAGAAACAGACAAAAATCATGCGGGAAGAGGGGCGTTTCGACCAATCCGAACGGAGTTGAAAAGATGGTGCTGGCGTGCGCTTCAGGCGGGACGTAGCGTCTTTCCGTTTACGCACGATATATATATAGATCGTAGCCCAGAATTTCTTGCAAATTTTCTAAATTAATATGTACACAAAAATATTCACTGATGATAGTAAACTTTACCGAAACTTATTTCATAGAACGGTTACGAAGATATATTAGATGATTTTATCTCAATAGGAAAGATATAAATTTGTTAAAATTGATTAAATTTTCATCGTTAAGTATAACATTAAAAATTAATTAAAAATGTTTAAGATTATGTGCAAAAATTCTTTTCGACTAAATTTTTTTTGATATTTTGAAAATTTCGGAATTTTATATTAAAAGAATGATGAAGAAAACTTGATTGTAATTCATATTACAATTACAATGCGATTTAAATAATGATTTCGTAACAACTATCACGCAATTATTAGATAAGTTATCTTTGTAAATTTAACTTTCCAAAATAACTTGCACGATTAACTTAATTTAACTTTCCGTAGAACATCATATCGTTTAATATAAATCTAATACAACTTATTTCCATTAAGAAATATCTAAGGCAATAAATAATATGACTAAAATAAATTAAGCTACACTAATAAGTTTATAAACTTTACGACGTTTGTTTAGACATATTTCGATTAAATCGTCGTTGGTGAAACCGTACAATAAATCTACAAGTCCATTTCTCAATTCGCCATTCGCGGTTATTAAGATAGACATGCATATCTCAATGTAGCCATTGGTTTCAAGCTCGCCAATTACCGGTACTTCTTGTGACGTTTCAAAATGCTTCGGGGCACAAAAACTGCTACTATTTCGCATGTTCAAAAATCATTTGCTCAGAATATGGAATGAGAGCAACGGCAGTAGTTCCTTTGCTCGATTTAGATCGAATCGTGCGACCATAAAGATTTTAATGTTTTGTAATAATTACATTTGCTTTCTAAATTAAACACGAAAGATACATTAAATCATTTCTTATTTTCTTATAACTTTAGAGGATTATTAGTTTGTTAGGAGACCACAAAAGCTTTAAACTTACATATATATATATTCCTTCTCTTTAGGTATTGGATATTGTTGGTGGGGTTCGTCCAAAACCGACAAGTAACTATAACCATTGTGGGTTTCTCGAAAATTACATCACACAACTCGGGCTTATTGTTTTACCAGGAGAGTCGTTTGCAATCAAGAAATGAAAACCACGCTTTATAACATAATTGCAACTACGCTGCGTTAATATCTTGAACCTCAAACTAAACCGAGATCGTTAAGGTTATAAATAAAAATGTTTTTTTTTTTTCATTAAAATGTTGTCTTGAAGATTAATTAATGCTGTTATGTAAAATAAGGAGAGTGAAAAAGTGAACATTATAACTTTAGGAAATTGTATGCTAAAAAGGAATTAAGGTGCGATGATGAAATAAAGGAAATTTAATAAAGAGTTAATGAGGCATATACAAATTCATATTTTCATTAGCTTGACTATGTTTAAACTGTTCATGATTAATTGAGATATTTAAGATCTAGACCGAATTGAGATATTTTCATCATATAAAGGACATTTTAAAGAAAATTTAATAAAAAATAAATGTTTTCCTAATTTCAATAAATCCTGAAATTATGATTTTGTAAACAAAACTGTAAAAAATTGGATGTTATAAATTTGGAAAGTAGAAATTTAAAGAATCGTATCTCAAGAATTAATTGAGCTATCTTCATAAAATATAACGCATTTTAAAGCAAATTTAATAAGGAATAAATTTGTCATAAATGATTTCTTATTTAGCATAAATGAGGAAGTTGTGATTTTTAAATTAATCTGTGCATGATTGATTGTTATCAATTTGGAATATAGAACTTTAAAGAATCGTATCTCAAGAACGAACCGAGATATCTTCATAATATAAAGAACGTTTTAAAGCAAATTTAATAAAGAATGAATGTGCCATAAATGATTTTTTATTTTCCATAAACGGTGACGTTGTAATTTTTGAATTAATCTGTATTGTTGATATAAGTTTGGAATATAGAACTTTAAACAATCGTATCTGAAGAACAAATTGAGATATCGTCATGAAATAAAAATCCTTTTAAAGCAAATTTAATACAAAATGAATGTGCCATATATGATTTCTTCTTTTCCATAAACGCCGAAGTTGTGAATTTTTAAATTAATCTGTGCATGATTGATTGTTATCAATTTGGAATATAGAACTTTAAAGAATCGTATCTCAAGAACGAATTGAGATATCTTCATAATATAAAGAACGTTTTAAAGCAAATTTAATAAAGAATGAATGTGCCATAAATGATTTTTTATTTTCCATAAACGGTGACGTTGTAATTTTTGAATTAATCTGTATTGTTGATATAAGTTTGGAATATAGAACTTTAAACAATCGTATCTGAAGAACAAATTGAGATATCGTCATGAAATAAAAATCCTTTTAAAGCAAATTTAATACAGAATGAATGTGCCATAAATGATTTGTTCTTTTAAATAAATGCCGAAGTTGTGAGTTTTTAAATTAAACTTTGTATGATTGATTGTTATCAACTTGGAATATAGAACTTTAAAGAATCGTATCTCAAGAACGAATTGAGATATCTTCATAAAATAAAGAACGTTTTAACGCAAATTTAATAAAGAATGAATGTGCCATAAATGATTTTTTATTTTCCATAAACGGCGACGTTGTCATTTTTAAATTAATCTGTATTTTTTTTGTTATAAGTTTGGGATATAGAACTTTAAGGAATCGTATCTCAAGAACGAATTGAGATATCATTATAAAATAAAAAACCTTTTAAAGCAAATTTAATACAGAATGAATGTGCCATAAATGATTTCTTCTTTTATATAAACGTCGAAGTTGTGAATTTTTAAATTAAACATTGTATGATTAATTGTTATCAACTTGGAATATAGAACTTTAAAGAATCGTATCTCAAGAACGACTTAAGATATATTCATAAAATAAAGAACGTTTTAAAGAAAATTTAATAAAGAATAAATGTTTTCCTAATTTCAATAAATCCTGAAGTTATAATTTTGTAAACAAAACTGTAAAAATTGGATGTTATAAATTTGAAAAGTAGAAATTTGAAGAATCGTATCTCAAGAATAAATTGAGCTATCTTCATAAAATATGACGCATTTTAAAGCAAATTTAATAAGGAATGAATAAGTCATAAATGATTTCTTATTGAGCATAAATGACGAAGTTGTGATTTTTTAAATTAATCTGTGTCTTTGATTCTTATAGGTTTCGAATATAGAAATTTGAAGAATCGTATCTCAAGAACTAATTGACATATCTTCATAAAATAAAGAACGTTTTAAAGCAAATTTAATAAAGAATGAATGTGCCATAAACGATTTCTTACTTTCCATAAACGGCGACGTTGTAATTTTTAAATTAATCTGTATTTTTGATTGTTATAAGTTTGGAATATAGAACTTTAAAGAATCGTATCTCAAGAACGAATTGAGATATCATTATGAAATAAAAAACGTTTTAAAGCAAATTTAATACAGAATGAATGTGCCATAAATGATTTCTTCTTTCATATAAACGCCGAAGTTGTGAATTTTTAAATTAATCTGTGCATGATTGATTGTTATCAATTTGGAATATAGAACTTTAAAGAATCGTATCTCAAGAACGAACTGAGATATCTTCATAAAATAAAGAACGTTTTAAAGCAAATTTAATAAAGAATGAATGTGCCATAAATGATTTTTTTATTTTCCATAAACGGCGACGTTGTAATTTTAAATTAATCTGTATTGTTTATTGTTATAAGTTTGGAATATTGAACTTTAAACAATCGTATCTGAAGAACAAATTGAGATATCGTCATGAAATAGAAAACATTTTAAAGCAAATTTAATACAAAATGAATGTGCCATATATGGTTTCTTCTTTTCCATAAACGCCGAAGTTGTGAATTTTTAAATTAATCTGTGCATGATTGATTGTTATCAATTTGGAATATAGAACTTTAAGGAATCGTATCTCAAGAACGAATTGAGATATCTTCATAAAATAAAGAACGTTTTAAAGCAAATTTAATAAAGAATGAATGTTCCATAAATGATTTTTTTATTTTCCATAAACGGCGACGTCGTAATTTTTAAATTAATCTAAATTTTTGATTACATAATAATCATAATAAAAAAAAATTAATCTGTATTTCAAATTTAATCAAGAATGAATGCACCACAACTGGTTTCTTATTTTCCATAAACGCCGATCGTAATTTATTAATCTATTTATGAAAGATAGAATTTGGAATAAAATACTTTAAAGGGTCGTATCTCAAAAATGAATTGAGATATCTTTAAGTTATTAAAGCCAAATCTTTATAGAATATTTATAGCAAATTGTTGGTATTTGTAGTAAAAAAATCCTCACACAAAATTATCGAAATATGGTCAAAAACATTCCTAATTCATCATCAACAAAAAAGTATAAAGTCGTCAAACCTTCTTAATTTAATTTCTAATTGAGATATAACCATCATTCTTAATATAAATTAAAACTTAATCTGTATAGAACATCGATGGGCAATTTCATATCTTCAACATTTGTGTAACAAAAGATATGATTTTTCAAAATAAATGCTATTTAACCCAATTTTATAAAAACATTATTTAATTGAAACAATATTTAAAAATTGATAACATCGTTAATGTTTAATATTAAATAATGAGGTTATATTTAAATTAAAGCTCAATTTTTATAGAATATTTGTGGTAAACTTCCATTCTTCAATATTTATCATACATTAGATATGATTTTTTAATTCAGAATAACCCAATTCAATTTGATGAAAACTAACCTACTTTAGAACCATCATAACATAACTTCTGCTCAAGATAAAATCATCAAGTTGGGTTCAAATTAAAGCTCAATCGTTGTGGAATATTTATGGTAAAATTCATTTCTTCAATGTCTGCAAAATAAAAGTTATGATTTTTTTGAATACATTGACCTCAACCCAATGTTGTTAAAACTTTCTTTAATTGAAACAATATTGAAAAATTGATAGCTTCGTGAATGTTTAATATCAAATAATGAGGTTATGTTTAAATTAAAGCTCAATTTTTATAGAATATTTTTGGTAAACTTCCATTCTTCAACATTTATCATACAAGAGATATGATTTTTTAAACCAGAATAACCCAATTCAACTTGATGAAAACTAACCTACTTTAGAACCATCATAACATAACTTCTGCTCAAGATAAAATCATCAAGTTGGGTTCAAATTAAAGCTCAATCGTTGTGAAATATTTATGGTAAAATTCATTTCGTCAATGTCTGCAAAATAAAAGTTATGATTTTTTTGAATATATAGACCTCAACCCAATGTTGTTAAAACTTTTTTTAATTGAAGCAATATTTAAAAATTGATAACTTCCTGAATGTTTAATATCAAATAATGAGGTTATGTTTAAATTAAAGCTCAATTTTTATAGAATATTTATAGTAAACTTCCATTCTTTAATATTAATCATACAAGAGATATGATTTTTTTAAATCAGAATAACCCAATTCAACTTGATGAAAACTAACCTACTTTAGAACCATCATAACATAACTTCTGCTCAAGATAAAATCATCAAGTTGGGTTCAAATTAAAGCTCAATCGTTGTAAAATATTTATGGTAAAATTCATTTATTCAATGTCTGCAAAATAAAAGTTATGATTTTTTTGAATATATAGACCTCAACCCAATGTTGTTAAAACTTTTTTTAATTGAAGCAATATTTAAAAATTGATAACTTCCTGAATGTTTAATATCAAATAATGAGGTTATGTTTAAATTAAAGCTCAATTTTTATAGAATATTTATAGTAAATTTCCATTCTTTAATATTAATCATACAAGAGATATGATTTTTTTAAATCAGAATAACCCAATTCAACTTGATGAAAACTAACCTACTTTAGAACCATCATAACATAACTTCTGCTCAAGATAAAATCATCAAGTTGGGTTCAAATTAAAGCTCAATCGTTGTAAAATATTTATGGTAAAATTCATTTATTCAATGTCTGCAAAATAAAAGTTATGATTTTTTTGAATATATAGACCTCAACCCAATGTTGTTAAAACTTTTTTTAATTGAAGCAATATTTAAAAATTGATAACTTTGTGAATGTTTAATATCAAATAATGAGGTTATGTTTAAATTAAAGCTCAATTTTTATAGAATATTTTTGGTAAACTTCCATTCTTCAATATTTATCATACAAGAGATATGATTTTCTAAATCAGAATAACCCAATTCAACTTGATGAAAACTAACCTGTTTTAGAACCATCATAACATAACTTCTGTTCAAAATAAAATCATCAAGTTGGGTTCAAATTAAAGCTCAATCGTTGTGGAATAATTATGGTAAAATTCATTTCTTCAATGTCTGCAAAATAAAAGTTATGATTTTTTTGAATATATAGACCTCAACCCAATGTTGTTAAAACTTTTTTTAATTGAAGCAATACTTAAAAATTGATAACTTTGTGAATGTTTAATATCAAATAATGAGGTTATGTTTAAATTAAAGCTCAATTTTTATAGAATATTTTTAGTAAACTTCCATTCTTCAATATTTATCATATATTAGATATGATTTTTTAATTCAGAATAACCCAATTCAACTTGATGAAAACTAACCTACTTTAGAATCATCATAACATAACTTCTGCTCAAGATAAAATCATCAAGTTGGGTTCAAATTAAAGCTCAATCATTGTGGAATATTTATGGTAAAATTCATTTCTTCAATGTCTGCAAAGTAAAAGTTATGATTGTTTCGAATATATAGACCTCAACCCAGTGTTGTTAAAATTTTTTTTAAGTGAAGCAATATTTAAAAATTGATAACTACGTGAATTTTTAACATCAAATAATGAGATTATGTTTAGATTAAAGCTTAATTTTTATAGAATGTTTTTGGTAAACTTCCATTCTTCAATATTTATCATACAAGAGATATAATTTTTTAAATCAGAATAACCCAATTCAACTTGATAAAAACTAACCTATTTTAGAACCATCATAACATAACTTCTGCTCAAGATAAAATCATCAAGTTGGGTTCAGATTAAAGCTCAATCGTTGTGGAATATTTATTGTAAAATTCATTTCTTCAATGTCTGCAAAATGAAAGTTATGATTTTTTTTGAATTTATGGACCTCAACCCAATGTTATCAAAATTTTTTTAATTGAAGCAATATTTAAAAATTGATAACTTCGTGATTTTATAATATCAAATAATGAGATTATGTTTAAATTAAAGCTTAATTTTTATAGAATATTTTTGGTAAACTTCCATTCTTCAATATTTATCATACAAGAGATATGATTTTTTAAATAAAACGACTCAATCTAATTTAATCAAAACTAACGAATTTTAACATCTTCATTACATCACTTCTTCTTATGTTAAAGCCATCGAGTTAAGTTTAAGTTAAAGTTCAATTTTTGGGGAATATTTGTAGTAACATTCATTTCTTCAATATTTGTAGAAAAAAAATGATATTTGTCAAAACATTGTATATCAAAGAGACATTATTAATATAGAACTTCTTGGCAAACATATTTTATTTAATTTAGTTAGCCAAGTTGTCAAAATGAACGACAGATAAAAAGTTATGATCAATGTCTTGGATCATTTGTTGGATGAGTCGTTCATTGTTTGCTGAAATACCTTGAAAATAAAAAAATTAAGTGTAAACGACACCGGTTAATATACGGTAAAAGCTGTTATGTACTATCCGTTTTCTTTTTCTTAATCTAATTAGCTTTCAATTAACTGTCGATCCGTAACGTAAAATCAATAGGAAAGTAATGGAACAAGACATGGTCGCAGTTAACTTCCATAAACGGTGTACCCCGTGGAAGTCGAGTTGAGTTTGCGGTCAGCCAACCGCACTCTGCCTTAAACTATTAAAATGTAAATGCGAGGATAATAAATAGGTGTCTGATATGGGCTAAAGACAATTTGTCGAGCGAATAACTAATCCCATTCTCAACGATTCATTAATTAATACACAAAAAATGTATTTTATTTACTCTCGTTTATAAAAAATCGTTTAAATTAATATTTATTTTTAGTTTTTACACACTCATGCGATATATCAAAACGGTTTCATAAATAAACATTATCTACTCTCGTTTATAAAATCGTTGTTTTGAAGACATTTTTAATTCGTAGTGTACGTCATTAAGGATGGGAGTGCGTGAAGTATCAATGTAATTTAGAATAAGAGACCACATTTTACAGCGTGGCCACTTAATACGAGAAAGATTGTTCAAGCTTGGTTGACTTGTGCTTAGGAATGGTTATATTGAAACGTTGTCTTAGGTTAAAATGATGAATATTAGTCCTAAATTTCAAAAATATGCTCACGTCGTGTCACATAATAAATAAAAGTAAACCATTTTGAACCATTTGAGTTTTGAATCACTTGCACTTTACGAGCACTATCAAATGACAAACAAAGACCAAGCAGGGCAATGCAATGATTGAGATGGGAAAGAATTAGAGCGTGGTACAAAAGATGTTTGAAGACACCATATGCTCTACCATAAAGCATCGTAATATGATTAGAAATAGTTGATCATCAATCACAACACCAAAGACTTTTAACAGAAGATTGAGTCACTAAGAATTAGCCCAAAATATTAATATTACTCTCATTTGTGTCGATATAATGCGCACCTTTCTTAGTGAACAAGATACGCTGCGTTTTACTAGGATTAATAAGTAATGAATGTTGGTCGATGCAAGCACAAAGCTGTTGCAATTTCCCAGTGATTCGATTGCATGTATTTGGTAACTCATGCGGAAAGAAGCTACAATACAACTATGTATCATTCGCATACAAATGATACGAGAAAAAAAAATTAGAAGTAAATATTGTGAAAAGTATGGGACCCCAGCTCGACGCAATCGGTAGAAGAGGTTGTGTCAACTACCCTAACAAATTGCAAAAGATCAGAAAGATAATCACGAAACAATTCAATACCAGCATCGCCAATACCAATGAAACCCAGGATTAACAATAAAAGATCGTGATATCGCTAATCGTTAGATACAAAGATCCCTACAAGGATAATATCGATATCGATACAAAAAAAATTTATCTTATCCAAAAAGAAATTATTTAACAGAACTATTTAAGCTTGATTTATCAATATTTATCTGCTTAATAGCAAGTTCATTTCTATACAGAAAATATAGCATCCAGTTATTATAATCTAGCTTTTTGCCAACAGTATCAAGATTTCTGCCCACGTTTTGCAAATCATCTTCAGATGGAGAAATTTAAAAGAATGTAAGAAAATGTAATCTTCAATTATCAAGATATAGTTTTCTGTCAACAGTATCTAGACTCATACCAACAACTATAAGTAATGGAGGTAGGTTTCAACCCTTCAAGGTTTCGGCCACATCCACATTCGGTGATGTGAATTTGTCAAAATTCAATTTATCAAATTTTTCATAAATTTTTACCTGCTTCTTTGTAGCTTAAGTTAGCGATCCCGTGATTATTAAGGAACGTAATGAACGGTGATAGTTCTTTTTCATTCACAACACATTTTAAACAACAATGTGTTCTCAATATTGTGATAAAAGAGCAATAGATGTTATTTCCAAAGAAAGGGATAAAGTGATGAAGGCCGACCAGCTAGAACGAATAAATAACTAATTAAATGGGGACGTCAGATATCTAACTACATAGTAAAAGAACTAACGGGAAGAAGAAACTATCCTTGTATCTGTAAATTTATTGAAACCTTATTATGAAAAACTTGATTCATTTGAGATATAAGCAACATCTTCGGGGGAAGAAGAGATAGAAATGAATAATTGGAAATTTAGAAGATTAAGAATTGGACAATTTGCAGAAGAACAAAGGAGGGATTTGAAGAATTTAATTGATAAATTTTCTGGATTATTAAAAAAAAATTGCTTGAAATGCTTCCAAAAGACACGAATTGCTTGCAACAAAACTTCATACTGCTTTCTAGCGACTTAAAAAGCTTCTAGAAGACTCGACACTGCCTCAACAGTATCAAGTCCTTTGAAAACACTTTCTGGAAGCATTTCAAGTCTTCGAGAGGTAATATCAAGTCTTCTAAAAGCAGAATCGAGTCTTCTGGAAGCAGTTCAAGTTTAAGTTATAAGACATAATGGCATATAAATAACGTTATTTTGCAAAATTTTGATCAAAATCGTTTATTTCTAGCATTTTATTTCGTGAATTGGAACAAAAATTTTTATACAAAAACATCAATTAAGAGACTTATGCTTGTTATGGTACACAACTATAAATTCGAAATCGCTGAAACGAAATTGTATATGAATTATGTCTTTGGGATAAATTATGAACAATTTTTATTAAAATCATTTCAATCAAGAACTTTTAATTTTTGAGATAACACCTTGTTGTGGATTTTTGTGTCAAACATGAAAAACTTGGGATTATAAATCCGCTACGTTGGTAATACTAATAGATAATACATGATAGCATATAAATAACGTTATTTCAAATAATTTTGAACAAAATTGCTTATTTCTAGCATTTTGTTTCGTGATTAGAATAAAAGTTTTTGTACAAAAACATCAATTAAGAGACTTATGCATGTTATGGCGCATAACTAAATATTCGTAATTGTTGGAACGTAATTATTCATGAATTATGACTTTCGGATGAATTATGAACAATTTTTATGAAAATCACTTCAATAAAGAATTTTTAATTTTTGAAATAACACCTTGTTGTTGATATTAATGCCAAAATACGAAAAATTTTGGATTTTAAATCTGCTACGTTGGCAATACAAATATACAAGATATAATGGAATATGAATAACGTCATTGTAAACAATTTTGATCAAAATCGTTTATTTCTAGCATTTTCTTTCGTGAATTAGAATAAAAGTTATTGTACAAAAGAATCAATTAAGAGACTTATGCATGATATGGAACATAACTAAATATTCTAAATTGGTGGAACGAAATGGCTTATGAATTATGATTTTGCAATGAATTACTTACAATTTTCATTAAAATCATTTCAATCCAGAACTTTTAATTTATGAGATAACATCTTGCTGTTGATATTAATACCAAATGCGAACAATTTGGGATTTTAAATCCGCTACGTTGGTAATACTAATATATAAGACATAATGGCATATGAATAACGTTAATTTAAGCAATTTTCATCAAAATCGTTTATTTCTAGCATTTTATTTCGTGAATTAGAATAAAAGTTTTTGTACAAAAATATCAATTAAGATACTTATGCATGTTATGGTGCACAACTAAATATTCGAAATTGCTGGAAAGAAATTGTTTATGAATTATAAGTTTGGGATGAATTATGAACAATTTTTATTAAAATCATTTCAATCCAGAACTTTTAATTCTTGAGGTAACACCTTGTTGTTGATATTAATGCCAAATAGGAACAATTTGGGATTTTAAATCCGTTACGTTGGTAATACTAATATATAAGACATAATGGCATATGGATTACGTTATTTTAAACAATTTTGGTTAAAATCGTTTATTTCTGGCATTTTATTTCGTGAATTAGAATAAAAATTTTTATACAGAAACATCAATTAAGAGACTTATGCAAGTTATGGTACATAACTAAATATTCGAAATTTCTGGAACCATATCGTTTATGAATTATGACTTTGGGATGATTTATTTACAATTCTTATTAAAATCGCTTCAATCTAGAACTTTTAATTTTTGAGATAACACCTTGTTGTTGATATTAATGCCAAATACGAAAAATTTGGAATTTTAAATCTGCTACGTTGGTAATACCAATACATAAGACATAAAGGTATATGAATAACGTTATTTTAAACAATTTTAAACAAAATCGTTTATTTCTAGCATTTTATTTCGTGAATTAGAATAAAAGTTTTTGTACAAAAACATCAATTAAGAGACTTTTGCATGTTATGGTACATAACTAAATATTCTAAATTGCTGGAACGAATTTGTTTATGAATTATGACTTTGGGATGAATTATTTACAATTTTTGTTAAAATCATTTCAATCCAGAACTTTTAATTTTTGAGATAACACCTTGTTGTTGATATTAATGCCAAATACGAAAAATTTGGGGTTTTAAATCCACTACGTTGGTTATACTGATATATAAGACATAATGGCATATGAATAACGTTATTTTATACAATTTTGAACAAAATCGCTTATTTCTAGCATTTTATTTCGTGAATTAGAATAAAAGTTTTTGTACAAAAACATCAATTAAGAGACTTATGCATGTTATGGTACATAATTAAATATTCGAAATTGCTGGAACGAAATTGTTTATGAATTATAACTTTGGGATGAATTATGAACAATTTTTATTAAAATCATTTCGATCCAGAACTTTTAATTTTTGAGATAACACCTTGTTGTTGATTTGTGTGCCAAATGCAAAGAATTTTGGATTTTAAATCCGCTACGTTGGTAATGCTAATATATAAGATATAATGGCATATGAATAACGTTATTTTAAACAAGTTTCATCAAAATCATTTATTTCTAGCATTTTATTTCGTGAATTAGAATAAAAGTTTTTGTACAAAAACAATAATTGAGAGACTTATGCATATTATTGTACATAACTAAATACTCGATATTGCTGAAACAAAATTGTTTATGAATTATGACTTTAGGATAAATTATTTAGAATTTTTATTAAAATCATTTCAATCCAGAACTTTTAATTTTTGAGATAACACCCTGTTGTTGATATTAATGTCAAACGCGAAAAATTTGGGCTTTTAAGTCCGCTACGTTGGTAATACTAATATATGAGACATAATGGCATATGTATAACGTAATTTTAAACAATTTTGATCAAAATCGTTTATTTCTAGCATTTTATTTCGCGAATTAGAAAAAAAATTTTTATGCAAAATCATCAATTAAAATACTTATGCATGTTATGGTACATAACCAAAATTTCGAAATTGCTGGAACGAAATTGTTTATGAATTATGACTTTGAGATGAATTATTTACAATTTTTATTAAAATTATTTCAATCGAGTACCTTTAATTTTTGAGATAATACCTTGTTGTTGATTTTTGTGTCAAATACAAAAATTTGGAATTTTAAACCCACTACGTTTATAATTTTAATAAATAAGACATAATGATATATTAATAACGTTACTTTAAACAATTTTGATCAAATTTGTTTATTTCTAGCATTTTATTTCGCGAATTGGAATAAAAAATTTTATGCAAAAGCATCAATTTCTCTTATGCGTGTTATGGTACATAACTAAAAATTCGAAATTGCTGGATCGATATTGTTTATGAATTATTTCTTTATGATGAGTTATTTATAATTTTTATTAAAATCGTTTCAATCCAGAACTTTTAATTTTTGAGATAACACGTTGTTATATTTCGAAAATATCGATCTTTAAAGTGAGGGCCCTGACTTTTGGCACGGACTTTAGTCGGTTCTCTTGTTCCTTCTGGTGGTTATTCTTACATTTTGACTGTAATCGGTACATTTACCAACTTTTCCTTGATTATCATCATGGAAAACAATTTGATTCGAATCTAAGCGTTCATACGGAAACAGCAAACTTCTCGCACTGTTTCATAAATAATTATTAATCTACTCTCGTCTACAAAATCATTATTTTCAAGACATTTTCATTTCGGAAAGTATGTCATTATGTACCTTGGTATATAAAGTAACGAAGGAGTGCGTAAAGTAACTATTATTTTTCTTTTTTACTAATGGGATTTTTTTTGTTTTTTTTTTTATTCTTTTTTGTTTTTTTCTTTTTTTTTTATTAAAGAACGTGACGCACTCGAGATCGGCATCGCGACGTTCGTAGGCGTGCAAAAGAGAACTACTCGAAACCGAACGCAGCACAGCTATACAGAGAGTCAAAGTGCTGCACACGCCTGTATTTGCATCTTTTTTCATCTTGTATATTCCCGTTCGTTCTCTCAACATTTCCACCTCTTTCCCCACATCCCCCTTCGTCCAAACGTGCAATTATTATCGCAGCACACAATCGGCTACGAGTCCGTCTCGAGCGTTGCATAACGTTAATTGTATGGTAAACAGAAGTCGTGGAGGTGATACGGATTTGGATTAGGCGGAAGAATACAATTTTTATCTCTGATTCATTTTAATCTTAACTAAACAAAAATGAACCAAAAAAATCGATTTATCAACAATTTCGAATTTGATTTTAATTTCTATATTTAACCTTTAAGATCAAGTTCAAAAGTTTTTAAAATTAATGTCGCTGTGCGATATTTATAGAACGTTTGCTTTTCGTAATTCGTACCATTATGTCATCATAACCACTTAATTCTCCGGCGGTGTTGGGTACAAAGAAATTTTTTATGGACTGCGAAAATTCGCCACACATTTTCTTTTATAAATCGCGAAAGTTTTGGATTAAGTTGCCCGAAACGTGATAACGACTACAAACAGGAAGAGGATGATTAAATTTTAATTTGGGTGAATAAATCAAGATTAATGTTACGATTTTTAAGTTTCCATAAATGTATTATTCTGCTTTTTTAAATTCTTTATCAAAAGTTTATTACCAACATTTGCAATCAGTCAGTTTTGATGTTAATCTGCCAATTATCTTACAAATTTGATGATTTAACATTAAAATGATTTTTTGAACAGAAGTAACTCAATTTGATTAGAAATAACCAATTTTAGAATCTCCATAACATCTTTCCTAATTAAGATGAAATCATCAAGTTAAATTTAAATTAATGCTCAATTTTTATGGAATATCCACGGTAAATTTCATTTCTTCGATATTTATTCTACAAGAGATATGATTTTTTGAATAAAAGTAACTCAACCCAATTTGATTCAAAATAACCAATTTTTGAATACCCATAACATCATTCTAAATTAAGATGAAACAATCAAGCTAAATTTAAATGAAAGCCCAATTTTTGTAAAATATCCACCGTAAATTTCATTTCTTCGATATTTATTCTACAAGAGATATGATTTTTTGAATAAAAGTAACTGAACCCAGTTTGATTAAAAATAACCAATTTTGGAGTCTCCATAACATCATTCCTAATTAAGATGAAACCATCGAGTTAGATTTAAATTAAAGCTCAATTTTTATAGAATAGATATGATTTTTTGAATAAAAGTAACTCAACCCAGTTTGATTAAAAATAACCAATTTTGGAGTCTCCATAACATCATTCCTAATTAAGATGAAACCATCGAGTTAGATTTAAATTAAAGCTCAATTTTTATAGAATATCCACCGTAAATTTCATTTCCTCGATATTTATTCTACAAGAGATATGATTTTTTGAATAAAAGTAACTCAACCCAGTTTGATTAAAAATAACCAATTTTGGAGTCTCCATAACATCATTCCTAAATAAGATGAAGCCATCGAGTTAGATTTAAATTAAAGCTCAATCTTTATAGAATATCCATGATAAATTTAATTTCTTCGACAGTTATTCTACAAAGGATATGATTTTTTGAATAAAAGTAACTCAACCCAGTTTGAGTAAAAATAACCAATTTTGGAGTCTCCATAACATCATTCCTAATTAAGACGAAGCCATCAAGTTAGATTTAAATTAAAGCTCAATTTTTATAGAATATTCGTCATAAATTTCATTTCTTCAATATTTATTCTACAAGAGATATGATTTTTTGAATAAAAGTAACTCAACCTAGTTTGATCAAAAATAACCAATTTTGGAATCTCCATAACATCATTCTTAATTAAGATGAAACCATCAAGTTAGATTTAAATTAAAGCTCAATTTCTATAGAATATTCATCATAAATTTCATTTCTTCAATATTTATTCTACAAGAGATATGATTTTTTGAATAAAAGTAACTCAACCCAGTTTGATCAAAAATAACCAATTTTGGAATCTCCATAACATCATTCTTAATTAAGATGAAACCATCAAGTTAGATTTAAATTAAAGCTCAATTTCTATAGAATATTCATCATAAATTTCATTTCTTCAATATTTATTCTACAAGAGATATGATTTTTTGAATAACAGTAACTCAACCTAGTTTGATCAAAAATAACCAATTTTGGAATCTCCATAACATCATTCTTAATTAAGATGAAACCATCAAGTTAGATTTAAATTAAAGCTCAATTTCTATAGAATATTCATCATAAATTTCATTTCTTCAATATTTATTCTACAAGAGATATGATTTTTTGAGTAAAAGTAACTCAACCCAGTTTGATTAAAAATAACCAATTTTGGAGTCTCCATAACATCATTCTTAATTAAGATGAAACCATCAAGTTAGATTTAAATTAAAGCTCAATCTTTAAAGAATATCCACCGTAAATTTCATTTCTTCGATATTTATTCCACAAGAGATATGATTTTTTGAATAAAAGTAACTCAACCCAATTTGGTTCAAAATAACCAATTTTTGAATACCCATAACATCATTCTAAATTAAGATGAAACAATCAAGTTAAATTTAAATGAAAGCCCAATTCTTGTAAAATATCCACGGTAAATTTCATTTCTTCGACTCTTATTATACAAGAGATATAATCTTTTGAATAAAAGTATCTCAACCCAATTTTATCAAAAATACCCAATTTTAGAACCTTCATATCATCATTTGTAATTAAGATAAAACCATCAATTTAGATTTAAATTAAAACTCAATCTTTATAGAATGCTTATAGCAAATTTAATTTCTTCACTATTTGTACTACAAAAGATATAATTTTTTTAAATAAAACATTGTCATCATAAACGACTTGTTTTCAAAAACTCATAACTCCACTTTTAATTAAGATAGAACTATCAAATTAGGTTTAAATTAAAGCTCAATTTTCGTGAAATATATTCGAGATTCATTCGTTTCTTCAATATTTATAATGCAAGAGATATAACTTCTTATTAAAATAAGCTAAAAACATGTTCAAAAAAATATATTAAATCAAACGATGTGAAGGAAATTGGATCAACTCAAAAATGTTAGTGCAAAATATGTAAATAAATAAATAATTAATGGATCATTTTCTGTTGGTGATATCAATGTAATAATGAATAATTACTGTATACGGTACTCAAGTTACCATAACTTAATGAATACTAATCTAGAATAAATAAATAATCTAGAAACGCGGAATTTGCGTATATTACACTAAAACGTCAAGATTTGCACTCTTCAAGTTAATCTCATCGGATATTTTATGCGCAACAATAACTTCCAGTGTTACGAGATTGGAATGCTTCAAATTAATAATAAATACAGTTAGCTTATAGAAATTTATGCATGTTATGGTACATAACTAAAAATTCGAAATTGCTGAAACGAAATTGTTTTTGAATTATGATTTTGGCATGAATTATGAACAATTTTTATTAAAATCATTTCAATCTAGAACTTTTAATTTTTGAGATAACATTGTTGATTTTCGTGTCGAATATGAAAAAATTGGGATTTTAAATGCGTTATGTTGGTAATACTGATATATAAGACATAATGGCATAAGGATAACGTTATATTTGCTCAAAATCGTTTATTTCTAGCATTTTATTTTGCGAATTAGAATACAAATTTTTATACAAAAACATCTGTTCAGAGACTTATGCATGTTATGGTGCATAACTAAAAATTCGAAATTGATGGAACGAAATTGTTTATTAATTATGACTTTGAGATGAATAGTTTACAATTTTTATTAAAATCGTTTCAATCCCAAACTTTTAATTTATGAGATAACACCTTGTTGTTGATATTAATGCCAAATACGAAAAATTTGGGTTTTTAAATCCGCTACGTTGGTAATACTAATATATAAGACAGAACAGTATATGGATAACGTTATTTTAAACAAATTTGATCCAAATTGTTTATTTCTAGCATTCTATTTCGTGAATTAGAATAAAAATTTTATAAAAAAACATCAATTAAGAGACTTATGCATGTTATGGTACATAACTAAAAATTCGAAATTACTGGAACGAAATTGTTTATGAATTATGACTTTGGGATGAATTATTTACAACTTTTACGAAAATCATTTCAATCAAGACTTTTTAATTTTTGAGATAACACCTTGTTGTTGATATTAATGTCAAATATAAAAAATTTGGGATTTTAAATCCGCTACGTTGGTGATACTAATATATAAGACATAATGGCATATGGATAACGTTATTTTAAACAATTTTGATCAAAATCCTTTATTTCTAGCATTTTATTTCGTGAATTAGAATAAAATTGTTTACACAAAAACATCAATTTAGAGGCGTATGCATGTTATGGTACATAATTAAAAATTCGACATTGCTGGAACGAAATTGTTTATGAATTATGACTTTGGGATGAATTATTTACAATTTTTATTAAAATCATTTTCATCTAGAAAATTTAATTTTTGAGATAACACCTTGTTGTTGATTTTTGTGTCAAATACAAAAACATTGGGATTTTAAATCCGCTACGTTGGTAATATTAATATATAAAACATAATGTCATAAGGATAACGTTATTTTAAACAATTTTGATAAAAATCGTTTATTTCTAGCATTTTACTTTGTGAATTAGAATAAAAGTTTTTATATAAAAAGATTATTTAAGAAACTTATGCACGTTATGGTACATACATAAAAATTCAAAATTGCGGGAACGAAATTGTTTATGAATTATGACTTTGGGATGAATTATTTACAATTTTTACTAAAACCATTTCAATCCAGAACTTTTAATTTTTGAGATAATAACTTATTGTTGATATTGGTGTCAAATACGAAAAATTTGGGATTTTAAATCCTCCACGTTGGTAATATTAATATATAAGACTTAATGGCATATGGATAGCGTTATTTTAAACAATTTTGATCAAAATCTTTTATTTCTAGCATTTTATTTCGTGAATTAGAATAAAATTGTTTATACAAAAACATCAATTAAGAGACGTATGCATGTTATGGTACATAACTAAAAATTTCAAATAGCTGGAACGAAATTGTTCATGAATTATGGCTCTGGGATAAATTATAAACAATTTTTATTAAAATCATTTCAATCGAGAATCTTTAATTTTTGAGATAACACCTTGCTGTTGATATTAGTGTCAAACACAAAAACATTGGGATTTTAAATCTGCTACGTTGGTAATATTAATATATAAGACATAATGTCATAAGGATAACGTTATTTTAAACAATTTTGATCAAAATCCTTTATTTCTAGCATTTTATTTCGTAAATTAGTATAAAATTGTTTACACAAGAACATCAATTAAGAGGCGTATGCATGTTATGGTACATAACTAAAAATTCGAAATTGCTGGAACAAAATTGTTTATGAATTATGACTTTGGGATGAATTATTTACAATTTTTATTAAAATCATTTTCATCTAGAAAATTTAATTTTTGAGATAACACCTTATTGTTGATTTTTGTGTCAAATACAAAAACATTGGGATTTTAAATCCGCTATGTTAGCAATACTAATATATAAGACATAATAACATAAGGATTACGTTATTTTAAACAATTTTGGTTAAAATCGTTTAATTCTAGCATTTTATTTCGTGAATTAGAGCAAGAATTTTTATACAAATACATCAATTAAGAGATTTATGCATGTTATAGTACATAACTAAAAATTCGAAATTGCTGAAACGAAATTGTTTAAGAATTATGACTTTAGGATGAATTATTTACAATTTTTATTAAAATCATTTTCATCTAGAAAATTTAATTTTTGACATAACACCTTGTTGTTGATTTTTGTGTCAAATACGAAAAATTTGGGATTCTAAATCCGCTAAGTTGGCAATACTAATATATAAGACATAATAGCATAAGGATTACGTTATTTTAAACAATTTTGGTTAAAATCGTTTATTTCTAGCATTTTATTTCGTGAATTATAGCAAGAATTTTTATACAAAAACATCAATTAAGAGATTTATGCATGTTATGGTACATAACTAAAAATTCGAAATTGCTAGAACGAAATTGTTTATGAACTATGACTTTGGGACGAATTATTTACAATTTTCATTAAAATCATTTCAATCGAGAATCTTTAATTTTTGAAATAACACCTTGCTGTTGATATTAGTGTCAAACACAAAAACATTGGGATTTTAAATCCGCTACGTTGGTAATATTAATATATAAAACATAATGTCATAAGGATAACGTTATTTTAAACAATTTTGATCAAAATCCTTTATTTCTAGCATTTTATTTCGTGAATTAGAATAAAATTGTTTACACAAAAACATCAATTAAGAGGCGTATGCATGTTATGGTACATAACTAAAAATTCGAAATTGCTGAAACGAAATTGTTTATGAATTATGACTTTAGGATGAATTATTTACAATTTTTATTAAAATCATTTTCATCTAGAAAATTTAATTTTTGAGATAACACCTTGTTGTTGATTTTTGTGTCAAATACGAAAAATTTGGGATTCTAAATCCGCTAAGTTGGCAATACTAATATAAGACATAATAGCATAAGGATTACGTTATTTTAAACAATTCTGGTTAAAATCGTTTATTTCTAGCATTTTATTTCGTGAATTAGAGCAAGAATTTTTATACAAAAACATCAATTAAGAGATTTATGCATGTTATGGTACATAACTAAAAATTCGAAATTGCTAGAACGAAATTGTTTATGAACTATAACTTTGGGATGAATTATTTACAATTTTCATTAAAATCATTTCAATCCAGGACTTTTAATTTTTGAGATAATAGCTTGTTGTTGATTTTTGTGTCAAATATGTAAGATTTGGGATTTTAAATCCGCTACGTTGGCAATACTAATATATAAGACATAATGGCATAAGGATTACGTTATTTTAAATAATTTTGGTTAAAATCGTTTATTTCTAGCATTTTATTTCGTGAACTAGCGCAAGAATTTTTATACAAAAACATCAATTAAGAGATTTATGCATGTTATGGTACATAACAAAAAATTCGAAATTGCTAGAACGAAATTGTTTATGAACTATAACTTTGCGATGAATTATTTACAATTTTCATTAAAATCATTTCAATCTAGGACTTTTAATTTTTGAAATAATAGCTTGTTGTTGATTTTTGTGTCAAATATGTATGATTTGGGATTTTAAATCCGCTACGTTGGCAGTACTAATATATAAGACATAATGGCATAAGGATTACGTTAATTTAAATAATTTTGGTTAAAATCGTTTATTTCTAGCATTTTATTTCGTGAATTAGAGCAAGAATTTTTATACAAAAACATCAATTAAGAGATTTATGCATGTTATGGTACATAACTAAAAATTCGAAATTGCTAGAACGAAATTGTTTATGAACTATGACTTTGGGATGAATTATTTACAATTTTCATTAAAATCATTTCAATCCAGGACTTTTAATTTTTGAGATAATACCTTGTTGTTGATTTTTGTGTCAAATATATAAAATTTGGGATTTTAAATCCGCTACGTTGGCAATACTAATATATAAGACATAATGGCATAAGGATTACGTTATTTTAAATAATTTTGGTTAAAATCGTTTATTTCTAGCGTTTTATTTCGTGAATTAGAGCAAGAATTTTTATACAAAAACATCAACTAAGAGATTTATGCATGTTATGGTACAGAACTAAAAATTCGAAATAGTTGGAACGAAATTGTTTATGAATTATGATTTTGGGGTGAATTATTTACAATTTATTTTTAAATCATTTCCATCTAAAACTTTTAATTTTTGAGATAACACCTTGTTGTTAATTTTTGTGTCAAATACGAAAAATTTGGGATTTTAAATCCGCTACGTTAGTAATACTAAGATATGAAACATAATTGCATATGAATAACACTATTTTAAACAATTTTGATTAAAATCGTTTATTTCTAGCTTATTTCGTGAATCAGAATCAATTTTTTTACACAAAAATTGAGAGACTTATGTATGTTATGGTACATAACTAAAAATTCGAAATTGCTGGAACGAAATTGTTTATGAATTATGACTTTGAGATGAATTATAAACAATTTTTATTAAGATCATTTTTATGTAGAAAATTTAATTTTTGAGATATAATCATGTTGTTGATAATTATATCAAATTTGAAATTTTGGGGTTTTTTAATGCTGTAAGTTGGTAATAGATATAACTATTTATATAATTTTTATTTTATTTTTAGATTTATTATAAACAATTTTTATTAATAGTTTTTTGGCGGTATCTAGCATTTTTACTTTTTAAGTTACAAAGATCAAAATCTCTTATTTTAGGGATTTTTTTGATTAATTACTAAAAAAGCAAAATCGTTTATGGTTATATTTTTTGATAAATTATAAACAATTTTTATTGATCTCCACGTCTTTTAATTTACGAGTTAAAGCAAATTGTTAATGTTTTTAAATTTGATTTTAAACAAATTAAGTTGGTAATTAATCTGGTTAGATCATAATCAAATAATTCAATAAATTAATATAAAATTATTAACGTTAAAAATAAACGATAAATTGGATCATTGACGAAATTGTCAGAATTAATAAAATTTACTTCAATAATAAACATAACATAACATCAATAATAATTATTTTTCGATCAATTTTAATTTAGTGCAATAATAAAAAGCTATAATTAAAGCTTATAATAAAAGCTTCAATTTAATGTAAAGCTTTTATTCAACTATATCTGGAATATTTCTAAAGATACCGTTATTTAAATCTATTTCTTTATCTCTTTATTGTTATGATTTATGATTAAGTTGCAAGAAAAATTTGCAAAACACCAAACAGTAAATTGATACCAATTTGGTTTCTAATCGATTCAACTTCAATGTTATCTAACTTGTTGATAACTTTTTTGTACTTTAAGTTCTTCGTGTTCAATTTGTGTTTGTGTAATTCGTGAAAACAACAAATTTGATTTATTATTAAGGGGGTTATAATGACTAAGAATAAGAATTGAATAAAAAAAATGGTGTTTACCTTTCTGACATTGATTACGCAATCCGTGGCTAACCTACGACTCGAACGCACCTCAGCTGAAGTTTTTTGGATTAAGACGAAGACGGTGGCAGCGTTGGTGGCGGCGGCGACGGTGGTGCAGACGCGCTTTGAGACGCTGGCGGTCGTCGTCGGCGGGCATAAGTGGTGACGGTCGTCGGCGTCGTCGGGAATGTACATTAAACACTAAAAGAACGTTTTTTTCTTCCCCTTTTTGTTTTATTATCTTTTCTTTCTCCTCGTTACTTGGAATTATTTGCGCTTCTTATTATTATTATCTATTTTTTTGGATAACTCGAAATTCGTCTTAATCAATCTTTTTTTAGTAAATCACAATAATTACATTTAACTTGAGATAATTAGAAATGATTAAAAAGAAATGAAAGAATCACTTTTTCCAACACGGCGAATTTTCCGACGCCGGCGTCGGGACGATTAATGAATTAATTAGAATTTTTTTTAAAAATTTCGTCGTAGTCTGCCCCGGGGGCCCCGATTTTCCTCCTTCTTATTTTTTTTTTCTTATACTAATAACACGTTTACGTTTCTTTCCTGCACTGTTGTAATTATTATTATTATTATTTTTTTTTAAATAAATTTAGTTTAAAAGTAAGTGTTAAGTAGTAAATGTGTTGTTGGGACGCCGCGCGGGTTTTTGCGAGAGACGTGGTGCTCTGGTCCTGCCCTCGTCGGCAGACTGGTACCGTCGCGACTGTGACTCGGACGGCGGCCGCGGACGTCGGCTCGGTTCGAGCGCCGTCGCGCCCCCGCTTTGCTCCCCCCTCCCCCCTAACCGGCCGCCCTTTCCCCCCGCGATTCCCCCCCGCTAAACGTGTGCACCGACGTCGGTGCAATGACGACGCGCGACGTCGCTCGCCGCCGAAAACGCAACGACGGCGCGACGCCGCCGTCCCCCCTTTTTCGGCGTCTCGCCCGCCACCCGCCACCAGCCACCCGCCGCCCGCCGACGAACAACCCCCGATTCCCCCCCGAAAACTCAGACGAAAACCGACGCCAACGATTGACTTACTGAACTAAACTGCATTAACGATACGGAAAATAAATTAACATTTTTCGAACTAATCTTGTTGGGGATAATTGTTTGTAATAAAGTAATAAAACATTATTCTTAAGTCATTATTATCTAACTATGTTTATTACCAACCTAGCGCATTTATGGTGGGTTCATGCAACGTGTTTTAGTTTTAGTTGTAGTTTTAGTCTTAAACGTTTGCGTTAGCTTTAGTTGTAAGCAAAGGTATATTCATGCAATATTTTAACACAACATATTAAAGCAAAATTTTGACATATAAACAGTCGTGCCAAATTAAATATACAAAAAGAAATCTGGGGGATCAAGAGTGAAACCGTTTTAATACTGTTTCTAAAGAACCTGATATTGCTTCCAAAAGACTTGTCAAAATAGAAAGAAGAAATGTTCAAATATTTGCAATGCTTTAAAAGATTTAATACTGCTTCTAGAAGACTTAAAGTTCTTCCAGAAAACTTGATATTCCTTTTGGAAGACTTGAAATGTTTGATGAAAATATTGATATGTTTCTAGAATGCTTGAACTTCTTCCAGAAAAGTCTATATAGCTTCTGAAAGCCTTGTTGCTCTTTTTTTATCAAAAACACCAAATAAAGATGCAATTTTACCATCTAAAAGGTTGATTATAACCCTACTGTAAGTTTTTATTTAAACCGTGTGCATTAGCTTTAGTTGTAAAAAAAAGGTATTTGGACATATAAAGTCGTGCCAAATTAGAAATACAAAAAGAAATCCGAGTGAAAAAACGGAAGAAAAGAAAACGGACTGAAACCGTTTGTTTATTAGAAACATATAACACATTCTAACATTATTTAATATGAGTAACAATAAAATTGTTATCGCTGCTAGCGTAATGCATTTAAATTAGGGATTACAATCTTGGGATATCGGGATCCCTGCATCCCGGTATTGTTTCTATAATAACCAATTTTTCCGAATCTGGGATTTAAATGTCGTTGATCAATGATGGTCAGAAAATAACAAAAATCACCAACAAAAAACCAAGTTCATTAATGTCATCATTAATCACAGTGAGTTTCAAATTATGAGAAGTTAGTTTGACTTTTAGATCGGGTCTTATTTGTCATCGAGACATAAATCTTAATAAAGCCGATATTGCTTCCAAATGACTTGATATTGTCCATAGAAAACTTAATACTGTTTATAGAGGACCTGATACTGCTTAAAAAGGATTTGAAATGTGTCCAGAATACTTCAAAGAAATGCTTCCAGAAAACTGGACATTGCCTTTAGAAGACTAAAAATGCTTCCAGAAAATTTCATACTACTTTTCGAAAATTTTCAAAAGACTTGATACTGCCTCGAAACGACTTAATACTACTCCTGGACGACTTGAAATGCTTCCAGACTGCATTCAAGAGATTTGATGTCACTTCCAGCAGACATGGATTGCTTCTAGAAGGCTTGGTACTGGTATTTGAAGACTTAATACTGTTTTTCTTTTGCTTACAAAAGACTTACATTGCTTCCAAAAGATTTGATAGGCCCATAGCAGACGTAATACTGTTTCTAAAGAACCTGATGTTGCTTCCAAAAGACTTGTCAAAATAGAAAGAAGAAATGTTCAAATACTTGTAATGCTTTAAAAGATTTAATACTGCTTCTAGAAGATTTGAAGTTTTTCCAGAAAACTTGATATTGCTTTTGGAAGACTTGAAATGTTTGATGAAAATACTTGATATGTTTCTAGAATGCTTGAACTTCTTCCAGAAAAATCTATATAGCTTCTTAAAGCCTTGTTGCTGCTTTTAGAAGAATTGAAATGCTTCCAAAAGACTTGATATTGGTTCCAGAATATTTGATATTGTTTTTAAAACTTCTAACAAAAAAAAAATTTTCATTGCAAAAACAAAACGATATTGTTGATAAACTATTTGAGTTATCTTGACTGGCAGATTGATCTAGGCAAATTTGAACTGTGGATTTTTTTTAACTCTTTGGATACTCTTACATAAAAATTATTTTAATAGCTACACCCGATGTGGTAGCAACCAATACTAAGCGACTTTTTCTTCCTAAGATTTACTGCAATTTACTTTAAGTAATAGATTAGGAATTGATAAAGCAGCAAACACAGTCTGCATATTTCTGCATAGTAATGATTTTTTTATTACTCGTCTTATTATTTTTTAGTTTTTAGTCGTGCCAAATTAGATATACAAAAAAAAATTTGGGGGATCAAGAGTGAAACCGTTTTGTTTTTTAGAAATATTTTGTTTCTAATATTATTTGATAGTGATTATGGTGATTTAATATGAATAAAAAAAATTGTTGTCGCTGCTAATGCAATGTGGTTGAATGCAGCATTATTAATCGTACAAAGATTGAAGAATAATAGACGACGGCGTTTTGGTAGAAGGCCCATCAATAAGAATCGAGAATTAGAGGGGAGTTATGCCACTCTTATTAGGGCATAGAGACATAGAAGAGGACGATTTACAATTTTTTAAATATGTCCGCATATCATTCGAAGAATTTAAACAATTGTTAAAACTGGTTACACTTTTTTTATCAAAAACACCAAATAAAGGTGCAATTTTACCATCTAAAAGGTTGATAATAACCCTACAGTAAGTTTTTATTTACACCGTGTGCATTAGCTTTAATTGTAAGGAAAGGTATTGGTTCATGCAATATTTAAGCAAGTACATTCAAGTATAATTTGGACATATAAAGTCGCGCCAAATTAGAAAAACAAAAAAAACTGAGTGAAAAACGGAAGAGGAGAAAATGGAGTGAAACCGTTTTGTTTATTAAAAACATTTTGTTTTTAACACATTCTAACATTGTTTAATATAAATAAATATAAAATTGTTGTCGCTGCTAGCGTAATGCGTTTAAAGTAGGGATTACAATCTTGGGATATCGGGATCCCTGCATCCCGGTATTGTTTCTATAATAACCAATTTTTCCGAATCTGGGATTTAAATGTCGTTGATCAATGATGGTCAGAAAATAACAAAAATCACCAACAAAAAAACCAAGTTCATTAATGTCATCATTAATCACAGTTAGTTTCAAATTATGAGAAGTTAGTTTGACTTTTAGATCGGGTCTTATTTGTCATCGAGACATAAATCTTAATAAAGCCGATATTGCTTCCAAAAGAATTGATACTGTCCATAGAAAACTTAATACTGCTTATAGAGGACCTGATACTGCTTAAAAAGGATTTGAAATGTGTCCAGAATACTTCAAAGAAATGCTTCCAGAAAACTGGACATTGCCTTTGAAAAATGCTTCCAGAAAATTTCATACTACTTTTCGAAAACTTTCAAAAGACTTGATATTGCTTCGAAACGACTTAATACTGCTCTTGGACGACTTGAAATGCTTCCAGACTGCATTCAAGAGATTTGATGTCGCTTCCAGCAGACATGGATTGCTTCTAGAAGACTTGGTACTGGTCTTTGAAGACTTAATACTGTTTTTCTTTTGCTTACAAAAGACTTACATTGCTTCTAAAAGATTTGATAGGCCCATAGCAGACGTAATACTGTTTCTAAGAACCTGATATTGCTTCCAAAAGACTTGTCAAAATAGAAAGAAGAAATGTTCAAAATACTGTTAATGCTTTAAAAGATTTAATACTGCTTCTAGAAGACTTGAAGTTCTTCCAGAAAACTTGATATTGCTTTTGGAAGACTTGAAATGTTTGATGAAAATACTTGATATGTTTCTAGAATGCTTGAACTTTTTCCAGAAAAATCTATATAGCTTCTGAAAGCCTTGTTGCTGCTTTTAGAAGAATTGAAATGCTTCCAAAAGACTTGATATTGGTTCCAGAATATTTGATATTGTTTTTAAAACTTCTGACAAAAAAACATTTTCATTGCAAAAACAACACGATATTGTTGATAAACTATTTAAGTTAACTTGACTGGCAGATTGATCTAGGCAATTTTGAACTGTGGATTTTTTTTAACTCTTTGGATACTATTACATAAAAATTATTTTAATAGCTACACCCGATGTGGTAGCAACCAATACTAAGCGACGTTTTCTTCCTAAGATTTAATACAATTTACTTTAAGTAATAGATTAGGAATTGATAAAGCAGCAAACACAGTCTGCATATTTCAAGAGTAATATGGAGTAAATAATGCATCTAGCAGAAACGAGTAATGATTTTTTTATTACTCGTCTTATTATTTTTTAGTTTTTAGTCGTGCCAAATTAAATATACAAAAAGAAATCTGGGGGATCAAGAGTGAAACCGTTTTTTTTTTTTAGAAATATTTTGTTTCTAATATTATTTGATAGTGATTATGGTGATTTAATATGAATAAAAAAAATTGTTGTCGCTGCTAATGCAATGTGGTTGAATGTAGCATTATTAATCGTACAAAGATTGAAGAATAATAGACGACGGCGTTTTGGTAGAAGGCCCATCAATAAGAATCGAGAATTAGAGGGGAGTTATGCCACTCTTATTAGGGCATAGAGACATAGAAGAGGACGATTTATAATTTTTTAAATATGTCCGCATATCATTCGAAGAATTTAAACAATTGTTAAAACTGGTTACACTTTTTTTATCAAAAACACCAAATAAAGGTGCAATTTTACCATCTAAAAGGTTGATAATAACCCTACTGTAAGTTTTTATTTACACCGTGTGCATTAGCTTTAGTTGTAAGGAAAGGTATTGGTTCATGCAATATTTAAGCAAGTACATTCAAGTATAATTTGGACATATAAAGTCGCGCCAAATTAGAAAAACAAAAAAAACTGAGTGAAAAACGGAAGAGGAGAAAATGGAGTGAAACCGTTTTGTTTATTAAAAACATTTTGTTTTTAACACATTCTAACATTGTTTAATATAAATAAAAATAAAATTGTTGTCGCTGCTAGCGTAATGCGTTTAAAGTAGGGATTACAATCTCGGGATATTGGGATTCCTGCATCCCGGGATTGTTCCTATAATAACCAATTTTTCCGAATCTGGGATTAATATATCGTTGATCAATGATGGTCAGAAAATAACAAAAATCACCAACAAAAAACCAAGTTCATTAATGTCATCATTAATCACAGTGAGTTTCAAATTATGAGAAGTTAGTTTGACTTTTAGATCGGGTCTTACTTGTCATCGAGACATAAATCTTAATAAAGCCGATATTGCTTCCAAAAGACTTGATCCTGTCCATAGAAAACTTAATACTGCTTATAGAGGACCTGATACTGCTTAAAAAGGATTTGAAATGTGTCCAGAATACTTCAAAGAAATGCTTCCAGAAAACTAGACATTGCCTTTGGAAGACTAAAAATGCTTCCAGAAAATGTCATACTACTTTTCGAAAAGTTTCAAAAGACTTGATATTGCCTCGAAACGACTTAATCCTGCTCCTGGACGACTTGAAATGCTTCCAGACTGCATTCAAGAGATTTGATGTCACTTCCAGCAGACATGGATTGCTTCTAGAAGGCTTGGTACTGGTATTTGAAGACTTAATACTGTTTTTCTTTTGCTTACAAAAGACTTACATTGCTTCCAAAAGATTTGATAGGCCCATAGCAGACGTAATACTGTTTCTAAAGAACCCGATATTGCTTCCAAAAGACTTGTCAAAATAGAAAGAAGAAATGTTCAAAATACTGTTAATGCTTTGAAAGATTTAATACTGCTTCTAGAAGACTTAAAGTTCTTCCAGAAAACTTGATATTCCTTTTGGAAGACTTGAAATGTTTGATGAAAATATTGATATGTTTCTAGAATGCTTGAACTTCTTCCAGAAAAGTCTATATAGCTTCTGAAAGCCTTGTTGCTCTTTTTTTATCAAAAACACCAAATAAAGATGCAATTTTACCATCTAAAAGGTTGATTATAACCCTACTGTAAGTTTTTATTTAAACCGTGTGCATTAGCTTTAGTTGTAAAAAAAAGGTATTTGGACATATAAAGTCGTGCCAAATTAGAAATACAAAAAGAAATCCGAGTGAAAAAACGGAAGAAAAGAAAACGGACTGAAACCGTTTGTTTATTAGAAACATATAACACATTCTAACATTATTTAATATGAGTAACAATAAAATTGTTATCGCTGCTAGCGTAATGCATTTAAATTAGGGATTACAATCTTGGGATATCGGGATCCCTGCATCCCGGGATTGTTCCTATAATAACCAATTTTTCCGAATCTGGGATTTAAATGTCGTTGATTAATGATGGTCAGAAAATAACAAAAATCACCAACAAAAAACAAAGTTCATTAATGTCATCATTAATCACAGTAAGTTTCAAATCATGAGAAGTTAGTTTGACTTTTAGATCGGGTCTTATTTGTCATCGAGACATAAATCTTAATAAAGCCGATATTGCTTCCAAAAGACTTGATATTGTCCATAGAAAACTTAATACTGCTTATAGAGGACCTCATACTGCTTAAAAAAGATTTGAAATGTGTCCAGAATACTTCAAAGAAATGCTTCCAGAAAACTGGACATTGCCTTTGGAAGACTAAAAATGCTTCCAGAAAATTTCATACTACTTTTCGAAAACTTTCAAAAGATTTGATATTGCCTCGAAACGACTTAATACTGCTCCTGGACGACTTGAAATGCTTCCAGACTGCATTCAAGAGATTTGATGTCGCTTCCAGCAGACATGGATTGCTTCTAGAAGACTTGGTACTGGTCTTTGAAGACTTAATACTGTTTTTCTTTTGCTTACAAAAGACTTACATTGCTTCTAAAAGATTTGATAGGCCCATAGCAGACGTAATACTGTTTCTAAGAACCTGATATTGCTTCCAAAAGACTTGTCAAAATAGAAAGAAGAAATGTTCAAAATACTGTTAATGCTTTAAAAGATTTAATACTGCTTCTAGAAGACTTGAAGTTCTTCCAGAAAACTTGATATTGCTTTTGGAAGACTTGAAATGTTTGATGAAAATACTTGATATCTTTCTAGAATGCTTGAACTTCTTCCAGAAAAATCTATATAGCTTCTGAAAGCCTTGCTACTGCTTTTAGAAGAATTGAAATGCTTCAAATAGGCTTGATATTGGTTCCAGAATATTTGATATTGTTTTTAAAACTTCTAACAAAAAAAAAAATTTTCATTGCAAAAACAAAACGATATTGTTGATAAACTATTTGAGTTATCTTGACTGGCAGATTGATCTAGGCAAATTTGAACTGTGGATTTTTTTTTAACTCTTTGGATACTCTTACATAAAAATTATTTTAATAGCTACACCCGATGTGGTAGCAACCAATACTAAGCGACTTTTTCTTCCCAAGATTTAATACAATTTACTTTAAGTAATAGATTAGGAATTGATAAAGCAGCAAACACAGTCTGCATATTTCAAGAGTAAAATGGAGTAAATAGTGCATCTAGCAGAAACGAGTAATGATTTTTTTATTACTCGTCTTATTATTTTTTAGTTTTTAGTCGTGCCAAATTAGATATACAAAAAAAAATCTGGGGAATCAAGAGTGAAACCGTCTTGTTTTTTAGAAATATTTTGTTTCTAATATTATTTGATAGTGATTATGGTGATTTAATATGAATAAAAAAAATTGTTGTCGCTGCTAATGCAATGTGGTTGAATGCAGCATTATTAATCGTACAAAGATTGAAGAATAATAGACGACGGCGTTTTGGTAGAAGGCCCATCAATAAGAATCGAGAATTAAAGGAGAGTTATGCCACTCTTATTAGGGCATAGAGACATAGAAGAGGACGATTTACAATTTTTTAAATATGTCCGCATATCATTCGAAGAATTTAAACAATTGTTAAAACTGGTTACACTTTTTTTATCAAAAACACCAAATAAAGGTGCAATTTTACCATCTAAAAGGTTGATTATAACCATACTGTAAGTTTTTATTTAAACCGTGTGCATTAGCTTTAGTTGTAAGGAAAGGTATTGGTTCATGCAATATTTAAGCAAGTACATTCAAGTATAATTTGGACATATAAAATCGCGCCAAAAGAAAAACAAAAAAAACTGAGTGAAAAACGGAAGAGGAGAAAATGGAGTGAAACCGTTTTGTTTATTAAAAACCTTTTGTTTTTAACACATTCTAACATTGTTTAATATAAATAAAAATAAAATTGTTGTCGCTGCTAGCGTAATGTGTTTAAAGTAGGGATTACAATCTCGGGATATTGGGATTCCTGCATCCCGGGATTGTTCCTATAATAACCAATTTTTCCGAATCTGGGATTAATATATCGTTGATCAATGATGGTCAGAAAATAACGAAAATCTTCAACAAAAAACGAAGTTCATTAATGTCATCATTAATGACAGTGAGTTTCAAATTATGAGAAGTTAGTTTGATTTTTAGATCGGGTCTTATTTGTCATCGAGACATATATCTTAATAAAACAGATATTGCTTCCAAAAAACTAGATACTGCCCATAGAAAACTTAATACTGCTTATATAGGACCTGATACTGCTTAAAAAAGATTTGAAATGTGTCAAGAATACTTCATAGAAATGCTTTCAGAAAACTTGACATTGCCTTTGGAAAACTAGAAATGCTTCCAGAAAATTTCATACTACTTTTCGAAGACTTAACGCTACTTTCAGAAGACTTGATATTGCCTCTAAACGACTTAATTCTGCTCCTGGATGACTTGAAATGCTTCTAGAAGTCATGGATTGCTTCTAGACGGCTTGATGCTGCCCTTGAAGACTAATACTGTTTTCTTTTGCTTCCAAAACATTTGCAATAGTCCCAAAAGACTTATACTGCTTCCAGAAGATTTGATGGGCCCAGAACAGACTTAATACTGTTTCTAAAGAACCTGATATTGCTTCTAAAAGACTTGTCAAAATAAAAAGAAGAAATGTTCAAAATGCTTGTAATGCTTTAAAAGATTTAATACTGCTTCTAGAAGACTTGATACTGCTTCCGGAAGACTTGACATTGCTTCCAAAAGACTTGATATGTTTCTAGAATGCTTGAAATTCTTCCAGAAAAGTCTATATAGCTTCTGAAAGACTTGTTGCTGCTTTTAGAAGAATTGAAATGCTTTCAAAACACTTGATATTGTTGATAAACTATTTAAGTTATCTTGACTGGTAGAATGATCTAGGCAATTTTGAACTATGGATTTTTTTAAACTCTTTGGATGCTATTACATTAAAATTATTTTAATAGCTACATCCGATGCGGTAGCGACCAATATTAAGCGACTTTTTCTTCCTAAGATTTAATACGATTTACTTTAAGTAATAGATTACGAATTGATAAAGCAGCAAAAACAGTCTCCATATTTCAACAGTAAAATGCAGTAAATAGTGCATCTAGCGGAACCGAGTAATGATTTTTTATTACACGTTTTTATTACACGAAAATGAATTAACATTTTTCGAATTAATGTTGTTGGGGAGATTGTTTGTAATAAAGTAATAAAACATTATTCTTAAGTCATTATTATCTAACTATGTTTATTACCGGTTGGTAATCTATGCACTAACTGGAGGGCTTCGAACTGTGGTCTCCATATTTCCCAAACAATCGTTGCAGCACACCATGCACAACCAACATTTACAAATTTTGCAAAAATAACGAGTTTTTCGTCTTTTGCAATATTTACGGTTTGCTCTTTTCCCTGGTTGTGGCTCTGGAACAATCTCCTCTTCAATACCTGAGAGCCTCAAGACAGAAGTACGCACACTTTTAGTCTTATCAACGGTTCTTCTTTGCATGTAATTTTTCACTAACTCCATACCAACATTTTTTTGAAACAGTCTGCGAGTTTTAGCAAATTCACCATCTGGTATGTTGCCTTTGTAAATAACAAAAGTGTTAATTGCTGCTATATTGAGGAGGTTATAGAAAATTACCATTGGCCAACGCTTTGTGTTTCTTGCAAAATTGTATGATGTGATCATTCGATCAACAACATTTACTCCACTTTTTGTGCTATTATAGAAAGTAATTATTTCGGGCTTTTTCCGATCACCGGTAGCTTCATCGATATGGTAATCTCGGCGCATTGTTGAAACTACAAGCACATTCTTTCCTTTTTTGGATATATATAAAACTGCAGTCATATCATTACTAAATGCGAATAACGAAGAATATACTTTCCTGTGTTTAACTTGTATTATTTCAAGAGGTAGTTCTCTTCTATTGGGTCTAATTATACCAACCACAGTAAGGCGGTACTCTCTTAGCAGTTTCTTTACAATTGAATATCCTGTGAACCAACGATCTATTGTAACATTTCTTCCTGATCCTAATAAATGTGAACACATTCTTTCAGTTACTGCAGCGGTAGAGTTGACAGTTTTATATGGACCATTGGGTTGAACACCAGCGTAAATTTTTATGTTTGAAGTGAAAAATGTTTTAGCATCAACAACGGCGAAGACTTTCAATCCATATTTGTTTGGTTTACTTGGAATGTACATTTGGAAACTGCACCTACCCCTAAAGGCAAGCAGCATTTCATCTAATGTTACATACTCGCCCACAGAATAAGTTTTCTTACAATTGTCGTTGAACTTGTCAACAATAGTACGAACTGCTGCTAGTTTGTCCATTTCTCTTCTTTGACCTCTAGTTGTGGTATCGTCTAAGCGAATGCATTTCAATAAGAAGACGAACCTCCGTTTTGCCATTGTAGCAGGAAATATCTCATATCCCATACCGTCTGATGACCAATACTCTGCTAGATGTGTCCTTGATCCATGATTGAGCCCAGCTAAATAAAGCAAACCCATCAGCGCTTGGATTTCTACAGAGTCGGTAGGTCTACACTCAGTCTTATCCTGGTATTTAACAGAAATTTTATCAATAAACAAATTAGTGTTTTCAACTACAATATCAATGCAGTTTCCAAACATGTACATCCAGCACTGAATGGGAGATAATGCGTCACGTGCTTCACCGACGATCCCCGGCAGGTGAGACACTACGTTTTCGTTGCCAGTTCTAATATTTCTAGGTGGGACAGCCTTTTTCCATTTAGTTCCATCTTTACCAAAAAAATACGAGCATCTATCACGAATCACGGGTTGTTCATCTTCATCATCCTCGCCGTCATCCTGATGCATAATATCTGCATCTTCATTTACATTTTCCTGCTTGGTTTCTGTATCATGATGACTGATACTTACAAAATCTGGATCTGATATCGAACTATCGTCAGACTCTTCTATTTCACTGCCCGTGCTAACTTCTTCATACAGTTTCTGTAATCTTTCTCTCTCCTTTTCATAAGGATCCATATCACAATGCTATCAAATAATAAATCATTTATTATTTTATCAAATCATATCAGAAAATTGTGTGATACTACTTACCTATTTGTAAGCATGCTATTTTTAGATTGCTAACTAGATATTTGATATTAGTTATAAATAATTTTCTATGCACTTTTCTATTCTCTATATTTGTAAAATAAATAACACATAACACATCGCCTCAAAATGGGGTTCAATAGTAAACTGGCGTGTCAACGATACGGTAACCGTATATATAGTAATTATTAAGGGAACTACCGAACTATATTGCGATCACTCCGAGGTATAGTTTTATGACTCGGTAATACCCCTACAAACACAAAAAGAACGCGTAGAGTTCCAACTGGAATACGATTCTTACAGATTACATCTGCGAATATTGTTACACATTTGATCGGGACGGGTCTGTCAGGACAAAATATTATGTAGCGACTATTTGGAATTTTGAAAAACAGTTTTTTATAGCAAAAACAATTGATATTCAGATACTTGAAAGGTACTGTGACCGTCACATAACCATTTTGTCGTGAACTCGTGGACCATACCCGACAGACGGAGGGTTAAGGATTCCACAAAAACAAGCAGTTCATCAATTTTGTTCCGAATACGCTACATGTTCTGATTCAGAGTCTTATTCTATGTGTGATTCTAAATGCGCTAGGTTGGTAATAAACATAGTCTGATAATAATGACTAAAGACCGGATTAAAAGGCACAAAAAAGACGGAAAAAGGCACTTAAAAAGGCATGAAATTTTGGCAACGAAAGCATTAAAAAGGCATAAAAATTAGAAATCGAAAAAATTGATATACCTTAATTAATATGTATTTTAATAACGTTTTCATTAAAAAATACATCGTTAAACTAAACATTCATATATAACTATTAAACCACTAATCACGAAAACAACTAATTATTAAATGCTGTTCTAAATGTTCCATTGTGAAGTTGTGGCTTCTCTCATTTAACGAATTCTTGTAAGCCGAAAAACTTCTCTCCACGTCCACACTTGTAACTGGTGCATACTTGAACTTTGTAATTAATGCGGGATCCATAATAAATCCAGTAACAATTTCACCACTTAAAATTGATGCATTTTTTTGTAATGTGGCAAATCCTTCATTTTTACACAGAACGTCATTAAATTTATTTATTTTTTTAACCATTTCTACTGCAGTCACTAAAGGTAAATCCTGTTTTTCAAGTGATTTTATAGATTCACTTATATAACTGTAATTGCTTTTTATAAATGCCAAATTATTTTGTAGCTCCACTTCTTTTAGACGGCCTGGCAATCTTCTATTGCTTTACTACTTGTAGCCGGAAATTCATTTATTAATTGTTTAAAATGATGCGTTTGTGTAGTATATAGCGGCATCTAGCCATGTTCCCCATCTTGTTAGAACTGGTTGTGGTGGTAATGGGGTATTTGGTAACTTCTCTCTAAACAACTCTACCCTTAAAGGGGCTTTAACAAATATTTGTTTACCGCTTTTTATTAATTTATTAACTAATGGGAACTGTAACCTTATAGTTTCTGCTACTCAATTAAGCCGGTGTGCTAAGCAAGTACAATGAATTAAATTAGGGTAAAAAATCTTCATATTAGACGCAGCTTTATTTAGCAATTTTATCATTCGGTACCGACTCCGGTAAGAAAAAATGCGTTAATTCGTCGTGAATAAATCTTGTTACCGTATTATTATTTGTTTTACTTAATTCTTTGGTACTTATTAGAAAACTTTTTGACGAATTTTCATCACTTCATACTCCAAGTATTAAATTTGCCACGTATCGTCCACATACATCAGTTGTTTCGTCTACACTTATCCAAATATAATTATTTGCAATAATATTTTTTATTTCTTGAATAACTTCTTTGTAGACTGAAGTAATATAATTTTTGCGGAGATGGCTTTCATCGGGAATGTGCATTGTACAATATGTTTGCAAAAATGTTTTGAAATATTTATTTGTCACTTTATGGATTGGTATGTTTGCTTTTATCAAAGCTTTGCAAAGATCAAAATTGAATTTTGATTGTTCAGTGTAGCCGGATGTTCATGCCACAGATTTTATAGCTGTACTAAAGTTTGTTGTTTTTTGGATTGACTATTAGTCAGTTTTAATTTTTTCTGATGCAATGATGTTTTGACATGCTGAATTATGTAGTATTTCTTGTCACAATTAATCTGTTAACAGTAATTTAATAACGTCAGTATTTTATAATATCTTCCATAATTATTAAACAATCAATATATTGTTCTATTAATTTTAGTGATCGAAGTACTACATTAAATTAATAGTGAATTTTATTTCTAGGGAATTTTGGAACATGCTATTCTTTATTATTTCCAATTTTTACCGTAAAATGATTTAAATTTCGGTTTTAAATATTTAAAAATCTTTATAATTAATTGTTTTTACTCGATACTTACGATTTTTGAACAGGCTTGGCAAAATAAACGATTGCGTTCATATTTCAATTCCTTGTAATCTTTAATCCATTCTTCTACGGTTGGCTTTTGTTTCGGCATTGTACTACACAAGAACTTCACACTGTCACTCGACTAACTTTAATACAACTAAATGAATTGAAGACATACGGGGAATCCCGTGTAAGACGACACGGCACAACGGGGAATTCCAAAGCTTAAATTCAGATCGATGAAAAACGCGGATCTTACGTCAGACGGCACAACGAGGAAATGTACAGAGGCGCAGCAAAATATTTTTTCACAATTCGACCAATTTTTGGAGAAAAGACGACAAAAAGTTGGAAAAAGGCTTTAAATAGGCATAAAAAAATAATAGGCATGAAAATTCAAAAAAGGCAAGAAAGGCATAACTAACCTGGTCTTATTTCACTTATTTTTAACTGATTCGTAAAGATATTTAAATATATTTGTAACGCCTTTAATTTTGAGCATAAGCATATTTTCTATAAATCCGGTCTTTAGTTATTATATCTCCAAAGTCATGCTCATCAATTTGAAATTTGTAATTTGTACGAACTATTACTGTTTCAAACATTGTACACTATGAGTGCTTGTATCTCCATAGTTCTGCTCGTCAGCAGAACTTACGAGCAAAATGAGCTATTATTATTCCACAGACTATGTATTATCTTAGACTGCCAACTTGCTGACAGCATGAGCTATTACTGTTCCACAGACTATATGTTATCTTAATGACTGCCGACTTGACTGAACATGAGCTTCCACCGAGAGTTGTGTCGGTCATGAGAGTCGAGCATGTGCTCTACATCGCTATATCCTTCTGATCCGGAAGATACCGGACACCTGTATACTATCTTTTTACTGTTCAAAACACCTAAACCTACAGGAGTTTTTTTAATATGTGCGAATGCAACCAATATATGTTTCAAACCAATGTTATGATACTAGAAGATTTTAGTTTTCCTTATATTATACCTAATTTAACAGTGGTTAACTCCCAATGTGAAAGAGAATTATGTGAATTTAGCAATTTTTATAATTTGAAGCAATGCAACTTTATTCCTAATAATTTAAACAGATTATTAGATCTAATATTTTGTAATTTTGAAGTCAATGTAACATTAAGTAATGGAGCGTTAGTTAAAGTGGATTCTTTCCACCCACCTTTATGTGTTAATGCAATATTTCCAAAGAGAGCTACCAAGTCACAGTTTCATTCAAACGTATACAATTATCGCAAGGCTGATTTTCCATTATTAATTGCTTTAATTAAAGATACTGACTGGTTATGTTTAGAGAACTTTAGTACGGTGGATGAGGTTGTATCTAAATTTTATGAAATTTTTTACAGTTTACTACATAGATGAACATACCTGGAGGAAAGGGCTCTATTGATGGGTTTATTAGAGAGTATCCTAAGTGGTTTATATCTGAAATAATAACAAAAATTAAGGCTAAGCGTAGGTATTTGCTGTTATATAAAAGACATAATCTTCAGTTTTATCATAATAAATTTAAAGAACTCCGAAAGGAGATAAAAAATGAAATTCAAAATACATATACCACGTATATAGCCAATTTTGAACAAAGTATACAGGAAAACGGCTCTAACTTCTGATCGTTCATTAAAAGTCGAAAGAATAGTAAGAAGGTTCTTGAATGTGGCTGTATGACTTATCTCGATGATCAGTGTGAATCATCCAGGGAGATCGCTATGGCGTTTGGAAAATATTTTTCGTCAGTGTTCAGTGATGAGCGGAGCTCCTTTACTATCAATTTTACTGGGGAGTGGGTGGGTTCTGAGATAACTGATGCAGACATACTTACAGCCTTGAAGAAAATAAAAACTAAAACATCTGTGGGTTCAGATCAAATTCCTATATATATTTACAAAGGTTATATTGAATATTTAATGAAACCTCTCAAAATAATTTTTAACAAAATAATACAAACTTCTGAATATCCCACTTTGTGGAAGAAAGTTAAGCTTTTTCTTGTTTACAAAGGTGGCAATAAGAAACAAATTACTAATTATAGTCCTATTGCTCTCATTCAATGTATCTCGAAAATATTTGGAAATATTATATATATTAAAATTTTTCAACATACAAAAAATTATATATCTGATGTTCAGCATGGTTTCTTTCCAGGGAGATCAACTGTATCCAATTTAGCGGTTTTTTCTGAGAATGTAGCACTAGCCTTAGATAGCAAACAACAAATGGTCGTGGTATATACCGACATTGCAAAAGCCTTTGACCGAATTAATTTTGACATTCTGCTGTGCAAATTGTATAAGTACGGTTTTTCGACCAATTTATTAAAATTATTTGCATCTTATTTTACGAATCGTATGCAGTATGTAGTATTTAATGGTGAAAGGTCGGAGTTGCCCCTCGTTCATTCTGGAGTGCCACAAGGTTCTAATCTCGAACCATTGCTCTTTTTATTATTTATAAATAATCTCCCTGATGTCATAAAGCACTGTAAATGCGCTCTGTATGCAGATGACTTTGAAATGTGGCGTGTGATAAAGAACCAATACGACTGCACGTTAATTCAAGCTGATATCGTCCATTTCCGGTTTAATCGGAAGTTGAAGAAAACTGAAAATATTTTAGCTAAAACGAGCACCTCGGATAAACCCTGTATACAAACATACATAAACAAATTTCATAAAAATAGTGCCAGTAGTATGCCATATAACCAAATTTTACGTCAAATGTCCTCAAAGTATTATTAGTCTTTGAAAAGAATCGACAATTTTGTGACACAACCACTCCTTTAGTGGTGAACGATGATGATTCATCCCAAAATATTATGTTTATTAAAAAAGTTCTCTCTTTCAAAATTTGGTACCTAAGCCACAAACAATAAACTAAACGTTTTGTTTCATCACCTAATTCGATAGTGTGGTTAAATTTTTTACTACAATACATTATTTTTTTAACAGTCGATCCCGCATCATGTTCATCTAAAAGCTATTTTTCCTTCCTTTTTTATTTCCGTCAAAAACTACTTTCTCAAATAGTGATGGGAAATTGTTATAAATTTTAAACGGTAATATTGGAAACCAAGAAATCGTTTAAAATTTAAGATAATTTAATTCAACCAACCTCTATTTATTTTAAGCAAATAGTTAATAGCTTTGTTTGTATATGAATATAGGCTTAAACCCCCCAAAAGGAAAAGAATTAGTTAATCTTATTTTAACAGAATAAGTTGAAATATTTTGATGAAACGAGCAAATTTTTATTGCCAGGTAAAGTTGCAATGGACACATCTGGGAAAACTTAAACATAAAAAGCGATGTTGTTACGGTATTAAAACGTAAAAGATAAAATTATTAAAGTTAAAAAATTTTAACAAATAAGTTATAATTATTAAAAGAAAATAAACGAATAATAATAATAATAAAAATAAGTTACCATTGCATTTAAAATATAAAGTAAAACATGTTAAAAATCAATAAAATTTCTTAGTCATAAAACCACCAGTTGGTTTTTCATCCCAACATTTTTTGTCATCTCACCTCCAAATCTCGTTTTCCACACAATAAATAAAAGAGGGGATGTTAACAAGTTGGTACCCTATTATCTCGATTTAGTTGAAGTACGCGCTTTAACTGATCGAGTTCTTGTTAAAAATAAAACTTATTACGCGAATTAATCAATTTTTTATATCCGAACATAAAACCTAAAGACTTTAAGTGCGTGATTAAAAATTATAATTTTATTTGATGTTGATCAAATATGAGGTTGTTAAAAATAAAACTTATTAAGTGAATTAAAATAAGTGATGTGATTAATACTAATTGTAAGAATTTTCTTGTGATCTTAATGGAATCATCGGATTGTTATTTTTTCGGATGTTAAATGGTATAATAATTTAATTTTTTGGATGTAATAAGATAAATTGTTGGTCTTTTTCAGCCAAATTGTGCAGAGGAAACCAAAGGAAACAACATCCGTTTGGTGAGTCGTTTTTAAATTTTAAAACGCATATATCGAACTAAAATTGTTGTTTCAAAATTGTATAAAAAAGATTTGATTACTTTTACATTTAGATGAAATTTATTAAATGATTATTATTGTTTAAATTTTATGATGTGCAGATTTCGCGAGAACTTTTTTATAAAACTTATTTTGTGAACAATCATCTTTCATCGCTTAAATAAAGCATAATGAGGAAATGCTTGCTATGAACTGAAGAAATGGAATGAATTTTTATTCCCAATATAAACAATTAATATATTACAGTACAAGTGAGAAAACTAAGATTTTTTATTAACGAGTATTAATGAGTTGTTATACATTTTTCCGACTTGCTCTAAGATTTTTTTAGTATGCTTGATGTCGATATGCATAGATCCTTGTCTATTTTATTCTATTTTATTATATACATATGGTATTATACATATGATTATTTTTTATATATATACTTTAACGAATAAGATTTAATTTGCGCATAATTTTTGTTCAGTTTGTTTTTCCTGTTAAGAACATGGTTGATCCTTCAGTGGTCTTTCACATCGCAAACTCGATTAATTAACTACATAATTCCTGTTATAATATTTACATTTAATTTTACATATCTCCAAATTTTGACGATGCAAGTTGAATAAACTGTTTTTTAATATAGAATAGAAAAAGAAGTCATAACTTAATTTTTCACAACTTTAGATTATTTTATGATTTATCAATGTTAAATGTTATAAATATGTCACTTGAATAACGTTATCAGTTTTAATAATTATAAAATAATAGAGTTGGTTTTAGAAAACGTCTGATGATGGCTGAAAAAGACCGAAACATGTGAGGAAAAATAAATAAATAAAAGCATCATCGAATTAAGTTATTTAATTAAAGGAGTTCTTTCGATTATTTAATTTACCTACTAGATTTTAGTCTTCTCAGCTACTAGTTGTAAATTAAATTTTTTCATATTTTCGGCTACTCTCCGTACGCAAAATTTTGCTCTATCTATTATCACATCTTCTGATTTTGTGTGTGAGACTCCTTCTTTCACCGTTATTTCTAAAAACTGGATAGGTTACGTAGTTGTTCCAAATGGAGCTAATTCAGCCTTTTTTTTAATCGAGGTCGGGGAAAATCTCGCTATCAGACACCCGGCTTTAGGTCTTAATTAATAATGAGGTAATGTGGCGATGGAGTCCATCTTTGGGTCACCAATTCACTAAAAACCCCTTTCCTCAACCATCCACAGAGGTCGGAACACGCTGTTGCGTTTTGAACATCAGATTCTGCAGGTTGTCAATTCCAACATTCCCATCACCTTCTTTTTCTTCCCTCCTCTCAGGTTATCAATCCCAAAGCAAACGACTGACTGCTCGTTCCTACAATCTTCTTTCATCATCGTTTCCACGCCTCTTTAACGGAACTTTAACGCTCCTGTTCTTGAAACTCCTCCATCCATTTGTTCACCAAAAATCAAAACATACCACACAAAGCCGTTAAATAAAATTTATTACTTTTAAATTTACTATCTTCGTCCTCCTCTAAGGTCACCTGTCCCGTACTATCTTCTCCTTCTACATCAGAATTGTTTTGCTCCTTTAACGCCTTTATTTCTTTCCATTCATCCTCACTGTTTAACATAAGTTCAACCTTGTTTTGAGGGCTGATTTGAACACCCAGGATGAGGGGACCCTAAAGATACCATTCTATCTTCGTCCTCCTCTACGGTCAAATGTTACGTACTTCTGCATCAAAATTATATTGATGCCTCTCTTTCTTTCCATTCATCCTCACTGTTTAATATGAGTTCAACTATGTTTTCAGGACTGATTTGAACACCCAGGATGAGGGGAGCCAAAAGATACCCCTCTATCTTCGTCCTCCTCTACGGTCACCTGTTACGTACTTCTGCATCAGAATTATTTGGATGTACGCCTCTCTTTCTTTCCATTCATCCTCACTGTTTAATATGAGTTCAACAGTGTTTTCAGGGCTGATGTGGACACCCAGGATGAGGGGAGCCAAAAGATACCCCTCTATCTTCGTCCTCCTCTACGGTCACCTGTTACGTATTTCCGCATCAGAATTATTTTGATGTATGCCTCTCTTTCTTTCCATTCATCCTCACTGTTTAATATGAGTTCAACTGAATTTTCAGGGCTGATTTGAACACCCAGGATATAATAATAATAACTTTATTTCCGTATAAAACACAAAACACAATTAACAATTTAACAAAAAAAAATGTAAGCGAAAATTAATACGGAAAAAGGCGAAGTTCAGCTACATAGCTGCTTTTCAACTTAACAAACAAAAACAACCAAATCAATACGTATATCTTTATAGATCGTAAACATTGCGCTTAAAGATCAATATACACATAATCAATAATCAATAGCACACAATAATAAGAAACATTGAAGAGAAAAATAATGTGGAAACTTTAAATACTGTATAAATACACAAACATCTTAGTCCGAGATCAAACCATGACACGTACGTGCTGCCTACACAGCAAGTATACTCCATAGCCACGCTTAAAGGTCGAAATATTCAAGGAGCACTTTAACTCAAGGAGCAGATTATTGTATATTTTTGTTACTTGATAACTAAATGAGTTTTTGAAAAACTCATGGGCATGAGCTGGAGGCGTCAGTGTACCTTTATATATAACGTTCAAATTATGTACATCAGACCTAAACTGTATCCTGTTATAGAGATATGGCGGCTTTCAGTTTTTATCACCTTAAAAATCAACACAGCATAATGTAAACATCTACGATTCATCATGTCTAGCCATTTAGTTTCAAAAACTTTATCACTAATATGGTCTCTTTTACGAATTCCATAAATCAGTCTTAAACATGAATTTTGAATCTTTTGTATTTTTTTACTAGACACATAACTTATGAATGGAGAATACACTGCGTCACAATAATTAAAATGAGATAGTACTAAGGACTCACACAATAGTATTCTATTCTTTTTATTGAGAAATTGTCTACTATTGAATAACATTCTTATATTCGCATAAGCTTTCTGTGTGCATTTGTTTATATGTTCCTCAGACTTTAAGGATTCATCTATTATCAAACCTAAACTCTTTACAGATTCTTTGCATTCCAATTGCGAACCATTAAATGAAATTTTTAATTCTGACTTAATAAAATTTCTATGTCGTTCCGGGGCAAAAAGAATGATTTCCGATTTAACAGGATTTGTCCGTAATCCATGTCGTGTAGATGCTTCAACCAGACGATGGAGGTCATCATTAATAATGTCACAAGCTGTTGCCGTTGAATCTTTAAAAAAATGAGTAATAAATCTGCGTATCATCCGTATAAAAGTGAGATATGCAGTGTTCAACCTCCCTACTAATTTGGCTAGTATATATAGTATAAAGCAAGGGACCAAGTACGGAGCCTTGGGGGACACCAGATGCAACAGACAATGGCAACGACGTTTCCTTATCAATATGAGGAGCCTAAAGATACCCCTCTATCTTCGTCCTCCTCTACGGTCACCTGTTACGTACTTCTGCATCAGAATTATTTTTATGTACGCCTCTCTTTCTTTCCATTCATCCTCACTGTTTAATATGAGTTTAACTGTGTTTTCAGGGCTGATTTGGACACCCAGGATGAGGGTAGCCAAAAGATACCCCTCTATCTTCGTCCTCCTCTAAGTTCTGCATCAGAATTGTTTTGATATAAGCCTTTATTTCTTTCCGTTCATCCTCACTGTTTAACATGAGTTTAACTGTGTTTTCAGGACTGATTTGGACACCCAGGATGAAAAAAATACCTCTCTATCTTCGACTTCCTCTAAGGTCACCTGTTACGCACTTCTGCATCAGAATTTTTTTGATGTTCGCTTCTATTTCTTTCCATTCATCCTCATTGTTTAACATGAGTTTATATGTGTTTTCAGGGCTGATTTGGACACCCAAAGTTAACAAATGCCTAGCCTTCCGCTATTCCATCTAGGACAGTAACAAAAGATGTGTTCTACATCATCCTTTTCATGTTGTTATAGCAGCCATGTCCTATCAAGAACTGACTTAGGTGATAGCCCACTTAGCTCCAGCTCTTGCTCCCCAATTGCTCCAGGTCATTAAAGATGCTCTAACATCCTTTCTCCTACTTCGGCCTCCTTATCGCCATCTCAGATTGCTACTTTCTTTACTATTACCGGATCTAGAGGATCGACTTGCCCACCACTTGCAGTGTTACCATCAAACTCGTTCTGTAGAACGCTTAAGACTCTTATTAGAATTCCCCGTTATATTCGTATCATTTTCATCATTAGTTTTTTCACGTCCTTCCAAGCCTTCCATGCATAGAGCATAGATTGTCTGTACAAGATTCCATTCTTTTGCATTTTTAATATGCCAGATGTCGACACTAAGGTAGATTTCCTAAGTAGCGCCATACTTAGTGTTCTGGAGGTGCATTGTCCACTAAGGACCTGTAAATTTGTAAAACCCCAGTCACCATGGATTACTGACACTATCAGGTCCATACAAAAGCTTAGAGATAAAGCATATCGTGATTTTAGAGCATCTAAATTACCACATAAATGGGCTTTTTATAAAGCTATGAGAAAAACAGTCACGGAAGCTATCCGTACAGAACGTAGAATCTATCTTGAACTACAAATAGGAAGTGTGGACAATAAGTGGACAGCGCTAAGAAAGGCCGGACTTTATAATAAAAAACAGATAGCAATACCCGTACACCTCAGAATCGTGAATGAATTAAATAAACATTTTGCAGGGGGAGGTATCTTAGAGTGTGATGTAGACCTCTATAATCATTATTTAAATGGAACAATACGTGGTGCTGTTTTTGAATTTAATGAGATTGAAGATGTTGGGGTGGAGGAAACGATACGACGGATAAAGAGTAACGCCGCAGGTTATGATAAATTAAACATACAAACTATTAAACTATGTTGCCCACATATTATACCATATTTATTACTACTGGCTAGTCTTTTTCCAGCAGCATGGAAAATAGCTTTAATAAATCCCCTTCCCAAGATTAATAATCCACAGAAGATGACGGATCTAAGACCGATTATTATTCTTCCGGTTCTATCCAAGGTGATGGAGAGGGTTTTGTTTGAACAACTAAACGATTATATTATGAATAATAACATTCTACCCGATCGGCAATCTGGCTTTCGTCAGGGTTTCAGCTGCGTTACTGCTTTGCTAGATATCGTGGACGATGTGGTGAGAGCGATGGATGATGGTAAAGCCACTGTCCTCTGTCTTCTTGACTACTCCAAGGCCTTCGATACCTTAAGTCACAAAATTTTATTGGCAAAGTTGCATTATATTGGTTTGAAGGATAAGGTGATTAACATGCTAAACAGCTTCCTGGGCGGTAGGATGCAGTGCGTTGGCTTGGACGACCGAGAGTCTGAGAAGTTACCTGTAGGGGTTGATGTACCACAGGGGTCGGTACTTTCCCCACTTTTATTTTCAATCTATACATGCGATTTCTATAAATGTGTTTCTTTCTGTAAAACACACCAATATGCAAATGACGCACAGTTATATGGATCTTTTGGGGAGAACGAGGCCTGTGCCGATCTGGACACTTTTATGGAGGTGTCTCGTCGTCATAATCTGTTAACCAATCAAAAACAGACGTTATTGTTTTTGGTCCAAAGAAACTTAGAGAGAGGATTAAAGATAGAATCGACATAAGAATGGGGGACAAACAATTGACGTGCAAAAACTCGGTGAAGAGTCTTGGTGCGATCATTGTTGAAAACATAACTTTCAATGAATACATCAATAAAAAGATCCGTTCTGCTTACAATCAATTGAAAATTATTTATAATGCTCGTCATTTTCTGTCTGGCAGCAGTAGACGTTTGCTATGTGAAAGCTTGGTGCTGTCAGTTTTTAATTATGGAGATGCCTTGTATTAACATTTTCTTTCAAAGCGAAGAGCAAACAAAATACAAAAAATTCAAAACACATGCCTTCGACTTATTTTCGGGATAAGACGGCGAGAACACATCACTCACAAATTGGTTCAAGTAAATTGGTTGAACATGGTAAATCGTAGAAAATTGCATTGTGCGACAACTTACTTCAACATTATAGTGTCAGCGCGGCCTCCCTACCTTTATCAAAAGATACAGTTCAGAACGGACGTGCACACCCTTAATATAAGATATAAAGGAACTCTTACACCGCCTATACATAAGCGGCAGTTTTTCAAAAAATGTTATTCTTACAAAATTACTCAATTAATGAATGAAATCTTTAAAGTTATAAGACTGTGTACGTCCGTTGGGGTTTTTAGGCGTCGATACCGGACAGTTTTGTTCTCGGCTCAATGCGCTTTACAGAATATCAGACATTAGCACTTATTACAGGAATTATTGTTATGGTTACTGTTTTGCATTTGTATATACATATTTTTTTGTATTAATAGGTTACTTTCTTTCTGTATAATTTCTTTTTTTTTGTTAATATTTTTGTTGCTGTTGGTGTTTGTGGAAGAACGACAAGGAATGTCGAAAAACACCGCTTCTTCATACTTTAGTTTTTTTTTTAAATGTAAAGAATGTTATAGAAGTTTTTGCTATTAAGTTATGAACAATAAATGATTTATTATTATTATTGTCTAGCCTATCAATCTTCTCTTTTCAGCTGTTGCTCCAAACGTTGAACCCATGATTCTATGGAGAACACTTACTGTATTTTGTGTCTTCATGGTTATTGCCTCAACATGCTCACCCCATTTTAGATCTATTTCCAGGATGACCCCCAAGTACTTGAGTGAGGATTTTGTAGCGATCTTCACTGCCAATTTGATTCCTCTAGCACCTCTCATACTTCTCAATATTATCGCCTCCGTCTTTTTTGAAGCAATTTATAACCCCATGCATTCCATCTTCTGTGCGATCTTGTTTACCACTACTTGTACCTTTTAATCAATTTCATCATAGCTCCAATCTGGTTATCACATTGCAAGTCAGTGTCCAATAATTCGTCGAGGAAAATGTTCCAAAGAATGGATCTGAGGAATGCCCCTCGTAATTTTATATCGAATTTTGTCATACTTAACTTATGCTTTTATAATGTTGATTAATTGTTTTGTCAGATTTTTTCATTTCATTTGATTTATGATCCCTCCCTATGGCACCGTTCCAAAAGCATTTCTTACATCTGTTATTATCATGAGGCATATTCGTCTTTAACCTCTTCTAAATTTGTCGCATTTTTTGGCTTCCTCTAGTACTTTCTCTATCACGTGGGGACTGCAAATCTGCCCCTTGTGAAGCTGTATTGTGTGTCCGAAATGCCTCCCAGATCCTTTAACTCGATGTATATTGGATTTAAAGTCAGTCTCAAAAATTTTGTCATTATTGTCTAAGAGGCTCAGAGGTCTGTATTTTTTCTGTTCCGTAATTCCCCGTTTATATTTTATTTATATTTTATATAATTCTGCAGTTACTCTCTTCTTTTGTCACCTTTAGCACATTTCCCACTTCTTCATCATCTGCTTCTGCGTTCCACATCTCCTCTCTTCCTTCTGGGAACAAGTCACGAATGAGCATAGTAACCTCGTTTGGGCTTAATTCCACCCTACAAACATTTTTTGTCTTTTTCAGTGCTATTATATTTGCATCTTCCCAAACGTTGCTTCGCAGCTAGTCACATAGCGCCCTCCATGCGTCTCTTTTGGACTTATTGTTAACTTTTCTTAAGTTTTTCTTTGTTTTAGTATATTCATCCGTAGCTGTTCGTCTTTCTTCTTCACGTTTCTCTCTCCCGTTTTCTCTAATCACTTTCCTGTGCCATTTATTTGCTTCTTCTCTAGCTGTCGTCAATTCGTTATCCCATCAATATATGTGTCCCTTTTTAGATTTGTAACTTTTCTTTTTTTCGTAGGCTCTGTTGCAGGCCTCAGCTGTTGCGTCTGTCAACCAATCAGGGTCCATTTTTCCCTGTGTTCTGCCCTTCTACAGAATTCTTGTGTAAAAGCACTTATTTTGTCTATTTTCCTTATCCATATTTCCTGTTTTAGTCTAATTTCACTCTTTCCATTTCGATTCATTTAAATTGTAAAGGTTATATATAGGTGGTCATCATTTACTTTCCATTCTGTGATGTGCTTAACCAGATCTATATTACTCATTGTGATGTCTATGTGAGATTGCTGTTCACCTCTCTTCCATGTAGGGCTCGGTCTACTGTTCCTAGGAACTAAATTTCTTTCAGCCATTCACTCGTTTAAATATCCCCCATTTCGTCCTTTACTCTCGATCCCCATGCTGCAGATTTTCCGTTGAAATCACCAATTATATCATGTTGTCTTTTTCTTTACATTCTTCTATGCACTTGGCTATGTTTTCCAGTTTATTTTTAAATTCATTGATTTGCTCATTTGGTGTAAGATAGCAGCCTAAGGTTGGGTTGGTGTAAGTTCTCGGTTTAACAACCGAACATATTTCCTTTCACAAACATTTCTTTCACCACTAAACTTTTCACAAACAAATAATGTATGTTCCACTGTGTCTATACTATCACAGAACCGGCACACCTCACTTTAAATTTTTTTTATTTAAAAAAGATACTTTTTAAAAACTCCATGACCAGATAAAACCTGAGCCAAGTAGAAATCAACCTCGCCCCATTTCCTATCGAACCATGGTTCTATTTCCAGGATAAGGATTTTTGTCAATCCCTCATATAGATCCCATCTTTCCTATCAGGCCTTCAATAAATTTACTTTGCATTCACGTTTTGCTTCTTTGCCTCTCCTATATAATGCTGTTCTTTCTTCAGCAAGTAAGTCCAGCGATGACAAACTAGCAATAACTTGAATCCCTTCAGTAGAAACTATTCGATATGCGAAACAAGAATGGAAGAAGTTTTCCTACGTCTTCATCTTGGACCACATAAGTTCGGCACCAACCGCTTCAATATGATTCGTCATGGTCATATCCTTATTGATAAACACTCCGAGATACTTGACCCGTTCAGAACTTTGAATTACAGATCCATTTACTTCAAGGTTAAGAGATCTTATCCTTCTTTTCCCTTGAAGTAGAGAAGAAAAAACCATTTCTGTTTTCTGTGCCGCAATGTCAAGCTTCCTTCAGTTTATCAATAATTAATAGCCGCATACGACGCCTTGTATACAAGTTCATACTCATCGTGACCAACAATGCCAGATCATCAGCATAACCAATGATCTCTACTTTGGCCTATTCGTCCAATTCCACTCTTAGAATGCTATGTGAGCACTTTCAAGATAAAAGTGGACTTAATAGAGACCCTTGAAGCACTCCACAAGTCATGTCGTAAACTTTCCCGTTTGGAGCTATGATGTATCTTTCCGACAATTAACTTCTTATCATTTCAACCAGATAGGGGCTTATATTTCCATTAATTAAGGATCCGATTATTTCCTTCGACGGTGCAGAATTAAATGTATTTTTGATGTCTAAAAGAACTAAGGCACAGAATTTCCTATTCTTTAAAGCCTTTTTTTATCCTATCAAAGCTTTTCTGCACTTTTTCAATCGCTTGTACAGTGGATCTTCCCTTCCTAAAACTTCTACAACCAGAGACCCTAAATTGGCTTCTACAACAAAGTCTTAGTAATTCCAAAGTCTTCCAAAAGATTCCCCTTCGCATCCAAAAGCCAACTCAATCCAACTTAATCAAACACAACCCAACTAAACACACCTCCTTTCTAAGAAATTTGATGAGATTTGTTAAAATTCCTCTTCCGCGCCCATATAGAGATGTTTTTATAACTATCAACATTTTCTTTTGGTCATTCTTTTTCCACATTGATGTTGTAACGAACTCACTAAGAGCTCTTTAACATTGATTAATCTTTTGCAATAGTAAGAATTGCAAAAACATGAACATTCTAAGTGATTATTTCTTGTTGTATAATTTTGGTCTCTTTTTCCTTTACTCTGATTAAGAACAGCAATTCATTAAAGAAGACGTTCTGAACGCCTCTGGTGATCTAGTAACCTTTATCATAGTAGGTGACGTATCTCTCATATTAGTAATCTTTAATTATGTTTAAGATGGACCCTTCTTTGTTGAGAACCTCTACAATTTCTTACCACGACCTCTATCCAACATTTTTAACATTTTTTGTTACTAGTACATTTAGCTGTTTTTGCCTTATTTTTAGCATCCATTGCTAAGAATCCAATTTCATTTTGTTTTTTTTTCTTAACTTAACTATGAGTTCTTCTCTTCCATTCCCCATTCTTTAGGGAATCAACAACCCACCACTAATTTCCTATATTTTTTTTCCTTTCTATTTGTAACTTTTCTCTGAGGACTAACTGTTAGTTTAGCACACATCTCAAATACCATAATTGCTTTCCTATTCCCGTGTAAATGCCTTCATCAACTTGTCAGCATCCTTCACTTTCAGAGTTATCTTAGGTTAGCTTTACAACTTAATCAAATTCAACTTATAATGTTGTGGATTAAGAAATTTACTGTTTTAGAATTTCGATTTATACATAGTAAGATATAATTTTGTAGTGGATAGTACATCAGAAACTAATTCAATTTGTTGGTTACCGAATCCAATTATCAGAGTCACTTTTTTTCTCCTCAACGAGAAACGGTGGTATACGAGGCTTTTAACGGGCGAGAGAAAAAGTATTAACCACAGTAGTAGTAGAGAGTAGAGAGTCTGCACACGCATCAAAAGTCGGACCATTGTCTTGGGGCGGTGACGGCAACTTGTATATAATTGGCATCTCTTTTCGTTCTGCTTCCTCCGCCGCAACATCGCAGCGTCTGGAGGTCTGGTCCGAACCAGCCATGCGGAAACACGCCAAGAACGAAAACGCATCGTCCCTAGGACTCCTCTTCCTCTCTCGCTCTTGGCCTTTTGCAAGAACACCATGACGACGGTTCCGGTTCGTGTCCGCCATTCGCAGATCACCGGAGAATGGCATTAAGCCGTGAATCAAAACGATTTTTCGGGCCAAATTGTAGGGTCTGCTAAAGGTCTGCTATGTACAGATTTAAACCGCGATTATTATTATGAAATTAACGGGGCAGATGTTTGGACGTAATTATCATCTTTTTTTTGTCGTTGAGTGCTTTTCTTTTTGGGGTTCCGCTTGAGGTTTTAATGTGAAAGCGAAAACGGGGACAGATGTAAGTTGTTTACCTAAAATGTTTTTGTTCTTCATTTTCACTGATTATCGATTTTTGTACATTAATCTAGTATTATATTGTCTTCTAAACCCAATAATGTTTGGTGATTATTTTTTGATTATTTAAAAAAAAATGCTATTAATCAATCGTTATGAAATTACTCCCACTTAAAAAATGAAATATTAAAGATTTTGCAAATTATCTTATACTTTGAGATATCAACGTTAAAACGACCATAGCGCGAAAAATTTAAAAATTATAAATAGCGCGAAAAATTTAAAAATCAAAAATAGCGCGGGAAAATTAAAAATTGCGTGGGAAAATTAAAAATTGCGCGGGAAATTTAAAAATTAAAAACGCGCGGGAAATATAAAAAATTAATCTAGTAAAGAAATCCGGAAGCTCACATATTTCTTTGGATTAGGTTTGGGTTTCTTTTGGGTCAATTATAGTTTTAATTTTGTATGATATCGCTACCCCGAATTGATGAAGATGTTAAAAACGTTAATGAAATGTTAAATTTATTGCAGTTTATGGTTTGATAAAGAAATCAGTACCTTGTAAGAAGTAACTAAAAGTGTAGTGTTAGTGATTTTTTGAAATTTGTTTTACACAAGCAAAGAACTAAAAGAATATCGTCAATCCTTAGGGATGATGTGGAAGAACATATTGCATCGACGAGGCATAATAAATGCTTTTGCTTCCTGTTCTCGTCTGATTATTTTGGTAATTCGATAAATCTTGCTGCTACAATCTTGGTGGTAAATAGGGGCTATTTTGTAATTTTTTAACATCAAGGAAGTCCAACATCATCTGTTTGCCATAATCTGTTTATAGTGAGAATATTCACTTTAAATCTTCCAGCATAACAAAATAAGCTAATAACATCTCGACGTTTGTGGTACAATGAAGATATCATTTCATCACATTGTAAAAATTTCCAAATTTTTACAATGTAAAAAGTAAAAGTAGTAAAAGTGTAAAAGTTTCCAAATTTGTGGAGGATCTAATAGATTCATGGTCGGCACTTTTGCGTTTGCTGAAAATATAATCCTTCTAAACAGCTCTTACTGTGTGTAACTTGTTTTAGTATTTAAATAACTTCATTTTCTTCATTTTTATTTGTATTAATTTCAGCATCAATTGCACGTTCCTATATGCACGTGCTTGCCCTTTCTCGAGGTCTGTTATCACTAAAAAAATTGCACATTACGACAATTGTATGTGATATACATTAAACTAAAACTAGAACAAACTTACTAGAACTAACACTAAAGCTATCACTAGAAAGAGAGGTTTTCGGTTTTTGTATTGGTTCTTTTGAAAAGGTGTTTGACGTGTCTATGCCAAATTGCAATCTTTCTCAGAAACTGGTTCGAAATAATTGTTTTGAAAAAGATCATCTCGACCTTTCTTGGATTAGTTTTTGTAGAAGGTTACAATATGGTATCAGAATCGTCAAATATCTTTTTAAAAGCCGCACGCCACAATCTGAAAGCTTCTGGTTTTAGTATTTATTGAGTAATTTAATCTGTCCCTACGTTTTCTCGTCTTCATCACCTCCCTCATGCTCCTCTTACTTCTATATCTCCCTATCCCTGCACTTACCTTCCCCCAATAGTTTTAGTACTAGTTCTGGTGATAATTCTAGTACTCGTGTTAGTGTTAGTTTGATTAACACCAACCGTAAATGCATTTGTATATAAGATGCAGTATGTAACGCAATTCCACACCATGAGTATAGGAAACACTTTGATGAGATACACTTTAGACATTTAGCCGCATCCTCCCTGGAGTTTAGGATTCCACATCTAGCACCCAACCGGTATATACTTGTCTAGGTGACATCATCACCTCCAAGCATTCAACGATCCGACATTCATCAGGTTCATCGACATTCTTTAAATTTCCGATCAAAGGAGGTTCTTGAAAAATTTGCGCTCTAATTGGGCAAATTTAAAATGTTTTGGCATGACCAGAACCTCGAGAAGAGGTAATGGAGGGATATAAAGAGATTTCAGACCCCTATGTTAAATCTTATGCGATTTTGAGCCAAAATTAATTTATGTTGTTTTACAATAAAGTTAATGCACTCGTATCTTATTGATAGATTGTGCTGTGTGGTTTATAAACGTTTTCATTATCATGGTTACTCACCAATACCTAAAATTCCTCTTAATATAAATGATTTATTGGATTCATTTACTTGCCCAGTGCATGCTTACGCAGATGACTTGAAGATATTTATGAAGGTTGAATCATTGGAAAATGATTGAATTCTTGCAATGCAATATAGATGTGCTTCAGAAGTATGTCAATCCAATTTGATTTCACTAAGTACCAATAAATGCTGTTATGATAGTTAAGAGTCCTTTAATGCAAGTCTATACTACGAGAGATCTAGATATGATTCTTAATTTAGACGTCTCTTTTTTAAAAAGGTGTTAGAAAATATGTTGGGAAAAGACTCAATCGACGAATGATAGTTCTTAAAAAGACGTTTGAAGAATTCTAAATACGGGCTATCTAAACAAATTATCTGGCGCATATGGTTCGTTGTAATGGAAATGTGTTCCACCAGAAGTGTTTGGAGTTGAGTTTTCAAGCATTTTAAATCTTCCAGAGGTAAAATCAAGTTTTCTTTAAGCAACTTTGTTATGGAATGTTGTATTAGTTTGTAAGCAAAATTTTAGTAGACACGGAATTCCTCCACAATATACAGGGTGCCAAATTTCGATGTGTTTCGAAGATACGCTACCTTGCAAACCTAAGAGAGACCCAAGAAAATTTAATACTACTTCCAGAATTTGAACAGACTTGATATTGCTTCTAGAAGACTTGAAACCACTTTCAAAAGACTTGAAATGCTTCCAGAATATTTGAAATGCTTTTAGATATCTGGATACTAGTATCAAAGGACTTGAAATGCTTCTATAAGAAATGAAATGCTTCCAGAAGACTTGACATTGCTTCTAGAAGACTTAATACCATTTCCAGAAGACTTAATTGAAATGTTTTGAATTAATTTGATACTGCTTTAAGAAGACTTGATAGTGCTACAAGAAGACTTCATATTGCTTCCAAAACACTTAATAATGTCTTAGGAAGACTTGAAGTGCTTTCAGAAAACTTGATACTGCTTCAAGAAGACATTATATCGCTTCCGAAAGATTTAATAATGCCTCAAGAGGACTTGAAATGCTTCCAGAAGACTTGATGTTGCTTATAAAATAGCTTGTAAAAACAGGATAGTGGTTGATAATCCAATAGAGTATGCTTTGAAAATATCAAATAATTAGATAAATATTTACATAAATAGGTCATATACTGTTAATTAAAAGTTAAATATTGCTGGCAAGAGACATTTTTATTGTAGAAGTCGAGGGACTGTTAATAAAATTTAATTTTGCTTCCAAAATACGTAATAATGTTGGCAAAACAGAAAATCTTCATATAAGAAGTGTAAAAACTGCCAATTAAAGACTAAGTATTGCTTCTAAAACATTTTCTTCTCAATTTAGTCCCAGCTTCTGCTGCGAACGTTTTATCAAACTTTTTTGGAAAGTTCAAGGTAACCCAACCAAATCCAACCCATCCCATTCGTATTTTCAAAAAATCACTGCTATGCACTCAGACGAATCTGACTTATTTTAAATAAGATCAAGTTAATGCGATAAAAACTTTATATATTATTTAGAATTTGTTCTCTTATCTTTATGAATTTTTGTAGTTTTAGATTAAACTTTGTATTCTTTGCAATGGTCTTTGCCTGTGTACTCTTTTTAAATTCTTCGAAATATCCATCTTGGGTTAGGTTGGGTACATATCTTGGAAAGAAGATTAAAAAAAACAAAGAAATTAAAAACCTAAATCCACAATGCCTGGTGGATGTAGCTGTAAATGCTTGTGATGAATCTCTGAAGAAGCGAACATACTAAAAGTATAGAAAACCAAGAAACAAAGAAAGTATGCATATCAGGATGGAGACTGTTACAGAGAAACAAGAAGAAGCAGGCAAAATAAAATAGAGCAATTATTCAAAGATTACAGATACTAGGAGCTCACCCTGGAACGTGAAGATAATGTTTGGAGAACGGTCTATCAAGTCGGTTCGAAAAGATTTGGTGCTAGGAGAAGGAAGAAGTAGATTGCGAAACCGTTGAGATGCAATTTGAGAAGGTTTTTCCACAATTATTAGAGCCCGACGAAGACCACGAACCCGACGAGTATGAGAGATGGTAGAGCCCATTTTGTTTGAAATAGAAGAATTAGTAACTGCAGCAAAACAATTAAAGACAAGAAATGGCATCACGAATGAAATACTCAAAACCTTTTTATGTTTTTATTAACTTGTTTAATGATTGTCTAATTAAAGGCAACTTTTCTGACATGTGAAAGAGAATTATAGACCACTATGTCTCCTCAGTGCAGTGGGAAAGCTCTTGGAATGACTGATTAACAACAGAATGATCGCAGAGTAGGAAGAGAAGTGAATTATTAGTGTTGCACAGTATGGATACAGAAAGGGTAGAAGCACTGTTGATGCAGCGATGAGCATACTGAAAGAAAAAGACTATCACTGAGACATACGAGACTCAAAATTATGGTGTTGATAGATATAAAAAATACGTTCAATTCAGTACCGTGGAACGAAGTAAAGAGAGTACTGAGGGAAGATATTAACGCTGGGCTGCGAAGAATCCTAATCTCCTATCTAAAGGATAGAAGGGTGCTGATCTCAAGTATAATCGAAAGAAAAGTTACGTGTGGAGTTCATTGGAGAAACCTTGTAAAATTCATTCTAAGACAAGATCATTACGCAGAAAATGGAGAACGGAGTATGAATCGTTGGATATGCGGATTATCTCGCAATAGTGGTATATGGATTGACAACGGTAGAAATCATAGACAAAGCAGAATACGCTATAGTTGAGACTAAGCGTACCCTTGAATTGATGGACCTTCAACTAGAACCAAATAAAACAGAGCTTGTCATATCGTAAGGAAGGGCATAATGGTGGACCGAATGCAGATAGAGAGCAAAAAGTTAGTCAAATATCTAGGAGTATATTTGGATGAAGACATTAAAATAACGGAGTATATAAGACAACTAAAAGACAAAACATCCAGAATACAGAATAACCTAAAAAAAGTTATACCTAGAAAAGGAGGTCTAAGACAAGGAAAAAGGATAATACTGGCTATGGTAATACAGTACTACGCCATAAAAAATACGTGGAGGTGCTATGCTCCTCAATGGTTACGTCAGCATATCGTACAGCTTCAACAGATTCTGGCTGGATGTCCCCTACTATATCTCTTAGTTTGGGAAAGATCGAAGAACAGGGAAACAAGGGGAAATAAGAAACAAGAAAACCATGAAGAGATGATTAGAAGATGACAGAAGAGATGGATGTTATACACTAGTTGGGCCAAGACCTTTATCAAGGATGTTAAAAACTGGTGACAAAAAGGCCCTAAAAGCGATTACCATACCATGCAAGTTCGGAGAGAGATACTCCGCAATACATGATTTTTAAATGTATACGCTTTGAAAGTGATAGAAAGCTATTGGAGCTAAAACCAGGACAATAGTAGACCATCAAAACGTGGCCGAGTTCCTCATCAGCGATAAGAGCAGATCTGAAGTGATAATGGAATACCTAAGAACAATAATGAGGAAAAAAGGACGAACCAAGAGAAAGAACAAATGAATAAGATGAAGGAAGGTAAAGAGGAAGGAAAAAAATTATTTAAAAAATTTTGTGTTTCTCTGTCACACACAACGTCTATCTGGTTGCCTGGGATGAGGTGAGAGAGAGAAGGAGAAGAAACAGGAAGGTTAGAAATGAGGAGACGGGTGAAGTAAATAGAAGAGGAGCTGCTATAAATAAGAATTATTTCAAAAAATGAATTTGAATTTTTTGCTTTTGTTGTGCATATTTGGATTGTACCGGACAAGAAGATGAGGAGAAGAAAGAGGAAGAGGAATTGAAGCGGAATTCTCGCCTTCAATTAGCACCGTCTGGCAAATAGAGGAGACGAGGGGGAATCATTTCAAAAAAATGATTTACCCTTTGTCGTCGAAAATGCATGAATGTGTGGAAATGGATGGGAAGAGAGACGAAAGTAGACGAGATAGGAACGTATCGGAGATTTCGAGTATTTTTGCTTGCCTTATTACAGAGTAAAGAGAGAGAATTATTTCAATTCGTCGATGAATTCGGGGATTGTACAAGGCAATTGTGAAGTTTATTTTGTTTTGTAGTTTTACCGATTTTGTTTTATTTATTAGCTTTTTCTGTTCTTGTACAATCTCGACTTATCTATTACGCTACTGCATTTCTTTCAGACTTCGGTCGGGGATTTTTCTGCTGTGTTTTAAGGAGTTACGCAATTTAATGAGGGTTGCTCACTTAAATGTTCAGTCTTTGTCTGCACATTTTGCGAACTTTTTGACCCTGTTGGCGGTGTTGATTTTTATATTAGAAACAGTTATCCCCTCAAAATATTTATGTCAGAGGTAAATCCCTTTATTGAGCATATGTGAATTACTACTTCACTATTATGTGAATAACTTTAATAATTGGTGTAGTCTATAGACCGCGCACAAATTTGAAGTACTTTCTGAGCTGAGTTAATTGTTCCTGATTGCGATAAACTCATTTGCCTTGGAGATTTCAACCTGAATGCTCTGAATATAAAAGACCCTTATGCTCATCTTTTACCAGCTATTGAAAATTTTTCCCTTCAGCATGTAATTACCACCCCTACTCATATAGCTGGCACTTCTTGAACATTGATTGATTTTATCATCACTTCGCTCGAGGATGTTGTTGATTTTGTTGATATTCATATACATAACGTTGCCGACCATCATTTGGTATATTTGATCTTGAATCTAGCTTGAGTAGACGGTGGTGCACCGCGCTTAATTTCGTTCCGAGATTTTCACAATTTTAATGATGATGTTTTTCCTGGAATCTTATAACTCAATTTAATGATATTAATGAAAAAGTTAACTTTATAAATTTTCATATTTTATCGTTGTTTGACCTGCACGCCCCTTTACGTACTGCTAATCGGTGTAAATGTAGACCATGGATAACTGATAATATTAAGTTGCTGTTTAAACTGGGGAATAAGACGAATTCCAAATATAAATCTCAGCCGAATGCTATTCATTTTAATTACTACAAACAATCAACTACACAAATGGTGCCATCAGGAGGGAGAAAAAGCGTACTTTGACCACTTTCTTCAGAATAGGCAAGCACGAGATATGTGGATGTCTTGGGTCTATCTCCGAAAAAAATTGTAAAGAGTCGATGAAAGAAGCAATCGAGCAAGCTGTAGACCAAAACTCCGAAGAATCTAATCCAAGAGAGCTTGCCATTGCAATTGATGGCTCTTGGCAAAAATGTGGCCATACGTCGCTAAACGGCATTCTTTCAGCGTCTTCCCTAACAACTGGCAAAATTATTGATATTGACATTTTTTTCAAATATTGTACATGTAAAAGAAATACTGGTAACTGTCGTACTGCTCATGGAAAAGGTTGCTACGCAAATTTTTCTGGGACAAGTGGTGCAACGGAAGAGTCCGGAGCAATTAATATTTTCAACCGATCCCAAGAAAGTTATAATGTCCGGTATATCGAATATTTGGGCGATGGTGACTCTAAGGCCTACCAAGCTGTATGTAATGAGGAGCCTTATGGTAATGATATACATATAAAAAAGGTGAAGTGCGTTGGTCATATCCAAAAAGGAATGGGGACCAGATTGAGAAAATTTAAAGAAAATAATAAAAAGTTACCGGATGAAACTGCCTTAGGTGGCAAAAATGGTTTGATGTTATCCGCAATCAAACAACTGCAAAATTTCTATGGTTTAGCAATCAGAAGAAACACAGATTCATGCAGATATTCATCATGTGCTTTCAAGTGACGTAAAGCCATCGCACGACCTCTGCCCAAAAGGTAAATCCACTTGGTGTAAGTATAATGCAGCAAAGATAAAACAAGATTATCAACACCAAAAACATTTTCACTTACCCGAAAAGATTATGGACTTCATAAAACCAATATTTCATGATTTGTCCAAACCAGAGTTGCTAGAGAAATGCTTAAAAGGAAGGAGGCAAAACGTCAATGAATCGTTGAATAACATAATTTGGTCATATATACCAAAAAAGATATTTGTCAAACTGCCTATATTGAAATTTGGTACATATGAAGCTGTTACGAGCTTCAATGATGGCCATATAGACAAATGCAAGTTATTCACCAGAATTGGATTAAAACCAGGGCAAAATTTCATCAAAGTAATGAAAATGTTAGATGACAGACGCATAAAGGCTGCTGAAAAAGCGAATGAAGCGCTGGCAAAGAAAATCAGACAGCGTTTATGTTTACTAAAAAGAAAACGTGAAGATTCATATGAAGAACAAGAAGGTGAAGATGTATCATATGCATCTGGAATGTACTGAATTTATTTAAAATGACTAAAAACATATGGGTCTGTAGCAAGAAATACAGTTTTTTTTTGAAAACGTTTTTGTTGTTTGCCGAGAAAGTAGTTTTTTAGTATAAATGAGCAAATATTTCTGTTTGTATAACAGCTATGATTTTAAAATTTTGCAGACACATCATACTTGTAAATACGCGAAATTGGAACCTACAAGCCTTATCATAAAGCCATTTTATATCAATAAAAAAAAATTAAAACCAACAAAAATATACCTAACATTTTTAAGTACCAGTAAAAAATTTATTACAAAAAAACTAAAGCGAAAATAATAAATATTTTAGGTTCCATTAACATAAAAAAGCAAGGTCGTTCACCTAAAAAAAATCAAGTTGATATCTTTCCTGGAACCTGAGGAAAAGGTACAAGTTATAATGACAAAGATAGGGAAAAGTGGTCCCCTTAACAGATGAGGAAGAAATATTGAAAGTTATAAACGGTATCAAGAGTAATGCTATTAGTGCTGATGGGATCAGTGTTAGAATGTTGCGTATGTGTTGTCCAGTAATCTTGCCCTATTTGTGTCATATTATTAACTGGTGTATTGAATTTTCGGTGTTTCCTGAGCAGTGGAAGCTTGCTGTGGTTACACCAATTGCAAAATCAAAAATCTCAAGGAGTTGAATGATTTAAGACCCATACGCATAATACCAAATTTGTCAAAGATTTTTGAAAGAATTTGAAGAATTATTATTACCATTTATTGCCACAAATAAAAATACAAAACTACATAAAATACACAAAAAGAGAAAAAAAAATAATAATAATAAGAACAAAATATATGTATACATAATCCCATTGTCGATTGTTAGTCGAGCAATGAATAAACTTAAACTTAAACAGTATAAGCAAATGGATCATTTTATCGCACAAGCGATAATTAGATATCAATAACATTTATCACCAAATAAGATTAATCAAGAAGAAAAGTAAAGAAAAAGATAGGACAAGAGAGACAGAAGCTAAAAAAAAACAAAAGAATTTGCCGGATATCAGTTGCCAACAAGTGAGAGCAGTTGAAGAGAGGAAAAAGAGAAAAACAAAGAACAAAGAATCAGGAAACAGACAATTGAAGGGCAAGCAAGGGCAACAAGGGCAAGTGGCTCTTCAAAACACGTCTAAAATTAGTAATATTCGAAATATTACGAATTTCAGAAGACAGTCAATTCCATAGCGCAATCGACCGTACTGTAAATGATCTGTGATAAATTTCAGTGCTATGAACGGGAAATGTAAGAATAGCATCAGAACACGAACGAGTAGCAAACTCATGAGATGATAATTGCTGGAACCTATCTGATAAGTACTTTGGGGTGCAGTTATGAAGAATTTTAAATAAAATGTTTAATAAACGAAAGGATCTACGTCTCTCACAAGTTAACATCTGAATGTAATTGCGATACGGCGTTACATGCTCAAATCTATTTATGTCAAATATGAACCGGATGCAATTATTTTGTAGCCGCTGCAATTTATCCAGGAGAGTTACCGAGAGATTGGGATAAACCGCGTCCGCATAGTCGAAGTGAGGAAATATAAGTGAATAGCAAAGATTACGACGGACCAAAGGAGGAAGAGAGCAACGAAGTCTCTTTAAAGGGTGGAAGCAAGCATAAACTTTTCTGCAAACATGTTGAATTTGCGGTCTCCAAGATAGTGAAGAATCCATAAAGACTCCGAGATTCTTAACTGTGTTAGAGAACCGTATGACAGTACCATCCAGCATCAGATCACTGCAGCTAGGTGGATTGATCCTACCAAGTAATTGACGAGTACCAAACTGTTGCGTTTTAACTGCGTTCAACTTAAGTCCGTATCTCCGAGACCAGTTCAAGACGTTAGACAGATCATTATTAAGTCGCACAATAACTTCCGGAAATTCAGCAATAGTTGTAGTAGTGTATATTTGGAGGTCGTCAGCATACAAACGATAATTACACGAGATATGATCAGTAACACTATTAATGAACAAAGAAAAAAGTAACGGTCCCAATACACTGCGCACAAGGATCGATGGGAAAGATAGGAATGAAACCAAGAAACACAGGAAGGAGTGAATCCGTAGGCAGAAAGAGAGATGCCAAAAGTAGGTTGTGGTCGACAGAATCAAAAGCCTTGCTGAAATCGAGTAGAACTAGCACAGTAACACATCTGTTGTCACAGGCATACCTAATATCATCAGTAACTTTAATGAGGGCAGTAGTGGTACTATGCCCACTGCGAAAACCCGATTGCAACTCATTGTGTAAATTAAACCTCTCGAGATATCCTTGGACTTGTAAGTAAACTAAACGTTCAAGAGCTTTTGGTAGTACGGATAAAATTGAAATCGGACGGAAATCAGTTTTACATAAAGGGGACTTGGATTTAGGTATGGGGACGACATGAGCTACTTTCCAGACAGAGGGAAATAAAGACCGTTTAAAAGAAAAGTTGAAGATATGTGTTAATGGTGGAAGCACTATATCCAGTATAGGAAGAAGAAGGTTGAGACCGATACCATCAGAACCCACGCAAGGGGACTTTGATTATGCCATAGCATCACTCACTTCGGTCGCGGTTACAAGCGTAAAAGAGAAGAAACACGATTTAGGAGCAGTAAGAATTTCATTAATTGTAGCCGCCTTAGTTACATCATCAATGATCAGGGGAGGCTCTGAGAATTATTGGTTAATATTTTGCCACCGCGGCAATCGGTCTTTAGACCCGGCTTTAGTTGTGGTATTGCATTAATGAATGTAGTGGATGATATAATTCGGGAACGTGATGACAAATTTGGTGTTGCTGTTTTATTGTTAGACTTTTCGAAACCTTACATCATCGCACATTGTTTGCATTGTTGCACTATGTTGGTTTTTCCGATTCTGTTTAGATCCTATTTGGCAGATCGCACGCAAGTGGTAAAATTTAATAATCTTGTATCTGACATACTTCAAATTGTGTCTGTTGTTCCGCAGGGAGAAGTTTGGGTATTGTCTTAGATAACAATTTGAGGTTTAGAAAGCACATCAGTCTTTTGTTGCAGCGACCCTACTCTACACTTCGGTTATTACATAGCAACAGATATATTTAGTAAACAGACTAAAATTCATTTTTGCGAGACCCTTGTGTTGTCTCTGTTTAATTTTGGAGATGTGCTGTATCATCCTTGTTTGGACGGTGTAGACACTTCTAGAATTCAAATGGTGCAAAATGCATGTCTACGGTTCATTTATGGTCTTCGTAAGCGTGACAGAGTATCACATTTTCTGGACAGGGTTTGTTTGCTCAGTATGTTGCAGAGGCGTGTATTTCATTCCGCGTCCTTATTTCGACAGATTATTCCATCCATATGCCCACATTATTTATATGAGAAAATACGGTTCTGCACGGATGTGCATAACATTGTGTTAGACATCGTCATTGGCTGGATATACCACGTCATGAGTCAACTTTTTAAGAGGTCATTTTCTTATTGCGTAGCAAATGTAGTGAATAAATATTACGCAGACATAATGACTAATGTAGCTTAAAAGGAGCATATTTACTTTCAAAAAGAGTTTGAAACGTTTATTATTTATGCAGCGGAGGGATCGGCTTGTATGATCCGATTGAAGCTTCATGGGATTGGTTTTCTATATGAATTATTCCCAGCTTTGGTCGTACGGTGTTGCATGAATAGTATTACAACAACTCAACACCTTAATTTTTCACTCTTACAACTATGACTATGACTAAAACTAAAACACGTTGCATGCCTCCACGTTTAATGAGGAAATAGTCTCAGTATTGTATTGATTTATTTTCATACGAAATTCCCCATTTCAGATTTTAACACACAAAGCATCCCTAATAACATTCCTCTCCAATCCTTGTGTGTTTCTTCAAACAGTGTTAATTGATTTTCCTTGGTTCCGCGATATCCAATGCATTTTTGCGGGTTGACTCACGTTTATCAACACACATTATTCACTCATATTTCTTTTTTTAAAACTCATTCTTAAGCCTTTTTGAACTCCTTTTGATTAATACATTTCGATTTGATTGCGTAAACCCAACACGGTCACCCAACTACTCCTTCCTTCTATAAAATATCATTCGAGCGATCCAACATTTTAAAAACCTTGGTGTACACGCGAATTTTCGGCGTTAACCTCGTTGTGCGATTAATGATATTCGCACGTTATTTTCTTTTTTTTTTCTTGTATTTAGAATTTCGCAACGCGTTTTGCAATGATAGCCTCGTCGTTTGGAGCGCCCAAATAAATTGAAGGTTAGCTAGTGTTTTCAGCTCGCGTCCACCAAAATGGTCGGTTCTGTTTGCCGAATTTTGCGTTTGGCCAGCCTACCTTGTACCCATATTTGCAATATTTGAATATTTATGTTCATAATGGAACTTTGTGTTTCTTTCCTTTTTCTATCTTTAAATTGAAAGTTTCTTTGGGAATTTTTTTGGGGGGGAAGTGGAATAATTTTTGTTTGAGTGTTTATATTTACAATCGATACTAAAATATAACGTTTTGATTGTGGGTCATGACCTCGCCACGCACCGTCAAAATGTGCGAACTCGAGTCGTTTCGTAATGAAATCGTCTGAGTCTAGGCAACGTTTTACCAAATTGCGGGGCTCAATACGGGCTACGTCCCGTTAGCTCTACGTTTATCAACAGGCGGAGTTTTATGACTTATTTTATAGAAAAAATCTCTAATAATTATTTTGTTAAATGTTAAATGAGTTATGAGATTAACAAAAAGTAAGTTGATACATTTTTTGATAAAGACAATAAGTTTAAAAAGTGTTAAAATGAGATGGAAATCAAACATAGAGGAGACAAACCCTTCTATATGCAAACGATACATATCATATATATACGAATTCCTTCAAACAATATATCATCCAGATATTTTAAGAATTCGATTATTCGAAAATGATTAAGGAAATTGGAAATTTTATGAAGTACTACATAATTTAGGTCGAATTCAAAAGCTGAAAGTACAAACCTTCCTTTATCAATCACAAAAAAATTCTTCAAGATACATTAAGAATTTGATTTTCTACGATTTTTCGTATTTTCGAATTTTTAAGGAAATTATTATTTTTATGAAGTGTTATATATTTACATTGAGTTTGAAACATGATATCTCAAAAAAACATATTGAAATATCCAAATATCGTTTTGTTTTGAGGAAAATGCATATTTTGCTTTATAAATCACACAAATTTTTTATACATTATTAGGAAAATTGTTGTTTTTATGAAATGTTAGTTATTTAGGTTAAGTTCAAAGCAGCATATTTGAAAAACGAATTGAAATATCCAAGTATGGTTGTATTCTGAGGAAAATACATACCTTAATTTATACATCATAAAAAATTTCATGAAGATATCTTAAGAATTCGATTTATTACGATTTTTCAAAGATGATTAAGGAAATTTTTAATTTTATGTAATGCCACAAATTTAAATTGAGTTTAAAACGTGATATCTCAAAACCTAATTGAGATACTCATCTATAATTTTATTCTCGAAAAAGTGCACACTTTTCTTTATATATCATAAAAAATTCAACAAAATATCTAAAGAATTCGATTTTTTTACGATTTTTTAAATATGATTAAGAAAATTGTTAATTTTATGAAATGAAACAACTTTGAGTTGAGTTCAAAACATGATGTCTCAAGACAAAAACAAATTGAGATATTTAAGCATGGTTATCTTTTAAGAAAAGTACATACCTTAATTTATAAATCATAAAAGATTTCATGAAGATATCTTGAGAATTCGATTTATTACGATTTCTCAAAGATGATTAAGGAAATTATTATTTTTTGAAACAATACAAATTTAGGTCGAGTTCAAAACCTGATATCTCAAAAACGAATTGAGATACTCATTTACGATTTTATTCTCGAAAAATTGCACATTTTTCTTTATAAATCACAAAAAATTTCAACAGAATATCTTAAGAATTCGATTTTTTAAAAATGATTAAGAAAATTGTTAATTTTATGAAATGAAACAAATTTGGGTTGAGTTCAAAACTTGATATCTCAAAAACAAATTGAGATATCCAAGTATGGTTGTATCTGAGGAAAGTACATACCTTAATTTATAAATCATAAAAAATTTCATGAAGATATCTTAAGAATTCGATTTATTACGTTTTTCAAAGATGATTAAGGAAAATTTTTAATTTTATGTAATGCCACAAATTTAAATTGAGTTTAAAACGTGATATCTCAATCCCGAATTGAGATACTCATTTACAATTTTATTCTCGAAAAGTGCACACTTTTCTTTATATATCACAAAAAATTCAACTAAATATTTTAAGAATTCGATTTTTTACGATATTTTAAAAATGATTAAAAAATTGTTAATTTTATGAAATGAAACAAATTTGGGTTGAGTTCAAAACTTGATATCTCAAAAACAAATTGAGATATGGAAATATGGCTTTATTCCTGAAAAAGTACATACTTTCGTTTATAAATGACCAAATATATTATCAAGATATATTAAGAATTCGATATTTTACGATTTTTTCAAAATGATTAAAGAAGTAATTAATTTTATGAAATACTACAAATTTGGGTTAAGTTTAAAACTTGGTATCTAAAAAACGAGGCAGGCAACACAAGTATGGTTTTATTATGAGAAATATGTATATTTTCATTTATAAATCACAAAAGGAATCATGAAGATATCTCAAGAATTCGATTTTTTAAAAAAATATTAAGAAAGTGTTTAATGTTGCAAATTTATTTTAAAAGATCTGAACAACGAATTGAGATATTTATGTAAAGTGTTATTCTTGAATAAGCGCATATTTTTCTTTATAAATCACAAAAAATTTCAACAAAATATCTTAAGAATTCTATTTTTACGATTTTTTATAAATTATTAAAGAAATTGTTATGAAATGAAACAAAATTGGGTTGAGTTCAAAACTTGATATCTCAAAAACAAATTGAGATATCCAAGTATGGTTGTATTCCTAAGAAAGTACATACCTTAATTTATAAATCGTAAAAAATTTCATGAAGATATCTTAAGAATTCGATTTATTACGACTTTTCAAAGATGATTAAGGAAATTTTTAATTTTATGTAATGTCACAAATTTAAATTGAGTTTAAAACGTGATATCTCAAACCCGAATTGAGATACTCATTTACAATTTTATTCTCGAAAAAGTGCACACTTTTCTTTATATATCACAAAAAAAATTCAACAAAATATCTAAAGATTCGATTTTTTTACGATTTTTTAAAAATGATTAAAAAATTGTTAATTTTATGAAATGAAACAAATTTGGGTTGAGTTCGAAACTTGATATCTCAAAAACAAATTGCGATATCAAAGTATGGTTGTATCTGAGGAAAGTACATATCTTAATTTATAAATCATAAAGCATTTCATGAAGATATCTTAAGAATTCGATTTATTACGATTTTTCAAAGATGGTTAAGGAAATTTTTAATTTTATGAAATGCCACAAATTTAGGTTGAGTTCAAAACTTGATATCTCAAACACGTATTGAGATTCCCACGCATGGCTTCATTCCAGTAAAAGTAAACATTTTCCGTTATAAACAACAAAACATTTCATCATGATATCTTAAGAATTCGATTATTTACGATTTTTTCAAATATTATTAGGAAAATTATTGTTTGTATGAAATGCTACACATTTAGGTAGAGTTCATAATATGATATCTCAAAAACGGATTGAGATGTTCAAGTACAATTTTATGCGTATAAATGTGCATATTTTTCTTTGTGAATTGCAACAAGCTTCATCAAGATATGATAAGAATTCAATTTTTTACGATTTTTCAAAAATTTTAATCCCTCAAATTTAGGTTGAGTTCAAAACTTAATATCATCTCAAACACGTATTGAGATTCCCACGCATGGCTCCATTCCAGTAAAAGTATACATTTTCCATTATAAACGACAAAACATTTCACCATGATATCTTAAGAATTCGATTTTTTACGATTTTTCAAAAATTATTAGGAAAATTATTGTTTGTATGAAATGCTACGTATTTAGGTTGAGTTCATAGTATGATATCTCAAAAACGGATTGAGATGTTCAAGTACAATTTTATGCGTATAAAAGTGCATATTTTTCTTTCTGAATTGCAACAAGCTTGATCAAGATATGATAAGAATTCGATGTTTTACGATTTTTCAAAAAATTTTAATGCCTCAAATTTAGGTTGAGTTCAAAACTTGATATCTCAAATACGTATTGAGATTCCCACGCATGGCTTCATTCCAGTAAAAGTATACATTTTCCGTTATAAACGATAAAACATTTCATCATGATATTTTAAGAATTCGATTTTTTACGATTTTTCAAAAATTATTAGGAAAATGATTGTTTGTATGAAATGCTACGTATTTAGGTTGAGTTCATAATATGATATCTCAAAAACGGATTGAGATGTTCAAATATAAGTTTATGCGTATAAAAGTGCATATTTTTCTTTGTGAATTGCAACAAGCTTCATCAAGGTATGATAAGAATTCGATGAATTACGATTTTTCAAAAAATTTTAATGCCTCAAATTTAGGTTGAGTTCAAAACTTGATATCTCAAACACGTATTGAGATTCCCACGCATGGCTTCATTCCAGTAAAAGTAAACATTTTCCGTTATAAACAACAAAACATTTCATCATGATATCTTAAGAATTCGATTATTTACGATTTTTCAAAAATTATTAGGAAAATTATTGTTTGTATGAAATGCTACGTATTTAGGTTGAGTTCATAATATGATATCTCAAAAACGGATTGAGATGTTCAAGTACAATTTTATGCGTATAAATGTGCATATTTTTCTTTGTGAATTGCAACAAGCTTCGTCAAGATATGATAAGAATTCGATTTATTACAATTTTTCAAAAAATTTTAATGCTTCAAATTTTGGTTGAGTTCAAAACTTGATATCTCAAACACGTATTGAGATTCCCACGCATGGCTTAATTCCACTAAAAGTATACATTTTCCGTTATAAACGATAAAACATTTCATCATGATATCTTAAGAATTCGATTTTTTACGATTTTTCAAAAATTATAAGGAAAATTATTGTTTGTATGAAATGCTACACATTTAGGTAGAGTTCATAATATGATATCTCAAAAACGGATTGAGATGTTCAAATATAATTTTATGCGTATAAAAGTGCATATTTTTCTTTGTGAATTGCAACAAACTTCATCAAGATATGATAAGAATTCGATTTTTACGATTTTTCAAAAAATTTTAATGCCTCAAATTTAGGTTGAGTTCAAAACTTGATATCTCAAACACGTATTGATATTCCCACGCATGGCTTCATTCCAGTAAAAGTAAACATTTTCCGTTATAAACAACAAAACATTTCATCATGATATCTTAAGAATTCGATTATTTACGATTTTTCAAAAATTATTAGGAAAATTATTGTTTGTATGAAATGCTACGTATTTAGGTTGAGTTCATAATATGATATCTCAAAAACGGATTGAGATGTTCAAATATAATTTTATGCGTATAAAAGTGCATATTTTTCTTTGTGAATTGCAACAAGCTTCATCAAGATATGATAAGAATTCGATTTTTTACGATTTTCCAAAAATTTTAATGCCTCAAATTTAGGTTGAGTGAATTCGGGAATAGGAAATTCACGTATTGAGATTCACACTCATGGCTTCATTCCAGTAAAAGTATACATTTTCCGTTATAAACGATAAAACATTTCACCATGATATCTTAAGAATTCGATTTTTTACGATTTTTCAAAAATTATTAAGATAACTGTTTTGTTTTCAACGAAATGCTATTTATTTAGGTCGAGTTCATAACATAACATGGTATCTCAAAAACGAATTGAGATATTCTAATATGATTTTGTGCGTATAAAAGTACATACTTTTCTTTTGTAGCAAATTGTAACAAACTTCATCAAGGTATATTAATAATTCGATTTTTATGATTTTCCATAAATCACTGTTTTTTTTTTGAGAAATGCTACATATTTGGGTCATTTCGAAACTAGATGTCTCCAAAACGAATTGAGATATTCAGGTATGGTTTCATTCTGAAGAAAGTACATATCTTCCAAACAATTTCATCAAGATATCTTAAGGATTCAATTTTCTACGATTTTTCAAGAGTTATTAAGAAAATTGTTGTTTTTATGAAATATTACATATTTAGGTCGAGTTCATAACATGTTATCTGAGAAACGAACTGAAATATTTAAGTGTGGTTTTGTTCTGAGGAAAGTACATCGTTTTCTTCGTAGATCACTAAAAATTTCATCAAGATACATCCGTATATATCTATGATCTAAAATATATCGGACACCTGTACATGATATAAAATTGATGGTGAACAATTACACATATTGGCCAAATAGATGCCGGAAAAAAATCCTAAGCATAAAGGAAGCACTAGTAACATAAAAAACACTAAATCATAAAATTTGTAATTGTTTGCATTTATCTCAATTTTGATGCACTTCAAATTACAAATGAAAGAGAGCACCATTACTAAGAATAAAGTTTGCTACATCTTTCGTTTTAAAAATTTTTTTATAACATGAACAACAATTTCATTAATTAAAAAAAAATACAATAAGAATATTGCTAAGAATGAAATTTGCCACAACTTTTATCCAAAAAGATTTTTTGGAATGTGGTCTAATTCCCGAATAATACCATTAGCTTCGTGAAGAACTGACATGTTCTTCAAACATTCATATTTGTGTTTTCTGGTTGATGCGAGTGATCATCCGTTTATCTTGGCTGTTGATTGTCTGACATATTTCTCCATCCGTGAAACATATTTACGCATTTAATGATAAGATCAAATCTGTAAGAGAGTAATATTGTTAAAAATGGATTTCCAAGTCTGATTACTTCTATTCCTAAGTCTAGTATCAGTTCTAGTTTTAATTGTGCAACTATTCTCCGAATGAAGCACTTCTTTTAGAAGCTACCTAAAGCACCAATCCGTTATATCGAGGTTTTGCTGTACTAAAACAGTTCTACAATAAACTTTTTTTGTTTATCTAGTTCACCTTAAGTTTATTTGTTTTCTTTGTTAAAGTTAGAATCCCTTGGTGCCTTCATTTAATATCATCAGCCTCCTCCCACGAAAATCGTAGGTTGGGGGTGGTTGCGTTCTGAGAAAGCAACCACCCCCATCAATCGCCTCCGCGCGATCCAAAACACGGTCCCCCGATGCATAATTCACCCCGTCCGAGTAAGTTTCGTGCAGAACCGCTCGCAGCGTCGTGTGTGCGGGCTTCGTAGGGATGGTGGAGACGAAGGGGTTGAAACGGGGAAAGAGGGAGTTCACGTAGAGGCCCCCCTCCCTAAGTCTAAGGGGGTTGAATACCCCCCGAAACGCAGAGGCGTCGGCCGGTGCAACGGCGGCTCCTGATGCAACCCACCCCGGGGGTGGGTTGCGAGACAGCGCGTGACGCAGTGGGGGGATCGGGGGGGCGGCGAGCGAGCGGGGGTGCAAGGGGGTCGGCCTAGGCTAGACTAGTATTGATCTAGGCCACCTTCACCCACTAATTTCGTTGTCGGAGCTGGAGGCCAGACGGCCGGCCATCTTTACGTCTTGACTTTATAACGCTCGGGCGGCCGAAACGCCCGCCACCACCTCCAACCCCCTTCCCTGCCTCTCTCACTCTACGTTCGTGAAGGGGTTTCCCCCGATGATGCTAGTAGTTCGGACCACCGTGCGTAGTAAGCGGAAATTTTTGTTTAAAAATTTTAAACGTACTCTATTATTTTAGAGTTGTTAAACTATTTTGTTTAACAATTGACCAAAAAAAAAAGAAAACTAAAACATAAATTAAAATTAGATATAATCGTTATTGATTTCGAAATCCATAAAAAGTAATTATTTATTGAAAAGTTTTCCTAAACATATAATCTTGTAACAAAACTAACAGAACCTCGCGGCCTTTAATAAACTTTCCATGCGGCTGCAAAAGAGGTGTATTTCTCTCATATATGAGAAAAGCGGGGGGGCTCAAATCGATATGCAATTACGTTAGCGACAGGACTGCATTGTAGGAAAACGAAGACGGCAATTACCAAGTCCACTAATACCTATCTTAGCTCTTACACAGCATAACTTATCTAAACCGGCTAATTTTCGATTCCGCGGTACCTAATGAGCCTTTAAGGCGTTTTTGCGGGTTCACTCGCGTTTATCGACACACATCCACGAAAATTATTCTCTACTATTTCTCTTTTTAACTCTTTCACTCTATCAACACAATCTATTTTCCTATTTCTCTCAATATGTATGCATCTAAGCACATAGAAGAGAACAATATTACTTTTTTGTTTTGTTACGATTCTGCAATTCTACTGTTGCGTTGCATAACTTACAAGGGCAAGAAATTTTACTGTCAGAACTTCAAAAACAATAATTATAGTTAATTAATTTATCTCTAATAGAGGAGATCTTAACCCAAATCCATAGCTTTACCTCTTAACAGTCTTACGCAAAGTGTTGCTAAATATGACTCTATATTGGTCTTTGTCTCCCAAAACAAAATCTACAACCATATTATCAACAATAAACACAGATTGAGAAATGATGACTTATGAGGTAAAGTGCCTTATTGTGGTAAGATATATATCAGAGAAATTGGAAGAAATATTACCAAAAGATTTAAAGAACGTGTAACCAAGACCCCTTCTCTACTTCATAAACATATTTATGATTATAATCATAATAAAAAGCCAAGATCTCACTTGGTATCTTCAGTGCGTTATCGTAATTTCCTGTTGGCAGACAAAAGGGAACAACCAGCAGGATGAATCCCAAGTTACTTTGACGTCTATTTTTAGTCATAATTCGTCACATAAGACGTCATGCTCAATAATATACGTCATAATTGGCGTCATTTTTTAAACCATTTTGAGATAAAAAGTTGTATTGGTCCATGATATTTGAAGAATGTTATGAGTTGAACTGGATTGAGCTGCTATTTCAGGTACCAAGTGGGTGGTATGAAGTTGGAGCTCAAATAAAATCAATGATTAAGTTAGTCATAGAAAAATAAAATCTACTCCAAAACAACATGTTCTAAAAAGGAGACATCGCAGTTGATTCTTTTGGATAAATCTTTTTGTGGTGAATCTGTATTGAATATGTATCAGTTTTACCAGAGCTTTTAATAATTTTATCTTTTAGATTTGTGTAAAAAACATCCAATTTACGTAAATATCCATGTCTATGCATACTCTCAGCTTTATTAAAAAAAATTAGGAGACGAAACATTTTTTTATTACAATGTCTTAAATTGTTGATTGATTTGAGGATAATTTTGAAGATATGTTAATTACATAATGATAATTGAAGATAATGTTAATTACAAACTTAAACTATAGCTTTGAATTTATTATTGATTTACAAAATAATATGTATGTATAAATTATAAAAGACATTCAATACAACAGCAAAATAACTTCAAATTAATATCATTCAATATAAGGGTTGATATGAAGTTTTTCTCTATGGTTGGGTTGAGCATCAACTTCATACCATTCAATATGAGGCATGATATAAAGTTATAGCCCAACCTAGCCCAAGCATAAAAAAACAAAATCAACTCTAAAATAACAAAGCTTCTAAGTTCAGTGCAACATGAGAGATGATATCAAATTGGGTTCAGTTGAGCTCAAAATCATACCATTCAATATAAAGGTTGGTATGAAATTGAACTTCAATGTTGGGTTGAGTTCAATTCAACCTAAGTTGATACCATCTCACATGTTGAATTGAGCTTAGAAGATGTTGTTTTGTGGTAGGTTTTGTTTCTCTATGATTAGGTTGGGTTGAGCTCCAACTTCATATCATTCAATATAAGGGTTGGTATGAAGTTTTTCTCTATGGTTGGGTTGAGCATCAACTTCATACCATTCAATATGAGGCATGATATAAAGTTATAGCTCAACCCAGCGCAAGCATAAAAAAACAAAATCAACCAAAAAATAACAAATCTTCTAAGTTCAGTACAACATGAGAGATGATATCAAATTGGGTTCAGTTGAGCTTAAAATCATACCATTCAATATAAAGGTTAGTATGAAATTGAAGTTCAACCCAAATTCAATGTTGGGTTGAGTTCAATTCAACCTAAGTTGATACCATCTCACATGTTGAATTGAGCTTAGAAGATGTTGTTTTGTGGTAGGTTTTGATTCTCTATGATTAGGTTGGGTTGAGCTCCAACTTCATATCATTAAATATAAAGATTGGTATGAAGGTGAAGTTCAACCCAACTTCAATGTTGAGTTGAGTTCAACCCAACCCAATTTGATACCATCTTTCATTTTGAATTGAGCTTAGAAGATATTGTATAGGGGTAGGTTTTGATTCTCTATGATTGGGTTGGGTTGAGCTGCAACTTCATACCCTTATATTGAATGATATGAAGTTGGAGCTCAACCCAACCTAATCATAGAGAATTATAGCTTATATTGAATGATATGAGGTTGGAGCTCAACACAACCTAATCATAGAGAATTATCCCTTATATTGAATGATATGAGGTTGGAGCTCAACACAACCTAATCATAGAGAATTATCCCTTATATTGAATGATATGAGGTTGGAGCTCAACCCAACCTAATCATAGAGAATTATCCCTTATATTGAATGAAATGAGGTTGGAGCTCAACCCAACCTTATCATAGAGAATTATCCCTTATATTGAATGATATGAAGTTGGAGCTCAACCCAACCTAATTATAGAGAATCGAAACCTACCACAAAACAACATCTTCTAAGCTCAATTCAACATGTGAGATGGTATCAACTTAGGTTGAATTGAACTCAACCCAACATTGAAGTTGGGTTGAACTTTAATTTCATACCAACCTTATGTTATTATCAACATTGGATTACTGTTTCCAATGTTGGGTTGAGTTCAACTTAGCCCAACATTGAAGTTCGATTGAACTTCAACTTCATACCAACACTTTATACATATCTAGTCAGAATGATATATATATGTTATAGCTTCAAATGGCGACAGTGCAAAAGTCATGAGCGGGATGCCACAAAGGTCGATATTAAGTCAAACATTGTGAAATGTGATGTACGATGATGTGTTGAAGATCAAACTGGAGAAACGCGTCCCACCGTAACGCGGCGTACGCGGATGATTTGGCATTCGTTGTTTATGTCAAAGAGGCGCAACAGTTGAAAGATACGGCAAATTATGCCGCCGAGGGAGTTGTGATAAAACTACGTACAATGGGGCTAAGGGTTGCGGTCGTCAAGACGGAGATGGTGCTGTTACAACTCAGAAGCACGCTCAGGGAGGTGCTCTTTGATAGAGATAAGAGTATGAAGAAATACGTTGAAGCGATTTCGAGTAAAGCGTTGTACATGGCGAACCCGTTGAAAATGCTCATGCCGATTGTAAGTTCAGGAAAAAGGAGGGTGGCGCGAGTTTAGAAGAATGTGCTTAAGTATAAGAAGTACTTGGCGAGAGAGAGGTCAGAATACAAAAATTGACTTTGTGTGCTTTCCGCATATAGGATGGAGTCATCAGACAAAGCGAAAGTGCTGGCAAATATGCCTACCATCGACCTAGTACTAATGGTGGACGAGACTGAAAAAGAGAGACACTGAAAAGACCAAACAAAAGAAAAGAAAAAACACTAACCAGGAAAAAGATGTGAGAGCGGATACACTGAACAAGTAGCAAACAAGACGGAATCATACGAGAGAAAGTGGGGGAATGAGTTATTACCTCACACAGACGTTACGTAGCATGGGGTTTTCGGTGAATACCTATGTGAAATAGGAAAAAAATTAATCAAACGGGTGTTGGTTTTGCGGGAAGGTGGACTATGCACGACACACCCTCTTCGCATGCTGATATTTTAGAAATACGAGGGAGAAGTGCCGAAGGTGGTGTAGAGGACTCTTGAGTGAGGACAACTGGTGGAAGTGAAGCTTCAGTGTGACGAAAGGTGGAAGTTCCTGGCGGATTTCATCACCAAAGTAATTAAGGAGAAGGAGGAAACGGAGTGCGATATCAAAGGATAACAGAAAGGGGGAGTACTCTCCGGCTCCATATGTATCATCAAAAAGTAAGGGTTTTGTATGACTCCCATTGCTAGTGAAACTGTGAAAAAAGGATCCCAAGGAGAGAGCGGTCCAAATAGCCGGAACGTGGAAAATATCTCCGAAGTAATACCAATTAATGGGTACGTCTAAATAGACCCACATATCTGGCAGAAGATCGAAGAAATGTGCTGCTTTGGAGAAGTTTTGGAGGAGGTTTTTTGACGAAGTGGAAAGTTGACGGTTTAGCCATACATCTGAAGAAATTTTTTTATTTTTCTATTTACTTTACAAACTAATTTGTCAATCCTGTATATTTCAATTGAAGTAAAACCAGAACTGACATTAGACTAGGATGGCGCTGGATATGGATTACTAAATTCATATGTGATAAAAATGTAAAATATGAAGTTTATGAAGAACATAATGCTGAAAAAAAGATACGTATGCAAGTTAATAAAATTTACTTAACAATTGAAAGACATTAATGGGCCTTCTAAAATATAACAATTACTATACCGAACGTTTTCCCTGGTCGCATGATGAGAGTTTTATCTAAAAATGTTTTCCATAACATTGAAGGTTATTAGGTTACAAGGTTGTCTTCATTTAAATGCCTCATCTAGTATAAATATATATAGAGTGTATCAGCAGTTGTGGTATCAGCTCTTTATCTACATTTGAAGTCTTTAAAAATGGAATCTCAAATTTGGTATGTATTAGGCCACCCTACTTTGCCATATGGTGATCATCAATTAGAATAGACTGTATACATACTAATTAGTTACTTATTTTTGACATTAGAGCTTAAACGAATAATGTAATGCAGCTTTTCCCAGTGATGCTTCATACATAATGTAGGTAAATATAGTCATGTTTTTAAAGTTTTAAGATCATTACAAAAATGATCTATGTTACACAGCATGTTTGAATCGATTTGGACACTAGGTTAAGAGGGTATACGATACTGGAGGAATTAGAGAGAAGGCAACGCAGGATATCTCGAGAAATCCTGGACTAAATTTACATTTACATTTACATTACAACATGCCATGTAGTAATTGAAAATAATTTTAATCTCGTTAAATCTCCATAACATTTAAAAATAAAAACTTTTGTACCGACTTTATGTCAAAGGATTTACGGATTTCACTCTAAAATTACCGATGTAGCTCTCGTACATAGTAAGCGGGCTATCTATTTTCTAATTGCCTCATCGATAACTGTCATTTTAATTAGTGCGATTTGTCAGGATCGGATTTATTTGCAAAAGCCCAACCTACTGCTTTACCATTTACTTGTTATGTTACACACGGGATCAACTTTTAGTTACTTAATCCAATTTTACTTTTTAATAATCACGTTATTGTCTTGATTTCTTTAAAGTTCCTTAAAGCAACTTTATTTAACATCTTCCCTTTTTTCCTTATCGCTCCTAACAAATTGCGCTTACGCGGGATAATTTCGAAGACCATAAATCCGGGGGCCATTACAATAAGAATCGCTCACGTGCACGGTCGGCGTGAAAAACTGCGCAGTAATTTCAAGTTATTAAAAGAGCTACGTGCATTAGTTTTACGCGGCCGTGATTTCATGATGGAGATGGAACGATTACGACAATGTTAAATTAGCCTGCTAACCTTAGTTAGACCATAAAGGTAAATTATGATTAGGGAAAGAAACTTTTTAAACTTAAATATTTTTACTTGTACTATCAAACTTTGATGTAACAGATAACATATGGTTAAGTTAAGTACAATATACTCCTGACATAATGGACCCTCAAAGGAACTGCTCTGCTTTAAGAATACTTGAATGTGTTTGTAGATGACATGATACTGATTCCAAAAGACTTAAAATTAATCCAAAAAGTTTGATATTGCATCTAAATGCAATTTGAAATGATTGCAAAAGAGTTTATACTGCTTCTAGAAGTTATGATTTGCTTCCAAAAGATTGAAATGCTTCCAGAAGACTTAAAAGGTAACCAGAATATTTGAGCTGTTTCCAGAAGAATTGAACTACTTGCAGATTTACTGCTGCCTCTGGAAGACTTGATACTACTTCGAGAAATTTTGAAATGATTCCAGAATTCTTAGAATACTTCCAGAAAAGTTGATACTGCTTCTAGATGGCTTGATACTACCTCTAGATGACTTGATATTGCTTCCAAAAAACTTCAAATGCTTCCAGAAGACTTGAACTGTATCCAGCAGATTTACTACTGCTTGTGGAAGACTTGATACTACTTAGAGAAGATTTAAAATGATTCCAGAAGACTTGAACTACTTTCAGAACTTGATATCATATTGCTTGTGGAAGATTACTACTTCTTGCTCCAGATTCATCATTGTAACTCAAAAAACTAAACATTAAAATCAAGGTTTGGCCTTAAACGATAAACAACGTAACTTTTTTATCATTATGTTACACTTATTTCGACTTTGAGTCATCTTCGTAACAATAGCTCGTTTAATAGTTTGAAAAGTGAGAATTATTGAAATCTTTGGAATTATCTGAACTAAACACTTCTTCAAATTATGTTTCGGGATGTTGAAGTTAATGTTTTGAGGTTAAGAATCGTTATGAACTTTTGATCTATGTTTTAAGGCCAAAAATATTTAAATTGTTTATAACATCGTTTGCTAGGGTTTAAGAAAATCGTTTAATGTTGAAATTAAGACTGAAATGTACTAAAAATGAATGAAAAAACTTAACAAACATTAGCAGCTAAAACTTAATGATATGCTGATTTGATATTGTGTCTGGAAGATTTGGTATGCCTCCAGAAGACTTGACACTGCTTTCAGAAGATTTGATTCTGCTTTCAGAAGCCTTGATACTGCTTCCAGAAGTTTTGATATACTTCTAAAGACTTGATATTATCTTTGGAAGACTTGGAATGTTTCTAGAAGATTTGATAATGCTTTGAGAAGACTTAATACTGCTTCCAGAAGATTTAAAATATTTTCAGAAGACCTCATACTGTCTCTAAAAGACTTGCCACTGTTTCCAGAAGACTTGATACTGCGTCTAGAGTACTTGATACTGCTTACAGAAGACTTAATGCTGTTTCTAGAAGATTTAAAAGATTTTTAGAAGATATTGCCTCTCGAATACTTGAAATACTTCCAAAAGACTTGATATTGTCTCTAAAAGACTTATCGCAGTTTCCAGAAGACTTGACACTGCATCTAGAATACTTGATACTGCTTTCAGAAGGCTTAATACTGTTTCTAGAAGATTTAAAAGATTTTCATAAAATATTGCCTTTGGAATACTTGAAATACTTCCAAAAGACTTGATACTGCCTCTAAAAGACTTATCACTGTTTCCAGAAAACTTGATACTGCGTCTAGAGTACTTGATACTGCTTACAGAAGACTTAATGCTGTTTCTAGAAGATTTAAAAGATTTTTAGAAGATATTGCCTCTCGAATACTTGAAATACTTCCAAAAGACTAGATACTGTCTCTAAAAGACTTATCACTGTTTCCAGAAGACTTGATACTGCGTCTAAAATACTTGATACTGCTTTCAGAAGGCTTAATACTGTTTTTAAGGAGATACTGCCTCTGGAATACTTGAAATACTTCCAAAAGACTTGATACTGTCTCTAAAAGACTTATCACTGTTTCTATAAGACTTGATACTGCGTCTAGAATACTTGATACTGCTTTCAGAAGACTTAATACTGTTTCTAGAAGATTTAAAAGATTTTAAGGAGATATTGCCTCTGGAATACTTGAAATACTTCCAGAAGACTTGACACTGTCTTTAAAAGACTTATCACTGTTTCTATAAGGCTTGATACTGCGTCTAGAATACTTGATACTGCTTTCAGAAGACTTAATACTGTTTCTAGAAGATTTAAAAGATTTTAAGGAGATATTGCCTCTGGAATACTTGAAATACTTCCAGAAGACTTGACACTGTCTTTAAAAGACTTATCACTGTTTCTATAAGGCTTGATACTGCGTCTAGAATACTTGATACTGCTTTCAGAAGACTTAATACTGTTTCTAGAAGATTTAAAAGATTTTAAGGAGATATTGCCTCTGGAATACTTGAAATACTTCCAGAAGACTTGACACTGTCTTTAAAAGACTTATCACTGTTTCTATAAGGCTTGATACTGCGTCTAGAATACTTGATACTGCTTTCAGAAGACTTAATGCTGTTTCTAGAAGATTTAAAAGATTTTAAGGAGATATTGCCTCTGGAATACTTGAAATACTTCCAGAAGACTTGACACTGTCTTTAAAAGACTTATCACTGTTTCTATAAGGCTTGATACTGCGTCTAGAATACTTGATACTGCTTTCAGAAGGCTTAATACTGTTTCTAGAAGATTTAAAAGGTTTTCAGAAGAAATGATGGAATACTTGAAATACTTCCAAAAGACTTGATACTGTCTCTAAAAGACTTATCACTGTTTCTATAAGACTTGATACTGCGTCTAGAATACTTGATACTGCTTTCAGAAGACTTAATGCTGTTTCTAGAAGATTTAAAAGATTTTAAGGAGATATTGCCTCTGGAATACTTGAAATACTTCCAGAAGACTTGATACTGTCTTTAAAAGACTTGCCACCGTTTCCAGAAGATTTGATACTGCATGTAGAATACTTGATACTGCTTTCAGAAGGCTTAATACTGTTTCTAGAAGATTTAAAAGATTTTCAGAAGATATTGCATTTAGAATACTTGAAATACTTCCAAAAGACTTGATACTGTCTCTAAAAGACTTATCACTGTTTCCAGAAGACTTGATACTGCGTCTAGAGTACTTGATACTGCTTACAGAAGACTTAATGCTGTTTCTAGAAGATTTAAAAGATTTTCAGAAGATATTGCCTCTGGAATACCTGAAATACTTCCAAAAGACTTGATACTGTCTCTAAAACACTTATCACTGTTTCCAGAAGACTTGATACTGCGTCTAGAATACTTGATACTGCTTTCAGAAGACTTAATGCTGTTTCTAGAAGATTTAAAAGATTTTAAGGAGATATTGCCTCTGGAATACTTGAAATACTTCCAAAAGACTTGATACTGTCTCTAAAAGACTTATCACTGTTTCTATAAGACTTGATACTGCGTCTAGAATACTTGATACTGCTTTCAGAAGACTTAATACTGTTTCTAGAAGATTTAAAAGATTTTAAGGAGATATTGCCTCTGGAATACTTGAAATACTTCCAGAAGACTTGATACTGTCTTTAAAAGACTTGCCACCGCTTCCAGAAGATTTGATACTGCATCTAGAATACTTGATACTGCTTTCAGAAGGCTTAATACTGTTTCTAGAAGATTTAAAAGATTTTCAGAAGATATTGCATTTAGAATACTTGAAATACTTCCAAAAGACTTGATACTGTCTCTAAAAGACTTATCACTGTTTCCAGAAGACTTGATACTGCGTCTAGAGTACTTGATACTGCTTACAGAAGACTTAATGCTGTTTCTAGAAGATTTAAAAGATTTTCAGAAGATATTGCCTCTGGAATACCTGAAATACTTCCAAAAGACTTGATACTGTCTCTAAAACACTTATCACTGTTTCCAGAAGACTTGATACTGCGTCTAGAATACTTGATACTGCTTTCAGAAGACTTAATGCTGTTTCTAGAAGATTTAAAAGATTTTAAGGAGATATTGCCTCTGGAATACTTGAAATACTTCCAAAAGACTTGATACTGTCTTTAAAAAACTTGCCACCGTTTCCAGAAGACTTGATACTGCGTCTAGAGTACTTAATACTGCTTTCAGAAGGCTTAGTACTGTTTCTAGAAGATTTAAAAGATTTTCAGAAGATATTGCCTTTGGAGTACTTGAAATACTTCCAAAAGACTTGATACTGTCTCTAAAAGACTTATCACTGTTTCCAGAAGGCTTGATACTGCGTCTAGTGTACTTGATACTGCTTACAGAAGACTTAATGCTGTTTCTAGAAGATTTAAAAGATTTTTATAAGATATTGCCTATGGAATACCTGAAATACTTCCAAAAGACTTGATACTGTCTCTAAAAGACTTATCACTGTTTCCAGAAGACTTGATACTGCTTTCAGAAGACTTAATACTGTTTCTAGAAGATTTAAAAGATTTTCAGAAGATATTGCCTCTGGAATACTTGAAATACTTCCAAAAGACTTGATACTGTCTCTAAAAGACTTGCCACTGTTTCCAGAAGACTTGATACTGCTTACAGAAGACGTAATGCTGTTTCTAGAAGATTTAAAAGATTTTTAGAAGATATTGCCTCTGGAATACTTAAAATACTTCCAACAGACTTGATACTGTCTCTAAAAGACTTATCGCAGTTTCCAGAAGACATGATACTGCATCTAGAATACTTGATACTGCTTTCAGAAGATTTCATACTGTTTTTAGAAGATTTAAAAGATTTTCAGAAGATATTGCCTCTGGAATACTTGAAATACTTCCAAAAGACTTGATACTGTCTTTAAAAGACTTGCCACCGTTTCCAGAATACTTGATACTGCTTTCAGAAGGCTTAATACTGTTTCTAGAAGATTTAAAAGATTTTCAGAAGATATTGCCTTTGGAGTACTTGAAATACTTCCAAAAGACTTGATACTGTCTCTAAAAGACTTATCACTGTTTCCAGAAGACTTGATACTGCGTCTAGAGTACTTGATACTGCTTACAGAAGACTTAATGCTGTTTCTAGAAGATTTAAAAGATTTTCAGAAGATATTGCCTTTGGAGTACTTGAAATACTTCCAAAAGACTTGTACTGTCTCTAAAAGACTTATCACTGTTTCCAGAAGACTTGATACTGCGTCTAGAATACTTGATACTGCTTTCAGAAGACTTAATACTGTTTCTAGAAGATTTAAAAGATTTTCAGAAGATATTGCCTCTGGAATACTTGAAATACTTCCAAAAGACTTGATACTGTCTCTAAAAGACTTGTCACTGTTTCCAGAAGACTTGATACTGCGTCTAGAATTCTTGATACTGCTTTCAGAAGACTTAATGCTGTTTCTAGAAGATTTAAAAGATTTTCAGAAGATATTGCCTCTGAAATACTTGAAATACTTCCAAAAGACTTGATACTGTCTCTAAAAGGCTTATCAAATTCTTCAAACCTGTGTACGTAAAACGGTACCGTTTTTTCAAATGCCATGGACAACGAGAGAGCGCACGAAGACCTAGGAGAGGAGACCACCTAAGTCCTCTAAGCACAGGTACGACCCAGCAAGGCAAATGGTTTTCAAGAAGTTTAGAGAGAATGCCATGGACAACAGTATCTGGTCGCTCAAGAAGGCGAGATGTCTGCTTGTAGATTTTCCCCGATCTCATTAAAAAAAAAGTTTAATTAAGTTGGGTTGGGTTGAACTCTAACTTCATACAATTCAGTATGAATGATAGTATGAAGTTGGAGTTCAAGCTCAAACCAACCCAAGCCAGTTAAAAATCATGGACCAATAGAACTTTTAGAAACAATCACTGTAAATGTAATATTGATCTTTTCATTAACATTTTTGCTTAATTTCACTTTGTTGTAATAAACGGTTTTATTATAGGTACATTTATTTAGATTATGTTAATCAGAGACATTTCCGCGACTATTGCATTAGTTCGTTATAACCTGGTTACAATGCCGGTATACAAGCAATTGACAATATGTTAGTTAATCCAGAACATTTCGCAATGGATCATAATAAGCCATAGTGAAAAGGGAAATTGAAAAATATGAAAAGTTAGTAACAATTGCTAGTAATATATAAAAAGAAACTTTTCTGTGGAGTTATAATTTGTTAAAACGACCTGGTAATGAAGCCCGAAACGGGACCGGGAGCTGTTACATCCATCTTCTGACGCCCCCATTCTCTCCTCCACCTCCGAAACAAGACCAATCGCGACCTCGCGAGCGCAAACTCTCAACTTCTACTTCTACATCCGTTCGCATATCAACAAGTACATTTGATTTATGTCCACCGGCAAACCGCTTTTACAAACGTTTATGTAACGACGCAACAACAAAAAATTATTTTCATCCCAATACATAATTAAATCGACGCTTTCGCAATTCAGACCGCGATTTAAAGAAGAGAATAGATCCATCGAGATATTTTCACAGTACTGTTATTATTTAAATTACAGAACCGTGGTAATTATCGCTTTTACTCGCGAATATGCGCTCGGCATTTTTTATTGCCTCGAATCAGATTAAACTTTATCGTATTAAATTTTAAATCATTTATTTTCTCGCTTTCTAATTTTATTCTTTTTATTATTATTTTTTTGAATATTTATTACTATATATATATTAATCTATCCATATATATACAGTGCGTACTTAGGTATGGTTCCTTAATTTTGGGACACCCTATCTCTAAAATAGCTGAGTATCAGCATAAGCTGTGGTACATGAAGAATACTCAGAATTTAACGTAAAATCTATAAATGTGATAAAAAATGGGGGTTCTTATTTAAGAATATGTTAACTTAGGCATGGGAACTCAATTTTGGGACAGCTTATACATTTATACACAGGTGTCCTATATGTATATACACTACCAATATATACTACTATTTCCATACGTATATATGAAGCAACTAACGACAGCTATTAAAGCTATTAAAGTCATAAAGTGAAGAAGATGAAGAATACGGCTGCAAGGAAAAAGATGAAGTATATGACAGCAATGAAGTAGACGAAAAATGGGACACCAATGAGGAAGACGAAGAAAACTCACAAGTCTGTTACGATTTAAAAGAATACAACGGCAAAATGAAAAGCGAAGGTATTGAAAATAAATGTTTGGTACTATGTAAGTCCATAACGACCAAAAATGAGGACATAAAATATGACGTAAATAAAAACCTTAGTAAACAAGACAAACGAGGTTGACAAATCTTATCCAAGAATATGAAACTTGTTTCACAAGTTATTTCAAGGAGAATCAGCTGCACAAGTGACGTCATGACTCAACAAGTTAACATAACAACGTAACATGGTCAAGAAAATGGTAGATGAACTACTAGAAGCCGAAATATTGCACGAATTTCAATCCTCATACGCAACCCTGTATAAATTAGTCCTAGGTAAACGTTTTGCAAATTTTTAATCACCAAGTAAATGAACATAATGTACGAATATTTTTGAGACTTTCAGGATTTTTCTGAATGTTTGTTAAGAATTACTCTCTTATAGTAAAACCATTAATAATGTTGACTAGAAAGAATGCTGTATGGATGTGGGAAGAAGAGGAGGAAAGTGCGTTCAAAGAGAAAGAGGAAGAATTAATCAAGAAATCAATTTGGACGATATATGATCCAGAAGTAGATTTTGAAATTCATACTGAGTGATATTAATTCTAGAAGCAGTGTAAAGTTACCTGGAAGCATATCAAGTATTCCAAAGGCAATATAAAGTATTGTGGCAATGTCGAATTTTCTAAAAGCAGTATCAAGATTTTCAGGGCAATATCGAGTTTTTTGAACACAGTCCAAGTTTTCTGCATTGAGAAGCCAAAGAAGAAAACAACTGAAAGGCCGTCATATAGACAGATGTTCATATACGATCTCTTGGGTAAATCGTTCGAGATACTCATAAGGGAAAGGACTACACCAGGAATCGAAGGAGAGGGAACTATTGCATGAAGAGCAATAAGGGCTTAGGAAAGCAAGATCCACGGTTCAAGCCTTTCAGGGGATACAGGGCATCGTAGACGATATTAACAGGAAGGGGCTAGGCAACCAAGAGTACTATGTAATGATAATGCTGGATGTACAAAATGCCTTTATTTCAGTGCCCGGAAGAGAATTGTAAAGGCCCTAGAAGAAGGAGGTGTAAGCGGATATCTAGTCAATTTAATGAAAGAAAAGATTCGTGCTGATCCCGGATGGTGGAAGATTTTTGATTGCAAGCCAGAAACCTTAGACGGTAGATAAAAAGAGTTTTATTCTGAATCCATCACTTTGGAATTTATTATACGATACTGTACTGAGGTTGAAGATGGAAGAGGGAGTGCAAATATTAGCGTATGCTGATGATCTAATGCTGGTAATGAGGGCTACAGACAGAAACCAATTGGAAAACTGGGCGATCTATGCCGCGAACAAGATTTTTTGAAAGTTAAATAATGGGGCTTACGATGGTGGAAGCTAAGACTGAGATGACCCTTCTACAAGGAAAGGGCAAAATCATAGATATGTCGTTAATAATAAATACGAATGCCATCGAGACGGTGCCAAGGGCTAAATATCTGGGGACCTATTTCGATAAGGACATCAGCATAACAGGGCATTTAAGGAAGACGACAAAGAAGATGACTTTCATGACAAATCTACTGAGGAGGCTAATGACCAATGTGGTTGGACTTATGGCAAGTAAGAGGAAGGTTATTGTTTCGGCAGCTGTGTGGGTTATATTGTACGTGGAAATGATTTGGAGGAAGGCTATAAAATGCAAGAAATATGCAGGGATGATGTCAAAGGTGTCAAAGAAGTAGATATAATAGAAGGATATAATAGAAGGGTATAAATAGAAGGTTGCCATTGAACGTGATTGCTGCTTACCGGATAGTATTGGGAAATGCCCCCTCTCAAGTTCCTGGTGGAGGAGCAAAACCTGCTATATGAAAGCGAATGAGATCAGGTTAGAACGGAGGAGCAATGGTAGGAAAAAATAAAATGGTTACAGCGGCTTGACAAAAGTGCTCAAACCAGACATTTTTTTCAGACCAATTTGACTTTTATTTAACGCAAGCGCTGATGGGTTATTGTGTTTTTGTTTGTATATGATCAAGAAATGAAACAACGATAAGTATTGGTTGTGCAAAGAATTGGACACGGTAGACACACTCTTTTAGCGTATGACCACTTTGAAATGAAAAAAAATTGTTTGTGTGAGGAAGTGCAGTCAGAGGGTTTATGTAGGTAACATGGAGACGATGATGCTGAGTGGTGAAGAAGTATGGGGGCAATTGCGACAATGTTCAGAACGATCATTTAATTTAACTATTATAGTGAATGCCAACTTTAAACGGAATTTTCACGTGGACTTGGTGGTTAAGAATAACCCTAGATAACTACCTCTATTCTTGAGGTTGAGAAATTGTGTAGATTGGAGGTATCTGAATGTTTTTTATTGTTTTTTTGTTCAGTAGCTGCTTTGTTTTGGTTTATTAGCATGGGGTAATGCAGCGGAAAAATATTTTCATCGTACAGAAGTGGTTCAGATATCAATTCTATGAATATCACTATTTAGACCAAACAGGTTTCCCATTGCTATCTGTATACACATTGCCACGTATCTTTACTCCACCAGATCAAACATATTGCAAAAATCAAATATTTCGATGCATAGGAAGGCTGTAGGTCAGGTTAATTTATCATTTATAGTACATAAGGTTTATAACTATCTCCTAATGAATTATAATCTACAACCATTAACTATATTATTATTTCTTCCTCCAAAGATGTTTTTGAAAAGAATAAAGGCTTTCGTTTCAGAATTACTTTCGGGGAGTTGGGTAAATTGTACACTCGTAATTGGGTTTATTTTAGGTTAGTTTTGTGTTTGTTCTTTTCTCTTTTTTACAGAGCTTGGAAGAATTAGTCTGTTTTTAATATTTAATTAGGGTTTGCTGGATGATCAACAAGTGTTTTAACACTTAGATCAACAGTAAACTGCTTTCTTATTGTTTTATTTTAAATTTTATTTGGTATTTTGTTTTGAACTCAATAAATTGAATTGAATATTGAATATAATGAAAAAGAGGATGGAATGAGAATTGTTACCGGAAAATTATGGATGTTGAGGTGATGGAAGTGGAGGGAATACTTTTTCTTCAATTCCAGGTATGTATGGTAACAGGATAAACTAAATCAAAAAATTACCCCGAATTATTTTCCCCTCCACGAAAGAGGAATAGCGACGATAAAGCATGTTCTGCGAGGGAGACGGTCACGAAATGCAGTAAGTCTTCAGGATGCGAAGAACGTGGATTCAATCCCACCGTATCCAGGTATGTGATAGGATTTGTTTTTAGGCAAAAAGTAATTAGAAATGGTTGTTTTCTGTATTGCACTGATGCCAATCGACTGGGGGTATAGAATGTGTAGGAGGAAGCGCAGGATTGGCCTATTCAATGATGAGGAGGCTGTCGAATGGAGTCAATTAAATTTTATACTCCAATCCATCATTATTTGTTGTTTTAGACCCTTAGGCCATTTGTGTGTCATGCAGATTTCCTAATCTCCTCTTAAATTACAAAAGTCCAAGTATGTGAAATAGGTCAAGTTTTCTGGAAACAGTTCAAGTTTTCTGGAAACAGTTCAAGTTTTCTGGAAACAGTTCAAGTTTTCTGGAAACAGTACAAGACTTCTGACAACATTTCAAATCTTCTAGAATCGTTTCAAGACTTTTGGAAGCAGTATCAACTCATCTAGAAGCAGTATCAAGCCTTCTGGAAGTTAACAAAATCTTCTAGAGGTACTATCAAGTTTTTGGAAGCATTTCAATTATTTCAGAGGCAATAACAAGATTTAGAAAAAATTCAAATCTTGTGGAAGCAATCTCAAATAATTTGGAAGCAATATCAAGCGTTCTACAAACTGTTTCAAGTTTTCTGGAAGCGTTTCAAGTACTCTAGAAGCAATATTACATCTTCCGATAGCGTTTCGAATCTTCTACAAGTAGTATTAAGACTTTTGAAAGCACCATCAAGTCTTTTGACAGCATTCTAAGTCTGTCAAAGACTATATTAAATCTTTTGGAAGTATTTCAAATCTTCTGGAAGGAGTATCAAGTCTTTTGCAAACAATATCTAGAATATCAAATTCTGGAACATTCCTTTCAAACACACCTTATAGAGCTTGTATCATTTCTTTTACTGTCGTACAATCTTTAATTTAAATCAATGTATTTATCCGAAATACATCCATCTTTAGTCTTTCAAATAGCTCTCTTATTTTCAACTCTTTCATCGTTAATATCTTTCTCAAGAACTTCATAAAAGTCCTTTTCTTTTATTACACACCTCTCTCGAAATCTCCAGTTCCAAACAATTCAGATGACAAAATTTGAAGACCTCACCTAAAGGAAGTGAGGTTTTCTTTTACATTTTTTTTCAATTTGCGAGATCTAGCCCATAACCTGTTAAGTCTTGGTTCTGTTATAAAGATTTAAGTGTTACTATGGAAGACTTGTAGAATCAATTCTAACCTCGATGATTCTTTTGCTCATTGTACTCAAGCCTTCTAGAGTAATCTCAAGCCTTTAGAGACAATATTAAGCTTTCTGGAAACGTTTTAAGTATTCCAGAAGCAATATTAAGTCTTTTGGATGTATTTCAAATCTTCTAGAAGCGGTATTAAGGCTTCTGGAAGCAATATCAAGTATTCTAGACGCAGTATCAAGTATTCTGGAAGCAATGACAAGTCTTTTAGAGACAGTATTAAGTCTTCTGGAAGCATTTCAAGTATTCCTTCTGAAAATATTTTAAATCTTTTGGAAGCAATATTAAGTCTTCTGAAAGCAGTATCAAGTCTTCTGGAAGCATTTCAAGTATTCTGAACGCTATATCCAGCCTTCTGAAAATATTTTAAATCTTCTGGAAGCAGTATTAAGTCTTCTGAAAGCAGTATCAAGTCTTCTGGAAGCATTCCAAATTTTCCAAAGGTAATATCAAAACTTTTAGAAGTATTTAAAATCTTCTAGAAACAACACCAAGTCTACTGGATGCAATATCAAGTCTTTCAGGCATAGTATCAAGCCTTTTGGAAGCATTTCAAGTATTCGAGAAGAAACATTAAGTCTTTTGGAAATATTTCAAATCTTCTAGAAGCAGTATCAAGGCTTCTGAAAACAGGATCAAGTCTTCTTTTAGCAGTATTAAGTCTTCTGGAAGCATACCAAATCTTCCAGAGACAATATCAAGTTTTTTGGAAGTATTTCAAACCTTCTAGAAGCAGTATCAAGTATTCTGGAAGTATTTCAAGTATTCCAGAGGCAATATCTTCTAAAAATCTTTTAAATCTTCTAGAAACAGCATTAAGTCTTCTGAAAGCAGTATCAAGTATTCTAGACGCAGTATCAAGTCTTCTGGAAACAGCGATAAGTCTTTTAGAGACAGTATCAAGTCTTTTGGAAGTATTTCAAGTATTTCAGAGGCAATATCTTCTGAAAATCTTTTAAATCTTCTAGAACATCATTCTTTTGTGATTCGGTTGGGTTGAGTTGGGTTGAGCTACAACTACAAATTATTAAGTATTAAAGATAGTATGAAGTTGGAGCTCATCCAAATCCAACTGTACAAGAAAAAATTACGGAATATACTGATTTTTTCTTTTATAGTTAGGTTGTGTTAATCATCACGATATAACAAAAAATCAAATCCAAAATTCTTCTGTGGTTGGGTTGAGCACCAGCCTCAATGTTTTGATGAAAATAGTTTTGATTTACTCTTAAATAACTCAAATAATGAAATATTAAACAATATTTATTTTAAAAGTAGAACTAAGTTGGTGAACTCCAAACTCTTTTGCCCATGACAATCGCTTTAAATAAATCCATGCAAAATCGTAGACAAATCTTTTCAAACATAACTCTTTTTATTCATCTCTCTAAACCGTTTTGTGTTTCATAATTTTTTTTGCTCCGCGAATTGTTGTAGGCTATTAGGAAAATTAGCGCGAAATTCGTAACGCTCCACGTGACCGCGACTCTTTCTTCTCAATCGCATCTTCCACTTCTTATGCTAAGAAAGAGAATGTTTTCGGTCACGGACGATGGGCACCGATTTTTCTCTCTTTAAACTATTATTACCACTCCGGAAATTTTATTATATCAAGAAGTGCGCAAGAAAAGAACAAATTAAAAAGTTAGTTACTTGCATCCTCGTCTTTCTCTTTTTGTTTTATTGTTGAGTCGGATGAGTCATAAGAAGTCATGTAGGTAATTGCTTAGAAATCGTTTCTCGACGTTAATGAAGATCTAATTTAAATACTGCTTTATAACATGTTATTCATTTTAATTTCTTTTAATCCCGTATAAGTCGATGTTAAAGATGGTATCTTTAAAAAAGAAAAAAAGTCACATTAAGAAAATATGACCTTCCCCGGATCAGCTAACGAATTGCCGGAGACTTCGCACGTTTTCCATTTTTCTTCTTCGTTCGAAGCCGGGTTTTAAAAGATATAGAGGCGGTAGCTGGGTAGCTGGAGCAGAAAACGTTAAACCGTAAAGAGAGGGCAAGCCAAAAGGAAGGAAAGAACGAAAGGGGTCTCGGCGTTCCTTCATATATCTCATTACGGGCATTGTTTATGTGGGTTACCGCGAGGCGAAACGCGAGATATATGGAGCAAGAAGAGTATATACAGCGCATATACAGGGGGGCTTAGAACTCGGTCCACGCGAAGAGAAAGATGCGATCGGAAAAATTAGCCGGACCCGTTCAATTACCATTAAGGGGCGTTTTATCTCAACTCGGCTTCGTGTTGTGCTGCGAAGTTCTTGTTGTGTTCTTCTTCGATCACGATGCGGCAATGCGTGCGCGGTCTAATGGCCGTTCTACACCATAAGAAATCTAGACTATATATTTATAATTTTTCACAAATAAAAATTTATTTAAAACATTTTATTTTTCAAGTAAGGAATTAATTAGTATTAACAATTATTTTCAAAAATGCCACCGTCAATTTTGATGTAAAGTCTGGTTCGTTTAATATCAGATTACAAAACAAATAAATAAAATATCATATACATAAATATGTAGTGAATATCAGATTGAAAAAATTTTATTTATACCGATTAACATTTCCTATTTAACATTTGGAATAATTGTCAATTTGATGGTAATCATCGGAATTCTGAGCGTAACTTCTTTATACGTGCACGCTCAGAATGTAGTCAGGATTACCATTTAGAGATTTAAGTAATATTCTTAAAGCTGTTCCAAAGTGCTTTAACAATTGGCTGCAGAAGATACTACAGGCACTAATATTGCACTACCAATACTGTCAGATATGATGGCAATTCTGATTTAAAAACGAAAATTGACTGATTCATGCAGATATTTGCATGTTCACAAATGAATCAAATACATCAGATGGAGTCAGTGGCCTTTCTAGCTAATGACTTAAAAGAACAGAGTATCTCCGATCTGGGTCCCAGGTCACTCTAGAATACTGGTTATCAAGTGGCAAATGAGCTAGCAAGAGAAGGCAGTATTAATATGTCTTTTTTGACAAGTTGCTGGAAAGGAGGACGACTGAAATAAATGTACGCTTGATAGCTTACACGGATATTTTGTCCATAGTGGTCTCAGGATGGAGCTTAAAGAAGATGGAAGAGAGACCACAAAGACTTGACAACGAGGTAGTGCGCACCATGGAAGAGATGGGTGTGCTGATACATCGATTTTCAGCACCAGGGAAAACCGAGATGGTGATATGTCTTTTTTGACGAGTTGCTGAAAAGGAGGATGACGGAAATAAATGTACGCTTGATAGCTTGCACGGATATTTTGGTCATAGTGGTCTCAGGATGGAGCTTAAAGGAGATGGAAGAGAGAGCACAAAGATTTGACAACGAGGTAGTGCGCACCATGGCAGTGATGGGTGTGCTGATACATCGATTTTCAGCACCAGGGAAAACCGTGATGGTGATATGTCTTTTTTGACGAGTTGCTGAAAAGGAGGACGACGGCAATAAATGTACGCTTGATAGCTTGCACGGATATTTTGGCCATAGTGGTCTCAGGATGGAGCTTAAAGGAGATGGGAGAGAGAGCACAAAGACTTGAGAACGAGGTAGTGCGCACCATGGAAGAGATGGATGTGCTGATACATCGATTTTCGGCACCAGGGAAAACCGAGATGGTGATATGTCTTTTTTGACGAGTTGCTTGAAAGGAGGACGACGGAAATAAATGTACGCTTGATAGCTTGCACGGATATTTTGACCATAGTGGTCTCAGGATGGAGCTTAAAGGAGATGGGAGAGAGAGCACAAAAATTTGACAACGAGGTAGTGCGCACCATGGAAGAGATGGATGTGCTGACACATCGATTTTCGGCACCAGGGAAAACCGAGATGGTGATATGTCTTTTTTGACGAGTTGCTGGAAAGGAGGACGACGGAAATAAATGTACGCTTGATAGCTTGCACGGATATTTTGGCCATAGTGGTCTCAGGATGGAGCTTAAAGGAGATGGGAGAGAGAGCACAAAGACTTGACAACGAGGTAGTGCGCACCACGGAAGAGGTGGGTGTGCTGATACATCGATTTTCAGCACCAGGGAAAACCGAGATGGTGATATGTCCTTTTTGAAGAGTTGCTGGAAAGGAGGACGACGGAAATAAATATACGCTTGATAGCTTGCACGGATATTTTGGCCATAGTGGTCTCAGCATGGAGCTTAAAGGAGATGGAAGAGAGAGCATAAAAATTTGACAACGTGGTAGTGTGCACCATGGAAGAGATGGGTGTGCTGATACATCGATTTTCAGCACCAGGGAAAACCGAGATGGTGATATGTCCTTTTTCAAGAGTTGCTGGAAAGGAGGACGACGGAAATAAATGTACGCTTGATAGCTTGCACGGATATTTTGGCCATAGTGGTCTCAGCATGGAGCTTAAAGGAGATGGAAGAGAGAGCATAAAATTTGACAACGAGGTAGTGCGCACCATGGAAGAGATGGATGTGCTGATACATCGATTTTCGGCACCAGGGAAAACCGAGATGGTGATATGTCTTTTTTGACGAGTTGCTGGAAAGGAGGACGACGGAAATAAATCTACGCTTGATAGCTTGCACGGATATTTTGGCCATAGTGGTCTCAGGATGGAGCTTAAAGGAGATGGGAGAGAGAGCACAAAGTCTTGACAACGAGGTAGTGCGCACCATGGAAGAGATGGATGTGCTGATACATCGATTTTCGGCACCAAGGAAAACCGAGATGGTGATATGTCTTTTTTGACGAGTTGCTGGAAAGGAGGACGACGGAAATAAATGTACGCTTGATAGCTTGCACGGATGTTTTGGCCATAGTGGTCTCAGGATGGAGCTTAAAGGAGATGGGAGAGAGAGCACAAAGACTTGACAACGAGGTAGTGCGCACCATGGAAGAGATGGGTGTGCTGATACATCGATTTTCAGCACAAGGGAAAACCGAGATGGTGATATGTCTTTTTTGACGAGTTGCTGAAAAGGAGGACGACGGAAATAAATGTACGCTTGATAGCTTGCACGGATATTTTGGCCATAGTGGTCTCAGCATGGAGCTTAAAGGAGATGGAAGAGAGAGCACAAAAATTTGACAACGAGGTAGTGCGCACCATGGAAGAGATGGGTGTGCTGATACATCGATTTTCAGCACCAGGGAAAACCGTGATGGTGATATGTCTTTTTTGACGAGTTGCTGGAAAGGAGGACGACGGAAATAAATGTACGCTTGATAGCTTGCACGGATATTTTGGCCATAGTGGTCTCAGCATGGAGCTTAAAGGAGATAGAAGAGAGAGCATAAAAATTTGACAACGAGGTAGTGCGCACCATGGAAGAGATGGGTGTGCTGATACATCGATTTTCAGCACCCGGGAAAACCGAGATGGTGATATGTCCTTTTTGAAGAGTTGCTGGAAAGGAGGACGACGGAAATAAATGTACGCTTGATAGCTTGCACGGATATTTTGGCCATAGTGGTCTCAGCATGGAGCTTAAAGGAGTTGGAAGAGAGAGCATAAAAATTTGACAACGAGGTAGTGCGCACCATGGAAGAGATGGGTGTGCTGATACATCGATTTTCAGCACCAGGGAAAACCGAAATGATGATATGTCTTTTTTGACGAGTTGCTGGAAAGGAGGACGACGGAAATAAATGTACGCTTGATAGCTTGCACGGATATTTTGGCAATAGTGGTCTCGGGATGGAGCTTAAAGGAGATGGAAGAGAGAGCACAAAGATTTGACAACGATGTAGTGCGCACCATGGAAGAGATGGGTGTGCTGATACATCGATTCTCCATTTTTTTAGTTTATATTACAACATATTATTAAATACAACATAAACATCAACAATGAACAAAATATTAACAAACTAATAATAATTTGCAGAAGTTTATGTTTTTAATATACAGTGTGTCCGTAAAGTAACGGATATAAACGGTTTGGAATAGGTTTAAAAAATTCAACAGAGTTATGACATCATTAATATTTTGTCAAATGGAAATCCCCATATTATTACGAAATATGAGGGAGGATTTTGTCTGAATCTAGTACAATCAATATCAATATTGGTTGCATAACAAAATTTTCGAGAAAATTATCGTTAAAGCTTCTACATTTTCTATTCATTTGAAATTTGCTTACAAACTTAATGAAGTCTGCGTGTAAACATGTAGCTGTGTCAGTTTTGAGGAAAAATGTTGTTTAACATATAGAAAACAACATCTAACACAAAGACTAACATCATGATTCTGTTCCAAATCTTACTCAAAATCTGAATAGAATCATCTAAAATAATTAAAATCGTTGTTATTCGTTATGCAAATCCAGTCTTACTCAGAGTCAAACTGCACTTTTTTTCATTCTATCTTAGTCTAAACGTCCAGTGAATAACCAATCAAGTTTGGTTTCTCTCATAACAAGGTTATACTTTCCTAAACTTATTTTGCCATTAAGAATCAATCAATTCATAGAAAACTTCGTCACCATTATGCATCGACTAATTTTGTTCGTATAGAAATTTCTATTTCTTGTGTGATTCAATATATTTTCAAATTTCTCATTTAAATTTTAGTGTACCTTCACCATGATTTGAATATGTTTTGTGTTGACCAAAATCTGTGTCATTTTAGCAAAAACAAGAGATGATATTTCTCTAGAAACAATTATTTTCGGAACAAAGAATTTTTTTGTTAACAAAATTAGCATTCGCCAAATATTGTAACCTTGACCATTTATAAAGGAGTCGTTTGAATTTTTTGTGCGTCCACCGGTCCATAACGGCCGCAATACATTATGCACGCATTCGGTTTTCGGACGCGGACTCGTCGTCGTCTCAAGGCCACGACATTCAGGCATTCAGGCAAAACGCATCGTTTTTCGACCACCAAATGGAGCGTGTGTTTTGCTTCTTCTTCGCCTCCTCCACTACGCTTTGTTGTGTGTGTTGCGGAGGAGGAGACTTCTTCTATTCTTCGTCCTCTTCTATTCAACACTCGAAAATTTGTTATTCAAGGGCGGAACGATTTCTCGGATTCGTTTTCTCGGAAGTTCGAATTTTTTTTTTTGAAACATTTTTTTTGTTATCTTTTTGTTTGCCATTTCCTTCCTCGCGAAATAGACGGATCAAAGTGCGATTTCACGGCGCGGCTGGTAGAAAGCGTTTCTCGGAACGTTTCTGCAACCGCGGAGATTGTACCTACTCTCGAAATGCGATTGTGCTAAATAGAAATAGGTACGATTTACAAAAAAATATTTTTATTTCATCGAAACTAAAGAAACGTTTTATTTTAAATTTTAAAATGGATTTCGCAGAAGAGATCAATTTCCTATTTCGCGGTGAAACGTTTAATAGTGAATACAGCACGTCCAATTAAATAATTTGAAAGGCACGTCAGCCCTTCGAGGTGCTGTCGAAGTTGGTGAGGACGTACGCAATTACATGTTTGCGTGGGAAAAGAGCCGGTGTATCGCTTTGCAATCGAAAACTTGTCGTTTCGATTTGAAATTTTAACTTGTGCGTTTCCTAGAGTTCAACATCTGCTCATTTATTTACGATCAGATTCATCTTTTTTATTTATACCCTCTTCTTTGACGTCTACTTACTTTGTAGATGATTTCAATGTACTGTTTGAGAAAAAGGAATTGGTATTGCTAAGAATGAAATACTCTACAAAGTTGCTTATTAATCTGCAAAACAAAATTGATAATTTTGGAGATAAAATAGTTATGACTCAAGAATGAAAAAAAAGATACACCAAAAAAGCATATGAGTGAACCATTTAATCTTTGCTCAATATATACTCTTGCAAATCTGAAAGGTATCAGAATTAATGCTTCTGGAAGTAAGATTGGTTATGACTCATCATTCAAATTTTCAAAGAAGACCTAACCATTGGCTACGACAAAAAAGACCAAGAAAATGTAAAAAGGAAGTTGTATACTGATGGAATAATGACATGAAAGAATTGAGAGAGAATATTAATAGATGCCATAGGAATATGATAAGGATTAATGCGAGAAAGAGGGAAGAAAGGAAAGAAATGAGGTGGAGAAGAGGTACATGAAACCGAAAAAGGAAATGAGGAGACAAATAGAGAAAGTCAAAGAGATGCTTGGGTAATAAACTGGAGGATAACGTGTAGGGGGAGGTTTATGTTATAGCAACCAAGAAAATTCGAAATACAAATCAAATAATGATACCACTAGAAAAAATTATACCATTGGTTGAGGAGTTGTTCCCAAGGGGCATACAACAAAAGCGGAATAAGACTCCTTTGCGATGTTGAATACGTTCTTAGCTCTATCGAGGTTCATGGACCTGATCTTCCTCTTGAACCTCTGAAGATATTCCTGGACAACGAAAAAACAATCTTCGGGATTCTTCTTAAACCAAGACCAAATGCTCTCGTTGTGGTTCTGCTTATAAGGGATAGATGACAGTGATTCTCAACAAATGGCAGTATGACTTGGATTGAGATTTCTTTGATGACGCGGACTGAGGAAATATTAATCAAGGAGACTCGAAATATAAACCTGATAGAGATACCACCAAAATTAATTGTACCATTGCTTGAGGAGTTCTTCCCAAAGAGCATACAACGAGAAACTACATATGATAGTGAAACAAACTGAAAAATGGGAAAGACAAGGTAATGGTAGGAAGCTCTAAGATCGTAGAAATGTACAAGAGGCTACTAGAAGAGGGAACGTCCCCGGAGAAGTGGAGGTTGGTACTGATCGGGAAGCTAGGTTCTATGCATAGCCCTTCTTAACAAATAGGGAAAGTTTTAAAAGACAATGATGAGCAAAAATCGAATAAACTTGGAACTTGAAGAGATTGTGGAAATGTCCAAAGAGCAATTCGGATTTACAAAAGGCAAATATACGGTGCACGTCATAAAGGAAGTATTAAAAAAGGCAAAACGAAATGTCTCATGATTGCTACATTATATTATCGATGTGAAAAACACATTCGGAACTAATCCATAGGAAAAAATCATAAGTGCACTGGAAAAAGGAAAAAAAGTGAAGGTAATCAATGACTACTTGAACGAAAGATTTTCAAGGCTCCCTTCTGAGGAACGCCAATACCCTCCAAGGTATTGACTCCCTTCTGAGGAACGTCTTTTTGACGAACTGCTGGAAAGGAGAACGACGGAAATAAATATGTGCTATGAATACCTTACGCGGATGATTTGGTCATAATGGTCTCAGGGTTGAGCTTGGTGGAGATGAAAGAGAAATTTCTGATATTTTGGCCATCGATTTTCAGTACCAGGGAAAATCGAGATGGTGATATGTCTTTTTTGACGATTTGCTGGAAAGGAGGACGACGGAAATAAATGAACGCTTGATAGCTTGCACGGATATTTTGGCTATAGTGGTCTCAGGATGGAGCTTAAAGGAGATGGAAGAGAGAGCACAAAGATTTGACAACGAGGTAGTGCGCACCATGGAAGAGATGGGTGTGCTGATACAGCGATTTTCAGCACCAGGGAAAACCAAGATAGTGATATATCTTTTTTGACGAGTTGCTGGAAAAGAGGACGACGGAAATAAATGTACGCTTGATAGCTTACACGGATATTTTGGCCATAGTGGTCTCAGGATGGAGCTTAGAGGAGATGGAAGAGAGAGCATAAAGGGTAGTCAATGCGGTAATGCGAACGATGGAAGGGATGGGTCTACAGATTGTACCAGGGAAGACCGAGATGTTGAGGAACAGAAAGGAAACAAGACAGGCGAGCCTATGTGTTAAGGCGTTGGAAATTAAATCAACCGACTCAGTGAAGTACCTAGGAGTCATACTGGGGAGAGATGGTAAATGGAAAAGACACATAGAGACTGCGGCTATTAAGGCGGAGAAAACTGTGCATGCATTGCAAAGAATCATGGATTCTACATACGACCCCGGTCAAGCTAAGAGAAGGCTTATAGATGCAACAATATTCTTACAGCTCCGTATCTAACCCATGACTCTCTGCAGTGCGTGCACAGATTTCTCCGCCTTAATTTTCGCAGTAAGTGTGGAGGGAAGCATGCAGCTATTGCTATGTACACTCGTAAATCGTTTTATCCCTCTGATAAAAGACGTTCTTCACAGGCGTAACACAGTGTATGAGATCGAATGTATGGGTTATCAGAAGTGCTATGTAAGTGGCACTGCGCAGTGTCACAAATTCAGAGATAGGCAGAATATAAGAGATTATACCATCATTTGGTACTCGAGGTTTGGTACTCTTCACGGAAATTTTAAGTAGTTTTTCATGTTTTCTCCATTCCTAATACGGTCATCTGTCGAATTAACTAGAACTAAATTAGTTTTTACTTAGTCTCAACATACCTAAAACTATGTCCTAGCTCACTTCACAGATATAAGATAAAATAATTATCAGTTTGTTAGTTATTAGTACTATATTAGTAGTGAGAGTATTTATTAGTTAATTTATTGGTTAATTATCAACAATTTATATACAAAATATTTTCCTGCACCCCATTAGTTCGTCAGTTATCACCTACATTCATCACCTACATTAGTAGCGAAAATATTTAAGTTTGGCATTTTCACGATTTCTACTGTCTAACTGAAATACGGCCAGATTTGATTATGGATTATGCATTTATAGTTCATTCTCAACTATTTATATTCAATACATTTTCCTCCAGCCTCTTTAATTTGTGATATTATCACCTACATTAGTACCGAAAATATTTAACTTTGGTATTTCGACGATTTCTACTATCTAACTCTAATATGGTTATAACTCAACTAGTTCTGACTATGGATTATGCATTTTTGGTTAATTATCAACAATTTATATCTAAAACATTCTCCTGCATCTCCTTTAGTTTGTCAGTTATCACTTACATTAGTAGCCAAAATATTTAATTTTGGCATTTGACGATTTTTACTGTCTAACTGAAATACGGCCAGATTTGATTATGGATTATGCATTTATAGTTCATTCTCAACTATTTATATTCAATACATTTTCCTCCAGCCTCTTTAGTTTGTGATATTATCACCTACATTAGTACCGGAAATATTTAACTTTGGTATTTCGACGATTTCTACTATCTAACTCTAATATGGTTATAACTCAACTAGTTCTGACTATGGATTATGCATTTTTGGTTAATTATCAACAATTTATATCTAAAACATTCTCCTGCATCTCCTTTAGTTTGTCAGTTATCACTTACATTAGTAGCCAAAATATTTAATTTTGGCATTTGACGATTTTTACTGTCTAACTGAAATACGGCCAGATTTGATTATGGATTATGCATTTATAGTTCATTCTCAACTATTTATATTCAATACATTTTCCTCCAGCCTCTTTAGTTTGTGATATTATCACCTACATTAGTACCGGAAATATTTAACTTTGGTATTTCGACGATTTCTACTATCTAACTCTAATATGGTTATAACTCAACTAGTTCTGACTATGGATTATGCATTTTTGGTTAATTATCAACAATTTATATCTAAAACATTCTCCTGCATCTCCTTTAGTTTGTCAGTTATCACTTACATTAGTAGCCAAAATATTTAATTTTGGCATTTGACGATTTTTACTGTCTAACTGAAATACGGCCAGATTTGATTATGGATTATGCATTTATAGTTCATTCTCAACTATTTATATTCAATACATTTTCCTCCAGCCTCTTTAGTTTGTGATATTATCACCTACATTAGTACCGGAAATATTTAACTTTGGTATTTCGACGATTTCTACTATCTAACTCTAATATGGTTACAACTCAACTAGCTCTGATTATTGATTATGCATTCTTGGTTAATTATCAACAATTTATATATAAAACAATTTCCTGCATCTCCTTTAATTTGTCAGTTATCACCTAAATTAGTAGCGAAAATATTTAATTTTGGTATTTCGACGATTTCTACTATCTAATTCTAATATGGCTGTAACTCAACTAACTATGATTATGGATTATGCATTCTTGGTTGATTGTCAACAATTTATATATAAAACAATTTCCTGCATCTCCTTTAGTTTGTCAGTTATCACCTAAATTAGTAGCGAAAATATTTAATTTTGGCATTTTGACGATTTCTACTATCTAACTCTAATATGGTTATAACTCAACTAGTTCTGACTATGGATTATGCATTTTTGGTTAATTATCAACAATTTATATCTAAAACATTCTCCTGCATCTCCTTTAGTTTGTCAGTTATCACTTACATTAGTAGCCAAAATATTTAATTTTGGCATTTGACGATTTTTACTGTCTAACTGAAATACGGCCAGATTTGATTATGGATTATGCATTTATAGTTCATTCTCAACTATTTATATTCAATACATTTTCCTCCAGCCTCTTTAGTTTGTGATATTATCACCTACATTAGTACCGAAAATATTTAACTTTGGTATTTCGACGATTTCTACTATCTAACTCTAATATGGTTATAACTCAACTAGCTCTGATTATTGATTATGCATTCTTGGTTAATTATCAACAATTTATATATAAAACAATTTCCTGCATCTCCTTTAATTTGTCAGTTATCACCTAAATTAGTAGCGAAAATATTTAATTTTGGTATTTCGACGATTTCTACTATCTAATTCTAATATGGCTATAACTCAACTAACTATGATTATGGATTATGCATTCTTGGTTGATTGTCAACAATTTATATATAAAACAATTTCCTGCATCTCCTTTAGTTTGTCAGTTATCACCTAAATTAGTAGCGAAAATATTTAATTTTGGCATTTTGACGATTTCTACTATCTAACTCTAATATGGTTATAACTCAACTAGTTCTGACTATGGATTATGCATTTTTGGTTAATTATCAACAATTTATATCTAAAACATTCTCCTGCATCTCCTTTAGTTTGTCAGTTATCACTTACATTAGTAGCCAAAATATTTAATTTTGGCATTTGACGATTTTTACTGTCTAACTGAAATACGGCCAGATTTGATTATGGATTATGCATTTATAGTTCATTCTCAACTATTTATATTCAATACATTTTCCTCCAGCCTCTTTAGTTTGTGATATTATCACCTACATTAGTACCGAAAATAATTAAATTTGGTATTTCGACGATTCTACTATCTAACTCTAATATGGTTACAACTCAACTAGCTCTGATTATTGATTATGCATTCTTGGTTAATTATCAACAATTTATATATAAAACAATTTCCTGCATCTCCTTTAATTTGTCAGTTATCACCTAAATTAGTAGCGAAAATATTTAATTTTGGTATTTCGACGATTTCTACTATCTAATTCTAATATGGCTATAACTCAACTAACTATGATTATGGATTATGCATTCTTGGTTGATTGTCAACATTTTATATATAAAACATTCTCCTGCATCTCCTTTAGTTTGTCAGTTATCACCTACATTAGTAACGAAAATATTTAATTTTGGCATTTTGACGATTTCTACTGTCTAGCTAAAATACGGCCAGATTTGATTATAAATTATGCATTTTTAGTTAATTCTCAACTATTTATATTCAATACATTTTCCTCTAACACCTTTAATTTGTGATATTATCACCTACATTAGTAACGAAAATATTTAACTTTGATATTTCGACGATTTCCACTATCTAACTGAAATATGGTCATAACTCAACTAGCTCTGATTATGGATTATGCATTCTTGGTTAATTATCAACAATTTATATGTAAAATATTTTCTTGCATCTCCTTTAGATTGTCACTTATCACCTACATTAGTAACGAAAATATTTAATTTTGGCATTTTGACGATTTCTACTATCTAACTGAAATATGGTTACAACTCAACTAGCTCTGATAATGGATTATGCATTTTTGGTTAATTATCGACAATTTATATCTAAAACATTTTCCTGCATCTCCTTTAGTTTGTCAGTTATCACCTACATTAGCAGCCAAAATATTTCATTTTGATATTTCGACGATTTCTACTATCTAACTGAAATACGGCCAGATTTGATTATTAATTATGCATTTTTAGTTAATTATCAACTATTTATATACAATACATTTTCCTCCACCCCCTTTAGTTTGTCAGTTATCACCTATATTAGTAACGAAAATATTTAACTTTGGTATTTCCACGATTTCTACTATCTAACTGAAATACGGCCAGATTTGATTATGAATTATGCATTTTTAGTTAATTATCAACAATTTATTTACAAAACATTTTCCTGCATCCCCTTTAGTTTGTCAGATATCACCTACATAGTAGCGAAATTACTTCATTTTGGTATTTCGACGATTTTTACTATCTAGCTGGAATATGGTTATAACTCAACTAGATCTGATTATGGATTAAACTTTTTTGGTTTATTATGAACGATTTACATCCAAAAAAACTTCTTGCGTCTTCTTTAGCTTGTCAGATATCACCTACATCATTAGCGAAAGTATTCAATCTTATCTTAGACATCTGGTCATTTATTTGCAGTCTTCTTTCTTAATACCTTCTTCTTCGTCGTCTATGTGCTTAGTTTGTCGTGATTTCAATGTGGTGTTTGAGGTGAGGATGAAATAAGGAAAGTGAAAAAAGAAGGTAGTCGGATTGAATCCGAACTGATTTTCTATCGGTCAGAAGTAATTTTGTTGCGACATAAAATCGGCCAATGACAATAATCCATCGCCTTGTAAGGAGATCCGCGAGCGCGCGCCGTGCCATTCGGTTGATGATGAAGAAGAAGACGTTCTTTAATTAAGAACCGGCCAGTTGCAGCAAGCGCAGTTTTGTGGCCGTCTGAACCACATAACGACGTGTGTAATCTATAATTGCGTCTTTGCCGGTTGTCTCAAATTTAATTTGCCAAAGGGAATTTTAATGGAAATCGGAGGCGAACCGCACCAACTTCGCGGTCCGAGAGTGTGTCCACTAAGACTTATACAATTAGACACAAACCCTTTTCTAATTTATTTTTTTTTTATTGTTAAATTTTATTTTTTGTTGTTTAAAAAAATCAAATAAATAATAGTTCTCCTCCGAAAATAAATCGATGCATCTGTATTTGAATTGTCATCAAATGAAAAGTAATCGATAAACCCATTTTGAAATTGACGAGCATGGGGAGATAGATTTTTTTTGGAGTTGTTAAAAAACTGTCTATTACACATTTGAAAGCGGGTTTATTCCGAAATTGGACAGAACTTTGATTAGAACCATATCGTTTTTTTTTTCATTCTATATTCCTAACTGTATAACGAGAAGCTGCTTGAATTAGATTAGAACCATTAAATAATTTGACACTTACATTTATTTTTTAACTTTATTACAACTTTTTTACCATTTCTGCACCAAGATGCCGTCTTCTGCTCAAGTCCATAACATTGATTTTGTTGTTTTTCGTGTTTCTCTGCTTTACCTTCTGCTTTATTATCTACGATATAAGATTTTTAATGTTGTTAATTGTTAATAATATGCATTATTGGGGGGTTTTAAAAAGATTTTTGTCACAAAGAAGTCTGTTTCTAGTATTGTTTTTTCTGCATTGGAGTGGACCTATCTGCATATTCAGTGCAAAAATTCGCAAATTGTTTAATCAAAATTTGTGATATGCATCTGCCATAGCCTAGTTTAAGTTTAAGGTCTGCTTATGTCCATGATATTAATTTTGTTACTCTTCTTATTTTTCTTTATGTTGGTATGTTTCTATCATTGATATGAATCTTATGTTCAGGACATTATCTTCTGTAACTTTATTCCTCGTCCATTTTTTTCCTTACATACATCGCGTCCATCTATTATATTCTCATTATAAGATGATTCTGGCTTTTGTATTAAAATCATTTCTTACTGCCCATTGTTTAAAGGTTGTTCAAAACTGTCACACGTGGCAATAAAAGCATTGCAAATATACCCCTCTTCTTGTGAGGTGATTTAACTCGAATACAGCATATACTTTAATTCAGTTGGAAGTCCATAATTAATACCTTTGGCACTTCATATGCGTATCCTCCGGTTGCAGATTTATCTAGGTTGATTGTCTACAGAAGAATTTCTTCCTCAATATTGAATATGTCTTTGAGTTTTGGAGTTTCTTGACACTTTATTTTAAGAAAATTATATTGCTCCATGTGATGTTAACTACCATTGCAGTATTAATCAACGCTGAATGCTGTATCATATGATGTCAATTAATGTTTTGTATCTCCTCATCTACTAATGAGACATTTTCTTGGATGCTAATATGATTTGTTCCTGAGATATCTGGAATACCTCAGTTGAATTAAGTAGCATATCTTCTCGTGTTTCGAAATGTGTTATAGCATCTTCCCTGGTTTTGGCATTATGCCAAAATCTTGCGATATGAGTAAAATTTAATTTTTTAACTTTTTTTAGAGTTAAATTGTTAAAAATGGTCTAAGGAACATGTTGAGTGTATACAATTCAAATTTGGCAGTTGCTAAAAAAATTACATGATCGTAATAACGTAATTCTTTATCATTGAATTTTAATTTCTTTATATGTTATGGTATAAATAAATGTATTAGACGAGATATAATCATCATGTGTGAGATGTTGGGTTAGGTTGGTTATATGTGTTTGGAGGAAATGTCAGAAGAGTGACCAAACTGTAAGTTGATGTGCTATGTTGATACTACGGTAGTGGTGTAACTAATAAATGTGGACTCTCTTTACTCTAAATGTTTGAAAAGATTTTGTAGTGCTGTGACCAATATATTTGATAATATCCTAAAGTATTAATAGTTTGTAGTTTGTTCATAAAAACGAGGTTCTGGATATAGAAGAATAATCGAAAGGAGATTTTGGGTCGATTTGAGGAATGTTGGTCTAGGTTCAAAGGTTTGAGATGATGATGACTAAACTCGATAAGAATAAGACAAGGATTAGGAAGTGGATAATGGAGGAAGAAGGAGATCTCTGATGGTGATCTTGTACAATGTCAAAAAGGATGACGAGGAGGATGGATGGAATGGTAAATAAGGGAGATGATTAATGCTACTCCAGGAGTTTGTTCATAAAGATGAGGTTCTGGATATATAAAAATGATGGAAAACTTGAGTTGTATTGAATTGGGTTGGGTTGGTTTATTGGGACTAAATGATGTTTGAAATGATGATGGCTAAATTCAGTAATGATAAAGCAATGATTAGAAAAATGAGAAAGATGGAAAGGAAGGATTGAGTAAAGTAAGGTGACGTTGGGGAACTTGGCAATTAATAAGACAAATAAACATAATCATGGACGAAAAGAATAAAGTCTGCAAATGGATTTGGACATTTATTGCGAAAAGGTGCCTAAGCCTTTTGATGATCAAAGCCGATTGAGGAAGAAAATTGATGATGAGGATGAGACTAGAAGGAATGGCAAAAAAAGGATCATACAAAGCTTTGTTGAAGTGAAGAAGCTTGTATAGTCTAGGATCCTATGGCTTAGAACGAAAGCTCTTAATGAAGGTCATTTCTTCAAGTTGCCGAAAACAACAAAAGTTTGCATTGGGATAAAAGTTAAAAAAGAGAGATAGAACAATGATCTTAAGCACTATACTAGAAACATGTAGTGAACAGAAATTGGCGATTTTATTTTAGTGTAATCCATGGCTATTGTATTTAGTAATTGTACAAAGTAAGATTATGTCTTTTCTACAACACTTGATACTACTTCTTGGAGACTAGACATTGCATTTGGAAGACTTGAAACCTTGCAATAAAGTTGAAATATTCTAAGAAGGCTTGAACTGCTTCCAGAAAGCTTAAAATATATTAAAATTTCAAGTGCTTCTAAAAGATTCGGTACTACATCTGGAATACTTGAAACTACTTCGATCCAAAGGATTTTGTGGTGTTGTGACCAATATGATTTTTGATAATGTCTTAAATGACAGCGGGGTAGTTTATTCCAGTAATTTATTCATAAAGACGAGGTTCCAGTTATAGAAGAATGATGGATAGATTAATTTGGGTTGGGTTGAGGAACGATGTTAATTTTTGAAAGATTATGTCTTGTGTACAACACTTGGTACTGCTTCTTGGAGACTAGACACTGCATTTGGAAGACTTGAGGCTGCTTGCAATAGACTTGAAATGCTCTAAGAAGGCTTGAACTGCTTCCGGAGATCTTAAAATTTACTAAAACTACAAGTGCTTCTAAAAGACTCGGTACTGCACCTGGAATACTTGAAACTACTTCGATCCAAAGGATTTTGTGGTGTTATGACCAATATGATTTTTGATAATGTCTTAAATGACAGCGGGGTAGTTTATTCCAGTAATTTATTCATAAAGACGAGGTTCCAGTTATAGAAGAATGATGGATAGGTTAATTTGGGTTGGGTTGAGGAACGATGTTGGTTTGTTGATGGAGTTCCGTTTAGAAGTACCATGTCAACAGGTTTGAGATGATGATGACTAAACTGGATAAGGATAAGACAAAGATTAGGGAATGGAGAATGGGGGAAGAGGAAAGGCAAACTGTTTGTAAAGAGACGATTGAATAGTGATCCTTGATCTCTAATGGTGATTTTGTACAAGGCCAAAAAGAATGATTTTTCGCGTAAGATGACGATGAGGATCGATGGTTAATAAAATGAGGTGATTCATGATACTCTGGGAGTTTGTTCATAAAGAAGAGGTGCCAAATTTGCAGAAATGATGGTAAAGTTAAGTTGGGTTGGATTGGGAAATGATTTGAAAAGAGCTGACTAAATAATATTTCAGCATAAAGCAATGGTTCATAATTCTTACATCACTATCTTACATCAGTAATCTTGATCAGTGCAGGAAACCCGACTGCAAATCATTCATTATACGACGTTTCTGAAGATAACTAAATACCTGATTATATACAATACATACATTTATTAGTCTGCGTGGCTACGTTGAAGATATACTTGATTACTATAATCAATTGCAAAACCTTCGTACAGAACATCTAGGACTCAGTATACAAGAAACACGTAGTGAGCTGGGATTGGCGAGTTAATTTTAAGATAATCCATATTCTAGAGTATTTAATCACCTAGAATGGAGCATCATTGCGACAATTAGCGATCTTTGAAAGATTATGTATCATCTATTTGTATGAGCAGACACAGATAAATGATACACCAAGTAAGGAAGAAAATGAAGCTTCCGTTAGAACAATTTTTCAAAGGTGTTCTAAGAAGCCATGAATCCATGATAATGAGAAGGAAAAAGTGCTACTGCACAAGAAATCAGAAATTACATATGGTGATGATGACAATATGAATATCGCTTTAGCTATGCTCTTTAAGAAAACATTTAGAGATAAAGAAATTAAGAGTAATATAAAAACACGAAAATGAGAAACAAGAAACTTCATCAGGAAATCAGATAAAGTACAATGAATAAAGAATGAAAGTATACAACCTATCAATATTTTTAAATTATTTTATAATGAAGAATTTATGAGATTTGTTTACAATAAAATGGAGAAATATGCAGTTTCCAAAAGTGTCCATGACTTTCGCGTCACGACAGATAAGCTATATAAATATGTTGCTATCTTCTTTTGTCAGGTTATAACAAAGTTCTTAATGATAAGCTGTAATGGAAAATTAAGGTATATATAGTTACAACAGTTTGGTGAGTAATAGCATTTCACGTAATAGATTTGAGCTTTTGCACAAACTCCATGTCAATGACAACTACAATATTGATCCTGGCAACAAACTTTTCAAAATTCAGCTACAACTGAATCACGTAATCAGTCACAGAAAACGTTCCGGCTACTAGGTACATCATTTTCTGTAGATGAAGTAATGACATCGTATTATGAGCATCACGGCATGAAATAATTTATGAAAGGAAAAAAGCCTATAAGATAGTTTTAAATTTTGGTGTTTAACGAGTTCTGAAGGTTATCTACTAAAATTTAGTCAGTATTGTGAAGCAGGTGAAAATATTCATGGAAAGATTTTGGGTTCTAGTGTTTGCGAAAAGCTGTGCTTAGACTTTATATTTAAACAAACTATAACAATTGTATATTTGAACAATTTCTTCAACTCGTTAATTTTACAGCATACTTTCTGTGATCTTGACGATAATCATTCTAGATTCTGGTTATATTCTAGTTTTTCAAAGGGCAGTTGTAAGCGATGATCAAACCAAGAGAAGTCAATTATTACAGGCTTCTTGTCCAAAATGATTTCAGTTTGGATGGTAATGTTTAGAAAGAAACGAAATGTTTGCAAAATTGTTCATAGTCAGCATAACTTAAGCTAAGTTGTTGAAACTCATATAAATCAGCATCTAATGCATACCAAAATATGCATACAATGCTAAAAAATATATCAAAATGATTCCAGCTTGGATGTTAATGTTTAGAAACAATCCAAAAGCTTGCAAAATGGTTTAATCAGCCCAACCTAATTTAAGTTGTCTAAAATCATATAAAGCAGCATCTAATATATACCAAAATATGAATACAACGCTACAAAATTGATCAAAATGATATTAGCCCGAATAGAAATGATTCGAAGCAACCCACACGATTGCAAAATGATTTATATCCAACTCAACCTAAACCAAATTGTTGAGAATCATATAAAGCAGCGTCTAATGTTGACTAAAATATGAATACAATGCTAAAAAATTGATCAAAACGATTTTAGCTTGGATGAAAATGTTTAGAAAGAACCCGAATGTATGCAAAATTATTTCTAGTCAGCCCAACCTAAGCCTAGTTGTTTAAAATCATATAAAGTTGCTAAAAATCATATAAAGTATCGTCTAATGTAGACCAAAATATGAATACAATGCTGAAAATTGGATCAAAATGATTCTAGCTTAGATGTTAATGTTTAGAAACAACCCAAAAGTTTGCAAAATGGTTTAATCAGCCCAACCTAATTTAAGTTGTTTAAAATCATATAAAGCAGCATCTAATATATACCAAAATATGAATACAACGTTACAAAATTGATCAAAATGATATTAGCCCGAATAGGAATGTTTAGAAACAACCCACACGATTGCAAAATGATTTATATCCAACTGAACCTAAACCAAATTGTTGAGAATCATATAAAGCAGCGTCTAATGTTGACTAAAATATGAATACAACGCTAAAAAATTGGTCAAAACGATTTTAGCTTGGATGAAAATGTTTAGAAAGAACCCGAATGTATGCAAAATGATTTATAGTCAGCCCAACCTAAGCCTTGTTGTTCAAAATCATATAAAGTTGCTAAAAATCATATAAAGCATCGTCTAATGTAGACCAAAATATGAATACAATGCTGAAAATTGGATCAAAATGATTCTAGCTTGGATGTTCATGTTTACAAACAACCCAAAAGTTTGCAAAATGGTTTATTATATTATTTATTATTCGGTTATTCGGCAAATGGTTTATTATATTATTATTATTATTTATTTTTATTATTCAAAATGGTTTCAGCCTAACCTAAGTCGAATTGTTTAAAATGATATACAGCAACATCTAATGTAGACCAAAAATCGTCAAAAAACGGTCTTCTAGTCTTCTCGTCTTCTTGTCTTGTCAGAACTGTTGTGTACTTTGTTCCTTTTATGAATGTTTGTTAATTCTCTTCGCATAGATATCTTAATATACTTCGTCATTGACGCCAAAACATTTATTAATAATCATTCCAACAGTCCCTTCTGTTGGAATGATTATTAATCCCAACCCTACCCAACCCAACCCATTCCAGTTGATTTTCTCTTCTTCCAAATGGTGTTAAAAAAAATTTTTTTTTTAACTTTTTTAGTGCTAAGTTATTTAAAATGATCTAAGGAACACGTCAAGTGCATACAATTCAAGTTTGGCAGTTGCAAAAAAAATTACACGATCGTAATAACGCATTTCTTTACGTACTCCTCTGCCTTCTTCGCATAATATGTTGTAATCATCATGACCCCATTCCAGTTGTTTATACTCTTCTTCTAGATGATATGAAAGCACACCACAATGAGTAAAATGTTCCATTGCAATAATGTTAAGTTGAAATCTCGAATTGCGCTTGCAGCTCTTTCTATATCTTCATTTATTTTTGTTTCGATTCTGAATTGTTCTCTTTCCATTTTGGCGTATCTCTCATATGTTCAATGTAGAACCCAAAATGTGGATACTTTAGATTGAACGTTGTTGTGACCATCAAATACGATAGTGCATAGCATTAGGATGAAAGTTATGGTTAACATTGTTGGTCTTTTCTTCTTATAATTTCTTCTGTTTACGATAGTGATGTTATGAAGCTGTGTATACCTCTTTTCAAGATACTTCCTTTAATTTTTTTAACGTGATTACTTTAACATTACCATCATTTGATGGACGAACTTCTGTTATTCGTGCTAATGCCTAACGATTGAGATCGATAACATTTTCTTTGATGATGACAATATCACCAAGTATGAAAATATGGTATGGTATTTTTCATTTATTAAAATGCTCCAATTCCCTAATGTAATCAACAATGACTTCAAAAAGCAACAAATTCTCTTAATTATTTTTCTGAATATTGACGCATCTGAGAACAAAAATGCAACTTATTAACAGCATTGATACATTGTAAAATTCAAATTATTATAAAACCTTTTCACCTTTGATTCCATTGGAATTGATTGGCAACGTCATCTCAAAGTCAAGATACGCATCTAAAAAGGCACAACGCCAACACCGCGTCGTTGTTTAATCCACACACATCTCTAATTTTGTTTTGTACCACGTCCTTGACATTAAAAAAAAACTCAACAACGTGCAATCTCATAATAAAATTGTGCGAACGCATTATTTTTTTCATTTTTTTTTTCATTCCAATCAAACCTTACGTAAGTTAATTCACGCGAAGTCAAAGTCAATTTTCGACTTATTATTAGATTTCGAAAAAGAACGTCGTGTAATAATTTCACGTCGCTATTAATTATTAAATATTATAGTTAAGATGTTTATATAGATAAGCGGAAACGAATGCAAATAAAATATGCGGCGGTTTAGTTCATTAGTCAAGCTTTCGGTAAACAAGCTTAAACTATCTTACCGTCGACGTGTGGAATTAACCGCGGAAAAAAGGGGCGATGATACGTAAGAAGCTTACTTAGGTACGTTATAATGGTAGAACGGGAAAAGTAGATTACTCGAAATCGCATCGGACCTTTTATTTATTTCGCCGTGGAACAAGTTTATAATCGCAGTAACGGCCACGTTTATGCGTTAAACGTGCAAAACCACCTCCCAGTGGTTGATGTGCTGTTCCCGCATTGCGGCTATTAATAAGGATCAGCATTTTACGCCAGAAATATGGGCAATTACTTTCTCACCATCCAAATTATTCTGACATACTTAATTGGACATTAATTACTGTACTGATTGGGACCGTTATTGCAAATTATATCATCATTTTCATTTTTATACAATACCAGTATATTATACATAATTAAAAGTATAGTAGAGGGTTGCATCCCCATATGCTGCTGTTAATGCATGCATCGTTAACTCTTTCTTCTACCTATGCTTTCCATTAAGTTGTCGATGTCACCTTGCGATATTTCATTCCATGCAACCTTTAGATGATGTCCAAGTTCACTCAAATTCTGAGGAGGTGTGAGTATTATTCATCATATTCTAGACGTGCACCAGGAACTTTCCTGCTACCACAGCAGTATGGGGTCTTGCAGTTTTCTTTATCTCCGTATCTATTGGAGATGCCTATATTTTCGACTTGATTCTCTCTTCCAGTAAGTTGTAGGGTCTCTTACGTTTCCAGTAAGTTGTATTTTAAAGTCCACGAGTTTGTGTTTGTAGTCCACTGAATCCATAACCACTGTGTCTCTTAGATGCTGTGTTTGGCTGAACATAAGGTCCTGGAGATGTCCATTCTTAAAATTTTGGCGTTTTGTTTCTGCATTGAAGTTAAGAAGAAACTGGATTCTACGTTAGCGATGATTTCTGCATTCGGAATGGTCCAGGGGGTTAAGGCATTGTTGAATCTTGGAAGGTAATCATAATACATAATAAGGTTTTGAAGGTGTGAACTTCTTTTGGAGTTTCTTGGATTTCTGGGCTGTATTCGTCTCGCAATGCCAGAATGTCAAAATTTCTAACTGGGTCCAGATGATGGTATGAAACTGTTGGCTCAATAACAGATAAAGCTGGTATAATTCGAGTTCGGTGTCGCTGAGATTCTAGTTGATGCGAGGTCCATCACCTTCATTCATCATCCATCAGCGACATCCATTCATCTTCTTGGTTGTTCATCACATATATAGAGTTCGTATGTGGCAGTGGTGGGAGCTATAGTTTTAGGGGTTATTCAATCCATGATATGTCGTGGGTATTCACCGAACTTACAATCAATGATGTTATCTACCAGATCTAAAAAGATTCAAAAATTGCGAAAACAGAACCCTGTTGTTACCGATGTACTGCAGTTAAAGGATAGTGCATCATCGACAAAGTAAAGAAATTGAAATTATGGACTGTTCCGCAAAGAAGTACATAAAGTGATAAACAGGTTTCTATGATTTAAAAGATTAAGATTGGTTTAAAAAAGTACATACATCTTGATATCTCTATATATCAAGAAATACAAAATAGACTATTTTTGATTCATCATAACATGTAGCTAACAAATTTTAATTTGTATAGATAACAGAAAATAACGTGCTAAAAGAAAGAAAATACAGTAGAAGCCATTAAAGTGTTGTTTAAGCCGTGAAAATTGCGTGAGCCATAAATATCTTGACAGGTTTAAGGTATTATATTGGTTTCACCGCGAAAGGGTTTAAGGAAATCGTAATAAAGTCCCAGTTTTTTTAATACCTCACAAGAAACTACTAAATAAAATTTAAATTTTTATTTCCCTTTATTTTTTTTTTGTTGTACTCCATTTCGTCCCCTACATAGTTGATATCCGCTCCCACGCTTCCCGCGTCTATTTTACGAGCTTCTCTAGGTTTCTATAGGCTAAGCCGGGCGAAGGGGAATTATCTGGGGTAGTAGATTAGGGGAGTCGGCCATTTTGCTCCCACTTCCGTTCCCAACATGTCAACGAACCACTTGTACCACTCAACTTGAGTTAAAACTGCATTTTTATGCGATTATTTCCGTTTTCGTGGAAAATGGTGAAAACATCGATATTGGATGCAGTATTTAAACGGAGTCTACGTGGGTGTTTCGAATTTATGAAGGAATTGTTAAAGGTTTCTAAGAAATTTTGATGGTTAACCTACATCAAAAACAAATAAGAAAATTTGTGAATGTTTACATTGAACGTATTGAGTTTGAATATAATAGTCAGCAAAAGAGTGTTTACAAAATTAAATTTAATGTATTTTTAAATCATCCCGAGATATTCTTAATATGTACACACTATTGATTACACCGGCTTAGCATTCAAAACTGATAATTCACTATCTAATACAATAAATCAAAAATTAAAAATGATAGAAAGAATTTTTTCAGACAAAAACTTCTTAAATCATCCCTAGAATTAAAATCATTAATAATTTTAGGATATTATTCATTATTACCACCTTAAGATTCAAAAATACTTAAAAATCAAAAATTGATATTTTCCATTTCCAATAGTAGGTTATATCTCAAAAATTAAAAATGATAGAAAGAATTTTTTCAGACAAAAACTTTTTAAATCAGCCCTAGAATTGATATCATTAATAATATTAGCATATTATTCATTATTGCCAGCTTAAGATTCAAAAATACTTAAAAATTGAAAATTGTTATTTTTCATTTTCAATAGAGGGTGATATCTCAAAAATTAAAAGTGATAGGAAGAACTTTTTTAAAGAAAAACTTTTTAAATCATTCCTAAAATTGATATCATTAATAATATTAGCATATTATTCATTATTACCAGCTTAAGATTCAAAAATACTTAAAAATCGAAAATTGATATTTTCCATTTCCAATGGAAGGTTATATCTCAAAAATTAAAAATGATAGAAAAATTTTTTTAGTCGAAAACTTTTTAAATTATCCCTAGAATTGATACCATTAATAATATTACCATATTATTCATTATTACCACCTTAAGATTAAAAAATTCTTAAAAATCGAAAATTGTTATTTTCTATTTCGAATACAAGGTGATATCTCAAAAATTAAGAATGATAGAAAGAATTTTTTAGACAAAAGCTTTTTAAATCATTCCTAGAAGTGATATCATCAATAATATTAGCATATTATTCATTATTACCAACTTAAGATTCAAGAATACATAAAAAACGAAAATTGTTATTTTCCATTTCCAATTGAGGCTAATATCTCAAAAATTAAAAATGACACAAAGAATTTTTTCAGACAAAAACTTTTTAAATCATCCCTAGAATTGATATCATTAATAATATTTGCATATTACTCATTATTACCACCTTAAGATTCAAAAATAATTAAAAATCGGAAATTGTTATTTTCCATTCCCAATACAAGGTCGTCTCTCAAAAATTAAAAATGACACAACGAATTTTTTCAGACAAAAACTTTTTAAATCATCCCTAGAATTGATATCATTAATAATATTAGCATATTATTCATTATTACCACCTTAAGATTCAAAAATTCTTAAAAATCGAAAATTGTTATTTTCCGTTTCCAATTGAGGCTAATATCTCAAAAATTAAAAATGACACAAAGAATTTTTTCAGACAAAAACTTTTTAAATCATCCCTAGAATTGATATCATTAATAATATTAGCATATTATTCATTATTACCACCTTAAGATTCAAAAATTCTTAAAAATCGAAAATTGTTATTTTCCGTTTCCAATTGAGGCTAATATCTCAAAAATTAAAAATGACACAAAGAATTTTTTCAGACAAAAACTTTTTAAATCGTCCCTAGAATTGATATCATTAATAATATTAGCATATTATTCCTTATTACCAGCTTAAGATTCAAAAATACTTAAAAATCGAAAATTGTTACCTTCCATTTCTAATAGAGGGTGATATCAAAAAAATTAAAAATGACACAAAGAATTTTTTCAGACAAAAACTTTTTAAATCATCCCTAGAATTGATATCATTAATAATATCAGCATATTATTCATTATTACCACCTTAACATTCAAAAATTCTTAAAAATCGAAAATTGTTATTTTCCATTTCAAATTGAGGCTAATATCTCAAAAATTAAAAATGACACAAAGAATTTTTTCAGACAAAAACTTTTTAAATCGTCCCTAGAATTGATATCATTAATAATATTAGCATATTATTCATTATTACCACCTTAAGATTCAAAAATTCTTAAAAATCGAAAATTGTTATTTTCCATTTCCAATTGAGGCTGATATCTCAAAAATTAAAAATGACACAACGAATTTTTTCAGACAAAAACTTTTTAAATCATCCCTGGAATTGATATCATTAATAATATTAGCATATTATTCATTATTACCACCTTAAGATTCAAAAATTCTTAAAAATCGAAAATTGTTATTTTCCATTTCCAATTGAGGCTGATATCTCAAAAATTAAAAATGACACAAAGAATTTTTTCAGACAAAAACTTTTTAAATCATCCCTGGAATTGATATCATTAATAATATTAGCATATTATTCATTATTACCACCTTAAGATTCAAAAATTCTTAAAAATCGAAAATTGTTATTTTCCATTTCCAATTGAGGCTGATATCTCAAAAATTAAAAATGACACAAAGAATTTTTTCAGACAAAAACTTTTTAAATCTTCCCTAGAATTGATATCATTAATAATATTAGCATATTATTCATTATTACCACCTTAAGATTCAAAAATTCTTAAAAATCGAAAATTGTTATTTTCCATTTCTATTAGAGGGTGATATCTCAAAAATTAAAAATGACACAAAGAATTTTTTCAGACAAAAACTTTTTAAATCATCCCTAGAATTGATACCATTAATAATATTTGCATATTACTCATTATTACCACCTTAAGATTCAAAAATAATTAAAAATCGGAAATTGTTATTTTCCATTCCCAATAGAAGGTCGTCTCTCAAAAATTAAAAATGACACAACGAATTTTTTCAGACAAAAACTTTTTAAATCTTCCCTAGAATTGATATCATTAATAATATTAGCATATTATTCATTATTACCACCTTAAGATTCAAAAATTCTTAAAAATCGAAAATTGTTATTTTCCATTTCCAATTGAGGCTGATATCTCAAAAATTAAAAATGACACAAAGAATTTTTTCAGACAAAAACTTTTTAAATCTTCCCTAGAATTGATATCATTAATAATATTAGCATATTATTCATTATTACCACCTTAAGATTCAAAAATTCTTAAAAATCGAAAATTGTTATTTTCCATTTCTATTAGAGGGTGATATCTCAAAAATTAAAAATGACACAACGAATTTTTTCAGACAAAAACTTTTTAAATCATCCCTGGAATTGATATCATTAATAATATTAGCATATTATTCATTATTACCACCTTAAGATTCAAAAATTCTTAAAAATCGAAAATTGTTATTTTCCATTTCCAATTGAGGCTGATATCTCAAAAATTAAAAATGACACAAAGAATTTTTTCAGACAAAAACTTTTTAAATCATCCCTAGAATTGATATCATTAATAATATTAGCATATTATTCATTATTACCACCTTAAGATTCAAAAATTCTTAAAAATCGAAAATTGTTATTTTCCGTTTCCAATTGAGGCTGATATCTCAAAAATTAAAAATGACACAAAGAATTTTTTCAGACAAAAACTTTTTAAATCATCCCTATAATTGATATCATTAATAATATTAGCATATTATTCATTATTACCACCTTAAGATTCAAAAATTCTTAAAAATCGAAAATTGTTATTTTCCATTTCTATTAGAGGGTGATATCTCAAAAATTAAAAATGACACAAAGAATTTTTTCAGACAAAAACTTTTTAAATCATCCCTAGAATTAATATCATTAATAATATTAGCATATTATTCATTATTACCACCTTAAGATTCAATAATACTTAAAAATCGAAAATTATTATTTTCCATTTCGAATAGAGGGTGATATCTCAAATATTAAGAATGATAGAAAGAATTTTTTAGGCAAAAACTTTTTAAATCATTTCTAGAATTGATATCATCAATAATATTAGCATATTATTCATTAGTATTTCTTTAAGCTTCAAATGATTAGATAATTTCGATAATTCAATAATTTCGATAAAATAAGAGTTAATAATTCGAATTTGCAAACACTGTGCTTGTATAGCTTGTATGTATACCAAAAATAAATAAGAAAATTTACAGGAAAATTTAAAAATAAAAAAATGGGTTAGTTTCGTTACGAATATCGAATTTCGTGCGAGAAAAACGAATATAGGAGTTATTTTTAAATAATCCGATGCCGTACGAAGGAAGGTGTTACGATCGATTATGAAAAAGCTTTTTCATTCATTCATACAAAAAAAAAGAAAATTTAAAAAATTTTCCTATTTCAGTTAGCTTCCTGGAAATCTAAAGCAGTGGCGTGCACCTGACAGGAGAATCAATTGGGTTGTTGGTGCTGGAGGCTTCCTTATTCGACGTCTGTCTGTGAAATTTCCACAGCTAGTGCACTGATCGGCGTCGGATAACGAGATGATTCGGATACCGAGATGAATTCGGAAGGAATCCGAATCCTACGTTCGGATACGCGACGTGGATACGAATTCCGAAATGACGCGTACGAAATAACGAAATAAGAATTTGTTTATTTATTTTTAAGCGAAACAAATTTTTGAAGGAAAAAAGTTAATGAAATTGGTCGTATAACAAAGCCCAACACCTGGCAGTGTTTTCTAATTAGCACCCCGTAAAGTAGAGTTTATATAATTCGTCAACCGGGATTATGTCGCAGCACTTGTCGCCGCCGAGGTACAAATAAAGGTGAATTATTAAAGAGGTCGGCCGCTCCGAAAGAAGTAATTAACCCGTAAATCTCCGTTAAAATGCTCTTTTTTGCAATATGGGTAGAAACTTTTTCATGATTACCTGATTAGATAACAACATTTTCAAAAAGATTTCTTGTATGATAGCTTGTAGATATCTTGTCATCAATTTTCTTATTAAAAAATAAATTCATGAAGGTGCTTAAATTTATGTCAGAATTTTGTCATAAAGTAAATAGATCAATAACAAATTTATATTTCCAGAATGGATAACAATGTTCGTTTTGCAAATTTCTTTAGCAATAGACTTCCCAAAGACGTCACAGTCTTTGCTTTGAAACATGGAGGAGTTAAACCATAAAATACTACGATTTTATGAATTATTACCAATTTTATTGACAACATAATTGCATTAGCAAATTATGTAAACTATCAGCTTTATGATTAGTAATAAAAGACGATTGGAAGAAAACATGAAAGACTGAACATGAATTGTAGATTTTCTTTGGCAAAATGAGAAAAGAAGCAAAAATTTGGACTATATCCATGTTGATGACATCTAGTTAGTCATTTTATCAAAACCAATGTAGACATTGTGGAGCAGAAGAAAAATGAGAAAGTCATTCACGAATAAGAACTTTTTGATTACCTGCAAGAGTAATTGGACTAATCCATTTTTTGATATCAGCTTTAGTTCTTGAGATAAAATTGGCTAAACTCGATCAAATTTGATAGCATTAAAATTTTCTTGTATTATATTAATAAAATCACGGGCATCGATATTTCGTGGAAAATTTTTAAATGACTTTTCCAAATTATTAATTAAAACATCTTCTTTCAAACGGACTAATCCATTTTTTGATATCAGCTCAGTTCTTGAGATAAAATTGGCTAAACTTGATCAAATTTGATAGCATTAAAATTTTCTTATATTGTCTTAATAAAATCATGGACATCCATATTTTGTTGAAAGTTTTTAATTGACTGTTCCAAATTATTAGTTAAAGCATCTTCTTTCAATCGGACTAATCCATTTTTTGATATCAGCTTTAGTTCTTGAGATAAAATTTACTAAACTCGATCAAATTTGATAGCATTAAAATTTTCTAATATTACCTTAATAAAATCATGGACATCCATATTTCGTTGAAAGTTTTTAATTGACTGTTCCAAATTATTAGTTAAAGCATCTTCTTTCAATCGGACTAATCCATTTTTTGATATCAGCTTTAGTTCTTGAGATAAAATTGACTAAACTCGATCAAATTTGATAGCATTAAAATTTTCTTATATTATCTTAATAAAATCATGGACATCCATATTTCCATGATTTTTAATTGACTGTTCATAATTTTTAAATAAAGCATCATCTTTCAAACGGATTAATCCATTTTTTGATATCACCTTTAATTCTTGAGATAAAGTTTTCTAAACTTGATCAAATTTGATAGCATTAAAATTTTCTTATATTATCTTAATAAAATCATGGACATCCATATTTCGTGGAAAATTTTTGATTGACTGTTCCAAATTATTAGTTAAAGCATCTTCCTTCAATCGGACTTATCCATTTTTTGATATCAGCTTCAGTTCTTGAGATAAAATTGACTAAACTCGATCAAATTTGATAGCATTAAAATTTTCTTATATTATCTTAATAAAATCATGGACATCCATATTTCGTGGAAAATTTTTGATTGACTGTTCCAAATTATTAGTTAAAGCATCTTCCTTCAATCGGACTTATCCATTTTTTGATATCAGCTTCAGTTCTTGAGATAAAATTGGCTAAACTTGATCAAATTTGATAGCATTAAAATTTTCTTATATTATCTTAATAAAATCATGGACATCCTGTTCCAAATTATTAGTTAAAGCATCTTCCTTCAATCGGACTTATCCATTTTTTGATATCAGCTTCAGTTCTTGAGATAAAATTGACTAAACTCGATCAAATTTGATAGCATTAAAATTTTCTTATATTATCTTAATAAAATCATGGACATCCATATTTCGTGGAAAATTTTTGATTGACTGTTCCAAATTATTAGTTAAAGCATCTTTCTTCAATCGGACTTATCCATTTTTTGATATCAGCTTCAGTTCTTGAGATAAAATTGGCTAAACTTGATCAAATTTGATAGCATTAAAATTTTCTTATATTATCTTAATAAAATCATGGACATCCATATTTCGTGGAAAGTTTTTAATTGACTGTTCCAAATTATTAGTTAAAGCATCTTCTTTCAATCGGACTAATCCATTTTTTGATATCAGCTTTAGTTCTTGAGATAAAATTTTCTAAATTTAATCAAATTTGAGTGCATTGAAATATTCTCATATTATCTTAATAAAATCATTTACATCCAAAATTTTTAATAGACCGAATTTAGGAATTTTGGTCGAATTTTTTAGCAAATTATTATTACTGAAACATAATTAGCAGGATGTGAGTTATTAATGTTACCATAAATTTAAAATATTGTACCACTTACAACATAAAAGTAAATGCCACCAAGAAAGCATAAATTAACTTAGCGAATTGTACAAAAATGTAATTGGCACGTTGTAAAGCTTTGACAATCACGTGTAAACACCGTCATTTAACTATGTTACATTGTCGTAAAATAATGTTTTTACTCAACGGCGACGATCGCGATAATTTAATCGTTTTTAAGATGCCCATTTGAAAGGTTGTCGTGGTTGTAAATATGGCTATGTCGGCTCGTTCGTTTTAGTGGTTATTATTTTTTGGAACGGCCGTTTCGAAACTATCGCTGAAAAAGATCTATTTCTTAAAGGTGTTTCGTTCCTGTAGTAGGTAGGTCATCAGGGCCGACGTACATTCTCGAGACTAATTGCGTAAAAGTAATTATTATTACCGTGTGCCCACATTATCTACTCTTCGCCACAATGAACCGAACCAGAAACGAGTTGGGGCTCCGGTTAGTAGTAATTTTTGCGTTCTTTATTGCCTCCCTCGCCGAGGAAAATGATGCATGTGTTGGCAGTTGCAGCTGTACTACATCTACGTTGTTTTATTGCGTCACGTAGAAGTGGTGCAGATCGATTAGGGCCAACTTACTGAAAAGCTCCGGTAATTTTCTGCAGGTGCTATAAAATAAATTTCAAAAGATCTAAATTGATTAGTTTATTAGAAAGAAGACTATTAAAAATTTTCCATTAAATATGAACGTCCGTGAATTCTTTAAGATAATATCAGGAAATCTTAAAGCTATCATATTGGATCTAAACCTGAAAATTGAAAAATTTATCTCAAGAATCAAAGATGATATCAAAAAATTGATTAGTTTGGAAAAAGATGCTTTAATTAATAATTTGGAAAAGTCAGTTACAAATTTTCACAAAACATCGATGTTCATTATTTCTTAAAGGTAATATAAGAAAATTTTAATGCCATCAAATTTGATCAAGTTTAAAAAATTTTATCTCAAGAACTAAAGGTGATATCAAGAAATGGATTGGTCCGTTTGAAAAAAGATGCTTTAGTCAATTAAAAATTTTCCACGAAATATGGTTGTCCATGATTTTATTGAGGTAGTATTAAAAAATTTTAATGCCATCAAATTTGATGAAGTTTAGAAAACTTTATCTCAAGAATGAAAGGTGATATCAAAAAATGGATTAATCCGTTTGAAAGATGATGCTTTATTTAAAAATTATGAACAGTCAATTAAAAATCATGGAAATATGGATGCCCATGATTTTATTAAGATAATATGAAAAAAATTTATGCTATCAAATTTTGATACTTTGTCATTTATGGCACATCACTAGAATCTGATGATTGATAAATATGAAATAAATGTGGATTATGATTTTTTGATGCACAATGATCAGTTTTTATCCATAACCTCTTCTTATATCAATTTTAATTTTTGCAATGATGAATTTGTCAAAAAAAATCGTTTAATTTCCGTATTTCGTGATTTATGCTACATCACTAGAAACTGATGATAGATAAATTTGAACTGATAATTAATTATGATTTTTCAATGTATAAATAACATTTTTTTAGTCCATAACGTCTTCCTCCATAAGATTTAGACCTTTGATTAGAGATGATTTTATGAAGAGAAATCGTCAAATTTTGACATTTTGTCATTTATGGCACATCACTAGAAACTGATGATAGATAAATATGAAATAAATATGGATTATGATTTTTTGATGCATAACGAACATTTTTTATCCATAACATCTTCTTCAATCAATTTTAATTTTTGTAATGTTGAAATTATCAAAAAAATCGTCTAATTTGGATATTTTGTGATTTATGGCACATCACTAAAAACTGATGATAGATAAATTTGAATTGATTATTAATAATGATTTCTCAATGCATTAATAACATTTTTTAATCCATAACGTCTTCCTTCATAAGATTTAGAACTTTGATTAAAGATGATTTTATGAAGAAAAATCCTCAAATTTTGATATTTTGTCATTTATGGCACATCACTAAAAACTGTTGATAGATAAATATGAAATAAATATGGATTATGATTTTTTGATGCATAACGAACATTTTTTATCCATAACATCTTCTTCAATCAATTTTAATTTTTGTAATGTTGAAATTATCAAAAAAATCGTCTAATTTGAATATTTTGTGATTTATGGCACATCACTAGAAACTGATGATAGATAAATTTGAATTGATTATTAATAATGATTTCTCAATGCATAAATAACATTTTTTAATCCATAACGTCTTCCTCCATAAGATTTAGAACTTTGATTAAAGATGATTTTATGAAGAAAAATCCTCAAATTTTGATATTTTGTCATTTATGGCACATCACTAGAAGCTGATGATAGATAAATATGAAATAAATATGGATTATGATTTTTTGATGCATTACGAACATTTTTTATCCATAATATCTTCTTCAATCAATTTTAATTTTTGTAATGTTGAAATTATCAAAAAAATCGTCTAATTTGGATATTTTGTGATTTATGGCACATCACTAGAAACTGATGATAGATAAATTTGAATTGATTATTAATAATGATTTCTCAATACATTAATAACATTTTTTAATCCATAACGTCTTCCTCCATAAGATTTAGAACTTTGATTAAAGATGATTTTATGAAGAAAAATCCTCATTTTTGATGTTTTGTCATTTATGGCACATCACTAAAAACTGATGATAGATAAATATGAAATAAATATGGATTATGATTTTTTGATGCATAACGAACATTTTTTATCCATAACATCTTCTTCAATCAATTTTAATTTTTGTAATGTTGAAATTATCAAAAAATCGTCTAATTTGGATATTTTGTGATTTATGGCACATCACTAGAAACTGATGATAGATAAATTTGAATTGATTATTAATAATGATTTCTCAATGCATTAATAACATTTTTTAATCCATAACGTCTTCCTTCATAAGATTTAGAACTTTGATTAAAGATGATTTTATGAAGAAAAATCCTCAAATTTTGATATTTTGTCATTTATGGCACATCACTAAAAACTGTTGATAGATAAATATGAAATAAATATGGATTATGATTTTTTGATGCATAACGAACATTTTTTTATCCATAACATCTTCTTCAATCAATTTTAATTTTTGTAATGTTGAAATTATCAAAAAAATCGTCTAATTTGAATATTTTGTGATTTATGGCACATCACTAGAAACTGATGATAGATAAATTTGAATTGATTATTAATAATGATTTCTCAATGCATAAATAACATTTTTTAATCCATAACGTCTTCCTCCATAAGATTTAGAACTTTGATTAAAGATGATTTTATGAAGAAAAATCCTCAAATTTTGATATTTTGTCATTTATGGCACATCACTAGAAACTGATGATAGATAAATATGAAATAAATATGGATTATGATTTTTTGATGCATAACGAACATTTTTTATCCTAACATCTTCTTCAATCAATTTTAATTTTTGTAATGTTGAAATTATCAAAAAAATGGTCTCATTTGGATATTTTGTGATTTATGGCACATCACTAGAAACTGATGATAGCTAAATTTGAATTGATTATTAATAATGATTTCTCAATGCATAAATAACATTTTTTAATACATAACGTCTTCCTCCATAAGATTTAGAACTTTGATTAAAGATGATTTTATGAAGAAAAATCCTCAAATTTTGATATTTTGTCATTTATGGCACATCACTAGAAGCTGATGATAGATAAATATGAAATAAATATGGATTATGATTTTTTGATGCATTACGAACATTTTTTATCCATAATATCTTCTTCAATCAATTTTAATTTTTGTAATGTTGAAATTATCAAAAAAATCGTCTAATTTGGATATTTTGTGATTTATGGCACATCACTAGAAACTGATGATAGATAAATTTGAATTGATTATTAATAATGATTTCTCAATACATTAATAACATTTTTTAATCCATAACGTCTTCCTCCATAAGATTTAGAACTTTGATTAAAGATGATTTTATGAAGAAAAATCCTCATTTTTGATGTTTTGTCATTTATGGCACATCACTAAAAACTGATGATAGATAAATATGAAATAAATATGGATTATGATTTTTTGATGCATAACGAACATTTTTTATCCATAACATCTTCTTCAATCAATTTTAATTTTTGTAATGTTGAAATTATCAAAAAATCGTCTAATTTGGATATTTTGTGATTTATGGCACATCACTAGAAACTGATGATAGATAAATTTGAATTGATTATTAATAATGATTTCTCAATGCATAAATAACACTTTTTAATCCATAACGTCTTCCTCCATAAGATTTAGAACTTTGATTAAAGATGATTTTATGAAGAAAAATCCTCAAATTTTGATATCTTGTCATTTATGGCACATCACTAGAAACTGATGATAGATAAATATGAAATAAATATGGATTATGATTTTTTGATGCATTACGAACATTTTTTATCCATAACATCTTCTTCAATCAATTTTAATTTTTGTAATGTTGAAATTATCAAAAAAATGGTCTCATTTGGATATTTTGTGATTTATGGCACATCACTAGAAACTGATGATAGCTAAATTTGAATTGATTATTAATTATGTTTCCTCAATGCATGAATAACATTTTTTAATCCATAACGTCTTCCTGCATAAGATTTAGAACTTTGATTAGAGATGATTTTATGAAGAAGAATCGTCAAATTTTGATATTTTGTCATTTATGGCACATCACTAGAAACTGATGATAGATAAATATGAAATAAATATGGATTATGATTTTTTGATGCATAACGAACATTATTTATCCATAACATCTTCTTCAATCAATTTTAATTTTTGTAATGTTGAAATTATCAAAAAAATCGTCTAATTTGGATATTTTGTGATATATGGCACATCACTAGAAACTGATGATAGATAAATTTGAATTGATTATTAATAATGATTTCTCAATGCATAAATAACATTTTTTAATCCATAACGTCTTCCTGCATAAGATTTAGAACTTTGATTAGAGATGATTTTATGAAGAAGAATCGTCAAATTTTGATATTTTGTCATTTATGGCACATCACTCGAAACTGATGATAGATAAATATGAAAGAAATATGGATTATGATTGTTTGATGCATAATGATCATTTTTTATCCATAATGTCTTCTTCCATCAATTTCAATTATTGCAATGTTGAATTTATTAAAAAAATCGTCTAATTTCGATCTTTTGTGATTTATGCCACATCACTACAAATTTGATGATAGATAAAGTTGAATTGAATATTTATTATCATTTCTTAATGCATAAATAACATTTTTTAATCCATACCGTCTTCCTGCATAAGATTTTAGAACTTTGATTAGAGATGATTTTATGAAGAAGAATCGTCAAATTTTGATATTTTGTCATTTATGGCACATCACTCGAAACTGATGATAGATAAATATGAAATAAAGATGGATTATGATTTTTTGATGCATAATGAACATCTTTTATCCATAATATCTTCTTCAATCAATTTTAATTTTTGTAATGTTGAAATTATCAAAAAAATCGTCTAATTTGGATATTTTGTGATTTATGGCACATCACTAGAAACTGATGATAGATAAATTTGAATTGATTATTAATAATGATTTCTCAATACATTAATAACATTTTTTAATCCATAACGTCTTCCTCCATAAGATTTAGAACTTTGATTAAAGATGATTTTATGAAGAAAAATCCTCATTTTTGATGTTTTGTCATTTATGGCACATCACTAAAAACTGATGATAGATAAATATGAAATAAATATGGATTATGATTTTTTGATGCATAACGAACATTTTTTATCCTAACATCTTCTTCAATCAATTTTAATTTTTGTAATGTTGAAATTATCAAAAAAATGGTCTCATTTGGATATTTTGTGATTTATGGCACATCACTAGAAACTGATGATAGATAAATTTGAATTGATTATTAATAATGATTTCTCAATGCATTAATAACATTTTTTAATCCATAACGTCTTCCTTCATAAGATTTAGAACTTTGATTAAAGATGATTTTATGAAGAAAAATCCTCAAATTTTGATATTTTGTCATTTATGGCACATCACTAAAAACTGTTGATAGATAAATATGAAATAAATATGGATTATGATTTTTTGATGCATAACGAACATTTTTTATCCTAACATCTTCTTCAATCAATTTTAATTTTTGTAATGTTGAAATTATCAAAAAATCGTCTAATTTGGATATTTTGTGATTTATGGCACATCACTAGAAACTGATGATAGATAAATTTGAATTGATTATTAATAATGATTTCTCAATGCATTAATAACATTTTTTAATCCATAACGTCTTCCTTCATAAGATTTAGAACTTTGATTAAAGATGATTTTATGAAGAAAAATCCTCAAATTTTGATATTTTGTCATTTATGGCACATCACTAAAAACTGTTGATAGATAAATATGAAATAAATATGGATTATGATTTTTTGATGCATAACGAACATTTTTTTATCCATAACATCTTCTTCAATCAATTTTAATTTTTGTAATGTTGAAATTATCAAAAAAATCGTCTAATTTGAATATTTTGTGATTTATGGCACATCACTAGAAACTGATGATAGATAAATTTGAATTGATTATTAATAATGATTTCTCAATGCATAAATAACATTTTTTAATCCATAACGTCTTCCTCCATAAGATTTAGAACTTTGATTAAAGATGATTTTATGAAGAAAAATCCTCAAATTTTGATATTTTGTCATTTATGGCACATCACTAGAAACTGATGATAGATAAATATGAAATAAATATGGATTATGATTTTTTGATGCATAACGAACATTTTTTATCCTAACATCTTCTTCAATCAATTTTAATTTTTGTAATGTTGAAATTATCAAAAAAATGGTCTCATTTGGATATTTTGTGATTTATGGCACATCACTAGAAACTGATGATAGCTAAATTTGAATTGATTATTAATAATGATTTCTCAATGCATAAATAACATTTTTTAATACATAACGTCTTCCTCCATAAGATTTAGAACTTTGATTAAAGATGATTTTATGAAGAAAAATCCTCAAATTTTGATATTTTGTCATTTATGGCACATCACTAGAAGCTGATGATAGATAAATATGAAATAAATATGGATTATGATTTTTTGATGCATTACGAACATTTTTTATCCATAATATCTTCTTCAATCAATTTTAATTTTTGTAATGTTGAAATTATCAAAAAAATCGTCTAATTTGGATATTTTGTGATTTATGGCACATCACTAGAAACTGATGATAGATAAATTTGAATTGATTATTAATAATGATTTCTCAATACATTAATAACATTTTTTAATCCATAACGTCTTCCTCCATAAGATTTAGAACTTTGATTAAAGATGATTTTATGAAGAAAAATCCTCATTTTTGATGTTTTGTCATTTATGGCACATCACTAAAAACTGATGATAGATAAATATGAAATAAATATGGATTATGATTTTTTGATGCATAACGAACATTTTTTATCCATAACATCTTCTTCAATCAATTTTAATTTTTGTAATGTTGAAATTATCAAAAAATCGTCTAATTTGGATATTTTGTGATTTATGGCACATCACTAGAAACTGATGATAGATAAATTTGAATTGATTATTAATAATGATTTCTCAATGCATAAATAACACTTTTTAATCCATAACGTCTTCCTCCATAAGATTTAGAACTTTGATTAAAGATGATTTTATGAAGAAAAATCCTCAAATTTTGATATCTTGTCATTTATGGCACATCACTAGAAACTGATGATAGATAAATATGAAATAAATATGGATTATGATTTTTTGATGCATTACGAACATTTTTTATCCATAACATCTTCTTCAATCAATTTTAATTTTTGTAATGTTGAAATTATCAAAAAAATGGTCTCATTTGGATATTTTGTGATTTATGGCACATCACTAGAAACTGATGATAGCTAAATTTGAATTGATTATTAATTATGTTTCCTCAATGCATGAATAACATTTTTTAATCCATAACGTCTTCCTGCATAAGATTTAGAACTTTGATTAGAGATGATTTTATGAAGAAGAATCGTCAAATTTTGATATTTTGTCATTTATGGCACATCACTAGAAACTGATGATAGATAAATATGAAATAAATATGGATTATGATTTTTTGATGCATAACGAACATTATTTATCCATAACATCTTCTTCAATCAATTTTAATTTTTGTAATGTTGAAATTATCAAAAAAATCGTCTAATTTGGATATTTTGTGATATATGGCACATCACTAGAAACTGATGATAGATAAATTTGAATTGATTATTAATAATGATTTCTCAATGCATAAATAACATTTTTTAATCCATAACGTCTTCCTGCATAAGATTTAGAACTTTGATTAGAGATGATTTTATGAAGAAGAATCGTCAAATTTTGATATTTTGTCATTTATGGCACATCACTCGAAACTGATGATAGATAAATATGAAAGAAATATGGATTATGATTGTTTGATGCATAATGATCATTTTTTATCCATAATGTCTTCTTCCATCAATTTCAATTATTGCAATGTTGAATTTATTAAAAAAATCGTCTAATTTCGATCTTTTGTGATTTATGCCACATCACTACAAATTTGATGATAGATAAAGTTGAATTGAATATTTATTATCATTTCTTAATGCATAAATAACATTTTTTAATCCATACCGTCTTCCTGCATAAGATTTTAGAACTTTGATTAGAGATGATTTTATGAAGAAGAATCGTCAAATTTTGATATTTTGTCATTTATGGCACATCACTCGAAACTGATGATAGATAAATATGAAATAAAGATGGATTATGATTTTTTGATGCATAATGAACATCTTTTATCCATAATATCTTCTTCAATTAATTCTAATTTTTGTAATGTTGAAATTATCAAAAAAATCGTCTAATTTTTATATTTTGTGATTTATGGCACATCACTAGAAACTGATAATAGATAAATTTGAATTGATTATTAATTATGTTTCCTCAATGCATGAATAACATTTTTTAATCCATAACGTCTTCCTGCATAAGATTTAGAACTTTGATTAGAGATGATTTTATGAAGAAGAATCGTCAAATTTTGATATTTTGTCATTTATGGCACATCACTAGAAACTGATGATAGATAAATATGAAATAAATATGGATTATGATTTTTTGATGCATAACGAACATTATTTATCCATAACATCTTCTTCAATCAATTTTAATTTTTGTAATGTTGAAATTATCAAAAAAATCGTCTAATTTGGATATTTTGTGATATATGGCACATCACTAGAAACTGATGATAGATAAATTTGAACTGATTATTAATAATGATTTCTCAATGCATAAATAACATTTTTTAATCCATAACGTCTTCCTGCATAAGATTTAGAACTTTGATTAGAGATGATTTTATGAAGAAGAATCGTCAAATTTTGATATTTTGTCATTTATGGCACATCACTCGAAACTGATGATAGATAAATATGAAATAAAGATGGATTATGATTTTTTGATGCATTACGAACATTTTTTATCCATAATATCTTCTTCAATCAATTTCAATTTTTGTAATGTTGAAATTATCAAAAAAATCGTCTAATTTTTATATTTTATGATTTATGGCACATCACTAGAAACTGATGATAGATAAATTTGGATTGATTATTAATTATGTTTCCTCAATGCATGAATAACTTTTTTTAATCCATAACGTCTTCCTGCATAAGATTTAGAACTTTGATTAGAGATGATTTTATGAAGAAGAATCGTCAAATTTTGATATTTTGTCATTTATGGCACATCACTAGAAACTGATAATAGATAAATATGAAATAAATATGAATTATGATTGTTTGATGCATAATGATCATTTTTTATCCATAATGTCTTCTTCCATCAATTTCATTAATTGCAATGTTGAATTTATTAAAAAAATCGTCAAATTTTGATATTTTATCATTTATGGCACATCGCTAGAATCTGATGGTAGATAAATATGAAATAAATATGGATTATGATTTTTTGATGCATAATGAACATTTTTTATCCATCCAAATTTATCCTTCTTCGATAAATTTCAATTTTTGTAATGTTGAATTTACCAAAAAAAAATCGTCTAGTTTCAATATTTTGTGATTTATGCCACATCACTACAATCTGATGATAGATAAATTTGAATTGAATATTAATTATCATTTCTTAATGCATAAATAACATTTTTTAATCCATAACGTCTCCCTCCATAAGATTTAGAACTTTGATTAAAAAAGATTTTATGAAGAAAAATCGTCAAATTTTGATATTTTGTCATTTATGGCACATCACTAGAATCTGATGATAGATAAATATGAAATAAATATGGATTATGATTCTTTGATGCATAATGAATATTTTTTATCCATAACGTCTTCTTCCATCAATTTCAATTTTTGCAATGTTAGATTTATCAAAAAAAAAATCGTCTAATTTCGATATTTTCTGATTTATGCAACACCGCTAGAAAGTGATGATAGATAAATTTGAATTGATTATTAATTATGATTTCTCAATGCATAAATAACATTTTTTAATCCATAACGTCTTCTTCCATAAGATTTAGAACTTTGGTTGCAAATGATTTTATGAAGAAAAATCGTCAAATTTTGATATGTTGTCATTTATGGCACATCACTAGAATCTGATGATAGATAAATATGAAATAATTATAGATTATGATTTTTTGATGTGTTGCGAGCATGTTTTATCCACAACATAACTTCCATTACTTTCAGTTCTTGTATTAATGTTGATGTTATGATGAAAAGTTGATATTTTCTGATTTACACATCACTAGAAGGTGATGATTGATAAATATGAGCTGATTATTGATTGTGATTGCTTGGTGCATATTCAACTTTCTTATCCAAAATAGTTTTCTCCATAACGAAGAGGGTTTTAGTTTTTAATGAAAAATTGAATATCTTTTTTAAGTGAGTATTTAAAGACGATACGAAAGAGGTTGTTCGGGTTCTTGCGGAGGCATTTTCCGGGGGCCTAAAATCGATAGACTCCGGGTGCCTAGTGAATTAATTATATATTTTCCTGGTTCAGACAGCTGCACGTCGCCTGATAATCTATCACCGATGGTCCTGTTACTCCTTTTTCGCTCCTTACCGAGCTGCGGCGTATCGATTTCCCCTGAAAACTGGAACGTACGACCCCCGAAGAGGCCACCGAGGGTGGAAAATGGAGGAGATGGAGGTGGAGAACGGCGCCGCCGCTGGACGCCCGCCTAATTGCCGACAATTAAATATTAATTTCGGCCCGTTAATAGCCAACGCGAAATTTCAAAACCAAACTTAAACTTTTAGCTTAGATCAACTTGGGTAAACGTAGGTAAACCAGGTGTTCCGGATTCTTCGCGTTCTCTTTTTCTACCAGAACCTAACTATAATTACTCTATTCAATTTGCTCGGACTCGGGCTCGTTCATAGCTAAAGATGACTCACCAGAACCGGAGGAGTCGACCCAGCTGCCGGGCAAATACTCGTCGCGATGAGCGCTTTCGTTCCCGATAAGGAGAAGGAATTCCATGAAACGCTAACTCCTCCTAATCGGACGGTATATTTGAGTAATACCGATCGAAAAGCGGAAATTAAAACGTCCGTCGCGCATACCTTAGCAGACACTGACCAGCACAAACTAAATAAATTATACCTAATCCTAATTAAACTATGATATATCTACCTGCAATTTAGATACCGCCTTTTTTCTTTCTTTTTTTATCATTCACTTTGTTAATTAACCGTTTAATTGAATTACACCTAATTCATTTTTTATATGATAGATACCTTCTCAAAAAATTTGTGTAAAAGGTAAATTAAGTATAATACCTTTGAGTTTTGAATATATCATACAGATGCAGATGCAGAACGAGCAGTCTTAATGCTAATGTCGAATTCAGCTTAACCTCAATAGAGAAACAATAAGCCGAAATTTTATGAATGGACAAACCGCCGAAGTCGAATTTGTATCCAAGTGAAAGCCAGGCCCTAAAACATCTCGCAACTAACCACAACATTATCATACTTCAGCAGCATGCGATCCTACATCTTACCTAGTAAAATCGACCAAATCGAAAATAAGCATCCCCAATAGATTCGGAGATAAGGAAAACTCTACTTTCTCGAGAGAAATCAGGCAGGTGCCCTAATCTTTATGATCTGTCCAAAATACATAAGAAGGATGTACCACTCGACCCATCGTGAGTGCTTACAACTCACCGGTAGGAAAACTTGAAAAGTACCTAGGGAAGATCATGCAGCCTATAATACAAGAAGCTGACTTCTACATACGAAATTCTGAACATTTCGTACACATTCTGAACAACGTCCAAATTGAAGAAAGTGACATCATTGTGTCAGGTTTCTCGATCCCAGTATCTCCATCGAAGGGGTCCTCAAAACGATCAGAGAATTCCAAGACTTGCCCAGCCACATCGTAGACCTTGCCAAAGATTGCCTCAACAATGCCTATTTTTTGTTTGACGATCAGATTTACAAACAGGTAGAAGGAGCAGTTATGAGTTCATTCATGATATTCCTAATTAATCTCGAGAAGAAAGCATTAATGGAGGGCAGATATAATCCGAAGTTATCGATCCGGTATGTCGATGACATCTTTGTTATTTGGTCTTTTGGAAAAGAAAAAAAGCTCGAGAAATTCCAAGCATATTAAAATACCATTCATCAAAAGATCCAACTCACCACGGAAATAGAAGAAAACGGACATCTTCCATTTCCAGACGTACTAGTAAAGAAATATCTCAACAAACTTGAGCATACTGTATATAAAAAAACCTGCCCACACGAGAAGATACCTAAATGCTTTTTCCTTCACTAGATCCAACTGGTCGCCAACTCCCTAATCTCAAGATCCATTCGATATACACAGAACGATAATAGATCAGAAGAAATGACGAAAGTAACTCTAGCCCTTGCTCAAAACAGCTATTCCAAATACATGGTGAAGAAAGCCATTGCTCGACAATTCAATCCGAAGGACCCACCTCCACAAGAAGAGACCAGAAGAGCCCACATCGTGCTACCCTATATCAAGGAACGACTACAACATCATCACTACCTACAAACTCAGCAAGACTATAGGAGTCTCTCTCAGAAATCCAAATGACCATATAAAATTGGAAAACCTAGGAGTTCATTCCATCCGATGCGGCTATGTGGACAAGAACTATGTGGGACGGACCAACAGACTAATATCTGCTAGAGTAGAAGAACACAAACGGCGCATCCGCAGTAAACAGCTAACTTCTGCTTTCTTCCACCACCGTCTGGATACAGACCATACAACGTTCCGCATTGGAGAACTAGACTAATCCGGGAATCCTTCGAAATAGCGAAGAACGACACCCTCAACAAGTCCTACACCACTCCAGATCTACTTTCCTAAGACAAAGACCATCAAATTCAAGACAACAGGGCATACTTGAAACGTCCATTGAGAACAAAGCCAGCAATCACCAGGCTGCGGATAAATAACTTCTTCCCACCCATAGATGACGTCACCTCGTCACCGAAAACATATCCGATGAAAAAAACCCTAAAACCGTTGACAGCCGGACGGCACGTCGAATATAAATACCCCCTCCACCAAGGGTAACATTCATAATAAGCAACTTTAATTCGATCTATTACTCTTGGGGCCACATTTACCATCTCTTGATAAATTTATCTAACAGTTAAAAACCGGCTCATAACCAATGGGAACGTAAAATCGATGTAAGCACCGCTAGATAGTTTAACTCGAGATTGGTAAAAGTGGGCCTTAAACGTCTATCTGAGCTGTATAAACAAAACCTTGATTTATCTCTGAACAGTACTTGTTTTTGTAGTCATCAGCATTCCAGTCATGATGTTCTCTGGCAAATTGCAATCTCCTTCTACGATGATTTGCTTTTAAATTTGGTGCTCTGGCAGGAATTCGAATTCGAATTTTAGGAATTCGAATATTATGAACATCTGCTACTTGTATCTGTAAGTCAAACTTAACAAATGTGTATCTTCCTTGATAAAAGAGATATCGAGATGATTCTTGAACGAAAATGTAGAGAAGGGTTGCCATTCCGACGTAATGTAAATGGAATGTTGCGGTTCTTTCTGATAAATTCCACAGGGTGTTGCAAAATTAGAAGAAAAAACATAAATTTCTTCTTACACCCCGTATATGGGTATAACGTTTACAATTGTCAGAAACCATCAACACATTTCTTCCTTAAAAATCAACTTATACTGTGAAGAAAGAATCATCTAAGTCCATCCGTTGATTCAAAAACAAAATATCTTTAAATTTAATGCATAATTTAGGTGGTGCGATAATTTTGGAGAGTATATTGGGGTTTTGGGTTTAATATATGTATAAAGAAGCTTGTTATGATAACTTTTCTGAATCTTATTGAATATTTTTTTTAAATCATCTATAGAGCATTTATTATTCAAACCTATTTTTGTTATTTTTTTATACTTCTTCGATGATTACATTTTCACCCATTGGAACGTTCAACATTCTGTTAAACATATATCTGAAATTGGCAAATTTGTGTTCTAAACAATTATATGAAAGCTTTAAATCTTTTATTTTATTTATTAAATCCATGGAGTTCTTGAGACCTTGTATGTGAACTTATCATGAAAATGTTCATATAGAAAATTTTGGATCTTTTTGGGAATCCTACATGTACATGTCTTTCCTATTATGGGATTTGGATGAATTCTTTGATCTTTTTTTGTGAAGTTTGACTAAACACTTCATAACAGGTATTAGAGGATTCATTGTTATAGAGTTGAATGACGATATGTTAAATTTCTTGAGTTTTGTATGATGTTCCTTAATAAACTTTTTTAAGTCACTATTGTATTTATTAGTGGGATTATGTCTAATCTTGTCAATATCAATCTACAGAAAAGAAATGTTTTTATCTAAAACCACTATTCTAGCATATTTGTCTCCAAGTGTTATCTCTTTTTTTTTGATTTTTGAGGTTTTCTTTTCTGATATTATTTTGTAACTCAAAAATTTTGTGTTTTGTTGGCAAAAAGAATGTTCCTTTCTGATTTTTGTTTTGGGGCGTTTTTTACGTCTCAGAGTTTTTCCAACTTTATTAATTATTATGATTTTCATTAAAATTGCAGATTTTCAGTGTAATTGGAGAGTCTAACTTGTGATTTAAGATTTATTGCCAGATCTTTGAAGGTACGAAGATTTGTGACCAAAAAGGTTTAGACACCTATGTTATATTTTTTAACACTAAGCCTTTTTTTCTAAGATTAACTGTATATTTCCTAAGAAAGGAAGTAACTCGATTGTATCTCGCTGATTTCGGTGCAATGTGGTATAGTTATAGAATGGACCAGAATAAGCTTTACATATTTTTTTATGTATATGTGCAGTCAGGGTGACATATTGAGGATAGTAATAAATAGTGACATATTTCAATAGGTTCTATATTTGATGTAAACATGTTTGAAAATGGTTATTAGGGCTGGAAGTTAGGGGTCTACTCTATGATTGTATCAAATTGCATCAAAATCGATAAAATACAGTCGTGACACTTTTCTTGTAAGGGAACCCTCAGCCATACAATCAGCATGATTCTTCATTTATATTAATTGGAATCATGCAATCTGCTAAAGTCGAAATAATTGGCCATTCTCTTTAATTAAAAAAAAATTGTTGATACAAACAGTGCGTCCTAAAACACTAAATATTATAGCATCAAATAGTACTGGATCTAATACAATTATACTAGCTGTAGTAACTAGCAAAATAGACCAGTTCACGCACAGTAAACCATCATCAGTCATACGTCAGTCTCATTCTCCCCTTTCTAGCTGCTTGTTACCTACAAAGTCAGTATTAACATATTTTCCTCTTTCTTAATCCTCGTCGTCCCGAAAGAAGGTCATTCGTGACCCGAAAACATGTTTTCAGGCTAGCATTTTCTCATAATTATTTTCCTTGCGATTTCCTCTTGTGAATTCTACTATTTAGTATTCACAAACAGTTTTTCCTATATTTCACATCAAATTAAAAATTAACAAAAGTGCAATTTGCAATTACTTTACTTTGGGTCACTGTTGACCCGATTCTGGGTACTGACTAAAAGATACTGACTAAAAACTTGTACATTTTCGCTGCGCACGCATCTGTGTAGAGCAAAGTTGATGCAAAAACATTATTGTCTTGTGTGGTCTCGTGTTCTTGTGGACAAGTTCTCATTATGTCTTCTAATAAGGAAACTCTCACGGATGTAGATCTTTTCAACGCTCTTCTGAATGATTCAGATGATGAAAATTATCGCGAGTTACCGCTAGATGAAGTTTTTAGTGACGATCCTCAGTCGGAAACTGAGGACGCCATTGAAGTGTGTACCGAAAAAACTGACGAAATCGAAGTTGACGACTCGCAAAGCACTACTGAATCTAGCGACGATCAAGTTCAAGATGAGTCCATATGTAATTGGAGATACATAGCGCCGAAATTGGGAAGAATGACAGTCACCGAATTCATTCGTAAAGTTAAATGTCTTGCCGAAAGAAGCAAGAATGTTTCTTCTATATTGGATACATTCAGACTTTTTATATCAGACAATATCATAGATCTTATTGTGAAACATACAGAGCCAGAGAAATTGTGGATGTCTACAATGAAGAACAACAAAATGCAGAAAATCCGAATAGGATGATATGGAATGACGTCGATGTCACTGAAATGTTTGGATTCATAGGTATTCTTGTTCAGGCTGGTCGTTTTAGAGAAAATAAAGAAAATCCTTATAGCTTATGGTCAGTTACCAACAAAGCATTCAACAGACCTATCTATCAGGCAATAATGAGTAGAAACAGATTTTTATCTATTATGAGACATATTAGCTTCAACGATCTTAGTACCAGACCTGAAAGAAAGAAAAAAGGTAAATTAGCTCCTATTCGTGAGATGTCTGATATTTTTGCTCAAAGTTGTGAAAAGTAGGAGATATAAGTGAAAAAAATCAAGGTTCAAGAGTTGTCAAGACCTTAGCACATCACTGGCATGGAAGTGGGCGTAATATTACGACTAAGAACTACTTTACAAGCATTCCTTTAGCACAAGAATTACTCAGAAAAAAATTCACGTTGGTTGGCACCTTAAGAAAGAGTCGTAAAGATATTCCAAAGCAATAATTGGACGTGAAAGAACGAGCGCTGTATTTGCCTGATTTTTTGTTTACCAAAGAAATGACTTTAGTGTCCTACATTACAAATCCCAGAAAATTTGTCGTACTGCTGTCATCTTTACATCATCAGCATGATATATCCACTGCAGAAAATAAATTCAAGATATTTCAAGAGAGAAATGATTTTGACATACAATAAAACAAAAAGTGGTGTTGACGTTTTAGATAAACTAGTGAGAGAACACTCATGTAAGAGAAGCACGAGGAGGTGGCCCTTGCGATTGTTTTTCAATTTTATTAACATTGCGTGTTACAACAGTTTGGTGATATGGCTTTTGAAAAATCCTGAATGGAACTCAAATTCATCAATAAAATTTCGAAGAAAACTTTTTCTAGAAGAACAAGGAATGGAGCTTAGCAAACCCCATAGCTCTAAAAGGTCTAATCAAAAATTATAGACGATGGTCGAGGATTTTCAAATACACTGTGCGCAGCCATCGAAGCTTCAGGTGTGGCTGTTCGTAAAAGGCAAGAAAATCCTGTATCGGGTACCAAACGTGGCAGATGTCATACCTGTCGCGGCAACGACAATAAGTACAGTACCAAATGTAAAGGTTGTGGACGGTTTGAAGCACAGCAAAACGACTCAAACTGTCAAAAGAACAAATTGTAATAGTTGTCGATGAAGATCTACAGATATTGACGAAGATGGTGAACCATAAATTTTTTGATGTTGAACGTCAATAGCATATATTAGACCGCTTTCTAAGTTAGGCCACTGTTTACGAGTAAATTTGACCTCCATTGTTACTTTCTGTTTGAGTTTGAATTTAAAATCTTTTATCCTTCGACAATAAGAGGTCAAGTTGACTTTTTTTTGGAGATCACATTCAAACAGTGGGTTAGCTTCAATACAGGGAGCTTGCTACTGCTAAGTATGTTACACTAAGTTTGTAATTTTTTAATAATAAATAGATATAAAATGTATTTAACGTTTCAAAATTTATCTATACTATGATGTAAATATACAGCAAATATCACAAATTTTGATATCTTATTCTGACATTAACAGTTTTTAAATAAAATTAAAGTTTACTGAATATTTACAAATCATATAACCTTAATTATTAGGTGGGTCAGCATTGACCCGGTTTAGGGATTTCATGTAAGTTTATTATTTTGGAACAGCGAGTGTTAATGAACCATATGCATAATTTCCTGCTGTAACTTCCTGAGTAAAGGTTAACTTGTAAAAAAAATGTCGAAGAATCTTTATGGTTTTGGTCTTTCAATTCCTTTGACTACTCAGTGACCCAATTAAGTTTCCATATTTTCAATATTTCCCTAAAAATTCGCCTTTTGAAATCTTTCATATCCATTTAAAAACATCCTGTGTATTCAAAATTTTGATATGTATCCTGACACATTGGCTCTTATCCACATCTTATATCCATGTTTTGCAGGTTTTGCCGGCATGTATACAAGGGACGATACAGTTCGAATTAAATCATTGATCATCAATCGAATAAGAAAGAGATAAGAATTTATTTCCTTTTTATAGCATTAATACTAGAACAAAAATAATGACCATTTGCGGGAAAATTTTTGATCTAAACCCATAAATTGCTAAGATATGGAACTTCAAACTGAAAAAGTCTACTTTTTTTGAATATATCAATTCTACTTTGAATTAAACCTAACACTTTCGCGGTTAGGTCGGTTATTGATGACCGACGGATAGCTTACGTAGTAGGACAAGGTGGTCATAAGAGACCGCTGATTTAGGATTTATTTAATGTAGTAATAAAAGTTTAGAATCGATGCAAGATGAACTGAACTATACGAAAGTTATCATTAATACCCCGAGGAACATAGTATGTACATACACGCATTATAATAAACTTATAGAGAAAGATTTTATGGATAAAAGTGGTCCTCGTGTATCAGGAAATCATAATTAATAACTAAGATGGTTTTTCTTACGTATCTAAGTATATATGGAGAAATACGTTATGAATAAAAAAATGCTTAGTTATTTCATATTTATTTATCTCAAATTTATAATAAATCCTCAAAATATCAAAAATTGTTCGAGGTTTCTTCATAAAATCATAATACTAAAAACGATTGAGTATGATTTAGTGAACAAAAATGTTGCACTAAGAATCCAAAAAATAACACACAAATATTTGTTCCAAAGAAGAATCGGTTAACACATTTAGTTCTAATTAACTCTATTATATGTAAAATTAGTATACTTTACGAAAAAAATCGTGCAATATGATGTAAATTTCGAAATAAATTTAATTTTAATTTATTAAAAAAAAACAGTGAAAAGTGAAATATAAAGAGAAGTGCGTACTCCTGTTTATGTGTTGCGGGATGAATTTTACGATTCGTTTTATTACTTCGCCGTGAAATACGTTAATGCACTATAAAAGGCGAAAATTTCCGATTTCAAGAGTCGAGTATCGGCGGGTAACGCGACACCGTAACCCTCAACGTGTTATTCAACTTTGATTTATCCGGCCGCCCAGAGCCAAACTGAAAACTTATCTAATCTCGCCCCCTATCTATCATTATTCATTAAGAGAAAACGAGAATTTATCGTCGTAATAAATACGTCGATAGGAACGACTTAGAAAACGAAAAATACGAGCAAAAAAATGGTGAAGTTTTGGTAAAAATTTATGTGGGGCAGTCGAAGGTGTAAACAAGCGAACAAACAACCCTTGGAAACAAAGGAGGCCGGCGCCATGGTACTCTTGATGCTTCGACCCCGTCGCCGACTGAATATAGCGTGTGGCTCCACCTACCCTCGACCAGGGGTTGATTTTCGAGTTACCTCATTGGCCGGACTGGTCACGCCTGTGCGTGTCTCCGCAACCCTCGCCACACGCGCTCCCTTTTCGAATTATACTCAAGAACCTATTTCATACGCCCAATGAATTTCATCTAGGAGGCGTTATTCCAAAAATAATCGCATAAACAAAACTTTCAAACATTCGAATATTACTTGATTGATTCATTTTTTTCGTTAACCAGAAAAATAGAGGATAGGTAGTAAAATAAAACTTTTTGCCCATGGGAAGAAATGCACTTTTTTCTCCCACGGGTAATAAAGTAACATTATTTTAAAGTTGTTTACCTTGATTACTTCATAAACAAAAACAAATTAATTTAAATGATCCAAATAAATTCGAACCCACCTTTTCAAACATAGATCTAGTTAGTTTAGGATAATGTAGTTTCCTCTAATGTAGTAAATAATAATTAAGAAATTATGACGTATTATTTGAATGTGGATGTGAAACGAAAATTTTATACGAGTTAAAAGAGACTGGTTTAATATTGAATATAGAAAAGAGACTTACTTAGGACACATAATTGTTCCCAAACATTGAGTAAAAAAGAACAAAATGCTTTAGCTGTAACATGAGCATGCGAACGATTAGAACAGTTTCTATTGGGATTAGAATTTCTGATATTAATAGACCATAAATCTTTAACTGCATTATTGGCAACGAAATACCAACTTTAACCACATTTAACGGTTTCGTTTATCCCTCCGTCTCACAGTGGGGTATTTGACCCAAAAAGTTGGCCAAAATTATTTTATGGTTTTATTTTATATGTTTTGATATGATAAACTTGAAAAAAATGTTTAAAAAAATCTAGGAGCCAAGTAATGTGAAAATAAATAACAAAAAAGATATATTTACGAACAAAATCGCTGTATTAATTAATTGTTCTTTGGCTATTAATTGTGCTTGTATAAACCTGACCTGAAGGTAGAGATGATATACTTGAATACCTACTTTAAACAAATAGGTCCTTAATTATTTTCTGTTATAAATTTTTAAGGATAGGAAATACCAAGCTAATTTGTAAAGAAGTTCCGGATACAATAGATTGCTATTATTTTGTGGTACCAATTATTTTAAAATTGAACTGCAGGTATATATGGGAAATGTAAACAAAAAAATGCTATAAAATATTTTGTGACAGAACCTACCCTTTTGAGAAGTTCTAAGAAAAATAACTCATTACTTTTACTGCTCCGTTTTATTTTGAGAAAAGCTAAAAAAGACACTTCACAATAAATACTTGTTTAAAAATCTACTCGGAAATAGCAGGTATGAGAAGTAGCTCTAAAAAATATAGGTAAATTAAGATATTAAATTATTTACAATATAAATTACAAATAGGTTATTTATTTACAATATAAATTGGTTATTTACAATATAAATATTGTTTACAACATAAACAATATTTTTTTTTTGCAATATAAATCAATATACATTTACTAATCAAAATCTTCTTCTATTTCTTCTTCATGTTCTTCTTCATCATCATCTTCTTCTTTCTCATCGGGAAGCAACATTTCTACAGTTTCTTTCAGAAATGGCTTTGAAAGAGTTTTTCTTTTTTGTCTCATCGAAGAGAGCAGCGGATCTGAAGTTAATAATAAGCGATTTAATACATCTTCGTTACATTTTACTCTCGAATATTTCCGCGCAAATTTTTCTCGATAATTTCGAAAATGTTTGTTTCTGCATTCCGCTGCCTCTTCTGATAATTGCCCTATAGGTAACAGAGCATTTTTTAAAATTTCTGGTCCATGGATCAAAATTTTATGGAGAGTTGGAGACATTGGGTACCATGGGTATAAATTAATGTAAAGTTGAGCCGTCTCGAAAGTGTAAGCCTCAAACTTTTCTACATTTACTTTTTTTCCAGACGATATTACTTCTAAGATTACTTTAATACGAAATATAAATTCTTGATTTACACCAGTAATCTTAGCAGCAACTTCAGGGTCGTTAAAAAATCTTCTGCTGCAAACTCACGTTTTATGTTCATTTGATTTAAAGAAAATGCTTACAATTTAATCACATATTTTTCAAAATTTGAAAACAACGCCTAAATAAAGGAAAAGAAAATCGATCCATAATAATATTTATTTAAAAATGTATAAAGTGTTATAAAAAAAATGTCTTAACTAAGGAATGATGTTCTATGCACAAACTGGAGGGCTTTAAACTGTGGTCTACATATTTCCCAAACAATCGTTGCACCACGCTGTTATGTGCTCCATGCACAACCAACATTTACAAATTTTGCAAAAATAACGAGTTTTTCGTCTTTTGCAATATTTACAGTTTCCTCTTTTCCCTGGATGTTGCTCTGGTATAATCTCCTCTTCAATACCTGAGAGCCTCAAGGCAGAAGTACGCACACTTTTGGTCAAGTGCTTATCAACGGCTCTTCTTTGCATGTTATTTTTCACTAACTCCATACCAAGATTTTTTTGAAACAGTCTGCAAGATTTAGCATATTCACCATTTGGTATGTTGCCTTTGTAGATAACAAAAGCGTTAATTGCTGCTATATTAAGGAGGTTATAGAAAATTACCATTGGCCAACGCTTTGTGTTTCTTGCAACATTGTATGATGTGATCATTCGATCAACAACATCTATTCCACTTTTTGTGCTATTATAGAAAGTAATTATTTCGGGCTTTTTCACCGGTAGCTTCATCGATATGATCGTCTCGGTGCATTGTTGAAACTACAAGCACATTCTTTCCTTTTTTGGGTATATATGAAACTGCAGTCATATCATTACTAAATGCGAATAACGAAGAATATACTTTCCTGTTTTTAACTTGTGTTATTTCAAGAGGTAGTTCTCTTCTATTGGCTCTAATTGTACCAACCACAGTAAGGCGGTGCTCTCTTAGCAGTTTCTTTACAATTGAATATCCTGTGAACCAACGATCTATTGTAACATTTCTTCCTGATCCTAATAAATGAGAACACATTCTTTCAGTTACTGCAGCGGTAGAGTTGTCAGTTCTGTATGGACCATTGGGTTGAATACCAGCGTAAATTTCTATGTGTGAAGTGGAAAATGTTTTGGCATCAACAACGGCGAAGACTTTCAATCCGTATTTATTTGGTTTACTTGGAATGTACATTCGGAAACTGCACCTACCCCTAAAGGCAAGCAGCATTTCATCTAATGTTACATACTCGCCCACAGAATAAGTTTTCTTACAATTATCATTGAACTTGTCAACAATAGTACGAACTGCTGCTAGTTTGTCCATTTCTTTTCTTTGACCTCTAGTTGTGGTATCGTCTAAGCGAATACATTTCAATAAGAAGACGAACCTCCGTTTTGCCATTGTAGCAGGAAATATCTCATATCTCATACCGTCTGATGACCAATACTCTGCTAGATGTGTGCTTGATCCATGATTGAGCCCAGCTAAATAAAGCAAACCCATCAGCGCTTGGATTTCTACAGAGTCGGTAGGTCTACGCTCAGTCTTATCTTGGTATTTAACAGAAATTTTATCAATAAATAAATTAGTATTTTCAACTACAATATCAATGCAGTTTCCAAACATGTACATCCAGCATTGAATGGGATATAATGCGTCACGTGCTTCACCGATGATCCCCGGCAGGTGAGACACTATGTTTTCATTGCGAGTTCTAATATTTCTAGGTGGGACAGCCTTTTTCCATTTAGTTCCATCTTTACCAAAAAAATACGAGCATCTATCACGAATCACGGATTGTTCATCTTCATCATCCTCGTCGTCATCCTGATGCATAATATCTGCATCTTCATTTACGTTTTCCTGCTCGGTTTCTGTATCATGATCACTGATACTTACAAAATCTGGATCTGATATCGAACTATCGTCAGACTCTTCTATTTCACTGCCCGTGCTAACTTCTTCATACAGTTTCTGCAATCTTTCTCTCTCCTTTTCATAAGGATCCATATCACAATGCTATCAAATAATAAATCATTTATTATTTTATCAAATCATACCAGAAAATTGTTTGATACTACTTACCTATTTGTAAGTATGCAAATAGTTGATATTCAGATACTTGAAAGGTACTGTGACCGTAGAAGTTTTGAGCGAAATAATTTAAAAAATATTTCACATAATCATTTTGTCGTGGACTCGTAGACCACACCCGACACACGGAGGGTTAAAAGGGACTGGTTTAATATTTAATAAAAAAAGTGTGAGACGCCTTACGTAGGATACATAATATTATATTGGCGCAGTTCTAGAATAATTCCATGATGAAAGAATCAGGCGTCCAATGTATTACTGTTCCCAAACTGAGTGAAGCACTCTCAAATAGAATAAAATGCTTTAACTGTAACACGAGCATATGAACGCTTAGAACAGTTTCTATTGGAGTTAGAATTTCTGATATTAATAGACCATAAATCTTTAACTGTATTATTGGCAACGAAATACCAATTTTAACCAGGTTTAACGGTTTCGTTTATTTATCAAGGAACGACGGATAGCGAATATTGAATAAAATTGAATTCAGTCATTTTCAAAAGGTTTAATTAGAGAGGAACAAAATAAAGATATAGCAATTCAAAATATTTATTTTAGCAAATTAAAGGCTTCTGAATTTAATTCTAACATGCTCATTTTTGTAACATGTCTAATTGATGTTATATACAGATCAAAATTGTATGGTAATGTATTAAAAACATCTTGATTTGCAGCAGGGTTGTTAGTTTTAAACGATTTGTTAAAAACTATTTGTTTTAATCATGTTTAAAACACTAACATATAAAACCTGACATGTTTTAAACTAAATTTATTTTAAACAGTTTAAAACCTGTCTAAAATCATAGGGCTTTGTGTGAAGGATTATTTCTAAAAGACACTTGTAATATACTCATTTAATAACACTTTAAACTAAAATTTCTAAAACTTGAGAATTTTTTTATTTTATTCGTTATTTAATTCCTTAAATATGGAAACTAATTTTGCTGCTTTCTCGTTCTCTAATCTATTTCTGATATGGGAATCTACTGCAGTATGCAATTGTTAAACCAAATTTAAAATAACTGGATCTAAACCAGGCTAAGGGCTGTTAGTTATTTAGAAAACATATACATTTTTTAAACGCTGAATGTTTCCTTTTACACCTTTTGCATTCAGCACGTATTTTATTGTTAGGTCCTTTAATTTCTTCGAAAAAAGACCAATGAAAACGAAACCCAGTTCACACAAGGAACGATGGGAATCCCCGAATATTATTGATCACTGGTATGTCTTTGAGATAAGATGATGTAAATTAGATTATTAAATTTAACATCAATAACAAGAGAGGTGATTTAAAACAAATCATCTTTTTTATTTATGGAATCGAAGAAATTATAATTGGTGTGTTAAAACTACATTAAATTTGCTTCAAAATGATTTTTATTTCATAATAATATCTCAACTCGTCTTTGAGATAAGATTATGTAAATTAGATTATTCAATTTAACATCAATAACAAGAGAGGTGATTTAAAACAAATCATCCTTTTTATTTATGGAATCGAAGAAATTAAAATTGGTGTGTTAAAACTAGATTAAATTTGCTTCAAAATGATTTTTATTTCATAATAATATCTCAATTCGTCTTTGAGATAAGATGATGTAAATTAGATTATTCAATTTAACCTCAATAACAACAGAGGTGATTTTAAAAAAAAATTATCATTTTTATTTACGGAATCGAAGAAATTATAATTGGTGTGTTAAAACTACATTAAATTTGCTTCAAAATGATTTTTATTTCATAATATTATCTCAATTCGTCTATGAGATATGATGATGTAAATTAGATTATTCAATTTAACATCAATAACAAGAGAGGTGATTTAAAACAAATCATCTTTTTTATTTATGGAATCGAAGAAATTAAAATTGGTGTGTTAAAAATAGATTAAATTTGCTTCAAAATGATTTTTATTTCATAATAATATCTCAACTCGTCTTTGAGATAAGATGATGTAAATTAGATTATTCAATTTAACATCAATAACAAGAGAGGTGATTTAAAACAAATCATCTTTTTTATTTATGGAATCGAAGAAATTAAAATTGGCGTGTTAAAACTTGATTAAATTTGCTTCAAAATGATTTTTACTTCATAATAATATCTCAACTCGTATTTGAGATAAAATGATGTAAATTAGATTATTCAATTTAACCTCAATAACAAGAGAGGTGATTTAAAAAAAAATTATCTTTTTTATTTATGGAATCGAAGGGATTATAATTGGTGTGTTAAAACTAGATTAAATTTGCTTTAAAATGATTTTTATTTCATAATAATATCTCAAATCGTCTTTGAGATAAGATGATGTAAATTAGATTGTTCAATTTAACATCAATAACAAGAGAGGTGATTTAAAACAAATCATCTTTTTTATTTATGGAATCGAAGAAATTAAAATTGGTGTGTTAAAACTAGATTAAATTTGCTTCAAAATGATTTTTATTTCATAATAATATTTCAACTCATCTTTGAGATAAGATGATGTAAATTAGATTATTCAATTTAACATCAATAACAAGAGAGGTGATTTAAAAAAAAATTATCATTTTTATTTACGGAATCGAAGAAATTATAATTGGTGTGTTAAAACTACATTAAATTTGCTTCAAAATGATTTTTATTTCATAATAATATCTCAACTCGTCTTTGAGATAAGATTATGTAAATTAGATTATTCAATTTAACATCAATAACAAGAGAGATGATTTAAAACAAATCATCTTTTTTATTTATGGAATCGAAGAAACTATAATTGGTGTGTTAAAACTACATTAAATTTGCTTCAAAATGATTTTTATTTCATAATAATATCTCAACTCGTCTTTGAGATAAGATTATGTAAATTAGATTATTCAATTTAACATCAATAACAAGAGAGATGATTTAAAACAAATCATCTTTTTTATTTATGGAATCGAAGAAACTATAATTGGTGTGTTAAAACTACATTAAATTTGCTTCAAAATGATTTTTATTTCATAATAATATCTCAACTCGTCTTTGAGATAAGATTATGTAAATTAGATTATTCAATTTAACATCAATAACAAGAGAGGTGATTTAAAACAAATCATCTTTTTTATTTATGGAATCGAAGAAATTATAATTGGTGTGTTAAAACTACATTAAATTTGCTTCAAAATGATTTTTATTTCATAATAATATCTCAACTCGTCTTTGAGATAAGATTATGTAAATTAGATTATTCAATTTAACATCAATAACAAGAGAGATGATTTAAAACAAATCATCTTTTTTATTTATGGAATCGAAGAAGCTATAATTGGTGTGTTAAAACTAAAAAAAAAAAAACTACATTAAATTTGCTTCAAAATGATTTTTATTTCATAATAATATCTCAACTCGTCTTTGAGATAAGATTATGTAAATTAGATTATTCAATTTAACATCAATAACAAGAGAGGTGATTTAAAACAAATCATCTTTTTTATTTATGGAATCGAAGAAATTAAAATTGGTGTGTTAAAACTAGATTAAATTTGCTTCAAAATGATTTTTATTTCATAATAATATTTCAACTCATCTTTGAGATAAGATGATGTAAATTAGATTATTCAATTTAACATCAATAACAAGAGAGGTGATTTAAAAAAAAATTATCATTTTTATTTACGGAATCGAAGAAATTATAATTGGTGTGTTAAAACTACATTAAATTTGCTTCAAAATGATTTTTATTTCATAATAATATCTCAACTCGTCTTTGAGATAAGATTATGTAAATTAGATTATTCAATTTAACATCAATAACAAGAGAGGTGATTTAAAACAAATCATCTTTTTTATTTATGGAATCGAAGAAATTATAATTGGTGTGTTAAAACTACATTAAATTTGCTTCAAAATGATTTTTATTTCATAATAATATCTCAACTCGTATTTGAGATAAAATGATGTAAATTAGATTATTCAATTTAACCTCAATAACAAGAGAGGTGATTTAAAAAAAAATTATCTTTTTTATTTATGGAATCGAAGGGATTATAATTGGTGTGTTAAAACTAGATTAAATTTGCTTTAAAATGATTTTTATTTCATAATAATATCTCAAATCGTCTTTGAGATAAGATGATGTAAATTAGATTGTTCAATTTAACATCAATAACAAGAGAGGTGATTTAAAACAAATCATCTTTTTTATTTATGGAATCGAAGAAATTAAAATTGGTGTGTTAAAACTAGATTAAATTTGCTTCAAAATGATTTTTATTTCATAATAATATTTCAACTCATCTTTGAGATAAGATGATGTAAATTAGATTATTCAATTTAACATCAATAACAAGAGAGGTGATTTAAAAAAAAATTATCATTTTTATTTACGGAATCGAAGAAATTATAATTGGTGTGTTAAAACTACATTAAATTTGCTGCAAAATGATTTTTATTTCATAATAATATCTCAACTCGTCTTTGAGATAAGATTATGTAAATTAGATTATTCAATTTAACATCAATAACAAGAGAGGTGATTTAAAACAAATCATCTTTTTATTTATGGAATCGAAGAAATTATAATTGGTGTGTTAAAACTAGATTAAATTTGCTTCAAAATGATTTTTATTTCATAATAATATCTCAACTCGTCTTTGAGATAAGATTATGTAAATTAGATTATTCAATTTAACATCAATAACAAGAGAGGTGATTTAAAACAAATCATCTTTTTTATTTATGGAATCGAAGAAATTAAAATTGGTGTGTTAAAACTAGATTAAATTTGCTTCAAAATGATTTTTATTTCATAATAATATCTCAACTCGTCTTTGAGATAAGATTATGTAAATTAGATTATTCAATTTAACATCAATAACAAGAGAGGTGATTTAAAACAAATCATCTTTTTTGTTTATGGAATCGAAGAAATTATAATTGGTGTGTTAAAACTACATTAAATTTGCTTCAAAATGATTTTTATTTCATAATAATATCTCAACTCGTCTTTGAGATAAGATGATGTAAATTAGATTATTCAATTTAACATCAATAACAAGAGAGGTGATTTAAAACAAATCATCTTTTTTATTTATGGAATCGAAGAAATTAAAATTGGTGTGTTAAAACTAGATTAAATTTGCTTCAAAATGATTTTTATTTCATAATAATATCTCAATTCGTCTTTGAGATAAGATGATGTAAATTAGATTATTCAATTTAACCTCAATAAGAAGAGAGGTGATTTTAAAAAAAAATTATCATTTTTATTTACGGAATCGAAGAAATTATAATTGGTGTGTTAAAACTACATTAAATTTGCTTCAAAATGATTTTTATTTCATAATAATATCTCAACTCGTCTTTGAGATAAGATTATGTAAATTAGATTATTCAATTTAACATCAATAACAAGAGAGGTGATTTAAAACAAATCATCTTTTTTGTTTATGGAATCGAAGAAATTATAATTGGTGTGTTAAAACTACATTAAATTTGCTTCAAAATGATTTTTATTTCATAATAATATCTCAACTCGTCTTTGAGATAAGATGATGTAAATTAGATTATTCAATTTAACATCAATAACAAGAGAGGTGATTTAAAACAAATCATCTTTTTTATTTATGGAATCGAAGAAATTAAAATTGGTGTGTTAAAACTAGATTAAATTTGCTTCAAAATGATTTTTATTTCATAATAATATCTCAATTCGTCTTTGAGATAAGATGATGTAAATTAGATTATTCAATTTAACCTCAATAAGAAGAGAGGTGATTTTAAAAAAAAATTATCATTTTTATTTACGGAATCGAAGAAATTATAATTGGTGTGTTAAAACTACATTAAATTTGCTTCAAAATGATTTTTATTTCATAATAATATCTCAACTCGTCTTTGAGATAAGATTATGTAAATTAGATTATTCAATTTAACATCAATAACAAGAGAGGTGATTTAAAACAAATCATCTTTTTTATTTATGGAATCGAAGAAATTATAATTGGTGTGTTAAAACTACATTAAATTTGCTTCAAAATGATTTTTATTTCATAATAATATCTCAACTCGTCTTTGAGATAAGATTATGTAAATTAGATTATTCAATTTAACATCAATAACAAGAGAGGTGATTTAAAACAAATCATTTTTTTTATTTATGGAATCGAAGAAATTAAAATTGGTGTGTTAAAACTAGATTAAATTTGCTTCAAAATGATTTTTATTTCATAATAATATCTCAATTCGTCTTTGAGATAAGATGATGTAAATTAGATTATTCAATTTAACCTCAATAAGAAGAGAGGTGATTTTAAAAAAAAATTATCATTTTTATTTACGGAATCGAAGAAATTATAATTGGTGTGTTAAAACTACATTAAATTTGCTTCAAAATGATTTTTATTTCATAATAATATCTCAACTCGTCTTTGAGATAAGATTATGTAAATTAGATTATTCAATTTAACATCAATAACAAGAGAGGTGATTTAAAACAAATCATCTTTTTTATTTATGGAATCGAAGAAATTATAATTGGTGTGTTAAAACTACATTAAATTTGCTTCAAAATGATTTTTATTTCATAATAATATCTCAACTCGTCTTTGAGATAAGATTATGTAAATTAGATTATTCAATTTAACGTCAATAACAAGAGAGGTGATTTAAAACAAATCATCTTTTTTATTTATGGAATCGAAGAAATTATAATTGGTGTGTTAAAACTACATTAAATTTGCTTCAAAATGATTTTTATTTCATAATAATATCTCAACTCGTCTTTGAGATAAGATGATGTAAATTAGATTATTCAATTTAACATCAATAACAAGAGAGGTGATTTAAAACAAATCATCTTTTTTATTTATGGAATCGAAGAAATTAAAATTGGTGTGTTAAAACTACATTAAATTTGCTTCAAAATGATTTTTATTTCATAATAATATCTCAACTCGTCTTTGAGATAAGATGATGTAAATTAGATTATTCAATTTAACATCAATAACAAGAGAGGTGATTTAAAACAAATCATCTTTTTTATTTATGGAATCGAAGAAATTAAAATTGGTGTGTTAAAACTAGATTAAATTTGCTTCAAAATGATTTTTATTTCATAATATCTCAATTCGTCTTTGATATAAGATGATGTAAATTAGATTATTCAATTTAACCTCAATAAGAAGAGAGGTGATTTTAAAAAAAAATTATCATTTTTATTTACGGAATCGAAGAAATTATAATTGGTGTGTTAAAACTACATTAAATTTGCTTCAAAATGATTTTTATTTCATAATAATATCTCAACTCGTCTTTGAGATAAGATTATGTAAATTAGATTATTCAATTTAACATCAATAACAAGAGAGGTGATTTAAAACAAATCATCTTTTTTATTTATGGAATCGAAGAAACTATAATTGGTGTGTTAAAACTAAAAAAAAAAAAACTACATTAAATTTGCTTCAAAATGATTTTTATTTCATAATAATATCTCAACTCGTCTTTGAGATAAGATTATGTAAATTAGATTATTCAATTTAACATCAATAACAAGAGAGGTGATTTAAAACAAATCATCTTTTTTATTTATGGAATCGAAGAAATTAAAATTGGTGTGTTAAAACTAGATTAAATTTGCTTCAAAATGATTTTTATTTCATAATAATATTTCAACTCATCTTTGAGATAAGATGATGTAAATTAGATTATTCAATTTAACATCAATAACAAGAGAGGTGATTTAAAAAAAAATTATCATTTTTATTTACGGAATCGAAGAAATTATAATTGGTGTGTTAAAACTACATTAAATTTGCTTCAAAATGATTTTTATTTCATAATAATATCTCAACTCGTATTTGAGATAAAATGATGTAAATTAGATTATTCAATTTAACCTCAATAACAAGAGAGGTGATTTAAAAAAAAATTATCTTTTTTATTTATGGAATCGAAGGGATTATAATTGGTGTGTTAAAACTAGATTAAATTTGCTTTAAAATGATTTTTATTTCATAATAATATCTCAAATCGTCTTTGAGATAAGATGATGTAAATTAGATTGTTCAATTTAACATCAATAACAAGAGAGGTGATTTAAAACAAATCATCTTTTTTATTTATGGAATCGAAGAAATTAAAATTGGTGTGTTAAAACTAGATTAAATTTGCTTCAAAATGATTTTTATTTCATAATAATATTTCAACTCATCTTTGAGATAAGATGATGTAAATTAGATTATTCAATTTAACATCAATAACAAGAGAGGTGATTTAAAAAAAAATTATCATTTTTATTTACGGAATCGAAGAAATTATAATTGGTGTGTTAAAACTACATTAAATTTGCTTCAAAATGATTTTTATTTCATAATAATATCTCAACTCGTATTTGAGATAAAATGATGTAAATTAGATTATTCAATTTAACCTCAATAACAAGAGAGGTGATTTAAAAAAAATTATCTTTTTTATTTATGGAATCGAAGGGATTATAATTGGTGTGTTAAAACTAGATTAAATTTGCTTTAAAATGATTTTTATTTCATAATAATATCTCAAATCGTCTTTGAGATAAGATGATGTAAATTAGATTGTTCAATTTAACATCAATAACAAGAGAGGTGATTTAAAACAAATCATCTTTTTTATTTATGGAATCGAAGAAATTAAAATTGGTGTGTTAAAACTAGATTAAATTTGCTTCAAAATGATTTTTATTTCATAATAATATCTCAAATCGTCTTTGAGATAAGATGATGTAAATTAGATTGTTCAATTTAACATCAATAACAAGAGAGGTGATTTAAAACAAATCATCTTTTTTATTTATGGAATCGAAGAAATTAAAATTGGTGTGTTAAAACTAGATTAAATTTGCTTCAAAATGATTTTTATTTCATAATAATATTTCAACTCATCTTTGAGATAAGATGATGTAAATTAGATTATTCAATTTAACATCAATAACAAGAGAGGTGATTTAAAAAAAAATTATCATTTTTATTTACGGAATCGAAGAAATTATAATTGGTGTGTTAAAACTACATTATATTTGCTGCAAAATGATTTTTATTTCATAATAATATCTCAACTCGTCTTTGAGATAAGATTATGTAAATTAGATTATTCAATTTAACATCAATAACAAGAGAGGTGATTTAAAACAAATCATCTTTTTATTTATGGAATCGAAGAAATTATAATTGGTGTGTTAAAACTACATTAAATTTGCTTCAAAATGATTTTTATTTCATAATAATATCTCAACTCGTCTTTGAGATAAGATTATGTAAATTAGATTATTCAATTTAACATCAATAACAAGAGAGATAATTTAAAACAAATCATCTTTTTTATTTATGGAATCGAAGAAACTATAATTGGTGTGTTAAAACTACATTAAATTTGCTTCAAAATGATTTTTATTTCATAATAATATCTCAACTCGTCTTTGAGATAAGATTATGTAAATTAGATTATTCAATTTAACATCAATAACAAGAGAGGTGATTTAAAACAAATCATCTTTTTTATTTATGGAATCGAAGAAATTAAAATTGGTGTGTTAAAACTAGATTAAATTTGCTTCAAAATGATTTTTATTTCATAATAATATCTCAATTCGTCTTTGAGATAAGATGATGTAAATTAGATTATTCAATTTAACCTCAATAACAACAGAGGTGATTTAAAAAAAAAATTATCATTTTTATTTACGGAATCGAAGAAATTATAATTGGTGTGTTAAAACTACATTAAATTTGCTTCAAAATGATTTTTATTTCATAATATTATCTCAATTCGTCTATGAGATAAGATTATGTAAATTAGATTATTCAATTTAACATCAATAACAAGAGAGGTGATTTAAAACAAATCATCTTTTTTATTTATGGAATCGAAGAAATTATAATTGGTGTGTTAAAACTACATTAAATTTGCTTCAAAATGATTTTTATTTCATAATAATATCTCAACTCGTCTTTGAGATAAGATGATGTAAATTAGATTATTCAATTTAACATCAATAACAAGAGAGGTGATTTAAAACAAATCATCTTTTTTATTTATGGAATCGAAGAAATTATAATTGGTGTGTTAAAACTACATTAAATTTGCTTCAAAATGATTTTTATTTCATAATAATATCTCAACTCGTCTTTGAGATAAGATGATGTAAATTAGATTATTCAATTTAATATCAATAACAAGAGAGGTGATTTAAAACAAATCATCTTTTTTATTTATGGAATCGAAGAAATTAAAATTGGTGTGTTAAAACTAGATTAAATTTGCTTCAAAATGATTTTTATTTCATAATAATATCTCAATTCGTCTTTGAGATAAGATGATGTAAATTAGATTATTCAATTTAACCTCAATAAGAAGAGAGGTGATTTAAAAAAAAAATTATCATTTTTATTTACGGAATCGAAGAAATTATAATTGGTGTGTTAAAACTACATTAAATTTGCTTCAAAATGATTTTTATTTCATAATATTATCTCAATTCGTCTATGAGATAAGATTATGTAAATTAGATTATTCAATTTAACATCAATAACAAGAGAGGTGATTTAAAACAAATCATCTTTTTTATTTATGGAATCGAAGAAATTATAATTGGTGTGTTAAAACTACATTAAATTTGCTTCAAAATGATTTTTATTTCATAATATTATCTCAATTCGTCTATGAGATAAGATTATGTAAATTAGATTATTCAATTTAACATCAATAACAAGAGAGGTGATTTAAAACAAATCATCTTTTTTATTTATGGAATCGAAGAAATTATAATTGGTGTGTTAAAACTACATTAAATTTGCTTCAAAATGATTTTTATTTCATAATAATATCTCAACTCGTCTTTGAGATAAGATGATGTAAATTAGATTATTCAATTTAACATCAATAACAACAGAGGTGATTTAAAAAAAAAATTATCATTTTTATTTACGGAATCGAAGAAATTATAATTGGTGTGTTAAAACTACATTAAATTTGCTTCAAAATGATTTTTATTTCATAATATTATCTCAATTCGTCTATGAGATAAGATTATGTAAATTAGATTATTCAATTTAACATCAATAACAAGAGAGGTGATTTAAAACAAATCATCTTTTTTATTTATGGAATCGAAGAAATTATAATTGGTGTGTTAAAACTACATTAAATTTGCTTCAAAATGATTTTTATTTCATAATAATATCTCAATTCGTCTTTGAGATAAGATGATGTAAATTAGATTATTCAATTTAACCTCAATAACAACAGAGGTGATTTAAAAAAAAAATTATCATTTTTATTTACGGAATCGAAGAAATTATAATTGGTGTGTTAAAACTACATTAAATTTGCTTCAAAATGATTTTTATTTCATAATATTATCTCAATTCGTCTATGAGATAAGATTATGTAAATTAGATTATTCAATTTAACATCAATAACAAGAGAGGTGATTTAAAACAAATCATCTTTTTTATTTATGGAATCGAAGAAATTATAATTGGTGTGTTAAAACTACATTAAATTTGCTTCAAAATGATTTTTATTTCATAATAATATCTCAACTCGTCTTTGAGATAAGATGATGTAAATTAGATTATTCAATTTAACATCAATAACAAGAGAGGTGATTTAAAACAAATCATCTTTTTTATTTATGGAATCGAAGAAATTATAATTGGTGTGTTAAAACTACATTAAATTTGCTTCAAAATGATTTTTATTTCATAATAATATCTCAACTCGTCTTTGAGATAAGATGATGTAAATTAGATTATTCAATTTAATATCAATAACAAGAGAGGTGATTTAAAACAAATCATCTTTTTTATTTATGGAATCGAAGAAATTAAAATTGGTGTGTTAAAACTAGATTAAATTTGCTTCAAAATGATTTTTATTTCATAATAATATCTCAATTCGTCTTTGAGATAAGATGATGTAAATTAGATTATTCAATTTAACCTCAATAAGAAGAGAGGTGATTTAAAAAAAAAATTATCATTTTTATTTACGGAATCGAAGAAATTATAATTGGTGTGTTAAAACTACATTAAATTTGCTTCAAAATGATTTTTATTTCATAATATTATCTCAATTCGTCTATGAGATAAGATTATGTAAATTAGATTATTCAATTTAACATCAATAACAAGAGAGGTGATTTAAAACAAATCATCTTTTTTATTTATGGAATCGAAGAAATTATAATTGGTGTGTTAAAACTACATTAAATTTGCTTCAAAATGATTTTTATTTCATAATATTATCTCAATTCGTCTATGAGATAAGATTATGTAAATTAGATTATTCAATTTAACATCAATAACAAGAGAGGTGATTTAAAACAAATCATCTTTTTTATTTATGGAATCGAAGAAATTATAATTGGTGTGTTAAAACTACATTAAATTTGCTTCAAAATGATTTTTATTTCATAATAATATCTCAACTCGTCTTTGAGATAAGATGATGTAAATTAGATTATTCAATTTAACATCAATAACAACAGAGGTGATTTAAAAAAAAAATTATCATTTTTATTTACGGAATCGAAGAAATTATAATTGGTGTGTTAAAACTACATTAAATTTGCTTCAAAATGATTTTTATTTCATAATATTATCTCAATTCGTCTATGAGATAAGATTATGTAAATTAGATTATTCAATTTAACATCAATAACAAGAGAGGTGATTTAAAACAAATCATCTTTTTTATTTATGGAATCGAAGAAATTATAATTGGTGTGTTAAAACTACATTAAATTTGCTTCAAAATGATTTTTATTTCATAATAATATCTCAATTCGTCTTTGAGATAAGATGATGTAAATTAGATTATTCAATTTAACCTCAATAACAACAGAGGTGATTTAAAAAAAAAATTATCATTTTTATTTACGGAATCGAAGAAATTATAATTGGTGTGTTAAAACTACATTAAATTTGCTTCAAAATGATTTTTATTTCATAATATTATCTCAATTCGTCTATGAGATAAGATTATGTAAATTAGATTATTCAATTTAACATCAATAACAAGAGAGGTGATTTAAAACAAATCATCTTTTTTATTTATGGAATCGAAGAAATTATAATTGGTGTGTTAAAACTACATTAAATTTGCTTCAAAATGATTTTTATTTCATAATAATATCTCAACTCGTCTTTGAGATAAGATGATGTAAATTAGATTATTCAATTTAACATCAATAACAAGAGAGGTGATTTAAAACAAATCATCTTTTTTATTTATGGAATCGAAGAAATTAAAATTGGTGTGTTAAAACTAGATTAAATTTGCTTCAAAATGATTTTTATTTCATAATAATATCTCAATTCGTCTTTGAGATAAGATGATGTAAATTAGATTATTCAATTTAACCTCAATAAGAAGAGAGGTGATTTTAAAAAAAAATTATCATTTTTATTTACGGAATCGAAGAAATTATAATTGGTGTGTTAAAACTACATTAAATTTGCTTCAAAATGATTTTTATTTCATAATAATATCTCAATTCGTCTTTGAGATAAGATGATGTAAATTAGATTATTCAATTTAACCTCAATAACAAGAGAGGTGATTTAAAACAAATCATCTTTTTTATTTATGGAATCGAAGAAATTAAAATTGGCGTGTTAAAACTTGATTAAATTTGCTTCAAAATGATTTTTACTTCATAATAATATCTCAACTCGTCTTTGAGATAAGATGATGTAAATTGGATCATTCAATTTAACCTCAATAACAAGAGTTTATACTCTATCTCACTTGAGTTAGAATTTATATAAGGCATAATTTGGACATACATTTTTTTGATAGCAACGTAAAATAAGTTTAAAACAAAAAAAAACTGTTTAAAACAATTAAAAACTGTTGTTTTGTTCAAAAATTAAAAGAAACTGTTTTCTTTTCAACCCTGATTTGACCGATAACGTTATGTAATCGGCATTTTTTGTAATCTTTGTTTCTAATTTCTTGGGTGTCTTCTGAAAGTTGTCCTATTGGTAATACAACGTATTGTATGATACTTTTAGGGTGAATAATTTATTTATGTACTGAAGCAGTCATGTAGTACCATTGATATAGCTTTACATAAAGTGCTGCTGTTTTATCTGCATCCACTGGCTAATGTTTGAAGAACTACAGGAGACCTCTTAATCAAATCCTCATTAACTTCTGTAATATCTACCGTACTAGAAGGATACAATTAGCAGTGTTGATATCTTTGGAGTTTTCGGTATATTCTCGAGGTTTAACAACAAACACATACTTCATCTTTAATTCGGTCTTTTTTTAAATGTGGGATTTTAAGAAATATGAGGAACTAAGTTGAGTGACCAAATTTATATGTATCTACTCAAGATGGTCTTGTTATAACCTTCTCCAAATTTTCCTTTGCGTTTGTTTGGCAAGGCATGCCATACAAGTAGATGTAGAAGGAGATTCTATCATCGATCATTGTAAAAAATAATTGGTAGTTTACTCTGTATTGCTCAACATTTTAAGTGTTGACGCTATCTTGTCAATTTGTGATTCTATATTTGAAGCTGAACATCTGGTTTTCTCAGCAATTTCTTTTCAAAGATATGAGTATAAAATTTAGCCAAAAAAGGAGTTGGGTTCTCACATAGTATTGTTGTAGGTGTTTTGTTGGTTATGAAGAAACAAACAAATTGATTTGTTCTGTTTCCGTTGGCTGCATTTATGTCCAAAGAATCCATCATATTTCCACATTCACATTAATATGAGATCAATTATCGTAAGATATTTTAGCACTTCCTCTGATTGTGTTTTAAAAGATCTCATGGTGGCATGATTAAGCAAACTTTTTAATGGTATACTGTCACCTACTAACAATCTTTCTTTGCGCTCTTAACATTGTGATAATTAAATAATAGTTTGTATCCTCGTGGTGCATCATATGATCGTAATATATTATACTGATATCTAGATAGTCCTAAACCTACGATCAAAGCTAGTGACTCCTCTTTATGCAATGGACTTCGTTATTTTGATTTTGGAATAATGTCCGATTATTCAAACCTCGCAGTTCCATTGATATTATTTATTAAATAATATTTGCGTTCCCAATTTAGCCTTCTACTTGTAATTCTTGCAAAAATGTATGACGTAATTGGTCCAAACCTTCAGTCTGTAGCAAACTAGTAGAATTTTTTTTCTTTGTCCTTTCACTGGAACCACCAAATGTTTTACACGGATGGCCTATTTCTGAGATGAATCTTTTGAAATAAGATATTTTGGTATAACATTCAATATGTGGTTATATTCCACATTTTTTTAAAACCTGTTAGGATTGAAAGCACAAAATTTTACATATTTACTTAGTATCACACCACGAGTACGATAATTGAGGAAAATTTCCAAGAACATATGGGTATAGAAGGGTTTTATCATTTTCACCATTTTAACCCCAAAACTAAAATCTGCAAAGGAAAATACATACAAATCTTCGTTAACCTCAGTCTGGATACATCCGCATATTATGCTGTGCATATGCAACTTGCAAGATGAGATAACTTGGAATAACTTGGCTTAAGTTAGCTTCATTTTGTAATGAAATGAATTGGATAGGATTTCGCTGCGATCGCTTCATTTTGAAATATAAAGAGCTTGGTTGGGTTTATCTAGGTACATGCCGAGACTGGTTCGATTGGGTTGGTTTCATTTTGAAACAAAACGAGTTGAGTTAGATTGGGTTTATTTGAAAGCAAGATGAGATGAGTTGGATTGGGTTGGCTTCATTTTGAAACAAGTTGAGTTGGTTTGAATTCGTTTGGGTTCATTTTAAAACAAAGTGTGTTGATTTGCACCATCAAGAGGCGATGAGCAACCCCTATTGGATTGGTCATAATACCACGAAGCTATCGATACTCAATACCTCATTGAAAGTATCGCCAAGCCCTAACAAAATCCATAAATAAGTTAGAAAGAGATGGAAAAAAAACAAAAACAATTTAAGATTCGAGAAATCGGTAAATACCAAAAAATAAAAATAAAAATTCTTTTCATCGTTAAGTACAAATACTTTTTTGCATCTTCTTCCTTAATATGCACGATGATAACAAAAAATCTAAAAACAACAAATTCTAGAAACAGTTCAAGTTTTCTGGAAGCATTGGAAGTCCTTTGGAAGGAGTATTATGCCATCTGAAGCAGTACCAAGTTTTTTGGATTTCTTCTAGTGGTAGTAGTAAATATTCTGGAAACAGTTCAAGTCTTGTGGATGCATTTCAAGTCTTTTGGAAATAGTATCAAGTTTGTTGCAAGAACTTCAGGTCTTCAGGTCATTTGGAAGCAGCATCAAATCTTCTAAAAATAGATCAAGTCTTCTAGTGCTAGTCGTAAATATTTTAGAGGTGGGTCAAGTTTTCTGGAACCATTCCAAACCCTTTGGAAGCAGTACAAACATACTTGCACTGCATGTATTTTCATTTCAGGACTATTTTCGAACTTATTTTCAAATCCCAAAAATATTTTTAGTTGCGGGAATAACTAAGTTGGTGCCTGAGACTATATGATCTTGATTTTGAGTTTTCTTCTCTAACTAAATCCGTCTATGACTCGTAAAAGGTGCCTAAATAACTTATTTTCAGGTCTCATCTTTCTTGGCATCTATCATTGGCGATGATGATGATGCTCCATCCATCAGAATCCGTTAGAAATCCACTTCATCCTCAAATTATTCATTGTAAGAGTCCATCTTTGCACCCCATACTACAAGGTTACAAAGGTTATACATAGTTAAAATTAACTTTCTTCATTCATTGAATAGCGCATATTCTTTATGAATTTGCGTATAGAAATGTATCTATGCATTATAAAGAGCTTTCACTTTGTCAAAGATGTCAAAACTTGCTATATAGTTAAGGTAAATATCAAGGTAAAATTAATTTTAATTGTAGTGTTTATGGTAGCACGTTGAATTCTTAAGAATTAGTAACTTGAATTTTTTCAAGAGATTGAGTGAGTTAAAATTTGTAATAGTTACTACTTTAATGACCTTAAATAGAGTGCCATTGGCATCATTAATCTTATGCAGAATATTTAAAAATGAAGTGACCTGAATGACGAAATCTTGATGAAAACTCACATCTTTGTTTGTATATACAGAGTGTTTCATTTAAAATAAAAAAGAGAAGGTTCTTCAAACATTGCATTAAAAATCGTTTATGATAAACACCTTACATAATAACAGCAAATAGTAGCACAACAATAGTTGTGTGATGTAATATTTAAGACCTAATCAGTAAGCAGGATTTCTTTTAAAGAAGATTAAGTTGTGATTAAGTTCGTGTAGCTAAAAATAATTTTGATTTAATGATATAAAAATGATATTTATGCTCCCAAAACTATTGACCCATCTTGTATATAAGTTAAGATTAACTTAATAACTTACAAAATATTTTTTTCTTGTCATTTTCCAACACAAAAAAAATTATGCAATAATTTACGCGCAATTGCGATGGCACGCAAAATGTATCGTTATCGGCGTTGCAATTTTCCGAGAAAGTAATGCGTCGAAAGGTAATTGTAGAAAGAAATTCGGAGTATTCTCCCAACCCGAAATAGTTAGGATGTTATTGATAAATAACATTTTTTTATCTTTTTTTTTATAATGGTATTATAAGTATTATTATTGTAAATATCGGAAATGTATTGATTTAGATTCAGACTTGGATTTAGGTTAGTAAGTACCCACATTATTAGCGAGTACACCGAATCAAATCGGCTCAATCCCCCGCAATAACGAAACATCATTAATTTTAATCTTTTTTCTGTTTTAATGTATGTTATTAGCCCACATCGTCCAAACGGTTTTGTCCACCTGTGAGTATAATTAATAAACTAAAATTGATTTGGACAAAAAATAGTTAATTATTATACAAGGGAAAAAAGAAGTGGATTAAAAATTAACTTTTTAAATTTAACCTGTGTATAATAATTTTTTTTCTGTAATGGAATAAATGATGATAAATGATGTCTTCCTTCCAGAGGACGTGATACTGCTTCTAGATGACCTGATGCTGCTTTTAAAAGATTTGACATTCTTGCAAGACTTGATACTGTTTCCAAAAGACGTAGAATGCTTTCAGAAGAATTGAAATGCTTCCATCATATTTATATGCTTCCAGAACACGAGATACTGCTTCTAGATAACCGGATACTACTTCCAAAAAACTTGCACCTTCTTCTAGAAGACTTAATATTGCTACCACAATATTTTGATGCTTACAAAAGGCTCAATACTGATTCTGGAACTGATTCTTGATACTGTTTCCAAAAGACGTTAAATGTTTTTAGATTTCTTTATATGCTTCCAAAGTACTCAAATGTTTCTAAAAGACTTTACCTAGTTTCCTAATATTTATTTGTTTCTAGATGCGTCTTCTTCCAGTATCACGTCTTCAATCCAAAAGACGTGATACAGCTTCGAAAAAACTGGATATTGCCAGAAGACTTAATACTGCTTTTAGAAGACTTAATATTTTATTCAGAAGACTTGCATGCTTCCAAAAGACTCCATACTGCTTCCAAAGAATTGATACTATTTCCAACAGTCATAAAATCCTTCCAAAGGACTTGAAATGCTTCCAGAAGACTTGAAATGCTTCCAGAAGATTCGAAATGCTTCCAAAGAATGTGAAATCTTCTAGAAGACTCTAACTACTTTCATAATATTTACTATTACTGCTAAAAGCCTTAATACTGCTTCTAGAAAGCTTGGTATTGCTTCCAAAAGGCTCAATACTGATTCTGGAAGACTTGATACTATTTCCAAAAGACGTTAAATGCTTTTAGAGGTCTTTATATGCTTCCAAAGGACTGAAATGTTTCTAAAAGACTTTACCTAGTGTGCTAATATTTATTTGCTTCTAGATGCGTCTTCTTCCAGTATCACGTTTTCTTTCCAGAAGACGCGATACAGCTTCGAAAAAACTGGATAATGCCAGAAGACGTAATACTGCTTCTAGAAGACTTAATATTTTATTCAGAAGACTTGCATGCTTCCAAAAGACTCCATACTGCATCCAAAGAATTGATACTATTTCCAACAGTCATAAAATCCTTCCAAAGGACTTGAAATGCTTCCAGAAGACTTGAAATACTTCCAGAAGATACGAAATGCTTCCAAAGAATGTGAAATCTTCTAGAAGACTCTAACTACTTTCATAATATTTACTATTACTGCTAAAAGCCTTAATACTGCTTCTAGAAAGCTTGGTATTGCTTCCAAAAGGCTCAATACTGATTCTGGAAGACTTGATACTGTTTCCAAAAGACGTTAAATGCTTTTAGAGGTCTTTATATGCTTCCAAAGGACTGAAATGTTTCTAAAAGACTTTACCTAGTTTCCTAATATTTATTTGCTTCTAGATGCGCCTTCTTCCAGTATCACGTCTTCTTTCCAAACGACGTGATACAGCTACGAAAAAACTGGATATTGCCAGAAGATTTAATATTGCTTCTAGAAGACTTAATATTTTATTTAGAAGACTTACATGCTTCCAAAAGACTCCATACTGCTTCCAAAGAATTGATACTATTTCCAACAGTCGTAAAATCCTTCCAAAGGACTTGAAATGCTTCCAGAAGATTTGAAATGCTTCCAGAAGACTTGAAATACTTCCAGAAGATATGAAATGCTTCCAAAGAATGTGAAATCTTCTAGAAGACTCTAACTACTTTCATAATATTTACTATTACTGCTAAAAGCCTTAATACTGCTTGTAGAAAGCTTGGTATTGTTTCCAAAAGTCCCAATACTGATTCTGGAAGACTTGATACTGCTTCCAAAAGACGTTAAATGCTTTTAGAGGTCTTTATATGCTTCCAAAGGACTGAAATGTTTCTAAAAGACTTTATCTAGTTTCCTAATATTTATTTGCTTCTAGATGCGTCTTCTTCTATATCACGTCTTCTTTCCAGAAGACGTGGTACAGCTTCGAAAAAACTGGATGTTTCCAGAAGACTTAATACTGCTTCTAGAAGACTTAATATTTTTTTCAGAAGACTTGCATGCTTCCAAAAGACTCCATACTGCTTCCAAAGAATCGATACTATTTCCAACAGTCGTAAAATCCTTCCAATACTTGAAATATTTCCAGAAGACTTGAAATGCTTCCAGAAGATTCGAAATGCTTCCAAAGAATGTGAAATCTTCTAGAAGACTCTAACTACTTTCATAATATTTACTATTACTGCTAAAAGTCTTAATACTGCTTCTAGAAAGCTTGGTATTGCTTCCAAAAGACTTGAAATACTTCCAAATATTTCCAGAAAATTTAATACTGCTTCTAAAAGATATTATCTTTTATTATAGTGTCTTGATATTGCCTCTGGAATATTTGAAACCCTTCCAAAGTATTGACGTTAATCTTTTTAATTATTTTATAAATTTTAATTGAAATAAGCTTATTGTTCTTAAATCAGTCCTAGAATTGAGCTTATTCTTCTTAATTCAGTGCCAACATCAACTGCGAATATTTTTTTAGAAAGGATATATGATATTTGGACTTTTCTCAGACCCAATTCAGGTTTATTTTTGTAGAGCTACTCACAATTCAAATTGTCTTCAGCACCCACACCTATTTTCAAAAACTGGCACCTATGGATTTATTTGATTGCAACAAAATAAATTTTGAATAACAAGAATAAGAACAAAAAATACAAAATAGTTAATTGCGATTAAACATTTTCCAAGTTGCTTTTAAAGATTTAATTTCTAATCATTCCTGATATCGAGCATATTTTCTTTATAAAATAGCAGATTGTAGAAAAATCTTTCCGGATAATCTATTTTTTCTTTATTTCGAGCTTTTTCAAGTCCTAAGACTTCATAGTGGTTCCGGAGTTATTATTTCATCAAGAAATTTGAGACGGACTCAGAACCAAATACCGGGATTAACCATCGTACTTAAATAGAAGATTTACAAATTCACGTGATGCTGAAGTACTAAGCCATAAGGAAGGGAGATCTTCAACTTCAATTGATAAATCTACAATAAGAAGATCCATGATTTTTTGTTATGAAGGCTAGGTATTACAACATGATGATAAGTGTCAGGTTGATATAAAATTATTCGCTTAGCCTCAAACAACCTCAGGTTAATTCATTGGAAATGACATATCTTCATCTGATAAAGGTAAGAAGCTTTACAAATTTTAGGTTAGGTTGGATTAACTCTCTTACCCATGCTGTCTATTTATTGGTCGATGTTCTCCTAGGATATTTCTCTCCACACAACTTCTAAATGGTGTCGAATTATTTATCTCTATTTGTCTTAGTGGCCAACCCCTTACATCTCAATCATGTTGAAATCCGTGCAACAGTGCAGGTCATGGCAAATTCTGCAAATCAAATTTGCTCCATGGAACATTCTTCTGAGCACAGCAGTATGGGGTTTGGCATTGTCCTGTTGGAATGAACAAAACCTTGATTCATCACTGAAGATAACGTCATTCCATTGCTGAACTGTTGTTCTTAACACCAAGCAAGTCTGGTTCCTTATGGGGAGGTGTTAACGGAAGAAATTCTTTTGCAAATAGTTGCCATCGACTGGTGTAGACTCAAAGCATTCGACCAATTGAAATCGATCAGTGGTAACCATCAACCCCTTATATCTCAGATATGTTAAGTCTACAAGTCTGGCGACTATGCAGGCTATGCTTCAAGAACCTTCTTCTATCCACAGCAGAATGGTATTTTTTTGCATTGTCCTTTTGGAAAGGACAAAACCTTGATTCATCACTGAAGAAGACGTCATTCCATTGATACACTTACTATTAGTGTTATTGACACTATGCAAGTCTGACTGCTTTATGGAGAGATTTTATCGCAAGATATTCTTCTGAAAACTGTTGCCATCGGCAAAAGTAAGTTCAAAGCATTCGAGCTATTTATAATCGATCTCTGGTTACCAATCGCCTAAGGATTCAGAATTAGAATTTTACAAGGTGAAGCCCAAATGTTACACCGTGATGATCAGCTTCAGGTTGATACAACAATCAACCCAACTTTTCAAAGACTTTTAGGAACATTAAAATTTAATAATAACATCTAAACCCCATAAGAAAATACGTAATTAACAATTAAATGTTGATTTATATCAACTGGAGCGTTGAAACTTAGAGATAGTTTAAAACCCGAGAGAATCCACGAAGAGAGGAGCGTATCACCGTCACGACGCCTCCATTATAAATTTAGAACCGTCAGTGGTTGCAAGGAAAGTGCTCCGAGCATCTAACAGGGTCCATTAGTAATTTAACAATACTAATTAGAAACGTTCCCTGCCAAAAACGAAATCCTTTACGAACTTTCTACCTTAATCGTCTACCATCATCGTTATTTATTATTATTTTTTATTTCTCTTTTATGTTTCAGCTGTCCCTTTATTATTTTAAACCGAATTGTTTGAAATAATAAAGGGAAAGTTGGAATTTTAATGATATGAGGAATGTCATTATAAAAATGGCAAATGATTCAAATGAATGTGATTTGATGAATTGAAAGCACCGGCATCGTTTTAAAATCGATCAATTATAAGAAAAGAGTCGTATAATGTAGGAAATTATAACCCATATGATTTGAATCAGTTTTTACACCACCTGCTTTAACTCAACTCCCCCAAAGAAAATCGATTCTTTTTTAAATATATTCAAGATTTTCATTTACGACAACGTAATATCCCCGTACATAAATTGAATTAAACGTGACGTCGAAGACAAGATAACCATCTCATTAAAAAAAATATGCGTGGTTAATTGAATTATAAACCTCGTCGGATTAATGCAGGTGTTATTAAATTGTCAAAAGCGTAGCGTATAATTTACGCGGGAAATCTTTACAGATTGCTATCTCCCATCTTCAACATGAAAAAAGTTAAATCTTACCAAAAATTTATATCGATTAAGTAGTAATTATTAGTAAATTTGGAGCCCTTTAATCTAACGGGGTTTTACGTTTGGAACTCGGAACTCGGAACCCGGTCGTCTTCGCACTCCGCTAATGGCAATTGGTGGGCTTTATCGGGAAAACGTTCAGTGTCGGCGAGAAATGCATGCACTGGGGCTTAATTGGTCGGTAATTGCGATGATATTAAGGCCCCGGGAACGTTCTCGCGCGCAAGAAGAGGATCGACTGTAAACTAGAAGAGGCTACGACGACGAAGACCAAAACGTTCTTCGTTGGATGGAACGTTGTCTGCGTACCGCCCCCGCCTCAAGACGCGAGACGTGCGTGATTTATCGCCACGGTAATTAATAACGCCTAACGAGAATGTACACTATTACATAATAATAACAATAATAATCATGGTTATTAATATGGTCATGAAAGAGAAAACTTGGGAATTTACAGCATTTTAAAGGTGTAATTTTGATTATATTCAAGAAAAGATTATCTTCTTATTCATAATATAACATTTTTAACCCTCCAGTACACGCGCATTTTTTTTTTTGGCGTGAGTGCTCGCACCGGACTGAGAGTCCGGGTTTCTTTGCCAAATAAGAGATGGCGCTGATGTGTAATTTGTATTAAACTCCCTAAATTACTAAAGTACCGCGGTTCATGATATCTATGTATTCATACGATTCGAGCCAAAATGGTGATTTGACAGCATGTCAGTGACCAGGTGTACGAATAGGGAGTTTATGTGTGAGAAAAACGTTTTGCTCCGCCCCCGATTCGAGACCAATATTAAACTTCACCTTTCGTTTCTTCGGTGGCTGATACTGCTTAAAACAAACTTGATAAGCTACCAGGAGCCTTGAACTGCTTTCAAAAATGTTGATACTACCTCTGGAAGACTTGATAATGCTTCTAGAAGCCTTAACATAGCTTTCAGAAGGCTTGAACTGCTTCCACAAGATTTTATGCTGCAACTGAAAGACTTGATACTATTTCTAGAAGATTTTAAATGATTCCAAAAGACTTGATACCGTTTGTAAAACTACTGGCAAAAAAATGTTTGAAAATGCAAAGTTTTAAAGAAGACATTTTTATTGCAAAAGGCACGAAATTGTTAATACAATTTGATTTTGCTTCCAAAATACCAAATACTGCTAGGATAAAAAATGTTCATTTCAAAAGTTCAAAAAATTTCAATTATAGACCAAATATTGCTTGTGAAGGTGTAAGCACTGTTGATATAAGGCATTTCTATTGCAAATTAACCATAGGCGCCAGATACATGGACGTTTTTCATATCGCTTTTGTTTTGAGAACAGTCATTCGTCGTTTGAATCTTTTCCCAATTCAGTTTTTTCACTATCCAGCACCCATACTTATTTTCAAAAACCGGTGCTTATGAAGCTACGAAGATTGTGTTAGATGTACCACTGACGATCTAAAGATAAATCAGTTAGCTGCAGAATTCTTCGAATCCTCTATTTGGGCATCGTAAATCTTACACAAATTGCTGGTTCTGGTCCTAAAAACGCTTTAGCACTAGCTTATCTGCGGTTTCATTGGCAGCACTTCCAGAGTGACCTCAGTGTAGTTAAAACGACGAACCGTTTGAGCTATCTGTAATTCCACATAAATTTTGATAATCCTCTACTTGATTTCGAGCTTTGTGGAGATGAGTTACTCAGCTTGTGTTCTCATTTAATCCCAAGATTATTCCTCACTTGCGCAATCAGTAATAAAATGTACAATATAATTATATTTACAAACTCACTTCTACAGTATTATATATTTAGAAATCTGAAACTAGCAACTAACGCCATTAACAACGACAACATTCTGATCAACGTCCTTCAACATCGGCAAATACAGAAAAAAGGGATTAACTAACTAGAAACTGACGAAATGACCTATTTACCTTTATTAGCTGTTTCCACCAAAACTAATTTTCGAAAGTAAGTCCTTTTTAAGTTAACATGAATGGTTGCGGTCCGCCGAACCAGCGGTTGCAAATTGCTAAAAGACTCTGTAAGTCGATAGTTAAATTTGCAGGAAAAGATTTTATTAATCATAAAATCGTGGCTAAGAGAAAATACTGGAAATTATTTGACAGCAGACTTGCAGGAAAAAACTTTATGACTAAAGTGGCTAAGAGAAAATACAGGAAATTATTTTCAGGATTCTGAGATGACCGCTAGGAGGTGCAAATACCATCTTTAATGCCTTGAAATCTTAACAATTAAACAATTAGTCATCTTAGGAATGGTATCTCAATTTTAAGATACTTGTACATTTCAGTTTCAGTCCAGTCCCAGTATATTCCGGGTTCATGCCGGGATTTCATGAAAGAAGATTTATCGTTTAGAAGTTTGGGAGCATTAAGAAAGATTTGCTATGAAAATACGATTGGCACCAAATAAATTAATTTTCTGGAAGCATTTCAAGCTTTATAGACGCAATGTTAAGTATTCTGACAGCAATATCAAATCTTTTGTTAGCATTCCAAATGTTTTGGAAGCAATTTAGATCTTCTAGAAGCAATATTAAGCCTACCTGAGCCAATATCGAGACTTTTGTAACCATTTTAAATCTTCTAGAAGTAGTATCAAGTCTTCTGGAACCTTCTTGAGTCTTCTGAAAGCATTTCAAATCTTCCAGAAACAGTATAAAGTCTTACAGGGGCTATATCTAATCTTTTGGAAGCATTTTAAAATATCTAGAAGCAGTATCATGTCTTAATTATTAAAATCTTCTAGAAGCAGTATCAAGTCTTTTGGAAACTTCTCAAGTCTTCTGAAAGCATTTGAAATCTTCTGGAAGCAGTATAAAGTCTTACAGGGACAGTATCAAGCCTTTAGGAAGCATTTTAAAACATCTAGAAGCAGTATCAAGACTTCTGGAATCTTCTCGAGTCTTCTGAAAGCATTTCAAATCTTCCAGAAATAGTATAAAGTCTTACTGGGGCTATATCTAATCTTTTGAAAACATTTTAAAATATCTAGAAGCAGTATCGATTCTTAATTATTAAAATTTTCTAGAAGCAGTATCAAGTCTTTTGGAAACTTCTCAAGTCTTCTGAAAGCATTTGAAATCGTCTATAAGCAGTATAAAGTCTTATAGGGGCAGCATCAAAGCTTTAGGAGGCATTTTAAAACATCTAGAAGCAGTATCAAGTCTTCTGCAAGTAGTATCCAGTCTTTTGGAAGCACTTCAAGTAATTTTGAAGTATTTCAAGTCTTCTAAAAGTAAGTATAAGGTCTTCTGGAAACATTGTAAGTCGTCTGGAAGTAATATTCTGGAAACCATATCAAGTTTCTTAGATACAATATCAAGTCTTCTGGAAGCATCTTCAGTCTTCTAACAGCGACATAAAGTACTTTGGAAGCATTGTAGGTCGTCTGGACACACTTCAAGTCCTCTAGATGCAATATCAAGGCTTCTAAAAGCGTTGTAAGTCATCTGTAAGCATTGTAAGTCGTCTGGATGCATTGTAAGACATCTGTAAATTCATCATTTTAAGTCTTCTAGAAATATCAGTCTAGAAATTCAAGTCTTCTGAAAGCAATATAAAGTTTTCTTAAAACAGTATCAAATCATCTAGAGGTAACAACATCAAGTCTTCTGGAAACATTTTAAGTTTTCTAGATGCTATATCAAGTTATCTGAAAGCATTGTAAGTCGTCTGGAAGTATTTTAAATCCTCTAGAAGCAGTAACAGTCTTCTGGAAACCGCGGTACTTTATAAATCTAGGGACTTTAATTTGTATTCTTTTTAAGACAATAATTAAAAAAATTTTTTTATTATCATAAAATTTGCGATAGGCAAATAAATGCCGGCGTTGAATGCGCTGTACATTTTTCGGGGCATTTATGTTCTACAGCTTCATTATCTTCTTCGTTTCTTCTAATCAGATAAGAAGCCATTTTGAACGGAAAAAAAACATCTTACCGTCTGCAAAATTTTTTGAATAGCTTCAGTCTTCACCTTCAAAGAGTATTTTTCTTCGCTATCGTATTCATATTCGTATTTTACTGTGTTGTACACTAAGAAATTTTTGACACTAAAATGACATAATTATGTCGGTAAAAAAGTTGCCTTTTCTGTTAAACAATAGAGGGTGCAGAATCCGGAGTGAGAGTCCGGTGCGTGTATCGAAAGGTTAAGAGAATTTCTTGAAAAAGAACCAAAACTTATAACTCTAGAGCGAAAATGACTAAGTAATGACGTCATGGTGTTTGTGCGCATGCGTATGATGAATATGAGATCTCCTTCTATCGGAGAGTGTCATAAGCCTGGAATTTATCGCCATCTATCGGAGAGAAAAAAGACAAAATCATACAAGAAAAGTTGTAATTATATCTTTATTTACATACTACGTGCATTTGGTAAAGAAAAGTTAATTTTATTTGTTAAGTATAAAAATTTTAAAAAGATCATGTCAGAAAACACGATAAGGTGCCTTACAATATCTGCTAAGAAATGTAAACAATGAAATGTTGAAATGCGGTGCAATTAAGCAGTGCAGCACCAAATTCAACTTAGGGTGGAAGTACTGGTTGCACTTGTTAAGGATTAAGTATGAAATATTGGGAATTTAACCAGAACGGGGAAGAATCAAAAAACCTCCTTTAATCAAATCCGAGCTTTCGATAATACAAACAATAACCGTTGAACAATTTTTTATATAAAAATAGTAATCTAACTTACATTTAGAGATCACAATGTATACAAATACATGTTGTTAAATTAAAGGTGACTGTGTTGTCAGTAGAGACAATATGGAACATTTCCATGAATAATCTCTTATTATAAGACTTTTCTCTGCAAAGAATTTTAGTATCATCAAAATCGAAGTTATGCCCGGTGGTAACATGGTGTTCTGCGAGGGCGGTACCGCCTGATTTCATTGTGACACAGTCTCTACGGTGTTGAGACAGATGAGACCTTAGATATTGAGAAGTAATGCCCACATAGCAACCATCACAACCCTTGCAATCAATTCTGTAACCCAAATTTGATTGGAGAGGACGGGATGTAGTGTCCTTCAAGGAGGAGAAAATTGTTCTCAACGGTCTGCGGGTGTATTTAGCAAACTTTAGGGGAAATAAAATATAAAATAATAAAAATAAAATATAAAATAGCAAACTTCACCAAAAATCCTGATTAAATTATCCGTAAAACCCAAAATATAAGGAACCTTAACAAATGTAGATGGGGAATCAGGCAAAGAATCGTCTGGAGGATGAGTCAACGACCAGTCAAGAGGGGGTGTAGACACAGCGACTGGTCGCATAGGAGAATCTTGATGGTAAATGATTCGAGTGACTAAGAATTTCGGGAAGCCATTGTTGCAGAAAATATCTGTAAGAGTCTTAAGGTTCTTCTCAGGAAAACTCTCATCCGCCAGGCGTAAGATCCTATTTTTCATCGCCCTAAGGGTATTGATTTTCATTTGGGTGTGATGGCAAAAATAAAAATTAATGAAACGACCTGAATAGGTCGGTTTTCTATACAAATCTAACAGGACAAGTTGGTCGGGCTCCCTAATAACTCTGGTGTCAAGGAAGGGTACACAGTTATCAGTTTCTGTCTCTATAGTAAACTGTATATGGTAGTTGACAGTATTGAATTCTCTCTTGACAAGAAGGAGTTTGTCGTACGGAACTGCACAAATGATGTCGTCTACATATTTGTAAATGAATGGGAGGCTGAAAGGCAATCTGGGAATGCACACATCTAAAGTCCAATCCACGACAATGGTAGCTAAAATCGGGCTAAGAGGACTACCCATAGGAGCACCAAACCTTTGTTTGTAGTAAACATCTCTAAAAGAGAATGTGGAAGAATCGAACAGAAATTCCACGATCTTGATGAAGAGATCATGGGAGATCCCAGTGTGGTGTTGGATCAAATCCCATTGAGAGGACAGCCTTTCAATAACCAATTCAAGAGGAATGTTTTTAAACAGAGACACGACATCTAAAGAGACTAGGACATAATCCTGTGCAAGAACGAGACCCTTCATCTTGTCAGCGAAGGAGAAGGAATCAGAGATATTATAACTGGTTCCGTTTGCTAAGGCAGACGATAAAATCGTGGCTAAGTGGCTAAACAATCTATATGTGGGTGAGCCAACAAAGGAGATGATAGATCTAAGTGGCGAGCCTTCTTTGTGGATCTTTGGTAGCCCATAAAATTTGGGTGAGACCCATTATGGCGAACTAAGGTTCTATATACTTGTCTGGGAATGTGATCACAGTCTATTAAGTGTTTGCAGAGTTTATTCTGTCTTCTCTGGATGGACAGAGTCGGGTCAGATTTAAGGACCTATCAGACAACAACGAAAGAGACTTTTCAACATACTGAGACTGATTAAGGACAACAGTGACTTGGCCCTTATCTGCAACTAGAAGGGGGTCATGTTACCACCGGGCATAACTTCGATTTTGATGATACTAAGATTCTTTGCAGAGAAAAGTCTTGTAGTAGGAGATTATGGAAATGTTCCACATCGTCTCTACTGACAACACAGTCAACTTCAGGACTGATTCACAGGGGTTAAGTGAGATCTATTGTCACCTCATTGAATTGACGAACAAACCTAATAACAACTCGGTTTTGTCAGACCTCTCATGGGGCTCTGTTCGGTTCTAGTCGTTTTTTATATATAAAAGAAAACAATTTTCATATCTTTGGTTAGTTTTGGTGTTAAGAGCAATTTAATGTCTCTGTCTTTTTAAGGACTTTTTCCATCCTTGTTGCTGAGCCTCTTCTTCTTCTCGTGAAATTATATCTGGTGATTTTTTCGCCTTAAATATATTATCGACGCTCGATCATAACCACGTTATCTTTTTGGTGTTGTCCTTTAACGATGTAATCTGGCGAGAAATATAGATCGCTTCCTTCCTGATGTTTTGTGGGGACCCTTAATTTAACAACATATATTTGTATACATTGTGATTTCTAAATGTAAGTTAGATTACTATTTTTATATAAAAAATTGTGCAACGGTTATTGTTTGTAGCATACCCTGAAGAAGATAAAAATATATTATCGAAAGCTTGGTTTTGGTTAAAGGAGGTTTTTTGATTCTTCCCCGTTCTGGTTGAATTCCCAATATTTCACACTTAAACCAAATTTGAAATACAGCAAAGCTGGATTATAATAAGGGATCTTCTACACCTAGCGTCAACTTAAAAAAAAATGGAAATTCTGGAAGAAAAAGTAAGGAATGAAAGGAATGATAATTCTGAAAGGAGCGAAGAGAAGGAATAAAAACAAAAATCTCTCATAACACAAAGATCGACCATCCGCAGTCTTGGAAACGAGGAACGAGTCGCGCTTTTATGGAAGTCGTAGATCAAAACTGCAGCCTGGTACCTGTAATTGAAAAGTGGATTCTTCCTGGTACAACCATTATTTCCGATTTTTTGAAAGCTTACGATTGCTTAGAATTATATGGATATGTACATCTGAAAGTAAACCATTCAATTAACTTTAAAGATCCAGAAACTGGCGCGCACACCAATGCAATTGAATTCAAATGGAGACATGCGTAGTCAACGTCTGGCAGAGTTAAAAATTATCTGCCAGGGAATCGTGTCAGATATATGTTCCAAAAGTCATGTTTAGCTAAAAAACATGATAAAACAATGGAGTTTTTAGGATAGCTGGGATGATGTATGAGCAAATGAAGCCTGCTCAACAATGGAGCCCAGAGGAAATCGTAGATGCATATTTACTCGACGAATTTTGCTGTTTTTTTTTTTCACACAAGCAATGTTAATGATTCGTATTATTTTAATCATTCATCCATATCGATTATCTGATTCAGGTAAAACAGTCACAGGATTTTGGTTGATATCTGATAAGGGTGTAATTAATAATAATAATAAATGACTTTATTCAAACCAGCGTGAAGTACAAAAGACAAGGAACAGTATTATATACAAAATTATCAATATTATAAAAAAGAAAGTATCAACTGGACAGAAAGCTGTTATAAAATATATATGTGATACACAGTAACTAAATAATAATTGCCGGTTTGAAAAGGCGAAGTTCGGAGTGTATAGTATCTCTGCTCGTACTTAACCCATACCCTTATTCTACTATCTATCTATCTAACTAACTAAAAACACAAGGACATAACTTGCATTTAAACAAATGAAAGTAACAAACAAAATAACAAAAAAAAGAAAACTTAAATTGATGCACATCATCAATATACAAATAGATTGATTTATTAATTGATTGTCCGGTATGGTTTCAGTAGAGAAAAAAGAATTAACCTTTAAAAAAACATTGAGCCATTGAACTACTACAATCGATCTGATAATAACATATATACGTTAGGGTAAAAGATGTAAAAACTCCAAACATCAGTATGTCAAAACGATACGAATTGATTTATACTAGAGACGCGTTTTGCTCTTGCAACAAGGATTTCAATGAGTTTGTGATATCATTATATACTTTAGCAATTTGATAAGAGAATGATGTCTTGAACATTTCTGTTTGGTGAAGAGGTGGAGTAATGAGACCTTTGTATCTGAGATTGAGGATATGGACATCGGTTCTGAAGATCACCTTGTTGAGAAGGTATTCGGGAGTATTTGTACGAAGTATCTTGTGAAAGAAAACAGCGTTATGCAATTCACGTCTTCCTTTCATATTCAACCAATTCAGGTCTATTAACTTGTGCGAAATTCTATCATACTTCCTGAGACAAAAAATAAATCTTAAACATGTATTTTGAATACGTTGGATGTGTATTTCATCGCTTTTAGTTAGACAAGAACCATATATAATATCAGCATAATTAAATTTAGACTATCACACAGCATCGTCTTAGTGTTAACAGGAAGCATATGTCTCATAGGGTACAACGTTTTCAGTTTTGCATATCCAGATTGTAAGGTCAATGATACATGTTTTGAAAATCTTAACTCTGAATCAAAAGTAAGACCAAGATTCCTAGCATCATCCACCAAAGGAATATTAATACAACCTATGTTTATATCAATCCGGTTTCTGCATTCTTGAACATCTTTCCTTCTACCAAATAAAAGAAGTTTAGATTTCTGCGGATTAAGCACTAAGGGTATTGCTGTGATAGCAGAAAGAGTTCAGATAATTCGTCGTTAATTATTTTTAAAGTTTTAAAAAGATCGTTTGGATAAAAGGAAATATATACCTGTGTGTCATCCGCATAAATCTGGACCTTGCAATGTATGAAGACTTTGGTAAGAAAGGAGGCGTAAATACAAAACAACGTCGGAGACAAGATGCAACTCCACAGCTCAATCTGCGAGACGAAGAGTTTTCTTTATGAGGAATTCGAACGTACTGCTGTCTGTCCGACAGATAGCTACGCATAAAATCAACAGCAGAATTTTCCAGACCAATGTACTTTAAAATGGAGAGCAATAACGAGTGACTAACGGTGTCGAAAGCCTTACTAAAATCCAGCAACACAAGCAGAGTCAGTTTGTCGCTGTCTGTAGCCCGAAATATACCATCTGAAACAGCTGCTAACGTTGATATGCAGCTGTAGCCGGCTCTAAAGCCTGACGGAATTGAAGGCAGAATATCATTTTCTTCCAAGTGTTTACGTAGTTGGTTTTGGAATCTATAACAATTTCCGATGTTATAAATTCTATTTCGTTGTTAAACTTAAAACAAATCTTACCGTCTACCGTCCATACATTCTTAAATGTAATTTTTTATAAAGCTTTTTTATATAGATCAAGTCTGGTCGCGGTAAGATCTTCTCTTATTGTAAACCCTGAGCCTTTTAGCGTTTTTTTGTTATCAAAGACTATTTTGCGTGTACGGTAGCTTACGAATTTAATAATAATGGGCCGGTGCGAGTTTTTTTCTTACTGTCTCCCTGTTCGTACTTTCCAACACGGTGTACCTTATCAACTGCACTTGAATCAATGTCGAGCTTCATTTTCGATTTAAACATTTTTAGGACAAGTTCCTCGGTTTTTTCTTTTGGTTCTTCCGGGATACCAAAGATCCGAAGACAGCTTCTCCGAGAATATTGTTCGAGATTGTCCTTGTTTTGGATAACATCAACCATTTTGTTCTCAAGAATTTTATTCTTCTTACTTAATAATTTATTTTCAGTTTCCAATTTCTCTATTTTCTCTCCTAACATCACTTTGGCAATTTCATTATCCTTGAGTGTTTCCGTAATTAGAGATTTGAGTTCATCCAGTTGTGCTGGTGTGAATTTCATTTTATATTATTTAGTCCGTTCCGTAGTGTTATCACTATTACTATATGAGCAATTTAGAGATTTAATCGTAAAGAATTTAAGAATTTATTTTTAATTATCGGAATTGTCGCACGTGCTCGCACAGAACCGGCCTTAAACCGATCTATTCACAGTGACTGTCCATACCGATTGATTGAAATGGAAATTTTAAGTCATCCCCATTATGATGACTAAAGACCGGATTGAAAGGCACAGAAAAGACGGAAGAAGCCACTTAAAATGGCATGAAATTTTGGCAACAAACGCATTAAAAAGGCATAAAAATTAGAAATCGAAAAAATTGCTATACCTAATTAATAATGTATTTTAATAACGTTTTCATTAAAAAATACATCGTTAAACTAAACATTCATATATAATTATTAAACCTCTAATCACGAAAACAACTAATTATTAAATGCTGTTCTAAATGTTCCATTGTGAAATTGTGTCTTCTCTCACTTAACGTATTCTTGTAAGCCGAAAAACTTCTCTCCACGTCCACACTTGTAGTTGGTGCATACTTGAACTTTGTAATTAATGCGGGATCCATAATAAATCCAGTAACAATTTCACCACTTAAAATTGATGCAATTTTTTGTAATGTGGCAAATTATTTGACCAATATGTCCTGGTACGCTATATGTGCTGTCTTGAAACTTTTTACTATTAATTATTTAACTATCTCGTATGGGATACGAGATATTTCCTGCTACATTGGCAAAACGGAGGTTCGTCTTCTTATTGAAATGCATTCGCTTAGATGATACCACAACTAGACGTCAAAGAAAAGAAATGAACAAACTAGCAACAGTTCGTACTATTGTTGACAAGTTCAACGACAATTGTAAGAAAACTTATTCTGTGGGCGAGTATGTAACATTAGATGAAATGCTGCTTGCCTTTAAGGGTAGGTGCAGTTTCCGAATGTACATTCCAAGTAAACCAAACAAATACGGATTGAAAGTCTTCACCGTTGTTGATGCCAAAATATTTTTCACTTCACACATAGAAATTTACGCTGGTGTTCAACCCAATGGTCCATATAAAACTGACACCTCTACCGCTGCAGTAACGAATGAAAGAATGTGTTCACATTGATTAGGATCAGGAAGAAATATTACAATAGATCGTTGGTTCACAGGATATTCAATTGTAAAGAAACTGCTAAGAGAGCACCGCCTTACTGTGGTTGGTACAATTAGAGCCAATAGAAGAGAACTACCTCTTGAAATAACACAAGTTAAAAACAGGAAAGTATATTCTTCGTTATTCGTATTTAGTAATGATATGACTGCAGTTTCATATATACCCAAAAAAGGAAAGAATGTGTTTGTAGTTTCAACATTGCCCGAGACGATCGTATCGTTGAAGCTACCGGTGATCGGAAAAAACCCGAAATAATTACTTTTTATAATAGCACAAAAAGTGGAGTAGATGTTGATCGAATGATCACATCATACAATGTTGCAAGAAACACAAAGCGTTGGCCAATGGTAATTTTCCATAACCTCCTCAATATAGCAGCAATTAACGCTTTTGTTATCTACAAAGGCAACATACCAGATGGCGAGTTTGCTAAAACTCGCAGACTGTTTCAAAATAATCTTAGTATGGAGTTAGTGAAAAATATCATGCAAAGAAGAGCCGTTGATAAGCACTTGACCAAAAGTGTGCGTACTTCTGCCTTGAAGCTCTCAGGTATTGAAGAGGAGATTATTCCAGAGCCACAACCAGGGAAAAGAGGAAACTGTAAATATTGCAAAAGACGAAAAACTCGTTATTTTTGCAAAATTTGTAAATGTTGGTTGTGCATGGAGCACATAACAGCGTGTTGCAACGATTGTTTGGAAAATATGGAGACCACAGTTTGAAGCCCTCCACTTCGTGCATAGATTATTATTCTTTAGTTAAGACATTTTTTTATAACACTTTATACATTTTTACATAAATATTATTATAGATCGAGTTTCTTTTCCTTTATTTAGGCGTTGTTTCCAAATTTTGAAATATATGTGATTAAATTGTAAGCATTTTCTTTAAATCAAATGAACATAAAACGTGAGTTTGGAATTGGCCCTGTATTAGGCTATTATATAGTGCAAGCATCATATAAAACATATTTATGAGAAATTAGCACTGGAGGACACTTTAGCGTCCTTTACAGTTTTTTCTATTTTGGACTCCCCAGACCACACCCGATCGAAAGTGTTAAGAAAGCGCGCCCGACAGACGGAGGGCTAATAAATTAAGGTGAATAGGGTGATTGCAAAATATAGATAAACAGTTTATGATTTATGCATAACAGAATTAGTGTTAATTCCGAAATAATCTTTTGTGTGTGATTGCACCCAGGAAGCATTTTGCTGAAAGGGATTTTCGGAGTGTGAGGATGTATAGAATCGGTCGAAATCGGTGGAGACGCAAGGAGGAGTTCGGAAGGTGGTGGGTCGGGTAGGGTGAGGCGATAGCAGAGAGAGTATCGACGGGCGTCCAGTAGAGGGCGCTCCGTGCGCGCCAGGGCCGCTCCGGCAAAAATGAGATTGCATTTCACGGTCGACCGGCGTCGATCGACACTAATTACCAGTGCGGGATCTACACTGCGCTGCGTTACCGTCGCTGGTAATCCCGGGCTCGTCACGCTCTGCACGCTCGCTTCTATATCGCCCCCAGGACCGTACCCACCCAAAAACTAAACCCGTTTCGATTAAACCGACTTATTTCTCAAAATAACTTATAGCCTCAATCATTTTATCTTAAAATATTACGAGAAATTTCTTGTATCACTCCGATTCGATCTCGTTATGACACAAAAACGATATTTTTTTTTTGGGTCAAATTAATTTTAATACGGATCTGTTTCGAGCTCCGTTTCTAATCCTCCACTTCGCCCATCACCGTTGACGTCGCGAGTTCGTATCGCCCCGCGTCACCACCGCTGGGGGCCGAACACCGTTGCCTTTGTTTGCCCGCCAGAGGTCCGACGAAGAAAAACTCCGGTCCTGCACCAATAATGACCACCATTAGGCCCGTTCGCCGCTCTTCTTTGCGCACAAATGCGTACCACGCCGAGGCGCGGCGATTTGTTTGCGTTCGCGATGGAGACGTCGATTGGACCGAAGAGCGTGACCTTACCTCTTCTTCTTCTTCTTCATCTCGTTCACTTCTTCGTCGACTTGGTCTCGATCTTCTGGTGCGAGCATCGTTCCCGTCACGGCGGGCCAGGAAAATGACTGGAAAATGGCGCGGTCATGATTTTGCCTTTTGTCGACGGCTTGCCTCAATGCTTAGTTACGCCGGACAATGTTTTGTTAATGATATCCTTGGTGCTTGATCCGAGATACTTGATGATACCCTATTGTACGCTTCGATACTTCCCGATCAGGTTCAAATTTTAAACTGTACTTTAATCTTAAAAACACACAACCGTTGTGTTCCTTTACTTTACTCTAAAAATTATTAAATTAATTCGAATCTAAATTACAAATATCAGTGGTTCAAATATATTAATCAGTAAAATAACTAATAATAGTAAAAAAATTACAATTACTTAATTACTTATAAACTCAATCTTCAATTTTGACAAACGGAACGATTTATCGCCACAGATATCTTCCAATCGACCCAGTCTAAAATAAATTACAATGATACCACCAGATGTACAGAATAGTAATTAATTAACTAATGCGGCAAAACAATAAACGACAAGACAAAAAAAGGAAAAAAGAAAACTATAAGAAATTCATACTTAATAATCTAAACTATAGACGAAAATATGAAACCCTTAAATATGGAAGAAAAAGAAATCACAGAAAATTTCCAACTATTAAAAATTATCCCAAATTTTGAGTATGGCATGTTTCATACCATCATTCATATTGAATATTATGAAGTTAGTCTCAAGCCAACCCAACCCAACCACAGAAAAATTTTGAATTTGATTTTTTGTTATATGAAGGATAGCATGAAGTTGAAGGTTAATGGTACAACTCAACTATAGAAGGAAAAATCAAATATACTGCGTGATTTCTTCTTCTATAGTTGGATTGGGTTGACCTCCAATTTCATACAATCTTTCATAATTAATAATCTAAACTATAGACGAAAATATGAAACCCTTAAATATGGAGGAAAAAGAAATCACAGAAAATTTCCAACTATTAAAAATTATCCCAAGTTTTGAGTATGGCATGTTTCATACCATCATTCATATTGAATATTATGAAGTACTATATGAAGAACTATAGACGAAAAAATGAAACCCTTAAATATGGAAGAAGAAGAAATCATAGAAAATTTCCAACAATTAAAAATTATTTCAAATTTTGAGTATGGCATGTTTCATACCATCCCTCAAATTGAATATTATGAAGTTAGTCTCAAGTCAACCCAACCCAAAAACAGAAAAATTTTGAATTTGATTTTTTGTTATATAAAGGATAGCATTAAGCTGAAGGTTAATGGCACAATTCAATTACAGAAGGAAAAATCAAATATACTGCGTGATTTTTTCTTCTATAGCTGGATTGGGTTGACCTCCAATTTCATACAATCTTTCATACTTAATAATCTAAACTGTAGACGAAAAAATGAAACCCTTAAATATGGAAGAAGAAGAAATCACAGAAAATTTCCAACAATTAAAAATTATTTCAAATTTTGAGTATGGCATGTTTCATACCATCCCTCAAATTGAATATTATGAAGTTAGTCTCAAGTCAACCCAACCCAACCACAGAAAAATTTTGAATTTGATTTTTTGTTATATAAAGGATAGCATTAAGCTGAAGGTTAATGGCACAATTCAATTACAGAAGGAAAAATCAAATATACTGCGTGATTTTTTCTTCTATAGCTGGATTGGGTTGACCTCCAATTTCATACAATCTTTCATACTTAATAATCTAAACTGTAGACGAAAAAATGAAACCCTTAAATATGGAAGAAGAAGAAATCACAGAAAATTTCCAACAATTAAAAATTATCCCAAGTTTTGAGTGTGGCATGTTTCATACCATCCCTCATATTGAATATTATGAAGTTAGTCTCAAGCCAACCCAACACAATCACAGAAAAATTTTGAATTTGGTTTTTTGTTATATGAAGGATAGCATGAAGTTGAAGGTTAATGGCACAACTCAACTATAGAAGGAAAAATCAAATATACTGCGAGATTTTTTCTTCTATAGCTGGATTGGGTTGACCTCCAATTTCATACAATCTTTCATACTTCTCTGGAGTTTATTACATAAGGATATCGACAGGTCAGTACAAACCGTATCCGCATAATCAAGATGTGGAAAAATGAGCGAATAACAGAGATTGCGTCGAACGTAAGAAGGAAGAAAACACTTAAATTTACGAACGGAGTAAAAACAGGAGTAAACCCTCTTACAAATAGCCTGAACCTGAGGACGCCAAGACAGTGCAGAGTCCATCATAACTCCAAGATTCTTAACTACATCCGAAAATTTAATGACGGTTAACTAAATTTAATGAGTATAAAGGGGTGACCTTTATACTCATTGATGATATGACCTTTGACGTCACCAAAACCACATCCGATGACCTCATCATCTTCTCAGAAACCTTTTGAAGAAGGTTGCCTTCTGTGAAACCTTCTTCACTTCGAACCAGTTTCTAAAGAAGGTTACAACATGGCATCCGAAACGTCAAACATTTTTTTCTAGTTTAAGAAAGTTTCTAGTTTTAGATCTAGTATTAGCAGTAGTGATATTTCTAGTGATAGCTGTAGTGTTAGTGCTAGTGGTAATTCTAATTCTAGTTCAATTAACACCGGTCGTGAAAGCCTTCATATTTATATAGGCTTCACAATTAATATAATCTTCCATTAGTCGGTCATAGTGGACAACTACTGGAGTGGTAGTGTATGAAAAGTTTTCTAGAAGCTTTCTTCTAAAGTTTTCTGTCTCTATGATTCTGCTTAACACTATTCATAGATATATGTACGATTTTTCAGAAAAATATCAAAACAAAATAATTAAATATTTTATAGATATTCAGAAACACCCATAACGTATGTTATTGGCGTAATTTATAATAGTGTCAAAATATGAGAAGCATCTAGAATACAGCTACTTTTCTTAGTCAAGAAGAGCATTATATCCAAGAATCCCTTGGAAAGACTTTTTGAAGACCCTGATCGGGTGTTGAATGGTGATGGATCAATTTTTTCCATGCCAAAACTGCTAATGCAGTGAGATGAAATGTCAATGAATAAAGGAGCATTCCCAAACGAGATATCCGTAGGACCAATGTTTTCGTATTAGAGGAGCTATAACCCTCCGTCTGTCGGGCGCGCTTTCTTAACACTTTCGATCGGGTGTGGTCTGTGGAGTCCAAAATAGAAAAAACTCTAAAGAACGCCAACGTGTCCTCCAGTGCTAATTTCTCATAAATATGTTTTATATGATGCTTGTACTATATAATAGCCTAATGCAGGGCCAATTCCAAACTCACGTTTTGTGTTAATTTGATTTAAAGAAAAAGCTTACAATTTAATCACATATTTTTCAAAATTTGGAAACAACGCCTAAATAAAGGAAAAGAAAATCGATCTATAATAATATTTATTTAAAAATGTATAAATTATTATAAAAAAAATGTCTTAACTGAAGAATAATATTCTATGCATAAACTGGAGGGCTTCAAACTGTGGTCTCCATATTTCCCAAACAATCATTGCAGCACGCCATGCACAACCAACATTTACAAATTTTGCAAAAATAACGAGTTTCCTCTTTTCCCTGGTTGTGGCGCCGGAATAATCTCCTCTTCAATACCTGAGAGCCTCAAGGCAGAAGTACGCACACTTTTGGTCAAGTGCTTATCAACGGCTCTTCTTTGCATGTTATTTTTCACTAACTCCATATCAAGATTTTTTTGAAACAGTCTCCGCGTTTTAGCAAATTCACCATCTGGTATGTTGCCTTTGTAGATAACAAAAGGGTTAATTGCTGCTATATTGAGGAGGTTATAGAAAATTACCATTGGCCAACGCTTTGTGTTTCTTGCAACATTGTATGATGTGATCATTCGATCAACAACATCTACTCCACTTTTTGTGCTATTATAGAAAGTAATTATTTCGGGCTTTTTCCGAATACCGGTAGCTTCATCAATATGATCGTCTCGGTGCATTGTTGAAACTACAAGCACATTCTTTCCTTTTTTGGGTATACCTGAAACTGCAGTCATATCATTACTAAATGTGAATATCGAAGAATATATTTTCCTGTTTTTAACTTGTTTTATTTCAAGAGGTAGTTCTCTTCTATTGGCTCTAATTGTACCGACCACAGTAAGGCGGTACTCTCTTAGCAGTTTCTTTATAATTGAATATCCTGTGAACCAACGATCTATTGTCACATTTCTTCCTGATCCTAATAAATGTGAACACATTCTTTTAGTTACTGCAGCGGTGGAGTTATCAGTTTTATATGGACCATTGGGTTGAACACCAGCGTAAATTTCTATGTGTGAAGTGAAAAATGTTTTGGCATCAACAACGGCGAAGACTTTCAATCCGTATTTGTTTGGTTTACTTGGAATGTACATTCGGAAACTGCACCTACCCCTAAAGGCAAGCAGCATTTCATCTAATGTTACATACACGCCCACAGAATAAGTTTTCTTACAATTGTCGTTGAACTTGTCAATAATAGTACGAATTGCTGCTAGTTTGTCCATTTCTTTTCTTTGACCTCTAGTTGTGGTATCGTCTAAGCGAATGCATTTCAATAAGAAGACGAACCTCCGTTTTGCCATTGTAGCAGAAAATATCTCATATCCCATACCGTCTGATGACCAATACTCTGCTAGATGTGTCCTTGATCCATGATGGAGCCCAGCTAAATAAAGCAAACCCATCAGCGCTTGGATTTCTACAGAGTCGGTAGGTCTACACTCAGTCTTATCTTGGTATTTAACAGAAATTTTATCAATAAATAAATTAGTGTTTTCAACTACAATATCAATGCAGTTTCCAAACATGTACATACAACATTGAATGGGAGATAATGCGTCACGTGCTTCACCGATGACCCTATGTTTTCGCAACGATTTAAGTGATTTTGACACATACTAATGAACATTTTTTACATTTTGGCATCTTTGGAATGATTTTGGAAATGATCAAAATTCTTTATTTTAATTTTGGAACCAATTCCAAGTATCTCAAAGATGTGTTTAATCGAATAGAAATATTTTGACATACATAAATGAACTTTTCTATTTTTTAACATCAATGCATCACTTTTGAATATACAATATTAATACTTTTTGAAAATTTCTGGAAAATGTCCCTAATAACTATTTTAACTTTCTTCGTGTTTACCAATTAATTTCAGAACATTTTAAATCGAATTAAGTGATTTTGACACATATTAATGAAAATTTTTTACATTTTGGCATCTTTAGAATAATTTTGGAAATGATCAAAATCCTTTATCTTAATTTTGGAACCAATTTCAAGTATCTCAAAGATGTTTTTAATCGAATAGAAATATTTTGACATACATAAATGAACTTTTTCTATTTTTTGACATCAATGCATCACTTTTGAATATACAATATTAACACTTTTTGAAAATTTCTGGAAAATGTTCCTAATAACTATTTTAACTATCTTCGTGTTTACCAATTAATCTCAGAACATTTTAAATCGAATTAAGTGATTTTGACACATACTAATGAACATTTTTTACATTTTGGCATCTTTAGAATGATTTTGGAAATGATCAAAATCCTTTATCTTAATTTTGGAACCAATTTCAAGTATCTCAAAGATGTTTTTAATCGAATAGAAATATTTTGACATACATAAATGAATTTTTTCTATTTTTTGACATCAATGCATCACTTTTGAATATACAATATTAACACTTTTTGAAAATTTCTGGAAAATTGGCACTTCCAGTTTTTATTTTTTAACAAAAACATATTGAGTTTGATATCAAATTAAAGGATTTTACTTACTATTTAATAATTCTTAATAAAATTAATTTTAGAACCCCTACATTTTCTACAAATCTTAAAAAATCGATTTATTAATTCCTTAATACCATAACACTATGTTTTCGTTGCGAGTTCTAATATTTCTAGGTGGGACAGCCTTTTTCCATTTAGTTCCAACAAAATATTATGTAGCGACTATTTGGAATTTTGAAAAACAGTTTTTTAAAGCGAAAACAGTTGATATTCAGATACTTGAAAGGTACTGTGACCGTAGAAGTTTTGAGCAAAATAATTTAAAAAATATTTTACATAATCATTTTGTCGTGGACTCGTAGACCACACCCGACAGACGGAGGGTTAAAGGATGTTTGGTTCGTTAGATGTGTTTCGAAAATCAGGCATACAGAACATGTTGTGTAGTTAGGAATGCTTCTAATTCAAACTTTTTATTGGTAATGCCATTGGTATTCCATGTGGCAATTCTAAGATCTTTTTGGGCCATTAAGCTCGTTTTGGAATTATACCAGTCCACCTTGCTTCTAGGCGATCTATTTTTTTATTGAATTGATCCATCCTATCCATCATTTGGAGCATCATTTCTTGTATGGTTTTCTCATTATTTGTTTCGCCTTGTTGTAATTTAGTTATTTATTCGCTTTTACCTCCTTCTACTGCATCAGCAAAAGTTAATTGGTTAGTCGTTTTTTCGACATAAACTTTTTAGCACCAAGCATTTTTTTCCTTTCTCTTGTTGTTGTTGTTCTTTTCTTTTTTGTAATTGTTTGGCAATATCGCAACCCCTATAACGTGCTGGGAGCACTCCGACACAATTTGCACATTTTGGTGCTTGTTCTTTTGGCTTTATGCATTTAACAGTTAGGTAACCATGAATAAGAAACGAATATTATTAATGATATGCATTTTTGGGATGATTTAAACAATTTTTGTCTTTATCTCTCTATCTTACTTTATATGTTTCGATTTTTAACTATTTTTGAATCTTAAGCCGGCAATACTAAAAAAAATAAAAAAAATCATTTTTAATTTTGTTAGAATCAACATTTTGGCACCACTGATACAAACTTTAAGTTAAAAACTTTTGATGTCTTTCATGTTCATAAAAACTTGTTTCGTCGATTCGCATACATTAATTTTTTTTTATAACCCAAGTTACGTAAGAAAGGTCAGACGCATAATACATCTGGGAACCAATTCAAGGCGCGTGCACACTAAAAACCGCTTCGATCGATTTAAATAAATTAAAAGCCAATTGAATCGATTTTTACAAACCGCAAACGATCGGGTTCATTCGGTCGCGCATTACATAAGCACAAAAGCGGTATAACGCGCATCTATTATTAGTGGACACGCAAACACGACGCATTGGATTCGTGTACGTACATGGAAACGTCCATAATGGACGTATGGCACTAAGTCATGCCATTATTAGATATTAATAAGGTGGTGTGGTGTTCGGATGAATATTTTAGATTACCACGTTGTAAAACTTGTAAAACTGAATAATGGTAAAATCCACATAGCAATTTCGAGCTGAAATAATAAACGCATCCTTTCCCTTTAATGAAATTATACTTTACGAAATTGCTTTGTGCCGTTTGAATCCACGTGTTGTTCCTGTGTGGTATTAGTCGTGTATGTGTGAGTTCGAGCAAAAAGGTCACCTGTTGAACAGAATTTGCAGCTGTAACGCATATACAGCCACAGGTACACACTGTATCATAAAAAAAGATTACAAATTAGGCATTATAATTGTTGTGATTAATTTTATTTAAAAAATTCGTTCAATAATTTGTGTTGTTCTTGTTTTTACAATTTGTTTATTATCGTTTATTTTAAAATGTATCTTCATATTTAAAGTTATTCATATAACTTTCAATGTAATGAAAATTTTACTATAGTATATATAGGTGCCCATCATCTTCTAGATCAAAGGAATATACAGATACAAAATATATCTTGATACGAAAATTATTAATGATATGCATTCTTAGGGTGATTTAAAAAGTTTTTTATTTCAAAAAATATTTCCATCATTTTTAATTTTTGAGATATAACCCTCTATTGTATTAACGATTTTTGAATAATGAATAATATATAAATATATTGACATAAAAAATAAAATAATGCATTAAATAGATACATGCATTCCCTTTCCCCCAACTAAATATACAAATATCGAAATACAAGTTCAAGCAACATAAAAATAAAATTTCCATTTAAATACGTACACACATAAATTGAATAACATGTTATCATAGAAATGAAATAATATTTGTTAATATTTAAAATGAAATTTTAACTCAATGATAGAGCATGATTAAGAAAATATGTTTTTATACAGTTTTAAATTTTTTTATGTTTTCATTGAATGTTTTAATTCTCTAAATCCTTAATAATGAGCTATAATGACTCGAAACAAAATCCCTTGCAAACTTCACCAACTTTACAAGAATTTGACAAGTATTCTAGAAAAAGAAACGAACTTTACTTTTTACATCATAATTGATTTTATTAAGGGATATCGTCCAATTCTAACATTTTGTTATTTATGCCTCATCACTAGAAATTAGTGATAAATAAATATAAAATAAATATGGACTATGATTTCTTTGTCCATTGGAAATATTTCTTTATCATGGCGTCATTCTCTATCATATTTAGTTCTTACGTCATAATCAATTTTATTAAGACAAATCGTGCAATTTCAACATTTTGTAATTCATGCCACATCACTAGAAACCAGTGATATATAAATATAAATTAATTATGAATTACCATTTTTTAGTCCACTATGAATATTTTTTAATCATTACTTTATTCTTAATCACATTTAATTTTTGGGTCATAATCGATTCTATTAAAACAAATGGTCTAATTTAGATATTTTATGATTTATGCGTAATCACCAGAAACCGGTGATACGTAAATATGAAATAGTTATGGATTATGATTTCTTAGTGCATTACGGTCATTTTTTATCCATAACATCAATCACCATCATATTTAGTTCTTAGGTCATAGTAGATTTTATTAACACAAATTGGTCAATTTTATGCCATATCACTAATAATCAGTGATACATAAATATAAAATAGTGATGAATTATGATTTAGTAGTGCATTATGATCATCTTTTATCCATAACTTCATTCACCGTCACATTTAGATGTTAGGTCACAGTTGATTTTATTAAGGCAAATCGTGCGACTTTAACATTTTGTGATTTATGCCACATCACTAAAAATCGGTGATACATAAATATAAATTAATTATGGATTATGATTTGCTAGACCATTATAAACATTTTTTAATCATAACTTGAATTTCCATCACATTTAGTTTATATCTCGTAATAGATTTTATTAAAATAAATGTTCTAATTTTCATAGTTTAAGATTTATGCCACATCACCGAAACCGGAGATAGGTAAACATAAAATAGTGATGGAGAATGATTTCCTAGTGCATTATGATTATTTTTATCCATAACATCATTCTCCATCATAGTTAATTCTCAGGACATAGCCGATTTTATTAACAAAAATCGTTCAATTTTAACATTTTGTGATTTATGCTACATCACTAGAAATCAGTGATTCATACATATAAATTAATTATGGATTATAATATTTTAGTCTATTATAAACATTTTTTCATTATAACTTCATTCTCTATGACATTTAGTTTATAACTCGTAAGGGAGTTTATTAAAATAAATGTTCTACTTTAGACATTTTAAGATTTATGCCACATCACTAGAAACCGGTGATACGTAAATATAAAATAGTGATCGATTATGACTTCTTAGCGCATAACGATCATTTTTTATCCATAACTTCATTCAAGATCATATTTAGTTCTTAGGTCAAAGTTGATTTTATTAATAAAAATCGTTCAATTTTAATATTTTGTGATTTATGCCGCATCACTAGAAATTAGTGATACATAAATATAAATTAATTATGGATTATGATTTTTTAGTGCATTATAAACATTTTTTAATCATAACTTCATTCTCCATCACATTTAGTTTATATCTACTAATAGATTTTATTAAAATAAATGGTCTAATTTTGACATTTTAAAATTTATGCCACATCACTAGAAACCGGTTATAGGTAAATATAAAATAGTGATGAATTATCATTTCTTAGTGTATTACGATCATTTTTTATCTATAACGTCATTCACCATCATATTTTGTTCTTACGTCATAATCGATTTTATTAAGACAAATCGTGAAATTTTAACATTTTGTGATTTATGCCGCATCACTAGAAATCGGTGATACGTAAATATAAATTAATTATGGATTATGATTTATAGTCCATTGTAAACATTTTTGAACCATAACTTCATTCTACGTTACATTTAGTTTATATCTCGTAATAGTTTTCATTAAAATAAATAATCTAATTTTGACATTCTATGATTTATGCCACATCCCTAGAGACCTGTGATACGTAAATATAAAATAGTAATGAATTATGATTTTTTAGTGTATTGAAATCATTTTTATCCATAATGTCATTTCTCATCACATTTAGTTCTTAGATCATAGATGATTTTATTAACACAAATCGTTCAATTTTAACATTTTGTGATTTATGCTGTATCACTAGAAACCGGTTAAACGTAAATATAAAATAGTGATGGATTATGATTTCTTAGTGTATTACGACTATTTTTATCCTTAAAGTCATTACCCATCATATTTAGTTCTTAGATCATAATCGATTTTATTAACACAAATCATTCAATTATAACATTTTGTAATTTATGCCTCATCACTAGAAACCGGTGATACGTAAATATAAAGTGTAGTAGTGATGGATTATGATTTCTTAGTGCATTACGATCATTTTTTATTCATAACGTCATTCCCCTTCATAGTTAATTCTTGGATCATAGTGTATTTTATTAACACAAATCGTTCAATTTTAACATTTTGTGGTTTATGCCACATCACTAGAAACCGGTGATACGTAAATATAAAACAGTGGTGGATTATGATTTCTTAGTGTTTTACGATCATTTTTGATCCATAACGTCATTCACCATCATATTTAGTTCTTAGATCGTAGTCGATTTTGTTAAGACAAATCATGCAATTTTGACATTTTGCAATTTATGCCGCATCACTAGAAATCGGTGATACGTAAATATAAAGTAGCGATGGACTATGACTTCTTAGTGTATTACGATCATGTTTTATCCGCAACGTCATTCCCCAACATATTTAGTTTTTACGTCATAGTCGATTTTATTAAGATAAATTGTCATTTTGCGATTTATGCCACATCACTAGAAACCAGTGATGTATAAACATAAAATGGTTATGGATTATGATTTCTTAGTGTATTACGAATATTTTTAACCATAACGTCATTCACCATCACATTTATTTTTTACGTCATAGCCAATTATGTTAAGTCAAGTCGTTAAATTTTGACATTTTATGATTTATACCACATCACTAGAAACCAGTGGTACATAAACATAATTTAGTTATGGATTATGATTTTTGAGTGTATTACGAACATTTTTAACAATAACGTCTTTCTCCATCATATTTACTTTGTACGTCATAGTCGATTTTATTAAGACAAATCATGTAATTTTACAATTTATACCATATTACTAAAAACCAGTGATATATACTGTTATATAAAACTATAAAACTGTTATGGATTCAGATTTCTGAGTGTAGTACGAACATTTTAAACCATAATGGCATTCTCCACCACATATAGTTTTTATGTTATAGTCGATTTTATTAAGACAAATCTTGCAATTTTGATATTTTGCCATTTATACCGTATCACTAGAAACAAGTGAAACATAAATATAGAATAGTTATGGATTATGATTTCTAAGTGTATTATTAACATTTTTAACGATAACGTCATTCTCCATCACATTTAGGTTTGACGTCATATTAAATTTTATTAAAACAAATCGAAAAATTTTTGTTTTTTGCCATTTATGCCACATCACTAAAAACCAGTGATACATAAACATAAAATAGTTATGGATTCTGATTTCTGAGTGTATTACGAACAATTTTAACCATAACATCATTCACCATCACATTTACTTTTTACGTCATAGTTAATGATATTAAGTCAAATCGTTCAATTTTGACATTTTATGATTTATACCATATCACTAGAAACCAGTGATACATAAACATAAGATAGTTATGGATTATGATTTCTGAGTGTTTTACGAACATTTTTAACTATAACGCCATTCTTCATCATACTTAGTTCCTACGTCATAGTCGATTTTATTAAGACAAATCGTGCAGCTTTGCCATTTATACCACATCACTATTAACTAGTGATACATAAACAAAAAATAGTTATGGATTATGATTTCTTAGTGTATTACGAACATTTTTAACCATACCATCATTCACCATCACATTTACTTTTTACGTCATAGTTAATTAGATTAAGTCACATCGTTCAATTTTAACATTTTGTGATTTATACCATATCACTAGAAACCAGTGATACATAAACATAAAATAGTTATGGATCATAATTTCTGAGTGTATTACGAACATTTTTAACTATAACGCCATTCTTCACCATACTTAGTTCCTACGTCATAGTCGATTTTATTAAGACAAATCGTGCAATTTTGCCATTTTTACTACATCACTATTAACTAGTGATACATAAATATAAAATAGTTATGGATTATCATTTCTTAGTGTATTACCAACATTTTTAACCATAGCGTCATTCTCCACCACATTTACTTTTTACGTCATAGTCAATTAGATTAAGTCACATCGCTCAATTTTAACATTTTGTGATTTATACCATATCACTAGAAACCAGTGATACATAAATATAAGATAGTTATGGATCATGATTTCTGAGTGTATTACGAACATTTTTAACTATAACGCCATTCTTCACCATACTTAGTTCCTACGTCATAGTCGATTTTATTAAGACAAATCGTGCAATTTTGCCATTTTTACTACATCACTATTAACTAGTGATACATAAATATAAAATAGTTATGGATTATCATTTCTTAGTGTATTACCAACATTTTTAACCATAGCGTCATTCTCCACCACATTTACTTTTTACGTCATAGTCAATTAGATTAAGTCACATCGCTCAATTTTAACATTTTATGATTTATACCATATCACTAGAAACCAGTGATACATAAACATAAAATAGTTATGGATCATAATTTCTGAGTGTATTATGAACATTTTTAACCATAACGCCATTCTTCATCATACTTAGTTCCTACTTCATAGTCGATTCTATTAAGACAAATCGTGCAGTTTTGCCATTTATATCATACCACTATTAACTAGTGATACATAAATATAGAATAGTTATGGATTATGATTTCTTAGTGTATTACGAACATTTTTAACCATACCATCATTCACCATCACATTTACTTTTTACGTCATAGTTAATTAGATTAAGTCAAATCGTTCAATTCTAACATTTTATGATTTATACAACATCACTAGAAACCAGTGATACATAAACATAAAATAGTTATGGATAATGATTACTTAGATGATTATGAGTATTTTTAACCATAACGTCATTCTTCATCATATTTAGTTTTAACATCATAATCAATTTTATTCATAAAAATCATGCAATTTTGAAATTTTGGAATTTATGCCACATCACTACAAATCAATGAATGTGTTACGATCATTTTTAACCATAAGGTTATTACATTTCTTACGTCATAATCGATTTATTTAAGGCAAATCATTCAATTTTGGCATTTTGCCATTCATATCACATCACTAGAAATCTTATTATGCATCAATAGGAAATAGTTATGGATTACAATTTTTTATTCCATTGCGAATGTTATTGATTCGTTTTTCCATCACATTTAGTCCTTACATATTATCTAACGTACGTATATGACATCATTTAAAGATGAGCCAAAAGGGTCATATAAAAAATGGTTTATAAAGCTTTTTAGCATGGATCAAAGTATATTTCGTTTGGAATGGGTGAGTTAAGCACAAAATATTGCTGCATGAGATCTATATATTTTATTTTGGTAGTTTGTATTACTTTTTCCATGATAGTTAGTGTACGACTTAATTTACTTGATCACATGACATCATTTGCACATAAACATTTTAATAATCTTACATGACGAGATATCGGAGTTGTTACAATCTACTTTAATAAAGGCATGTTGAAAGTGCACAACAAATCTACATCTTCAAATATATGGAATGTAAGGTATGTTGATATTTGACCGTACATCATTTTAGGATGAAGACCATCATATAAAATTTGGGTTATAGTGATTTCTAACATCAAACTTACATTAGATAATAACACAAAAAATGTTCATAGAAGATACATAATTAGTAAAATAACTAGTGTGGAATTTCTTCAAAGTAAACACCTAATTATAAAGTTATTTTGTAACGAAAACTCGCTCTTATCTTTGTCTATTTTTCCCAGAAGGTCAATGTCAAGGCAATGATACATTTTTTAACATTTATTAATACTTATTTATATCGTTAATCCTCAAAGAATTCAGGTTATTCGAGCGAAATTGAAAAGCAATCCAGAAAATTTCCATTCAAGATCGCTTCAATATATTGGGTTCGGAGGCAGGCGAATGCAATTAACATAAACGAATATTTTACGGAGTACGGGTTATCGCCTATTGTCCATTACACGTATATAATCTAAGGACAAAAGTGTCGATGGTGCACTAACATTGATTTACGGTTTCGCTCGCCGTCTCGCCGAAGCAGTAAAACCAACGCCTCATTGTCAGTGAACAGAATGAGTTTTCGGTTGGGACGTAAGCTGTAATAATAATAATAATAACAGATGGCACAACGATGCGGTTTTTTATATTGATTAGGAAATTTTTGTTATCGCGAATTCGTTGGTAATCAGAAAGAAGGTTAAAGATTATTAAAATTAATCTCCTTGTTCGTCGTAACCAAAATTTTTATTAATTCATTTCGTGCTTTGTAAAGTGGCAACATTAAAAATGAATATCTCTCAATATGAATTTGATACAATTTATAACAGATCGTGGACGATTGATGAAACTGAAGAAATCGATGAAACTTCAACAACTCAATCTATATCAACACCAACATCAGAATTAGGTTAAATTTATTTCAAATTTTGTTTTTTTTTATAATCTTGTTTTTATTAATTCACCATAACAGCAATAATTTTGGAGAAAGTAACTGAAGAAATGAGTGTTGAAGTTGGTCTACCAAATTGGGCGATTTTCTTTGTTACTATTCGTAAGACTTTTTAATGTTTCTTTTTCGTATTATTTAATGCTTTTTAGTGATGATTATCGTTATGATGGGGATTTGCGTTTGTTGTATCCGCCGATTTCGCTCTAAGAAAAAGCCAAAAAGCGATGAGGAAGCAAAAAATTCTCAAAGATTCGTCTTGTTAACTAAAAATGCCGAAGATTTAGAATAAGTGAAAAAGTTGTTTTGTATATTTAAAATAAAAAAAATGATCAAAAAAAACAGAATTATTTTTGGAATTTTAGCTGCAAATCTTCTTCTAATTCAAGATTGCATTTGGATTCGAAATATTTTATATTAAATTTGCCAGTATTTTTGTTGTACCAACGGCATCGAATTTCAATCATTTATCATCCAATTTTATTTCAGAATAACTTAAAATAAAATAAAAAAAGATATATGAAGGAAAAAATTAGGTGTTATTTTAGTTTTCAAAACAGAATTTTGTTTGAATTTTGAAATTTTCGATATAGTTTTTAGGAAAAATTAGTATAAAGCATATTAAAATAAATGCTAATATAATTTCTAGTAAAAGGAAGAACTATTGTTATAAAAAGTCACTTTAGAAAGTCTCTTCCCCGTCTTTACTTTGGCTTTTCAAAATCTCTAAAACATTATAATTGATGATTTTTATTGCAAAACTTTTTACTAATTCAAAAATCAAAATGGATGAAAATAAAAAATTTGCAAAAATACAGCAAATATCTTCAAAATATCATAATTTCGCATTTTCAGTACAAAAATTAATCACAATTCAAAACCTGAAATAGATAGAAAGATACTTTTTGCATGAATATTGTTGATAATGAACTATAAACACTTAATTCATAACCAGATACAACCTAGGTATACAACTGGGGAATTGTTAAAAAATCTGCAAAAGTGCCTTCATTTAAGAGTTTTTAGAAGAAAATTGTCTAATATTAGACAATTGTGTTGTTTAAACGTACATATTTTGTTTAATTAAATAATAAAAATCAGAATCAACATTAAGAGAGCAGTGCATAATAGAAGATAAATTAAATTGATTCAACTTCTAAGACTCATTTACTACCATCTTCTGCTTAGTAATTGAAAATAATTTTATAACAATTTTTCAAAAAATTGATTTTTCAGGAATTTCTAAATTTATACAAAATACTGGAAAAATTCCAATTAAGCTCAGCAGCTTATATCTCAAGAACTAAATGAGATATTTTTAAATTGATTCCACTTTTAGAAAGTAGATGCTCCAATTAGTCATTGAAATTAGTTGCATAACAATTTTTCAAAAAATGGACTTTTCAGGAATTTATAAATTCATACAAAATATCGAAAGAATCCCAATTAAGTTCAGCAGTTAATATCTCAAGAACTAAATCAGATATTTTCAAATTGACTTCACTTTTAGAAAGTAGATGCTCTAACTAATAATTGAAAGTAATTCCATAACAATTTTCCTAAAAAATCGTTTTTTCAAGAATATTTAAATTTGTACAAAATATTGGAGAAATCCTAATTAAGTTCAAAAGATTATATCTCAAGAACTAAGTGAGATATTTTCAAATTGACTTCACTGTTGGAAAGTAGATTCTCCAGTTAGTAACAGAAAGTAATTTCATAACAATCTTTCAAAAAATCGATTTTTCATAAATTTTTAAATATATACAAGATATTGAAAAAATCCCAATTAAGTTCAGCAGCTAATATCTTAAGAACTAAGTGAGATATTTTCAAATTGACTTCAATTTTAGAAAGTAGATGCTCTAATTAGTATTTGAAAGTAATTTCATAACAATTTTTCAAAAAATCGATTTTTCAGGAATTTATAAATTTATACAAAATATCGAAAGAATCCCAATTATGTTCAGCAGTTAATATCTCAAGAACTAAGTGAGATATTTTCAAATTAACTTCACTTTTAGAAAGTAGATGCTCTAATTAATAATTGAAAGAAATTTCATAACAATTTTCCTAAAAAACCGTTTCTTCAAGAATATTTAAGTTTATTCAAAATATTGGAAAAATACTAATTCAGTTCAGAAGATTATATCTCAAAAATTAAGTGAGATATTTTCAAACTCACTTCACTTTTAGAAAGTAGGTGCTCCAATTAGTAAGTGAAAGTAATTTCATAACGATTTTTCAAAAAATCGAGTTTTCAGGAATTTTTAAATTTATACAAAATTTTGAAAAAATCATAATTAAGCTTAGCAGCTGATATCTCAAGAACTAAGTGAGATACTTTCAAATTGATTTCACTTTTAGAAAATAGATGCTGCAATTAGTAATTGAAACTAATTTCATAACAATTTTTCAAATAATCGAGTTTTCAGGAATTTTTAAATTTATACAAAATTTTGAAAAATCCCAATTAAGCTTAGCAGCTGATATCTCAAAAATTAAGTAAGATATTTTCAAACTGACTTCACTTTTAGAAAGTCGGTGCTCCAGTTAGTAATTGAAAGTAATTTCATAACAATTTTTCAAAAAATCGAGTATTCAGGAATTTTTAAATTTATACAAAATATTGAAAAAGTCCCAATTAAGCACAGCTTATATCTCAAAAATTAAGTGAGATATTTTCAAACTGACTTCACTTTTAGAAAGTAGGTGCTCCAATTAGTAATTAAAAAGTAATTTCATAACAATTTTTCAAAAAATCGATTTTTCATGAATTTTTAAATTTATTCAAAATATTGGAAAAATCCCAATTAAGTTTAGCAGCTAATATCTTAAGAACTAAGTGAGATATTTTCAAATTGACTTCAATTTTAGAAAGTAGATGCTCTAATTAGTAACTGAAACTAGTTTCATAATAATTTTTCAAGAAATCGATTTTTCAGGAATTTATAAATGTATACAAAATATCGAAAGAATCCCAATTAAGTTCAGCAGTTAATATCTCAAGAACTAAATGAGATATTTTCAAATTGACTTCACTTTTAGAAAGTAGATGCTCCAATTAGTAATTGAAACTAATTTCATAACAATTTTTCATAAAATCGATTTTTCAGGAATTTATAAATTTATACAAAATATCGAAAGAACCCCAGTTAAGTTCAGCAGTTAATATCTCAAGAACTAAGTGAGATATTTTCAAATTAACTTCATTTTTAGAAAGTAGATGCTCTAATTAATAATTGAAAGTAATTTCATAACAATTTTCTTAAAAAATCGGTTCTTCAAGAATATTTAAGTTTATACAAATTTTTGGAAAAATACTAATTAAGTTCAGAAAATTATATCTCAAAAATTAAGTGAGATATTTTCAAACTCACTTCACTTTTAGAAAGTAGGTGCTCCAATTAGTAATTGAAAGTAATTTCATAACGATTTTTCAAAAAATCGATTTTTCAGGAATTTTTAAATTTATACAAAATATTGAAAAAATCCCAATTAAACATAGCAGCTTATATCTCAAAAATTAAGTGAGATATTTTCAAACTGACTTCACTTTTAGAAAGTCGGTGCTCCAGTTAGTAATTGAAAGTAATTTCATAACAATTTTTCAAAAAATCGAGTATTCAGGAATTTTTAAATTTATACAAAATATTGAAAAAGTCCCAATTAAGCACAGCTTATATCTCAAAAATTAAGTGAGATATTTTCAAACTGACTTCACTTTTAGAAAGTAGGTGCTCCAATTAGTAATTAAAAAGTAATTTCATAACAATTTTTCAAAAAATCGATTTTTCATGAATTTTTAAATTTATTCAAAATATTGGAAAAATCCCAATTAAGTTTAGCAGCTAATATCTTAAGAACCAAGTGAGATATTTGCAAATTGACTTCAATTTTAGAAAGTAGATGCTCTAATTAGTAACTGAAACTAGTTTCAAAATAATTTTTCAAAAAATCGATTTTTCAGACATTTATAAATGTATACAAAATATCGAAAGTATCCCAATTAAGTTCAGCAGTTAATATCTCAAGAACTAAATGAGATATTTTCAAATTGACTTCACTTTTAGAAAGTAGATGCTCCAATTAGTAATTGAAACTAATTTCATAACAATTTTTCATAAAATCGATTTTTCAGGAATTTATAAATTTATACAAAATATCGAAAGAATCCCAATTAAGTTCAGCAGTTAATATCTCAAGAACTAAGTGAGATATTTTCAAATTAACTTCATTTTTAGAAAGTAGATGCTCTAATTAATAATTGAAAGTAATTTCATAACAATTTTCTTAACAAATCGGTTCTTCAAGAATGTTTAAGTTTATACAAATTTTTGGAAAAATACTAATTAAGTTCAGAAAATTATATCTCAAAAATTAAGTGAGATATTTTCAAACTCACTTCACTTTTAGAAAGTAGGTGCTCCAATTAGTAATTGAAAGTAATTTCATAACGATTTTTCAAAAAATCGATTTTTCAGGAATTTTTAAATTTATACAAAATTTTGAAAAAATCCCAATTAAGCTTAGCAGCTGATATCTCAAGAACTAAGTGAGATACTTTCAAATTGATTTCACTTTTAGAAAATAGATGCTGCAATTAGTAATTGAAACTAATTTCATAACAATTTTTCGAATAATCGAGTTTTCAGGAATTTTTAAATTTATACAAAATATTGAAAAAATCCCAATTAAGCATAGCAGTTTATATCTCAAAAATTAAGTGAGATATTTTCAAACTGACTTCACTTTTAGAAAGTCGGTGCTCCAGTTAGTAATTGAAAGTAATTTCATAACAATTTTTCAAAAAATCGAGTATTCAGGAATTTTTAAATTTGTACAAAATATTGGAAAAATCCTAATTAAGTTCAGAAAATTGTATCTCAAGAACTAAGTGAGATATTTTCAAATTGACTTCACTTTTAAAAAGTAGATGCTCCAATTAGTAATTTAAAGTAATTTCATAACAATTTTTCAAAAAATCGTGTTTTCAGATATTTTTAAATTTATACAAAATATCGAAAGAATCCCAATTAAGTTCAGCAGTTAATATCTTAAGAACTAAATGAGATATTTTCAAATTGACTTCACTTTTAAAAAGTAGATGCTCCAATTAGTAATTGAAAGTAATGTCATAACAATTTTTCAAAAAATCGAGTTTTCAGGAATTTTTTAATTTGTACAAAATATTGAAAAAATCCGAATTATGCTCAGCAGTTTATATCTCAAGAATTATGTAAGATATCTTCAAACTGACTTCAATTTTAGAAAGTAGATGCTCTAATTAGTAATTGAAACTAGTTTCATAACAATTTTTCAAAAAATCGATTTTTCAGGAATTTATAAATTTATACAAAATATCGAAAGAATCCCAATCAAGTTCAGCAGTTAATATCTCAAGAACTAAATGAGACATTTTCAAATTGACTTCACTTTTAGAAAGTAGAATCTCCAGTTAGTAATTGAAAGTAATTTCATAACAATCAAAACATCGATTTTTCAGGAATTTTTAAATTTATACAAAATACTGGAAAAATTCCAATTAAGCTCAGCAGCTAATATCTCAAGAACTAACTGAGATATTTTCAAATTGACTTCACTTTTAGAAAGTAGAATCTCCAGTTAGTAATCGAAAGTAATTTCATAACAATCTTTCAAAAAATCGATTTTTGATGAATTTTTAAATTTATTCAAATATTGGAAAAATCCCAATTAAGTTCAGCAGCTAATATCTTAAGAACTAAGTGAGATATTTTCAAATCGATTTCACTTTTAGAAAGTAGATGCTCCAATTAGTAATTGAAAATAATTTCATGACAATTTTTCAAATAATCTGTTTTGCAGGAATTTATAAATTTATACAAAATATCGAAAGAATCCCAATTAAGTTCAGCAGTTAATATCTCAAGAACTAAATGAAATATTTTCAAATTGACTTCACTTTTAAAAAGTAGATGCTCCAATTAGTAATTGAAAGTAATTACATAACAATTTTTCAAAAAATCGAGTATTCAGGAATTTTTAAATTTATACAAAATATTGAAAAAATCCCAATTAAGCTCAGCAGCTTATATCTCAAGAATTAAGTGAGATATTTTCAAACTGACTTCACTTTTAGAAAGTAGGTGCTCCAGTTAGTAATTGAAATTAATTTCATAACAATTTTTCAAAAAATCGATTTTTCAGGAATTTTTAAATTTATACAAAATACTGGAAAAATTCCAATTAAGCTCAGCAGCTTATATCCCAACAACTAAGTGAGATATCTTCAAATTGATTTCACTTTTAGAAAGTAGATGCTCTAATTAACAATTGAAAGTAATTTCATAACAATTTTTCAAAAAATCGAGTTTTCAGGAATTTTTAAATTTACACAAAATATTGAAAAAATACCAATTAAGCTCAGCAGTTTATATCTCAAGAATTAAGTGAGATATTTTCAAACTGACTTCACTTTTAGAAAGTAGGTGCTCCAATTACTAATTGAAAGTAATTTCATACCAATTTTTCAAAAAATCGATTTTTCAGATAAATTTAACTAAAGGATTAACTCCCACTGCTACGTACCTCGAGACGTCACCCCCTCCTCCCCCTTCAAAACGCGTTTTTCAGTCTCTGGCCAACCTGGTACAATACGCTTTACGGACCTTGCACCATACTAAGTGGATGAACACTCTTATTTAAAACTGTATTCATAATATTGTTATCATTATAACAAACCAACGTCGTGTTAGAATTGATATAAGTTATGGATATCAATTCTAACAATTAATACAAGATTATTAGCTCATACGATCCTAAGACATCATACCCCATTTTCTTCACTTCACCAAGTTGATGTAAATATGTGAAAAAGTTCAAAATCGATATTATGCAACTTTGAAATCTATCTTATTAGTACAGAATTTCTTATGTCAAGACTTGGGTTAATATCGGCTATTTTAGCACCTTGGTGTGGTTCTTTAATGATAAGATAACCTTATATATTGATTTGTTCATTTTGTTCTGTTTCCATTATGAATTGTATATCTTGATGTGATGTATTTATATATTTGTGAAGTTTATTGATTGTGTTGTTGTTATCATGCTTTGTGAAGACAATGTCATCAAGATAACGTTGCCACAGGATGATGTTTTGTCTATTAGGGTTTTTGTTATGAAAAATATTTGTGAAGAGTCCGCTAAGTGGTGAACCTAACATCATCATACTTGCAAAAATTCTGCTGTAAACATATGTCGAATAAATTGTATAACTTTTTATTGTCTATTTCAGTTTTTATGTTATCATTTAAAATTTCTTTAAGTATTTTTAAAGTTTCATTACTTGGGACGTTAGTGTACAAATTTGTGATATCAAATGATATTATTTTGTAGTCATTGGGCAAACTCAAACTGTTCAATTTTCTTATGAGATCTTGTCTGTTTCTTATTGTGTGTTTCATTTGGAAATTTGTTAAATCTTTAAATATGTTAACTAAAAATTTTGAAAGTTTTTATGTAGTCGAATCATTCGATGTTATAATGGGACGGACTGGTATATTGATTTTATGGAGTTTCTTAAATTAAACATTAAATTCTTTATTAAATTTGCTTCAAAATGCTTCTTAATTCATCGTTATATCTCAGTTCGTTCTTAAGATACGATTATTTAAATTTTATTTATACAAATTTGTGCATAAATATATAGACTTGGATACAAAAAAATCTTAATCACATTGTTTATGGAAAGTAGGGAATCGTTTATGGCAAATTTATAAAAAATTACTACTAAAAGTTTTTTATTTGATTGTTATGTCTCAATTAGGTCTTAAGATATGAACTATTAAAATTTATTTCAACAAATTCAGGGTTAATTTTTTGATGATATCTTCTTGAAAATGCTTATAATTAATCCAAATAAGCGCTTGAAAGTTTTTGAAGAAACTATTTCTTATTTAAATTTTGTGATAAATAACTAATTAAGTAAGAATGAAAAATGAATTTTAACACAAATTGAATCGATAATTTTAATAACATAAAAAAAATCAATTTTAGAATCTCAGGTTATTAATCAAAAGTATTACGACGTTAACTAATCCGGATTTAGCATAACATTTCTTCATACAGCTTTTCCCTCTAACATTTCTGTATTATATACAAACTTTTTTGCGCTTACCGAGCTCGCACGGAACGGCCGTTAATTGAAGTTGCGTTTGTACGGTGCTCACGCGTTATTAATCGTCCTAACCGTAACGAAATAATTAAATCCAGATCGGATTAGTCGATTACAAACGCGAGATGCGTATTAGCAGATAAGAAATAGCCACTCCGGGATTATAATTGCGGTACGGCCGGTGGAAACGCGCCTTGGCCTAGACTTAAAATTCACGAAAATGCGATTATTGACCTTGATTTTTTCGCAACCGGCAGTCGGTATGCGACTGCCGATGACGTAATTTGCGTGACTTTAGAGGTTGCCAAAAACGAGTGGCTAATTTTAGATTCGAAGAACACCTTTAAATTTAAGCCGAAGACACAAGGGGCGACCTCGATTCTATTCACCGGTTAATCATGGAAAAAAAACTTGGCGCAAAAAGGTATCTGGTGAATAGAAAGTAGTCGTCTAATAAAATCTATCTTAATCGAGGAGTCTATCTCTCTAGAAGCTATCTAAGAAAGGTTTAAAAGAGCCGTGCTTTCTAAACCTAATTAAACATGACTTGTTCCCCCGTGCCTTTTGTGCACTACGAATAACGTTCAATTAAGTCGCCGCTCCGGCCAGTGGGTAACTGACGTTAATGATGATGCAGAAGGTGCTCTTGTAATCGTTTCGAAAAAAATCAAAACAACGCGTGTAAACAGAAAGATGACTTTGATATGGAACGAAGTTCTACTTCAACTGGAAACGTCTAATTCAGGGGAAAATTCTTAAACAGTTACGATCATTGTTTTTGGCACATGTAATCTTCTTCAAATTTGCTTCTTACCTCGCTGCCATACAAGAATAATTATTATATTATAATTATATTAAAAATTAAAGGTAATTAATAAGGCCTTCTGAAGCATTGGAAAAATATAGGGTGTTCCATATAAAATAATAAAGTTATGGTCCCCCAAACATTTCCTAAATTAACCCCACTAATACCTAATAGTTTTAGGGGGTTTTGAAAGATCAAAGCTTTGTTTGTCGATAACATGTTATATAATAACAACATAATAACAAATTTTAAGTGAACAGATGATTTTTCAAAAAAAAATCACAAAATGATTAATAACTTGGCTAAGATATGATATGCACTTATAAGGTTCCATTTAAAATAATGGTGTTGAGTACGGTCCTGGAATAGTGAAACAGCCTGTATAGCTGAAAGTAATTTTTTAATCGATGCAGCTATGATAGTAATGTATGATAAGATAAAGATATTTGTTTTATTTTCAACAGTAAAGCCATCATCTTCCGCCTCCTCTCTGTTGACTACTCTTGTATACAAGCGTCCGGTATCTTCTACTAAGGTGGCAAACGTTAACTTGTAGCAGTTTTACCTCAAGACCAAACAGCCATTTTGATAAATTTTGGGCAGCTATTTATACCAATTTTGGGCGAAAACTGGATTATTCAGCGCCAAGGTTTTACACTCGATGTTATTTTTATTCAAGTATCAAGTAACGTAAAACAAAAGAAACAATTGAACTATATTTTGTCATAAATATCTACTTTTTGAAACTCAAACTTAAAAGTTTACAATATTATAATGATGTATGTTATGTCTTACAATAACAGCTTCATTTCGAAAAAAACTTGCTTCATCCAAAAATAAAACATTAAAAAAGTTTCTATTTTGTCCAATTTGTTGCAAATCCGACTGTGCAAAATTAATTCTTAGCAGATAATCATTTTCGGTTCATTCTTGGTGAACAATTTTAAATGAATTAAATTTGTAATTGTTGTTTACAAGAACTAACTACTAAGAAATGAATTTTTAAGAAAAACAAAATGTTATTGTAAAAGGAATGTTTTTAAGACCTCAATAATGATAATTTACATTTGAAAAATGTTGAAAGTTGTCATTTTGAAATAATTTGTTGAATTGAAAATCTGATATTACTATCGTAAGAAAATGTCTTAAAACTTTGCCCATAATGTGGCAAAAGTAAAACGCTTAATCACTTTTAGTAATAATGTAATATTTTTGGTGCTGCCAAATTTAAATTGAGTGCACTCATTCTGTTCATTAGCTCATTTTGAACACACTAAGACAAAAAAAATTGTCAAAAATGTAAATTTGTAAATGAAAAGCTAATCATATCACCTTTCGTAACAGTGTAGTTTTTTTTGCTGCTGCCAAATTTGAATTGAATATATTTATTTCTATCTATTGTAGTTCTCAAATCACATCCTATGTTAATAACCAAAATTGTCCATTACTTCCTGTTACATACATAAGGAACTGTCACAATTAGACGTCATCTGGTAATGGAATATGTATTTTAGGATAATTATGAACAATTTTCGTTAATAATATTTATTTCTATCTATGTTGGTTTGCTAATTACAACCTATATTTGTAACCAAAATGATCGATTTAGACATTTTGATATTCCCCATTATATACATAAAAAACTATCATCATTGGACTTTATCTTTTAATGCATTATGCATTCTGGGATAGTTATGAACAATTTTTGTTAATGATATTTATTGCTATTAATGTTGGATCTCGAGTTACAACCTATGTTTATAACCACAATTGTTGATTTTGACATTTTTAAATGTTCTGCTACATACATAAGGAGCAGACTTTATCTAGTAATTGATTATATATTTTGAGATAATTATGAATAATATTTATTAATGTTATAACCCAATTCGTTCTTAAGATACAATTTGTCAAAATCTATTCTTCCAATTTTTAAGAATAAAACATATGTAGATGAATTCAAAGAATCAGAACAGCGGTGTTTTTGGGAAAAATAATATTCTTTATGGTACCCTTAATTTTCATTAAATTTGCTTCAAAATCCTTCTTATTTTACCATTATATCTAAATTCGTTCTTAGAATACAATTTGCCAAATCAATTGGCAAATTTTTAAGAATTAAGTATATATAGATGAAGTCAAAAAGTAGAACAGCGACGTTTTTGGAAATTAAGAAATACTTTTTGGTACACTTAGTCTTCATTAAATTTGCTTCAAAATGCTTCTTATTGTACTATTATATATCAATTGGTTTTTAAAATACCATTTGACAAAATCAATTAATCAAAGTTTTAAGAATTAAACATACATAAATGAATTCAAAAAATCAGAACAGCAGTGTTTTTGGAAAATAAGCAATATTTTTTGGTACACTTAATCTTCATTAAATTTGCTTCAAAATGCTTCTTTCTTCACCGTTATAACCCAATTCGTTCTTAAGATACGATTTGTCAAAATCTATTCTTCCAATTTTCAAGAATTAAACATATGTAGATGAATTCAAAGAATCGGAACAGCGGTGTTTTTGGGAAAAATGATATTCTTTATGGTACCCTAAATTTCCATTACATTTGCTTCAAAATTCTTCTTATTTTACCGTTATATCTAAATTCGTTCTTAGGATGCCATTTTCCAAAATCAATTGCCCAAATTTTTTAAAAATAAGCATACATAGATGAATTCAAGAAATAAGAATAGCGATTGTTTTGGAAAATAAGAAATACTTTTTGGTACACTTAATCTTCATTAAATTCGCTTCAAAATGCTTCTTTCTTCACCGTTATAACCCAATTCGTTCTTAAGATACGATTTGTTAAAATCTATTCTTCCAATCTTTAAGAGTTAAACATATGTAGAAGAATTCAAAAAATCAGAACAGCGGTGTTTTTGGAAAATATGATATTCTTTATGGTACACTTAATTTTCATTAAATTTGCTTCAAAATCATTGTTATTTTACCGTTATATCTAAATTCGTTCTTAGGATACAATTTACCAAAGTCAATTGCTCAAATTTTTAAGAATTAAGTATATGTAGATGAATTCAAAAAATCTGAACAGCGATGTTTTTGGAAAATAAGAAATACTTTTTGGTACACTTAATCTTCATTAAATTTGCTTCAAAATGCTTCTTTCTTCACCGTTATAACCCAATTCGTTCTTAAGATACAATTTGTCAAAATCTATTCTTTCAATTTTTAAGAATTAAACATATGTAGATGAATTCAAAGAATCAGAACAGCGGTGTTTTTGGGAAATATGATATTCTTTATGGTACCCTTAATTTTCATTAAATTTGCTTCAAAATTCTTCTTATTTTACTGTTATATCTCAATTCGTTGTTAGGATACCATTTTCCAAAGTCAATTGCCCAAATTTTTAAAAATTAAGCATACATAGATGAATTCAAAAAATCAGAATAGCGATGTTTTTGAAATATAAGAAATACTTTTTGGTACACTTAATCTTCATTAAATTTGCTTCAAAATACTTCTTTCTTCACCGCTATAACCCAATTCGTTCTTAGGATACGATTTGTCAAAATCTATTCTTCCAATTTTTAAAAATTAAACATATGTAGATGAATTCAAAGAATCAGAGCAGAGGTGTTTTTGGGAAATTTGATATTCCTTATGGTACCGTTAATTTTCATTGAATTTGCTTCAAAATCCTTCTTACTTTACCGTTATATCTCAATTCGTTCTTAGAATACCATTTGCCAAAATCAATTGCTCAAATTTTTAAGAATTAAGCATACATAGATGAATTCGACAAATCAGAATAGCGATGTTTTTGGAAAATAAGAAATACATTTTGGTACACTTAATCTTCATTAAATTTGCTTCAAAATGCTTCTTTCTTCACCGTAATAACCCAATTCGTTCTTAAGATATGATTTGTCAAAATCTACTCTCCCAATTTTTAAGAATTAAACATATGTAGATGAATTCAAAGAATCAGAACAGAGATGTTTTTGGGAAATATGATATTCTTTATGGTACCCTTAATTTTCATTAAATTTTCTTCAAAATACTTCTTATTTTATCGTTATATCTAAATTCGTTCTTAGGATACCATTTGCCAAAGTCAATTGTTCAAATTTTTGAGAATTAAGCATACATAGATGAATTCAAAAAATTAGAACAGCGGTGTTTTTCGAAATTAAGAAATATTTTTTGGTACACTTAATCTTCATTAAATTTGCTTCAAAATGCTTCTTTCTTCACCGTTATAACCCAATTCGTTCTTAAGATACGAGTTGTCAAAATCTATTCTTCTAATTTTTAAGAATTAAGCATACATAGATGAATTAAAAAAATCAGAATAGCAATGTTTTTTGAAAATAAGAAATATGCTTTGGTACACTTAATTTTCATTAAATTTGCTTCCAAATTCTTCTTATTTTACCGTTATATCTCAATTCGTTCTTAAGATAGCATTTGCCAAATTCTATTGTTCAAATTGTTAAGAACTAAGCATACATAAATGAATTCAGAAAACCAGAACAGCGGTGTTTTTGGATACTAAGATATTCTTGATGGCACACTGAATTTTCATTAAATTTGCTTTTTATTTTACCATTATATCTCAATTCGTTCCTAAGATACCATTTGCCAAAATCAATTGTTCAAATTTTTAAGAATTAAGCATACATAGATGAATTCAAGAAATAAGAATAGCGATGTTTTTGGAAAATAAGAAATACTTTTTGTTACACTTAATCTTTATTATATTTGCTTCAAAATGCTTCTTTCTTCACCGTTATAACTCAATTCGTTCTTAAGATACGATTTGTTAAAATCTATTCTTCCAATCTTTAAGAGTTAAACATATGTAGATGAAATCAAAAAATCAGAACAGCGGTGTTTTTGGGAAATATGATATTCTTTATACACTTCATTTTCATTAAATTTGCTTCAAAATCATTGTTATTTTACCGTTATATCTAAATTCGTTCTTAGGATACAATTTACCAAAGTCAATTACTCAAATTTTTAAGAATTAAGTATATATAGATGAATTCAAAAAATCAGAACAGCGATGTTTTTGGAAAATAAGAAATACTTTTTGGTACACTTAATCTTCATTAAATTTGCTTCAAAATGCTTCTTTCTTCACCGTTATAACCCAATTCGTTCTTAAGATACAATTTGTCAAAATCTATTCTTCCAATTTTTAAGAATTAAACATATGTAGATGAATTCAAAGAATCAAAACAGCGGTGTTTTTGGGAAATATGATATTCTTTATGGTACCCTTAATTTTCATTAAATTTGCTTCAAAATTCTTCTTATTTTACTGTTATATCTCAATTCGTTGTTAGGATACCATTTTCCAAAGTCAATTGCCCAAATTTTTAAAAATTAAGCATACATAGATGAATTCAAAAAATCAGAATAGCGATGTTTTTGAAATATAAGAAATACTTTTTGGTACACTTAATCTTCATTAAATTTGCTTCAAAATGCTTCTTTCTTCACCGTTATAACCCAATTCGTTCTTAAGATACAATTTGTCAAAATCTATTCTTCCAATTTTTAAGAATTAAACATATGTAGATGAATTCAAAGAATCAGAACAGCGGTGTTTTTGGGAAATATGATATTCTTTATGGTACCCTTAATTTTCATTAAATTTGCTTCAAAATTCTTCTTATTTTACTGTTATATCTCAATTCGTTGTTAGGATACCATTTTCCAAAGTCAATTGCCCAAATTTTTAAAAATTAAGCATACATAGATGAATTCAAAAAATCAGAATAGCGATGTTTTTGAAATATAAGAAATACTTTTTGGTACACTTAATCTTCATTAAATTTGCTTCAAAATACTTCTTTCTTCACCGCTATAACCCAATTCGTTCTTAGGATATGATTTGTCAAAATCTATTCTTCCAATTTTTAAAAATTAAACATATGTAGATGAATTCAAAGAATCAGAGCAGAGGTGTTTTTGGGAAATTTGATATTCCTTATGGTACCGTTAATTTTCATTGAATTTGCTTCAAAATCCTTCTTACTTTACCGTTATATCTCAATTCGTTCTTAGAATACCATTTGCCAAAATCAATTGCTCAAATTTTTAAGAATTAAGCATACATAGATGAATTCGACAAATCAGAATAGCGATGTTTTTGGAAAATAAGAAATACATTTTGGTACACTTAATCTTCATTAAATTTGCTTCAAAATGCTTCTTTCTTCACCGTAATAACCCAATTCGTTCTTAAGATATGATTTGTCAAAATCTACTCTCCCAATTTTTAAGAATTAAACATATGTAGATGAATTCAAAGAATCAGAACAGAGATGTTTTTGGGAAATATGATATTCTTTATGGTACCCTTAATTTTCATTAAATTTTCTTCAAAATACTTCTTATTTTATCGTTATATCTAAATTCGTTCTTAGGATACCATTTGCCAAAGTCAATTGTTCAAATTTTTGAGAATTAAGCATACATAGATGAATTCAAAAAATTAGAACAGCGGTGTTTTTCGAAATTAAGAAATATTTTTTGGTACACTTAATCTTCATTAAATTTGCTTCAAAATGCTTCTTTCTTCACCGTTATAACCCAATTCGTTCTTAAGATACGAGTTGTCAAAATCTATTCTTCTAATTTTTAAGAATTAAGCATACATAGATGAATTAAAAAAATCAGAATAGCAATGTTTTTTGAAAATAAGAAATATGCTTTGGTACACTTAATTTTCATTAAATTTGCTTCCAAATTCTTCTTATTTTACCGTTATATCTCAATTCGTTCTTAAGATAGCATTTGCCAAATTCTATTGTTCAAATTGTTAAGAACTAAGCATACATAAATGAATTCAGAAAACCAGAACAGCGGTGTTTTTGGATACTAAGATATTCTTGATGGCACACTGAATTTTCATTAAATTTGCTTTTTATTTTACCATTATATCTCAATTCGTTCCTAAGATACCATTTGCCAAAATCAATTGTTCAAATTTTTAAGAATTAAGCATACATAGATGAATTCAAGAAATAAGAATAGCGATGTTTTTGGAAAATAAGAAATACTTTTTGTTACACTTAATCTTTATTATATTTGCTTCAAAATGCTTCTTTCTTCACCGTTATAACTCAATTCGTTCTTAAGATACGATTTGTTAAAATCTATTCTTCCAATCTTTAAGAGTTAAACATATGTAGATGAAATCAAAAAATCAGAACAGCGGTGTTTTTGGGAAATATGATATTCTTTATACACTTCATTTTCATTAAATTTGCTTCAAAATCATTGTTATTTTACCGTTATATCTAAATTCGTTCTTAGGATACAATTTACCAAAGTCAATTACTCAAATTTTTAAGAATTAAGTATATATAGATGAATTCAAAAAATCAGAACAGCGATGTTTTTGGAAAATAAGAAATACTTTTTGGTACACTTAATCTTCATTAAATTTGCTTCAAAATGCTTCTTTCTTCACCGTTATAACCCAATTCGTTCTTAAGATACAATTTGTCAAAATCTATTCTTCCAATTTTTAAGAATTAAACATATGTAGATGAATTCAAAGAATCAGAACAGCGGTGTTTTTGGGAAATATGATATTCTTTATGGTACCCTTAATTTTCATTAAATTTGCTTCAAAATTCTTCTTATTTTACTGTTATATCTCAATTCGTTGTTAGGATACCATTTTCCAAAGTCAATTGCCCAAATTTTTAAAAATTAAGCATACATAGATGAATTCAAAAAATCAGAATAGCGATGTTTTTGAAATATAAGAAATACTTTTTGGTACACTTAATCTTCATTAAATTTGCTTCAAAATGCTTCTTTCTTCACCGTTATAACCCAATTCGTTCTTAAGATACAATTTGTCAAAATCTATTCTTCCAATTTTTAAGAATTAAACATATGTAGATGAATTCAAAGAATCAGAACAGCGGTGTTTTTGGGAAATATGATATTCTTTATGGTACCCTTAATTTTCATTAAATTTGCTTCAAAATTCTTCTTATTTTACTGTTATATCTCAATTCGTTGTTAGGATACCATTTTCCAAAGTCAATTGCCCAAATTTTTAAAAATTAAGCATACATAGATGAATTCAAAAAATCAGAATATCGATGTTTTTGAAATATAAGAAATACTTTTTGGTACACTTAATCTTCATTAAATTTGCTTCAAAATACTTCTTTCTTCACCGCTATAACCCAATTCGTTCTTAGGATATGATTTGTCAAAATCTATTCTTCCAATTTTTAAAAATTAAACATATGTAGATGAATTCAAAGAATCAGAGCAGAGGTGTTTTTGGGAAATTTGATATTCCTTATGGTACCGTTAATTTTCATTGAATTTGCTTCAAAATCCTTCTTACTTTACCGTTATATCTCAATTCATTCTTAGAATACCATTTGCCAAAATCAATTGCTCAAATTTTTAAGAATTAAGCATACATAGATGAATTCGACAAATCAGAATAGCGATGTTTTTGGAAAATAAGAAATACATTTTGGTACACTTAATCTTCATTAAATTTGCTTCAAAATGCTTCTTTCTTCACCGTAATAACCCAATTCGTTCTTAAGACATGATTTGTCAAAATCTACTCTCCCAATTTTTAAGAATTAAACATATGTAGATGAATTCAAAGAATCAGAACAGAGATGTTTTTGGGAAATATGATATTCTTTATGGTACCCTTAATTTTCATTAAATTTTCTTCAGAATACTTCTTATTTTATCGTTATATCTAAATTCGTTCTTAGGATACCATTTGCCAAAGTCAATTGTTCAAATTTTTGAGAATTAAGCATACATAGATGAATTCAAAAAATTAGAACAGCGGTGTTTTTCGAAATTAAGAAATATTTTTTGGTACACTTAATCTTCATTAAATTTGCTTCAAAATGCTTCTTTCTTCACCGTTATAACCCAATTCGTTCTTAAGATACGAGTTGTCAAAATCTATTCTTCTAATTTTTAAGAATTAAGCATACATAGATGAATTAAAAAAATCAGAATAGCAATGTTTTTTGAAAATAAGAAATATGCTTTGGTACACTTAATTTTCATTAAATTTGCTTCCAAATTCTTCTTATTTTACCGTTATGTCTCAATTTGTTCTTAAGATACCATTTTCCAAATTCTATTGTTCAAATTGTTAAGAACTAAGCATACATAAATGAATTCAGAAAATCAGAACAGCGGTGTTTTTGAAAACTAAGATATTCTTGATGGCACACTGAATTTTCATTAAATTTGCTTCTAAGTGCTTCTTATTTTACCATTATATCTCAATTCGTTCCTAAGATACCATTTGCCAAAATCAATTGTTCAAGTTTTTAAGAATTAAGCATACATAGATGAATTCAAAAAATCAGAACAGCGGTGTTTTTGGAAAATAATAAATATTTTATGGCACACTTAATCTTCATTAAATTTGCTTCAAAATGCTTCTTATTTTACAATTATATGTCAATTGGTTCTTCAGATACGGTTTGCCAAAATCAATTAATCAATTTTTTAAGAATTAAACATGAATAGTTGTATGAAAAAAATCATAAGTACGGTGTATTTCGAAAATAAAAAATTCTTTATGGCACATTTAATTTTCATAAAATTTGCTTCAATATGTTTGTTGTTTCAACGTTATATCTCAATTCATTCATAAGATACGATTTGCCAAAATCAATATGAAACAAGTCATAACAACTGTATTTATGAAAAATACAAAATTCTTTATGGCGTATTTAATTTTTATTAAATTTTCTTCAAAATGTTTCTTTCTTCATCGTTACATCCCAATTTCTTCTTTAGATACGATCGTTCAATATTCGATTACACAAATTTGAGGTCAAATATGACTTGGATTCAAAAAAATCATCATAATATAAAGTATAGATACGGATAATTGAATATTACAGCTAATTGTTTATTGCTTAATAATAAGAGAACTTGACTAAGCTAACTTAGGACATATTTATGTATTCTACGTAACATAGTCTTTAATTTTGATTTGAGTTGCAAATTTTCTATATTATTAAATTATTTGGGGTATTTTGTACAGATTTAAAATATCAAGGTCGGAAGATTCTTGCTGCTCAAAGTAGTATAACAGCTTCTCCAGCTTCCCGGTTCGTTACTCGTTTGATTAACACCGTTTATCATTTTCTTCGTCTCCACTTCAATTTAGAGATAAATAAGATTGAGTTGTATTCAGTTGATCCACAACTTCTTCAACTATATCTTCGTTGTTGATTTCGAACGTTTTCGTATAACACAATTAGGTCAGATTTGGTTGCGACTTCTTCATCAGATGCTAAGAAAATAAATAATTTTTGATGGTGGCCTCATTCACTCTTCATTTTGTGTTTTTATGAAAAATAAGAAATTCTTTATCTTCATTAAATTCAGATGTACATTTGCTCAAAAAGATCAAAACAGATAAATGATTTTGATTTAAAATTTCGTTAACATCTAATTCAAAAATGGCCAATAAGTTCTGGTGATTAAATGATTGCCGAAATACGTTCTCCGAATGAAATATAATAATCCAGTCGATAACCTTGCGTAGTTAACATTCGCGAATTTGTCATTCGTTCATGGTCGAACTCGTGTTCTAAGCAATTCCTGTTTGCGAATTTGATTTCAAGGCTAGTTTGGTTCATTGACGCCGCAGGAACCCCCCTTTAAAAGAGATAATCTAAATAGATTTTCGGCTGCTTTCGAAAGGAACATTTTTCCTTTGCGGGTATTACGGTTATTATTATTCTTTGCCGATTTAAACATAATTCCATTCTCCACGTAAATAACTGATTAATTGCTCCGTTGGTTCGTAATCATCGGACCGTGGTGGATTGGAAATTCACATTACTTGTTTTTTTTTCTAACATCTCAGAGAATTTACCATAAAAAAATATTTGCATTTTATATTGTATCGCAACGGTTTTTTTTGCGATACATTTGCAACTTTAAAAAAGAATTATCATGATAGTTTAAGTTTTAGTGATATGTTAATTTGGAATCAAAAAATAACAACATGATGATGTTCATGAGATGATAAGATGATGATGATGAAGATTTTGATTTTTTAAATCCACTAAAATACCAAAAATTATTAACTCTTTTTACTTTATTTATTTATTTTAAATCTACAAGATTATTCTTCACCTTATTCTAATTCCTCAATTTTTTTAGTTAACTGCACGAATCTTTGAGAACCTTCTTCCCCATTTTGTGCTTCCTCATCGAATTTTGCCTTTCTTTTATTACGAAATCGGCGAATACAACAAACGCAAATCCCCAACATAATCATTATCACCACTAAAAAGAATCAAATACTACAAAAGAAAAAAAAATTAAGGTCTTACAAATAATTGCGAAGAAAATCACCCAATTTGGTACACCAACTCCTTCAGTCACTTTTTCCAAACATATTTCTGTTGTGGTTAATTAATAAAAATAAAATTATAAAAAATCGTACGATTTAAAAGAAAATTTGATTTAAATTTAACCTATTTCCGATATTGGTGTTGTTATAAATTGTGTTGTTGTAGTTTCATGGCGTTGTTCAGCAAATGTCCAAGGTGTGGTAAAAGTTGTTTCAAATTTATGATACGGCATTTATGGTAACATCCACCACTTTACAAAGCGCGAAATGAATTAAATGATTTAATAAAAATATTAATTAACAAGAATAACGAAATAATTTTTGTTAAATTGTGATAATCTTTAGTCTTAGCACGATTATTCTTACGATAAATACAAATTTATGATAAGAAAAATTGACACATTGCTTAAATAAATCTCATTTTTAATAAACCCCCTTATATTTTTTCATCCCACCTTTGCATGTTTAATCTTTATAAATTTGCATAAAAGAAGTTTAAAACGTCGTATATTAAGGACGAATTGAGATATAAGGATGAAATAAGAAGAATTTTAATGCTAGTTTAATTAGGGATAAGTGTACCTTAAATTAATTCTTATTTTCTGTAAACACGCTTGTTATAAATTTTTGAATACAACTAAACACGTTTCATTGTTATAAATTTGGAGAATGGCTATTTAAGCAATTGTATCTTAAAAATTAAATGAGTTATAACGATGAACTAAAAAGCATTTTAAAGTAATTTTAATGAAGATTAAAAGTGCCATAAAGAATTTTTTATATTGCGAAAACACCGTTGTTATGATTTTTATCATACAACGGTGCATAAAAGTTCGAAGCGTTGATTTTGGCAAATGATGTCTTAAGAATAAAATGAGATATAATGATGAAGTAAGAAAGATTTTGAAGCAAATTTAATGCAGATTAAATGTGCTATAAAGAATTTCTTGCTTACAATAAACATCACTGTTATAAGTAATTTAATCCAAGTATGTATGTTTAAATCTTAAAGTTTTTAAGAATTGATTTTGGAAAATCGTATCTTAAGGACAAATTGAGATATAATGATGAAGTAAGAAGCATTTTGAAGCAAATTTAATACAGATTAAGTGTGCCATAAGGAATTTCTTATTTTCCATAAACACCTTTGTTATGATTTTTTGAATTCAACTATGCATGTTTAATTCTAAAAGATTGAAGAATTGATTTTAGCAAATCGTGTCTTAAGAGCCAATTGAGATACAATGATGAAGTTTGAAACATTTTGAAGCAAAATTAATGAAGATTAAATGTGGCATAAAGATTTTCTTACTTACCATAAACACCACTGTTATAATTAATTTAATCCAAGTATGCATGTTTAAATCTTAAAGTTTTTAAAAATTGATTTTGGAAAATCGTATCCTAAGGACAAATTAAGATATAATGATGAAGTAAGAAGCATTTTGAAGCAAATTTAATGCAGATTAAGTGTGCCATAAAGAATTTCTTATTTTCCATAAACACCTTTGTTATGATTTTTTGAATTCAACTATGCAAGTTTAATTCTAAAACGATAGAATTGACTTTAGCAAATAGTATCTTAAGAGCCAATTGAGATATAATGATGAAGTTTGAAACATTTTGAAGCAAAATTAATGAAGATTAAATGTGCTATAAAGAATTTCTTACTTACAATAAACACCACTGTTACAATTAATTTAATCCAAGTATGCATGTTTAAATCTCAAATTTTTTCAGAATTGACTTTGGAAAATTGTATCTTAAGGACAAATTAAGATATAATGATGAGGTATGAAGCATTTTGAAGCAAATTTAATGCAGATTAAGTGTGCCATAAAGAATTTCTTATTTTCCATAAACACCTTTGTTATGATTTTTTGAATTAAACTATGCATGTTTAATTCTAAAAAGATTGAAGAATTGATTTTAGCAAATCGTATCTTAAGAGCCAATTAAGATATAGTGATGAAGTTTGAACCATTTTGAAGCAAAATTAATGAAGATTAAATGTGGTATAAAGATTTTCTTACTTACCATAAACACCACTGTTATAATTAATTTAATGCAAGTATACATGTTTAAATATAAAATTTTTTAAGAATTGATTTTGGAAAATTGTATCTTAAGGACAAATTGAGATATAATGATGAAGTACGAAGCATTTTGAAGCAAATTTAATGCAGATTAAGTGTGCCATAAATAATTTCTTATTTACCATAAACACCTTTGTTATGAGTTTTTGAATTCAAGTATGCATGTTTAAATATAAAATTTTTTAAGAATTGACTTTGGAAAATCGTATCTTAAGAACAAATTGAGATATAATGCTAAAGTAAGAAGCATTTTGAAGCAAATTTAATGCAGATTAAATGTGCCATAAAGAATTTCTTATTTACCATAAACACCTTTGTTATGATTTTTTGAATTCAACTATGCATGTTTAATTCTAAAAAGATTGAAGAATTAACTTTAGCAAATCGTATCTTAAGAACCAATTGAGACATAATGATGAACTAAGAAGCATTTTGAAGCAAATTTAATGCAGATTAGGTGTGCCATAAAGAATTTCTTATTTTCCATAAACACTTTTGTTATGATTTTTTGAATTCAACTATGCATGTTTAATTCTAAAAAGATTGAAGAATTAACTTTAGCAAATCGTATCTTAAGAACCAATTGAGATATAATGATGAAGTAAGAAGCATCATGTAAGAAGCACAATGGCCAATAAGTTAGTATAATAATAATAATAAAACAGCATGCTTGGAGGTGAGGAAGCTTTTTTAAACATAGCTAACAGAAAATGGATGGATGGTTGGAAAATGGACATTGGATGGATATTTCTGTTTTCCAGATGTATATTCTATAGACCATGCTTTCCTGTTAACCAGGTTTTTTGGTACTGCAAGAAAAACTACAGAATCAGAGGTCTTACTAACGTCAAGTAACACTAACAAGATAACACAACGTTTATTACAAGCAGAATGCTGTTCTTTACGAAAATCAGACTGGAACTTGTTAATCAGATTAAACACCTCAATCTCTTGAATGTCCAGAAATATCCTTCTGAATCTGCAAATAAACTAACTAAAAGTTCAACAGATTCCGACAACGTAGATAGAATAGAAATGGGTTAAAATTCAACAACAGGATGAAAAGAGACAGATAAAAAGGGGGAGAAGAATCTAAGTCCAATATCATCTGATTCGATACTAATAGACTTGGCATCCCTGACCTCAGCAGCTGTAACTAAGAACCTCGCTTAAAATTTTAAGCGAACAAATTTTCTTTTGATCTACAATTTATTAAACTCTGCAGATTGGTCAATAATTTGTAACGAACCAGATGTGGAGGTTATTTGCGCAACATTCTATGAACTCATGGGTATGTGATGTCACTGCCAAAATTTGGATTTTTACAACTTAGAAAGAAGAAGAAGAAAGACATCCAAAGATGGTCAAAGATGGTTGACGGGTTTGCTCAATGCTTTGGTGAACTCTCGGAAATTGTCAAATAATTTGTCCAATTCAGGGTTAACATTTAACCAAATCCTTTAAACCAGCATGATTTTGTAATGAATCGGTCAACTGCATCAAACCTAGTTTGTTTTACACAATTTGTACCTGAAGTGCTGGACGATATAGGCCAAGTATGCCTATTTACCTATATTTTTGATCAATTCTATCGTTATGTGTTGTTTCGCAAATTGCGTTCCTTTGGATTTAGTAAAATTTGATCTCCCTTATGGAGTCTTACCTTCAGGATAAACAGCAGAGGTCTGAAGGTTCAAACCTGAATCCACTTCTATTTCTAATCATCATCTATGATATTACGAACTCCATTGATTGCGGTAAACTACTTTTTGCTGATGACCTAAAATTTTTTACCTCAGTTCGCTTTTTAGCAAATAGTGTTGTTCTTCAGAGTGATTTTGATAGTGTTATCGAGTGGCAAACTCTCCGTATACTGTGTAATGCATTTCAGAGTATCAGCGTCAATTTTAGCAGCCAAACTGTAGCAATCTCATAAAGAGAGTGAAACGAATCTATTTCTCCATTAGTAGCCATAATTTTAGTTTTGCGGTAGTTAAGCATGAAATAATGGAATTTCTTTTCCATGTAACGATGAGCTGAGGCAATTTGAAACACAAAAAATTATCTCCTAAGAATGTTATTTTTCAAAGCCATTTGAAACAGTGAAGTTTATGTCTCAGTTCGAAGCTCAACGAAGCTTGCAAAGCCAAAACCAAAACCGAAGTCTTTCATTTGAAGCAACATTGTTAATTCCTGCATCTAATCCTTTATTAGGTCCAACCATTATGCTTCATTTATGCTTATTCCAACACATCTATTCCAATCAATTTGGTTCTCTTGATGAGTTCTAAACAATCGTATCTTAGGAACAAAATGCAAAATGAATTCTTATTTTTCATAAACACCGGTTAAATTAGCTTTAAGCGTGTCTTATTTCATCGTTACATTATCAATTTCTTCTTATTCTACAAAGTTGTTTTGTTTGCAACCTTTAAATCAATATTATCCCGCCACTTAAAGTTTTCCTGGTAGAAGCTAATAGCCGGTGCTATTGTGTATGGGCGGGTGGCAGGAAAAGGTGCCAATCATCACTCCTGCAATTACCGACCATGCGGGACTCGCAGTAAAGATATCAAAATACACGTGTCATTGATCAATCGTCTGGGTAATTGATTCAGTCGCGCGGAGTAATCGACGCATTGCCATCGGATAATAACACCTCCCACTAAAAGCAATCTTTATTATTACACCCTCAGATGTGGCAAAACGCTATTTTCCAATGATTACCCTTATTCGGTAAGATCTTTTCGCAAGAAGTTTAACTGGTGTGGGGATCTTATCGATCATTGTGCCAGCTCATCTGGCGTAATTATTTACAGGTAGAACCACAATCGCGTTGGATTTCCGGCGTTTGGAAACGTGGTAACGACTTTACGACCGGTCGACCGCAAATTGTGTTAGCTCCTCTGCAATAATGAATCGAGGGCAGTTAATAAGCTTCGCGCTGTGGTATGCGATCTCATTGTTGAGTTAATTGTGTTAATTTTTGTTTTATTCAATTTTATCACACGAAATGAGGGTATTTATAATTATAAAGGTAGTCGTATAAATTTTCTAATTAATCTCTAATGTCTTCTATATGGGTGTTTATCGATTTATTTATTACATGCTTTATATTAACTGGAATCATGGCGATCATTTTTATATTCATTTGTAATACAATCAGATTGATTTGATTTGTTAAACAATTTGTCTCGAAATATATGACGACATGCTTCTTACTTCACCGTTATATCTCTTTTCTCTATTTTTATAAGAGAAGATGTGATTATCAAAATACAATAACATTATTAACAACATTGTTAAGAAGTAATATTAATTAATTTTAAAGCAGTTGATAGCTTTAATCTTAATGAAGTTGAAGAGATCAACTTGGACTTTAATTTAAGCCCAGAGCAAAACTGATTGAAGGAACATTATGGACAAAAATTGTTGATAATGAACCAAATAGACATAATCAACTGCTAGAATTAGTCTAGATCCTGCCATATTCAAGGTACCAAGTCATAGTTTTAATTGTCTAAAATCATGCTTTATTTTTGCAAGATATATCATAATTCAAAAACCAAAACTGATTGAGGGAAATTTTATGGACAAAAATTGTTGATAATGAACTAAATAGACATAATCCATTGCCAGAATTAATTTAGCTTCTACCATATTCAAGGTACCAAATGATAGTCTAATTGTCTAAACTCATATTTTTGCAAAAAACGTCAAAACTCCAAAACCAAAGCTGATTGAGGGAAATTGTTGATAATGAACTAAATAGACATTATCCACTGCCAGAATTAATTTAGGTTTTACAATTTTCAAGGTACCAAGTTGTAATCTGCAATTATTTAAAATCATGCTTTATTTTTACAAACATCGTCACAACTCAAAAACAAAAATTGATTGAGGGAAATTTTATGGACAAAAATTGTTGATAATGAATCAAATAGACATAATCCACTGTCAGAATTAGTTTAGTTTCTGCCATATTCAAGGTACTATGTGATAGTGCAAATTGTCTAAAATCATGTTTTATTTTTGCAAGATATGTCATAACTCAAAAACCAAAACTGATTGAGGGAAATATTATGGACAAACATTATTGACAATAAACTAAATAGACATAATCCACTGCCAGAATTAATTTAGGTTCTATAATTTTCAAGGTACAAAATTATAATCTGCAATTATTTAAAAGCATGCTTTATTTTTACAAACGTCGTCATGACTCAAGAACAAAAACTGATTGAGGGAAATTTTATGTACAAAAATTGTTGATAACGAATCATATAGACATAACCCACTACCAGAATTAATTTAGTTTCTGCCATATTCAAACTACTAAGTGATAGTGCTAATTGTCTAAAATCATGCTTTATTTTTACAAACATCGTCATAACTCAAAAACAAAAATTGATTGAGGGAAATTTTATGGACAAAAATTGTTGATAATGAATCATATAGACATATTCCACTGCCAGAATTAATTTAGGTTCTGCCATATTCAAAGTACTAAGTGATAGTGCTAATTGTCTAAAATCATACTTTATTTTTGCAAGATATGTCATAATTCAAAAACCAAAACTGATTCAGGAAAATATTATGAATAAACATTGTTGATAATGAACTAAATAGACATAATCCACTGCCAAAATTAATTTAGATTCTGCCATATTCAAGCTACTAAGTGATTGTGCTAATTGTCTAAAATCATACTTTATTTTTGCAAGGTATGTCATAATTCAAAACCCAAAACTGATTGAGGAAAATATTAAGAATAAACATTGTTGATAATGAACTAAATAGACATAATCCACTGCCAGAATTAATTTAGGTTCCACAATTTTCAAGGTACCAAGTTATAATCTGCAATTATTCAAAATATAACTTTATTTTTACAAACATCGTCATAACTCAAAAACAAAAATTGATTGAGGGAAATTTTATGGACAAAAATTGTTGATAATGAATCACATAGACATAATCCACTACCAGAATTAATTTAGTTTCTGCCATATTCAAGGTACTAAGTGATAGTGCTAATTGTCTAAAATCATGCTTTATTTTTGCAAGATGTGTCATAATTCAAAAACCAAAACTGTTTGAGGGAAATTTTATGGATAAAAATTGTTGATAATGAATCAAACAGACATAATCCACTGCCAGAATTAATTTAGGTTCTGTCATATTTAAGGTACTAAGTGATGGTGCTAATTGTCTAAAATCATACTTTATTTTTGCATGATATGTCATAATTCAAAAACCAAAACTGATTGAGGAAAATATTATGAATAAACATTGTTGATAATGAACTAAATGGACATAATCCACTGCCAGAATTAATTTAGGTTCTGTCATATTTAAGGTACTAAGTGATAGTGTTAATTGTCTAAAATTATACTTTATTTTTGCAAGATATGTCATAATTCAAAAACCAAAACTGATTGAGGGAAATTTTATGGACAAAAATTGTTGATAATGAATCATATAGACATAATCCACTGCCAGAATAAATTTGGGTTTTGCAATTTTCAAGGTACCAAGTTATAAGCTGCAATTATTTAAAATCATGCTTTATTTTTACAAACATCATCATAACTCAAAAACAAAAATTGATTGATTGAAATTTTATGTACAAAAATTGTTGATAATGTATCATATAGACATACTCCACTACCAGAATTAATTTAGTTTCTGCCGTATTCAAACTACTAAGTGATTGTGCTAATTGTCTAAAATCATGCTTTATTTTTGCAAGATATGTCATAGTTCAAAAACTAAAACTGATTGAGGGAAATTTTATGGACAAAAATTGTTGATAATGAATCATAGAGACAAAATCCACTGTCACTGTTTTTATAGAAAATAAGAAATTTCTTATGGCACATTTAATCTTTATTAAATTTGCTTCTTACTTCACCATTATATCTCAAATCGTTCTTTAGATACAATTTCCCAAAACCAATTTTTTTAATTTTTTATAATATAATATGTATAGTTCTTTGTGGAACATTCAATCTTCATTAAATTTGCTTCGAAATAATTCTTACTTTACCATTATATCTCAATTTGTTCTTAAGATCCGATTTATTTTTGATTCTTATTATTTTTTATTAAGAATTAAGCATGCATAGGTGGATCAAAAAACGTCATAACAACGATCTATTCTAACATCACCGTTACATAGCAATTCATTCTCTTAAGACACGATTATTTAAAGTTCAATTCTATAAATTCATAATTAATCATGCAGACTTGAGTTGGAATAATTCTAACAACCATGTTTATGGGAAATGGGTATTATTAATACTCATTAAATTTGCATTAAAATGTACCTTATTGCATTAATAATGCCATTAATTTCCAATATTCAAGATAACTTTACCAGGAAGGCTGTTCATAAAATCCTTTAATTGATTGAATTGGATACGGGGATAAATGTTATGTAGAATTGTCGTCTTATAGAAAAAGAATTTTGAATATTGATGAATTAGCTTTTGAAAATCAGTATCAAATTTGATGGATTTTTTCGGAGTTATAATAAAGATAAAAAAGTTGATGTCAGAATTTTTGGAGTAGGAGGATCAATAGAAAGCAGCGAAGAGTATTCGCAGTATCTTGGTGGCGCTCGAATTTTGCGACGACGAAACGAAACGGGCCGGCGTCGGATATTTTATTATGGACTCAGTAATCCAGCTTTATGACGTCGACCCGGAGTTATCCGAGGACGCCGTTCCGGGAGACGACGCGACATCAAGCGTCCTTTTCCGGTTTCAACCCGGAAACGCCGCGATAAAGAACGCGGCTTTTGGGGCTCTCCCGTGCAATTACGGTGTCCCAATTTTCGATTACGCCGAAAAATTCCATCGTCGTCGACGTCGTTGTTGTCGTAGTCGTCGTCGTCGTCGTCGTCGTCGTCTTCGTGGGTGCAACGCGGATGCAAGCTGGCGCGGCGTGCCTCGCGGCTCTATATCACGGCGGGTTCGCGCGGGCCGGCCCTAAATTAGGGGCTAGACAGTTGACGGGGGCCCCCTCATTGCCGCGAGTCACGAGCGTCGGCCCCGGGTGGGTCTCACGGCGCTCAAACCGCTCAAACCGCTCAAACCGCTCCAACCGCGGCGCGGTGCGGACCTCTTTTTATTTTCGACTCTCTTCGTCCGCCGCTCGTTAGCCTCAGAGGCCGTTGAGGCCGCTCAGGCCTCAGAGGAGCTCGTCGAAGCGTTGCCTCGGCGTCGGACTTGACTCCGACACGGCTTTTTTATCGCTTAATTTAAATGGCCGAGATCGGATCGTTACCGTTAAGGTTGAGGGGCACAGCTCTCACCCCAAACCCAACCCGACTAACCGTGTCAATAAACTCGATCACGATATTCTCTAACTAATACTCAAATTTATATGCATTTATATATACAGGGAGTTTCAAATTTTTGTAGCAAGACATTAACAATTACAGACTCACATATACTCACAAAGAATTGGACAATTAAACAGAGAAAAATAGAAATCCTCAGAGCTGAAAAACAGAACGAAAATAAGAAGATTACAGGAAATAAGACAATAATGAAGTCGTATCAATTTCATAACCGCATAACTTTCCTCACAAATATCACATTCAACAAACAAGAAACAGAATTCCTCAATAAGGGCTTAAAACACCAAATCTTAGAAGACTTGCTATCGAATTGAAAGCAGCAATACATAATCACCCTAAAGAAGAGGAAATACATCGAGAAGTACAACAATTGCTAATTAAAGAGGACATGAAGACGAATGGGAGAAAAGAGAATAACAATAACATGAAAAATAATAAACAAAAAAGAAAAGAATTACTGTTGAAAGACATAAAAAAAGATTAAAAACAACCATCTAATAGTAACAAAAGCAGACAAGAATGCCGATCTGATAATTATGGACAAAGACATATTCACAAAATTAACACCTTCCTGAAGGATAACAATTTCATTATATATTTATACATTATATATATATTATATCTACAAAAAATCCAACCATCCCTTTTCACAATAAAGTTAAAAAAACCATTAATGACACAAAAGAAACTTTACTGAGACTTAACATAACACCTTATGGTGGGTTCATGCAACATGTTTTAGTTTTAGTCGTAGTCTTAGACTTAACCGTTTGCGTTAGCTTTAGTTGTAAGGAAAGATATTGGTTCGTGCAATATTTAAGCATAGCACATTAAAGCAAAATTTGAACAAATATACAATCGTGTCAAATTAGAAATAGCAAAAGAAATCTGGTGTGATACAGATTTCAAATGTATTAGAAACATTTTGTTGCAAACATTATTTAATATGAATAAAAAGAAAATTGTTCGGGATCCCTGGATCCCGGAATTGTTCCCATAATAACCAAGTACCGAAAATCTCCAACAAAAAACAAAGATCTTCAAAAATATGTAAAAGAAGAACATGTTAATCTTGGTTTCGATCATATATTTCCTGTCGTTCTTTGTGTGTACGTACTGATTCTGAGCTCTCGTCTACTTGTGATATTAGATGTGGTGTGCCGCAGGGCAGTGTGTTGGGTCCGTTGCTCTTTTCAATTTTTATTAATGCCATCACCCATTGAATTTCTTGTAATTATAACGTGTATGCTGATGACCTCCAAATTTATACTATAACAAGTATTATATAGATTTCCGGAAGCAATTGCACGACTCAATCTTAATCTTTCTAATATTTTTTATTGGTCTAAACGTTACGGCCTTAAATTAAATACTGCTAAAACTCAAGCAATTGCATTTGGCAGTCGACCTTTACTTGCGAAGCTTAATGATTTTTCATCCACTCACTTAATGCTCGACGGTAACGTTATTCAGCTATCTGATACGGTTAGAAACCTTGGGGTGGTGATGGACTCCACAATGTCCTGGAAACCTCAAATTCAATCTGTTTGCAAAAAAGTCTAATATTGTTTCCACTCGTTGAAAAAACTCCGTTGTTTCCTTCCTCCCGTGGTCCGTCGTAATCTTAGTTATTGTGTTATTTTCACCGCATATCCTGATCTTTCGGTAACACTTCGAAATAAACTGCAAAGACTTCAGAATAACTGCATACGGCATATTTTTGATCTCGATAGATCTCAACAAATAACCCCATACCGTAACTACTTACAGATATTAACCTGCCAAAACCGTAGATCATTTCGTATATTGACTATGTTACATAATGTTCTTCATAACCAAACACCAAGATACCTGTACCGTATATTTCAGGGCTTGTCGTCGCATGGCTTACCCACAAGATCTCAGCTTGATTCTCTGCTTATGTTCACGACCCATAATACCGAATTTTACCATAATTCGTTTACTGTGCAGGCGATAACCCTTTGGAACAATCTGCCTACTGATATTCGTAATATTCCTCACATTACGACATTTAAAAATCATCTAAAGCGCCATTTATTTGCTTCCCAATTATCTGCCTGAAAACTTCTAACTTTTCATCTCTTCTTCTTTGCTTTTATTCTTCTTTTCTTGCTTCTCTTCTTCTGCTATACTAGCAACTAACATAACGCATCAGTATAGTTACCATAAATTGAACGTTGAAGCTTGCCATTTAATTTATTCTTTTGTAACACAGTATAGAGTTCATTGATTGGGTCCTTTGGAAGATATCGTTTATGCGATAAATTGATCCTTTTGCTCATATCTCGATATATTAAGTTGTGATATGTATACATTAAGTCGTATTTTCTTTTTTTTTTATTATGGCAATAAATTAGTATTATTATTATTCAGAAAGACCTAAATCAATCATACATACCTATACATATTTGCAAAGTGAGGCATTTAAATTGATACTACCTTATAACTCATACACCATCAATTTTATATAAATGGTGTTTCTGATGTACAATATCAACCATACAGAATATTTCCCCCTTCATATATATTTTGATATATTTTGACAGACAACAACGTTTAAAGAGAATTGTTAAAATAAAAGTGTGGTTTTCTCAACGTGAGTACGTCAAGAGCAGGAGAGATCAAGCTCCCGCATCAATCTCATTAAGAGTCTTGCAGGAGTCGCGATCGTAACTCGGATAAGAGTGCCCTTTTATCTCGGAAGGATAAGATACGCCAGCGCGTATCCTGTCACCGCAAGTCCAATCGACGCCTCGGTATCGCGCCGAGACTTGCAGGAACACGTCACGTTATTACCTTCGGAGGTTCTTCGGCAAAGGATGCCGTCATTGGCGTCGAAGAATCGGTTGACAGTGAAATAGTCGGACGTTAACCGGTTAAGTTTATTATAATCGAGCGATCCTCTCATAGTATGTATAGGTGTAGAAATCGACCATTTCAGCCGATTATCCTTGGGCAATGGTAACCGATTTAAACAAGTTAAATTTATCTGATAGCGTATCCGTAACACTAAAATTGGAGGTGGATGTAGTTGCCAGGGAGCCGAGAGCGTACCGCAACCGAGCTATTAGCGGTAATTATAGTGGGAGGAACCACAATTATAATAATTTCCTGCGTGGAATGACGGTAGGAGGCTGTTCCCGCGAGGTAAATACCGGTGCAAAAGTTACAGACGCTTTGATAATAAAGCGTCTATTGTCGCAGGTTCACTCACGACCGCACAACGAATCCGATATTGTGCTTTCGCCTTTCCAAAGAGGAACGAAAAGAACACGCCGCGTATAGATTTACGGTTAGTTCTTTGATGGCGTTTCTGTCCACTTCTGACTACCGGAGCCAACGTGTAAATAACCAACCCGATAACTTAACCCACGTGTTCAACGTGCCGCTATTATTTATCGCGTGTACGCTACGTGTTATGGCCTGTTCGGGTTATTGTCTACAATACGCCGGTTGTTGTTACACCATTTGTCGCCTCTGGGACCAGTTACGAACTGGACTTTTTTAAATATTCTAGAATAACTAGTTTATAACAATTACTTCGAATTCTTTTGCCTCATTATCATCATAACGGTCTGAATAAGTATACTTATCAACATTATTTTAGCAAAAAGCTCTTAATCAGGCTTCATTTTAAGATATGAATCATCAAAATATTTTGACTACATAAAGTTATGGAAGAAAACCCACAAAAGAAGAAGAAGTTGAAGTTGCCCTACAATCTACGATATTATCGTGGAATCCCTATTAATCAAGCTTTAATTAAAGACATCAATCATCAAAATTGTGCGATTTGTTCAAAAGTTATCAAAAAAAATGGAAGGTTTAATTTTGATGATTTTTAGCTACACTTACTGGCAGATTCTAAACATTGCACAAATTCTATTTAAAGGTGCCATACCACAAATAAATTGCTATTCGTTAGGATTCATTTTGAGATATGAATCATCAAAATATCTTGATTTGCTCAGAAGTTATTGGAGAAAGTTCTTGTTGCGATTTGGAACGTTTCAACTTACTCTGAGTAACGTAATTCTAAAAATTTCACATATCGTTCTACAATCAATGACATGATCGTAAAATTTCTATTAATTAAAATTTATTTTGAGAGATCAATCATCAAAATTTCGTGACTCGTTCAAAAGTTATCAAAAAATATTAAATTCCTTACTGGATGGTTTTTGGTTATGATTAACGACAGATCCCAAAACTTAATCAAACTCCATTTAAAGGTGCCATATCACAAATGAATTACTAATAAATAAAGATTCATTTTAAGATATGAATCATCAAAATGTCTTGATTTATTCAGACGTTATTGAAGAAAAGGTTTTATATTGCGATTCGAAACATTGCAATTTACTCTGAGTAACTTAATTCTAAAAATTCTACACGCTGTTTTAAAATCGATGATAGTATCTTAGAATTTTTATTAATCAAGCAATATTATAAGATATTACTCATCAAAATATCTTGATTCGTTCAAAAATTATCAAGAAGAATGGAATTTTTAATTTTGATGATTTTTGGCGATGCTTACTGGCTGATTCTAAACATTAATCAAACTGCATTTAAATGGACTATATCACAAACAAAGTGCTGTTAATCAAGGTTCATTTTGAGATATTTATCAACAAAATATTTTGATTTATTCAGAAGTTATCGAAGAAAAGGTTTTATATTGCGATTTGAACCATTTCAACTTATTCTGCAACCTAATTCTAAAAATACCACATGCTGTTTTAAAATCGACGATAGCATCGTAGAATGTTTATTAATTAAGCAATATTTTAAGATATTACTCATCAATATATCTTGATTCGTTCAAAAATTATAAGAAGAATGGAATTTTTAATTTTGATGATTTTTTGCTATGCTTAGTAGCTGATTCTAAATACTAATCAAACTGTATTTTAACGGACTATATCACATATAAAATGCTGTTAATCAAGGTTCATTTTGAGATATTAATCATCAAAATAACTTGATTTGTTCAGAAGTTATCGAAGAAAAGGTTTTATATTGCGATTTGAACCATTTCAACTTATTCTGAGTAACCTAATTCTAAACATTTCTCATGCTATTTGAAAATCGATGATAGTATCGTAGAATTTTTATCGATTAAACAATATTTTAAGATATTACTAAACAAAATATCTTGATTCGTTCAAAAATTATCAAAAAGAACGGAATTTTTAATTTTGATGATTTTTGGTTATGCTTAGTACCTGATTCTAAAAATTAACCAAACTGCGTTTAAACGGACCATATCACAAATAAAATGCTATTAATCAAGGTTCATTTTGAGATATTAATCATCAAAATATCTTGATTTATTTACAAGTTATCGAAGAAAAGATTTTATATTGCGATTTAAACCATTTCAACATATTCTGAATAAGCTAATTCTAAAAATACCACATGCTGTTTTAAAATCGATGATATCGTAGAATTTTTATTAAATAAGCAATATTTTAAGATATTACTCATCAGAATATCTTGATTCGTTAACGAATTATCAAAATAAGTGCAATTCTTAATTTTGATGATTTTTGGCTATGATTAGTAGCAGATTCTGAAAATTAATCAAACTGTATTTAAAAAGACCATGTCACAAATAAATTGCGATTAATCAGGGTTCATTTTGAGATGTGAGTCATCAAAATATTTTGGTTTGTTCAGAAGTTATTGAAGAAAAGGTTTTATATTGCGATTTGCAACATTTCAACTTATTCTGAGTAACATAATTCTAAGAATTCCACATGCTGTTTTAAAATCGATGATAGCATCGTAGAATATTTATTAATTAAGCAATATTTTAAGATATTGCTCATCAGAATATCTTGATTCGTTCAAAAATTATCAAAAAGAACGGAATTTTTAATTTTAATGATTTTTGGTTATGCTTAGTACCTGATTCTAAAAATTAATCAAACTGCGTTTAAACGGACCATATCACAAATAAAATGCTGTTAACCAAGGTTCATTTTGAGATATTAATCATCAAGATATCTTGATTTATTCAGAAGTTATCGAAGAAAAGGTTTTATATTGCGATTTGAACCATTTCAACATATTCTGAGTAACCTGATTCTAAAAATTCCACATACTGTTTTAAAATCGATGATAGCATGGTAGAATTTTTATTAAATAAGCAACATTTTAAGATATTACTTATCAGAATATCTTGATTCGTTAAAAAATTATCAAAATAAGTGCAATTCTTAATTTTGATGATTTTTGGCTATGATTAGTAGCAGATTTTGAAAATTAATCAAACTCTATTTAAAAAGACCATATCACAAATAAATTGCTATTAATCAGGGTTCATTTTGAGATGTGAGTTATCATAATATCTTGATTTGGTTAGAGGTTATTGAAGAAAAGGTTTTATATTGCGATTTGCAACATTTCAACTTATTCTGAGTAACCTAATTTTAAAAATTCCACATACTGTTTTAAAATCGATGATAGCATCGTAGAATGTTTATTAATTAAGCAATATTTTAAGATATTACTCATCAGAATATCTTGATTCGTTAAAAAATTATCAAAAAATAATGGAATTTTGATAATTTTTTGCTATGCTTAGTAGCCGAATCTAAATATTAATCGAAACTCCATTTAAACCAATCATATCACAAATAAATTGCTGTTAATCATGGTTCATTTTGAGACATTAATCATCAAAATACATAGATTTATTCAGAAGTTATCGAAGAAAAAGTGTTATGTTGCGATTTGAAACATTTCAACTTATTCTGAGTAACCTAATTCTAAAAATTCCACAAGCTATTTTCAAATCGATGATAGCATCTTTGAATTTTTATTGATCAAGTAATATTTTAAGATATTACTCATCAAAATATTTTGATTCGTTACAAAATTATAAAAAAATGGAATTTGTAGTTTTGATGATTTTTGGCTATGCTTAGCAGCTGATTCTAAATATTAATTAAACTTCATTTAAGCGCACCATATCACAAATAAATTGCGATTAATCAGGGTTCATTTTGAGATATCAATCATCAAAATATCTTGATTTACTTAGAAGTTATTGAAGAAAAGGTTTTAAATCGCAATTTGTACCATTTTATCTTATTTCGAGTAACGTAATTTTAAGAAATCCAAATGCTGTTTTACAATTTAGGATATCATCGGAGAATCTTTTTAATCAAGCTTTATTTTAAGATATCAATCATCAAAATGTCCTGATCTGAGGCTTTCTATAACCTGAGTTAAGAACGTCATTATTGTCTTGCTGGGTTGAGATGGTCGAATGGATTGTGCCATGTTTGAGGGGCCGTTTAGAATAGTTACAGATTACTTAAATAACGAAGTGATCGTAATGGAACATAGTGTTGGAACGGTTGAGCGGGGAGCGATGGAGTTATGTAGAATGATGAGTTTGATCTTAGTACCAAGATATTGATATGCAATTGAGGGAAAAAATGAATATACCAAACAAGATTTACCAAAAAAAATTTTTTCTACATACTTTATGAACAATAAGGATGCAATAACATAAAATCTCCCTTTATATTATAGCCATAACTTGTAGATTTTGTAAAAGGACTTTGTAAAAGGTGATGAGATGCGAATCATTGCCTGTTATATGGTCTCAAGATGAAGACGGTAATTTCCGTATGAATCTGCTTGCCTCGAACGATGTTTTGTAAATTTTGATTAGCCTCTTTTTAATAGATTTGATTGTTATGAGGAAAGGAAGGAGTTGTGTACTGGTTGGAAGGATAAGAGTAATTTCAGAATGAAGGAAGAGAATTAAAGACTTAACTACAACGTGATTCATACCTGGCATCCAATTTCAAGAAGCTGCACTTGATTGTTGTTGATTTTGTTCTTAACATCAATTGGGGCAACCCCATTTATAAACATAAAGCCGAGATTGCAAGAAAATGATCTAAATATAAAGTAATTAAGTTAGGACTATTTAGTAAATTTAAGTTCCTCAATTAGAAAGTTGTTAAAGTGTTAGAAAGGTTGAAACGTTAACCGAAAAAGGAAAACTCCAATTAGAAGTCTCGAAATAGTGTAAAACTGTCTTGGGGAGTTTATTAATAATACGGGCAAGTCCGTCGAGGGAATTTATGCCGAAACTCCGCGGGAAGTGATAGTAAAATTGTTCGGGAGCTGGGAAAAGTTTTAATATCGGCAAATGAAGGGTTCTCTCGCCCCCGAAATAACCCGTTATTTGAATGTAAAATGAAAAGTAAACGCACAAGTGTTTGCGTTTGAACAACAACAGGTCTATGAATTTATTTACGCGATTAATTCGTTAAAAGAAAAATATCCCGGATATTTCGCTATAAATAGATGATTACACAAATATTATGGTTGTTGTAAAACAAATAACACAAAATAATCTCGTTAACGGATTTGATAAATAAATCATTTCGTAATGTATGTATGCACATGCATCCGCGAAAGGAAGAAAATTGTTCTTCCTGCAAAAGTATAAATCAATCGAATAACCGCAAATCAAAACGTTCGTTTCTTACGGCCACCGTGGAATTATCTTAGCAGGAAAAAGTGCGCAAAAAAGGCAATTGCACCACTCGTTACCGTAAAAAGCGACATGACAGGACGACGCCGGTTCTTGCGGTTTCGCCGCACTCTTAACACGGCCATTGCAAATTTATGACCGAACCGTTTTTCTTACGTTCCACGTCCTCTTCCCGACTATTTGACTATTACCAGTGTAAAAGGGCGCTATTATCCCCGTACTTATTATGCTGGTACACAGGTGAATCCACCTTTTCTGTCGCGACGATATGACTAATGGCCAAGTGGAAGTTAATACATTCTTAAGACTCGGCAGCTGTCTTTCATTTATTTTTGCAAATCACCTTTTGTTGTTTCCTTGCTCTTAGTATTCTTGGTTTTGTTATTAAACTTTTCTGGCAAGTTCTTTTCCGTTTTTCAAACAAAGCCCGAAACCCGCAGCGTGAAATATCGTGGCCCGTCCGAAGTATTTTCGCGAAAATGCGCCCCGTCCGCAAGTATTGCGGCTGCAGGGCTGCAGGATCCTTTATTTGGCCGCGTCGCCCCCGTCTATCACAGCGCGTAATATTTGACGTTGATGTATCACCTCTGCGCGAATCATTTTTCATTTCGAAACCGTTATTGTCGCAAAAAGAGACTGACTCTTGAAAAAATGGAAAAAAAATAACCAGACTGCTATTTGTTCGCGATTCCTGCAACCTTAACATTACCTATGTTTGTTGATTTTATTGATTTTTGATGATTGCTTGAATAAAGAATCAATTTTTTATGGTTTGTCTCGAAAAATCGGGGAAAATCGATTTCTAATTTCACGATATACAGGTGTCCCTCAAATTCGTGTACAACGGAATACCACAAATTTCTTGTAATAAATATAATTTCTGAATAGCCCATTTAGTTCTTAAACTTTTTTGTCTCTTATAAGATTTTGATTACATAAGTGGTTATGCCAGATAAATCAACCAATTTTGAGGCATGGAAATGTATGATCTTCCGTTATACAGGATGTCCCGATTTCGATGTCCGCATAGACTATCTCTAAAACTAAAAGAGATAGAAAAAAAGTCGCTCATCTGTCACGTATATAATCTTGACGATACTGATGTAGACCAAGATAACATTAAACAATGGACAATGTTTTGAAATGTCCTGCAATTATTTAAAGATTATATTAGACGGTGATAAAAACGATCTTCAAGATCAAGGATGATCAAGGATGATGTTGACGTATAATGATACAAATGTAGAAATCCTAAACAATATTTAATGTTATCAAACATGATGGTGGCAGATAATTAATAAGCTTGATGATACTGATGTAGACCAAGACAACACTAAGCAATGGGCAATGTTCTGTAAGGTCCCACAATTAGTCACAGATTTTGTTGGACGGTGACAAAAACGAACTTAATGGATAATTGGAATAAATTTTGAAGGGCCTAAGGCAATATTAAGCCATGTTAAAGATGATGTTGATGGATTATCAAACAAATGTAGAAATCCTAAGCAATGTTTAATGTTATCAAACATGATGGTGACAGATAATTAATAATCTCGATGATACTCACGTAGACCAAGACAACATTAAGGAATGGACAATATTCTGGAAGGTCCTACAATTAGTCAAAGATTATGCTATATGGTGACAAAAACGATGTTAATGGATAATTGGAAAAAAAATGTTGAAAAAGACTAAGACAACATTAAGCATTGTGAAAGATGATGTTGATGGATAATGAAACAAATGTAGAAATCCTATACAGTGTTTAATGTTATCAAACATGATGGTGACAGATAATCAATAATCTTGATGATACTCAGGTAGACAAAGACAACATTAAGTAATGGACAATGTTTTGAAAGATCCTACAATTAGTCAAAGATTATGTTGGACGATGACAAAAACGATGTTAATGGATAATTGGAAAAAAATGTTGAAGAAGACTAAGACAACATTAAGCAATGTCGAAAATGTAAACAGTACCTACCTATTTCAAACATGATATTGAAAGATGACAAAGATGATGCTGACATATCATGTTGTCTAGATACTATCTTTAAGAATGATGATGATATAGTTCAGATTTTATTTAAAATTGTTGATGTTATTAAATTGTTACGAAACTACCACAATATATAAAGAAAAATATACCCCTTTTAATGATAAAATCCATTTTTGGAAATATCGTTTAGTTTTTGAAAAAAAAATATTTGAAGTTAATCGAAAATTGTAACACTTTTTACGATTATCACAAAAAATTAGTGAAAAATCGAATTCTTTACTAATCGCTATGAAGCTTGCATAATTATTTAAGAAAAATGTACTCTTTTTAATGTTGAAATCCATTTTTGAAAATATCATATAGTTTTTTTAGAAAATAATCGTTAAACTAAATTGACGGTTTTTACATTTCTTAAATTATAAAAATTTGTGAAAAATCGATTTGTTATTAAATTGTTATGAAACTACCACAATATATAAAGAACATTGTACGCCTTTTAATAATAAAATCCATTCTTCGAAATATCGTTTAGTTTTTGAAGAAATAATGTTTAAAGTTAACCGAAAATTATAACACTTTTTACGATTATCACAAAAAATTAGTGAAAAATCGAATTCTTCACTAATCGCTATGAAACTTGCACAATTATTTAAGAAAAATGTATTCTTTCTAATGTTAAAATCCATTTTTGAAAATATTATATAGCTTTTTAGAAAATAATCGTTAAACTAAATTGACTTTTTTTACATTTCTTAAATTATAAAAATTCGCGAAAAATCGATTTGTTATTAAATTGTTATGAAACTACCACAATATATAAAGAACACTGTACCCCTTTTAATGATAAAATCCATTTTTGGAAATATCGTTTAGTTTTTGAAAAAATAATATTTGAAGTTAATCGAAAATTGTAACATTTTTCACGATTATCACAAAAAATTAGTGGATAATCGAATTCTTCACTAATGGCTATGAAACTTGCATAATTATTTAAGAAAAATGTACTCATTTTAATGTTGAAATCCATTTTTGAAAATATCATATAGTTTTTTAGAAAAAAATCGTTCAACTAAATTGACTTTTTTTACATTTCTTAAATTATAAAAATTCGCGAAAAATCGATTTGTTAATAAATTGTTATGAAACTACCACAATATATAAAGAACACTGTATCCCTTTTAATAATAAAATCCATTTTTGGAAATATCGTTTAGTTTTTGAAAAAATAATGTTTGAAGTTAATAGAAAATTGTAACACTTTTTACGATTATCACAAAAAATTAGTGGATAATCGAATTCTTCATTAACCGCTATGAAACTTGAATGATTATTTAAGAAAAATGTACTCTTTTTAATGTTGAAATTCATTTTTGAAAATATCATATAGTTTTTTAGAAAATAATCGTTAAACTAAATTGACCTTTTTTACATTTCTTAAATTATAAAAATTCGCGAAAAATCGATTTGTTATGAAATTGTTATGAAACTACCACAATATATAAAGAGCACTGTACCCCTTTTAATGGTAAAATCCATTTTTGGATTTTTAAAACAATAATGTTTAGTTTTTAAAACAATAATGGTTGAAATAAAAATCACAAAAATTCGTGACAAATCGATTTTTTGAATAATCATTTTAAAATTTTCATTACTCATTGATTAAGGCATTTACTCTTTAAGAAAAAAGACCATTTTTAAGAATCACATTTTGATGATGAGAATTGTATGTTTTACTTTTCTGAGTGATTCTAAAAAAAATACGAAAACTCGATTTCTTAGAAAACCGCTACGAAATTATCATCAGTCATCACTAAAATAGACCAATTTTCATGAAAGAAAAGCATTTCTAAAAATATCTATTAGATCTTAAGATATCAATACTTAATCTCAACCTTAACTTTTGATGACGAGCTTTTTAACTTTTTTCTCATCATTACTTTTTTTGAAAATCTGTCTTAGTTATTGATATAAGTAAGATATTTGTTGATATTCTAATTTGCTCAGATTTGCTAAAACAAGCAAGAAAAAATTAAATGCTTTTCAACGAAATAGCTTGTTTTGACACATTACCTTTAGTTCTTGAGATATGTCCTAAAGTCGTTGATATCACATGATTCTTATGTCAGCATTTCTCAATCAGGCAATATGACATTGAAAGTAGCTATCTTTGTCTAAAACAACTTTCAGAAACAAAAAAATTCCTGAAGAATAATATAGCATTTTGTATTGAGTAAAAGAAATGTTTGTAAAAATGAAAATTTTTCTTTGAAAGATAATTTATGAAAAAGTTGGTTTTATGTAGTGCTGGGGTAAAAGCGTAGGAACTTGCCCGAAGCTTTTCTGCACGGCCCCAGTCATGCAATTAGAGTTATGGATTATTAGGAGACGTTGGTAGGCGTGCTTCGCTCGAGACCAATCGATACCATAGTCTGGCCGTTGTCCTCGTGACGTCACACAGCCGAAGTGCGTGAGCGCTCGAGAAGAGAGGTCAGTGACGTACGTCTTGACGCATTTCGGCGTGTCCTAGGTCGCTCCAGACTCCAGACAGCCGAATTCGGCTTTTGCCTGGGGGCAGACGCGATCCTAGAGAGTGCGTACAACCAAAACGAGAGTACAACGGTCGCTAGCGCTACGCACAACTGATCCCCTGTTGTCCCAGGCAGGAATCTCCTCCGTCAAAACATTACGGTCCCCCTTTTTCCTTTAAATTAACTTGAATGAAAAAATCACTCGATTTTAGCACGATCTGAATGCGGTGTTGAAATCGTGGTTGGCGGATTGATGGCGAAATGATCATCTCGTGCATCTATGCTTCTTCATCTTGGATGAATGATGCAACTAGCCCGAGGTTAGAAGCCCGATTGTGTCGTCGAGTCGTGAATTTATTTGCATTTTGCTTTTAATCTTCAACGATTCACTTTAAACAACAAATCATCAACATCTTTATGGGTGGTCTAGAAATCAAACAATACGATACTTATATAAATCTACAATCCATCTTATAAGAAACAGTTTCAGATAAAATTTTTATCATATGAAGGGGGAAAATATTTCATATGATTAGAATTACAATTGTAACTTTTATCCACTTAAAAAAATCACGTTATTTATTTATTTATTTTATTTATTTATACATATTCGGGATGCAAACAGGGAGCATATCCCCAACAAAGCATCCTCATAAGAATGAAAATTAATATAAAAATTCTAGAATAAACTAAAGTAAACAAAACAATAACTCAACCAGCAAACATCCGCTAAACGTTAGATATTACATATTTACTAAAAGAACGTAAAGGAATGTCGAAGAGAGGTACATGGTTGAAGTTTTGGTTGTAGGAATTAAGAATTCGAACTAATGGCGAGTTTTGGTACATGTTCGTGTTAGGTACGTTAACACGAAATGTGGCGTTGTTTCGTGTAAGCCGCTGCGGGACATTGAAGCTCAGTTCAGGCAGAAGATCGGGGGTATCCAGCATGCCATTAACAAGCTTGAAAAGGAAGATCAGATCAGAGACAAGTCGACGTTGCTGCTGAGACAATAAGTTGAAGACTACGCAACGCCTATCGTAATCGCAGTAAGGAAGATGAAATTTGTGTGCTAAATAACGTACAAAGCGTCGTTGAATGGCTTCAATACGATCACGATACACCGCATACAAAAGGTTCCATATTACTGAGCCGTAACATAGCACGCTGTTAACAAATGCCAAATAGAGGGTTCTTATACACAAAAAATTTGTGAAATTTTTACAGATTCTGATAATAAACCCCAAATTACGTAGAGACTTCTTCACCATAAATTCAATATGATGATGAAATCGCAATTTGGAATCTAACATAATGCCGAGATCCTTTATGTTATCAGTAGACCGGATAGCGGTACCATTAAAGTTGTACGGAAAGTTGAAGGGATAACGTTTCCGAGTAAATGTAATTTTTTGGCATTTGTCATAATTTAAGTAAAGTTTGTTGACATGGCAGTAGTCATGCAGGCGGTCAAGATCCTCTTGTAGTCTTAGGCAGTCCAGGTTAGACCCAATTCTTGCGAATATTTTATTATCATCGGCATAGAGTAAAAACTTAGAAAATTTAAAACAAGAAGAAATATCGTTTATGTACGTTACGAATAGTAAGGGTCCAAGATGACTACCCTGAGGCACACCGGATGTGACAGGTTTGTAACCGGATACAAAGCTACCAATCCTAATCGCCTGACTTCTGTTAGATAAATACGACATAATCCAGTGAACAAGACCATCAGGAATATCAAAAGTGAAAAGTTTTTGTACGAGAATTATATGATCGATTTTGTCAAAGGCCTTAGAATAATCCGTGTATATTGCGTCAATCTGAGTATCCTCGTGTAAACCAGAATGAATAAAGTTTACATAGGACACAAGATTAGACTCCACCGATCGCCCGGACAAGAAACCGTGTTGTTCATTAATTATAGATTGCGTAACAGAGAGACTAAGATACTCGTGGACAATTTTTTCAAACACCTTAGGGATAGCTGAAAGGATAGAAATAGGACGGTAATTAGAAACCAATTATTTATCACCGGATTTAAATATTGGAATAACGAAGGCCTTTTTCCACATACTAGGGAAAACACCTTCAAGTAAGGACTTCGAAAATATATGAAACAGAGGCGTAGACAGCTCAGTTGCAAACTCTTTTAGAAATAACGAAGGAATACCATCCGAACCAGGGCTAGAGGACCGGTCGAGATTCAACAGAACATTATGAATTACATTAGCGGAGAACCACGGTAAAATTCCAGAGCCGTGAGCAACCACTGAGCTATCGATTGCTCCATTTACAAAAACAGACGAGAAGTAATCTGAGAAAGCACTGGAGATTGCAGGACACGAGTCAACAATAGTGCCATCAATTGAAGTCATTGAGGCTGGCATGCCGGATGGGGAACTCTTTTTGTTATTAACAAACGACCATATCCTCTCTGGTTTCCCCACCACATCTGCCTGAATAGAGCTCAGATAAGATTTGTAGTCAGCAGCAATCAATTTCTTAGCTCTGCGACGCAAAATTGAAAAAGATAGATAATCACAGTTACGTTTACTGGACTTCCACTTTTTGTGAAATTTTAACTTTTCCTTAATAATGCGAATGGTAGAACGGGTATACCAACGAGGGAAGCGTTGCTTAGGTAAGATACGTTTCGGAACATATCTATTAACAGTAAAGTTAATATGCGCGTAAAAAACCTCAACCATGCCCTCCACGTCCATCCCGGCAAAGACAGAACCCAAATCAATACTATTTAAATACTGCTTTATGCCTAAGGAATTTGCTTTCTTGTAAAGAAAACAAGTTTTCGGGCCATCAGTCAAGTAAGATGACGTGACGGATATAACGAATACAAAAGGCGGGTGGTGTCTGTCAGGATCCACTACTGGATCATTGCAGGGGTGAACACTCTCAACACGACCGTTCGCACATAATACAAGATCCAAAATTCTGTTATTATCGTTTAAAATATTATTAAATTGATCAAAATTGCAATAAGAGTAATTGTTAAGAAAGAGAACGGCGCGACGCTCTAAAATTCCCGTAGGCACTAATGAATAACCAGATTCAGATGATGTCCATGCGATCGACGGTTGATTAAAGTCACCCACGATAATGATCATGAGTTCTGGATACTTATCACGCACAGCAGATACACTCGATAAGAAGAGATCAAGAGGTTCCTCGGCATTAGGAGAGAGATAAACACAACACAAAAGAAAATGACACTGACCACAATGCACTTTCAACCACAAATCCTCGGCGCCGGAGTGTAGACACGGCATTGGGACGACGTGAAAACCCATCCTGACAGCGACAAGGACACCTCCACCATCCCGCTTAGTAGATGCTGTAGATTCTCTGTCACGACGATATACAATATAAGAAGGATTGAGAAGTTCTCCGTCGGACACAGTAGAGTTGAGATAGGTCTCAGTAAGACAAATAAAATCAGTCGACAGAGCATAGGAATTGATTGAGGTAGTATTCGTTTTGCGAATACTACTACTAACGAGCTCTGTCTTATAATTTATTCAAGTCCGACAGAGATTTGACAACCAAAACCTTAGCCCTGTCATCTCTTCTGACGTGAATCACACAGTTCCTTGTCCAAACGTATTTATAGTTTTTCGGATTTTTCGGATCGGAAATTTAAACGATCATTATTCTGATTGGCTGTATATTATTGGGGTGTATTAATCTGGCCAATTAACTGTCCCTAAAGAACTTCTTGGGACGACGGAACATGACAGTATGAACACCCTAAAGAAAGGGAGAAGATTGATTGTAGGATTATGAAGAGAATAGCTATATTCCTATCAAATAAGGAATGGAAAAAATAAAAATTAATAAATCTGGAAATGACTCACCGCATTATTTTGTTTCTATTAAGAAATGATACCAAACAGACTGTTCATCTTGCCCTTTTCTGTGTTTGTTAAAGGTTTTTTATCTATGTTGTTTACTTATTTTATATTCTCATTAGACATGCTCTGATAGATTAGTCCCTTATGTCGTGTCATTGAGTTGGATTGGGATGGTCTGGAAGCACTGAAAATCATGGCAAGTTCGCTACCAATTGAGTTAATGACCGAAACCTCCCTGGAATAGGAAATAGTTCAAGATTGGAACAGCCGATAAAAAGGTCAAATGAACTAAACGGATAATACTTGGATTGGAAACACAGCTGTCTCGACGAAGGAAGACGCAATCAATGAAAATAAAAAAATAAAAATCTACTTTTTCAGTCAATTGTGAGTGTATTAGACACCTTAGACGCACACCTTCTTTGAATATGCAAGATGAAATACAGGAAACCTGAAAGAAATTATGAACAGTATTATCCCCATGAAAATGCATCAAAGGAATGATGGAATGTTAGGAAATATGGAATACAGTAAAGATGTTTTTGAGGAAGGTCATAGTCGAGAAGGAGGCATATGAGAAGCGTAACAAAATAGTATGTGGGTATGGTGATGAAATGATGGCATGTATGATGTGGATGATGGAGTGGGAAGAAGAGAGAGCTCCTTCGTAAAAAAGGTTGTGTTTGGTTTTATTATTAAGTAGGTCTAGGGACGTCCAGAGACAAAAGAAAAGGATGCCGATAAGATAGGAAAGACACAATGAATATTTGAGTGAAGAAAGGAAGATGTTGGTGGCCAGATTCTGTTGGGGTAATGAGTAAAGAGCGAACAGGTACTGGATTGGGTTGGGTTGGATTAGGTTAAGATAGGATAGCGGGCTTTATTTCTGGAAGTGGTAGTGAGAGGTTTGTAGTATTAGAGATCGCAGAAAGAGGATGAAAGGGGAGATACATCAGTGAGTGGATGGCAGAAAGAAATCTTGCTGTCCTATACACAGGTTCAAGTCCTACATGGAGGAGAGGGAATCAAAAATCCTGGATCGACATCACGATGTGTACTCTGGAGATTATCTATGTATAACATTTTGCCTGAATGATAATATCGAGTATGGAAACAGCATAACATGAGCAAACCAAAGCGGAAAAGAATAGTGGATATGAATTCCTAAGAACATTACACAAACAACTTTTTGAACGTGTTTGTTTAGCGAATGCGATCGAAAAAACCTACAATGAAGTATACGGGAAGAAGAGAAGTCAAAGAGTAGGTAAAGGAAAACTTTACTGGTGGAATGAGGAGGTGACGAGGGCAAGAGATTGGGCAAACAAGTGTCGTAGAAAGATGGTGAAGGATAATCGAAGAACTGGTAACGAGAGGACCTGTGAGCCGTGACTAGAAAGGCGAAGAGAGATGCCTGGAAGTCTCTATGCAAGGACTTGGATGAGCACGTATGGAGAGGAACATTACGTGACGAAGGAAAGAAAACGGAAATGAGAGAAATGCGGCAGAACATTATGAGAGGACAACAGAAGAGGAGGGAGAACCAAGGCAGCTTTCGATAAGCATTCCTCCAAGAGAATTCCAGAGAAGACGAGGAAAGGGGTTTTTAATAGGTCGGGGTTGATTTATTAACCCCAACCATACACTATCCGACTACTCATTATCCCAGACCAGATGTCTATTCGCAGATTTTCTCGACCTTGCTAAAAAAGGATCGAGTTAGGTTGGGTTGGGTTGGGCTATGATTCTTGTACTTGCTTCGGCGGTACATATACTAAAATTGGAACGATACAGAGAAGATTAGCATGGCCCAAGCGCAAGGATGACACGCAAAATCGTGAAGCGTTCCACATTTTTAAGAAAAATGGCAGAAATTTTAGCCACAAACCAGTATACTGGTGAAACGACGAAATTGCAGAAAAAAGAAGAGAATGCAATAGAATAAGAAGAAGCTTAACACGAAGTAGAGGGAGAGGTATTTTTGATTTGGAATTAATTGAAAATTTGAAGTTACAACTTAAAAACAAAAGAAAAGAACTAAAAAAACTCATTGGAAAGAGAATGAAGAAGATGTCTAGGGAAAGGCATACCAAATAATTATCAAAAGATTGAAACTGGAAAACAGAAATGGTATTGAGGATAAGATGGTGGAAGAACAAGTCATTAACTGTTTCCTAAACATAAAGCTTTTACATGGGAGTCTAGGGATGGTCCACTAAACTCAATTTCCTTTACAGTGGAGGAACTCTCAGTGGCGGTAGGCAATTTAAGGAAAAAGAAAGCCCCGGAACCGGATGCCATTCCATCTGAAATAGTTGGATTGTTGGCATCGAAGTATTCAAAGGATTTCTTCGAGGTATACAATGACTGTGTGTCAAAAGGTATATTTCCGAAGATCTGGAAAAGTGCAAGGCTTGTACTTATTGAGAAGCCGAAGAAAGCAGGACAACTTTTCTCGTATAGACCTCTACGTCTATTGGATACGACGGGAAAACTTTTGAAAGGATTACTGAGAATGCGATTGGTTGTAGAAACAGAGGAGAACCTTCTACATGAAAACCAATATGGCTTTAGGAAGGGCAGATCCACCGTACAATCGATTGAAAAAGTGCAGAAAAGCATTGATAAGATAAAGGAGAAGGCTTTAAAGAATAGAAAATTCTGTGCCTTAGTACTTTTGGACATCAAAAATGCTTTTAATTCTGCGCCGTGGAAGGAAATAATCGGATCCTTAGTTAGTGGAAATATAAGTCATTGGTTATATACAAGGCGTCGTATGCGGTTCAACAGATTATTGATAAACTGGAGGAGATGGGTTTTGACATAGCTGCACAGAAAACACAAATGGTTTTACTTCAAGGGAGAAGAAAGATAAGATCTCTTAACCTTGAAGTACATGGGTCTGTAATTCAAACTGCTGAAAGGGTCAAGTCTCGGAGTATTTATCAATAAAGACATGACCATGACGAAACATATTGAAGAGGTATCAAGTAAGACAACATTCATGAGCAATTTACTTTTAAGGTTGATGCCGAGCTTAGGTGGTCCAAGATCAAGAAGTAGGAAACTTCTTGCATCGACTAGATATACGTCGTAACTATTTGGCAAAGAGCCCTTAAATTTAAAAGATATCGTGATATGTTGACTTGAGTGAATCGAAAACTTGCAATAGGAATTTGTTCCGCATATCGAACGGTTTCTGCTGAAGGGATTCAGGTTATTGCTGGTATGCCTCCGCTGGACTTACTTGCTGAAGAAAGAACAGGGTTATATAGGAGAGGCAAAGAAGCAAAACATGAATGTAGAGTAAGTTTATTGAAGGCCTGGCAGGAAAGATGGAATCTATATGAGGGATGGACAAAAATCCTTATCCCGGAAATAGAACCATGGTTTGATAGGAAGTGGGGCGAGATCGATTTCTATTTTATCTCAGGTTTTGTCGGGTCATGGAGTTTTTTTTATCAAGGGTTTTAGACGGTCGAAGTTTACTTGAAGTTTGCTTCAACCCGTCACTATCTGGCCACATGATATCTTCGGTCAGGTGTCTGTTTACAGATTTCCTAATCCCCTCTATAATAATAAAGGGCTATGATTCTTGGAATCATGATTCACAATGACTCCATTGATATCAAAAATAGAAAAAGCTTATTGGTGTGTGTCAAAGTGGATCTACTTGATCAAAAACACCTTTGCCGTACTTAAAAGTGCTAATTTAAGTTCTTCCCGCTGCTTCAATCATATCAAAATCTAGAAAAAGTTTGATGGTATATGTCAAAACTAGGCAAATGATGTCAAAAAATGAAAAAAGTTTATTGGTGTATGCCAAAATAGTTCTCGTTAATTAAAAACAGAATCATCACGGTAATTATAAAAAATCTTCTGCAACAAGCAAAAATACAAAAAAAAAATAAACAATTTTAAGTGATTTCTCATTACTACACATTTAATTAGCGTAGGACGACGTCGACGCCTAAGTAATGACCGTCAGAAATTCACTCTGTACAGTCCATTTAGTTAAACGTGTCGGTATTAATGGCTTATTTATATTCATGTTGATTTAGTTCTCGTCTGTTCCACGTATTACTTTAAGGTGCAGGTAATCACCGTGAAACTAACAATTAATTTATAATTTTAGGTTATAAATTTTTACGCTGATTGTGGGTATAGGAATGGACATTTTGTGAGTTTAGCGGGCGAATCTTCGTCTGTTGCCTGAGGGGCCGTTAGGTGTCGTGAGGTACGCGCCTTAACGCTTCGCGGCGCGTGAAGATAATGGCAATTTAATGGCGAGTTAAAGCGCGGCCGTCGATGATTGAACGGCGCACGACGGCCGAAGACGTTGGTATCAGGGATCCCCCTAATGAACCACATCGACATTCTCTTGGTGCTCCGCCAGATATTGACACTTCTCCCGGGTGGGATTTTTCTGAAAAGATTCTTCAGTTTTATGGTCTCCTCCCTTCTTGCTTTACTTGCTTTAAAACTATATATATAAATATAATCTTGAAGCAAAATATATACTAATTAATTCTCTTGATTACATCATTGTTGGTGTTTATCTGTGAAAACACGTTTTAATAAACGGCTCGCTAAGTCGGTAATTGATAAAAATAAACGCACCCGGCCACAAATGGGCCAATTTACGTTCCAAGCTGAACTTAATAAAGTTGTTAGTCCAAGTTCTCAGGTTGGCGGGCTCGCGCCTCATTTAGCGAAATATTTTAATAGGTACTTAGCGTAAAAGCGCAAAATCGGCGAGAGAAATCGCGGGAATTATTCAAGATTCGCATTCTACTGTGAAGAAATTCTTTTGCTTTACGCCGAAAGGAAACGATCCTTCTGTCATCGGAGTAACAAAGTACCTCGTAATTTGATTATTATGATACAAGTTTTATTAAAAATTATTAAACTTCGTTTAAAATCCTTTAATTTGATACCACGCACGACATGTTTTGCTTCAAAAATAATACACCGGAAGTAGAGATCTACATCGGATATAGCGAACAATCCATTCAAAAACGAATCATTAAATGCTTTTTTAGACTCAATCAACGTGGATTGTGTAGTATTAGCTAAATTATTGGTAAAAGAAATTGATTTGAGATTAATAAATTGATTTTGCAAGATTTATAGGAAAAAAAGTTACTTATACGTTAGAATAACAGAACTGTTACATTTCTAGGTTAGGTTTAATATTGTCACGATGTTTAAATTGGAATGATTTCTATCTCTTTCCAAAACTAAACTTTCTCATTTTAGCGTCGTATGTTGTTTATTCTTTAATGTTTGGTAATATCAACCACAGCATGGCAAATCTATTTCAAAACTTTTAAATGTACAATATTAGTACTATTTGAAAATTCCTGGAAAATATCTCAAATAACTACTTTTACTTGTTTCGTCTTGACCTTAATTGCTAAAGAGAGGTACTGGAGGGTATTGAGAACATTTTAAATCGATTTAGGTGATTTTGACACATACCAATGGATATTTTCTACATTTTAACATCTTTGGAATGAGTCTGGAAATGATTAAAATCCTTTATCTTAATTTTGGAACCAATTTCAAGTATCTCAATAATGTTTTTAATCGAATAGAAATATTTTGACATACATAAATGAACTTTTTCTATTTTTTGACATCAATGCATCACTTTTGAATATACAATATTAATACTTTTTGAAAATTTCTGGAAAATGTTCCTAATAACCATTTTAACTTTCTTCGTATTTACCAATTAATCTCAGAACATTTCAAATCGATTTAAGTGATTTTGACACATACTAATGAACATTTTTTACATTTTGGCATCTTTAGAATAATTTTGGAAATGATCAAAATCCTTTATCTTAATTTTGGAACCAATTTCAAGTATCTCAAAAATGTTTTTAATCGAATAGAAATATTTTGACATACATAAATGAACTTTTTCTATTTTTTGACATCAATGCATCACTTCTGAATATTTACAATATTAATACTTTTTGAAAATTTCTAGAATATGTCCCTAATAACTATTTTAACTTTCTTCGTGTTTACCAATTAATCTCAGAACATTTTAAATCGATTTAAGTGATTTTGACACATACTAATGAACATTTTTACATTTTGGCATCTTTAGAATGATTTTGGAAATGATCAAAATCCTTTATCTTAATTTTGGAACTAATTTCAAGTATCTCAATAATGTTTTTAATCGAATAGAAATATTTTGACATACATAAATGAACTTTTTCTATTTTTTGACATCAATGCATCACTTCTGAATATACAATATTAATGCTTTTTGAAAATTTCAGGAAAATGTCCCTAATAACTATTTTAACTTTCTTCGTGTTTACCAATTAATCTCAGAACATTTTAAATCGATTTAAGTGATTTTGACACATACTAATGAACATTTTTTACATTTTGGCATCTTTAGAATAATTTTGGAAATGATCAAAATCCTTTATCTTAATTTTGGAACCAATTTCAAGTATCTCAAAGATGTTTTTAATCGAATAGAAATATTTTGACATACATAAATGAATTTTTTCTATTTTTTGACATCAATGCATCACTTTTGAATATACAATATTAATACTTTTTAAAAATTTCTGGAAAATGTCCCTAATAACTATTTTAACTTTCTTCGTGTTTACCAATTAATCTCAGAACACTTCAAATCGATTTAAGTGATTTTGACACATACTAATGAAAATTATTTACATTTTAGCATCTTTAGAATAATTTTGGAAATGATCAAAATCCTTTATCTTAATTTTGGAACCAATTTCAAGTATCTCAAAGATGTTTTTAATCGAATAGAAATATTTTCACATACATAAATGAACTTTTTCTATTTTTTGACATCAATGCATCACTTTTGAATATACAATATTAATACTTTTTGAAAATTTCTGGAAAATGTTCCTAATAACCATTTTAACTTTCTTCGTATTTACCAATTAATCTCAGAACATTTCAAATCGATTTAAGTGATTTTGACACATACTAATGAACATTTTTTACATTTTGGCATCTTTAGAATAATTTTGGAAATGATCAAAATCCTTTATCTTAATTTTGGAACCAATTTCAAGTATCTCAAAGATGTTTTTAATCGAATAGAAATATTTTGACATACATAAATGAACTTTTTCTATTTTTTGACATCAATGCATCACTTCTGAATATTTACAATATTAATACTTTTTGAAAATTTCTAGAATATGTCCCTAATAACTATTTTAACTTTCTTCGTGTTTACCAATTAATCTCAGAACATTTTAAATCGATTTAAGTGATTTTGACACATACTAATGAACATTTTTACATTTTGGCATCTTTAGAATGATTTTGGAAATGATCAAAATCCTTTATCTTAATTTTGGAACTAATTTCAAGTATCTCAATAATGTTTTTAATCGAATAGAAATATTTTGACATACATAAATGAACTTTTTCTATTTTTTGACATCAATGCATCACTTCTGAATATACAATATTAATGCTTTTTGAAAATTTCAGGAAAATGTCCCTAATAACTATTTTAACTTTCTTCGTGTTTACCAATTAATCTCAGAACATTTTAAATCGATTTAAGTGATTTTGACACATACTAATGAACATTTTTTACATTTTGGCATCTTTAGAATAATTTTGGAAATGATCAAAATCCTTTATCTTAATTTTGGAACCAATTTCAAGTATCTCAAAGATGTTTTTAATCGAATAGAAATATTTTGACATACATAAATGAACTTTTTCTATTTTTTGACATCAATGCATCACTTCTGAATATACAATATTAATGCTTTTTGAAAATTTCAGGAAAATGTCCCTAATAACTATTTTAACTTTCTTCGTGTTTACCAATTAATCTCAGAACATTTTAAATCGATTTAAGTGATTTTGACACATACTAATGAACATTTTTTACATTTTGGCATCTTTAGAATAATTTTGGAAATGATCAAAATCCTTTATCTTAATTTTGGAACCAATTTCAAGTATCTCAAAGATGTTTTTAATCGAATAGAAATATTTTGACATACATAAATGAATTTTTTCTATTTTTTGACATCAATGCATCACTTTTGAATATACAATATTAATACTTTTTAAAAATTTCTGGAAAATGTCCCTAATAACTATTTTAACTTTCTTCGTGTTTACCAATTAATCTCAGAACACTTCAAATCGATTTAAGTGATTTTGACACATACTAATGAACATTTTTTACATTTTGGCATCTTTAGAATAATTTTGGAAATGATCAAAATCCTTTATCTTAATTTTGGAACCAATTTCAAGTATCTCAAAGATGTTTTTAATCGAATAGAAATATTTTGACATACATAAATGAATTTTTTCTATTTTTTGACATCAATGCATCACTTTTGAATATACAATATTAATACTTTTTAAAAATTTCTGGAAAATGTCCCTAATAACTATTTTAACTTTCTTCGTGTTTACCAATTAATCTCAGAACACTTCAAATCGATTTAAGTCATTTTGACACATACTAATGAAAATTATTTACATTTTAGCATCTTTAGAATAATTTTGGAAATGATCAAAATCCTTTATCTTAATTTTGGAACCAATTGCAAGTATCTCAAAGATGTTTTTAATCGAATAGAAATATTTTCACATACATAAATGAACTTTTTCTATTTTTTGACATCAATGCATCACTTTTGAATATACAATATTAATACTTTTTAAAAATTTCTGGAAAATGTCCCTAATAACTATTTTAACTTTCTTCGTGTTTACCAATTAATCTCAGAACACTTCAAATCGATTTAAGTGATTTTGACACATACTAATGAAAATTATTTACATTTTAGCATCTTTAGAATAATTTTGGAAATGATCAAAATCCTTTATCTTAATTTTGGAACCAATTGCAAGTATCTCAAAGATGTTTTTAATCGAATAGAAATATTTTCATATACATAAATGAACTTTTTCTATTTTTTGACATCAATGCATCACTTTTGAATATACAATATTAATACTTTTTGAAAATTTCTGGAAAATGTTCCTAATAACCATTTTAACTTTCTTCGTATTTACCAATTAATCTCAGAACATTTCAAATCGATTTAAGTGATTTTGACACATACTAATGAACATTTTTTACATTTTGGCATCTTTAGAATAATTTTGGAAATGATCAAAATCCTTTATCTTAATTTTGGAACCAATTTCAAGTATCTCAAAGATGTTTTTAATCGAATAGAAATATTTTGACATACATAAATGAACTTTTTCTATTTTTTGACATCAATGCATCACTTCTGAATATTTACAATATTAATACTTTTTGAAAATTTCTAGAATATGTCCCTAATAACTATTTTAACTTTCTTCGTGTTTACCAATTAATCTCAGAACATTTTAAATCGATTTAAGTGATTTTGACACATACTAATGAACATTTTTACATTTTGGCATCTTTAGAATGATTTTGGAAATGATCAAAATCCTTTATCTTAATTTTGGAACTAATTTCAAGTATCTCAATAATGTTTTTAATCGAATAGAAATATTTTGACATACATAAATGAACTTTTTCTATTTTTTGACATCAATGCATCACTTCTGAATATACAATATTAATGCTTTTTGAAAATTTCAGGAAAATGTCCCTAATAACTATTTTAACTTTCTTCGTGTTTACCAATTAATCTCAGAACATTTTAAATCGATTTAAGTGATTTTGACACATACTAATGAACATTTTTTACATTTTGGCATCTTTAGAATAATTTTGGAAATGATCAAAATCCTTTATCTTAATTTTGGAACCAATTTCAAGTATCTCAAAGATGTTTTTAATCGAATAGAAATATTTTGACATACATAAATGAATTTTTTCTATTTTTTGACATCAATGCATCACTTTTGAATATACAATATTAATACTTTTTAAAAATTTCTGGAAAATGTCCCTAATAACTATTTTAACTTTCTTCGTGTTTACCAATTAATCTCAGAACACTTCAAATCGATTTAAGTGATTTTGACACATACTAATGAACATTTTTTACATTTTGGCATCTTTAGAATAATTTTGGAAATGATCAAAATCCTTTATCTTAATTTTGGAACCAATTTCAAGTATCTCAAAGATGTTTTTAATCGAATAGAAATATTTTGACATACATAAATGAATTTTTTCTATTTTTTGACATCAATGCATCACTTTTGAATATACAATATTAATACTTTTTAAAAATTTCTGGAAAATGTCCCTAATAACTATTTTAACTTTCTTCGTGTTTACCAATTAATCTCAGAACACTTCAAATCGATTTAAGTCATTTTGACACATACTAATGAAAATTATTTACATTTTAGCATCTTTAGAACAATTTTGGAAATGATCAAAATCCTTTATCTTAATTTTGGAACCAATTGCAAGTATCTCAAAGATGTTTTTAATCGAATAGAAATATTTTCACATACATAAATGAACTTTTTCTATTTTTTGACATCAATGCATCACTTTTGAATATACAATATTAATACTTTTTAAAAATTTCTGGAAAATGTCCCTAATAACTATTTTAACTTTCTTCGTGTTTACCAATTAATCTCAGAACACTTCAAATCGATTTAAGTGATTTTGACACATACTAATGAAAATTATTTACATTTTAGCATCTTTAGAATAATTTTGGAAATGATCAAAATCCTTTATCTTAATTTTGGAACCAATTGCAAGTATCTCAAAGATGTTTTTAATCGAATAGAAATATTTTCATATACATAAATGAACTTTTTCTATTTTTTGACATCAATGCATCACTTTTGAATATACAATATTAATACTTTTTGAAAATTTCTGGAAAATGTTCCTAATAACCATTTTAACTTTCTTCGTATTTACCAATTAATCTCAGAACATTTCAAATCGATTTAAGTGATTTTGACACATACTAATGAACATTTTTTACATTTTGGCATCTTTAGAATAATTTTGGAAATGATCAAAATCCTTTATCTTAATTTTGGAACCAATTTCAAGTATCTCAAAGATGTTTTTAATCGAATAGAAATATTTTGACATACATAAATGAACTTTTTCTATTTTTTGACATCAATGCATCACTTCTGAATATTTACAATATTAATACTTTTTGAAAATTTCTAGAATATGTCCCTAATAACTATTTTAACTTTCTTCGTGTTTACCAATTAATCTCAGAACATTTTAAATCGATTTAAGTGATTTTGACACATACTAATGAACATTTTTACATTTTGGCATCTTTAGAATGATTTTGGAAATGATCAAAATCCTTTATCTTAATTTTGGAACTAATTTCAAGTATCTCAATAATGTTTTTAATCGAATAGAAATATTTTGACATACATAAATGAACTTTTTCTATTTTTTGACATCAATGCATCACTTCTGAATATACAATATTAATGCTTTTTGAAAATTTCAGGAAAATGTCCCTAATAACTATTTTAACTTTCTTCGTGTTTACCAATTAATCTCAGAACATTTTAAATCGATTTAAGTGATTTTGACACATACTAATGAACATTTTTTACATTTTGGCATCTTTAGAATAATTTTGGAAATGATCAAAATCCTTTATCTTAATTTTGGAACCAATTTCAAGTATCTCAAAGATGTTTTTAATCGAATAGAAATATTTTGACATACATAAATGAATTTTTTCTATTTTTTGACATCAATGCATCACTTTTGAATATACAATATTAATACTTTTTAAAAATTTCTGGAAAATGTCCCTAATAACTATTTTAACTTTCTTCGTGTTTACCAATTAATCTCAGAACACTTCAAATCGATTTAAGTGATTTTGACACATACTAATGAACATTTTTTACATTTTGGCATCTTTAGAATAATTTTGGAAATGATCAAAATCCTTTATCTTAATTTTGGAACCAATTTCAAGTATCTCAAAGATGTTTTTAATCGAATAGAAATATTTTGACATACATAAATGAATTTTTTCTATTTTTTGACATCAATGCATCACTTTTGAATATACAATATTAATACTTTTTAAAAATTTCTGGAAAATGTCCCTAATAACTATTTTAACTTTCTTCGTGTTTACCAATTAATCTCAGAACACTTCAAATCGATTTAAGTCATTTTGACACATACTAATGAAAATTATTTACATTTTAGCATCTTTAGAACAATTTTGGAAATGATCAAAATCCTTTATCTTAATTTTGGAACCAATTGCAAGTATCTCAAAGATGTTTTTAATCGAATAGAAATATTTTCACATACATAAATGAACTTTTTCTATTTTTTGACATCAATGCATCACTTTTGAATATACAATATTAATACTTTTTAAAAATTTCTGGAAAATGTCCCTAATAACTATTTTAACTTTCTTCGTGTTTACCAATTAATCTCAGAACACTTCAAATCGATTTAAGTGATTTTGACACATACTAATGAAAATTATTTACATTTTAGCATCTTTAGAATAATTTTGGAAATGATCAAAATCCTTTATCTTAATTTTGGAACCAATTGCAAGTATCTCAAAGATGTTTTTAATCGAATAGAAATATTTTCATATACATAAATGAACTTTTTCTATTTTTTGACATCAATGCATCACTTTTGAATATACAATATTAATACTTTTTGAAAATTTCTGGAAAATGTTCCTAATAACCATTTTAACTTTCTTCGTATTTACCAATTAATCTCAGAACATTTCAAATCGATTTAAGTGATTTTGACACATACTAATGAACATTTTTTACATTTTGGCATCTTTAGAATAATTTTGGAAATGATCAAAATCCTTTATCTTAATTTTGGAACCAATTTCAAGTATCTCAAAGATGTTTTTAATCGAATAGAAATATTTTGACATACATAAATGAACTTTTTCTATTTTTTGACATCAATGCATCACTTCTGAATATTTACAATATTAATACTTTTTGAAAATTTCTAGAATATGTCCCTAATAACTATTTTAACTTTCTTCGTGTTTACCAATTAATCTCAGAACATTTTAAATCGATTTAAGTGATTTTGACACATACTAATGAACATTTTTACATTTTGGCATCTTTAGAATGATTTTGGAAATGATCAAAATCCTTTATCTTAATTTTGGAACTAATTTCAAGTATCTCAATAATGTTTTTAATCGAATAGAAATATTTTGACATACATAAATGAACTTTTTCTATTTTTTGACATCAATGCATCACTTCTGAATATACAATATTAATGCTTTTTGAAAATTTCAGGAAAATGTCCCTAATAACTATTTTAACTTTCTTCGTGTTTACCAATTAATCTCAGAACATTTTAAATCGATTTAAGTGATTTTGACACATACTAATGAACATTTTTTACATTTTGGCATCTTTAGAATAATTTTGGAAATGATCAAAATCCTTTATCTTAATTTTGGAACCAATTTCAAGTATCTCAAAGATGTTTTTAATCGAATAGAAATATTTTGACATACATAAATGAATTTTTTGTATTTTTTGACATCAATGCATCACTTTTGAATATACAATATTAATACTTTTTAAAAATTTCTGGAAAATGTCCCTAATAACTATTTTAACTTTCTTCGTGTTTACCAATTAATCTCAGAACACTTCAAATCGATTTAAGTGATTTTGACACATACTAATGAAAATTATTTACATTTTAGCATCTTTAGAATAATTTTGGAAATGATCAAAATCCTTTATCTTAATTTTGGAACCAATTGCAAGTATCTCAAAGATGTTTTTAATCGAATAGAAATATTTTCACATACATAAATGAACTTTTTCTATTTTTTGACATCAATGCATCACTTTTGAATATACAATATTAATACTTTTTGAAAATTTCTGGAAAATTGGCACTTCCAGTTTTTATTTTTTAACAAAAACATATCGAGTTTGATATCAAATTAAAGGATTTTACTTACTATTTAATAATTCTTAATAAAATTAATTTCAGAACCCCTACATTTCCTACAAATCTTAAAAAATCGATTTATTAATTCCTTAATACCATAACAATTACACGTAATACCATAACACCATAACAATTCATCCATATTCAATAATAAATGTGTTTCAGAACAAGTCTATGCTGTCATGAGTCATAAAAAATCGATTTTTAAGTGCCATTCGCTATAACCGATTATCATCCCGCACTTCCGGTTTTTATTTTTAACCAAAAACATGTCGAGTTTGGTATCAAATTAAAGGATTTTACTTGGTATTTCATAATTTATAATAAAATTAATAACAGAACCCCTACAATTTCTACAAATCTTAAAAAATCGATTTATTAATTCCTTAATACCATAACAATTACACGTAATACCATAACACCATAACAATTCATTTAAATTCAATAATAAATGTGTTTCAGAACGAGTCTAAACTGTCATGAGTCATAAGAAATCGATTTTTAAGTGCCATTCGCTATAACCGATGATCATCTCGCACTTCCGGTTTTTATTTTTAACCAAAAACATGTCGAGTTTGGTATCAAATTAAAGGATTTTAGTTGGTGTTTAATAATTTATAATAAAATTAATATCAGAACCCCTACAGTTTCTACAAATCTTAAAAAATCGATTTATTAATTCCTTAATACCATAACAATTACACGTAATACCATAACACCATAACAATTCATTTAAATTCAATAATAAATGTGTTTCAGAACGAGTCTAAACTGTCATGAGTCATAAGAAATCGATTTTTAAGTGCCATTCGCTATAACCGATGATCATCCCGCACTTCCGGTTTTTATTTTTAAACAAAAACATGTCGAGTTTGGTATCAAATTAAAGGATTTTACTTGGTATTTAATAATATATAATAAAATTAATAACATAACCCCTACAATTTCTACAAATCTTAAAAAAAATCGATTTATTAATTCCTTAATACCATAACAATTACACGTAATACCATAACACCATAACAATTCATTTAAATTCAATAATAAATGTGTTTCAGAACGAGTCTAAACTGTCATGAGTCATAAGAAATCGATTTTTAAGTGCCATTCGCTATAACCGATGATCATCTCGCACTTCCGGTTTTTATTTTTAACCAAAAACATGTCGAGTTTGGTATCAAATTAAAGGATTTTACTTGGTACTTAATAATTTATAATAAAATTAATAACAGAACCCTTACAATTTCTACAAATCTTAAAAAATCGATTTATTAATTCCTTAATACCATAACAATTACACGTAATACCATAACACCATAACAATTCATCCATATTCAATAATAAATGTGTTTCAGAACAAGTCTATGCTGTCATGAGTCATAAAAAATCGGTTTTTAAGTGCCATTCGCTATAACCGATGATCATCTCGCACTTCCGGTTTTTATTTTTAACCAAAAACATGTCGAGTTTGGTATCAAATTAAAGGATTTTACTTGGTATTTAATAATTTATAATAAAATTAATAACAGAACCCTTACAATTTCTACAAATCTTAAAAAATCGATTTATTAATTCCTTAATACCATAACAATTACACGTAATACCATAACACCATAACAATTCATTTAAATTCAATAATAAATGTGTTTCAGAACGAGTCTAAACTGTCATGAGTCATAAGAAATCGATTTTTAAGTGCCATTCGCTATAACCGATGATCATCTCGCACTTCCGGTTTTTATTTTTAACCAAAAACATGTCGAGTTTGGTATCAAATTAAAGGATTTTACTTGGTATTTAATAATTTATAATAAAATTAATAACAGAACCCCTACAATTTCTACAAATCTTAAAAAATCGATTTATTAATTCCTTAATACCATAACAATTACACGTAATACCATAACACCATAACAATTCATTTAAATTCAATAATAAATGTGTTTCAGAACGAGTCTAAACTGTCATGAGTCATAAGAAATCGATTTTTAAGTGCCATTCGCTATAACCGATGATCATCTCGCACTTCCGGTTTTTATTTTTAACCAAAAACATGTCGAGTTTGGTATCAAATTAAAGGATTTTAGTTGGTGTTTAATAATTTATAATAAAATTAATAACAGAACCCCTACAATTTCTACAAATCTTAAAAAATCGATTTATTAATTCCTTAATACCATAACAATTACACGTAATACCATAACACCATAACAATTCATTTAAATTCAATAATAAATGTGTTTCAGAACGAGTCTAAACTGTCATGAGTCATAAGAAATCGATTTTTAAGTGCCATTCGCTATAACCGATGATCATCTCGCACTTCCGGTTTTTATTTTTAACCAAAAACATGTCGAGTTTGGTATCAAATTAAAGGATTTTACTTGGTATTTAATAATTTATAATAAAATTAATAACAGAACCCCTACAATTTCTACAAATCTTAAAAAATCGATTTATTAATTCCTTAATACCATAACAATTACACGTAATACCATAACACCATAACAATTCATTTAAATTCAATAATAAATGTGTTTCAGAACGAGTCTAAACTGTCATGAGTCATAAGAAATCGATTTTTAAGTGCCATTCGCTATAACCGATGATCATCTCGCACTTCCGGTTTTTATTTTTAACCAAAAACATGTCGAGTTTGGTATCAAATTAAAGGATTTTACTTGGTATTTAATAATTTATAATAAAATTAATAACAGAACCCTTACAATTTCTACAAATCTTAAAAAATCGATTTATTAATTCCTTAATACCATAACAATTACACGTAATACCATAACACCATAACAATTCATTTAAATTCAATAATAAATGTGTTTCAGAACGAGTCTAAACTGTCATGAGTCATAAGAAATCGATTTTTAAGTGCCATTCGCTATAACCGATGATCATCTCGCACTTCCGGTTTTTATTTTTAACCAAAAACATGTCGAGTTTGGTATCAAATTAAAGGATTTTACTTGGTATTTAATAATTTATAATAAAATTAATAACAGAACCCCTACAATTTCTACAAATCTTAAAAAATCGATTTATTAATTCCTTAATACCATAACAATTACGCGTAATACCATAACACCATAACAATTCATTTAAATTCAATAATAAATGTGTTTCAGAACGAGTCTAAACTGTCATGAGTCATAAGAAATCGATTTTTAAGTGCCATTCGCTATAACCGATGATCATCTCGCACTTCCGGTTTTTATTTTTAACCAAAAACATGTCGAGTTTGGTATCAAATTAAAGGATTTTACTTGGTATTTAATAATTTATAATAAAATTAATAACAGAACCCCTACAATTTCTACAAATCTTAAAAAATCGATTTATTAATTCCTTAATACCATAACAATTACACGTAATACCATAACACCATAACAATTCATTTAAATTCAATAATAAATGTGTTTCAGAACGAGTCTAAACTGTCATGAGTCATAAGAAATCGATTTTTAAGTGCCATTCGCTATAACCGATGATCATCTCGCACTTCCGGTTTTTATTTTTAACCAAAAACATGTCGAGTTTGGTATCAAATTAAAGGATTTTACTTGGTATTTAATAATTTATAATAAAATTAATAACAGAACCCCTACAATTTCTACAAATCTTAAAAAATCGATTTATTAATTCCTTAATACCATAACAATTACACGTAATACCATAACACCATAACAATTCATTTAAATTCAATAATAAATGTGTTTCAGAACGAGTCTAAACTGTCATGAGTCATAAGAAATCGATTTTTAAGTGCCATTCGCTATAGCCGATGATCATCCCGCACATCCGGTTTTTATTTTTAACCAAAAACATGTCGAGTTTGGTATCAAATTAAAGGATTTTACGTGATATTTAAGAATCTTCAAACAAAATTACGATTTAACCCCATATTTCTTTTCAAAATTCGATCAATTAACTCCAAAACCCTTTTTTATTAATTTCATTATAACCCACTCATTATAACCGTTCCAATGAGTGTTTATGTGGCATTTAACGAAGAAATAAAATGTAAAGCGTAAATTATGACGACAGTGAACGCTTTAACGCGCCGTGCCATTACGTCATTAAGCTAAATGCAAATTTGAAATCGACCGCGCTTCGCCCCCTGGTCGCGAAGCGCGCGTAATCGCGAGTCCGAGCCGGTTAATTGTATTATTTCGGTTGGCGAACCTGCCAACTGGGCGTGCGGCCTCCAGAGCTCTGAGCTTTTTCCGGAGCTTTCGCGCGCGTCCGAGCAAGCTACGATCCTTCATTATCCTCGCAGCATAACGGCGGTGGGCGTGAGTGGAGAAGGGGTTTAATTTGTCACTATTAACGACCAGTTTGCGCAATTTTGCTTAATGTACCGGACGATCACGTTCCTCATTTTTATTTTTTCCAAAGCTTTAATCTTCTCTAAACACACCATTATGATTAAGACAAATATAAAGAGGAGGAAAAAAATTTTAGGAGGTGTTTATTTTTTATTACATTCAAGTATTATAACATAAGTGTAGATTATACGGATTAAACAGGATGATGCTTTTCATTTTCAATTAAACGAGTCGTCGACGACGATTTTAACACGTCACATAAATAAAGTTAATTTAGATCATATCTGGTCGTAGCCGCTCATATTACCGCTTTACGCGGCAATAACAATTTATTCGCAATGCGACCGACAATTTAAAACTTGTTGAATACAAATTGCGCCACGCTTTTCATATATGGTAATTCAGCGGTCGACCGCCGCTCGTGGCGCTGCTGCTCGCCTCTCGCAGCGCCACCAAGAAATGTAAACACCCACGGATTCTTTATATAATTAAGTTAGTTCTTCTTGCAATTTTCACGCATACATCTCGATATCCTCCTCATTCTTTATGAGGAAATCGTGTTAATCCAATTGCCATATATTATAGGTTTATTCACACAACATGATCCATTAAGTACTGAATTATTTATTTTCAAAGGCTTATTTAATTATTTTAATTAATTATTATAAATTTGTTGTATACTATGGTCCACTTGATGAGTTTTGAGATATGAACGCACTTATAAATTTCACTAGCTCATCGACTTCTCTTTCTATTTAGCTCCATCATACTTCAACCTAACGCTTTTTTTTGGCGCAGAGGAAGTGAAAATGGGTTACGTACCCAGGTCTACTTTTGGCGCCTTCCATATCTAGTTCGATGCTTCTGTTTCGGTTAAAAGTGTGAGACAATGATAAAGCTGACTTTCATTAATAGAACATAACATGGCGCAGTCAGGATAAGTGAAAATAAAAAGTAAACGTAAAATAAATTGAAGTAATAACCGCAAAAGTAAAAAACTGATGGACATGGAAGGTGCTCGAGTTCCCGCGCAATTGTCATTTAAAGGAAATGTGGTAGAGAATTTCAGAAAATTTAAACAAAATTTTGAAATATACAAGACAGCTACAGAAAAAGACAAGAAAAATGATGCTACCAAAGTTGCAATCCTGTTGAATTGTAGTGGTAAAATAAATTAATATTAAGTATAGATAGTTTAGGTTAATTATTAATGCAACCTCAGGTGTTTTCGACAGGTTCATATTGCGAATTGAACGTCGTTGCACCGAAAGTTAATAAACGCTAGAATTACGTTAAATATAAGAATTCATTCGTCGTCGGAACGTTGTAGGACAATCATGTAATTGATTAAATAAAGGCAACTCTTTTACATACTGAAATTAAACTTTTATTTTAATGTTTATTTAATAATTTTTTGTACTTTTATTAACAAGACGATAATATATAGTATTTTACACAATGTTACTACCGGTTTCGGTTACGTTTAAACCATCTTCAGGAATATATTTTAAAGAAAATTGTTGATGTTATTGACATTTTATTTTGTGATTAATGTCATCTTGTGTCAATGTGAAAAATTAAAATAGGATTAAAATAAAATAAAATTAAAATTGAATATTTCCCAAACCAAAAGTTCAAATATCTATTATAAATTTGGGAAGGGAAATATGGGAAAATGTTATTGCGGTTTGAGTTCATTGTATATGTTAGGGTTTTTTAATTTTATTTTTATTTTTAGGTGGAGTAAAAGGATTTTTCAAATACATATATAAAGGTTTTTCTGTGTAGTTAATTTGGTCATTCAAACATAAAATTTGTGGATGATTATGTTTAAATTTTCTAATTTCATAAAGTTCAAGTATTTCCAAAAGGTTACTTTTATTTTTCTTATGAAGTAATGTTGTGTTTTTTGTTTCATTAAATTGGTGTTCTTTGTTAAATATTATATGTCTTCCAAAGTTACATCTCTGTTGTGTTCTATGTTCTTTTATACGAGTTTTTAACATCTCCCTGTTTCACCAATGTAAATGGTCTTACACGTATCACATTCTAATTTGTAAACTCCATTATCGTTCATTTTATTGATTTTATCTTTGTTGTTAATTAAAATTTTATCTAGTATGTTGTTGTTTTTGGATGTTATAACTATATTGTGTTTCTTAAAAAATTTTTTGATTTTAGTATGTATGTTACCTTGATATTCTATTGTTCTATAAATATTGTTTGTGTTATTTGTTATATTTGTAAGAGTGGTAAGTTTTATGTGATTCTGTTTGTTTCTGTATTTGTCAATCATTTTGTTGATGATTTGTGGTTTATATCCGTTATTTTGGCCAATTTATTTGATAATGGATATTTCTGTTCAAAGTTCTTTTTCACTAAGTTTTGTGTTGAAGGCACGGTGTATATATGCGTTGAAAGTTGCCATTTTATGAGTATAATCATGAAAAGAATCATTTAGGATGATAGTATCTGTTTGCGTTGGTTTTCTATAGATACTGTATTGAAGTCCGTTGTCTGTTTTTAAAATTGTTAAGTCTAAAAAATTTATGCGGTTGTTATGTTCTATTTCGAATGTAAATTTGATGTCTTTATGTAAATTATTAATGTAGTTGTGTAAGTTGGTTATTGTTTCTTGTCTGTCATTGTCGATAAAAACGATGATATCATCTACATATCTTAACCATGTTATGATGTTGTGTCTATATAGGTTGTTATTGTTTATTATAAGTTCTTTTTCAAGTTTGTCTAAGAATATATCAGCTAGTAATCCACACAGTGGTGATCCCATTGGAAGGCCCTTATTGTAGGTGTAGAAAGTGTTTTTAAATTTACAAAAATTTTGCTGTATGCAAATTTTAAAAAGGTTAAATATATTTTTTCTGTCGGTTTCATTATTAATTCCATCTTTAAGAATGTTGTTTAAAATTTGAAGGGTTTCATCAGTTGGAATGTTAGTGTAAAGGTTAGTGATGTCAAATGAGATCATTATGTATTTGTCAGGAAAATTAATTTTTGTAAGTTTATTAATTAAATCGTATCTGTTCTTTATGGTGTGTCTAGTTTCAAATCCTGTTATATCTTTAAATATGTTGACCAAAAATTTTGCTGTTTTGTAAGTGGAAGAATCGTTTGAGGAAATGATAGGGCGAATCGGTATGTTTTGTTTATGTAATTTCGGCAAACCGTACAATCTTGGTGTTTTGGGATTCATTGGTAAAATAGAATAAATGTTTTTGTTAAATTTTTGTAGTGTTTCTTTGGATTCAAATATAATTTTTTTAGCTGTTTTGTGAAAATTTGTAGTTGGATACTTTGAAACAGTTGTAAAGCCGTTTTCTTTTAAAACATCTTCAGTTTTCTTTATGTAGTCTTCTTTGTTCATTATTATTAAATCTGCGTTTTTATCAGCTTTGGTGATAGATTGTTTTGTTTGATTTTATGTTTTATGCTATTAATTATTCGTTTTTCTTTATTAATTTTTCGTTCTTTCAGTAACTCTTTATTTTTTGTTGTTCTTTTTGTTTCTTCTTTAATTAATAGCTGTTGAAGTTCTCTATTAATTGTTTCTTTGGTTGCCATTTTCTTCGTTATTGCTTCCAATTCAATAGCGGTTTTTCTCAAATTGGGTTTAGTTGTTAATGCATAAGGTTATTGCTTATAGAATTTTTCTAAAGCGACAACCTAATACAATATTACCTTTTTTTAGTAGCAAAGAATTATCATCATTACAAATAATACACTGGACATTTACTATCAAATTAAAAAAACTTTAATTGAACCATCCACTTTTAGAACTTTACCGAAATTGTTTATTACGTCTCAAATTGTGTGACGTTCAAGTTGAAGCACATCGAGATAAAGAAAAAAAAGTGATCATAAAATTCTGGTATTCCCCGTAGCAGACCAAGTTATAAACATGTGGACATAAATCGATCAACTTCTGACCACGGTATTCCCCCATTGTATTTTGTTACTGTAGTAAAATTAGAATTAAGAATTTTGTTGGGATTCGTGCTATAACAAAAAATTCGTGTAAAAAAATTTATTGGTGAACCATGTTAATTTAAAATCGTGTTAAAAAAGACCGTGTAAATAAAGAGTTGGGTGTATATGATCATTTTTTTGATAATCCCAATACTTAGACAACCAACCTCGTTTCCCTGTATTTTTTCAAATTATTTAACATTTTTTTTACAAAATTTTATTATCAAACAAATCATTTTTCAGATTTCTTTATAAATTTCTAAATTACGACATTTTCAAGCTTTATACCATATCATTAGAAACTGGTGATATACAGTTGTCTCAAATGTCGGTATATAACAAAATCACCCAATTGTGATATTTTATGATTTATCCCATATCATTACAAACTCATAACAGATACATGTGATACAATTATAAATTTCTTTCATTCATTTCTTATTCATAACATCCTTCTCCGCCACTTCAACTATTTACGTTGATGTTATTCAGAAAATGTGTTTAAATACTAGACTGATTTATAGTTTGGTTTGTTTTTGCTAATTAAGAGTATTATTTATTACCGGTACATGTCCTGTTTCGCGCATTTACAATTGTGGAGACGCCGGAAACTGCACGAGATAAGCCGTCTCGTTGTCGCCCAGCTGTCAACCTCGATTCCGATCGCTTTACATTATAGCCAGTCTCGTGTTAATTGAAATACTTCGAACGCAATTTGTCCCCTACTTTTTTTTTCATCGGCGTCTTGTGGTTAATTGGAGCCAATAAGAAGTGTACGTATTAATTATACACCACCAGCTCAGATTGCCATCGATGTATGCCCAACGGCGAGCACATACCACAACTTCAATAACTATTATTATTGAGGGTGTTTTTGAGTAATTCCCAACATTAATTAGAAATATGTTAATTATCGTTAAAAGATCGTTAAATTTTCATTAAGATTCGTCTCGACAATAATGCGGAGAAAAGGTAAAATAAGTAATCAGTCATTCTTAATTTTCTAATACACGCATATTTATAATTAATCACTTAAGGTATGTGAACAAGAGTGTAATATATGGTAATTGAATTTGCATGATTTCCACATAAAGAATGAGGAGACTAACTTAATTATATAAATAATAAGTGGGTGTTTATGGTTTTGAGAAAGTTCATGGGTGTGTATCAAAATAGTTTTAAATGATTAAAAACATCTTTGAGATATTTAAAAAATGTTGTAACATTAAAGAGAATTACTTTGAATGTACAATCATTAGAAAGGTTTTTAAAGAAGGTAGCTTGGAACAACATGAAAATGCAGAAACTGAAATGTGCTGAGTTGAAAGGAGTACGGATGTAAAGGAGATGGTTGAAATCATGAAGATGGGAAAGGCGGCGATTTTGGATGTTATAACAAACCAAGTTGCAACAGATACGATCATAGCAAATGGGAACAAGATAGCAACATTATATTAAGAACTCTCTGAAACATGTAAATTCTGAAAGAAGGAAGATTGGACTTTATGGAAAAGCGAAAGAAGGAGAAAATACATATTATCGACCATTAAGTCTGGTTTAAAGTTATGGGAAGTATACGAAAGACTGCTTATGGGAAGAATAGTTGCGGATCCAAATCATAAAATGATGTTTTTCACCGAAGTTGTTTGGATTTACGGAGTGGAAGTCGACCGTGCAGACTGAAGTCTGCCATCTTATTGGCAGCATGAGCTATTATGTCTCCAAAGTCATACTTACCAGTATGAAGTCTATCAACTTTTCGCCAGTATGACTCGAATCTGACATTTTATTGGCAACATGAGCTATTATGTCTCCAAACTCATACTTTTCAGTATGAAGTCTACCAACTTTTTGGCAGCTTGAACTATTATATCATATTACTGAAGTCTGTCATCTTTAGCTGGATTTTCTCTAAATGCCAAAAAATTGTTGAATAACACTGAATCGCTTGTAAATCAAACTACCAAGATTGATAAAGGACCCTCGAAACAGCTCTCTCAAAGGACTAAAGATCAAAGTTCAAACTCTGGCCGTCTATTAAGAAAAAAGAAGCTCTCGTGTTTTGTTTTTAGTCACCATAAATAGCCCTATGGTGTGAAGCTATGTGTCCGCTCGTTAGCGGCTAGTATGATGGAGGTTAGAAAACTGATAGCGGTTAATAACTTTGATGTCTTTGCGATATCTGAGACTTGGTTAACCAAAGATATTCTTACAACTGTTATTTCTGTTGATGATACCATTCGTGCTTCAATGGAAAAGACCGCAATTTCGCCGGTGCTGGAAGTACTATGGATAAAATTTAATATTAGATCAACCACAATTCTACTTGGAGTGTGTTACAGACCACCCGGATCGAATCAATCCTCGTTTTTGGAGCAAATAGAGGATTCTCTCTCTATGACAGCTGCGTTATCTGATGTGTGTGTATGTACTGGTGATTTTAATATTGACCTTCTAAATACGAATGACGGTCTAACTCGAAAATTTCTTGATTTACTACACTCTTTTAACTTAAGTCAGTATATTGAAGAACCAACTCGAATAACTCCCAATTCGCGCACTTCGATCGATCACTTGATAATGAGTTCGGATGCACCTTTAATCAAGACCTCTACATTCTTCAATGTTATTTCTGACCACCTTGGAATACAGTGTACTCTAAACTTAACACCACCACCGCCTAACAATATTGAATATATCTTTAGGTCATATAACGAAGTTTATTATGAGCAATTTCAAAATGATTTATATAAAGTTCCATGGTTTCTGATTTATGATTTACATAACGTCGATTTGAAGGTCGATTTTTTTAACACTAACATTACCAGTATTTTTAATGCTCATGCTCCGATAAAGCGAATTAAGAAGAAGCGGCCCCCTGCGCCTTGGCTCACGTATAATATCAGATTGATGATGAAGTGTCGTGACAAAGCTCTTGCTAGATATCGAAAATCTAAGCAAGTAAGTCATTATGACTTTTACAAACAAGTGCGTAATGAAACCAATCGCGCAATCAAAAGAGAAAAGTGTGCGTTTTACCGATCCCAATTTGCTTCTAATCAGAAAGATAGTAAAGCCATGTGGAATATAATTAATAAGCTTAAGATCGGAAAAATGAAAAATTCTACTATCCCATCTAGTTTAAGTGATGTCGAGTTGTTAAACAATCATTTTTCAGTCCTCCACACTTTCTAACTATAGTCCTCCACCTAGTGTATCATCCACATTTTCATTCCTACCACTCTCGTCTGGAGACATAGTTGAAGCTTTTAAAAGATTGAAGAGTAACTCAGTAGGATTTGATGGTATTGATCTACGTATGTTGAAGATTTTCCTTCCTCTGCTCTTAGATTATATACTCCATATATTCAACTTTTGTATAGAAACTTCGACATACCCTAGTATATGGAAGGAAGCTCTTATAACACCTATTCCTAAATCGTCACACATTGAAGACCTCAGAGATCTCCGGCCGATAAGCATATTACCCGCCCTTGGGAAGATGTTCGAATTGTGTCTCGAGGTGCAGCTGCGGAAGTACGTGACTGATAATGATATTTTGTCGCCTTTCCAATCAGGATTTCGTCGGGGTTGCAGCTGTATGACTGCCTTGTCTCATTTGACTGATGATATTATTTTTGCATGGGACGAAGGAATGATAACAGTTTTGGTTCTTCTTGACTTCAGTCGCGCATTTGATACTGTTGATCACCTTACCTTAGCATCTACAATGCGATCAATGGGAATGTGCGGCTCGGCTGTGGACCTAATTACGTCTTACCTACATAGAAGAACTCAGAGAGTAAAGCTTAATGGTGAAACGCCTACTGCGGCGGTCCTCACCCATGAAGTGCCACAGGGTGCTATTTTAAGCCCATTATTATTCTGTCTATATACAACTTCCATCTTGAAGATAAGTAGTTATTGTAATTACCACCTTTACGCTGATGACACTCAGGTGTATCTGTCATTTAAGCCTGACGAGTTCGCCACATCCTTAAAAAATCTAAATGAAGATATTGATAGATTATATTGCCATGCAACTATGTTAAATCTTACAATAAACCCTGCTAAATCTCAGTTGATAGTTTTTGGCCCTAAACAAATCAGAGAATCTCTTTTACCGTCTGTAGTTGCGTCTGTCAATGGCGAATAGATTCCCATGGCCTCTACTGTATCTAATTTGGGCTTACTTTTTGATAACTCTTTTCGATTTGAGGAACACTCGTCGTCTATGATCAGAAAGGCATTAGATTAGTGCATTAAAATCAATATATATAAATCGACACCTATTTGATTCCGATACCAAGCACCTGCTTTGTGACTCTTTAGTATTATCGAAGTTCTCATACTGTGATGTAATTTACAATAATTGCATAACCAATCAATGTTCGAATCGCATTCAACGTTTACAAAATTCTTGCCTAAGACTAACGTATGGTATACGTGGAAGACGTGGTGTATCAGATCTGGTGGTATGAGTTATTATGTCTCCAAAGTCCTACTCATCATACTGAAATCTGTCATTTTATTGGCAGCATGAGCTATTATGTCTCCAAACTCACACTTATCATTATGAACAAGTCTACCAACTTTTTAGTAGCATGAGTTATTATGTTTCCAAAGTCATACTTATCAGTATGAAGTCTATAAACTTTTCGGCAGTATGAGCTATTATGTTTCCAAAGTCCTTCTCATCAGACTGAAGTCTGCCATCTTTTTGGCAGCATGAGCTATTATGTCTCCAAAGTCATACTTAACAATACCAACTTTTTGGCAGTATGAGCTATTGTCCTCAAAGTCCTACTCATCAGACTGAAATCTGTCATTTTATTGGCATCATGAGCTCTTATGTCTCCAAACTCATACTTATCAGTATGAAGTCTACCAACTTTTTAGCAGTATGAGCTATTATGTCTCCAAAGTCCTACTCATCAGACTGAAATCTGCCAACTTTTTGGTAATATGAGCTATTATGTCGCCAAAGTCATGCTCATTAATTTGATGTCTGCCAACTTGTTGGCACCATGAACTGTTATGAAAAATACTACCATGGAACAAAATTAATGAGAAGGAAACCAAGTATCAAAATATCTGATATACGGGGTGTTAGAGAAGGTAGAGAAGGTCATTCTGAATTGATTTAACGAATCATACCTATATACTAAGTGTTTCAGTTTCCTTCAGTCTCTTTTCTTTCTTTCCTTCCAAATTGAGGTGTTGTGTTCTATCGCAACTTTCCTTATACTGGTTGTTGGATCTGCTGTAAAAGCAAGAAGAATTTGTGAATGAAATGGTCAATTAAAACCAACTACAAAATTTTTATGATACTGCACGATCAAAGTCTACTAAGATATCCCCAATGCTAGTATTCACGATTTTGCTTGAGAGACATTTAACAGTATTCAGTTTATTTTCTCTAATTCTTAAAATGTTTCTCTTTTAAAGAATCTTTTTATACGAATTGAAAGCCCATTGTCTAAGGAAGTTTTAAAACCATTTGAATAAACATACACCTAAACGTTTAAATAAAATCCACGTTTGAATATGACACTTTCCTGTACAACAAATTAGGAAATTATGTTTATATATCTCTTGGTGAGTAACAAATCAGCTTCAATTTTTTTGGCTTAAATAATTTAAACAGCCCATTCACAAACAATAAAAAAGCTTAGTACATTTTTGTAATAAAAGTTTTTGTTGTTCAAAAATATTAAAATCTTAGTTAATAAGAAAACTGAAACACTTAGTATATAGGTATAATTGGTTAAATCACCCTGAACTGGATTGTCTGATCGAGAGATACGTGGCATATGATCAGAAGAAATTCCAAATCACGACGATGTTCCACAGGGATCCTTTGCTCGGGAAAGCAAGGTTTGATGAAATGCAGATGGAAGAGATTTAGTTAGTGCTGTATGCGGATGATGTGACGTTGGTAATGAATGGGTTGAGTGCAGAGGACTTGGCGATGAGGGTGCAATTGGGTTGGGCTGGGTTGAACTAGATTTGGAAATAGCTCCAGTAATAATAGAAGCTGTACTACTCAGAAGTAGAAAGAGTTCTACAACAGAAGAAAGGGCTAGTTAGCAGTGAACCGCCAGTCACGTATCTTGGAATCCGATTAAGTAAAGATTAGCACTACGCCGGTAGATGGGAAAATCTATCGTTGTAGATCATATCGAAATATGTTCGATGTGACGTCAATCCGAAATTTGTCCGGCGGTTAACGGTTTTGGAGTTTATTCTACTCGATACGGTTTTGATGAGGGCAATACCCGGTAATTGCTGGCTCTGGAATGTTCTCACTGGACATTTTAGGTATGGCGGGTAGTTCGCTGTCTTGTTGTCTTGAGTTCGATGTCCTTGTCTCACGAAAACTGGCTTGGATCTGGAGTGGTGTATCACCTCTCTTGCTAAGGGTCGCTATTTTGATGAATTCCCGGATAAATCTGGTCATCCAATGTGGAACGTTGGCTATCTCTTTGCAACCCTTGAAATTTCTTCATTTGGTCTATCTCATGTAATTCTTATCGTACAATAATTACGTGAGACGTATATGTTCTAATTCTGGTCTCTTTTTGAATAGTTTGGTCCTTTAGCTTGAATTGTAGATCGATATCTTTCTTCATAATGTATTAGGAGTAGTCGTTTTGAGGAAGAATCAGAATTACTTTTGTCATTTCGTCTAATTTGCTTCGTTATATTTAATTCAAACGGATCTTAAGAGTAGGGAGTTGGCGACTGATTAAATCTGTGAAGGATAATGATGGAAAAAGTTGTCTAGGTATCGATTCGTGTGGGTAGGTTTCCTATAAGCAGTATGGTGGAGGCTATTAAAAGATTTCTTAAGTAGTACGTGGAGAAATGAAAGCTGTCCATTTGGTGAACTGGATTTTTTGATGAATGGTATTCAAATATCCTTGGAATTTCTGGAGCTTTTCTTTTCCAAAAGACCAAACGACGCATGGTATCCATAACTTCGGTTTGTATCTAGCCTCCCTTAATGCTTTCTTCTCGAGGTAAATCATGAATAGGTTGGTCTTCTACCTGCTTGTAAATCTGGCCATCAAACAGAAAATAGACATTGTTGAAGCAATATTAGGCGAAGTCAACGATGTGGCTGACAAATCTTTGTATTCTCTGATCTGTTTGAGGACTTCTTCGATGGGGATACTGAGATAGAAACACTTGACATCGTGAAGTGACTTTCTTCAGTTTGAACGTCACCTAGGATTTGAACGAATAATTCAGAATTTCGTACGTAAGAGTCAGCTTGTTGTGCTATAGACTGCATAATCTTCGCTAGGTACTTTTCAAGTTTTTATACAGCTGAGATGAAGGCAGTTACAATGGGTCGAAGCAGAACATTCAGCTTTTGTATTTTGGACAGACCATAAAGATTAGATAAAATAGTAATAATTTTGCACTTCAACTGGATCTTTATTTTATTTTGCTCTGCCAGTTTCGCCACATTTTACACAACATCATCAAGAAAATACCTATATAAATACAAATCAAATAAAGATAATATGTATAAAATTCATAAAAGAATCGCATCTTAAGATATAAGACAAACATTCATCCAATACAGTTTATCCACCAATCGAAAAATTAATAAAATCTTTGGAGAAATAATTGGAATAAAAAGATGGCAAATGCACACTGTATTAATAGGTTAGAAATGGCGCGTTTTTGATAACGGTTTTTTGCATTGTTGGCACATACTTATATCATGAAAAGTGAGGGTGATATTTTAAATTTGAATATAATTTCTGGTATTTCGTAAATTAATTATTAAAATAAATGTAAAACTGTAAGGTTTTTTTTGGAAAAGAATGAAAAAGGGTATGGGTAGAGGATAGGATATTAGTGATGATGAAGGAAGGATGGGATAATGTCCATGGGACTCAGATTAGTGCGACGTCAAGGTAACATCCTGCCTTGAAGTCCTCGTCTGTCTGGGGGTTTACGGGGTGTGGTGGTTAAGGTTGAATATAAAAGATGGTTATGAATAAATTTGAAGGAATCGTAGAAATCTATTGGAGATCTATTTTCGATTTGGTCGTCTTTTCCAGGTAAATTGTAGGGTCTCTTGTTGCTGATTTGTAGACCATATGATCTTGTGCTTGTAGACCAATGTGGCGTTATCTTAGTCCGGAAGTATGATGATGTGGTTATTTCCATGATGTTTCAAGGCCTAGATTTCACTTGGATCCAAATTCGATTCGGTGGTTTGGCTGAACGTAAGATCCTGGAGATGTTCATTCTTAAAATTTCGTCATTTTGTATCCGCATTGAGGTTAAGCTGTATTCGACGTTTGCCATGATTTCTTCATCTGGAATGGTCCTAGGGGATTGGGGTTAGTTGAGTCCTTTGCTTGAGGCTACTCGTTCTGCATCTAAAAAATTGTATCCTGAAAGGTTATGAACGATTTTTTGGTTTTGATGAAATGAAGATGTTTTCGCTTAGATGTTTTTGCGAACATTGCTTTTAAACTTTCGAACTTCTTTTGAAATTTCTTGGTTTTCTGGGACGAAAATTGTTAGACTTTCTAACTGGGTCCAGGTGATGATGTGTAACTGTTGGCTCAAGAACAGATGAAGTTAGTATAATTCGAGTTCGATGTTGCCGAGATTCTTCCTTATTTTTCGGATTTCTTCATCGATCGTCATGACATCGTTTTAGGAATCAAAGTCAAATCGCAGAATAAGTTAGATTTCCTTCGTTTATTTCTTCTACGTTTATTACAACAAATAATGCCAAATTGGTTCAATTTAAATTGAAATAACTATTATATGTATATACGAAAAGATTTGTCGATGAAAAACTCAATACATTCACCCCGAATCGTGCGATATATTCTCTTCGATGATTTATCGCGAGGCAATAAAAGTATCGGGCGCCGAACTCAAAAAGAACCAAAAAAAAAGAAAGCCCGTTAAAAAAAAAGTTAGCGATCGTTTCCAAGTATAAAATTTGGTAATTAGCGGGATCGTACACCGATGAAATGACTTTATAGGGGGCGAGGCGCCGACGTCGTTTATTTATCGACGTTCATCACGACGGACGCGTTGATTTACAATATTAGCGCATGAAAAACTCGGTTACGTGTCTGAAATCCATTGGGAGCGCACGTGATGTGGCTGAGGCGTCGCGACGCGCGTCGACCGGAAATGGAATTACCGCCTGATAAGATGGCTTTCTGTATGCAAGCCGCGCCGAAGAAAAGCTCGCCTCCCGAAACTATCCCTCGTTAAAATCAATGGCATCGCGAGTACGCGAGTACGCGGTTACGTCGAGGACAAAGGATCTTTTCCTGTCGGCGTAACGCTAAAGAATTTCTTCACGGTAGAATGCGAATCTTAAATAATCCGCGAGATTTCTCTCGACGATAATACGCAACCTACTTTAAAAGTGGCTTTTAAAACACTTATGAGTCATGATGAGTCGATTTTTATTGGTTGTTCGCTATAACCGATATTGATCTTGTACTTCCGGTTTTTATTTTTAAACGAAAACATGTCGAGTTTGGATTCAAATTAAAGGATTTTGCATAATATTTAATAATTTTTTAATTTAATTCGCAATATAACAACACATTTTCCATAAATCATAAAAAATTGATCTAAAAATTTTTTTTCAACAATTTCCCCCATAACCCACTTTAATAATGTATTTTAAAATAAACCTAAACACTCATGAGTCATAATAAATCGATTTTAAAGGGGTGTTCGCTATAACCAAACACCGCTATAGCCGATGTTCATCTTATACTTCCAATTTTTATTTCTAAAAGAAAATATGTCGGCTTTGGTATCAAATTAAAAGATTTTACTTGACATTCAATAATTTTTAATAAAATTTATAATATACCTTAACATTTTTCATAAATCAAAAAAAAATCGATTTATTAATCTCAAAAAATATTTTTTTTAATAAATTTAATAAATTTCCCCAATACTCTATAACCCACTTTAAAAATATATTTTAAAATAAGTTTCAACACTCATGAGTCATAATAAATCGATTTTGAAGGGGTGTTCGCTATAACCGAATATCGCTATAGCCGATGTTCATTTTGTGCTTCCGGTTTTTATTTTTAAACGAAAATATGTCGAGTTTGGTATCAAATTAAAGGATTTTATTTGATATTCAATAATTTTTAATAAAAGTAATAATGTACCTTCATATTTTTCATAAATCTCAATCTCAATTTTTAATGACTATTCAATTTTTGCAAATTTAGTTTAAAAAATTGTGGAAAATTGGTTTTTTGGAAAATTGTTGTGAAATTTTCACCAATTATTAATTAAGACATCTACTTTTTAGCAAAATAGTTCACTTTGAACGATCGCTCTTATTCAGGTTTGTTTGTATAAACTTTAATAATTTGTGAAAAATTGATTCCTTCGAAAATCATTACGAAACTTGAACCAATTATCAATAAAATCATCTACATTTGAAGGAAATAGTTGGTTTTCAGAAATCGCTTTTAGTTTTTGAGATATAAATTTTTAAACTCAACCCAAATTTTTAGTGATATCGCAATTTTCGTAGATTTAGTCTAAAAGAATTGTGAAAATTAGTTTTTTGGAAAATTGTTATGAAACTTTCGCCAATTATTAATTGAGGCATCTACTTTTTAGCAAAATAGTTTATTTTGAAAGATCGCGCTTAGTTCTTGAGATATTCTTTTCCAAAGACAATGGTTACTTTTAAATATATTTAAGCTTCTTTGCATAAACTTTAATAACTTGTAAAAAATCGATTCCCTCGAAAATCTTTATGAAACTTGAACCAATTATCAATAAAATCATCTACATTTGAAGGAAATAGTTGGTTTTCAGAAATCGCTTTTAGTTTTTGAGGTAGAAATTTTTAAACTCAACCCAAATTTTTAGTGATATCGCAATTTTCGCAGATTTAGTCTAAAAGAATTGTGAAAATTAGTTTTTTGGAAAATTGTTATGAAACTTTCGCCAATTATTAATTGAGGCATCTACTTTTCAGCAAAATAATTTATTTTGATTAATCGCTCTTAGTTCTTCAGATACTCTTTTCCAAAGATAATGGTTACTTTTAAATAAATTTAGGTTTGTATAAACTTTAATAATTTTATGAAAAATTGATTCCTTCGAAAATCTTTATGAAACTTGAACCAATTATCAATAAAATCATCTTCTTGAAGGAAACAATCGGTTTTTAAAAATCGCTTTTAGTTTTTGAGATGTAAATTTTTAAACTCAACCCAAATTTTTGGTGATAATGCAATTTTTGCAGATTTAGTTTTAAAAAATTGTGGAAAATTGGTTTTTTGGAAAATTGTTATAAAATTTTCAACAATTATTAATTGAGGCATCTAGTTTTTAGCAAAACAGTTCATTTTGAACAATCACTTTTAGTTCTTGAGATACTCTTTTCCAAAGACTATGGTTACTTTTAAATATATTTAGGTTTCTTTGTATAAACTTTAATAATTTGTGAAAAATCTATTCCTTCGAAAATCTTTATGAAACTTGAACCAATTATCAATAAAATCATCTACTTTTGAAGGAAATAGACGGTTTTTAAAAATCCCTTTAAGTTCTTGAGATATAAATTTTTAAACTCAACCCAAATTTTTGGTGATATTGCAATTTTCGCAGATTTAGTTTAAAAAATTGTGGAAAATTGGTGTTATGGAAAATTGTTATGAAATTTTTACCAATTACTTTTTAGCATAATAGTTCATTTTGAACAATCACTTTTAGTTGTTAAAATACTCTTTTCCAAAGACAATGGTTACTTTTAAATATATTTAGGTTTCTTTATATAAACTTTAATAATTTGTGAAAAATCGATTCCTTCGAAAATCTTTATGAAACTTGAACCAATTATCAATAAAATCATCTTCTCTTGAAGGAAATAGTCGGTTTTTAAAAATCGCTTTTAGTTTTTGAGATATAAATTTTTAAACTCAACTCAAATTTTTGGTGATATTGCAATATTTGCAGATTAAGATTAAAGAATTGTGGAAAATTGGTTTTTTGGAAAATTGTTATGAAATTTTTACCAATTATTAATTGAGGCATCTACTTTTTTGCAAAACAGTTCATTTTCAACAATCACTTTTAGTTCTTGAGATACTCCTTTCCAAAGACAATGGTTACTTTTAAATATATTTAAGTTACTTTGTATACGCTTTAATAATTAGTGAAGAATCGATTCACTCGAAAATCTTTATAAAACATGAACCAATTATCAATAAAATCATCTACTCTTGAAGGAAATGATCGGTTTTTAAAAACCGCTTTTAGTTTTTGAGATATAAATTTTTAAACTCAACACAAATTTTTGGTGATATTGCAATTTTCGAAGATTTAGTTTAAAAAATTGTGGAAAATTGGTTTTTTGGAAAATTGTTATGAAACCTTCGCCAATTATGAATTAAGGTATCTACTTTTTAGTAAAATGGTTTATTTTTAACGATCGCTCTTAGTTCTTGGGATACTCTTTTCCAAAGACCACGGTTACTTTTAAATAAATTTAGGTTTTACTGTATAAACTTTAATAATTTGTGAAAATCGGTTCTTCGAAAATCTTTATGAAACTTGAATCAATTATCAATAAAATCATCTACATTTGAAGGAAATAGTTGGTTTTCATAAATCGCTTTTAGTTTTTGAGATATAAATTTTTTAGCTCAACCCAAATTTTTGGTGAAATTGCAATATTTGCAGATTAAGATTAAAGAATTGTGGAAAATTGGTTTTTTGGAAAATTGTTATGAAATTTTCACCAATTATTAATTGAGGCATCTACTTTTTTGCAAAACAATTCATTTTCAACAATCACTTTTAGTTCTTGAGATACTCCTTTCCAAAGACAATGGTTACTTTTAAATATATTTAAGTTACTTTGTATACGCTTTAATAATTAGTGAAGAATCGATTCACTCGAAAATCTTTATAAAACATGAACCAATTATCAATAAAATCATCTACTCTTGAAGGAAATGATCGGTTTTTAAAAATCGCTTTTAGTTTTTGAGATATAAATTTTTAAACTCAACACAAATTTTTGGTGATATTGCAATTTTCGAAGATTTAGTTTAAAAAATTGTGGAAAATTGGTTTTTTGGAAAATTGTTATGAAACCTTCGCCAATTATGAATTAAGGTATCTACTTTTTAGTAAAATGGTTTATTTTTAACGATCGCTCTTAGTTCTTGGGATACTCTTTTCCAAAGACCACGGTTACTTTTAAATAAATTTAGGTTTTACTGTATAAACTTTAATAATTTGTGAAAATCGGTTCTTCGAAAATCTTTATGAAACTTGAATCAATTATCAATAAAATCATCTACATTTGAAGGAAATAGTTGGTTTTCATATATCGCTTTTAGTTTTTGAGATATAAATTTTTAAGCTCAACCCAAATTTTTGGTGAAATTGCAATTTTCACAGATTTAGTTTAAAAAATTGTGGAAAATTGGTTTTTTGGAAAATTGTTATGAAATTTTCGCCAATTATTAATTAAGGTATCTAGTTTTTGGCAAAATAGTTCATTTAGAACGATCGCTCTTAGTTCTTGAGATACTCTATTCCAAAGACAGTGGTTACTTTTAAATATATTTAGGTTTCTTTGTATAAACTTTAATAATTTGTGAAAAATCGATTCCTTGCAAAATCTTTATGAAACTTGAACCAATTATCAATAAAATCATCTTGTTGAAGGAAACAATCGGTTTTTAAAAATCGCTTTTAGTTTTTGAGATATAAATTTTTAAACTCAACCCAAATTTTTGGTGATATTGCAATTTTCGTAGATTTAGTTTAAAAAAATTGATGGAAATTGGGTTTTTAGAAAATTGTTATGAAATTTTCACCAATCATTAATGAAGGTATCTACTTTTTAGCAAAATAGTCCATTTTGAACAATCACTCTTTGTTCTTATGATACTTTTTTCCAAAGACAATGGTTACTTTTAAATATATTTTGGATTCTTTGTTATATTTAGGATTTGACTTTTCTTATTCAATTATCAATAAAATCATCTACTCTTTAAGGAAATAGTCGGTTTTTAAATATCCCGTTTAGGTTTTGAGATATAAATTTTGAAACTCAACCCAACTTTTTGGTTACATTGCAATTTTCGCAGATTTAGTTTAAAAAAGTAGAGCAAAATTGTTCTTTTTTGAAAAATTGTTATGAAATTTTCGTCAATTATTAATTATGGCATCTACTTTTTAGTAAAATAGTTTATTTTGAACGATCGCTCTTAGTTCTTGAGATACTCTTTTCAAAAGACATTGGGTACTTTTAAATATATTTAGGTTTCTTTTTATAAACTTTAATAATTTGTGAAATATCAATTCCTTCAAAAATTTTTATGAAACTTGAACCAATTATCAATAAAATCATCTACTCTCGAAGGAAATAGTCGGTTTTTAAAAATCCCTTTTAGTTTTTGAGATATAAATTTTTAAGCTCAACCCAAATTTTTGACAATATTGCAATTTTCGCAGATTTAGTTTAAAAAAATTGTGAAAAATTGTTTTTTTTTTAGAAAATTGTTATGAAATTTTCACCAATTATTAATTAAGGCATCTACTCTTCAGTAAAATAATTTATTTTGATTAATCGCTCTTAGTTCTTGAGATACTCTTTTCCAAGGACAATGGTTACTTTTAAATAAATTTAGGTTTCATTGTATAAACTTTAATAATTTGTGAAAAATCGATTCATTCGAAAATCTTTATAAAACATGAACCAATTATCAATAAAATCATTTACTCTTAAAGTAAATAGTCAGTTTTTAAAAGTCGCTTTTAATTTTTGAGATATAAATTTTGAAACTCAACCCAAATTTTTGGTGATATTGCAATTTTCGCAGATTTAGTTTAAAAAAATTGTGGAAAATTGCTCTTTTGGCAAATTGTTATGAAATAATCACCAATTATTAATTGAGGCATCTACTTTTTAGGAGAATAGTTTATTTTGAACGATCGCTCTTAGTTCTTGAGATACTCTTTTCCAAAGACAACGATTACTTTTAAATAAATTTAGGTTTGTTTGTACAAACTTTAATAATTTGTGAAAAATCGATTCCTTCGAATATATTAATGAAACTTGAACCAATTATTAATAAAGTCATCTATTCTGGAAGGAAATTATCGGCTTTTAAAAATCGCTCTTAGTATTTGATATATTAATTTTTAACTCAAGTCAAATTTTTGGTGATATTGCAATTTTCGCAGATTTTGTTTAAAAAATTAAGGCAAATTGGTTTTCTGGAAAATTGTTATGAAATAATCACCAATTATTAATTGAGGCATCTACTTTTTAGCAAAATAGTTTATTTTGAACGATCGCTCTTAGTTCTTGAGATACTCTTTTCTAAAGACAATGGTTACATTTAAATATATTTAGGTTCTTTGTATAAACTTTATAATTAGTGAAAAATCGATTCCTTCGAAAATCTTTATGAGACTGGAACCAATTGTTAATAAAATCATCTATTCTTGAAAGAAATTGTCGGTTTTTAAAAATCGCTTTTAGTTTTTGAGATATAAATTTTTAAACTCAACCAAAATTTTTTATGATATTGCAATTTTCCAACATTCAGTTTAAAAAAATTGTGGAAAATTGGTTTTTTGGAAAATTGTTATGAAATTTTCACCAATTATTAATTGAGGCATCTACTTTTTAGCAAAGTGGTTTAAAGTGAACGATCGCTCTTAGTTCTTCAGATACTCTTTTCCAAAAACAATCGTAATTTTTAAATATAATTAGGGTTGTATAAACTTTAAAAACCTGTGAAAAATCGATTTCTTCAATGGTAATTTTTAAATATATAAAGAAAAATAATCTTTGTATAAACTTTAAAAAAGTGTGAAAAATCTATTTCTTCAAAAATCTTTATCAAACTTGAACCATTTATCTACGAAATCATTTATAATTGAAGGAAATAGTCGGTTTTTAAAAATCGCTTTTAGTTTTTAAAATAATCACCAATTATTAATTAAGGCATCTACTTTTCAACAAAATAATTTATTTTGAACAATCGGTCTTAGTTCTTGAGATATCCTTTTCCAAAGACAATGGTTACTTTTAAATATATTCAAGTTTCTTTGTATAAACTTTAAAAAATTGTGAAAAATTGATTCCTTCGAAACTCTTTATGAAATTTGAACCAATTATTAATAAAATCATCTACTCTTGAAGGAAATAGTCGGTTTTTAAAAATCGCTTTTAGTTATTGAGATATACATTTTTAAACTCAACCCAAATTTTTGATAATATCGCAATTTTCGCAAATTTAGTTTAAAAAATTGTGGAAAATTGATTTTTTGGAAAATTGTTATGAAATTTTCACCAATTATTAATTGACACATCTACTTTTTAGCAAAATAGTTTATTTTTAATGATCGCTCTTAGTTCTTGAGATACTCTTTTCCAAAGACCACGGTTACTTTTAAATAAATTTAGGTTTCATTGTATAAACTTCAATAATTTGTGAAAAACCAATTGCTTCGAAAATCTTTATGAAACTGGAACTAATTATTAATAAAATCATCCATTCCAAATTTTTCTATTTCAAATTTCAATCCAAATTTTTGATGATATTGAAATTTTCGTAGATTTAGTTTAAAAAAATTGTGGAAAATTGGTTTTTTGGAAAATTGTTATGAAATTTTTACCAATTATTAACTGAGGCATCTACTGTTTACCCAAATTATTTATTTTAAACGATCGCTGTTAGTTCTTGAGATACTCTTTTCCAAAGACCACAGTTAATTTTAAATAAATTTAGGTTTCATTGTATAAACTTTAATAATTTGTGAAAAACCAATTCCTTCGAAAATCTTTATGAAACTGGAACGAATTATTAATAAAATCATCTATTCTTGAAAGAAATACTCGGTTTTTAAAAACCGCTTTTAGTTTTTGCAATATAAATTTTTAAACTCAACCCAAATTTTTGATAACATTGCAATTTTCGCAGATTTAGTTTAAAAAATTGTGGAAAATTGGTTTTTTTGAAAATTGTTATGAAATTTTCACCAATTATTAATTGAGGCATCTACTTCTTAGCAAAATGGTTTAAATTGAACGATCGCTCTTAGTTCTTGAGATACTTATTTCCAAAGACAATGGTAATTTTTAAATATATTTAGGTTTCTTTGTGTAAACATTAAAAAATTGTGAAAAATCGATTCCTTCAAAAATCTTGATGAAACTAAAATATCAATAAAATCATCTACTTTTATAGGAAATAGTCGGCTTTTAAAAATCCCTTTTAGTTTTTGAGGTATAAGTTTTTAAACTCAACCCAAATTTTTGATGATATTGTAATTTGCGTAGATTTAGTTTAAAAAAATTGTGTCAAATTGGTTTTTTTGAAAATTGTTATGAACTTTTCACCAATTATTAATTGAGGCATCTACTTTTTAGCAAAATGGTTTATTTTGAACAATCGCTCTTAGTTCTTGAGATACTCTTTTCCAAGGAAAAATGGTTACTTCTAAATATATTTAGGTTTCTTTGTACAAACTTTAATAATTTGTGGAAAATCGATTCCTTCGAAAATCTCTATGAAAAAATTCGAAAAAATTATAGAAAATCGGTTTCTTGGAGAATTGTTATGAAATTTTCATCAATTATTAATTAAAACATCTACTTTTTAACAAAATAGTCCATTTCGAAAAATTATCCTTAGTTATTGAGATATTTTCTTCTGAAGATAATCGTTATTTTTTAACATATTTAGATATTTTTATATTAGCTTTAATAGTTTGTGGAAAATCGATTTCGTTGAAAATCTTTATGTAACATAAACCAATCATCAATGAAATCATCTACTTTTAAAAGAAAAATTTCGTTTTACATTAAACGTTAAACGTTAAATGTTAAACGTGTTCTTATCATAGGTCAACATTTTTTTTGTACAAAGATCTTAGAAGCTTCTCATTATCTTTTCCCATTTAGTCGCAATTAAGATTACTTCCCCTTCAAATGTTATGCCAGGTCACCAGCAAAATGCTTTGTCTTTCATGTACATCTATAGTTTCTTCATTAGTCTCATTTGGTCAATTTTTCTTTGACTTTCAGGTTCATTTCATTCTTTCCAAGCACACATCGACTCAAAAACTAGTTAGACCTCTTCAGATATAGCTCATTCGTGTTACATTCTCTTATCGAGATATATTAATAACAGCTGATTTGAGACCATCTCTTACAATATCAACATTATCCTCATATTCCTCTATCCATGTTAATAGCATAAATTGGCTCTTCACCTTATTCAATACCATACCCATTTTCTTTATGGATTCTTCTTATTCGAGATGATGCTATATCATGAAATCAATTTGCAAATATCTGAGGATTTCTTCTCTGGAGCTTTCTTATGTAAAAAAATTGTGGATAGATTAATTTCAATTCATTGAAATAAATTTAATTGTGAGTATTTGTAGAGATGCAATCGAAAGAAGAGAGGATCTTCGTTTCTAAATTTATCAATGAGTAATTACAATCGCAACTAATTTCGCTATTTATAGCCAATTTTATGTGGGAACCGTCGACGAATGTTATTGGTTCGGGCGACGCAACCGGCGGCTCCCTAATTAACTTATAATCCGTGAAGTATGGGGGACATAAATTTCATTTGAAGGCGCGCCGTTATCTTCGCTATCAGAACGACACGACACGACACGTCCCTTTTGAGGAACCGCTCTGCACGGCGCGGCGCGTCGCGGTGCGAATGTAGCATCACGTGCGACTCGATCAATTTTAATACCACATTTTACGATGCTACGACAGAAATAAGCTTTATAGCTGTGAGAACATCAACAACTTTACACTTGAACGTCTTTAAGACGGACACATGGGAGATCAATTAGATTTTTCTTATGGTGGTTGGATGAAAGGTTTTAGAGGAGATATAGGAGACGTTATCTTTGTTGGAACGAACGTTCCACGCAATCTTGCTGACAATGCGGACAATGCCTTTCAGCGCGTAGCGGGAGGCGTTGCTTGCGTGAGTCTCCCACGCCGAAACCGGGCGTCCGGACGTTGATCGATATGCGTCTTGGATGGAGGATGGAGGATGGAGGACTCCCGTTCCGCGTCCTGCCTTTGTCAGTGGGATGCAGAGTCCCACTCGGCGTCCCCCGCGCGCGAATTTAATCATTAAATGCGCCAAGAAATCCCTTTGTCTCCTGCTACTACCCCTTTATTCCGTGCACACGACCGATGCCGAAAGGACCGAAACGACCGAAAGCACCGAAAGGACGTGCGGGTATCCCTAGATAAGAGACACCAGCGCTTCATCTCTGCACTGACGGATTTATTCCGGAACGTCAAGTTGCATTTGGATCACTATATATGATTATGTAGTATGTAATGGATTTTATGGCTTAATTATACTCAAATAACCAACAAAGACTGTGTAAACAAGTAGTTTAGAACTCTACAAGAGTTTCTTCCTAACAAGTTTTGACAATGTTAATAATCCTCTAACACTATCAGCGCATATTAGAAAAGAAACATCACCCATTACTATTAACCTATCAAAAAAATCATTAAATTTACATTTAACGCTACCATTGCTTCTCTGGGTTGACCCATATCTGCTTTCTGGGTTGAAGTTACCCATCATGTTTGCAGATGCCTTAATACAGCTTCTAAAAATCGTTATCTGCTTCCAGAAGACTTGACTCTGCTTCTAGATGATTTGTTACTGCTTCCAAAACACTTGAAATGCTCCAAACGACTCGATACTGCTTCTGGAAGACTTAATACTGCTTGCAAAAGACTTGATACTGCTTGCAAAAGACTTGCAATGCTTACAAAAGACTTGCAATGCTTCCAAAATACTTGAAATGCTTCCAAAATACTTGAAATGCTTCTAGAAGAATTGAACTGTTTCTGAAGAACTTGATACTGCTTCCAAAAGAGATGAACTGTATTCAGAACGCTTGAATTATTTCCAGAAGACTTGTACTACATCAAAAGGCTCGATACTGCATCTAGAAGACTTGATACCGCTTCTAAAAGAGTCGAAATGCTTCCAGAACACTTAAAATACTGTCAAAAGATGCGATACTGTTTCTATAAAATTTAATGTTGCTTGTAAAAGACTTGCCATGCTTCCAAAAGATTCGAAATGCTTCCAAAAGAGTTGAACTGCTTTCAGAAGACTCAATACTGCTTCTGGAAGACTTGATACTGCTTCCAAAAGAAAAGAATGCTTAAATGCTTGCAGAACACTTGGAGTGCTTCCAAAAGACTCGATACTGCCTCCGGAATATTTGATACTGCTTACAAAGGAGTTGAAATGTTTTCATAAGGCTTGAAATGCTTCCAGAAGGATTCAAATATTTTCAAAAGACTTCATATACTTTTAAAAGACTTGAACTGCTTTCAAAAGACTCGATACTACCTCTAGAAGACTTAATACTGCTTCCAAAAGAGTTAAAATGTTTTCAGATGGCTTGAAATGCTTCCAGAAGGTTTCAAATATTTCCAATAGACTTCAAATACTTTTAAAAGACTTGAACTGCTTTCAAAAGACTCGATACTACCTTTAGAAGACTTAATACTGCTTTCACAAGAGTTGAAACGCTTTCAGAACATTTGAAGTGCTTCCAAAAGACTCGATACTGCCCCTGAAATACTTGCTACTGCTTCCAAAGAAGTTAAAATGTTTTCAGATGGCTTGAAATGCTTCCAGAAGGTTTCAAATATAACCAAAAGACTTCAAATACTTTTAAAAGACTTGAACTGCTTTCAAAAGACTCGATACTACCTCTAGAAGACTTAATACTGCTTCCAAAAGAGTTGAAACGCTTTCAGAACATTTCAAGTGCTTCCAAAAGACTCGATACTGCCTCTGAAATAATTGATACTGCTTCCAAAGAAGTTAAAATGTTTTCAGATGGCTTGAAATGTTTCCAGAAGGTTTCAAATATTTCCAATAGACTTCAAATACTTTTAAAAGACTTGAACTGCTTTCAAAAGACTCGATACTACCTTTAGAAGACTTAATACTGCTTTCACAAGAGTTGAAACGCTTTCAGAACATTTGAAGTGCTTCCAAGACTCGATACTGCCCCTGAAATACTTGCTACTGCTTCCAAAGAAGTTAAAATGTTTTCAGATGGCTTGAAATGCTTCCAGAAGGTTTCAAATATATCCAAAAGACTTCAAATACTTTTAAAAGACTTGAACTGCTTTCAAAAGACTCGATACTACCTCTAGAAGACTTGATACTGCTTCCAAAAGAGTTGAAACGCTTCCACAAGTGCTTCCAAAAGACTGGATGCTGCATCTGGAATACTTGATACTGCTTCCAAAGGACTTAAAATGTTTTCAGAAGGCTTGAAATGCTTCCAGAAGGTTTAAAATATTTCCAAAAGACTTCAAATACTTTTAAAAGACTTGAACTGCTTTCAAAAGACTCGATGCCACCTCTGGAAGACTTGATACTGCTTCCAAAAGAGTTAAAATACTTCCAGAAGCCTTAAAATGTTTTCAAAAGACTTCAATTGCTTCCTTCAGAAAATTTGAACTACTTCTAGTAGATTTACTACCATCCATGGAAAATAAGAGATCTTTTCCCACCATTTAGAAAAGAGTTAGACTGATACTCGTCGAGAAGCCGAAAAAGAACAAAAACATTAATGTAACATATTGTTGAATTTGTCTAATTCGCATGGCTGGTAAGCTGTTTGAAGGTATTATACCACAAAGACTACAAGAGGAAGTAGAGGAAAGGAAATTCATACACGATATGCAGTTTGGTTATAGAAAAGACATATCTAGGATGGACGTCATAATGATAGTAACAGGAAAATGTGGAGGATATACAGATAATGTTTCTAATACATAGAGGAGTATGTGTAATGGTGGCTGATTGACATCAAGAATGTTTTAAGTCTGTTTCGGGGAACAGGATAATAAAAGCTTTCTAGAGGAGTCAGTCTATATTTATTTAGAATGGTAAAGAGCTACTTTTCGAATAAAACCGTAACGGTGCCAAATAAAAGGAAGTACAAGGTCACATGTGGTAACACTGATTGTTTTTGCTAATGATTTGGCGATTGTGATTCGAGTAAAAGTCAGAGTACACTTGTTCGATTGTAGTTTTTGAGATACGATCCTTTGAAAATTTCTTGATTTTTTAACAAATATGTATAATTACGTTTTTGCAAAGTTTTAATCAAAAAATCATAACTCAAAGATTTAATGATTTGGAAAAACGATCTTAAGCACGTTAAATAGCTATAAAATTTGCTTCAAGCTGCTCTTTATTTCAAAGTGATATCTCAATTAGTTCTTGAGATACGAATTTTTGAACATTTTTAATTTTTAACAAATATGTATGTATAATTCGGCTTTTGCAAAGTCTTAATCAAAAAATCATAACTCAAAGATTTAATGATTTGGAAAAAAGATCTTAAGCACGTTAAATAGCAACAAAATTTGCTTCAAGCTGCTCTTTATTTCAAAGTGATATCTCAATTAGTTCTTGAGATACGAATTTTTGAAAATTTTTTGATTTTTAACAAATATATATGTATAATTCGGCTTTTGCAAAGTCTTAATCAAAAAATCATAACTCAAAGATTTAATGATTTGGAAAAAAGATCTTAAGCACGTTAAATAGCAACAAAATTTGCTTCTCTTTAGCTGCTCTTTATTTCAGAGCGATATCTCAATTAATTTTTAAGATACGATTTTTTGGATACAATCGCATCCATTTCTTTCTTAAAAAATACGATTTTGTTTAAGAATCTTTATCTCAACAATTAAATGATACATTAAATTACGACTTCTATCATTAAAATGCTGAGAATTTCCTCTATAATTATTTCAAATTGCATTGTAATATCTATTTTAAGTAACTACAGTACTTTAACATACAGTATGTATAAATAGCCAATTGTGTATACATACCGTATTTATAAATAGCCATATCCTTGTTATAATCACCTCGTAAAAAGAATGCAATCCATCGTCATCGCAGTCCGATATCGTATCATCTTTGTCCTGTACTTGGTCTTCGTTGTATATACCAAAATATTGTCTACAGACGTCATTTAACTCTTCATTTTTTCTGATGCCAAACGATTACATGTACCCCTTTTGCATCGTCTAGTTACATCTGTTAGCGTAAGGATGTGTCAAAGGCCAGCACAACTGCTATCTGTGGTTAGCCATTCCTTTAGGAGGGATTATACAAGATATGTTAGATACCATCTCGTCGTCATGGTCACAAGCTTGACAGCAAAATGAGAGCTGTGGCTAACCGAAGGGCGCCTCTTTCAAACGCTACGAAGAACTGGGCTCTTGTTGTTGAAGGATATTTTAACAATTCCTCGGAAAGATGACAGTTCTGTCTTACCTGTAGTCCCATTTTGGAGTCGAGTAAGGGCGTGTAGCACCAAAAGGATTACATGAATTGTGGTTACAAAGAAATGGACAATTTAATAACATTCATTAATTCACTTTTTTAAATGTTACTCTTGTACACATTTGTTTATCTTTAATAGCTATTTTCTCTAAAACTTGTTTTGGAACGTTGTTTCATTTTCATAGACTGGACATATATATCTAATATAGACAAACTATGAGAAAATAATAAATCCTCAGTTATGACCTCATAGCGATTATGTGGTTTTTTCATTTTTTCAAGGAAATTAAAGTACAACGACTGCCAAAGAAGGTAAATCAACTACATTATTTATGTGCTCCTGCTCATGTTCTTTATTAAGACGTCGATGTCCATTTGGGGTATCTCGTTACATGCAATCCAGATTCACAGGAGACCTGTTTAATGTTTAATCTTCGTCAAGACTGGTAGTCGCACAACTCAGGGCAAACTCTGCAATCCAACGTTCTCCAAGAACCATCTTATACCCATAACAGTATTGTATTATCCTGCTCTAGCTAAACTCACCAACTCGCCTTTCTGTCAAGCTTGTGAACTATCTAACATATCTTGTGTGATTCCTCCTGGAAAAATGGCCAACCACAGATGGGAGTTGTCTTAGCCTTTAGCACATCCATGGCTTGTAGATATAACTAGACGATGCAAATGGAGTCCAATAAAGCGTAAGTGCGATGCATTCCAGTATCCTTATACACATACATGTAATTATTTGGTATCAGAATAAATAATAACAAAATGATGATGCGATGTTCGACTGCGATGATGATGGACTGCATGCTTCGTCAAATCCGGTAATCGTGCAACCCAGAGGAAAATCTGCAATCCAACCTTCTCCAAGAACCTTCTTCTTCTTCTTCTCCTAACAGTATTACATTATCCTGTTAGGCAGTAGCATTCTGCAATGTTTGCATAAAAGGTTTGAGAACGTTGTCGATGTAATAACGAGCGTTTAATGTGCCTGGAACAAAGTGATATAAGAGTGACCATCATCCAGCGCATATCGCCCCCAAAATCATAACCACAGGTGTTAATTCTGTGTGTCAGTCTTCCTAACTAAATCTTGATTCATCACTTATCATAAATGATAAAAGTAGACCAATAAATGACAATGACTCAGTTGCTCAAGATATCAAAGAACAATCCTTATACAATCCTTATACAAAATGGTAATAACGAGTATATTACCATTTTGATGAAAGCTCCGTTTCAATATTGGATGCTTTATTTTGAAGAGTAAATACCTACCGATAAAACAGAAATAGAAGTATTTATCGGTTTATTTCATTTAGACAGTTCTCAGTATGGAGCCCATAAAAATTGAGCAAATTTCAATTTCATTTTTGTATATATCTTGGCGATACCGATATAAGAGAGTAGCAGAAGAAACAACCTTGTATGTATATGATAAACGTGTATTCTACAGGATATGCAAACGCCTTTTATACGTTGCATTTGGGAAATTTATGCTGGCTGCAAGGTACAGATTCCTTTCAAGTGGACATTTATGCAGCTGCGATAACATTTTGCACAATTTAATTCAATCAAAAATCTTTGCCGAATGAATTTAAAAATGGCAAGGGTAGGACTGCAATATCTTCAGTTTTTGCATTCCATGCTAATATGATAATAACATCGTGTATATGCTGATGTAGTTTAAAGCATTTTCAAATAGCAGAAAATTATTTTTGGAGGAGCTATGCAAGAAATTAGGTTTAAAAAGTTTCAACAATCTCAAACGGTTTTGATTCAGTCGACAACATCGATTGTGCAGACAATGTTGTTTAAGATGTTTGACCACATTTTATATACAGAGTGTATATACAGTCTGTCCAGAGTTCCATCATCTGCTGTACACCTATATTCTGTAATAGCAATCCATATCATCGCACTCGATTGGAGATGATACGGATCGAGCACCATCGCATACGTCACGAGTGGGTCGACACTATATTGATGGGGTACCGAGTGACAGGGCATTTTGTTTTCCAACGAATCAAGATTCAAATTGACCATCAATGACGTGGGTATTTTGCCTACCACAAATGGAACGTCCTCTGCTTGTATAGCAGATCATATTACAGCTCGTTATGCATCAATACTTTTGGCGATGACTAAATCTTATATACATGCCAAAAAACACTCGATCGCCCATCGAGCGTATTTTACATACCTTTATGGAAGAGCACCGTATAATAGTGCTTCCATGGATAAGTCGTTCTGCAGATCTGAGTCCGAACCAACAAATTTGTGGTAAGCTGGGACGGAAACTTGAATATTATCTGTCTGCTCTGGCTAAACTTAAGGAGCTATGGAGACGAGTTGAGTTATCATGGTTGGTCCTACAATATCAACTCCATGCCACCTCGTGTAGCGATGGTACTTTCGTCATTGTTGACTCTCTATGTGAGGGTAAGTTACACTACTTTTGTACTACTTCCACACTAAATTTCATTGCAGTTCATACACACGTATTTAAGTTGTACAGGATGTGCTCGTGAATTATTTCCACCAGAGCATGTATGAATATTGCTTTCTGACACTTTTATTATTGTATGGTGCAATACAAGCTCACAATGGTAATTAAAGCATGTTGAAAACATTGTTATGGCAATTGGGGGAAATATGAAAATATGGAAATTTAATGAATTTCCATTGTTTACAAGGTACGTGTGTCGAATTGTAGAACACTAAAACGGTGGGTTAAGTTGGGTTATTTATAGAGAAGAAGAGATAATTGCGAGTTAAAAAAACGGTCGAAACACCTTGACAAGCCATCGAAGGGTGCTTCGTATTTGGGTCAGCGATGCGACCTACATCAACTCGACTATCGGAGTTGAAGACGCGCGCGCGAGGGGGTAAGCGATGGCGGCGTCGCGACGGTGTAGGGACGGTGTAGGGACGGTTTAGGGAGGGTGTAGGGACGCGGGTTGGATTAAGGGCCGCCGCATCGGAAGTGGGGTAGACAAAACAGCATCGATCGGCGAGTACGGCGCTGCAGCCAGCCGCCTTACGGCCTAATGCGTTTTTGGCGTCGCGACGCACCGGACGCCTCCCCTCCTCACGGACGCTCAAGACGGCCGTCCTAAAAAGCGGCGCCCGGCAAAATCGATACCAGAACCACCCCGACACCGACGCAGGGCTGGGATGCAGCGCGTAGGCCCTCGTCCCTTGGTCTTGTTTTCTTTGTTTTGGGACCCCCGGATCCGATGGGATGACGTCGCAGACGACGCCGGACGTCTTTTTGCTCTGCCTCCACCTCCGGGACCTCCAGGACGTCGTTCTAAACTGAAAGGAGAAGGGGGCAGCGGCGACCCGGGCCTTCAAACGCAAGAAGGAAAATCAATAATATTAGAGCCCTTTGTTCGGGTGTAATTAATAGGACCGGTGGAGACCGGGTGAAATGGGAGGGCGTCGGAAAGTGCCCTATTTGCTTAATCCGGACGGACCGCGGCGCCGAACGGTTCTTAATAACATCGTAAATATTCCCGAGTAATTGCTCGTCGACTCGGAGAAGTAAAACGGAAACGAGATGCCGTGTTATCGTGGTAATAATACCCAATAACATTGCATTAAATTAACTGTAAGTATATTCCCAGTAACCAGTTGACTGGCCGTTTTAATAACAGGCCCGACCCAATGGTCGCTGAGGAAACTTTGTAGAAATCCCTCGATTGGAACGACCGCGGTGGGCCGTTATTATAAAATTTCACGATTCATTAGAGAAAGCGTACTTCTATTCATTTCAAATCCCATCATAATACCATCTATATATTTTCAGTTTTTACCTTAAACTATGTTTACTTTACTCGCAACAAAGATCCATCATCATTTCATATCATGAAACTTTAAATATACTCCATTAACAAAAACGATATAAATCTTTTTGAGATTATAACGAGTTTTTGAGGTTTGATTATAACAAATTACAAGATTCTATAATGCATAACTTTTTGAAATCACGATAGGATTGTTTGAGGTTAGGTCAAAAGCTACCAAGAAATTGTGACCAAGTCATGGTCACAATTTGTATAACGACCGGTTCAAAAATGTTTCGATATTCGATTTTCAGAAAATCATCAAAAAAATATTATTTTGGGATAACAGGTTATATCAGCATTAATCAAGGATCTTAGAGAAGCCTTTAATGGTGATTCAATCCTTTTGACCAAATTGGAAAGACTTGGCTTTAGATATGTTATCTTGTGAAGGGAGAAATAAGGAACAGAAACAAGATCAGGTTAGAAGAAAGTCAAAATGAGAGTTCTTCAGGATTTCGTATTGGATCATCTATTCTTCATACTGTATCTGAATGATTTACCATGAGTGATGAACAATACTACGATAATTCTTGCGAATGACGTAACGGAAGTAGCGAAGTGTACCACTAATTATGAAATGCAGAAATCACTTATTGTGGATCCGACTGAAATAGGGATACTGATATAGTCGGTGCTGAAGAAATTTCGTTTCTGAGTTGGAAGATAGATTCTAGACTATCTTCACCCAACCATATCTGATTTCCTTGCTGCCAAAGTAAGTAATTTCTCATATGCTTTTCAGATTATTCCTACTATGGATATATTCATTCCTTGTTAAGATATGAGATTATCTTTTTCGTGTTAGTTTAGACAAACTCTTCATATTGCAGAAGAGATGTGTAAGAGCCACCTTGGTCTAAAAAATATTGACAGCTGTATAAGTTACTTTGAAGATAACAAATTACTAAAAATCTTTCAAAACTCTGTTCTTTATTCCTGATCTTTAGTTTTCTGTCATATCTGACCAATTCCAAAGCTTCAATTCGAGCTGCCCAAGAAGGTCTGGAAATCAAGAGGTATTCAGAAGATATTGAAGAAATATCATCATGAGGAGAGGGCCAACAGATATTGGGTGGAGGATGCGAAAAGATTATGTAGATTATGTGGGATGAGAGTCCGTACATCTCCTGGTGGAGTGTAATGTGTAATGAGGATGGAGGGAAGAAGATGGGTGCGGGAGATTATAGAAGTGAAAAAAAGGAGGGATACAGAGTGTTAACAGAATAGTTATTATAATGATCGGGACATTATTGTAGCACACAAAAATCAAATTGCACATAGATGAGTTTATTCCACCAGTAGCAAACAAACATAGGAGGATACCTTCCCATTTAAGAACACAAGTAGAAGAAGAATTAAACAGATTGGAAGCTATTGAAGTTGTAACAGCACAAACATCTTGCGTTTCACCAATAGTAATTATGCCAAAACAAGAAACAGGCAAGTTTAGAATTTGAGTAGACATGAGAGAAGCTAACAAAGCAATAATGAGGGAAAAACATCAAACTCCCAACCATAGATGAAGTTATATCAGTTTTAAATAAAGCAATAATATTTTCTAAAATTGACCTCAACAATTAACTTTAAATGAAAAATCATGATAGATAACAGTATTTTCCACTCACAATAGGTCTATATCGATATAAAAAATTGAAGTTTGGAATAAATTCAGCAGTTCAAACATTTCAAAACACAATCAGGCAAGTGTTAATAAAAATAAACGGTGGTTTTTGGACAAATTCAAGTTAAAGATAACAAAGCCTTAGAGAAAGTACTCGAACGATTGCATACAAATAATCTAACAATTAATACAAAAAAAGTGTATTTAGCACCAATAAGATTAAATTCCTTGGATACATATTTGCAGCGGATGGAATATATCTAGACCCTGAAAAAGTAAACAGCATATTGAACTTGAAACCACTGCAACATCAGCAACAACTGAAAAGTTTTCTCGGAATGATATCCTACGTAGGGAAGCTTTTTCCTAATTTACCAAGCAATACAGAAATTCAGCGAAAATTAATATCAAAGTTGGGAAAATAGATTTGGACTAACAAACATAAAGAATTGTTTCAGTTTCTAAAGAAATAGTTAGGTTGTGAGTCAAACTAGCTTACTATGACATACTCAAACCCACTCATCTGATAGTTGATGCAAACGCATCAATTATTAGATATTTTTTGTCTAGAAAAGTCCGATTACCATGCAGGCTAAAGTAAAATTTGCAATCCAATATGGTCCAAGAATCTTCTGATAATCACAGCAATAAACTAAAAGTGTTGGAAAAAACTTTCCAGAACGTTGCCGATATAACCACGTGCAGTTATGTGCACATATCCTACAACCCCACGTGTTAAGGCTGTATGATTGATATAGCCTTAACTTGATTGGGAGATTTGGGTTGACCCGGAGTATGTTCCCATGTTATCGGCCAACATAGCGAGCTCGGTTCGAAGGGATGTGAGGGCAAAGTTGGTTGTGGATATCACGTAGTGAGTGAGGTTGTGGTTTAGAAGGGATTGTGCAACTAGGTTTTGAATTTGGTAATCGGAGTCATGGCTATGTTCATGTTTGATTGGGTTTGGACGTTGTTGTGGGTCGGGGAAAATGGTGAAAGGTTAGTTTTTGGACTTGACTAAGGTTTTGGAGAGTTTCCAGATGGATTTAGCCGAGTTAGATTTTCTAATAATGCGTTCCCACTTATATGTGCAGATGTAGGAGATTGGTTTTTAGGCGCGAATGGTGTTGTTGAGGTGGCGGATTTCGTCCTTGTAGATTGGTGATTGGACTCTGAGGTTATCCGGATGGTATTGGGATTGATGGTTTTTATGGTAGTGGGTGCGGAGTATTCTGAGTGGATGGTTTCAATGATGGATTGGATAATGATGTCTACGGAGTTTGTGTTAGGGAGTTGGTTGTTGTTGTTCAGGTTTTGGTTGATGGTTTTCCGGACATTGGACCAACTGGTGAGAGAGATTTGGATGTTCTGGTTTGGAAAGCTTATATGGATCATTAGTAGGCACAATGTTATGGGATGGTGGTCTCAAGATGTATCATGCAGGAACTTGAGGGTGGTTGCTGCTACATTTTTGGTTATTAAAAGGTTTATGGTGCTACTGTTATGGGAGGTGTGTTGTAAACATGTGTGTAGGATTGAGGCAACTTTGTGTTAGCGTTCAGCTAATTTAGAAGGAACATATCTTGGGTAGTACCGTTAGTGCTGTTGTTCCAAGAGGTGTGCCTAGCATTGATATCGCCGACGAGGAAAATTCGTTGGTTGGAGTCTAGGAGGTTGCGGATTTCTATAGGATCTAGTAGGGATTTATGATGATTGTAGATGTTGACAACAATGTTTGATTGGACTTGGATTGCTAGGCAATCTGTGTTATTAAGGTTTGTAGGGAACAGGATGGATGGTTTGTGTTTTTTGATGTAGATGTTTAGGCCTTGGTTTGTGGGGTTGTTAAAGCAGCAGTAGCTGGGTAGCTTGTGAGAGCGGTTGCTGTGATGTAGGGTTTCTTGGATATAGATTACATCTAGGAATTTAGATTTGGTCAGGAGTTCAAGTTCGGGTATTTTGGGGCAGAATCCTAGGCGTTCCAGGATGTTAATGATATTAGGTTTGAAGTCCCTCTATTAAACATACTTCCTTTAATCTTGGCCGTGGGCCTTGGCTTTGTTGTAAGAGCCTTGGGTTTTTTGGAGGACTAATGTGATTTCAGCGGTTATTTTGATTAGGAGATCGATATCGCATAATGAAATGATTAGGTTTCTGGGTTACTGCTTGGCTGTAGGTTAAGCCGGTTGTGACTGGTCGTGATGGGATGGCAAAGGTGGCTGCGGGGGTTCTATGGACTGCTGGACTGTTGTTGTTTGGGGAGGCAATTTGTTACCTTGCTTCTTCTGCATCCTGTCCATGTGGGTAAAGAATACTGGGCATCCCTTATAATTGGTGATGTGGGCATCGTTGCAGTTCGCGCACTTCTCTGGAATGTCTGCCGGCTAGGAGTAGGTTTGGGTGTGGTGGGGATATGACACATTTCGCGCATATGACACATCTAAGAGTCTTTGTGCAATAGAAGCTTCCCTGGCCATATTCCTATCACCTCCTGCATGGGTAACCTGGTCTCTCTTCTTGTAGAGTTCGAATTTTAGAATGACGTTGTCGATGGTCTCATCCTGACGAATTTTGTCTATGTTCTAAGAGAAGGGAAACTCTGCAAGGAACCTTGAGCAATTCAGTCATCCGCGTATTTCGTCTTGACGATTATTTCTTTGTGGTTGTAGTTGATAACGAACCCATCGCGGCACATGTCGTTAATTTGATCGTGGAAGACCTTGAAGTCTTCGAAGATGGAGTCGATTCGAATTGGAGGGGGACGTCCGGGCTTCTTGGTGGAGACCTCTTGGGTAACTTCCATTTGGACGGTAGGTGCTTCATTCTTCAGGGAGGTGATGATAAGGTCAACATCCTGGGATTTTGTTCGGTTTGACTCGTTATGATCAAGCGGACCTTGGCGATGGCCTTGGTCGCGTTAGGTTCAAAATCTACAACTTCTACTGTCTATTCATTTCATAGACTCCGACAACTCTAACGCTATTCAACTTGAGTCAATTCATATACCAACAGCGGATGATTGAATTTGGCAAAAGTCATCTGTAAGGAGGAAAATATTCGGTGGAATATGAACACGGAATGCAATCTTAGAATGCTTAAAAGTAGCCAGTTTACGAAGACGTGAAGACATACAAAAAAAGTGTCGCACTCTTTGGATTTTTGACTTGTATATCAATTATGTATTTGATATACATCAACAATAAATGAATAAATAAATAAAATTGCTATTTTTGGGAAGATAAGCCTTTGAAATCTGCCAAAAAACATTTTTTGTCATTTCCAAATTTCAATTGCGTGTATTTGTTGTATTCTGTACATGATTTTGCGCATATTACATTAAAGTTAAATGAAAATATAAATAACATTGCGATTTTGAGGAAGATAGGTCTTCAAAATTAACAAAGAAACATTTTTTACCATTGCCAAATTTTAACTGCGTGTATTTGTTATATTTTGCACATCATTTGGTGCATATTACATTAAAATTAAATGAAAAAAATAAATAAAATTTGCGATTTTGAGGAATAATTCTTCGAAACCTATCGAGAAACATTTTTTGTCATCTCCAAATTTCAATTACGTGTAATCGTTGTATTCCATTCATCACGCTATATATTTTACATCACAACTAATCAATAAACAAATAAGATTACGATTTTTGGGAAGATAGGTCTTCGAAATTTTCAAAGATAGATTTTTTTGTCATTGCCAAATTTCAATAGCATGTAATCGTTGTATTTCGTGCAACTTTTTGTATATATTGCATCAACGATAAATGAATAAATGAATAAAATTGTGATTTCTGGGGAAGAGGGGTCTTCGAAATCTGCCAAGAAACATTTTCTTGTCATTGCCAAATTTCAATTGCGTCTAATCGTTGTATTCCGTGCATCTTTTTGTATATATTACATCAACAATAAATGAATAAATAAATAAAATTGCCATTTCTGGGATGATAGGTCATCGAAATCTGCCAAGAAACATTTTTTTGTCATTTCCAAATTTCAATTGCGTCTAATCGTTATATTCCGTGCATCTTTTTGTATATATTACATCAACAATAAATGAATAAATAAATAAAATTGCGATTTCTGGGGAAGATAGGTCTTCGAAATCTGCCAAGAAGCATTTTTTTGTCATTGCCAAATTTCAATTTCGTCTAATCGTTGTATTCTCTGCATCTTTTTGTATATATTACATCAACAATAAATAAATAAATAAATAAAATTGCGATTTCTGGGGAAGGTAGGTCTTCGAAATCTGCCAAGAAAAATTTTTTTGCCATTGCCGAATTTCAATTACGTCTAATCGTATCGTTGTATTCCGTGCAACTTTTTGTATATATTATATAAACAATAAATGAATCAATAAATAAAATTGCGATTTCTGGGGAAGATAGGTCTTCAAAATCTGCCAAGAAACATTTTTTTGTCGTTGCCAAATTTTAATTGCGTCTAATCGTTGTATTCCCTGCATCTTTTTGTATATATTACATCAACAATAAATGAATAAATAAATAAAATTGCAATTTCTCGGGAAGGTAGGTCTTCGAAATCTGCCAAGAAACATTTTTTTGCCATTGCCAAATTTCAATTACGTCTAATCGTATCGTTGTATTCCGTGCAACTTTTTGTATATATTACATAAACAATAAATGAATAAATAAATAAAATTGCGATTTCTGGGGAAGATAGGTCTTCAAAATCTGCCAAGAAACATTTTTTTGTCATTGCCAAATTTTAATTGCGTCTAATCGTTGTATTCCCTGCATCTTTTTGTATATATTACATCAACAATAAATGAATAAATAAATAAAATTGCAATTTCTCGGGTAGGTAGGTCTTCGAAATCTGCCAAGAAACATTTTTTTGCCATTGCCAAATTTCAATTGCGTGTATACGTTGTATTCCGTGCATATTTTTGTATATATTACATCAACAATAAATGAATAAATAAATAAAATTGCGATTTCTGGGGAAGGTAGGTCTTTGAAATCTGTCAAGAAACATTTTTTTGTCATTGCCAAATTTCAATTGCGTGTATACGTTGTATTCCGTGCATATTTTTGTATATATTACATCAACAATAAATGAATAAATAAATAAAATTGCGATTTCTGGGGAAGGTAGGTCTTTGAAATCTGCCAAGAAACATTTTTTTGCCATTGCCAAATTTCAATTGCGTGTATACGTTGTATTCCGTGCATATTTTTGTATATATTACATCAACAATAAATGAATAAATAAATAAAATTGCGATTTCTGGGGAAGGTAGGTCTTTGAAATCTGTCAAGAAACATTTTTTTGTCATTGCCAAATTCCGATTACGTCTAATCGTTGTAGTCCGTGCATCTTTTTGTATATATTACGTCAACAATAAATGAATAAATAAATAAAATTGCCATTTCAGGGATGATAGGTCTTCGAAATATTCCAAGAAACATTTTTTTGTCATTGCCAAATGTCAATTGCGTGTATACGTTGTCTTCCGTGCATCATCTTGTATATATTACATCAACAATAAATGAATCAATAAATAAAGTTGCGATTTCTGGGAAAGATAGATCGCTGAAATCTGCCAAGAAACATTTTTTTATCATTACCAAATGTCAATTGCGTGTATACGTTGTATTTCGTGCATCATTTTGTATATATTACATCAACAATAAATGAATAAATAAATCAAATTGCGATTTCTGACAAGATAGGTCTTCGAAATTTCTTGGAAACATTTTTTTGTCATTGCCAAAATCAAGTAAAGACGTAGATATGACATCACCAGTTTTCTGTAATATATCTAACAACATATTCGCCTAATGTAATGCTGGCGGTATTACAAGGCATCTACTTGACAGTTTGTGGGTGGTGAATTTCATATGAAAGTGAGTATAAATATATTTTAATACGTGGTAACTCCAATTTTTGAGCAAACAAAAAGTTTGATATGAACCTTTTCGAAATTCTAAGGAACGGTTGTTGTAATTTAAAATCATCGAACCGCGTAAGCGTGTCAATAAGTCGGTAATGACTCATTCGCTAAACATCAGCACGATCACTCAGTTATTTATGTCTCGTTTGCCTATGTCAGTTAATCCAACTCGGTTTACATCGAGAAAATCGCCAATTGAAGTTGCAATTACACAAATACAACAAAAAGTAATCAATTTCCGATCTAATTACACCTTTATTAATGATATTAATAAATTCGAAAGATACTCTAAGTTGGTTAATCACCTAAAAAAATAATAATGTAATTTATTAAAAGCTTTTTCTGTTATGGTGTGGACTTAACTTGAAGCTTCTCGTTAGATGGCCGCTGAGTAGTACCAAGAAAACTAATATCTCCTCTCCGATTGTGATAAAGCTTTACTCGGAATAGAACCGTTCAGGATTAAACATGTTTAAAGAAAAATAAAACAAATTCTTGGATGGATTAAACCGAAACGACAATCGTACGCATATTAAAAACTTTTTAATTAAAACAATCTATTTCACATCCAATTTTCTATTGATATTGATAAATTCAATTCCCAACAAAATTATATCGGTGCATCAAACTAATTAAACCGCACAATAAAAAAGCACCAAGATAGAAAGTTTTATTTGATCTCGTGACAGTGAACAGAAAGAGAGCAATTATTACAGATTCATTTTACGCTCGATCGATTGCGAGATAACTTCTTATTTATTTATTTTTATTTTTTCGTTTCGATGAAGAAGAAGAAACCAGATGTCTCGCACTCATTGCAAGCAACCTCACCATTGACAATCTCACACCTCCCCGTGCATTTTCCTCCGTTTTACGACGGTACATAAATCACACTTAACGCAACCGTAATTGCTCATTGTACGGTTTTAATTGAAAAGTCGAAGCTTCCGTTCGTAGACGAAGACGAAGAAGGACAAAACCGAAACGAAAACGAAAACGCAAAAACGTTCGAGATTTATCATCCCGGGCTTCATAAACTTGAAGGATTTTACCACGAACTTCTTTTCTAAAGGGGGAATTCTTCGCGTTGTAATTTATTAAAGCGTTACAAGCGTCGGTTCTTGTATTCATCCTTTGTTGTTCATTTTCCGGAAACCATACTCTGTGATGTGCGCAAAGTAATGCCGGCGAAAAAAGCACGAAAAACCACCTTTTGAAGTTTCGAAATAGAATGGAGGAATAAGTCTTAAGAAAAACTTGTGTTTTTTTTTATTTTTTGGTTGTTTAATTCGAGGATTAAAAAGTTAAATGAGAAGTGGGGTATAACTTAATCTAAAGTGGCGTTACGCCTAATAAACCGTCCCGCTAATTATACAAGTTTAATCGTCTGCGATATTGGGCGTAATAACTTAATGAACAGAAATGCACACCTGATCCTATTCATGGTATCCTATATTAATCGACTCGCTTAAGATATGTGCGAGGTCGGCTAAAAATGTTATGTTAAAGAATTAGTTTGTCATGCGAACGTTGGAATGCAATCATGAGTATTATTACTTGTAATTGATTTTTTAGTTACAACAAAAATTTTCAATAACCATATCTTTATTATTTTTACGAAATAAGAAGTTATTTATATCTCAAATTGAAGCTAAAACATTCTAGTTTATGATAACGATAAGAATTGTTATATGACGGGGGAAAATGTTCTGTATAGTTAACATTGCAATTCAGAAGCGCTATCTATGTCTTTCAATTGTTGAGTAAGCTTTTTTAAGATGTACATACTTTTTCATCACTGTGTTATTCCCTATGGCAAAGTACATAATTTTGGAAATAACCACTCCCAGACTCTAAGCTTTAGATCCCATCTTAATAATAAGTAATTTGCAATAGCTTCTTTCCTATCACTAGGCTCGAACAACAAAATTTGTGATGTACTGGGATTAAGGTTTAAGCAATGCTTCAAGGCCATACGTATAATTAAATCTCCAAAGTTGGCGAATCTTTCCCAACTATTTAATAAAGAAACTCAGCTTTCTAATTCATTTTCTATTAATACTGCACTACGTAGCAAACAAGGTGTAAATGAGATAATAAGGATTATTAAAATCGTATTTTCGTTTAATTTGAGAACAAACTTTTGAAAAAACTTCAATCTTTTATCTTAAAAATGATGAAGGGCATTTCTCATACAAAAAATAAAATTGTGTTGATTATCATACAAATTATCGTACAATAATGAATGAATTATTTTACGTGTATGCAAAAAATATTTCTAATGCATCAAGAAGTCATAATCCAGAGTGATTTCTCGTTTATATGTTAGAATGTCAAAATTGGTCGCTTTGTTTTAATGAAATCAACAACGATGTAAAAACTAAGAGTGATTGCGGAGGACGTTATGAAGGAAAATATTCTCGATGCGTCAAGAAATGATAATTTAGAGTGAGTGTTCATTTATTCACTATCACTTTTTAGTGGTATGCCATAAATCACAGAATGTCAAAATTGGTCGATTTGTTTTAATGAAATCAACTACGATGTATAAACTAAAAGTGATTGAGAAAGATGTTATGAAGGAAAATATTCCCAATGCATCAAGAAATCATAATTTAGAGTGATTGCTCATTTATTCAACATGACTTTTTAGTGATATGCCATAAATCACAGAATGTCAAAATTGATCGATTTGTCTTAATGAAATCAACGAAGATGTAAAAACCAAAAGTGGTTGAGAAGGAAAATATTCCCAATGCATCAAGAAATCATAATTTAGAGTGATTTTTCATTTATTCACCATCACTTTTTAGTGATATACTCTAAATCACAGAATGTCAAAATTGATTGATTTATCTTAAAGAAATCAACGAAGATGTAAAAACTAAAAGTTATTGAGAACGACATTATGAATGAAAATAACCCCAATACATCAAGAAATCATGATTTAGAGTGATTATTCATTTATTCACCATCACTTTTTAGTGATATGCCATAAATCACAGAATGTCAAAATTGATTGATTTATCTTAAAGAAATCAAGGAAGACGTAAAAACTAAAAGTTATTGAGAATGACATTATGAATGAAAATATCCCCAATGCATCAAGAAATCATGATTTAGAGTGATTGTTCATTTATTCACCATCACTTTTTAGTGATATGCCATAAATCACAGAATGTCAAAATTGATCGATTTGTTTTAATGAAATCAATGAAGATGTAAAAACTAAATGTGGTTGAGAAGGAAGTTATGAAGGAGAATATTCCCAATGCATCAAGAAATCATAATTTAGAGTGATTGCTCATTTATTCAACATCACTTTTTAGTGATATGCCATAAATCACAGAATGTCAAAATTGATGGATTTGTTTTAATGAAATCAACGACGATGTAAAAACTAAAAATGATTGAGAAAGATGTTATGAAGGAAAATATTCCCAATGCATCAAGAAATCATAATTTAGAGATTGTTCATTTATTCAACATCACTTTTTAGTGATATGCCATAAATCACAGAATGTCAAAATTGGTCGATTTGTTTTAATGAAATCAACTACGATGTAAAAACTAAAAATGATTGAGAAAGATGTTATGAAGGAAAATATTCCCAATGCGTCAAGAAATCATAATTTAGAGTGATTGCTCATTTATTGAACATCACTTTTTAGTGATATGCCATAAATCACAGAATGTCAAAGTTGATTGATTTATCTTAAAGAAATCAAGGAAGATGTAAAAACTAATAGTTATTGAGAACGACATTATGAATGAAAATATCCCCAATGCATCAAGAAATCATGATTTAGAGTGATTGTTCATTTATTCACCATCACTTTTTAGTGATATGCCATAAATCACAGAATGTCAAAATTGATTGATTTATCTTAAAGAAATCAAGGAAGATGTAAAAACTAAAAGTTATTGAGAATGACATTATGAATGAAAATATCCCCATTGCATCAAGAAATTATGATTTAGAGTGATTGTTCATTTATTCACCATCACTTTTTAGTGATATGCCATAAATCACAGAATGTCAAAATTGATCGATTTGTTTTAATGAAATCAATGAAGATGTAAAAACTAAATGTGATTGAGAAGGAAGCTATGAAGGAGAATATTCCCAATGCATCAAGAAATCATAATTTAGAGTGATTGCTCATTTATTCAACATCACTTTTTAGTGATATGCTTTAAATCACAGAATGTCAAAATTGATGGATTTGTTTTAATGAAATCAACGACGATGTAAAAACTAAAAATGATTGAGAAAGATGTTATGAAGGAAAATATTCCCAATGCATCAAGAAATCATAATTTAGAGTGATTGCTCATTTATTGAACATCACTTTTTAGTGATATGCCATAAATCACAGAATGTCAAAGTTGATTGATTTATATTAAAGAAATCAAGGAAGATGTAAAAACTAATAGTTATTGAGAACGACATTATGAATGAAAATATCCCCAATGCATCAAGAAATCATGATTTAGAGTGATTGTTCACTTATTCACCATCACTTTTTAGTGATATCCCATAAATCACAGAATGTCAAAATTGATCGATTTATTTTAATGAAATCAATGAAGATGTAAAAACTAAATGTGATTGAGAAGGAAGTTATGAAGGAGAATATTCCCAATGCATCAAGAAATCATAATTTAGAGTGATTGCTCATTTATTGAACATCACTTTTTAGTGACATGCCATAAATCACAGAATGTCAAAGTTGATTGATTTATCTTAAAGAAATCAAGGAAGATGTATAAACTAATAGTTATTGAGAACGACATTATGAATGAAAATATCCCCAATGCATCAAGAAATCATGATTTAGAGTGATTGTTCACTTATTCACCATCACTTTTTAGTGATATCCCATAAATCACAGAATGTCAAAATTGATCGATTTATTTTAATGAAATCAATGAAGATGTAAAAACTAAATGTGATTGAGAAGGAAGTTATGAAGGAGAATATTCCCAATGCATCAAGAAATCATAATTTAGAGTGATTGCTCATTTATTGAACATCACTTTTTAGTGACATGCCATAAATCACAGAATGTCAAAGTTGATTGATTTATCTTAAAGAAATCAAGGAAGATGTATAAACTAATAGTTATTGAGAACGACATTATGAATGAAAATATCCCCAATGCATCAAGAAATCATGATTTAGAGTGATTGTTCACTTATTCACCATCACTTTTTAGTGATATCCCATAAATCACAGAATGTCAAAATTGATCGATTTGTTTTAATGAGGTCAACGAAGATGTAAAAACTAAATGTGATTGAGAAGGAAGTTATGAAGGAGAATATTCCCAATGCATCAAGAAATCATAATTTAGAGTGATTGCTCATTTATTCAACATCACTTTTTAGTGATATGCCATAAATCACAGAATGTCAAAATTGATGGATTTGTTTTAATGAAATCAACTACGATGTCAAACCTAAAAGTGATTGAGAAGGAAATTATGAAGGAAAATATTCCCAATGTATTAAGAAATCATAATTTAGAGTGATTGCTCATTTATTCACCATCACTTTTTAGTGATATCCCATAAATCACAGAATGTCAAAATTGATCGATTTGTTTTAATGAAGTCAACGAAGATGTAAAAACTAAATGTGATTGAGCAGGAAGTTATGAAGGAGAGTATTCCCAATGCATCAAGAAATCATAATTTAGAGTGATTGCTCATTTATTCAACATCACTTTTTAGTGATATGCCATAAATCACAGAATGTCAAAATTGATGGATTTGTTTTAATGAAATCAACTACGATGTCAAACCTAAAAGTGATTGAGAAGGAAATTATGAAGGAAAATATTCCCAATGTATTAAGAAATCATAATTTAGAGTGATTGCTCATTTATTCAACATCACTTTTTAGTGATATGCCATAAATCACAGAATGTCAAAATTGGTCGATTTGTGTTAATAAAATCAACTACGATGTAAAAACTAAAAGTGATGGAGAAGGAAATTATGAAGGAAAATATTCCCAATGTATCAAGAAATCATAATTTAGAGTGATTATTCATTTATTCACCATCACTTTTTAGTGATATGCTATAAATCACAAAATGTCAAAATTAGATGATTTGTTTTAATTGAACCAACGGTGATGTAAAATCTACAAGTGAAAGACTCACACATAGTGAGGAAAAATATTCTTAATGCATCAAGAAATCATAATCCAGATCGATTTTTCATTTATCTATCATTAGTTTCTAGTGATATGCTATAAATCACAAAATGTCAAAATTGATCGATTTGTTTTAATGAAATCAACTACGATGTAAAAACTAAAAGTGATTGAGAGGGATGTTATGAAGTAAATATTCCCAATACTTCAAGAATTGATAATTTAGAGTGATTGTTTATTTATTCACCATCACTTTTCAGTGATATGCTGTAAATCACAGAATGTCAATATTTATCGATTTCTTTTAATATAATCAACAACGATGTAAAAACTGAAAGTGATTGAGAAAGACGTTATGAACGAAAATATTCCCAATGCATCATGACATCATAATTTAGAGTGATTGCTGATTTATTCAACATCACTTTTTAGTAATATGCCATAAATCACAGAATGTCAAAATTGATCGATTTGTTTTAATGAAATCAAAAACGACGTAAAAACTAAAAGTGATTGAAAAAGATGTTATGAAGGAAAATATTCCTAATGCATCAAGAAATCATAATTTATAGTGATTGTTTATATATTCACCATCACCTTTTAGTGATATGCCATAAATCACAGAATGTCAAAACTGATCGATTTGTCGTAATGAAATCAACGATGATTTAAAAACTAAAAATGATTGCGAAGGAAGTTATGAAGAAAAATATTTCTAATGCATTAAGGAATGATAATTTAGATTGATTGCTCATTTATTCACCATCACTTTTTAGTGATATGCCATAAATTACAAAATATTAAAATTGATCGATTTATTTTAGTGAAATCAACTACAATATAAAAACTAAAAGTGATTGAGAAAGATATCATGAGGGATACTATTCCCAATGCATCAAGAAATCATAATTTAGAGTGATTATTCATTTATTCACCATCACTTTTTAGTGATATGCTATAAATTACAAAATGTCAAAATTAGATTATTTGTTTTAATTAAACCAACGGTGATGTTGGAAATCTAGAAGTGATAGACTCACACATAGTGAGGAAAAATATTCTTAATGCATCAAGAAATCATAATCCAGAGCGATTTTTTATTTATCTATCATTAGTTTCTAGTGATATGCTATAAATCACAAAATGTCAAAATTTAACGATTTGTCTCAATACATTCAACAGCGATGTAAAAATTTATTATGATATAGGAAGACGTTTTGAAGAAAAAATATTCCTAATGCATCAAGAAGTCACAATCTAGAACGATTTCTCATTTATCTGTCATCAAATTGTAATGATGTGCATTAACCATAAAATGTCGAAGTGTGAAAGAAGTTTTGAAGAAAAATATTTCTAATGCATTAAGGACTCATGATTCATAACAATTTAATATTTCTATATCATCAGTTTCTAGTGATGTGATATTAATTCTCAAAATGTCAAAATTGGAAGATTTATCTTAATAAAACCAAGTATGACGTATGTACTAAGACTAATGGAGAAAGATATGATGAATAATTAATGTTCCTAATGCATGAAGAAGTCATTATCTAGAATTGTATTTATCTACCATCAATTACGAGTGATCCAGTATAAATCACAAAATGTGAAAAAACCAAAACAAAAAGTGATGTGAATTGAAGGTTGTTTGAATAAAAGTTTTTGACAGTTTCAGTTTAAGAAACGTGATAAATCAGTGTTTTTTTCGGATCGTGCCTCTCCTCGCTTCACCGTACTTCATTCATTATCACGGCGAATTAAACGTGGCTGCATAAAATCGAATCGGGATGCGTCACGTCGTAAAAGTCAAGCTTTTAAATCTTTTTTCGGCCGGCCCATCCGTCAATTACATGTCCGAGACGCTTAATTGATTCGGAACCGCGAAAAATACGTGGGAAACAAATTGTTTCATTAACGCTCGAAAATTTTCGCTTTTATTAATAATTCCGCGCCGGCTAATGTTAAATCGATTATTAAGAGTAAGCAGGAATCCAAACAGAACTCGGTTCCTCATTATCATCGTTATGTAAGTGGAAAAACCGCACCTTAGTCTGCGTAAACCGTAATTGCTTTTTTATAAAAGCGGGTTTCGCGTGATTTAATTGCCTGCAAATGATAGCCTCCGAGCTGTTACGACTCTCCGCAAAACCTATTACGTGTTAAGAAGTGCTGTTATAATATGAATCTTCATTTTAGACGACGAGGTTGTCATTACTATCATTTCGACGTTAATTTCCAGTTGGGTGCGATGGGAAAACAACTGATATAAGTTGGATTGGGGCGAAAACCGTAGACGGTTCGTCGGGAAACCGGGAAAATGAAGTGCGCCCGGCTACAAACGGAAATTAATCATCAAAATTGGCGGCGTCTGTCACAGTGGCCGAATAAAAAATTCAATTATTCGGACGTATAAAGCCGAACTTCGGCCGTAATAAAGCATTCCTTCCTTTTTCACGTTTTCCCTTCCTGTCGAATACCTGAATGCCGGAGTAGTTGGGTGCAATTTTAAATCTGTCTCTTTTTTCTATAAATCCAAACCGTTCATGTTGATATACCTATATAATCTACTATATTCTATTTATTTAAAGATTCCAAACAGTGTTTCTTTTTTAAATTGAGCACTTAGCTCATAATTAATTAGGCATTGAAGGGTGTGTAAAACTTTGATGGTTATGGATTCTGATTTCTTAATACATCACAAATAGCGTTTCTTCAAAACGTCTTTTACACTTCGATTTTTTACGATTAATGCTTGTCACTACCATGATTTCTTGATGCATTGGATAATTTCCTTCACAACGTCCTTCTTAATCATTTTTAGTTTTTAAATCGTATTTGATTTCATTAAGACAAATCGATCAATTTTAACATTCCGTGATTTATGGCATGTCACTAAAAAGTGATGGTGAATAAATGAATAATCACTCTAAATTATGATTTCTTGATGCATTGGGAATAGTTTCTCTCATAATGTCTTTCTCGATCACTTTCAGTTTTTACATTGTAGTTGATTTCATTAAAATAAATCGATCAATTTTAATATTTTGTAATTTATGGCATATCACTAAGAAGTGATGGTGAATAAATGAACAATCACTCTAAATTATGATTTCTTAATGCATTGGAAATATTTTCCTTCATAACTTCCTTCGAAATCATTTATAGTTTCTAAATGATCGTTGATTTCATTAAGACAAATCGATCAGTTTTGATATTCCGTGATTTATGGCATATCACTAAAAAGTGATGGTGAATAAATGAACAATCACTCTAAATTATGATTTCTTAATACATTGGGAATATTTTCCTTCATAACTTCCTTCTCAATCACTTTTAGCTTTTACAACGTAGTTGATTTAATTAAAACAAATCATCTAATTTTGACGTTTTGTGATTTATAGCATATCACTAGAAACTAATGATAGATAAATGAAAAATCGCTCTCGATTATGATTTCTTGATGCATTAAGAATACTTTTCTTCATTATGTATGCGTCTATCACTTCTAGTTTCTATATCACCGTTGATTTAATTAAAACAAATCATCTAATTTTGACATTTTGTGATTTATAGCATTTCACTAGAAACTAATGATAGATAAATGAAAAATCGCTCTGGATTATGATTTCTTGATGCATTAAGAATATTTTTCTTCATTATGTGTGCGTCTATCACTTCTACTTTTTATATCACCGTTGATTTAATTAAAACAAATCATCTAATTTTGACATTTTGTGATTTATAGCATATCACTAGAAACTAATGATAGATAAATGAAAAATCGCTCTGGATTATGATTTCTTGATGCATTAAGAATATTTTCCTTCATTATGTGCGCGTTTATCACTTTTAGTTTTTATATCACCGTTTATTCAATTAAAACAAATCATCTAGTTTTAACATTTTGTGATTTATAACATATCACTAGAAACTAATGATAAATAAATGAAAAATCGCTCTGGATTATGATTTCTTGATGCATTAAGAATATTTTTCTTCATAATGTGTTCTATCACTTTTAGTTTTTACATCGCCATATTAATACAAATCGTCCCATTTTAACATTGTGTGATTTACGTTATTATCACTAGAATCTGATGATAGATAAATAAGAAATTACTCTGGATTGTAATTTCTTAATGTATTAGGAATATTTTTCTTCTATTTTTCCCCTATCACATCTACTTTTTATATCGCCTGTGACTTAATTAAGACAAATCAACCAATTTTAACAGATTTTGATTTATGGGATATCACTAGACACCAGTGATAGATAAATGAAGAAATCACTCTGAATTATGACTTCTTGATGCATTAGGAATATTTTTGCATTCTGTATCGCTTTTAGCTTTTATACCGTGTTTGATTTTATTAAGGGGGGACCCCACCCTGATTTTTTTGTGGGAAATATATTAAAACAGTCTAGGCTTTTATCTATGTCTTATCTATATCTTAATCTGTATGATACAACCATTTGGCTAGATGGATTTTAAAGGTCGAATAGTTCTGTATATATTAATGACTTCTTCTTGTTTTCTTTTTAATAAGGCCGAACGAATAAATGAGTTTCAAGTTTTGCGCCCTACGAACTTAAATAAAGTTTGTTGTGAACATATTTAGAGAAAAACGCCCGTTAAGTTTTACGTTATCTATATTTGTTAAGAACAAAATAATATACACCTCTCCGTCGATTTAAGTATAAGTATCCTGAACAATTTTTTTTACCAATAACTTCTTTAACGATTTCACTTTTCTTACATTTAACTATGTCGCTAAGAGCACCAAATACTGCAGGAAAGTTACTAATTTGGTAACCAAATTTCTCACAAACGCCAATGGTGATGTTTTCAACCACCTTTTAAAGTTTAAGTAGATGTGCTTGTGCTGGCACACTGTTGCTCCATTTTATATTGACTTTTCAGTTCGATGTTTTCGTCTATCACTTCTAGTTTCTTCGTCGTCGTTTTATTAAGAAAAATCCTACAATTTTGATATTGTGTGATTCATAATATTATCACTACAAGCTGATGATAAATAAATAAGAAATTACTCTGGACTAGGATTTCTTGACGCATTAGGAATATTTTCTTTATAATGTGACTTATATGACAGTTTTTACATCGCCGTTCATTCTATTAAAACAAATCATCTAAATTTTTTGATTTATGGCATATCACTAGAAACTAAGTAAATTAATTTAAACTTTTATTTGGTAGAAAGAAAGATGTTTAAGAATACGAAAACCAGATGAATATAAATATAGGTGATACACAAGATACTTCGTACTCATACCCCAGAACACCTTTTTAACAAGGTGAGCTTCAGAACCAATCTTCATAATCTCAATTTTAGATACAAAGGTCTCTTTTCTCCACCCCTGCACCAGACGAAAATGTTCAAAAAATCATTCTGTTATCAAATTGGTAAAGTATATAATAAATTAATAACTAATTTTGTTTAAATGCAAGTCTTGACTTAGGTCTTTCTATTATTCTTTTAAGCGCTTGTTTCTGACAGATAAACCTTCTTAACTGCTCCAACCACCGAATTTATGCATATAAATCAGAACTAGTATAAAACTATTGTCATAGAACTTGTAATGTCTAGTATCTATAATTGTCTTTGAACTATTATTCAGACAATGACAGTTATGGGTGTGATTAAGTTTTGAGTAAAGAGAGGAATTACTTCACACCACACAAAATAGAGGACTTTGTTTTGAATGCTATGAGCGACGCAATTTTTCTTATGGTTTAGACATAATCTTACATTACACGTAGTACACATGTGTCGTTTTCAGTATGGTGTTTGCATGGTGCTCCTCATTGTGCATTTATGTGATTGTTGCTCTGATCATACATAGATCAGACATAGATTCAGATTTTTTTCTTACATTGATTTAAACATGTCCATCTTGTCAATATAACCCATGTGACTATTGGAGTCTTTAACCATAGTTGGACAAATAGTGCTGATTAATGCTGAAAATGTTTCAGTTAATGATTCAATAAGTGGTCATAACATACACAAGTGTATATGTATATATGTATAAAATCGTCTAATTATAGTGGTTACATCAATTTATTGTATCTGTTCCCCCCCAAAAAAAATACGATTTTCCAACATCTCTGGTTAAATCATTCTTTTTCTCTTGTATTTTAGCTTTGTAATTCCACGCTCCTCTACATCGTTTACCCGCTGGCTTTATCGGTGAGGCTTCAAAATCCGGGGTCCGCATTGTCCGAACGCTTTCGAGCACACACACTCCCATACACACACACATATAGGTAGTATCGACAGCAGCGGCCCTTCGAGTCGTATTCGGAAACTTTCAGTAACGTTCGTATTTATATTTGCATTTCGTGAACAATGAACGAAAGTCAATGCAGCTTTGGCTGGGAGGCTTTGGGGGGGCGTCGTTCGGGCGTTTTCTGCCGGTCGTATAGGACAATAAAGTCCGAAATACCCGCTTATAAATACCGGACCGTCAGCTCCTGAAGCGTGCTTACGGTATCCTTGCTACCGATCCTGTCGCGTCGCGTTCTCCCGTATATCGGTTCGAGCGTGTTCCTCGCAAAGGAAAAGTGCACCTCGGTCCTGTACACATACACATCCTGTGTGCATGTCGTGTCTGCGAGCAATATCAGGGCCGGAACGAAACGAAACGAAACGAAGCGATACCATCACTACAAATAGTTAACAATAGTTTTTGTTATTTCGAAATTCGCCAACCAAACCGAACCAAAACGAAATGTATTAATGCGCTTTAATGATGGAGTTCTCTTCCATTATCACGTTCAATAATAATGCTCCTATTCGAGGGTTTCATAAAAAAATTCATGGCTTCTGCAGATAGCGAGCAATAAAGCCGGTGCCGTCGCTAGGGATCTCGAAGCGGTGTCGGCGTTGTGGTAGCGTCGCGACGCCGAGGGCCCCAGAACTATCTAGTGGCGTCATCCGTAACCACTAGTCCGGGAAATTCGTTGCCGAGGGCATTCCGGGAAGAGATGGTGATTGGGCCAGGGCGAACTGGGGATTAGATAGGAGATCCGGCCGCCGGCGGAATTAGGGTAAGCGTCGCGATGCACCGGCCGAACAAAGACGCCCAGCGACGCCCCGGTTTCACGGCGATTCGGCCAAGGATGAACGCGTCCCGGAGCCCCATCAGCCGTTTTCAAATTAAGTTGACGACGGCCTTACTCTTACTCTTCATCTTCCTCTTCCTGTTCCTCTATTCCACCCCGAAAATTGAGACCCAACGATAACACCACTCCAAATTTATCAAACCTTCGCTATAAACGATCCCCCGAATTAACTAGATCTTGTTTTATAATTGGAGTACACCTTCCTAAATATTATTCTTTTTTATCGAACCGTATTCCCATTGTTTCATCCCGCTCAAATCATAATCAAACACCCCCACATCGTCGTTATCTCTTTTTGGATTCGCAAGCCCAACGAGGGTTTCATAATTGCACTCCCTACTAGAATCGGGGGATGCAAGGGAATGAGGATACGAAGCGATTGCATTCCTGTTAGTGCCCATATTTCGGCGACGGCTCAAGAATGAAATGCACCGATGCATAACTCTGGTCGAACCAAGCGGCCCGTGAAACAATCCGACCATTACTAGAACCGCACGTGTCAATTACGAAACCGGAATGATGAGATACGAAACGGGCGGTTGATACGTCGGATATTGTCGCGATAATTAACGAGATATTTCACAAATTTCGTCGTTATTCGAAATTGCGTTAGATACAAATTTGGAAATTTGGGGTAATAATGGTATGTAGTTTCGCGTGAGGGTGAATTCCTTCACAGCATTTATTGCAAAGAATCTTAACAATTAAGAATTTTCATTCATTCAAGATCAAAAACCCACCCTAATTTACGAACGTTAACGTACTACAAAAAGACATGTTCCTTATATCTTTATGTATTCTTATCTTCTTCGAGTTACGCTACAACAGTTAAAGGACAATTACAAAAATCACATCAAAAATCTATCTAAACTTACATTTAGAGGTTAAGAATGTAAAATATTAAATTATTACATTGATGTTGCACAATTAAGTCCCGACCAAAAAAACACTGTTAAAGCAAAGACAACGTCGTTGGCTTACTTTACGATCAACTGTCAATAAAGGCGCGAAACGATCGAACAGGGATGGCAACTGTCTCTGTGGATCAACCTGAAGGAATAAAAATCACTACGTAATAACAGAGAAAGATTTTATTCGATGATGTGAGGCGAAGCATGTTGAAGAGAGCGATTAGGTTGGCATTACTACCGTTATATATGATCAAGATATCACCCACATATCTGATTTAATACTTAATATGTGAAGTAAATAATTTATACTTTTTCGAAAAAAGTTTATTTTCAAAGTTATAAACATACATAAAAACCTACTGGAATGAAATTAAGAAACTATCCAAATACAGAAGTCGTCCCTTGATTGCACCGCTGATAGACCCATCCGACAATTCGTCACATACACAACCTCAAGAAATAGCCGACATCCATGCTCATTATCTGGAAAATATACTTTCATTCTCAGATCATGTGGACTTCGATCAATCGCAAAAAAAACTTGTAGACGAATGGTATGTAGCTACGTTTGCAAATCGAACACCTACACCTCAAGAAGCCTTTATAGAAGAAGACGAATATTTCTTCAAAAGCCTTGATTTTAAAATACACAATTATATCAGAGGAATCTTGAATTATTGCTTGAAAGAACAACTTTTTCCAAGAGAATGGAGAAAATCTATAATTATTTGTATTCCAAAGAGCGACGGTGCTCCTGAAGATCCAGCCAATTACCGTCCGATATCTCTCCTTCCAGTGTTAGGTAAGATGTTTGAGTCATTCATTAAAACAAGGCTACTTGAAACAATTGAACAAAAAATTCCGGAATACCAGTTTGGCTTTCGGCCGTATAGAAGCACCGTCCATCCCCTAGCTGTGCTAATCTCAAACTGCCAAGTTGCTCACGTACAGAAACTACAGTCGGCCGTTTTGTTCCTTGATATCAAAAAAGCTTTTGATTCAGTATGGCACCATGGACTGATTTATAAACTTTCTCAACTTAACGTTCCGTTTTATCTTCTGAATATAATCCAAAAATTCCTATCAAATCGCACATCGCAAATCAGAGTCCTAAATTTCCTATCTAGATCCTTTTCTATGCAGCAGGGTCTCCCCCAAGGCTCTCCTTTGTTCCCTTGTCTCTATAACCTTTTTTGTCACGATATTTACAACGACGACCCTACCTTTTTTAACATCAATTTCTACGTCCTTCAATACGCCGCCGATACTGCCATTATAGCTCACGCCAAAAACATAAACACCTTAATTAGCAAGATGCAAGATATGTTACAGAAGACTGAAGTATGGTTTCAAAAATGGAGAATCCAGCTGAATTCCAATAAAACCCAGTTTTTCATCCCGTTTCACCGTATTCACGAAATACGGTCGATCGCCAACCATTTTCATCTCTGGTATTAATGTATCTCCTTCACCTACGGTGAAATACTTGGGCATGGTTATTGACAACAAACTTAAATTTAATGTCCATGCAATAAAGACAAAGATGAAATGTAAAACTAGGGCTGCTTATTTTAAGTCCTTAGCACACAAAAGTAACGGCATATCGCTGCAGTTAGCAACCCAGATCTATAAGTCTATCTGCAGACCGTTAATTGAATACGGTGTTTTATTCACTTACTCCTCCACCGAAAAAGCTAGACGCCACCTAGAAATCGCAGAAAGGGCTGCGCTTAGGAGAATAACTAAAATGAGGCACACGAACAACCCGTTGCACAACCCTTCAAACGCACTCCTCTACGAAAAAACAGGCGTAACACCATTTGCAGAACGAGGCTTACAACTAAAGTATGCAAAAACAGCCTGAACGCTACATTACATCGAATGATGAGAACGCCGTCGCCCACTGGTCCATTATCGGGCGCCCCAATCATTAAAGTTATAGGAAGGATGAAGCGGATTTCTTAAGTGCCAGAAATTTAATTTAATTTTTTTGTTTTGTTTTGTTATTTTTTTAATTACCTGCATACGTTATTATGTTTTTACACCGGCTGAAAGACTCCGGTCGATGGCCGTTTTAGGACTTGTAATATTTGTTGTTATACCTTATATTGGTAATTTTCCCCTTGTTTTCTGTATGAGCCCTAATTAAATATATATATATATATATATATATATATATATAAACATACATATCCGCAAGTATGCCAGATATGAGAGAGTCTATGGGAAAACCATCTTCCATTATATGAAATTTATTATCGAATAGAAATTTTTGCTGACAAACCAATCTAATTCCTTCTATATTTTAAATCTCCCCGAGATTACTCATAAAAACAGTTTAAATTCGCCAGCATGCATTTTTCTATAATCCTAAGCGTTTTGTCAACGTTGGAATGTAAATTTTTAATATCAAAGGAAGTCATTAGTATCCAAGGCAATGTGGTTAAATGCGTTGATGAGCTCGTTTGAGCTACTGATTTTGTACTTTATTGTATTTTTCAAAGGTGTTACTTAAAATTTTTGGAGCCCTTTAGCCAGATTTTTTGAAAGAGTATTTCTATTAGCAATGATCGGTCTTATCGGTAAATCTGGGTTGTTTAGTTTTATCAAACATTGCAAAAAAGGGGGCAATGGGTTCACGCAAGGGACACTGGGGACTTCTTTAAATAAACTTCTTTAATTTTGAATTATATGTTGGTGTGGGGTCTTTTCGAATTACTTTGATTTGATTTTCTGTGAGACTTAGAAGATTATAAAATTGTGTCTATATAGCTGCGCCTCATTTCAAGACATTCAATCAAAATATCATGAGGAAGGATTCCACTCGGGATAAAGAATTTATGCCAGAGATTCAAAACATCAACATCGCCATCATCCAACTACACCCACAACACCACACAAATTAGTGAAAGGTTTCTTGGTCCTTCTTTCCTTATTATTTTGTATTACTTAATTTTGCTTGTTCTTCAAAGTTGCTTAGATTTGATTATATTTGGTGAAATATTGTATTCTGAAAATCCTCAAACATTACCTTCTGTGCAATAAATGATAGTTTCGCTTGACTTTAAAATTGTATCGATAACGATGATTAACTTCTTATAATGATATCTGATTTATTTTTTATTAGTTTCTTCTCCAAATCAAATTTAAAAAGTAACTGATTTTTCGGTGTTATTATTAAAAAGGGATTGGGTGTGATTCCAAGCTTGATGACTTTTTACAAAAAGATGATATTATCATATGTCGTCTCGCGCCCGATCATGTAGTTCGGCAGTTTATGGAGAATTGCAGATATCTCTGCATTTTGTAGGTAATCTAATTCTTTCTCCAGATTCATCGTATTGTCAAAAAACGCATTTAATTCACCTTTTAACGGTTTGTTTGAAGCTTCCGGAGAGGAAGTAAATTTCTTTGTTTCTTGTCAAGTGTTATGTTATTAATGTTTCTAGGTGATTATCATTTCAGACTTCTTCTAATTATGAGTTTTGTAATTTTCCGATTCTTGTTGGCAGTATTTAATGGCTTCTTATTGGAAGCAGAATTGGTAGAAGGCAGAAGAGATCTTTTGTTATTTATTCTTTGTTATATAAAATTATCTTACTATTGTGTAATAATTATGATTTAATTTAATTCAGTTTGGTAGAGCTAGTGGATAATAGAGTTTTGTACATGTGTAGAATAATAAATAAAGAGATAGAACCGACTTCTTGTTGGCCTGGCTTTTTGTTGACATAATGTGATATTTGATTCTAGAGGCACGAGCAGTGGTGAGTGAACGTCACTGAGTGATTGCCGGGCCTCAACAATTTGTTTGTCACTTTCAACATGGTTATCAAAACAAAATCTGTTATAACTGCTCTATTACGTGTACTGGGAGCGGAGATGCATAGCTTCAATATGTTCATCCAAATCGCCTTTTATGACTTAAATGAAGCTTTTGATTTAATGATACTAACAGCCAAATTAGAAAAATGTGGAATAAAGAACACTGCACTGCGGTTTTGTGTATCATATCTGGAGACCAGAAAACAAATCGGTCTCTTGGAATTGCAAATAATCCACCAGGAGAGAAGTGATAAAGGGAGCCTTAGTGTTTGACCTTGAGTTCATTACTTATCCTTATATCAATGATTTACCGGGTGGTGTTCCAGCAAATGAATCTGTCTTTATGCAGATCTTACTGATGCTATACTCTTACTAATACTATACTGTACAAGAATATTTTGAAAGAAATACTGAAAAACGAATCATCAGAAATCGATATACTTTTATTATTTGCAATTTCGATTTTACCTATATGAACATTATTAAGTTTTTTTTCCTTCTTTTGTTGTCAGTATGCTGTACTTTGTCTTAATAAACTTATTATTATTAGGATTATTAGCAAATTCAAAAACGCGATCATCTGCGCATGACGACATAATGATAATAGTTTTGGCGGCAATTACGAAATTTTGAAAAATATTACTATATTTTAGTATACACACTATCGATAAATTCGATAAACACATTAAAAACAATTTATGGAAAAATCATCAACATCTTTCGAATTCAGTTAAAAATTAGCATATTCTATTAAAAAAAACTTTTAAATCAAGTACTTTAAAAAGAAAAGTTATTGCAAAACAAATTACAACAAATTTAAATTTCCATTATTCCAACTTCAAAAACTTGGTCTGTCCATGTAAATGTAGTAAAAAAAGTTGTTGGTTTATTGACTTTGACACATATATCCAACAAAGTACTCTAACGCATCATATTTTAAATCTTTGATATCTTCACATTCTTTTCCTTCTTTCAGTAACTACTAATTATTAGTCACAAGTTGAGATAATTATGTTTTGCTTAAAAGAGCGTCGGCAACATTTTTTTTTCAATTTTGGATTAACATTTTTAGTTAATTGGCGGGTAACATCGGTCTGAAAGAGACTTTGGATGGAAGGTGGTGCTTCCAAATAGATCTATTTTATGCCTTGAGCAATTTGAAAATTTTTCTCACATGAGAGTTTATTTTTCTTCACTTCCTTTAATTGAGAAATGCTCAGAAGTGTTTAAAAGATGAATCAAATCACAATCGGCTACAAAATAGATACACACCATGACAAAGGAAGCATTGTCTTTGGATGAGTAATAACATCTTTTATTAGGCTTGCCTAAGGGTGACTTCTTGGGTGACATCTTGACCTTATTCTACTAAAAATTATTTCATACGTTTTAATGATGCTGCCATATCCTCAAACGCAAACCATCCCATCATTTCATCATACGTCATACCTATGCACTGTTTTGCCTTTTTAAACCAACTGAAGTCCTATTTCTGCAAAAGAAAGTAAGCAGATCGATCTTAAAATAGAATGTCTTGGCATTTTCAGAGAATCCTGTTAATTCTAGGGCTATAACGGCATAACAGTATTTGAAACAAGAGTGTTTTTTTATTTATTCCTCGGTCTTTCAATTTATTCTTCGGTTTCAATTTAATTATTTCTCTCCTGCTTTTAACCTTTGTTCTATATACAAGACCGTTCTGTCTGGCAAAAATTACTGCAATGCACTTCATCCAAGTTAAGCCTATCTTTTGAATCGTCAATTCCACGGTTTGAGCCCTCTTATCCTGACTAATAAAATTATGAACTACACGTTTTAGACGATTTATTGAGCCTGGGGCTAGAGTTGATTGGGTGTTGTGATCCCTAATGATCCTCACAGATATCAGCTGTTTGTTGTTGAAATGAAGGGATGCAATCATTTCATTTGATTTCGTGCTAATATTTCATATCCAGGCTACATAGCATTGATGACAATCTTTGCAATTCATCAGGAAGATCAAGTATAACTGATAACGTTACATCATCATGCGGTGCATGTGTGATCCACCAATCAAGTTGACTCTATTAAGTACATAAAATCCTATTTTTCATGCCTTTGAGGATGTTAATTTTTATTTGAACAGGGTGGTGAGAAAAGAAATGAATGAACCGGCCAGAATATGTAGTCTTTCCATACCAATCCAAGACAATAGAACCTGAAGAGATAGATCCAGAAAGGGTGAGTGTTGGATACTTAAATTGCGTCTTGGTGGTGAACTGGATATGTCGATTGATAGAATTAAACTCTCTTTGTGTAAATAAAAGTTAAAGGCAATAGGAACGGAGGTCTGGGAATACCAATATCTAAAATCCAATACATCACTGTGGTGGTCAAGATCGGGCTAAGGCGACTATTTAAGGGTATGCCGAATTTTTGTTTGTGGAATACGTCAGCTTACTGATCTCAATGAATACATCATAGGGGATCTTCGTGTGGAGTTGTTAAAAGCTGATAAACTTTTAATCACGAGGTCAAGAGGTAAGATGAAACCCTATATCTAGGGCAAATGCAAAGGCAAATGTGTCTGATATTGCAGGTACTTCAGTTAGCTAAGGCTAAGGATGAAATCGTGGAAGGAAACAATCGGTTATCTTTCTTTGTAGATCTTGTGGAGACATAAAATTTAGGAGATACACCAAACAGAAATAAAAAGGAATGGCAAAAAGATTGTTTTTTTAATTTCTATTTTTCACAAGATGGGGAATACATCTTGTGCCAAATTAAATTCAACAGAAATTCTGCTCAATCCAAAATTTGCAAAAATTTAACGAAAACTGCTTTTTTATAGTAATAACAAATTGCAAAAATACTTTTTTCTAGATTTATTATGATTAAGATGATGAATGCAATGCAGAACAAACTAAACAGATTTTGCTCAACTTAACATTTGCACGAATTTAATGATAACCGGGTTTTTAATGTAAAAAGGATGATCAAAATAATTTTTCAAATTTTTTATTCTCGACATGATGAGAAATAGGATTCATTATTTTTGAAATAATGTGGATTACGATACAATGTCAAATTAAATTGATCAGAAATTCTGCTCTTCATAAGATTTGCACAAATTATATATATATTGGATATGTAAAGAAACATGGAGCAAATGCACATTTTTCGGCATACATCAGTTCTGAGATGACACAAAAAAAAATTAAATTGATTAACAAATACTCTTAACTGTAAATGTGACATATCCCTTATATCAGAGATATGGGACCATGGTACTTCAGAAATGGAGAACGATATGACTTACTGTTTTATCTTCCATTTCACATCCTCTACAAAGCGATGTGTTTGTCAACTTCATGCAGAACTAAATGGATTGTACTTACGTAACGTGCAGTCCTGTCGAAGTAGTGAGAAGTCTCAAATTACTTGTATATTTTCCTAAAACTGAGTAGATCTCTTCTAGTTTATTCAAATTATTTTATTTGAACTAACTTTTTTAGATTCCACGATCACATTGACTGCTATGTGTATAACAATTATTTCGGTTTGAGCAGTTGTACAATACGACCCTAGTGAAGTGGAATACTGCAGCTAAAGATCCCGAAAAGAACCTCCAATCTTCTTTGATCTCCCAGTGTAAATCAGTTATTTCCAAAGTAGTCTATAATGACCCCTGGTCTCTGACAACCTGTAAACGGTCTTAGTCAACGAAATAAAAAATTTGGGGCTCCATTGAATGAAAATGGGGGTGCACGATAGTGGATCTCAACATACATTGATAGTAGCTATTTAGACAAAATTATCTTTGAAAACACTATGGGAATTTCTGGTGTAATTGATGAAAGTTTTGTCAGAGCTTAGGTTGCTCTGGTATCGCTTCAATTAAAGTGAAGCTTGCTTAAGAAAGTCGGTTATTTACCAACAGTCTCGCTTCAGAAATGGCTTCAGAGTATTCTCACTTTAACTTCAGATCGTAATCAAGGCAACGCCATCACGATCATCTCCTTGATAACAATATCTACGAGCTGCACATGCAGCATAGTCTCGATCGCGATCGTTAGTGAAGATCTCATTAATTGATCACTTGATGCAGCAATTTAACTTTATATGCATGCTAAGAATCAAACTAAAGCGCTACCATGGGTATTAGTACACAAATCTACTTATAAACCCAAGTAATAATATAATTTTAATCCCCAAGTATTTCTAATTGCCCTTCAACACTGGGATAGTACAATTTTTCTTCTTTGGTTTTGCAATTAAAAAGTGATTTCAAAATCAATCTTTTATTCAAGATAATACCAAGATATTCATCTTCTGAGGAAAGGTTACTGGATTATTGCTAAAATTGGGTGATGTCAAATGTTCCTGTTTTTTCCGTTTAATGAAGACGATAATCTCGGTGTTTTTAAGATTGACAGAGAAAGTATATTCTTGACGACATCAGCAAGTTCATCTAGCCTGTGATGACGAATGATATTTTTTGAGATTCCAGTGTTAATGCAATTAAAGAAACTCCCAAAATAGACTCTTTCAAATCAAGTGTTTCCTCGATGCGATCCACAATCATGTATAGAGCGGTATCCAAAGATTTACCTATCGAGTCCACAACATTATGCAATCATCTTTGCCTCGTAGCAAACAACAACTTATAGACTAAGTTGTAACATCTACAAAAAGACAATATCATACCCAAAAAGTCTTCCAATTGTTAACAATACAGGATACCTTCCTTGAGATTCCTTTTTAATAGATCACCCTGCACTTTAGTCACGACAATTATAGCAACGAATAGGATTCAATAATGATTACAGCTTAGAAGACGTACAGAACCGAACTTACAACAGCTACATTAATAAAGAAAATATTTACATATTTCACAAATTTCATCGTTATTCGAAATTGCATCAACTAACAATTTTTGATCACATCCTCTTTTAGTGTAACAACAAAATGAAATCGATCAAATTATTCTCCTTATGAACTCCTTGTGTTTTTCCTCCATAAATAAGCTGCTTCCCAGTTCATATACAAACCCCCAGTAGGTATTGCGGACGCCGTTGGATGCCGTCTATGTGTCGCAGAACCTGAACAGATGGGAGAATAAGAAAAAAACAAAGCGATAAATACGGAACTGACGGTTTGTGTTTGGAGATTGTGCGTTTCTGTGGATGTTAGAAATGGCGAGTAACTCAAAAGTTCGTTCAATATAAACTTTGACATCCAATTTTATCTATATGATACTATAAGAAGTTAAGATTATTTTTCAGCCAAGAAGAATAGTTCTAGAGCTTAAGTTAAGAAAGTTAAAGTTAAGAAACGGACAAAGCGCGGGAAATTTAAATTAATAATTTTTAAATTTAAAAAGAATCTATCGTTGTAAAGAAAATGCAAAGAAAGTCACTGGTGTAGATGTTATTATAAATTTTTTATTATGATTTAGATTTTTAGAGAATTGTTGGACATTCAAATCTCAAATATAACTAGTATGTACCAGTAATGTAGTAAAGACATCAATATTAATAATTCAATACAAATTGTTTGTCCAACACGCCAATATTATTGATGTATTTCTCTAAATTAAGCTTGTGTTTGCAATAAATTATTAGTGTATAGCAATCAAGTAGTTAGCAAAGATAAATGAATGATTTAACATAACCATTAACTAGAATAATATTGACATTGCGAAATAATACATGATTTAACGCTAATTGCGAGCGAACATTTCTTGTGGGTATAAAAGAAGCGGGTCTTGTCTAAATTTAATGTTTTCCTCTACGCGGGATATCGCAACCACAAATATATGTAACGCCCGTTGTTTATGCGGTATCGTGGGGTATCTCGTCTGAATTATACCGGTTCAAATTATTTATCTTTCTGTTTTTAAAAAAATCGGTATGAGCAAAGCGCCCTCTATCAACTCTATCAAAATCGCTTTTGTACGAAACGCGATGGGACAGTTAGATGGCGCCGTTAATATCGGCGGGCATTCCTTTTGCTTAGGCTGGAATTACGGGGCGAATCCGGCTCTGGCGGACGGAATTATTGGAAATTTAGTGCGCCGGGTGCATTCTGCGTCCACGTCAAGAATTATTCCGGTAGTCCACTCGAACGCGATGGCGACCGAATAAATCAATTCTCGGTTCGCATATTCCCGCTTGGGTAGCTCTACCCCGAGCCTGGGTTCACCCACGGGTTATTGGGGCTATAAGTAAAGTTGTGTCGAGTTCTCGGCTTGAGCATAGATCTTCCGCCGAAAGGTGAGAGATGCATTGCCAACAACCGAACGATGTACGGTTACATGCCATTTCAGCGTGCAATTAGTCTACCTTGTTTCTTCATTTCCACTCATAAATTTCGTTCTTAGGTGTGTTCTTGCGTACACACACCATAACTACATACAACCCATAAACTATACTTGTCCACTTCTAATACACAAACTTCAATCCTTTATACGCCTCTCATAACTCTTATTCTTAGTGACATTTAACATAATGATTTATTTATAATCAAAAATACTGCAAAATATACGATGATTTACGATGATTTGTATTAATAAAATCAACGTCGAGCAGGAACGTTTTTAGTGATATGCCATTAAGTCACAAACTGACAAACTTAGAAGTTTTGTTCTGGACAAGATTTACAAAGGAGTCCAGATTTCATTTAACTCATTGCGAAGTCTCATTATGTACTATGAGCAACTATATTATGTATTACGCAGCCATTATTATGCAGGAAGTGGATAGATTTGGGCGGACATTTGTTGGGGTTTGGACTCAAATCAGTATAGCCAACAAATCTGATCTTGTTGTTCTTCCTGATAGACTAAATGCCATAAATTACATCGAAAACATTTAGGAGGACCATATGGTTCCTGTTGCATATAAGGTCTGGTATGAGTCTGATTTGAGGTCAGCGTGATGACCTCAACATCACCAAAAACTTTTTGCAACTACTTGGAATTCAGGTGATCTAATGGGTTGGGTCAAAATTCACTCAATCTAATGATATCTTTCTCTCATAAGTCATATATCACATAAGTCTGTATGTTTCCGAAATATGACCATAAATGATTAATAACACAAGTAGCGGCGTGGGGCTGCAAATTGCTCCATAGGATACAGAAGCAATAACGTCAGAAGTAAGAGGAGTACCACACGAATTAAATTGATGGTGAAGGATGTGGAGGTAACACCAAAGTCCTCTCTCAAATATTTGGGAGTCGTACAAAATATAGGTTACGTAGTATAGATACTTTTGCTGTCGCTTGCAGACTTTATCGTAAAAGCTGATGGATACTCGCTATTGTCTATTGATGTCATAGCTCATATTTTCATCAAATTGGCTATTTCTCATTCAAAATATAGTCATCAGGATGTCATAACTCATGTTTCCAACAAGTTGGTAAATTTTATTATACAAAATATAGGTGTCAGAAAGTAGAAACTCATGCTACCAACAAGTTGAAACATACTAGTTGGTTGAATAGGTTTTTATGGATGTCATAGTTCATATTGCGTTCAAGTTGGCAGTCTGTCATTCAAAGTAGAAGCATCAGAATGTCATAACTCATGTTGCCAACAAGTTGGTAGATTTTATCATACAAAATATAGGTGTCAAAATGCAGAAACTCATACTGTCAACAAGTTGGCAGATACTGGTTTGTTGAGGTGTCTATGGATGTCATAGCTCATGCTGCGTTGAAGTTGGCTGTCTCTCATTCATAATACAGTCATCAGGATGTCATAACTCATGTTGCCAACAAGTTGGCAAATTTTATAATAAAAAATATAGGTGTCAAAATGTAGAAACTTATGTTGCCAACAAGTTGACAGATACTAGTTGGTTGAATAGGTGTCTATGGATGTCATAGCTCATGCTGCGTTGAAGTTGGCAGTCTCTCATTCAAAGTACAGGCATCACGATGTCATATCCTATGTTGCTAACAAGTTGGCAGATTTCATCATACAAACTATAGGTGTTAAAATGTGGAAACTCATACTGCCAACAAATTTGGAGTTACTGGTTTGTTGAATAGGTGTCTATGGATATTATTGCTCATGCTGCGTTGAAGTTGGCTGTCACTCATTCATAATATAGTCATCAGGATGTCATAACTCATGTTACCAACAAGTTGGCAGATTTTATCATACAAACTATAGGTGTCAAAATATAGAAACTCATGCTGCCATCAAGTTGACAGATACTGGTTGGTTGAATAAGTGTCTATGGATGTCATAGCTCATGCTGCGTTGAACTTGGCAGTCTCTCATAGATATTGCAGGCATTACGATGTCATAACCTATGTTGCCAACAAGTTGGCAGATTTTATCTACAAAATATAGGTGTTAAAATGTAGAAACTCATACTGCCAACAAATTTGGAGCTACTGGTTGGTTGAATAGGTGTGTATAGATATCATAGCTCATGCTGCATTGAAGTTGGCTGTGACTTATTCATAATATAGTCATCAGGATGTCATAACTCATGTTGCCAACAAGTTGGCAGATTTTATCATACAAAATATAGGTGTCAAAATGTAGAAACTCATGCTGCCAATAAGTTGGCAGATATTGGTTAGTTAAATAGGTGTCTATTGATATCATAGCTCATGCTGCGCTTAAGTTGGAAACCTCTCATTCAAAGTGCCGGCATCAGGATGTCATAATGCTACCAATAAGCTGGTAAACTTTGTTGTACAAAATATAGGTCTCATAATATAGAACCTCATGCTTCCAACAAGTTGAAAGATACTGGTTGGTTGAATAGGTGTCTATTGATGTGATAGCTCATGCTGTGCTCAAGATCGCAGCCTCTCATTCACAAGTACATCAGGATATCATAATTATCCCTGCCAATGAGCTAGCAGACAAAACAGAGGTCTCAGAGTATAGCAACTCTTGCTGCCAACAAGTTGGCAGACTTTATCGTACAAGTTGCTAGATACTCGCTGGTTGAATATATATCTATTGATGTCATAGCTTATGTTGCGCTCAAGTCGGCAGTCTCTTATTCAAAATATAACCATCAGCATGTCAACACATGCGCAAATTACTTCTTAATCACGAGATTACTGCGACCGATGTCTTCGAAACACGAGATACTTCTTCCATAACATTTAAATAGAATAAACTTCCATAAATTTGTTAAAGGTAACATTTGGAGAATAAAACCAAGTTTATCCTGCTTGAAGTTCTTTTCAGAGCGAAGCTACCTTTGAGTCCTTCGATGTGTTAATTAAATATTATAAATAGCTTTTTGTAGATTACAGGCTTGGACTTGGTTGGGTTTGGTTGGTTTCCACTAAAAAGTCGTCCTCGATGCCTTTTCTATTCTTGGGTGGCTGACGTCTACCATGTCGGCCGAGATTACTTCTTACATTAAAAGCAATATTTGGAAAGCAAGACGTCTTCGAAGTTGTCCGCCGAAATATTATTCATAATTAAGAAGTATTGTTCTGGCAGACCAATTAAACTCATAAATTACCTCAAGGTGATTTTAATTGGTATTTCTTTACACTGTACCAAATTGCAAAACATCGTCATAGATAGTGTTCAAGATCTTTAAAAAAATGTTTTAAAACTTTGATGGAATGTGTCTTTGCTATTATAACTTTTTGACCAATTTCTTTGTATAGATCGTTATCATTTTCATTCTAGTACTAACTCACTGTTAAATGGCTATGTAATCGTGAACGATTTATCCAATTAAAAATGTAGTAATGGAAGTTCTTATGAACGACTATTGTTAAGTCTGGGTGACTCGAGTAAGTATTGTGAACGCACCCAAGAAATCATAATCCATAATATAGATACTGGCAGTGGAGATTTGGGCGAGAATCTGTTATGGTTTGGGCTGAAATCAGTATAGACAACAAAAAACAGATCTGATCTTGTTGTTGTTTCTGGAAGACTAAATACCATAAATTACATCGAAAAGTCTTTGGACGATCATGTGGTTCCTGCTGCATATGGCATTGCTCAAAATTTCATCATGAAAAGTTTTTGCAAGAACTTCGAATTCAGGTTATTCAATAGGTTGAATTTGAATAGTGTATGTCAAAATGATGATGACATCTCTCTCTTTACTTTCTCACCCTCATTGTCCTCAAGTCCTCCTGAACTCTTCTACTGCTGGAAACATACGTAGCACCGATTTAAATAAATGAACTACCTTCATCGTTTCATCAGCTTTTAATCTTAAGTAAGCGCTGATAAATAGTAGTTGCCAATAAAGTGCCCTTAAATAGTAGTTGTGTTACCATTAGCGCTTGCAATACCGGACCAAAATCCCAATACTGGTATTTAAACATTTTTAAAGCAGGGATACCGGTATTACTTTAATGTATTTTATTGGTCCAACATTGAAGGATGATAATAAATAATAGGCCATCGTGAGCTGTCATACGCACTAGTATGAATTTGCTATGTTTATCGTTCACACATGACTCATATGTGTGATCTCATATCATCTCATAATTACATGAGTCTAGTTAATCGAAAGGGAGATGTTGGGGGCAGATTCTGTTGTATGAGTAGAGAGCGAACAGGAACTAGATTGGGTTGGGTGGCGATTTGTAGAATATAATAACAACAAAGTCCTTTCTCGAATATCTGGGAGTCACTTTGAAGAAGGGCCTAAAATTGAGCAGGCATTTACCATGAAAGCTCAAAAACTTCATTTTTCTCCATCGACTTCAATTTTGGCGTAAAACTACTCGAATTTTTAAGAGAACAGGATGCATGTTCTCCTAATCCTGACCTCAATTTGCTTGTTTGTAGTCAATTTTAGCACTGCGGGCAATAGGAAACTCGATGCCTTTAGACCTACTCATAAGAAAAGAGCAGCAACTTGGGGAAAGAATGGAGTGGAGTGCGATGTGCAGACGAAAAGAATTCTGCATGACTTGTACCGACGGGCAAACAGGACATGGACTATCATCTAAGCCAGTTCCTGATAGGGCATAGCTGCTTTAAGACTTACTTATACTTACATAAGAGAGATACATCTAACCAGTTTGACTACTAAATCGTTCTCTGATGGAATTCTTCATTCCATTCGTTCATTTCATTCGGTTATATATGCCAACTACTGGGAGCCCGGATAAGTCCAGAAAATATGGTGAACCATATGCTGAGAATACCATATGGTGAGAGTGGGACGTCATAACTACATACGTTAAGAATGTTCTCGTGTAGAATAAAATAGAAAAACGAAATAGACAGATGGGTACAGAGAATGCGTCCATAGAAGAGGATCAAGATAGAGGGGAGGGGCTTCCAGTTCCCCTCGTCCTGTTATGTAAATGTTGTACAATATTTATGGTGTGTTGTTTCTTTTGTCGATGGAGTGATTCGTAATGTAATCAAGATAACCCTCATGGGAATTATCCGGAACTTGTCGATAAGAAGGTTTGAAGGCGAAGAAGAATGAGTATCAGAAGGAGGTGTCACCAGCACCCCACGTCAAGGAAATTAATGGTCGAAAGTCAGTAAAAGTTTTCTGTATGTTATTATTTTTTGTTGGTGGAAAAACGTGCATAGTTTGAGGGAAAAAAGGACGAAAAGAGTGCAAAGTGAAAATGGGATTGACAATCTCCAATAGTCGATGGTTAAAACGCAATTGTGTTTTCCGACTTCCGTGGGTGGCTGAGGAAAGGGATTTTTAGTCGGTTCATTATCCAAAAATAAACGCCAACCAACACAACACTACCTGACCTTCCAACACCATAGGTCACGTGTCTGATCACAGATTTTCCCCGATCTCCTGAAAAAAAAGGATTAGGTTGGGTTGGACTATGATTTCAAGAAGCTGCGGCTTCCGATGAATTGGCGCTTTTTAAATTTTTTTGTATTTAGATTAGTAATAATACTAATATCAAAATACCGGTATTTTTCCATCAATACTAGTCTTTAATACCGGACAAAAATTGTCCGTGATTGTTGAACTATTACACTTTCGTCTTATGATTATCAATATTTACAGTTTTGAACACTGATCCAAGATTTTGGATTCCATCAACCTCCCATGCCGCGTGTTGGTAACATCCACATATTCTCATTGACGATTGGTTAATTTTTCAGTTTAGATATATGAATTCTTCTACTTGTTCGAAATGTAAATTTTTTGATGATTCTCTAAGATACCTTAATCTTTCGTTTTCTATTCATCTGCATATATTCTTGTATTCATTAATTGATAAATCTCTTTCCTCAGATTCCCTTTCAATGCTAGAGCTCTGGAGTGAGGCTGTTCGTAAACTGCTCTCCTTAAAATTCGCATAGATTATATCACACCTACTTTTTTAAGCAAGCCATACTTTGGCATTGAATTGATAGCCCAGAACAACTTAATCTTGGCTAAACCACTCACCATTTGCACTGATGCATCAAAGAAGAATTTTCTCGCACAATCCCAAGCTGCACCATTCCACTTCGCTAGAATATTGCACGACTGCTCAAATCGAAATAACTGCTATAAAAGTAGATGAATATGGCAGACAGGCTATGCTAGCGATTGGTAGGCACCGAACCACATCATCGTTGGTGAAATCCTGCTAGCTATCACTCGAGGAGACAAACGTTATACAATAACGTGAGTATAAAGTGTTTAAAAGGACACATCGGAATTAAGGGGTATGGTCATGTGGATCATCTTCCATCGACTTTTTTGCGATAAATAGTATGAGACAGCAAAGATCTATTCAGATTCGAAAAATGTTTTGAGGCTCAGAACATGCTGTAAAACATTTCGGTTCTATATTAATGATCGTGCCCAATGCTATCCTGGTTTTGTTGTGGGTTTTCTATTGGGTTGGCACAAGTTAAGTTTGGTAGAATTGGTTTGCAAAAATTCATGGAAATCTGATTTATTTATGAACTATATACGCACTTATGACTTATAAAGTATGAAAGCTACAAGATTTTTTCCAATATTTACATTTGAAACATGATGAGGATAGCATCACCCTGGGAATGTTGGAGAGCTCTGTAACTCAAATTCTGTTGGGTTGGTATGGATTAGTTTAGGGTTCTTCCTATAAGCTATAATAGTCAGAAGTCTTTTTTTCAATATTTGCATTTGAAACATGATGAGGACTGGGAATGTTGAAAAGCCCTCTGACTCCAATTCTGTTGGGTTGGTATGGATTAGTTTGGGGTTCTTCCTATAAGGTATAAAAGTCAGAAATCTTTTTTTTCAATATTTGCATTTGAAACATCACGAGGATAGCATCACCCTGGGAATGTTGGAGAGCTCTGTAACTTTAATTCTGTTGGGTTGGTGTGGATTAGTTTGGGGTTCTTCCTATAAGGTATAAAAGGCAGAAGTCTTTTCTTTCATTATTTGCATTTAAAACATAATGAGGATAGCATCATCCTGGGAATGTTGGAGAGCCCTGTAAATCTGATTCTGTTTGGTTGAAATTTTCTTATAAAGTATGAAAGCCAGAAGTTTTGTTTCCAAAAGCCATATTTCAAAATTTGCATTTGAAACATGATGAGGACTGGGAATATTGAAGAGCCCTCTGACTCTAATTTTGTTGGGTTGATATGGATTAGTTTAAATTTTTCATATGGAGCATTAAAAGCTGGAAGATTTTTTCAGTACTTGCATTAGAGACATGATGAGGATGATTATGGGGATGTTGTAGAACTCTATGACTCTGATTCTGCTGGGATGTGGGTTTATCTTATGAAGTGTGCAAAATTATAAATTTTAGTTAAAATCTTAAAATCATCCATAACGTTTACGGTTATTGTTATGAAGACATTAATTCAAAAAATGTTAATTCTCAAATTTGAATATTTTGAAAAATGATATTGAAGGTTCTTAAATTTTATGCTGGTATCTAAATTAATCTTCGAAATACTATGTCTTTTTTGTATTTACGAGACAAATTTGTATTTTTTGATTTAAAACACAAATTCATGTCGCATTTATATTTTCGGGGGTAACTCGTGTAAAAGTTTCCCAACAACGGAAGCTTGTACATCGCAAAGTTAGTGATAACTATCTCGGATTCGTTTAGTTCGCGAGCGTCGGGCGATCCGCACGGTTGATAAACAGCATTAGGGTTTGGGGGCATATCTCAGCGGAATTTTTCGGCCGAAACCGCCGCCGCCGCATCTGTCTCTGTCCGTGAACGCTTATTCCGTATTAATATGGCGTTATCTGGCGCGCGATTACATCGCTCGTGCCCCTCTAAGTGCATGTTGTCCCGGTATGGCCCATTTGTTCGTTGCGCGATCAAGATGGTCGAAGAGCTTTTTCAAGCCGCGAGCATTTCTACTTAGCTAGTGGTGCGATGCGGTGTATACGCGCCCTGAACGACGTCGTGGGCGCCCCCTTTACACTTAATGAGGTGGGGGCGTCCTCGACTCTTGTAGCCTCGCATTATCAGTCATCGGACTCAGGATGAATAGTTTCTCACCTACATTGAACTAACAATAAGAGAACACCTACGTGAGTGGAAAATGCACGAAAAATAATTTTTATCCCTCGTATAACACGGAATGAAGTAACCGTGTTATACGAGGGACACCTGTATATCATTTATATTTAATGAACGTTATTGGATTGTTTATTTAGCTTTCTCAGATATAATTGATCTGGGTTTATCTTAACGTGGTCGGGGCGGTCCACCTGAGAGATAGATGAATTATGGCCACGGCCTTATAATTAATGCAAATGATTCAAATTGCCCCTTGAGTAATTAGCGTTCGCTACGGGATTAATCGCGGGCCCATATTTTATTGTAATTAGCCGAGCCGGGCGAATAATTCACGAAGGAAAAGTTCGCGCTACTCCATTTTTACGTTCGGGACGTTATTAATGTTTGCCGGGACAACCTATCGTTTACACGCCCAATAAATCACTTCAACTTGGGGAAAGCATAAACGATGCGAAGGTGTTAAGATTGATTTTAATTAACCCGTCTTCGAAGTGCACGAGTCGAAAGAATCATTTACGTTTTATTTTTTTTCTTATTTTGGACCCGGCGAAGATCGCGTGATTCGATCGCATCCGAACGCGTATCTTTCTGTGTCACGATTTAAGCGATCCAATGACGCTGTAATATAGACGTAAATCACATTCCTCTGCACGTTCGCGATCGGAATATTTATGGACTGAAAATGCTCTACGTAATCATAATGCGACTATCTTCGTTTAGCTTCTTGATATTTTATGATTCTTCTGGAATTAATTTTAACACCAAAATTTTGATGCAAAAAGAATTCGTTAGAAATGTCACTAACTGATGATACACTAATGACCTATTAGGAATATTTATTACATCTTTGATGATCACTTTTAGTTTTTACTTAATAAAGACAAATCATCAAATTTTAATATTTTGTGATTTATGGTATATCACTACTATAAATCACTAGAAACTGATGATAGATAAATGTGAAATCACTCTAGATTAGGATTCCTTGGTGCATTAAGAAAAGTTTTTAAGAATCATAAGATCCTGCTTCCGCAGTTTTAGTAGCAATATTCAAGATGATATCATCAAGAAAAATCGTTTTGAAAAATTTTTATATTTTGGAGATTTTCGCTAGAAACTGATGATGTATCATTACCAAGTTATAAATAATTGTGTATATCTTCGGGGGTAGAAATGTTGTGATTAGGTTCCCGCTATAAAGCTTGATACTAACAACAACACTGGATCCCCGGAAATTGGCATTCACGATCTGATTAAGAAATTGTTCATAAGCGAACATCTTACACCTCTCAATGCGACACTATGCAAGAATACGAAGGAGAAATATAGAAAACGACTATAAGTACTGCTGGTTCAGTTCCTCAGACATTATTCACGTTCATCGTGAGGAAAGGATGTGGGTAATGGTCATCAAAACGGATGCTGATCTCTAAACAAGCTTAATCTGCTGATTTTTCTTGTAGCTTCAAATTATTTCTGTTTGTTTAACGTTCTCTTTTGCGATCTACTACCAGAATGTGTGATGCTGACAAACTAAAACTGAGACTTGTTATGTAAATTCAAATTCGATGATCGAACATCCCGCTATAAATCGTCGTGGATTCGATGGCAGAAATGTTGATCTGACTAAGAACTGAAACACAATCTGATTAAGAAATTGTTCATAAGCGAACATCTTACACCTCTCAATGCGACACTATGCAAGAATACGAAGGAGAAATATAGAAAACGACTATAAGTACTGCTGGTTCAGTTCCTCAGACATTATTCACGTTCATCGTGAAGACAGGATGTGGGTAATGGTCATCAAATCGGATGCTGATCTCTAAACAAGCTTAATCTGCTGATTTTTCTTGTAGTTTCAAATTATTTCTGTTTGTTTAACGTTCTCTTTTGCGATCTACTACCAGAATGTGTGATGCTGACAAACTAAAACTGAGACTTGTTACGTAAATTCAAATTCGATGATCGAACATCCCGCTATTAATCGTCGGGGATTTTAATATTCCAAATATCTTCTGCATTCAGCCTCATTCTTGTGGGTGTCTTGAATGCTAGAGCGAAAGAGTTCCTTGTTATGATTTCCTATTGTAGTTTTTTTAGTCTTACAAGAACATTGTAGAACGTTAGATCTAATCTTAGATAATTCCGATTTAATTAACTCTGTATTTTCCTAAGATGCGTCAATTTGGATGCTCATCGTTCTGCTGTAGAATTTACTAGTGACACGAATAAGGTGATGCCAGTAGGATATGTAACCAAGATTTGAAATTATGGTCGCTTTTGCTCGAAATAGTAACTGTTGGTTGCCTATAATAGACGATTTCGTGTTATTATGTCAATTTCAGTACCTCTTTCCACACTTCAGTTTTCGATACTATTTAGTGAGTATCACACCCTTCTAAAATATTCTTCCCTGTCTTTGCCCATAGATCGGCATCCTCCCCTTAATTTCCCTCCAACACTCTCCCAGGATCTTGCACTGCGGTCTTGCTTCTATCCTTTCCTCATATTTCACCGCTCTTCTCCTCCTTCACTATATACCCTTTTTTTTCTTTATACAGGAGGAAAAAGCACTGCCAGCCATCCCGGCTCCACGCCGGAGTGAGGGGTTTTACCCTCTAAGAAAACCTCCTGTAGATCACGGGCCGGAATTCGCTTTCGCGTTTAAGACTTCGGCCGCGGCGCTGTATAACTTCTTCACAGCTTCTCGTCTCTCGTTCCTTCGTTTGCGTACCACACCTTGATATTTTAGACTTCCCTTTTGGACTCCCGGTCACGTATAACAGAGTAAAAACCCACCGTTAACTTTTGATAATTATTTTCCTTACCAACGCACCCCGATGGGGGGGGGGGCTATGTCCCCCTTCTCCACTTCCTCCTGGATCTTACTAGAGCCATGATCTCCTCTACACTCGGCTTTCTCGTAATTGGAATGGTGGTAGCAGCACCGAGAAAAAACAGGACAAAACCGCCAACTTCTTGATGTCATTATATTACCATACGTAAACGGTGCGGGGTGCCGAAGCACCCCTACTCCTCTTCTATATCTTCCTTTCTTTCCTGACCCCTACTATTCTCTTCTTTCTTCTATCTCTTTTGTGTCTATCACTTGCCTTACATAGTTAGCAACAGCATTCCAATTTCCTTCACTTTTCAGCATAACCTCAATGCAGCTTTCCGGTGTCATCCCTTTTCTTAATTTCACTACTAACTCTTCTCTGAGTTCATTCCACCTATAGCAATAGAAGAAGGTATGCTCTATATCATCCACCACATCAGTCTACAGTGTACGCGTAAATCATTCTCCGCTCTTTTGTGCCTGTACAAAAGAGCCTTGAAAGAGCCATTGCCGCTCAAGAACTGTGTCAAAGCGTAATTCACTTCACCCCATCTGCGCGTCAGCCACGGTAATAACTCGGGCAGAATTCTTTTGGTCCAAGCCGCCTTTCCAGTATCCTTCCTCCATCTGTCCGCCCATTCATCCATAATGTCCCCTACGTCTGTTTCCTCCCCTTTTGTTATTCTTCTTACCTTTAAATCGATGGGCAGTGATCCACTTAGGACAAGTAACGCAAAATCTAATTAGTATTTGCCTCTGGATTCTCGTCAGCTTCACCACACGTGCTTTCACGCTTAGGGCATCACTACACGCTTTACAGCCGTACAATATTTGCGACCATATCACCATACTTATCACCTTCATTTTTTCGGCACTAGGTCCGTATGTCCGTGTGTTCTTTGCGACTTACCGGTGACGTATTGTATGTGGTCATTCCATTTTCAATCTTTCCCGATCATCACACCCAGATATTTCAGAGATTTCTTTGTTCTTATGTCCCTTAATGATAAATTCTATTTCTATTCTGCAACGCCTACTCTTCATTAGAACAGCTTCGGTTTTCTCTGGGGCAAGTTCTAATCCCATGGTTTCCATCTGCGTTGCTATCTCATTCACCACTCTCTGCGCATCTAACTCCATGTCACTCACCTACCATCCGGAGACTACTATTGCCAGATCATCGGCATATGCTACTACGCTTACGTCCCCGTTTTCTTCATTTATCTGGAGAATCTTATCAAAGAAAATGTTCCATAGGAGTGGACCAAGGACCGATCCCTGCGGAACACCTCTAGTTATCTGATAGTAAACGTCATTGTACTCAATGTATCTGTCACTAAGGTAATCCTTCACACAGTTCACCAATTGTGGTGCTATACCCTTGTCAATCATCTCGACAATAATTTGATCCCACCGTATACTTCCGAACGCGTTTCTCACGTCGGCGGTGATTAACATGCATTTCTTTTTCTTCCCTATTCTAAATTTATCATATTTAGAATATTCACTTGAACAACACATGAACCGAATTACTAACTTCACCGCAATTACATAGCAAAGATTCGCTTTACCAATTTTCTTTAAATACTCCTCACACTTTCCATGCCCAGTAATCAACTCTATTGTTTCTGGAAATAAAAATTATTTAATTTACCAATTTATTAAACTTAAAATTTCCATAATATATTTTCAAATTTTATTCGCAACGCATCCTCTCGATTTAAAATTAAACTCAATATGAAAATTTGCCAGCAAAGATGCTTCTTTAGCCAATTGATCAACTCATTCATTTCCCTTAATTCAGACAGAATGTCCTTTAATCCAATAGAAATTAATCCTGTTCTTGAAATTACTAATTAAATCCTATGTCTCCTTTTGAAGTTTCGTTGGTTTCTCACCAATAGCCTCTCGTCTCTCTCCTTATATGCTCTATTACCTCCCTCACATATTGTGCCACAATTTTCCACTTAAACTCGTTTTCTAAGGTGTTACTAAAATTTTCACATTCCAACAGTGCGTGTTCTGCTTCGCTACTAGCTTGCTAGTGCAGATATGCTCAGAAGCATCCATAACAACTTAACATTTGATTCCAGTAATAATCCATTTCGCTTCATTTGCGTATCAATTAGGAGTTTATTTTGGGTGCTATCCTTTTTGTCCACTCTGCCTTGCCGTTTTTTTCATGCCATCTGTTCTCCCACTCTCTCATCATTTCACTCTCTCACCAATCCAACGCAACCCAACCCAACCCAACCCAAACCAAACCAACCCTCGATTTTCCTTGTGCCTTTCGTTTTTACCATTAAATTAGTGTTTCCATTAAAAACTGCTGTGAATCTTTTAGTGAGCCTTTAACAATTTTGTACAATAAATCTATGAGAGTGCGTCTTTCCGCAAGTATGGAAGCATGCTTGCACAGTTCTGCCTATATTACAAAAATTACAGGCCCATTTCTCTACTGCCTATATTCGGTAAAGTTCTCGAGAGCTTAATTTATAAACCAATTTTTTACATTGTTAAGCATGTTTTAGACCAACGACAGCATGGTTTTTTTGCTGGTCGATCAGTAGAGACTAATCTTGTTGAATACACTAATTATATTTTGTATTCTTTTGACGATAACTGCCAAGTTAACTCCGTATACACTGATTTTAGCAAAGCATTTGATAAGGTTGATTATCTGTTTTTATTAAATAAAATAGAACGAATTGGTTTGACCAGCAACACACAGCAGTGGCTCGCTTTCTATGTGGTTGATAGAACGCAGTGTGTTAGGATTAGAGGTTTCTCTTCACAGGTGGTGGCCGTCTCGTCCGGTGTCCCTCAAGGAAGCATCCTTGTCCCCTTGCTCTTCAATATTTATATTAATGATATTTTTTATTGCTTTAAATATTCAAACCGTTTAATGTATGCAGACGATTAAAAAATTTTCTGGCGTGTATCTGGCCCTAAGGATTGTTCTGCTTTTCAACGCGATCTCCTCGACCTTGCTTAATATTGTCTGACAAATTTTGTTAGCCTAAATTTTAGTAAATATGTTACCACTACATTTACAAAGAAAGCTATTCCTATACGATTTGATTTAGTTATTGTAGGGGAATTGATGTATTACTATTCTATAAATTAATTAATTCGATTTCACTTATGTCTCTAGTAAATTTGCATGTTCCGCCCAGAGCGTTGAGGTATGATTTTTTCTTATTCACTCCACAAAAACGCACTAATTCTTATCAACACTTCCCATTGCTGCACGCTCTGCCGATCGTCTGTCTATCGATATATTTGATTATGAGTCCATTAGTTCATTTAAAAAATCGTCCTTAGCTGCTGGGAGCATGCAGTATCATAGTCATTACAATCAGCAATTCCTTGTTGTTCTTATTTTGTAATTGTTTATAGAATGTTTCCTTAATTCCAATCTGAAGTTTGATCGTTTATTTTTACTTATTTAATTTTTTTTACTACTGTTCACTTCTTATGTTATTTTGTGTTTTTATTATTTTGTTTTGTTCGTATTCTTTCTAGTGACACAGCTTTTATTGGGTTCGTCCTGTGCTGTGTCCTATGTATATAAATAAATAAATCTATTAGCATCGAAACATCACCAGCTTCTCCGCGGACAGAATTTTGTGGACACAGATTGTCCTTATCAAGATTTGCTTTAGCACTCTGCCAGTTTCTTCATATTTTGTATTTCTGTGAATACATCCCTCCATGTTTCGTATGTATACAGCATCTGCGAATATATTGCCCCTAGTAGCTTATTTTTGTTTGCTCTAGGTCCATGAGTACTGCCCATGACTCGTTGAAGGGCTTGCAGTGTTCCTGAGAGTTTTTAGTGACGTAGTTGATGTGGATGATCATACCCAAATATTTGGGTGGTTCCTTCGTTTTGATAGCGTGTTCCATCATATCAATTTCCACCACCCCAACGTGTTTTGTGCTCTTCAGCAGGACTACCACCTTTTTTTCCAGTACTAGGTTTATGCTTATTTTCAAGATTTCTTATGCGATTATTGTGACGGTTTTTTGAGATTCCCAACCGGTGATAATCACCTCCAAATCATCCGCGTATGTAACAGGGCTTACTTCCCTTTCCCTTTTCTTTGTGTTAAAATTGTACTTTGTGTCAAAATTGCTACTAACAGAGCATTTTATTAGGTGCTCTGTTAATTTTCTCCCTTTCATACTCTCTATTATCTGGTACAGTTTTAAAGGCGTTTCGCACGTCCAACGTGACGAGCATGCACTTTTTCTTTTTGCCACTCCTAATTTTTTCCAGATCCCTTGCCTTTCCCAGAACCTCATCAGTACTCTTAATCTCCCTTTCACAAAGCCACATTATTCTTTCGAAAGTCCTCCAACCCTTTCCAACTCATACATCATCCATCAATCCACCAACAATTTCCTAAGGCTGTTTAGATGCCTCAATCCAACCCAACCAACATTGATACATCATATCTTCCAATTCTTCCTTTTTTCCTTCATTTATTGAAAAAACTACCTTTTCTCTTCAACAATAGAGGGTGCTGAACTGACATCATTTTTTTTTAAATTATACCTACGCAATTACCACTTATTATTATTATTACTGGCTTATTTAGCGTTAATATCGACCCTTGCTAATGCGCTCCTTTGGATTACCATAACAATGCTGCAGTTCGGTGAATTCGAGCTAACTTAATTACGTAACATAAATGAACTTTTCGCCTAGACTTAGGTACCGAAACATTTTAGCCCTAGTTATAAGAAGAAAGTGCTTGATTTTTACATATTCTTAGATCAACGACAAAGTTATTTGAGATATGGCTATGTAGTAATAAGCAATTTATTTTCAAATCCACGGATTGAGGAGTTTTCGAGTACAAGATAGATATGCATCACCTCCAATTAATATTCGATTTTGACACGGTTGTTGATACAAGGTGAGTTCTCGAAGATTAAATAACACTTGGGTCGAGTTCTTGTGAGTTCTTTGTTGCGACTATTAGGAAATTCCTGGACAAGAGGCCATCCTAATGGATTCGTTACTGTCATGCACTCTAATGACCATTCGAACGTCACCATTAACCCACATACGTCAACGAGTCGGGGCTATTACGTCGTCGCCGCATCGCGGATTCCATTCACGCGCAATATGCAATTATACGGATGAAGCAGGGAACACTTATCGATTTGTTTCGAAGGATTTCGCGTTTTCCGGTTCAGATGTTAATAAAACAGCGCGCGAACGATTGCCTTACACCGGGCAATAACATTAAAACATACACGCCGCAGGTAAATTTCGCTCAAAGTATCGCAATAAATACCCGCAGACCATAACATATGTCACAACTTAATACTTTTGCCGCGGAGCGGCGTTAACCTTAAGGAAACTGCGGGGTGTCCTCTGCGAAGGCAACCCTCGTTTGTCGGCTCTTTCCAAACATTGCTATTGCCTCACCTTCCTTTTGATTTAAGCTTTACTTCATTTCTTTCTAATGTTTAGTTATATTTAGTAATATTTAGTAATATATAATAATATAAGAAAAAGAAAATGTTTAGATAATCTCATTGACCATAATAATAATGGTCTTACATCCGTTTTACAAGACGTCGCCGCCCGATTAAGTCAGATAATAAATAAGATGCGTACTTAGATAGCGGACGGTTGCTTGGAACTCGCCATGTAAGAAAGGCGATCGCAGATATCGCCGGTGTTCGAATCGTTTCCGAATAGGTCAAAGACAAATGTTGCCATAAACCATCCGAACGGCAGTGAAATTCCTGCAGAATGGTCCGGACCAATAACCACCGATTAATATTCCCCGGTTTATTAAATCGAGGGCATTTCCGCAGATAAACCGAGCGGAGTAATTGTTCCTTGAAGGCGCTTTAAGAATTTAAGTGTGGCACTGTTTTTACCGTCCACGACAAATATGCATTGCGGTTAAATTTCCTGCATGAAAACGTGCGTCATTAGTACACGCGAACCAAATATACATACGTTACTGCATCCGTCGCGACGATTCAGGAAAGTGCTGGTCGTGCAAAAACCCTGTGGGACAATGCACTGATCGCAGATATCATTTATGGACTGAAAGGGATTTTTGCTTTTTCACCATAACTTCAAGTACATGTACCCATACCAATTGAACTTTGCTCTCCCTCACCTCGGGGGGAGAGCAAAGGTGGGAGTGCGCTTTAAACCATCTGGTTTACCATACGCACTCAACTTTCTCTCAATTTATTCCTTTAGATTAGCGCAATGTTTTATTTCCCCGTAAGCCTTTAACATCCGTTAAAGACAAGTTATTCTGTTGATAGTTGCTAATCTGGCGATTATAAACGGCCAGTTACCGCGGCAATTACGATCAATCGCGGCGTTTGCATCTAATTAAATCCTAGCAAATCGACCATCTGGTCGCCTTCGGTATCAATCAGCGACCGACTGATGCAAGAACCTAACAATGGAAGATTGATGTGCGAATTTGCGAGCGTTTAATTGTTGACTGACCACGATTCCGGACGCGTAAACAAAGGTAAGGGCAGATTCACACGATCTTTTTCACAAACAATACAAAGAAGACATTAATTTTCAAATCATGTAAAAAATGACTCAATTATTCTTAATGCCTACTAATGGTCAATGTTACTAACGCTCTAAAATGGTACAATTTGTTTGAAGCGATGTAGAATATCTTCTGCAGAAGATGGCACAAACTTAATTACTAGTGCACTTGATGATCACTTAGTTTGTTGTGAGTTTGATTCATTGACTCTTTGTGATGAAAAAAACACCCAGAATGACTTGCCTAAAAGCTAAGTTGACTTTAAGCAATCCCTGGATCAATGCAGATCAGATTGGATAAGAATTGTAATACTGGGGCAGTGATAGAAAAGAAGTTGGTTATATTGAAGAAGAGTAATAATTTCCTTTTATTTCGATATTTGAGCTTTGTTGAACGAGCTAATCAAAAATGATGATGTTCGTGATGTTTAGTAGTAGCTTTGATGAGAGATAATAATTTAAAGAGGTGGTCTCCAAAATTCATGCTTACCAAGTGATATGGTTAAAAATTTAGCGATCGAAGACCAACTTGAAGAACAGTTACAACAGAACAATTTTGGTAAAATTAACCAAAATGTTGAATCAAAAACTAAAGAATGTAGCAGACTAAAGAATGATGTAAAGATACAAATGAAACTTTATCACCAGTTCTGATAATGAAAGAACATCTCAAAGTTTTTTCAGTCTACAATGAGGAATATAATGAAACAAAATATAATGAACCCATCTGAACCCAACAGTAACGAGAGCACGTCATATGTAGCGATGAGAGCAAATTCCAAATATAACAAACTAATCTCAACACAAATAATTAGTTATATTTCTTCTAGATCCATGCATCTGTGGAGGAGATGCAGAGAGAATATGGATGAGTTGGGTTAATATGATGCAGAACATCAAAACTCTTGATGTATCAAGCTGGATGCGTGTGTCATACATTCCATCATACATTAAAAGAAATAGTTGTGGTGGATTTTATTATTGTGGTATCTCCTCCACAGGTACACAGATCTAGAAGAAATGCAAGGAAATATTTGGGTGGAGATGCGTTGGATTGGTATGCTGATGTGTATGTTACACACTTCCAGCTTGATATATCAAGATTTTTTATGTTTTGCATCATATTAACCCAAATCATTCCTATTCTTTCTGCATCTCTTTGAAAGATTCAAATATCTAGTGAATATGCAAAAATACTTGGATTGAGATGAAATGGATTGGTATGATGACGTTTATACATGCAGTACACTTCCATAATGATGTATCCAGATTTTTAATGTGCTGCATCATATTAACCCAACACATTCCTATTTTCTCTGCATATCCTCGTAAAATACATAGATCTAGAATAAATATAAGGAAATAGTTGGGTTGAGAGGAATTGGGTTGATATGATGGTGTGTATGACACGCACATCCAGATTAAAACATCAAGATTTGTAATGTTCTGCATCATATTAACTCAAGTCATTCCTATTCCCTCCGCATTTCTTTCAAAGATTCAGATATCTGGTGAATATCCACAGAAATACTTGGGTTGAGATGAATTGGATTGGTATAATGCCATACACTTTTATCTTAATATATCCAGATTTTTAATATGCTGCGTCATATTATCCCAACTCATCCATATTCTCTTTGCATCTCCTCTACAGATACGAAGATCTAGCAGAAATTCAAAGAAATACTTGGATTTGTATGATGATGTATATGACACGCATCCAGATTAAAACTTCAAAACTTGTTAATCATGTTTTATTTTTCTTTTCACCTCCTTAGATAGTTTTTTTATTATTTAATCCTAACTCAACCAACATTCCCTTCATACTCCTATCACATTCCTTCTATCCCATATTACCCTTTTATCCCATTTCCATAGCATAACATTTTACATACATCATCCAAAGTATAACCAAATTTAGAACATATATTTTAAATTCGAAAAAACAATACTATGACAAACTTCATCAAAGACAACATAATCTCAAATACCACAAGAACAACCAACGAGATAACCACTATTTTATCAAAAATCTTTATCCTAAAAGAAAAGTTGACGTTAACAAATTTTATAAGAAAGTATTATAAAGAAGTTAGTTTTAGTTTCGTGGTGTTCAATAACACAATTGACGTAAGTTGTAATGAAAAACAAATTTTGTTCAGAATATTTTATGTATTTTTAATTACTATAGTATTATTCAATGTATTTAAGACATTTAATAGGTGGTTTTTTCTATGCTGAATATGACCACCTAAAATGACCACATTACCCCAACTCATCCCTAATCTCTCTGCATCTCCTCCACAGATACACACACAGATACACAGATCTAGCAGAAATGTAAAGAAATAGTTGGATTGAGATGAGTTGGATTAGTATGATGATGTGTATGTCACAATCTTCTGCATCATATTAACTCAACTCATCCCTATTCTCTCTGTATCTGTTTGAAAATTCAGATATCCAGTACATATGTGAAAAAAACTTGGGTTGAGATGAAGTGGATCGGTATGATGACGTTTATACATACCACACACTTACATCTTAATATATCCATATTTTTAATGTGCTGCATCATATTAATCCAACTCATCCCTATTTTCTCTGCATCTCCTCCAAATATACACAGATCAAAAAGAAATGCAAGGAAATAGTTGGGTTAAAATAAATTTAGTTTGTATGATGAGAGTTGTATGTCATGCATATCCAGGTTGATACAACAAGATTTGAGATGTTCTGCATCATCTTTTTTTTTAACAAGGTCGGGGAAAATCTGTTAACAGATACCTGACCTGGAGTGTTGGACGGCTAGATAGCGTGAGGTTGGGGTTAAATAACCCCGACCCACTAAAAACGCCTTTCCTCGTTTTTTCGCTCTTTTTTGATCATGGCAGTCTGGTATCGCTTGCACATGACTTCGGACTGTCGAATATATCATATCTTTTGGTAACAATTCAAGTCTTTCAACGGCAATACCACTTGTTTTAGAAGTATTTCAAGTTTCCTACAAGCAACACCAAGTCTTTCGGAAACATATCAACTCATCTAGAAGCAGTAACAAGTCTTTTGGAAACATTTTAAGTTTTTCAGAGAGGACAGTAGTTTTAAAAGTATATCAAATCTTCTAACAGCGGTATCAAATCTTCAGGAAGCATGGAAATACCTTAAGTTTTTGGTAGTATTTGCAGTCCGAATCTTTTGAGAGCTATTCAAGTCGTTTTGAAACATTTCAAGTCTTCTGAAAATATTTTAAGTCTACTGGAAACAGTATCAAATTTCCTAGAAGCGGTGTCAAGTCCACCAGGGGTAATATCATGTCTTTTGGAAACAGTTCAAGCCATCTGAAAGCAGTTTAATCCTTCTGGAAACAGTTCCAGTCTTCTGGGAACATTTAAAGTCTTTTGGAAATAGTCGCAAAAAAATGATAAAATTTGAGGAAGATAATGGAGGTTTTATTTTTGAAAATGAAGAAACGACTTGTATATCAAATTGATGGTTGAATCTTCTTCTTTCAAATGATGTATAACTCGTTGTTTTATTTTAAAATCGATTCCGAACACACTTATTAATGATTATTTCAAAGTTATTTTTCTTGTATATTATAGAGAGTTACAACTTAAAAATATTTAAATTCAAAGTATGAAAATTAGATAGAAATAAGGAGAAAAAGTAAATATTTTCTTAAAGTTAACTTTGAGACTGTTAGAGATTTTAAAATCGAAAAACGACCAATTTCTCGAAACTGAAATTAAAATTCATGTTTGAGGTTAGCATTTTTACAACAACTCCTACTCGAAAATTTGCGAGGAGGTGTTTTCATTTAAGGGAGAAAAAAAATCCCAATGTTATAAATATTACGTACTCTATACACTGTTCCGTTAAAATCTTCTTTCCAGTTTTGCTATCCCCTTCTTCATCTCTTCATTCTTTGACTCAAGGTCTGGCATTCGCATATGCATACATAGGAATCCATTAGTTTTTACCTTATAACTTTTTAAAACATACCTGAAAGGGAGCATAAAAGGAGAATAAAAGAGGGGGCGTCTCCCTCTTTTATTCTTCATCCTTTCGTTCCTCGTTCCTCCCTCGAGGTCCGGCATTCATATATCATAGGAATCTATTAACTTTTATCATATCGTTTTGCAAAACATACCTTGGGGAGGAGCAATTGCCCCCTCTCCTCTTCTTCATCTTTGCCTTCCTCGTTCCTCCCTTGAGTTCCGGTATTCATGTATCATAGGAATCCCTTCATTTTTATCAAATAATTTTGCAAAACATACCTGGGCAAGGGGCGAATGCCGCTTTGATTATTAATCCTGTCCTTACCAACACAGTGCATCTTTTCATCCGCCTCCTTCTCCTTCATTATGTTCGTTAAGAGATTCATTATGCCTCTCTTAACTCCACTAGCATATCGCCTATAGTTTCTTCATTAATTCTTCCGACAATCTCAAATTCCGCACCCTTTCTTAGTGCATCAAATCTTTTGCTTTAAAATATCGTATGCTCAGGGTCATCCACCACGCCACATCCGCACCAACACAGGTTTGTTGTTATTTTCTTAATTTCCTTCAGATATTTTCCAAAAGTATCGTGCCCCAATATCGCCTGTGTTGTTTAGTAATTACTACTTGGTTCTGCATCATCTTAACCCAAGTAATTCTATCTGTATCTCCACCACAGATACAGAGATACACATGAAAAGTAAAGAAGTAGTTAGGTTTGTATGATGAAATGTATGTCACACACATCCAGCTTTTTTTAATGTTCAAGCAAGATTTTTAATGTTCTTTCTTTAACGTGGTCGGTGAAAATCTGGGCTTCCGGATAATGTTGGGTTGGGGTTTATTATAGACCCTGACCCACTAAAAACTCCTTTCCTCGTCTTCTCTGGAACCGTCGGCAGGTACATCTTCAGAGTATAAAAAAACAAAAACGCTCATCCTTCATGGTCTCGATATCTCTCCCGTTGTCTCGTTGCCCTTGACATTGGTACAGATAAAAAAGAAACACAAACCTCTAAACTTTTTGAAAAACTACAAGCTTTTTACATACCCAGGCGTTGGGAGCCTCAGTGATCCCCCTCCTCTTTCTTCGTGCCCTGGCTCCTGGACAAAACCGCTGGGACACTCAAGATCCCAACAAGAAAAAAAACAAAACAAAAAAAACGTTTACTTTTAGAAATAAACTTTTCGCAGAACATACTTGGCTAGGAGGGGCGAGCTCCTGCCCCTCCGTATCTTCCCCTACGCTGGTGCCCTCTAATCATTTCCGCAATGGCCGTCCATTTTTCTTCCGTCTCCAGCATTTGTCCCATGATGTTCTCCTTGGTCAGACACATTCCACATCTTTCCTCGCATCTTGTTCTGCACTCACTAAAAAATCTGCACTCTAGGATTGTATGTGCGGCGCTGTCTCTTTCTGTGCAAAACCAGCAGACCTCAGATTCCGCTTTCCTAATTTTGTAAAGATACGCTTTAAAGATCCCATGTCCGGTCAGGAATTGCGTAAGGAAGTGGTCCGGCTCCCCCCACCATCTATTCAATCATTTAGTGATGTCAGGAATCAGCTTTCTTGTTCAGCTTGTTTTGTGGTTCCATCTTTCCTGCCAGCACTGCATCAGGCTCTTTCTGTTTGCCTGTTTATTTTGCCTGCCCTCTCTATATGTCCTGCCTCTCTCCCTCATTTGCAGATCAATCACTCTCAATCACCTCTTCTGTTGGTGCTGTTCGGTAGGCAGATATTATACCTATAGCTAACTTCCTGTTAACGCTTGTTGCATATTTCTGTACTTTTTATATTTCAGCACACTCTCCCACGTAGGCGCCGCATACAAAATTACGGAAGTTGCCGCAGTATCGATTGTTCGTCTCTTGGTGGCTACCGCGCCGCCTATGTTTGGCGCATAAGTCTATTTGTCATTTCTGTTTCTTTTTTTGTTATCTCCACCACGTGTTTCGTCATCTTTGTATCTTTGTCCAAAACTACTCCTAGATACTTCACCTCTTTTGTGCTACTTATCATGGTGTCTGTGTTTAAGTGGACATTTAGGTTCTCTACTGTGCGACGCCCCTGAAGGAGAACCATTTCGGTTTTCTGCTTCGCTACCTGCAACCCCATCTTCTCTAATTTCCTTATAATTACTTGTAGCGCATATGCCGTTTTGTCCTGCAAAAGTACTTTGTCTCGCGCGCGAATCACTACCGCCAAGTCGTCAGCAAAAGCAATTAGCGTCACTCCCTCCTCCACCCTTATGCGCAGTACTTGATCGTAGAACAGGTTCCACAAGAGAGGACTCAAAACGAATCACATTTGAACCAGATACGGACTGATATTTCCTTCTTCTAAGGCTGCTATCACCCCATCCCACGGGGCAGAGTTAAAAGCATTTTTAATATCAATCAGCACCATTGCACATACGTCCCTATGTGTTAAAGACTTCATCTTTATGTTTTCCACAATTTCTTGCACCTTCGTTATTGCATCCACTGTAGATCTCCCCTTTTTATAGCCGAACTACATTTCGCTTATCAGCTTCCCTTCCTCCGCTTCCTTTTGCAGTCTGCATCTTATCAAGCCTTCAAGCAACTTTCCTGCCGTGTCAAGTAGACAGATTGGACGAAAAGTTGCGTTAATGTTTTCTTTATTCTTCTTTGGCTTCTCTATGAGGGTGAGTCTAGCCCTTTTCCAGATGGTGGGGAAGCATCCTTTGACCAGGCAGTTGTTGTACACTGCTAGTATATCGTCAGGGAAATTTTCTACAAAAATCTTTAAAATTTCAGGAGTGATCCCATCCAAACCAGGAGTTTTCTTCTTCTCGATTTTGCTGGCTTCGCACTCTAGCTCCTCTCTAGTAAATAGTGGCATATCCTGCTCTGAGAATAACAGCGTCTCAGCATGAACAACTTCGACCATCCTCTCTCTTGTCTCCACTAGTATATCGCCTATGGTTTCTTTATTAATTCTCCCGCCAATCTCAAATTCCGCACCCTTTCATAGCGCCTCAAATCTTGTGCATTCAAATATCGTATGCTCAGGGTCATCCACCACGCCACATCCGCACCAACACAGGTTTGTTGTTATTTTCTTAATTTCTTGGTTCTGCATCATCTTAACCCAAGTAATTCTATCTGTATCTCCACCACAGATACAGAGATATATATGAAAACTAAAGAAGTAGTTGGGTTGGTATGATGAAATGTATGTCACACACATCCAGCTTGATAGATCAAGATTTTTAATGTTCTGCATCATATTAACCCAACTCATCCCTATTCTCTCTGTATCTCCTACACAGATACACGGATCTAGAAAAAAATGTTAAAAAATAGTTGGGTTGAGACTATTTATTTCACATATTTAGAATTTGCTCTCATCGCTACATATGACGTGCTCTCGTTACTGTTGGGTTCATTATATTTTGTTTCATTATCTGCAGATATAATCGGGTTGGGATGCGTATTCTTATTCAAAGTGACTTATATCTGTTATTATTACCAAGTAGCCTCCATTGCATTGGTTTTTAAATCATGCATATATTATATTGAATTTTTTTAAGTATTGGTACCACTGCCTCGGCAACGTAAGTTCTATACTTACGAATGCTTCATAATCAGAATAGCTAGCAACACCATTGTATAAGACACAACTTAGGCTTTTATGTAATGCATTTAACTACACAGCAATAATGTTAGGTTATTTCTGTATACTTGGGCTAATTTATTAATACCGCAGTCGATGTTAAAGATTAATTCATATCTCATTCTATACTCGCAAAAGCACCACAATCCTAAAAGGAGATAACATTGACTTCAAGGGAATGTATTATTATTAAAGTCAACTCTTGGATGAGGTACCTCGGCAAACTCTCTATGACGCTATTGGTATTAAAAAATATAGTATGCCTCATTTATGCACCCCATAACCTCAATTACAAATAACATCGGTTTGAAGAAATGCATTCTTATTCAAAGTCAAGCTTCATTACAATCAAGTGTCAAGTATTCAATCAAATGGTATTGTATAGTTGCCTCGATAAACTAGGGCTGATTAATCTCACCACATGGTATCAAAGCATTGTTTGATACTTGGTACTTCGCTCCATTTTGTATATAACCATCTTCGTCTCTCCAACGCAACGACGTCAACACCCCAATAATAATACACCGAAGGGAAGTGAAAAGTTCCTTGGGCGACCGCACTTATAATAGACGCACTGCGAATTCGTCACGGCTAAACGCACCAATTTGACACGAAGCAAATGGTCGGCATCGATTATGCGAATAACGATCGTTCGATACGGGTCGGTAATTGTTTAATAATAGGCGATCGATGCGATGCGGAATGCAAAATATCTCAATACGCGACAAGGTATTAATGCGCTATGTGGATCGTTGAACTGCGTCGTCTTAGTACGAGGAAATTGCGAAACCCGATTGTTTTCTTTCGATCAAGTCGAAAACATTTTAAATCGTCGTGCGATAAAATTATTTAGCCGAGTAGAGCGGGAGGATGATGGTGGTTTAAACGAGAGTTACTCCTGCAATTTTCCTTAACGATGACATCGCGAGCATTATAGTTATTTGCGACCGACAATGATGTTTGTATTTATTGTATGAATATCGCACTCCGTGTGAGAACGACGTTACGAACGGGTTAAAGATGTATAACGTGTGCGGTGAAGCTGCGTGTGGTTCAACGAAATGAAAAATTACTTCGTGTAACTACAACAAATTAAACCATATTTTTATCGTTTCTTGTTTATTTTCTTTTACTTTCTTGTGATAAATCGCCGAGGTCGCTTACGAGCGAGGTGCTAGAGTTGATGTGTTAAAACGAAATCGACAATTCAAGAATTGTAGCGCCTCGCCCTTAAGTGACCTTGGCGATTTTAGCCGAAACTCGCTTATAAAATCGCTTATAGAATAATATTTATCCTCAAACGACTCAAACCACCACAGATATATCGACAAGAAATCATAACAGAGTATAAACGTAACTTTGAAAAATTAAAATGTTTTGTTAAAATTAATTGTAAAGTTGTAAGTGTGAATAATTACTTAGCAAGTAATCACGTGGGTGTATTTGGTGAGGGTGACGTCTTCTTGGAATCGTATTCGCGTGTCCGCCACAGTAATTGAGTAAATAAACCGTGTGCATCATGATTCGCAGTGTACTCGTCTTCTGTGAAGGAGAGAAGAAAATGTTTATGCCGGGAGACCATAATTCAGCGGAATCTAGTTTATTGGCTCCATAAACTGCGCCGTGCCGTAGGGCAGCATGCGAGGCTATCTTAATTTAATTCTTCTGCCGTTTTAGGTCGGCTCCTCGTTTGTTTACAAACCTCTTTTATTTTCTCGACGTTCCTTTATTTTTTGTTTTAAATAAAATTAGTTTTCTTCCGATGCCAATTCAACGTAAGGACAGTTATATCCGTTTCGGGCACGTTGCAACGCGAAATAAAGTCCAATTTCACGGTGGTACCACCGCCTAACACCCGGGGATGCAATCGGAAATGGATTTCGGCTTTGGGAGATTGCGAAATTTGAACATTTTACTCTCGCATCGGAACGAAGTACACTGCACTACGGTTAATTGAGACACAACTTGTCCCAAATATTCGATTGCAAAAATATTCACCAATAATAATTAATTTAATTATTCCGTATTATCACTTCGATTTGTGGATGAAGATACAACTTTAAGTTTAGTGATGAATATGAATGATGGCTTTGTTGGTCATGATGATATATCTATGGATATGTTAAAACTTACTTTACCATACATATGTCATATACTTAATTGTTAAATCGAGGAGAAATTTTTTCCTTCAAGCTTTGTACCTGGGCATAATTGTACTATGCCTTTTGAATCTTGCTTAGAATTAGGGATCGGGTTGATACTTAAGTAATAGGCATCAATATGTCGAGTTGGGTTACTCAGTTTCTAATCCATGGCATGTTAATGTAATACTGTTTACCTTTTAGCATGTATTATGGCTTTCCATTTAATGATAATGAAAATTGTGTAAATAGAATTAGTTGTGATCTTCAGAGACTGTCAGTTTATGTTCGTGAATACAATCACTGGTTCAAATCACCGTTGATAATAATGTGATTCCTATATCAGTAGAAGAGAAGAATTTGGATGAATACATTTCGATATCGGCAGCATATTTCAAGACATATAGCCATGGCACTGAATTTGCAACATAATGATTCTTCAACATTTATAATTATTTATTTCTTCTGTTGCTTTTTAATGTATTTAGCATTAATATAGTTTTTGTATATATGTATCCTTGAAGAATAAATTATTATTATTATATGGTGTAAGATATGACATAATTAAATGTGAATTATTGGGAATTCAACCAAAAACGGGGAAGAATCAAACAACCTCCTTTAATCAAAACCAAGCGATCTATATTTCTCGTCAAATTATATCGTTAAGGGCAACACTTCTTATGAAGCTGAATAAAAAGTTAGCCACGTTTAACAACCGGAAGCATTTCCTGCTTAAGTGCCGAAGATCAGGCATCGTTCCTCGTCACATCAAGGATAACTCGAGATACCTTTATAACAACTTTGATGGGGCATCCAAGCAAATGATGGAGAAGATCGATGGATGCATACGTAGGTTAGGAATTAAGTTTTTAAATTTAGAGATGTCCAGTACGTTTCTAACCTTAAATAGTTTATATAATCAATTCAATAGTTTAAACGAAGTAGTAAGTGATCAATATATATATATATAGAATTAAAAAACTACCTAGACAAGGGATACATTAAGTATTTCAATTACATTAAAAACCGTAATATCAAAAAGTTTAAAGATCTTTCTCATGAATTTACGTTCAATAGATTGGTGGTTGACAACACCAAATGGTTCTCTAACATCTCAAATTGTGATATTCCCCCAGATGTTTCCAACTTTCTCTCTCTGGGCTCCAAGTTTGGTTTACCTGTGCCTGTCGACACCTCTCTTATCCCCCAAATCCTGGGTAATGTAGAATCGATATTCAGGTCCATACCTGATAATGGTTCAAATTCAAAGAGAGCCAGGGTTACCAATCTTCTCACCAACTTAATGAAAAGTAGGGACACCCCTTATCCTATCAAGGGTCTGATCTCCCGTCTTAAATCTGAAACGGTCCGTTTCTTGAGAGAACCTAGGGTTGACCCCCTTATAGTGGTTCCTGCTGATAAGGGCCAAGTCACTGTTGTTGTTAATCAGTCTCAGTATGTTGAAAAGTCTCTTTCCTTGTTGTCTGATACCAACACTTATCAGGTCCTTAAATCTGACCCGACTCTATCCATCCAGAGAAGACAGAATGAACTCTGTAAACACTTGTTGGACTGTGACCAAATTCCCCGACAAGTATATAGAACCTTAGTCTGCCATAATAGTGTCTCACCCAAATTTTATGGGTTACCTAAGATTCACAAAGAAGGCACGCCACTTAGACCTATCATCTCCTTTGTTGGCTCACCCACATATAGATTGTCTAGCTACTTAGCCACGATTTTATCGTCTGCTTTAGCAAACAGAACCAGTTACAACATCTCTGATTCCTTCTCCTTCGCTAACAAGATGAAGGGTTTCGTTCTACCACAAGATTATGTCCTAGTTTCTTTAGATGTCGTGTCTCTGTTTACCAACATTCCTCTCGAATTGGTTATTGAAAGGCTGTCCGCTCAATGGAATTTGATCCAACCCCACACTGGGATCTCCCATGATCTTTTCATCAAGATCGTAGAATTTTTTTTCGATTCTTCCACATTCTCGTCCCCTTAGCCAGATTTTGGCTACCATTGTCATGGATTGGACTTTAGATGTGTGCATCCCCAGATTGCCTTTCAGCCTCCCATTCATATACAAGTATGTGGACGATATCATTTGTGCAGTTCCGTATGACAAACTCCTTCTTGTCAAGAGAGAATTTAATACTGTACATATACAGTTTACTATAGAGACAGAAACTGACAATTCTGTGCCCTTCCTTGACACTAGGGTTATTAGGAAACCTGACCAACGTGTCCTGTTAGATTGGTATAAAAAACCTACGTATTCAGGTTGGTTTATCAATTTTTATTCTTGCCATCCCACCCAAATGAAAATTAACACCCTTAGGGCGCTGAAACGTAGGATTTTACGACTGGTGGATGAGAGTTTTCGTGAGAAGAAACTTAAGACGCTTACAGATATCTTCTGCAACAATGGCTTCCCGAAATCCTTAATCACTCGAATCTTTTACCATCAAGATTCTCCTATGCGACCAATCGCTGCGTCTACATCCTCTTGACTGGTCGATGACTCATCCTCCAGACGATTCCTTGCCTGATTCCCCACCTACATTTGTTAAGGTTCCTTATATTTTGGGTTTTACCGATAATCTAATCAGGATTTTTCGTGACAGTCCCCTTAAGTTTGCTAAATACACCTGCACATCGTTGAGAACAATGTGTCTTTTGGGGACCCTTAATTTAACAACATGTTTTTACATATATTGTAATCTCTAAATGTAAGTTAGATTACTTTTTCTATAGAAAAAAATTGTTAAACGGTTATTGTTTGTAGCATACCCTGAAGAAGATAAAAATATATTATCGAAAGCTTGGTTTTGGTTAAAGGAGGTTGTTTGATTCTTCCCCGTTTTTGGTTGAATTCCCAATAATTCACACTTAATTCTTAACAAGTGCAACCAGTACTTCCACCCTAACTTATATGACATAATCAACGACATCTACCCTACTCTTTGTGCTATGCACCATAAGCACAATCTTTCCTTTTTTGGGTATATATGAAAATAGAATCATATCGTGACTAACTGCGAATAGGAAAGATTAAAACTGACTTTTTTCAGCATGCGTTATCTCAATAGGTAGTTCAAACAAAAACATTCAAGACTTTCAGTCTGTGTCATAAGTCGCAATCCCGCCAATTCTTCTCTGAAACCATTCAAGATTTGCTCAATTCGCGGTACGATCTTTATATTTTTGTATTGCTCAGGAGTGTCTATGGTATTATCACCCATAATTCCATAGACTTCTTTAAACTATGCGTGGCGAATGCAGCCTATTGTCAAGATGATATGTAACCCAAACAGCATGGAAGGACAGAAATCATGAACCAAATCACCAAAGAAATCCGTATTCATAAACCTGTTACGATCCATAATCATACCATCGATACGTATCTTCCAAAATTCAATTGTCCAAAGCTGCAAGATCGACAAGAGGTGGCCGTCGTAGTTCTGGGCGAATTTCTTGGGGTTCCTGTTTTGAACGTAGATGTGGATGCTATTCATCCTTTTCTACATGGCCCAGGCGTCGAAAGTACCCTAACGCGTCGACAGACGTCTCCGAATGCAATTGTGGTTCGATTTTGCAGCTGTCTCAAGCGAGACAACTTATTGGCGGCTGCTAAGCTCAAAAGATGATCAGCACCAGCTGGGTCTGCGCTGGGTCTTGCGATTCGGAGTATCTCACTTGTATTCGGTATCTCACCGTTGTTTTATCAACGAGCGTTTATCGCCTGCGAACAATGTTCTCATTGTGAGGGCAAAAAGGGTTGCTAAAGATAAGAATAAAAAACATGTTTGGACTCGCAACTGCCAAATCTTTGTTCGGAAAAGTGATGACGTACATCCTTTGCCCATCAGGAGAGAGGCCGATATGGACAGGATGTGATCGGCTTTGGCAACATTAAATCGTTCATAAATTTAAATTCAATTACATGTTACTGTTCACAATGTCTTCTATTAGTGTTTACTATCGGAACGTGCGTGGTCTAACAACTAAGTTAAAATCTGTTTTCACTACCTTGTTAAATTGTAATTCGATCTTGTTTGTTTAACCGAAACTTGGTTGCATCCTGGCATATACTCTGCAGAACTGTCTCCGGATCTTTATAATGTAACAGGCACAACAGGACAAACGGCAACGATGAGGACGTTTCAAAGGGTGCGGGTGTCTTAATTGAGGTATCTACTGCTATAGTAGCGGTAGCTTGTACTGACTGGTTTGTGAATCTTGAGGTAGTGAGTGTAACGCTTAGTGCTGGTGGTTCTTCGTCACATGTTTGCTGGAATTACTTAGCATTCTATTCATTTATAGATCAACTTACTTTACTCACACCGTCATATCCAGACGACAAGTTTCTTATATGTGGCGATTTTAACTATCCAGAAATTAAATGGGAGTTTGATCTCTGCTCTCATCATTGTGTACCGTATGCAGTAGTGCTCGATCTCGTGATTTTCTGGATGCCTTGTACCTCTGCGGCCTTAACACCACTTTACAGTTTTCCTGCAAAGTAATCACACCTCCAAATCTTAAATATAACTCTCCCATTTGTTATAACTACAGAAAAGCAAAATTTGTTAACTGGAAAAGAGAATTAGAGGGCGATGATGTTGATGATTGTGTGGATGCATTTTATGCTCACTTGCATTACGGTATTGAGAACCATATTCCCAAAATTCATGAGAGAGTGAGTGGTTTTCGTTCGGTGCTGTGCGGGAGATTAATGAAAAGAGGAAGGCACATAAGAAATGGATACGCTATGGATAATGTTATATGAGACATTAATAAATACTATTGCAAATATATTTCAACATCTCTTATATTATAGCATATACTTAATCTTCACGGTGACGATTTTCAACGAATGACGCAACATTTTCCCATGCTTTTAACATTTTTTTGATTGCATCAAATGATGGTTCATTTAGTGCTTTCTTGCTGAAACACTTTCCTCCACATCTTCTTACTGTGATAGACGGAGCGATCCTGCAAGTTCTTGATTATGCTCTTCCACAAGTTCATCAATATCATTGCTATTTATCTCCAGTCCTATTGTATTGGCCATAAATATAATCTCGTTCACTAGAAGCTCTAGATTCCGTGTGTCAAACTTCTCAGAAAGACATTCAACAACGCTTTCCGGTGAAAGTTTTATCCACGCCGAAATGTGAACCCTTCCCACGCTTTATCAATCATTTTGGGCAGGCAACGATACGGAAGTGATGTTTCCAAAACTCTCCAAGAGTCAGGTTTCAACGTTCGAAAAGTGTTTTAGTGTAAAGTTTGTTAAAATTGGAAATAACCTACTTGAGATATTTTTTTCGAATATCAGATCAAGAGGTGGATGCAATAAGTATCCTACAGCGAAACAATTTGGAGGTGCCTATAAGCTATGAACTGAAAAAATGAAGCATGCACTACCGCAAGTTGTAGCAAAGGAGATATGCACAACCTTGAATGCTACATTCACTTTTCTGCCCCTCCTTGGACTATAGGTTGCCTATCCATCTTGGCAACAGATGCTCTTATAGCAGTGCCACCAGAGAGGCGAGTTTTAGTGTAGTAAGTCTATGTATCATCTGCAATAACTGGTCAAGATGGTCGGAGATATGCAGTTCTTTAGTCGAAGTCGACGATGTAGAAAACCATATATTACTGAAAATATTATTAATGCAACTTGCAGATTTTTCCGTGATTCTGGAAGGCGATGTAACATTCCTCGTAGTAAGTTAAGTTTATTTTCAAAAATCGACGTCTATGATTAGAACTATCCTATAGATTATATGCACAGTGTGTATTTTCTGAAAAATTTTGAAAATTATTATTATAGTTGTAAAAAAATTGTTTGAAAATCTAAAATAACATATCACCGCATAACACAAAACGAACATTATCGCGGGTATTGGGATACATCGCCAAATTGAAACATGACATCAAGGGTACACGAACTGCGAATCGCGATATCCACTAAATATCTATTAATAGTTTATGTGGGGTAATGTCGACGGCAAATTAAGATCGAAGTGTACACGGGAGTGAAACGCGTCGATTTCGGTGGCCCGCTTTGGAACGGTTTTTTGACCCCCATCGAAAGCTCGCCGGCGCGAAGCTTTTTTTCGGCTCGCCGAATATTAACGGGCGGGATGTCAAAAGCGCATTCAAAACTAATGGACGGGCACCTTCGGCGCCATCGGCGTCCTGCATTACGCAACCATAAATCCGGTCGGCGATCGATAATGTTAAAATGATTTTCCGTGTAGCGGCTCGGCCGTTTTAATTAGCCCGATTGACAGCGGCCGCGTCGGTTTTCCAACTGTAAAACGAAAGGTGTGTCATGGGAAAGAAAATTTCGATTCGAACTAAATCCTGGATAAATTTCAACTTAAATTACTAATACGTGTATAGTTCGAATCGTTGTTCGTCTCGCCAAAAAACTTTGCGGACAACGTACACGGTTCCGGTTTCGTGTTTCCCACAGTTTTCACTACGTTAACTATTTATGTATAAACTATATCGTTACTCTGGTGAATTTGTTTATTTCATAGTTTTAACCCTCGTCGTGGTCAATTAATTTTAATCTAATCCCTAATGACGCAAGCGACATTCTCACACGTACTGAATATATCGTCTTTACTAATTAATAACGTTAGTTTAGCACCTATATGGGATCTTCAAATATTGTTACTACACGTATTAATTTTAAAACGTTGTTTATTAATGAAACTTTACTCTTTTATCTTGCATATCTCATTGTATATAGGATGTTTCTAAAGTGTCCCTAATTTGCAAATATTGATTTTTTCACCCTTTCGCCTTTAGAGAGCTGTTAACCTTAACGGTACACAACCATACCGACTCGGCTGCAGTTCCTAAACTCTCAATTAAGATAGAACACTACGAGAAGGGTTCCACAAGACCTGCAGTGATCTACAAAAAATAAGCGAGAGATTACCACGAGTCCACATCTCACTTTCTGATTGTATGATCGGGGAGGATTGGGATAATGTGGACAGACTAACACTGAAGAAATCTGATTATGAATTCGAGAAGATGGGTGACATACACACATCCAGAAGTTTGAACTAGTGAAACGCCGGATATAAAAGAAGAAGAACAGCAGAAACGATCGCCATCAACAGATCGACTGTCTCACTAACAAAGGAAGAAACTACAGTACTGGCCATAGAACTGCACTAAGCAATCGTTCCAAAGAAGATTCGAGGGATGCCCACACTGAAAGCCAAAGAGAACTTTCAAGGATACTAAAATCAGTAATGCTACCAAAATTCAACTTGACAGTTGGTGAAACGAAGCACTCCGTTGTATTAAAGAAAAATCAGAAATCGTCGCCATACCAGCGATATGATGACAAAATAGATCGAAAGGAAAATAAAGGATCTGGTAAAATCCATAAGAATTGCCACCAAAGCACTTGAAATGCTTCTTTGTACAGATACCAAGAATTTATGGACTACCAAAGATCCATAAACCAGACATTCGTCTTAACCCTATCGTAGGTGTCATCAACTCCCAACGTACCTATTGGCCAAACATCACGCATAAATTCTCTCATTTTTTATAGGAAATACAGAATCATGTGTACCGATGCAGTATTCGATGAAATAAAGTATGGTGTAAATGGTCTTCGCCAGAACCTAATTTCGGTTTAGTATAAGTTTGTGATATGGCAACAAGAATTCTTAGACCACGTAAGCGCTCAACACCCCATGATTAAGCTTAACATAGAAGCGGAATTTGAAAACGGGTTGTCTTTCATAGATGTATTGATCACCAACATATACTTGAAGGTAACATCACACTAACAGAAGAAATGCGTGACCCGTACTTTGTCCCAAAGAGCACCGAGAAATTTGTGAAGGAGATAACCTAAAGAAGGAGAAATTACTTTTACGAAATGTCCTGTAGTAAAACAGATATATTTTGAACCGAGCCATTAAGCAGCGGAAGCATGAGGATGCTGCGGTAAATATAGAAGTAGTTAGACTTATGTGTCTTCCTCATGGTCCAGGGTTAGCGGAACAAATTGCTAGACACCTCAAGAAAAACCACATCGTAGTGCCATACGAAACGGTCACCTAAATTGGGAACACACTTCCAATAGCCAAGCACAAGTTAACTTTTAAAAGCAGAATTCGTGCAATTGTGGAAAATTGTACGTTGTTTAAAGTAACCATTGAGCCAAAGAAACTGAGAGGAATGTGAGGTTCAAGAAGATCTAATAATCGGTGATTGCATTCAGAGGGTTACCGAATAGATTTATTTCGACATTACAACGATACCGGCTAGGGCTAGCAAATATTACCACGATGCCATAATGCCGACAAGAGAAGCCGTAAAAATCTAGGAGTACTATAAAATATTAAAGCAACATCAACAAATACTTTCAGAAGACTTGAAACTGCTTCTAAATGACTTAACGTTGCTTCCAAAAGATTAGAAATGTTTTCACAAGACTTGAAATTAGTGATGGGAATACCATTCCTAATCGTGTCAACAAAAATAACGTTCCAAAATACCGTGATTTTGGATAAGTTTCAATAATAATAAGCAAAAGTTTCAATGCAAAGTACCTGTATGAATAGAACGGAATGGATCACAGGAAATTGTCGCAAAAGCAACCGTACTATAAATCGCTTAATAAATCAATATAATACGCCGTCAATTTTTATATTAGCTGTTTGAGGTATTGTTATGGTATTGTTACAAACAATTTAAGAAAACATTTGATGTAAAAATATCCCACAATTAGCTTAATAGTAGAGGCAACACCGCTAGTAGTAGATATAGAAGATGAGGATGGTTTTAGGGAAGGGGTTTCATCAGACCCAAAATGAAGCGGACTCAAGCTATTAACTTGGCTTTAATCCCTCGTTCATTCTAGAGGTTTATTTTGTGTGGGTGTAAGGCATTCGAAGATATGTGTAAAGTTGTCTGGTAATTGTTGCTATTTGGTCATTTAAACAAACTCTTTCTGGTTGTGTCTGAACTTATTGATTTCATACATCTCTAGGGTTTTGAGTAAATCGCCTTCTTCTGATGAAGGATGGTGGGTTTTTGTTTTCATCAAACTGATGATCCTTGATGAATATCAGATGTCTTCCGAAGTTGGATTTGTTTTGGTGTTTATGTTCTCTTATACGTGTTCTTAATGTGTATATTAATTGGGTTTGTTTCCCATACATCAAAAATTGGAGACCATTGGTTGTTTTTTAAATGTAATATCAAGGTAATATCAATTTAATTCTATTGTAAATTTTAATATGTTTATGTATGTGTCCAGATTCTTGATTGTGTCGTACTCCTTCATGTCAATGAATACGATAATGATTTTTGTCGTTTCAAATCAACTCCCTTTAAATTTTATCCAGGAATATGTCCCATTGGTAATCCTTTATTGTAAACATAAATGTCATAATGAAATATACAGAAGTTTTGTTGTATGCATATTACATAATGTATTTCGAAACTAAAATTTAAAAGCTTTCCAAATGCAGGTAACTCCTGAAAACAATTAATGTCGCGAATCGAAATCGGCAGAGTTGAAAGAAAATAAAAGATCAATTTTTTAAAACTGCATAATTTATTTTGCATTTTCAATCACTTTTTGAGTTAAAAATCGTGATAATGATTTGCTTGTTTATGCACAGCATTTCAGTTAGATCTCAACAAAAGATTTGAAGACATTCTTCATTGGGTTATTCCCAATCGGGTGTTAAACTCTTTCTTATATATATCGACTAACTCCAACATCACGTTTATTCAGGCTCACTTTATCAAGGTAAATATTAGTAAAGACTTGACATTTTTTGTTGATACATATGAAATATTTTTTTTACTAAAGCTTTATGTATATCCCAAAGTACGGGACACTGCGGCTAAATTTCTAATAACTTTCCCATGTTTGTACTTGGGATGGAAGAGCATGGATTTAGTGCGATTATGAATCAGACCATAAAAAAATCGAATCGTAAAAGATAAAGTCAAATTTCGAAAATGAAACCAAGTACAACATCAACGACGCCTTCATTTTTGCTAAAAAGATGAGAAACGTGATATCGTTGGATGTTGTTTCTTTTTTACTTATATCCTCTTGCCTAGTAATGGAAAGGATGCAAACTGACTGGAGTTTGCATCACACATAGCAGTTTAGTTTTTAGTTTGTTGAACTAAACCCATGGAGTAGATCTTAGACAAAAGTGCATGTAGAGCAATATACATTGTTCTACAAAGTATCCAAATGACAAAGAAACGCCCATTGAATATTTTCTAGGAATGTACAAAAAAATATGAAAAATTTTTCAATTATGATGGATATTCTGTGTCCAAAATCCGGGAAGTTTTCTAAAATCTGTACAACTGTTATTTCTGCGCATGCTCAAACTTTATATCCAATTGTAATTTTTCCATAATCAACCTCTAACTGCTTTAATGAACTCGATTTCTGTCTAATGATTTTTGCAAATCTACTAATAGCTAAAAAGTGATGTATTACTCATTGATGACACATCGCATTTATCCTACCACTTAACCAAATGGTATGATAAACATAATATAATTTTGTGTGCTTCACATTCTAATTCAACCCATATCGTGCATGTTTTATCACGTAACTGCATTTAATTTATATTATTAATATAATTTATATTATTAAGCCTTTAAAAGCTGATAAAAGTGATGGCAAAATAAAAATGAAAATGTAGACAAAACATTTTTTCTACTTTACCAGAAATTAATAGAAATGGCTTTAAGCGATGTGGTCTTTCTCCGCTAGATCTGAATGCGGTAGATTTTAGTAAATGTTTTAAATCGATTAGAAGATAAAACATTGAGAGCCAACGATTCAATTATTATGAAAGAGTTAAACACCACCAAGAAGGCTCTTTCTCAATTTAGAGAAGCATTGAACCCGAAAAGTTCGATGAAGATTCTATCTGAAACAATTTGGGAGAATCGCAATTTCCTCAAATTTTACGACTGAGGAAATATGTACAGGTATCCCTCGTACAACACGATAACTTCGTGTTATAAAAGTTGCAAATTTTGTGCTGTGTAAATCGAAACCGTGTTATACTACTTAGGGATGCCTGTAATGAATTTAAAACAATCCTCTTTATGGACTTTTAAGAGACCATAAAATTTATGGGTTGGTGCCAAACAAAAAATTTAAAAAAAAAAGCACAAATTTTTGACAAATTTATTGTTTTGTGATCGTATGGTGGATGTTGGATCCTTAGACAGCTTTTTTTGGGTAGATTCGTTCGATAGGAGTAACCTAGCTTTTTGTTAATATAGCAAGATTTAGATAGGGTTATAAAGTACATATTATACAGTAAATATATAAAGTGCATTGCCCTTTATCTGCAGGTTAGATAATGATTGAATCTAAAGGATGTCTATATCCTACTCTATATTTAGAATGAGGTTCATTCTGAGAAAAGAAGGTGACGTCATTCTCTTTTTAAGAAAAGGAAGTGACGCCCCTTACATAGTTTTTGATGACCTTGGTAATGCTCCCTCTTACTCGATGAACCATGAGACCTCTATAGTTAATTCGATATCTTCTCAAAGACATGTTTCGCCTCAACTGGTAAACAATATTTAGGTATCAAGGATATTAAATTCTTCTGACTTTTAACTATATTATTTCATTAACTTAAAACTTTGAGAACTGTAATGTTCTGATGAATCGTACCAATAAATCCGAAAGCTCATTGTTATAATTAAAATAGTTATGGATTATGATTCTTTGAAGCATTAACAACACCTCTATTTGTAACGTCTTTCTTCGTCAGTTTTAAAACTTAAAGCTGTCTTGTATGTATGTAGGAAAGCGGAGGGTACGCTAAAGCATACAGCACCTACGCCCCAACGGGCCCCTTGTACATCCTCCTACACTCTCTCTGGCTACATCAACCAGCCTAAGGATTTTCCGAAGGCTAGGATACAGCTCAGAGGTGTGTTCCTGATGCCATCTGTGCTCGGCCATTCCTCTCCAAAGTCTCTTATTCTGAGGTCTTATAGAGTGGGGCATTCACACATACTCCTCCATGAAGACTGACATCGCCAGCCCTAATCTTAACTATCCTATGTTTGAGAACGTTCTCAATCCAACCGCAAAGAGTCGGTGGAACTTTATGCTCAAGCAAGGCATCGTTAATACCACAGAAAGTTGTTTTATCAAAAGCTCCCTCTATATCTATGAACACACCAAGGGCGGACTCCTTTGAGTCCAGCGCCCCACCAACAAAGCTGGTCCCAAGTGAAGAGCTGTTAGTGTGGACTTGCCCTGATTGTAGGCATGCTGATTAGGAGTTACTGGTGCATTTGGAAGACAGAAATCCCTAATATAGCGATCACATAGCCTCTTCAAGGTTTTTAAAAGAAAATAGGAGAGGCTGATAGGTCTAAACGATTTCGGTGTGAAATAATCTAACTTACCCGGTTTAGGTATGAAGTTATGATCTCACCAGGTGAGGTACAAGATCCTCCAAGCCCCATTGTAGAAGGGCTGGTATAATACCATCTGGTCCTGGTGTTTTGAACGGCGAAAAACTATTAATTGCCCACAATATCTTTTCCTCCCTGCAAATTTCTTCGGCTAAGATCCAATCATCTGCAGTAGGTTCATGGTTGGTACCCTGAAGTGAACACATTGGACTTCTGGAACCTGAAAGATGCACCTCCATTAACAGATGAAGACTCTCTAAAAGGTTTTCGGTAAAAGAACCGTCAGCCTTTTTTAATAAGCCAATTCGTCGTTCAGGGTCAGATGAAAGTACCCGATTTAGGCGAACCTGTCTTTTGTTTGAGGGAGATATGGGCATTTGGGTATCGCGTATTTCGTTCAGATTGGCTGATGGCGAAGGTCTGCCGTCTCAGCCAATTTGAACGAAACACGCGATACACAAACACCCAATTCTCACATAAAGCAGCTTAAGTCATACTCGATTTTCATCAGAAAATCGTGCAATTCTTACATTATAGTATTTTGACACTAAAAACAGTGTCACGGCTTAAATAAAGCACTACGAACTAGAGATGTGCGCGTGAGTGACTTTGTATGCCCGCTCACGTCAAATCACGTGACTCACGCTCGGTCAACTGATCAAATGCATGAATCATACAGTTTTCATTACAAATTACTAATATTTTGTCAAAATCGTACATTTTCACCTTAACCCAAATTACGAGATAATAGCAATTTAGATTTAAATTTAATGTTTAGCTTCTCGTAAAACTCGCTTTGTATCAAGTGCTATAAATAGCAAACTTTAAGATTTTCTTATGTTGCAAATATAACAACTTTAGAATACTTCAATGTGTGGAATGATGAGTGTACTTCAATTCTGTGTTTTTACTTTTTCATAATAATATGCCGTGATTAAGTAGTTTGGGTATAACCTCACCACCTTACACAAAAATTAAAAAATCGATTCAATCAGGTCACACCAGGTCTCATCAAAACCAAAGTCGTTCACGATCACGCACGCTCACGGGAGTGGTAAAAGAATTGATGTCCGATCACCATCGGTCACGCATGACCCATCGTGACCCGGTGGAACTCACGTAATTTGTACATTTCTACTACGAATCCTGCATCGTCGTGCTTCATTTCTTATTCTCGGTATTACCAAACACACTCTGTTAATTCCATTAAAAATGGATTAACTTTTTGTTAATTTTTACATTGGTTGAATTAAATCAATCTTAGTCTGCTTTAACAACCCCACCATCTTATTACTTAATGTAATTTAGAAATTGAATAAAGTTTAAACATCCCGAAAACCACGTAAATTTTAGTGGAATAATCACCGAGATTAACGTTAGCGAGCAGTTCCGCATCCCATTAACCATCAACGGCGACATAGTGAATTCGCCCGGTACCAATAACCCCCTCATTACTCAGTCGAGGGTGTTTGAACTGAATTTATTTCCCAATATGATGGCCCCGACACGTTTACGAGGCGCTATTTCGTTCGGACAGAGTTAGGACTGCGATTATTACATTTCATCGGGGCATTTAGAACTTACTATATCCACATTTTTTCTTCCTTTTTTTCTCTCTCGTTTTTGTTTTCACCCCGCGACGGAAGTCAAGAGACCGAAGTTCGCCCAAGTTTCCCCAAGTTCGAAACTTTCGCGGAAACTTCTCCGCGCCAAGTGGCGGAGCTTTAAAGCGATTTAGAAATTGCGACGAGAAAGTGAAACTATTACTACAACTTAGTGTAAAAAAGACTTAAACCGGACGGATCTGGAGGAAATAAAATTTAAAAAAATAAAGTTGTGAAATAATAGTGAGTCCGAATTTTGCGGTTTTTACATCGTTGGAAAAGCACTAACGATATGGCAATTAAGTTTTATAACAAGCTGCCAACAGCACTAAATCAACTCGCGTTTAAAAATGCATGCAACAAGTTAACACTTTTTTTTCTATTTTTGGTGGGGGTTTATTACCCATTCAATCAATATTTATAATTAGTGTGTTTATACAAACAATTTTTTACGCCTCAAAAATAGCTTAAGCGGTGTTAACGTATTGATGGAAATTCATTTTCATAAATTTTCAATATCTACAAGACTATGATTTATGTAAGTCGAAGTCTAATACCATATTATGAGAAAAGAGAAGAATTTAATATTGAAAAGAAAAAAATTTAATATTGTTTAAATATCCTGGCACAACTGCGATGCAATCTCACGCAAGATTACAAGATTACTATTATACACAGAGTCAAAAGTTACCAAAAGTTATGAATACAATCATGGAATGCACCACCGATACCATGGTTTTGACTTTATCTTGATTTTGCAGGATCTTTCGAAGGATCTGTATGGTTGATAGTAGTGGATTCATATACCTAATCGTAATGACGACAAAAACTACCACTGCGACAACTATCACTGCTAATCGTAAGTTTTTTGCACGTTTTAGTCTGCCTAAGATTCTAGTAACGGACCTCAATTGGTACCTGAAGAAATGGAGATTTCAGCTTACTTGAAGGAATAAAACATCCACAAACAAATGGATTGGCGGAAAAATGGCGAGGACGTTCAAAATGAAAATGAAAACTGATTATTCGACTTCAAAAGTTTTCAATTTCTTACCAAAATACGCCTAGATGCTCAACAAAAAAATCACCATTCGAAGCGATGTTTGGCCATAATATGAGAGCCAGGAAGAATTTAATAAATAGAGTACTACAGATAAAAAGTAAATGAACCAGTGTGGGTAAATAATCCAACAACTCTGTAGTAATGCAAACATTCATTTAGACATAATATCACCCTTTGAAGAAGAGTACTACAGATAAGAAATAAATGAACCAGTGTGGGTAAATAATCCAACAACTCTGTAGTAATGCAAACATTCATTTAGACATAATATCACCGTTTGAAGAAGATTACTCAAGCAATCGCTAAATTTTGTAAACTGAGCAAATATGAATGTTATCCAAACACCATAAGGAGTAGTTGCATAAGGTAGCAACTACTCCACAGTGAAATTATTCCTCCAAAATTATATGTTACGACATGAACTTATATAAGCTTATCATCGTGACACATTGAGTTCACAAGAAAATTTTCACAAGAATTTGGGTGCTTATCTACGTCTCCAAGTTTTAAAACTCTAGGAGCACTCATATCTTTTGCACACAATCACACTGTTTATATGGAAATATGTTCCACTCCACATGAATTAATATTTCGAAGTAATGCACATTTGCCATCAAATATAATCCGTAAAATACATCCTGGTTACAACTTTCAGAATTATCCATAAGGATTAAAATATACAAGTTTGTGCAGATTCTCAAATAATCCAGTCAAAATCAAAATTAAACGAAGATAGTGTCGTGATGAATATTTCTCGGAAAAGTAAATATTATAAATATGTGTACTATTATTATTAAGTAGGTTAGAAGTGGTAAGGTTAATTAACCAGGAAGCGTCTATGTCTAAGTATGGATGATATGATAGCTCTTGAATTAGGACCAACCAGATTCAAAGACGACTGATTTGAGCATCTTAAGTAATCTAAATGAACAAATGGAAGGTTTTCCGGAAACACCGATGAATTGGAAAAGTATCCAAATCTCGTGGGTAATACACTAACTCAGTCCTTTCATATGGCATGTCCTGACAGAATTGTAGAGGAGAAAGGAAGGTCTCATAATCTACATTCACTAAGGGTCGTCTGCAGGAAAGTTTAAAAAAAGCAAAATAAACTGAATTCTTTTAGACTGAATTCTGAGTGGACTTTGTTCCAAACATGCTATTTTTTGTCAATTTTCAACTTTCCATCAATTAGTCTCTCATCATTTCTTTTAAGGACACTTGTAAGACTAAGTGGCTATTACATTAGAGAAAATGTACTTAAAGCTTAAAAGTTTTCTTTGTACTTGCATCAACATCAAACGTAAATCTGTGTATACCACTCTACGTATGGCACGTTGATCTTGATTCCAAAGTGTCTATTTTAGGAGTGTTTGAAAAAACCACCTTTAATAGCATTAACATGGCACTAGAATTTCGAATTATGCCATTGGATAAGAACAATGCTAGCTAGGAGAGATGTTCTGGCTAAAGTGAAAGGTTATACCGTATAGAGAGTTGTGGTTAGAAGCTGCCCACAAGATGATGTACTCTCACAATTTACAGTTGGTTATGCCAACGACGTAACTATTAAACCTGATGATTTTATATCTCATAGAATACAGCTTGTTGAACGATGGTGTGTGAGATACTTCTCTTCACTAAACGCAAGAAACTGGGTACTTAATTTCACTGGGCACCCAATTTCTTCAATAATCCATTAATATTTACTTCAGAAGTGAAATATCTTGCTGTTAAATTGGACGTAGGTTTGACTTGGACATCACAAATCAGTTGCAAAACCAAAAAAGCAACGATTGTACTTATGAATACTTGTCGACTGAATCTGAGGGTCACTATATGGATTTACGCTTCTATGATAAAACCCATGGTAGCTCACGGAACCATAGTTTGGTGATCAGCACCAAAGTATGCATATGAAGCTAAATTGCTAAACTGCTGCATCACTTGCAACGACTGGCCTGTCTGTTAGTCACAAACGCAATGAGATCTATACCTCGAGACTATGCTGAGCGTGCTAGCTATATTAACGTTCATGAAAGCAATGGGCTTGTTTTTCTAATCCTTGAATTTAACTGTGAGGATATACAAAGAACCCGCTTTTGATTAGTTAAAATGATTAACAAAAAGTAACATCTTCATACAGTATGACGTACATCCAATAAAACCCTAAAGCATCAAGTTATAATTAATAATTTATATATTATATGAAATTCATGAAAGTATCGTCACAGATCAAATTATTAAACTATGTTTTAAGCTTATCATCATGTTATATTGGGTTCACTAGAAAATTTTCATAAGAATTTGGGTGCTTATCTACGTCTCTAAGTGTTAAAACTCTAGGAGCACTCATATCTTTTGCACACAATAACACTGTTAATATGGAAATATGTTCCACTCCACATGAATTAATACTTCGAAGTAATGCACATTTGCCATCAAATATAATCCTGGTTACAACTTTCAGAATTATCCATAAGGATTAAAATATACAAGTTTGTGCAGATTCTCAAATAATCCAGTCAAAATCAAAATTAAACGAAGACAGTGTCGTGACGAATATTTCTCGGAAAAGTAAATACTATAAATACTTGTATTATTATTAAGTAGGTTAGAAGTGATAAGGTTAATTAACCAGGAAGCGTCTATGTCTAAGTATCGATGATATGATAGCTCTTGAAATCCCTCGCTAAAGCCAACTTCACAACAGTAGGTTATGCAGATGATTTAACCATCCTTGTCAAAGGTAAGCAAATAAATGTACTTTTTGATAGGATGCAGGTTTTTGATAGGCTCTCAAATTGATTGAGTCTTGGTGTGACCGACAAGGGCTCTCTGTGAATCCTCGAAAGACAGAGTTGATTCTTTTCACACGATTGAGGAAGGTTGGTAAGCCCAGTTTGCCATCCCTTGCTAATACTCCATTAATTTTGTCAAAAGAAGTCAAATATCTGGGCATTATACTTGACAACAAAATGACATGGAAGACTCACCTAGACAATAGAGTAAAGAAAGCGTATGTTGCATTCAGCCAGTGCCGGAGGACAATAGGTAAGACATGGGGACTGTCACCTAAAACTGCCCTCAGGATCTACACAGCTGTAATTCGACCTATGCTTACATATGGTGCAGTATTCTGGTGGTCAAAAACCTTAAAATTTATTTCCACTGCTGCACTAAATAAAGTACAGAGACTTGCGTGTTTGTATGTTACAGGTGCGCTGCGATCTACCTCCACTGCAGCCATTGAAAACATGTTGAACCTACCGCCACTTCATTTGTTCATACAAGAAGTGGCACTGGTGACCATGTTTCGACTGCGTACAGCAGGAATCTTTATGGGTGAGAGAAACAGTAAAAATGCCGTACTCTAGACTGAAATGGTCGGTTACTCGCCAATTCTGGAACGTAAGACGGACTTCATACCCCTACAAACACATTTTTACTAAAAGTTATCTCACCTACCCAAGTTCCACAGAAGTAGAAGTAAATAAAAGTAACAAAATCTACACTGATGGTTCGGTTAGTCGGGAAGGAGCTGGAGCTGGAGTTTTCTCGTACGATCTCCAACTCCACATATCTACTCCTTTAGGTAAAGGTACCACCGTCATACAAGCAGAATTAATCGCCATTCTACTTGCTGCTGACTTTATTGTCAGATCCAACTTACAATGTAAGTCTTTCACAATTTATACTGACAGTAGAGAATCCATTTCAGCCCTGAGTAGAATAACTATTACCTCAGGACTTGTCATGGACTGTCACCTAACATTAGAGAAGGCCGCAGCACACAACTGTGTTTCACTTCAATGGATAAAAGGACACTCGATCTGTTCAGGTAATAAGCACTCTGATAGGCTTGCCAAAAGAGCTGCCAAGCGAGCTATCTGTTCACCTGAACCGTTAATCGCTCCGTCCGTATCAACTCAATTTGAGCTTATTAAAGATTTCACCCACAGGAAATTCACAGACTGGTGGGATAGGACAAAGGGCTGCTATCTGTCTAAAGAACTGTTGTGTTATCCTTCAGCTAAGGTAGCCTTGTCTTTCGTAAGACTCGGTAGAAACGCCCAACGTATTTTAACGGGACTCATCACGGGTCACTGTAAGGTAAACAAACATCTCTACAACCTTAAGCTTGCTACTAATCCCCTCTGTCGCTTTTGTCAAGAGAGCGAGGAGACTGTTCGACACATCTTGTGTGAATGCCCCACTCTACAAGACCTCAGAATGAGAGACTTTGGAGAGGAATGGCCGAGCACAGATGGCATAAGGAACACACCTCTGAGCTGTATCCTAGCCTTCGCAAAATCCTTAGGCTGGTTGATGTAGCCAGAGAGAGTGTAGGAGAATGTACAAGGGGCCCGTTGGGGCCTAGGTGCCGTATGCTTTAGCGTACCCTCCGCTTTCCTACATACATACATACATGATAGCTTTTGAATTAGGACCAACCAGATTTAAAGACGACTGATTTGAGCATCTTTGTAAGTATCTCATCATTTCTTTTAAGGACACTTTTAAGACTAAGTGGCTATTACATTGGAGAAAATGTACTTAAAGCCTAAAAGTTTTCTTTGCCCTTGCATCAACATCAAACGTAAATCTGTGTATACTACTCTACGTATGGTAGTGGGGCGCGTTGAGTAAGTTCTTGATTCCAAAGAGTCTATTTTAGGAGTTTACATTGACATAAAGCGAGTGTTTGAAAAAACCACCTTACATAACATTAACATGGCACTAGAATTTCGAATTATGCCATTGGATAAGAACAATGCTAGCTAGGAGAGTTGTTGTGGCTAACGTGAAAGGTTACACCATACAGAGAGTTGTGGTTAGAAGCTGCACACAAGATGAGGTACTCTCACAATTCATAGTTGGTTATGCCAACGACGTAGCTATTAAAGCTGATGATTTTATTTCTCATAGAATATAGCTTGTTGAACGATGGTGTGTGAGATAGTTCTCTTCACTAAACACAAGAAACTGGGGCACTTAACACCACCCAATTTCTTCAATAATCCATTAATATTCACTTCAGAAGTGAAATTTCTTCAAAGGTTTGACTTGGATATCACACACGTAGCTCAAACGTAGCTCACGGAGCCATAGTTTGGTACTCGGCACTGTACACTTCATTGCTAAATTATAAAGCTAAATTGCTAAACTGCTACATCACTTGCAGTTAGTTAGTCACGGACACAATGAGATCTCTATCTCGAGATGCTATGCTGGAACGTGCTACCTATATTAACGTTCATAAAAGCATTTGGCTTGTTTTCTGACCCTTTAAGCCTTAAAAAATGCATCAAGTTATTACAATATTAATAATTTACTACAAATTTTCTATTTTCAATACAACAGATTAAGTAGTATTAGTCTTATTCACAAAAATAAGTAGATAAAAGTGAATAATTTTGAAATATTTATGTTCACGGAAAAATCTTCTTTAGATTATCATGCGATGTGGGTAACCAACAATCTACGTTTGCAGTTCCACTGTAAAAAGTACCGCGAAATATGAAGGCTGTATATTCAAACTATTTCAGTTAAAATGGCAGTTTGATAGCTAGTCAATGCATGTCACTGCTTGTCAGCATATTTATTTTATAATTTTAAATTTGCCGCGTGATTTTTCAAACCAAACCAAACCTATCATTCATCAGGTAAATTAAAATTTTAAAACATCAGAATAGTTCCGCTACTCATCGCTAGGTGGAATTTTCTAGTTACTTTTTCAAACAAATCCGTGAGTATTTAGTAACTTTTAATACCAACTAAAAAATTTTCCACCCTATTTAGGATGGCACCGGTTTCTATGCTTATATCATTGAAGCCGATAAGATTCAGCCGATAATCCGACGTCATCTCTTTTTTTAAATGATGCGTTTATTAATTTAGGTAAAGAGACACAGTTTATTATCGAAAATAAGACGAATATGGAGGTTAACAACCCAATCCAACCCAAACCGTCTTTGTTTTTTATTTGACCGCAATCAATTCAATATCGAAAACTAAAACGTTTGTAAAAAAAACTTTTTATTTCGAATTTATAGTTTTGTGCTTAACACGGCGATGTCGGTAGGGTAATAATTGAAACTGGATTTAATCAGGGGGATGTGTTGTTAGTAAATAACGCTAAAAACAAATCCGGCGATCGCTCGTCACGCCCCCCATTCAATTTACAATCAGGCTTTTTATTGCGGGGGCGTTGGGCAATTAGCGTCAACGAATAAATTATGCAGCATCAAAGTGCCATTTGGTTTTTACGCAAGAAGCGGAAGAACCGCGCGACCAGGGTGAATATTTCATCGGGCGGCCGTAAAATCGAACTAATTCGGTCGAAATTGGAAATTCAATATTGGATGAGCGTTCAATTTTTGAGGCGGCGCATAAAACGGGTAGGTACGTACACCCGGTCCAGACGCGTATAAATTTAAGGACCAACCCCTGAATAAATAACCCCGAAGGCGGTAGAACTTCCAGCTTTCGTGCAGACTACGGACGCGTGCTACGGAGCAGTAATTATCGATGTTACATTTAGGGGGCGGACGACGACGGGGATGAGGGACGAGGGACGAAAAGGACGAAGGGGGAGGGGGTGAGTTTAGGGCTTAGGGGAACTAAACCGCCACCTCCACCCACCATCGTCTACTACACTGCAGATGCAGGCGACCAAAGCTCGTCCGTTATCAAAGCAACTTTGATCATTAATTGATGTCGCTTCAGAATGTGTTTTATGGAGCAGGGTTAATGGAGATTGTACTTGGACTTTCCGTAACGCTTCCCCCTAACTTAATTAACCGTTTTATCCGACCCCCCTAATTCGATGCATCATTTTGAATGAAACATAAAGAAATTTTAGGGAGAAGGATTCAACGCACCAGACGGGCCTATCGACCGCCCCCGGAGCCCGTATCAACCCCGGACCTACCCCACTGTGCCCCAGTGCCGCGTCGGCATCGATTTGCGACGGCGACGTCGCTACGCATAAAACGAAAGACGACGAAAGTTCGAGAACCCCAAACAAAGGAACCAACAAAACAAACAAATACAACCAAAAAACAAAATCTAAAACTAAAAACAAAAACTAAAGTCGTTGTAGGTATAATAAATGCACGAGACGAGTAATTTATAGTAAATTCCTAGAGACCTACAACTATCATCAAACTGGAAGAGCACAGCGCAAGACGCGCCCCCAAGCAAACAAAGCGACAATAAAATACTTTAATTTGTTTCGGCATTTGGATTCAGGAGCAGCTTCCGAGTGAACTGCCGGAACGACGCGGAGGAAGAAGGAAAAGAAAAAATAACGAACCGTCTCCGCAGACTAATGAAACGGTTCCTGAGGGGTCGAAACGGGTCCCTTATACTTCGCGCGACTCCTATTTTACTGTTGATTACTTCTTATGCATTCTAATTACGTATTATGCCCAAAACCGTCTATTTTCCGAAAGTGCAACGGTAACTAATTCCGAAAGAAAATTTCGAGGGTGAACATGACCGGTCACGTTCTAATCCTAACGTTAGCCCCTAAAGGAACGGAATGCGTCTGGCCGTCACCGCGGAGACCGGTGACCTGGCTTGAACTCGCCAAGACGCACTCACCCTTGCGTCGCGACGCCAAACCACGATCCTTATAATCTATCAACCCGAGAATACACTAAAAGAAATTATTTGATATGAACCAAAAAAAAATTAATCAATATGTTGTTATGATATTGTGATTAAGACATAAATCAATTTTAACATTGCTGCCCAATTTTTCAAATCTACCTTGCACAGATCTTTTTACTAACATATAAATAGTTGTGTGAAGTCTTTTTTACACTTTCCTTGCTAAGTTCTAGCATCGATTTTCTAGATCCCATCATCTCAATTTGTTAGGACACCGTTCTAAAAAGTGAATCTTGAAACATGACGTCTGTATTGTGTATTTAAAAGTGAGATCACCATGAATTGCAACTAAAAGTACGAAAACAAGCCATAATCCACCTTCACCAAATTCTGTTTGTTACTAATTTCCTTCACATCCGAGCTAACAGCTGGATATATTTATTAATTAACATCTAAGCTCAATCATTAAAACTAAGAAGAAATATGATAGAAATAACAAACAATTTTCTATACCCAGAGTTTTTAAATCCTGACAAAATCGGAAATGCTTTATAAAGAAGAAACGTTTAAGAAAGTTAAAATTTTTCGCTTGTCTCGAATGCAAAACCACCATACATTTAAGTAAAAGAAACACCAGATTATTAATGTTGAATGCTGTTGGAAATAGACAAGATAAAGATGGCGCGCATGATCAGGTCGGAAAGTTACCTCAACTAGATTCGAGAGCATGGGCATCTTAAAGTCACGTGGAGCTATTGATGATGATGAGATGATAAAATTGCTTATGTTTTGCTTAAATCGATTATTAGATGTTGGAAATTTCGACGTGAATGGAAACATTTTTGATATGACCTCAAATAGTACTGTAGCACTTCTTTTTCTTTTAACCAAAATAAGGCGAAATCACTATAATTAAGTAAGAGAAACACCAGATTCATTAATGTTTAATGCTGTTGGAAATGGACAAGATAAAGAAGGCGCGCATGATGAAGTCGAAAAGTTACCTCAACTAGATGCGATAACAGCATGAGCATCTTGAAGTCATGTGGAGCTATTGATGGTGATGAGATGATAACATTGCTTATGTATTGCTTGAATCGATTATTAGATGTTGGAAATTTCGACGTGAATGGAAACATTTTTGACATGACCTCAAATAGTGCTGTAGCACCTCTTTTTCTTTTAACCAAAATAAGGCAAAATCACTATAATTAAGTAAGAGAAACACCAGATTCATTAATGTTTAATGCTGTTGGAAATGGACAAGATAAAGAAGGCGCGCATGATGAAGTCGAAAAGTTACCTCAACTAGATTCGATAACAGCATGGGCATCTTAAAGTCACGTGGAGCTATTGATGATGATAAGATGATAAAATTGCTTATGTTTTGCTTAAAACGATCATTAGATGTTGGAAATTTCGACGTGAATGGAAACATTTTTGACATGACCTCAAATAGTACTGTAGCACTTCTTTTTCTTTTAACCAAAATAAGGCGAAATCACTATAATTAAGTAAGAGAAACACCAGATTCATTAATGTTGAATGCTGTTGGAAATGGACAAGGTAAAGAAGGCGCGCATGATGAGGTCGAAAAGTTACCTCAACTAGATTCGATAACAGCATGGGCATCTTAAAGTCACGTGGAGCTATTGATGATGATAAGATGATAAAATTGCTTATGTTTTGCTTAAAACGATCATTAGATGTTGGAAATTTCGACGTGAATGGAAACATTTTTGACATGACCTCAAATAGTACTGTAGCACTTCTTTTTCTTTTAACCAAAATAAGGCGAAATCACTATAATTAAGTAAGAGAAACACCAGATTCATTAATGTTTAATGCTGTTGGAAATGGACAAGATAAAGAAGGCGCGCATGATGAGGTCGAAAAGTTACCTCAACTAGATTCGATAAAAGCATGGGCATCTTAAAGTAACGTGGAGCTATTGTTGATGATGAGATGATAAAATTGCTTATGTTTTGCTTAAAACGATTATTTGATGTTGGAAATTTCGACGTGAATGGAAACATTTTTGACATGACCTCAAATAGTACTGTAGTATTTCTTTTTCTTTCAACCAAACTAAGGCGAAATCACTATAATTAAGTAAGAGAAACACCAGATTCATTAATGTTGAATGCTGTTGGAAATGGATAAGATAAAGAAGATGCGCATGATGAGGTCGAAAAGTCACCTCAACTAGATTCGATAACAGCATGGGCATCTTGAAGTCATGTGGAGCTATTGATGATGATGAGATGATAAAATTGCTTATGTTTTGCTTAAATCGATTATGAGATGTTGGAAATTTCGACGTGAATGGAAACATTTTTGACATGACCTCAAATAGTACTGTAGTATTTCTTTATCTTTTAACCAAAATAAGGCAAAATCACTATAATCAAGTAAGAGAAACACCAGATTCATTAATGTTGAATGCTGTTGGAAATGGACAAGATAAAGAAGGCGCGCATGATGAGGTCGAAAAGTTACCTCAACTAGATTCGATAAAAGCATGGGCATCTTAAAGTAACGTGGAGCTATTGATGATGATGAGATGATAAAATTGCTTATGTTTTGCTTAAATCGATCATTAGATGTTGGAAATTTCGACGTGAATGGAAACATCTTTGATATGACCTCAAATAGTACTGTAGCACTTCTTCTTCTTTTAACCAAAATAAGGCAAAATCACTATAATTAAGTAAGAGCAGTACCAGATTCATTAATGTTGAATGCTGTTGGAAATGGATAAGATAAAGAAGGCGCACATCATGAAGTCGAAAAGTTACCTCAACTAGATTCGATAACAGCATGAGCATCTTGAAGTCATGTGGAGCTATTGATGATGATGAAATGATAAAATTGCTTATGTTTTGCTTAAAACGATTATTTGATGTTGGAAATTTGGACGTGAATGGAAACATTTTTGACATGACCTCAAATAGTGCTGTAGCACCTCTTTTTCTTTTAACCAAAATAAGGCAAAATCACTATAATTAAGTAAGAGAAACACCAGATTCATTAATGTTGAATGCTGTTGGAAATGGACAAGGTAAAGAAGGCGCGCATGATGAGGTCGAAAAGTTACCTCAACTAGATTCGATAACAGCATGGGCATCTTAAAGTCACGTGGAGCTATTGATGATGATGAAATGATAAAATTGCTTATGTTTTGCTTAAAACGATTATTTGATGTTGGAAATTTCGACGTGAATGGAAACATTTTTGACATGACCTCAAATAGTGCTGTAGCACCTCTTTTTCTTTTAACCAAAATAAGGCGACATCACTATAATTAAGTAAGAGAAACACCAGATTCATTAATGTTGAATGCTGTTGGAAATGGACAAGATAAAGAAAGCGCACATCATGAGGTCGAAAAGTTACCTCAACTAGATTCGATTATTTCCTCTTCATAAATTACTTACTTCTGAAGATTGAATATCCGATATTAGCGTACGCAAATGATATTAAAATCATTTCATTCATCCAGATTACAAAAGTAATGAATTTATGTATTATGTTAGCTTTTTTGGTACGAACACGATATTTAGAGCTCGAGTGAAGCGAGTGCTATAAAACGCATGAGTGCACAAAAAGCACTTCAGGTACTGTTTCATACAATATTTTGTATACGAATTAAAAATGAATATTAACAATTATCCATTTAAAAATTGCTGTCCTTAATGACGTACCTTACGAATTGAAAATATCTTCAAAATGACAATTTTACAAACGAGAGTAGAAAGCTTATGATTGAAAAAGATTTCTACTTTTTTATCGATTCAATGTGACTTTGAGATGTTTTTTCACATAGTGAAAACCAATAATGAATAAACTATGAGTTAGCTTATTTAAAAGCTTACTAAAAAGTTAGTTTAATAAAAAGTTTAAACCCAGAAAACATACAAGCTGTTTGACAATATCAAGCTGTTTCTGTATTTTTTTATAGTCATCTTTCTTGAAACCTTTTGCGGTTAAATTACTTTGCTCTGGTCCCGGAAGAACATTACTAAACTTTACCTTCCGTATCTTCGATGCTAAATATTTCTTCGATAATGGTGCAACCATATTTGCTTTCCTAGTATCCAAAACTAAGCTGCGCATAGGCGCCGGATACGTGGGTGTTCTGGGTGCTCAAGCATACAAAGCTTACTAATACACACAAATGCTTGCTGAAGCCTTGATACTGCTTTTCCACCACTTGAAACGGTTTCAGAAAACTTAACATGTTTCCAGAAGGCTTTAACTGCTTCCAAATGTTTTCACACTGCCCCTATAAGACTTGATACTACTTCTGGAAGCTTTGATATTGCTTCCAAAAGGCTTGACATATTTCCAGATAACTTGAAATATTTCCAGATAACTTGAAATGTTTCCATATATCTGGAAATGTTTCCAAAAGATCATATCTTTTGCTCATAGCCTGATGATGCTATTTCTAGAATATATGATATTGCTTCCAAACGAGTTGATATGCTTCCAGAACACTTAATACTACTTCTAGAACACTGATACTGTTTGTAAAAATCCTGGAAAAAAATGTTGTATATTGGACGAAATTCAATATCTTGGCGTAAGTAGTCCAGAAACTATTAATTAAAGACTAAATACTGCTGATACAAAACATTTTTATTCCAAAAGACAAGAAACTGTTAATAAGATTTCATTTTTCTTCCAAAATATCAGATACTGTTGGCATACAAAATGTTCATGTCAGAATTTCAAACAGTTCAGAAGGTCATACCCTCGAAGGCAGAGTCTTTCCTCGTCATACAGTCCAATCCTCTATTTGCCCATCACAAATTGATGATACTGATAGACTATAATAGCACAATGTTGTAAGACATACAAACTTAAGCTAACCATTAATTTATTCTTATGATATTGACGCAAATACTTTAAGCCGTGTGGACGAATACAAGAATTTGGGGATGTTATTTGATGTTAGCCTTACTTTTAAACAACCTATCTCTGAAATATGTTCTGAAGCTTTTAGAACCCTTGGTTTCGTGTTACGTGAGTATCAACACTTCACTGACATAAGCCTGATGATGCTATCTCTAGAATATATGATATTGCTTCTAGACGACTTGATATGCTTCCAAAACACTTAATACTACTTCTAGAAGACTTGATACTGGTTGTAAAAATCCTGGCAGAAAATGTTGTATATTGGACGAAATGCAAAATCTTGGCGTAAGGAGTCCAGAAACTGTTAATTAAAGACTAAATCCTGTTGATAGAAGACATTTCTATTGCAAAAGACAAGAGACTTTTAATAAGATTTGATTTTTCTTCCAAAATATCAGATACTGTTGGCATATAAAATGTTCATTTCAGAAGTTCAAAAAGTTCAGAAGGTCATACCCTCGAAGGCAGAGTCTTTCCTCGTCACACAGTCCAATCTTCTATTTGGCCATCACAAATTGATGATACTGATAGACTATAACAGCATAATGTTGTAAGACATACAAACTTAAGCTAACCATTAATTTATTCTTATGATATTGATGCTAATACTTTATCTCGTGTGGAGGAACACAAGAACTTGAGAATATTTTTTGATGCTAGCTTTACTTTTAAACGACATATCATCGTGTTCTGAAGCCTTTAGAATCCTTGGTTTCGTGTTGCGTATTGGTAAACACTTTACTGAAATAAGCCTGCTGAAGTCTTTGTATTGTACTTACGTCTTAAACAAGATGGAATATGTTTCTTTAATCTGACTACTAGCACGTCACATTATGGTTTCCTTGACGGACAGAAGAGATAAATTAACATTGACTCCCTTTTCTTCTTGGGAGACTTAATTTTGCTGTTCCTTCCTTTGTCATTCCTTATAGTAAGACAAACTTAATGTGATGATCGCCAACGTATACTCTTTGTAAAGTGAAATAGAGTTATGTAGTTATAATTAATTATAAATGAAGATGATATCTTCAATTGAGATAAATGTGCGTTGTATGAATGTTTCGTAGTATTTCGTTGTATTCGAATTGAGACTTTTCCGCAAATTTTTTCTTCGATGCACAGGCTTACGTAAATCTTAGCGGAGCATAACAATACGTGGTCGGGTTCCTCTACCCCCGGCTTTGTGTGGTGCCTCCAGTCCTTCGCCGGCCGCGGCCCGCATTATTCATATAAGTTATCGCGAACTACTGTTTATCGTGATCACGAATTATTTGAACAAAACAACCGGACAACCGCCGAACAGATCGCCAGATCGGTATCGCTCCGCGCGCGGACACCGGCCATAAATAATACGCGATACGCTCGCCAGAGCTCCGATCTCTACCAGAGGTCGCGGTTTTTTTCAGAATTGAATCCAAAAAGAAGAAATTAAAAAGATATTCGTTTATAAGGCGATTTTAATGTTGAGTGTATTAATTGTATTTGAAAAAGTGAGAGGAATTATCTTTCCCTCTGGCGGAGGCAACGGGCAATAAACCAGCGCGATGCGACGTCGGATAACATAAGCAAGTTTGTTATTAGCATCAGCCACCTGCGATGCGGCGGGTTGTTAACAAGGCTAAATGATTAATGCGCTCCTGTATGCAAATATCAGCAGTTTTGCAGGAGCATCGGCCATTAGCGGACATTGTTGCCGAACGCTGTGGGGAAACCTCTTCGCGGTCGCATAAATTAATAAGCCTCCGACTTTTATTTGGCGTCGTGAGGGAACGAGCGCATACATCACGCGCGTTTAGCGTATTTGTACGCGTCCCGAGAACGAGGGGAGCCCGGACAATGGATGCGGTTTCTGGGTCAAAAGGATAAACACTCGACCCGACACAATAGAAGAGAATAGAGAGCATTTCTTAACATGATCTACAATCCTCTTAAAAACCGCGATTTTTTTTCTGCGAAACAATCATGATGTATCTAGATAACGCGTCGTTTATCGCGATCTTGTCATTATCGCCGTCTGGCGCAGGTGGCTTATCTGTATCGACGGAGGCAAAACGGGGTTTTGCGCCCCTTTTCGCTTGTTGGGCGTCTACGAGAGAGAGGGAGCAGGAGACGGCCGCCGTCGGCTCTACTGGTCTCGGACGGGTGAACGGCCTTCTGGGCCAACATCAACCCGAGCGTCTATCGAATTCAAGGTGGGCATACATTATATTGCAGTAATACTTTAATATTTTGCAAATTTTATTATAAACAAATAAACAGAGGCTCTACATCTATACAAACACCAGCTGTTCTACAATGATATTAATTAAAAGTGATTAAGTCGAGGACTCTTACGTGCGAGGAGCTACACTGATATCACTTTGCAAACAAAAACTTTCCAGTTCCCTTGTAAAAGAGTGATATCAATAGATTAGGCAACCAACACTGACCACTGTTAAATCTGGGTAAAATCGACTAAGCACACAGTAACATCAACGTTTTCGCGGGGCATTTAGGTTTATATTATATTTAAAATTCATTTCTTATTGATTCATTTCTTAATTTAAAATAATTCAAAGTAAACGCGAAGAATATAGTGACGTTACTTGAATATTGTAGCTAACAATAAAAGTGTATCATCATATTTATATTGTAATTACATTTTAATAACATCATTTTAGATATTCGCATGAAGCAATGTATTAATAATTGTCTTATTATGATACTTTGTGCAAGAACGCTATCTCATGGCGCGCGCCGGCTTTTTCCCACAATGATAACTGTTGGTTGCATATCCTACTGGCATCATTTTATTCGGCGAACACTCAGTCGAGTTGATAACCACGTCTCTGTATCTCTATAAAAATTAACTTTACGACGACATCAGCTCTCTATCATGGGTGTAAGGAAGTTATTTTTCAACATTTTGATTCAATTATACCTAGCATCCAATATGGATTCAAACTTGATCCTTCAACAGTACATCACCTCACATGAGTGACGTGAAAGACCATTGATTCAGTACGGTTATGTGGTCTAAAATATAAAATCTTTAAAGTAAATATACAAGAGTACCTCAAAACTCTGATTTTCTAATTTCTGGAAGATGAACGTGAAAGTTAATGGTTATAAATCCGAATCAAAGCTCAGAACAGAATTCCTCAATATCTGTTTACATGATATTCTCATTAACAGAAATGATGAAAAAGGTTGATTCGATGATATGGTTATAAATAGATTATGTAGCTTTAATACCATCTCGGTTGACTATTTCGATTTATCGGAGGTTGAAGATACTCTTTCTGGTATGGCTGTTTCCAGCGGAGAGAGAAAGATTACAGAAACTGTATGAAGAAGTTAGCACGGGCAGTGAAATAGAAGAGTCTGACGATAGTTCGATATCAGATCCAGATTTTGTAAGTATCAGTGATCATGATACAGAAACCGAGCAGGAAAACGTAAATAAAGATGCAGATATTATGCATCAGGATGACGGCGAGAATGATGAAGATGAGCAACCCGTGATTCGTGATAGATGCTCGTATTTTTTTGGTAAAGAGGGAACTAAATGGAAAAAGGCTGTCCCACCTAGAAATATTAGAAATCGCAACGAAAACATTGTGTCTCGCCTGCCGGTGGTCATCGGTGAAGCACGTGACGCATTATCTCCCATTCAATGCTGGATGTACATGTTTGGAAACTGCATTGATATTGTAGTTGAAAACACTAATTTATTTATTGATAAAATTTCTGTTAAATACCAAGATAAGACTGAGTGTAGACCTACCGACTCTGTAGAAATCCAAGCGCTGATGGGTTTGCTTTATTTAGTTGGGCTCTATCATGGATCAAGGACACATCTAGCAGAGTATAGGTCATCAGACGGTATGGGATATGAGATATTTCCTGCTACAATGGCAAAACGGAAGTTCGTCTTCTTATTGAAATGCATTTGCTTAGACGATACCACAACTAGAGGTCAAAGAAAAGAAATGGACAAACTAGCAGCAGTTCGTACTATTGTTGACAAGTTCAACGACAATTGTAAGAAAACTTATTCTGTGGGTGAGTATGTAACATTAGATGAAATGCTGCTTGCCTTTAGGGGTAGGTGCACTTTCCGAATGTACATTCCAAGTAAGCCAAACAAATGCGGATTGAAAGTCTTCGCCGTTGTTGATGCCAAAACATTTTTCACTTCACACATAGAAATTTACGCTGGTGTTCAACACAATGGTCCATATAAAACTGACAACTCTACCGCTGCAGTAACTGAAAGAATGTGTTCGCATTTATATAGGATCAGGAAGAAATGTTACAATAGATCGTTGATTCACAGGATATTCAATTGTAAAGGAACTGCTAAGAGAGTACCGCCTTACTGTGGTTGGTACAATTAGAGCCAATAGAAGAGAACTACCTCTTGAAATAACACAAGCTAAAAACAGGAAAGTATATTCTTGGTTATTCGCATTTAGTAATGATATGACTGCAGTTTCAGGTATATCCAAAAAAGGAAAGAATGTGCTTGTAGTTTCAACAATGCACCGAGACGATCATATCGATAAAGCTACCGGTGATTGGAAAAAGCCCGAAATAATTACTTTCTATAATAGCACAAAAAGTGGAGTAGATGTTGTTGATCGAATGATCACATCATACAATGTTGCAAGAAACACAAAGCGTTGGCCAATGGCAATTTTCTATAACCTCCTCAATATATAACGCTTTTGTTATCTACAAAGGCAACATACCAGATGGTGAATTTGCTAAAACTCGCAGTTTGCTTCAAAAAAATCTTCGTATGGAGTTAGTGAAAAATAACATGCAAAGAAGAGCCGTTGATAAGCACTTGACCAAAAGTGTGAGTACTTCCGCTTTGAAGCTCTCAGGTATTGAAGAGGAGATTATTCCAGAGCCACAACCAGGAAAAAGAGGAAACTGTAAATATTGGAAAAGACGAAAAACTCGTTATTTTTGCAAAATTTGTAAATGTTGGTTGTGCATGGAGCACATAACAGCGTGCTGCAACGATTGTTTGGGAAATATGGAGACCACAGTTTGAAGCCCTCCAGATTGTGCATAGAATATTATTCTTTAGTTAAGACATTTTTTTAATAACACTATACATTTTTAAACAAATATTATTATAGATCGATTTTCTTTTCCTTTATTTAGGCGTTGTTTCCAAATTTTGAAAAATATGTGATTAAATTGTAAGCATTTTCTTTATATCAAATTAACATAAAATGTGAGTTTGGAATTGACCCTGTATTAGGCTATTATATAGTACAAGCATCATATAAAACATATTTATGTCCTTTAGAGTTTTTTCTATTTTGGACTCCACAGAGCACACCCGATCGAAAGTGTTAAGAAAGCGCGCCCGACAGACGGAGGGTTGAAATTAAGCGGGGAGAAATATTATATATTAAGTTGATATGTAACTTTTATTAACTTTTTCTCGAAATATTAGTAATATTATCATATGATTTTTATATCATATCATAAACTAGAATCTATAAACTTCAATTTAACATATACATCATATCTTTATCTCCAAAAACATAGATGATATGATTTCTCGAAAATTTGCTTTTTTCACATTTCCAAATTTTGCAATTTTCTTTAAATAACTTTTTCTCAAAATTTTAGTAACATCATCATATAGTTTTTATATCACATCATAAACTAGAATCATTAAGTTTCAATTTAACATATACATCATATCATTATCTCCAAATATATAGATGATATGATTTCTTGAAAATTTCCTTTTTTTCATATTTTTAAATTTTCCAATTTTTTTTAATTAACTTCTTCTCGAAATGTTAGTAACATTATCATATAATTTTTATATCATATCGTAAACTAGACTCTATAAACTTCAATTTAACATATACATCTTATCATTATCTCCAAAAATATGGACAATATAATTTCTTGAAAATTTCCTTTTTTTTCATACTTCAAAATTTTGCAATTTTTGTTAAATAATTTTTTCTCGAAATGTTAGTAACATTATCAGATAGTTTTTATATCATATCATAAACTAGACTCTATAAACATCAATTTAACATATACATTATACCATTATTTCCAAAAACCTAGACGATATGATTTCTTGAAAATTTGCCTTTTTTCATATTTTTAAATTTTGCAATTTTCTTTAAATAACTTTTTCTCGAAATATTAGTAATATTATCATATAATTTTTGTATCATATCATAAACTATAATCCATAAACTTCAATTTAACATATACATCATATCTTTATCTCCAAAAACATAGATGATATGATTTCTCGAAAATTTGCTTTTTTCACATTTCCAAATTTTGCAATTTTCTTTAAATAACTTTTCTCAAAATTTTAGTAACATCATCATATAGTTTTTATATCACGTCATAAACTAGAATCATTAAGTTTCAATTTAACATATACATCATATCATTATCTCCAAAAATATAAATGATATGATTTCTTGAAAATTTCCTTTTTTTCATATTTTTAAATTTTCCAATTTTTTTTAATTAACTTCTTCTCGAAATGTTAGTAACATTATCATATAATTTTTATATCATATCATAAACTAGACTCTATAAACTTCAATTTAACATATACATCTTATCATCATCTCCAAAAATATGGACAATATAATTTCTTGAAAATTTCCTTTTTTTTCATACTTCAAAATTTTGCAATTTTTGTTAAATAATTTTTTCTCGAAATGTTAGTAACATTATCAGATAGTTTTTATATCATATCATAAACTAGACTCTATAAACATCAATTTAACATATACATTATACCATTATTTCCAAAAACCTAGACGATATGATTTCTTGAAAATTTGCCTTTTTTCATATTTTTAAATTTTGCAATTTTCTTTAAATAACTTTTTCTCGAAATATTAGTAATATTATCATATAATTTTTGTATCATATCATAAACTATAATCCATAAACTTCAATTTAACATATACGTCATATCTTTATCTCCAAAAACATAGATGATATGATTTCTCGAAAATTTGCTTTTTTCACATTTCCAAATTTTGCAATTTTCTTTAAATAACTTTTCTCAAAATTTTAGTAACATCATCATATAGTTTTTATATCACGTCATAAACTAGAATCATTAAGTTTCAATTTAACATATACATCATATCATTATCTCCAAAAATATAAATGATATGATTTCTTGAAAATTTCCTTTTTTTCATATTTTTAAATTTTCCAATTTTTTTTAATTAACTTCTTCTCGAAATGTTAGTAACATTATCATATAATTTTTATATCATATCATAAACTAGACTCTATAAACTTCAATTTAACATATACATCTTATCATTATCTCCAAAAATATGGACAATATAATTTCTTGAAAATTTCCTTTTTTTTTCATATTTCAAAATTTTGCAATTTTTGTTAAATAATTTTTTCTCGAAATGTTAGTAACATTATCAGATAGTTTTTATAACATATCATAAAGTAGACTCTATAAACATCAATTTAACATATACATTATACCATTATTTCCAAAAACCTAGACGATATGATTTCTTGAAAATTTGCCTTTTTTCATATTTTTAAATTTTGCAATTTTCTTTAAATAACTTTTTCTCGAAATATTAGTAATATTATCATATGATTTTTATATCATATCATAAACTAGAATCTATAAACTTCAATTTAACATATACATCATATCTTTATCTCCAAAAATATAGACGATAAGATCTTTTGTGAAATTTGTTGTTTCATGTTTCTTTGACAGTGTTCTCTTCAGTCACATTTTTGTGCAAATTTTATTAATATCATCATATAATTTTTATACATCATCATATCATAAACTATCATATCTAACACACACATCATATCATTATTTTCAAAACCACACATAATCTAATTTTTTATAAAATTTATTGTTTTATGTGCTTTTGATAGTTTCCTTATTTATTCAAAATATAGATGATATCACTTTTTGAACATTGAGTGATTTTATATTTGAAAATTTGACAGATGTTTGTTTAATTACTTTTTTTCTGAAAATTTTATGAACAACATGATATGATTTTTATATCATATCATAAACTAGAATTTCTAATCTTTAATTTAACATATACATCATATCATTAACATCAAAAATATAGTGGATATGATTTCTTGTAAAATTAGTTATTTCATATAGTCTGTACCACGAGAAGTGGAGGTGACTCATCGCCTAACAGTGTTCGGAACAGACGTACGCTCTAGAAATAATTCCATTCTAACACACATCAACGCGCAGACATAATATTTGTAACGTATGCGCAAAATTCTTGCGGAAATTGATGAGTCACATTCACTTCTCGTGGTGCAAACTATATTATTATTGAATAAATAAAAGTAATACCAGTAAGAACCCAGTGTTTTAATGTAAAACACAACAGTATACACATTTCGGAGACACCTGTACATTGCGTTGATTAAACAAGGTGTGACGCAGAATTTTTGTTAAACGATTTAGAGTAAATTATTGCGAAATTGAAAAAACGTCAAAATGAAGGCAGAAAGAACGTGCAAGTCAAGAAGGAATGGTAATGAGCTTTGGTCGGCGACGACTTTACAGCGTTGTCATTTCGCTTAACGTCACCGCGAGGCTGCCTCGCCATTTATACGTGCGCACGTCTTACTTAAGTCGCCGGCAATTCTATCGGCGCGCATCTATATAAATTAACTCGCGCAGCATGCGTTTTTCTACCTCAGGACATGCGCACCTGTCTCAATAAAGACGACAATCGTGTCACCCTGCTTCGAACCTCGACTTCTTGTACGAACGACTTTGCTTTTAATTAACATGGGAAGACCAACTAAACTGGACGTGTACTATTTTTAAACATTTTTCTTTAACCCACGTCCTATGTTAGTTGGGTTAGTTATTGTTTCGAGTTGAAATCTTTGAGGTTTCTTTGAGTGGTGGTGAATAATGTTTGTTGTGGGTTCTTACTGGTATTACTTTTATTTATTCTACTGAGTTTTACAACTAGGTGCCGCCGACTACCTACGGCCATCTTGCACTTACACCTTACATTGTTAATGTATATCAGAGTTGCGAACTCAAACATATAATATTTCTCCCCGCTTAACACGTTGAATGCCACCATATATTCGACAAATGGGGTTCCACTGGCCAATATTTTTTTCTAGAAGCAGAATCAAATCTTTTGGCATTAATACAAGTCTTCTACAAGTTTTTTATAAGCAATATTAAGTCCTCTGAAAGTAGTGTCAAGCTTTCTAGAAACATTCCAAGTCTTCTAAAAGTATTTCAAGTCGTCTGAGATCATTTCAAGTCTGCTGAAAGCAATATCAAGACTTCTAGCAGCAATAACAAGTCTTCTGGAAGCATTGCAAGTCTTTAGGAAACTGTGTCAAATTTTGTAGAAGCTGTATCCTTGTGTATATCTATAAACAAGGGCTGTATCAAGTCTTACTTAAAACCAAATTTTAATAATTTTAGACTGCACCTGATTATCGACAAAAGTACCTAGATTTGTCCCGTTTTCAGTCGAAATAAAAACGGTCACGTTATACAGGGTGTTTCTGTAAGTCGTGGCATAATTTTAATCACAAATACTTGAGTTAAAATGATAACGATTTGTGTAAAAATTTTTGCTCTAAACCCATAAATAGCTAAGATATGGGCCTTCAAAGTTAAGAAATTTTTAAACTTTTTCTTAAATATCTTCAATATGGTTTATCTTAGAAAGATAAAATTTCGCAGACAATCTTATAATGAGAAATCGTTTAAGATCACTTTTGAACACATACAACTACGGGATCATTGCTATACGGGTGTCCACAAAGTTTACTTCATTAAAACTTTTTTTTATAACGTAAACTCTTAAATTTTACAACTGATTCCAAAAGCCTATTTCATTTTAAAACTATTTTCACTCTTAGACAATTTTGATTAGATGCATCCTTTTCGAGTTATTCGCAAACAGATTCAAGCTTGTTTTTTAGGATTTTCGAATTAGTAAATACGAACAAAGTGAATTTATTAACAATAAAAGTAACAAATTACAAAAACAACAACAAAAACAGCTCTTCAAATGTAAATACCAATAAAAGAATCAGTTAAGAAAACAGGGTAAAATAAAATAAAAACTTGGAAAACAACAACTAAAGTGGATAAAGTATAGTACATATTACAGTAAATGCTCGAAGTGTCCTCCGCCTGCTTCAATGCAGATTTCAAAGCGATGTCTTAAATTAATACGTAGTCGAGGCAATGCGTTTTTTTGCCGTATTATTGTAAATGACTCCACAATTTTTTGGCGTCATTGTTCAACAGTATAAATATTCGAATTATATACTAAATCTTTAACACGCCCCCATAAATAAAAATCTAGGGGAGTTAGATCTGGCGATCGAGCCGGCCAAGTGATAGGGGCCTCTGGTCCTCGTCCAATCCATCTCCCGGGAAAGTGTTGATGAAACCACTCCTTAACAATATTTGTACAATGAGGAGGCGCTCCATCATGTAAATACCACATTTCAAGTCTTGTTTCATATGAAACATCGTCCAATAACTCTCCCAGATTTTCCAAGTGTTCCAAATAACTAACACCATTAAGTCTGGAGGGCAAAAAAACGGGTCCGATAATAAAATCGCCAACAATTCCAGCCCAAACGTTTATACTGAATTTCCATTGCAATTGACGAACACACGTAAAATGTGGATTTTCTTCAGCCCAATTATGAGCATTTCTCAAATTAATTGTTCCATGTTTTAAAAAGGTAGATTCATCTGTAAATAGTATTTTTTCTAAAAACGCACCATCAATTGTACATCTTTCCACCATAGTACGGCAAAACTGTACTCGCAATGGATAATCAGTAATTTTTAATTCTTGAACTGTGGACAAGTGGTATGGATATAATTGCTGTTCGTGTAGGACATACCAAGCTGTAGTTCTAGATATTCTAAAATGTCGTTTTATATCAGCAGTACTAGCAGCACTACGATCTGCCACAAAATCCAAAATATCTTCTTCCAGTTCGGTTGTACGAACTGACCTCTGATTTCCATTATTTACATACTTCGGTCTTAAATTTCCTGTCTCGCATAAACGTCTTTCGATATTAAGAAATGTTTTTCTGTCAGGTTGTCTGCGATTGGGAAATGTTTCGCAATATCGTCTTGCTGCTGCGTTAGCATTGCCTAAACACTCTCCCAAAATTAAAAGTTTGCTCACTAAAACTGAAATTATTTGCCATTTTAAACAATAATTAACGACTAACGTATGTTGGGTTGGGTTGGGTTGGGTTGGGTTTTCATAGGCGCCTACGATTAATGAAAATGCTAAAAAACAAGCTTGAATCTTTTTGCGAATAACTCGAAAAGGATGCATCTAATCAAAATTATCTAAAAGTGAAAATAGTTTTAAAATGAAATAGGCTTTTTGAATCAGTTGGAAAATTTAAGGGTTTACGACATAATAAAAAAATTTTAATGAAATTTCCTTTGTGGACACCTGTATAGCTTGATCCCGTGGTTGTATGTTTTCAAAAGTGGTCTTAAATGATTTTTCATGATAACATTGCACTGTTTGCCAAATTTTATCTTTCACATTTCATAAAATTAACAATTTTTATCATCATTTTTAAAAAATCCTAAAAATTCGATTTTTTGGGATGTCCTCATAAATATTTTTATAATTTCTAAAGGAAAGTATACACTTTTTTGAAAACAAAACCATATTTGAGTATCTCACTTCTTCTTTGAGATATCAACCTAAATTTGTAACATTTCATAAAATCAACAATTTTCATCATTGTTTTTAAAAAACAGTAAATATTCGAATTCTTGAGATATCTTCATGAGTATTTTTATAATTTATAAAGGAAAATATGCACTTTTTCGAAAATAAAACCATACTTGAGTATCTCACTTCTTTTTTGAGATATCAACTTTTAACACGTTGAATGCCACCATATATTCGATAAATGGGGTCCCACTGGCCAATAGTTTTTTATTTTAGAATCTTGTAATTATTGCTCTACAGATTCAGGAATTAACATAAATTATTATTATAATTTTTTTTTTGATATTTATTTTAAATTTTTATTTTATAGTGACACGTTGGTCTCGCGCGGCCTACGATAGACGCGTACATCTCGAGTAGCCATGTGAGCCCAATGTGTCATCACGTAATTCCTGTCTGAACTTGTAAAATCTCTCATACACGTGTTTACGGCGATCGAGTATTACTTTTCGCAGTCTTTGTTTGGATGTTGTGAGTGTAATTGTGAATGTGAATATGTCATACGAAAAAGAACTAGCACGTTTGAAGAAGTTATGGAAAGAGTTGCTTTCTGATGAAGAAAGTGAGGCAAATATTTTTGACGGCGACGAAATATACGAACCGGTTACAGAAAGTTCTGAATCCGAGGACGATTATCGGTCTAAATCTAAACGGTTCAAAAGAAATAATTGTACACCATCTTCGCAAAAACCAGAACCGTCTACCTCACAAAAAATTATAGAAAGCCCCAATTACATGGATGAAATAATAGAAGAAGTTATAAGAAACATGCGTTATGACGACTTGGGTGATGAAGAAAATAATAATGATATTGAAAAAGAAGCAAATAACCAGAGTAATGAGTTTGAGTGGGCTCATGCAACTGGGACAAATCTAAAAAACTTACAGTTTAGTGTCCCAAACTCTGGTTTTAGTATTGCTCTGTATGAACAATACGACAAACCGCCATATGATTTTTTCAAAGTTTTTGTGAATGACGACATCATAAGCTTAATCGTGAGTCAAAAAATCTTCTATTAAAATAACATAATAATAATAATATTTTAGGTAGAAGAAACAAACAGATACGGTGAACAGTGTAAACGAAGTAATATTCTACCAAACGCACGTATTCTGAAATAGAACATTTCATTGGTATTATTTTGTGGATGGGGTTGTGTTCTTTCCCAGAACTTTCTTCATACTGGTCAACGAAACGATTGTACAAAAATGCAATCCCAAGTGTAATGTCCAGAAATCGTTTTCAATTACTTCTGAAAATGATACATTTTAGTAATAATGAGGAAATTAGTGATGATAAATTACACAAGATAACACCACTTGTGAACAAGCTTCGGACATCTTTTCAGTGCCAAATGACACCCTCCGAGTACGTTTGTATAGATGAGACTCTTGTACCTTTTAGAGGAAGACTGAAATTTCGTCAATATATATCCAATAAGCGACATAAGTTCGGAATCAATATATATCAATAATATGATTTCCAAGTATACTGCGGCAAATCGAAGGATGGTCATGTGTCAGTGCCTACAAAAGTTGTAATGGATTTGATGACAAATCTTTTAGACAGCGGACGTACTTTATGCACTGACAACTATTACACATCAGTGAGTTTAGCTAATGCACTATTACATAGAAAAACACATCTTATTGGAACATTACGATCTAATAGAAAATATAACCCCAAAAGGGTTGTAGATAAAAAGTTGAAAGTTGGAGAAGTAATAGCTGAAGGATATAAGCAAGGAATAGTAGTTGAAAAATGGAGAGATAAAAGGGACGAATTAGTATTGAGCACTAGATATGGAAATGAAATGGTTACTTTAATCAAAAGAGTTAAAGAAATATATAAATCATATATTGATATATCTGATCAGTTAAAATCTTATAATACCTGCCTTCGCCGTAGTATGAAATGGTATAGGAAATTGGCGTTCGAGTTATTAACTGGAAGTGCAATAGTAAATGCCTACATTGCGTATAAAGAAATAACCAATAATAAAATATCAATAACTGCGTTCAAAGAAGAAGTCATAAGTGGTCTGTTGAAAATAGCGAGACAGGAAGAAATATCTGAAAACATGACCGAAATAGAGCATAAATTAGAAGATGTTGGTCGTTCTAAAAGACGTCGGTGTGTAATATGCTACAAGAAAATTTCAAACCACGTTGAAATGTAGTGCTTGCGATCAATATTTTTGTTTGAACTGTTTTTTTGAAGCACATACAAGCTGTATGTGCTAAAATTTAGTATACACACACCATATTTTCTGTTTTTTTTAAGATTTATATCCATGTTTTCGAATGATATTTATGTTTTCTTATGGATTATATCTATGTTGTATTAATGTATTAAGAATTATATATTTTTTTGTATTATTATAAAAGGTAAAATAAATAGATAGACTAGATAGATAGCCTAGTTGATCTATTTATTTTTCTATTTCTATTTGTTTTTTTCTAACTTTATTGCATTATTTACATATTACAGTTCCCTATGCCACGTGGTGACATATTGGTCTCACAATAACAGGCCAATGACATAAATCGTTTCTTCTGGCCGTCTACTCTGCTACCACATCTATTTCAATGCATTACGTGATAACACCGTCATTACGGTCACACACGGCCAAATGCAAAATTGTTTAATATGAGACCAGGGTGGACTCGCGCAGTCTCTACGTTCCAATACAACATGAGACCAACGCGATCTCATATGGCACTCAACGTATTAATTTTAGACTCTATATCTAGCTGGTTTTATAATAGTTCTTTTTGGTCTAGGTATGTTAGGTGAAATTTCAATCGTAGGAGGGTGTCTAACAGGTGAACTCGGTTTCAGTTTTCGGTCACTCATTTCTTTCTCAGGATTTTTATTAGCCATTTCATTCTTAGTCTTTTCAGGACTCGTTTCAACAGTTATCAGAGGTGGTTCAGTTTTATTTCCCATTACATCATCATTAGCAATATTCATTTCTACATTTGGTAGTACCTTATTATCTATCACTTCATTCTCAAAATTGTTACCTTCAACATTTTCATTATATTCTCGATTATTATAATATTTCCTAATGTGATCAACATGGACATATCTAGCTTTTTCATCTACTAGAATTATGTATGTTACCGGACTAACTCTAACTTTTATAATGGCTTTTGATCACTTATCTCTTTCCCCTCTGACATTTCTTACGTAAACCTTATCATTTTCTTCAAAAATATATTTACTTTGTGACATTTTCATGTTTCTTGTCTCTAATTTGTCTTTTTGTTTATCTTGAATATATTTATTCAAATTCGGTTTTATTAATAACAACCTGGTCTTTGGTTTCTGTTGTAACATAATTTCTGCTGGAGACATTTGTGTAGTACTATGTGGTATGTTTCTGCAGAAGAACAAAAAATTATCCAATTTCTCTTGAGACGACAAAATATTATTTTTATCATCAAATTGCTTTTAAATGTCTGAATGCAACGTTCTGCCATTCCGTTGGATGCTGGATGCACTGGCGGCGACTTCATTACTTTGATGCCGTTGTAAGCACAAAATTTAGCAAATTCTTCTGAGGAGAATGGTGGACCATTATCAGAATGAAGTTCATCAGGTAAACCAAATGTCGCAAATGATTTCCTCAAACATTCGATAACATTTGACACCTTTGTTGAATCCAACACAAACGCATCTATCCATTTACTATGAGCATCTATTATTAATCAAAAAATTAACATTATTCTTCTTCGCTAAATCTAAATGTAATCGTGGCCATTTCCTGGCACACCACGTCCAAGAACTTGAAGGTGCACTAGACACACTTCCTCTATTCATTTGGCAGGATTCACATCCTTTCACCACCTTCTTCAAATCCGTTCCGATTCCATTCCAGTAAACATATTCTCTGGCCAACATTTTCATTTTAACTATACATGGATGTTGTTCATGCAACAGTCGTAAAATTCTTCCTTGTAATCTTTTCGGAATTACCACTCTGTTGTTAAACATAACACATTTCTGATCCAAATATAACTGTTCCTTAATCCTTGAATAAGCTAATATACCATCATCTTTAAATTTAATACTTGGCCAACCGTTCATTATATAATCTTTCACTTCACGCAAAATCAAATCTTTCTCCGTTTGTTTTGCTACATCTCGATAAGCCAAAGGAAACTCTTTTACCACAGAAAAATACTTAACATCTTCTCCAGTATTTTCTGATTCCAAAGGTAAACGAGATAAAGCATCTTCGTTTTGAACTTTCTTACCTTCCTTATATTGGAATATATAGTCATAACTGGACAAAGTAACAGCCCATTTCTGTATTCTAGCGGCTGCCAAAGATGGTAACGCTTTAACCTTCGACAGTAGTGATTGTAATGGTTTGTGATCATTAAATAAATAAAATTTATGACCATATAAATAATTGTGGAATTTCTTTACCCCAAATATAATGCTTAAACCTTCTTTCTCCAACTGACTATATCTTTGTTCCGTTTTACTTAATGTTGCAGAGGCGTACATTATAGGCTTTTCGCTGCCATCAGGTAAAATATGTCCTAAAACAGCTCCAACTCCATAAGGAGATGCGTCACATGTCAATGAAATAGGTAACTTCTCATCGAATTGTATGAGAACCGTTTTACTCGTCAACAATTGTTTGCTTTGTTGAAAACATTTATCAGCCGCTTTCGACCAATTCCATGGTGTGTCTACTTTCAATAAATCATACAATAACCTCACTTTATTTGTCAACATCGGAATAAATTTTCTATAATAATGTAATAAGCCCAAATAAGATTGTAATTGTTGTTTATTTTTAGGTGTAGGTGCTTTTTCAATAGCTTCAATTTTTGATTTACATGGCTGAATACCTTCTACCGATATCTTGTGACCTAAGAATTCAAGTTCCTTCAAGAAAAATTTGCTTTTCTCGAGATTCACCTTGACATTAAATTTTTTAAAACGTTCTAAAACTTTATTTAATCTATGGAACATTTCATCTTCTGATTCGGCTGTAATTAAGCAATCATCTAGGTGACATTGAATACCTGGTATATCACTCAATATTTGATCAATGACTGATTGAAAAATAAAAGGTGCTGACTTTATGCCAAATGCTAAGCGTTTATTGACTATTTCCGTCCAATACGTTTCTTATTCCTCTTCGTTTGATTCTGTTTCAGTAGGTGACTCTTGATTCTTCTCTTCTAACTCTTCTATGTGATGAACCTCTCTTGATTTACACATCTTCGACTTTGCTATATGACCCATTTGACCACATGCAAAACACTTCCAATTCTTCGTCGGACACTGGACTCCTATTTTATGCGATCTGTGACATCGTTTACACCCGGACTCTTCTTTTTCATTCTCTTTTGAGTAAACTTGGACTCTTTCACCATGAAACTTATTGTCGACTTTCTTGGCTGACTTCTTTTGTCTCACCTTCTACCATTTCTTGACTCTGTGCAATATGAAAAGCTCTTACAAACGTTATTTCTTCTTGACTTAGTAATTTCTTCTTTATACTTTCAGATCTAATACCAAACACGAATTTATCCCTTAAAGCCTCATTCAAAAACTGTCCAAAATTACATTCCTTCGCAAACTTTTTTAATTTAACCATGTATGTACTGATATTCTCTCCGAACTCCTGTTGTGCGCTGTAAAACTTGTATCTCTCTGCTATAAGTAACTTTTTTGGTGAAAAATGATTTAATAATAACTTTTTTAAGTCGTTATAGTTTTTGCTACTTGGGATTTCTGGAGACAGCAGATCTTTTATTATGTTATACGTTTCTTCTCCTATTAACGTAATCAACATTGGAACCTTCTTTTCCTCTTCCACATCGTTACAGAGAAAAGGTTGCTCTAACCTTTGTATATATGAATTTATATTTCCTTCCTTCGGTTTAAACTCTCCCATTGTTCCGATTAACGACATTTTCTTACTTGACTTACTCGACTCTTTGACCTTGAGACTTCGATATTCGAATTAGACTATCGATTGACTTGACTTGATTTACTCGACATTTTCATCCCATCCTCGTCGCCAAAATGTTGTGTTTTACATTAAAACACTGGGTTCTTACTGGTATTACTTTTATTTATTCTACTGAGTTTTACAACTAGGTGACGCCGACTACCTCATCCATCTTGCACCAAACCTTACATTGTTAATGTATATCAGAGTTGCCAACTTAAATATATAATAATGTTGTGTTGATGTTAGATGGTTTTATGGTTTTATAGCAAGAATAGAAAAAGATAAAATGAAGAGCCAATTAATTACGTTGGAGGGCGCCGCGTGACCACGCAAAATATGGGCTTTATCGGGTTCGGTCGCGGTCGGTGTCGAAACAAAGGGCATTAACGCATTGGAACAACCGTTACCCGCGGTTCGAGTATCTGCAATAAATACGAAACGCGCCGTCGACGCTCAGTTCCCGTCGGGTGATTTATCTGGGCGCGTCGTAGGAGGCATACGCAGAAATTAATTGAAGCAATAACTTATTGTTGATTAATCTCTTATTCTACGCGAGCTAGCGTGATCGGGTCCGCATCTTCGCCGTCGTGTAAATCAACCCCAAATGTCATTTACTTTTGTGGTCGTGACCGTCCCTTAGGGCACGGAGACTTTGCTAAAACCCATCGATTCAACTAATTCCTCTAAATCGTGTCTCACAATAACGAAGAATAATGCCCTCTCGACGTTATATCCGCATGTTTACATAATTAATATATGCATTCGTGAAGCCGTTGAGGCTGCCTCGTTGCTTCGTTGCCTCGCGCCGTTTGCAGGAGGCAATGGCAAGCGACGGGGTGTCGGCTATGCAGCGTTTATTGAAATGTAAATGGAGGCGTAATGGTCCCTTCGCGAAACGAAACGATCTGTTCTTCATCTATTCTTCACCGTAGCATAGGTGCGAATCTTTTCGCCAAACTATTAGTTTCCAAGGGAATTCGGTCGTTAATCACCATAATTCGAACGGCGGCGAGGCGCGATGATAGATCACCCACTTGTAATTGCAATGAGCTGATATTGTGCGGAGCTTTTTGCTTTCGTATGATCGATGACGGTAATTTCTGCAAAAACGAGTGCGCTTTCAAAAGCAATAACGATAATATCGATTCCGGATCATACTTTTGGAATATGTTACCGACAAGTATCGTGCACGCATAAACCACATATTTGCGGTAGATTCAGAATTACGAGAGCCGGCGAACATTAGCGCATGACAATGATGAATGGGAGATAACCGATGATTTCCGCAAATTATTTTACAAGACGCCTGCGAGGTCCGGCTTGATTTGTCGTCCCAGATTGTGCGCGGCGTAGGTTATTACCGGCCATAAAGAAGGTTGCCAACAATGCCGATGTGTACGCAGCGTAACGCTCGCCTCAAGAACTCGCCTTCGCTTGGACCATTACCGCTCGCATATTTCTTCGAGTTATTGATGGCCGCCAATGTAAACAAACTGTAATTTTCCGACTAGAAGGTGCACGCTTTTCCAATTGCTTTCCCAAACATTACATACAATACTAATACCGAACCAACTATACCTAAAAGAGTAAAAAGAAAAATTGATGCATCCATATTATTTATAGATAGGAAATATTCATAACAAAACAAGGAATCACAATCCAGAATGATTTCATTCTAATGGTATGGTATAAATCACTAAATTATTCAAGTCAAGATGATTACAAGTTTTTGCAGGAAGATTTTATGGATAAAAGATTTCTAATGCATCGAGGAATGATAATGCATCATATGTGCCGGATATATGGGTGCTCATACGCAATTATTAATGTGCATGATTTAATTAATTCGTAAATATCCGATGTATAAGTACGAAGGCTTTCACGACCGGCTTGTTTAAAGTTTCAAATTTCAAAAAAAGGTAAAACTCATCACGCATCAATACGTTCCCACGGTTGAACATTGTGTGATGCCTCGTGTCAGAACTATCCTTTCAAAACAGCTGAATTCGTTATAAATCGAGGACTCACTTCACTTCATGTTTACCAAAAATGTCGTATTTGCCGAAAACTGACTCTTCACGAATCTTAAAAAATCCATGTCCTTACTTTGTTCAAGAATTTGCTTTGAATGGACAAGAATTTAGAAGATTTTTAATTTTGGTTTTATTATTTTAAAGATTATTTAATGTTTTGGCAGTTTTGAAGATTTATTTTGAAGATTCCTCTTTTTCATTCATGTCGTTTCCATAAAAATCGACCATATCTCAAAAAACAAGTTGCAGAAAGCCATATTAAACGAATATTGTTTAATAAGTTTTTTTTTCATTTTTTAATAGTTAGTGAATCAGAAAAGCATAATCCGTAATCAGTTACAACCTAGATATGACAAGATTGTGGGAATAAAGAAAAAATTTCCAAAATACACACTAAAAATACAAAACGCATTAGAATTTGGTTATTAATTTTTTATTGCAAAACTTTTTCATAATTCAAAAATCAAAACGTATGATCAAAGACTTCATTCCTGAAAATTGTTCATAATGGTGTAAAAAAGCATAATTCATCACCAGTTACAACCTGAAAATAAAGAATTTGCAAAAATACAGCAAATATCTTCAAAATATCATAATTTCGGATTTTCAGTACAAAAATTAATGACAATTCAAAACCTAAAGTAGATAAAACGATACTTTTTGCATAAATATTGCTGATAATGAACTATAAACGCTTAATTCATAACCAGATGCAACCTAGATATACAACTAGGAAATTGTTAAAACATCTGCAAAAGTGCCATCATTTAAGAATTTTTAAAAGAAAATTGTCTAACATTAAAAAATTGTGATTTTTAAATTATCCACATATTTTTTATTCATTTCTAATATTTTACTGGTTTAAAACTTCGTAACAAATTTCGTAACAATTTTCAAAAAAATCAATTTTTCAAGAATTTTTTAATCTATTCAAAATATTGGACAAATCCCAATTAAGTTCAGCAGCTAATATCTCAAGAACTAAGTGAGATATTTTCAAATTGACTTCACTTTTAGAAATTAGATTCTCTAATTAGTAATTGAAAGTAATTTCATAACAATTTTCCTAAAAAATCGTTTTTTCAAGAATATTTAAATTTATATAAAATATTGGAAAAATCCCAATTAAGTTCAGCAGCTTATATCTCAAGAACTACGTGAGATATTTTCAAATTGACTTCACTTTTAGAAATTAGATTCTCCAATTAGTAATTGAAAGTTATTTCATAACAATTTTCCTAAAAAATCGTTTTTTCCAAAATATTTAAATTTATACAAAATACTGGAAAAATCCCAATTAAGCTCAGCAGCTTGTATTTCAAGAATTAAGTGAGATATTTTCATATTGACTTCACTTTTAGAAAATAGATGCTCTAATTATTAATTGAAAGTAATTTCATAACAATTTTCCTAAAAAATCGTTTTTTCCAGAATATTTAAATTTATACAAAATATTGGAAATATCCCACTTAAGTTTAGATTATATCTCAAGAACTAAGTGAGATATTTTCAAATTGACTTCACTTTTAAAAAGTAGATGCTCTAATTAGTAATTGAAAGCAATATCATAACAATTTTCCTAAAAAATCGTTTTTTCCAGAATATTTAAATTTATACAAAATATTGGAAAAATCCTAATTAAGTTCAGCAGCTAATATCTCAAGAACTAAGTGAGATATTTTCAAATTAACTTCACTTTTAGAAATTAGATTCTCCAATTAGTAATTGAAAGTAACTTCATAATAACTTTTCAAAAAATCGACTTTTCATGAATTTCCAAATTTATACAAAATACTGGAAAAATCCCAATTAAGCTAAGCAGCTTATATCTCAAGAACTAAGTGAGATATTTTCCAATTGACTTCACTTTTAGAAAGTAGATGCTCTAATTAGTAATTGAAAGCAATATCATAACAATTTTCCTAAAAAATAGTTTTTTCCAAAATATTTAAATTTATACAAAATATTGGAAAAATCCCAATTAAGTTCAGCAGCTAATATCTCAAGAACTAAGTGAGATATTTTCAAATTAACTTCACTTTTAGAAATTAGATTCTCTAATTAGTAATTGAAAGTAATTTCATAACAATTTTTCAAAAAATCGACTTTTCATGAATTTCCAAATTTATACAAAATACTGGAAAAATCCAAATTAAACTAAGCAGCTTATATCTCAAGAACTAAGTGAGATATTTTCAAATTGACTTCACTTTTAGAAAGTAGATGCTCTAATTAGTAATTGAAAGTAATATCATAACAATTTTCCTAAAAATCGTTTTTTCTAGAATATTTAAATTTATACAAAATATTGGAAAAATCCCAATTAAGTTCAGCAGCTAATATCTCAAGAACTAAGTGAGATATTTTCAAATTAACTTCACTTTTAGAAATTAGATTCTGCAATTAGTAATTGAAAGTAATTTCATAATAATTTTTCAAAAAATCGACTTTTCATGAATTTTTGAATTTATACAAAATACTGGAAAAATCCCAATTAAGTTCAGCAGCTAATATCTCAAGAACTAAGAGAGATATTTTCAAATTGATTTCACTTTCAGAAATTAGATTCTCCAATTAGTAACTGAAAGTAATTTCATAACAATTTTTCAAAAAATCGACTTTTCATGAATTTTTAAATTTATACAAAATACTGGAAAAATCCCAATTAAGTTCAGCAGCTAATATCTCAAGAACTAAGAGAGATATTTTCAAATTGATTTCACTTTCAGAAATTAGATTCTCCAATTAGTAACTGAAAGTAATTTCATAACAATTTTTCAAAAAATCGACTTTTCATGAATTTTTAAATTTATACAAAATACTGGAAAAATTCCAATTAAGCTAAGCAGCTTATATCTCAAGAACTAAGTGAGATATTTTCAAATTGACTTCACTTTTAGAAAGTAGATGCTCTAACTAGTAATTGAAAGTAATATCATAACAATTTTCCTAAAAAATCGTTTTCTCCAGAATATGTAAATTTATACAAAATATTGGAAAAATCCCAATTAAGTTCATCAGCTAATATCTCAAGAACTAAGTGAGATATTTTCAAATTAACTTCACTTTTAGAAATTAGATTCTCCAATTAGTAATTGAAAGTAATTTCATAATAATTTTTCAAAAAATCGACTTTTCATGAATTTCTAAATTTATACAAAATACTGGAAGAATCCCAATTAAGTTCATCAGTTTATTTCTCAAGAACTAAATGAGATATTTTCAAATTGACTTCACTTTTAGAAAGTAGATGCTCTAGTTAGTAATTGAAGGTAATATCATAACAATATTCCTAAAAAATCGTTTTTTCCAGAATATTTAAATTTATACAAAATATTGGAAAAATCCCAATTAAGTTCAGCAGCTAATATTTCAAGAACTAAGTGAGATATTTTCAAATTGACTTCACTTTTAGAAATTAGATTCTCCAATTAGTAATTGACAGTAAATTCATAACAATTCGAGTTTTCAGGAATTTTTTAATTTATACAAAATATTGGAGTAATCGCAATTAAATTCAACAGCTTATATCTTAAATTCTGAGTGAGATATCTCTAAATTTACTTCATCTTTCGAAAATAGTTTTTCCAATTAATAATTGAAAGTAAGTTCATAATATTTTTCCAAGAAATCGATTTTTCAAGAATTTTTAAATTTATACAAAATATTGGAAGAATCCAAATTAAGTTCAACATTTTATATCTTAAGAACTAAATGAAAAATTTTAAAATTGACTTCATTTTCGGAATGTAGATGCTTCAATTAGTAACTGAAAGTAAATTCGTAACAATTTTCCAAAAAATTAATTTTTAAAGAATTTTTAAATTTATACAAAATATGAGAAAAATCTCAATTAAGTTCAGCAATGTCATTTGTGGTTAAAATTAGTTAAAATGTCAAAATATTAGGCCTTTTGACTATATGGTTATCAATTTAAAAATTTAACCAAAATATCATTACAGTCTTTGGATATCTCAGGGATTTTTTAGTAGGGCTCGTTACTACCATCTTCTGATTAAGATATCTAAGGAATTATTACAATGTTTACGGCTATTTTACGCATTCTGATTGGCTAGTGAATAGATTTATCTATAAGATAAATTAGCTAAAAGATAATAGGACCTAACTCCCACTGCTACGTAACACGCGACGTAACCCCCTCCTTACTCTTCAAAACGCGTTTTTCGGTCTCTGGCCAACCTGGTACAATACGTTTTACGGACCTTGAACATACTGAGATGGAGATCCATTTCTCCATTTTAAAAAAAATTGTTTTTTATTGCTACTGTTTGACATTTCCCATTGAACTGAAAAAGAAGAGCCACAAAATTCTTGACACCAACCAGATATTGGAGCAATTTAGGGGACCCACCATTTCCTTAAATCTCTGAAGTGCTAAAGTTGTAATCGGTCTTTCCTCCGCTAGGTGACGCCAGTTGCTTAGTTCCGCTACTCACCGCTAAGTGGCGCCACCGTAGGCCGATCCTCTCGATCCTTGAGGATCATTTCCGGTCCAAAATCGGCATTATTATACAATTGGCACTAATGATGAGAAGGGTTACTTCCTTCAGTCCGATAATAATGATAATAACCATAATCAAATAGATATACTGATGATAAATATAGTTAGATATATTTTTTTGATTATTTGATATTACCAGAAATTAGTGTTAGAAACAATTATAGATTACAATTTTTTGATGCCTCAGTAATATTTTAAAGTACATCAAAAAGAAAATTAGTAAATAACCGTTAAAGGATGCAATAACAGAGAATACCACTTTCAGTGTTATAGTTTATGAGCTATTCGCGAAAACCTCATTAACACACCAATAATTTGCAAGCTATAATATAACAACGTTCCCAGCATAACCCACATTCTTTAAACAAAACCAAATTAACCAAGTTATGCATAATGATTCAATCTCAAATATCTTCTTATCCGAAACATTACGTTTTCAAAAAAAAACAAAAATCTGTAAGTTTTAGAACTAGTATTACTTAGTTCTAGTAATTAGTTGTAGTATTAGTTCTAATTTTAGTTAAAAATATCTTCTCCACTTGTCGATTGATTTAGGGAAAAGAAAAACGAAATTTGTAACAATACAAGGTCGATCCCGTTCGTAGAAACGATTCAAATAAAAGAAGAACAAAGTTCAGTAGCTACGACAACACTTCCCACGTGAGTTGCACGCCCCGTACACGGATCGATTCCAAGAAACAGGGACTGCGACAATGCGGAGCGTACAATTACCAGAGGAACGTATTTGCATAGAGACAGTTGCGGTCGCAAATATCGTCGAACGCGATTAAGTAAACTGAACGGGTTTTAATCAAGCTGAGGCGCTCCCGGTGTCCCGTGTGCTCTCCCGGGCAGGACGAGTTAATTTTCTTTTGACGTGAGCCCTTCACGTCCTGCTTGCTCATTGTGTTTGCGTGCCCGCATAAAAAACATTTTCCTCTACACCAAATGAATGAGATATATTCTTTTTTTAGAATCATAAAAATATTAGTCGTTGATGAGAGAGTACCCCCCATTAGCATACTCGAGAACTTATGGGGCCATTTATGTGTCCTCTTGGCCTCCCGGATGAGTAATGGAGATTACGTCCCGTGACAAACGGTCATGGAAAGACAATTCCGAGGCTGTGATTGTCTCTCGGCATTAGCCGGCGATGGGTTCAACAATTTACAGCCACCCCGTTTCAAAAGAGAATCGTTCTTTATTTCTCGATAAATCCGTATTTGTTTTTGCGATGTTTGGAACGCACCAACACCATCACCATCGTTTAACGGGCGTTAATAATTAATTGAGTGTGCTGTTGCATCGTTGGAGACATCAATATTTATAAGAAAAAAAACGAGGCGTGCCAATTAACGAGTACGATGAGGAGACGTGGGGGAGCATAGTAATTGATTTTTTTCCATCTAATGATGTCACCGCAACCTTCAGCTCAACTCACCTTCTCTTTAAAAAAACGTTTAAAAAATCAACAAACACAAATGACTACTATATATATACTAGTAGTATACTATCATTTGTTTGTTGATTATATATGTATTTATATTGTTTATTTGAATATAATATACAAGGTGAGTCACCTCGGCTATGATTTCACTTCCGCGATTTGAGGCGAAATCATTCCTTGTACATCTTAGTAAATATATAAAGTATACTAAAGTATACTCCGAGGTTGCTTGCGGACGAGACGCTACCTTTGATTATATATAGCAGTGTTTCCGAAAGTCTTTTGGCCCACGGACAAGAGAAACAATCAATTGAGAATTTGAGACTCAATTGAGACTCAATCGGATCACACAAGCCGATCCCTCTGCTGCATAAACAATAAACGTTTCAAACTCTTTTTGAAAGTAAGGATTTAGATTTGCTATGCAATAAGAAAATGACCTCTTAAAAAGTTGACTCTTATGACGTGGTATATCCAGCCAATGACGATGTCTAACACCAATGTTATGCACATCCGTGCGGAACCGTATCTTCTCATATAAATAAGGTGGGCATTTGAACAGAATAATCTGTCGAAATAAGCACGCGGAATGAAGTACACGCCTCAGCAACATACTGAGCCAACCAACCCTGTCCAGAAAATGCGATACTCTGTCAGGCCTGCGAAGACCATAAATGAATCGTAGACATACATTTTGCACCCTTTGAATTCTAGAAGTATCTACATTGTCCAAACGAGGATGATACAGCACATCTCCAAAATTAAACAGAGAGAACGCAAGGGTCTCGCAAAGATGAACTTTAATCTGTTTACTAAATATATGTCTGTTACTATATAACAACCGAAGAGTTGTAGGCTCGCTGCAACAAAAGACTGATGTGTTTTCTAAACCTCAAATTGTTGTCCAAGACAATACCCAAACTTCTCCCCTCCCTAACAACGCGGAGCCTGTTCCCATCAATAACTACATTAAAATTTTCCATTTCAAACAATAAAGCAACAGATTTATTAGGATTGATTTGCAAAGACAATTTGTTAGCTTCTCGGACAAGTGCTGCCACATCTGAATTCAAATGATCCTGTGCAGTATTAATAGAGTTTAACTGAAAGCTATGTAGTAGTTGTGTGTCATCAGCATACATGTACGCTGTACAGTGTTGTAGAACCGTGCAGAGACGGAAAGTGTAAATTAAATATAGAATCACTGCGGAACACAAGACAAAATTTGAAGTTTATCAGATACAAGATTATTAAATTTTACCACTTGTGTGCGATCTGCCAAATAGGATCTAAACAGTCGTACGGCAGCATCGTAAAAACAAACAACATTGTGCAACAATGCAAGCAATGTGCGATGATATATGGTATCGAAGGCTTAAAAGTCTAACAATTCAACAGCAACAGCAAATTTATCATCACGTGCCCGAATTATATCATCCACCATATCCATTAATGCAGTACCACAGCTAAACCCGGGTCTAAAGCCCGATTGCCGCGGTGGCAAAATATTAAAAAAAACAAATTTTCTATTCCTATACTCTATAAACATTATATACAAGAAATTTCAGTTTTTTCATCTCTTCCTAAGCAATGCTGTATACAAATTGCTTTCATTGTAAATCATTCAGGACTGTGATTCCCTTTTGTTCATAAAATTCTTTCCTACCAATGTTAGTACTTAGGTTGTTTGGCTACAACAAGAAAAATCCTCAAATTTTGATATTTTGTGATATATTTCGCGGTAGATGAATATAATAATTTAATCATTCTAAATTATGATTCCTCAATGCAATAGGAATATTTTTTATCATAAAGTCTCTTTCCATCATGGGACATTTTCGAAATTTCTGCTATATTACAATTTGTAACGAGTTGTAACATACTCGTTCCTGAAAATCTTTAGTTTATAACATCTCTACAAAAAAGGTAGCTGACAGATGAGACTCAAATCAGTCGGTTCTCGGGTTATTGTTAGGGTCCTCGAAGAGATGGTATCGGCGTCTGCATGCGCAGCGGGTGGCCGTCGGCAGAGCGGCGCACGCAGCACGACCGGCTAAGAATGCATCCTGAATTACATTACGGCGCCTTTTTTCATAAATCTTTCCACGGTCGCGACGCATCCGCGAAATACTGCACGACCGCGAGATTCCAGTAGCCGAAGAATCCGACTCGACTTTTCCAACGTTCTGCATACTTTCGAATGCGAGCGTACCGTTCCGGCGTGATCCCAACCGAACAATACCACCACCAGAGAAAGAATTTTCTTCAACTCGAATATATTCGACGCAATTCACATTACATCGGAATCCGCCTTGAAAATCTTCATCCACCAACCAACCTATACTACCCATATAACGAAAAGTGTTAAAAAAACGTTTAAGTAACATTATGAAAAATTGAATATGAGAAGGATGAAGATGGTAAATGAACTCTTGTAAAGCAATTACAGACGAAGAGCGATTGTTTTAGGCGTTATGCATGCGGATGGGGGTCCCCTGCAGAGAATTAATTTGCGCCGCGGCCGGCGGCTGAGAACGTGACGCTGAAAGAGGGACACGCTCGCGAACAATGTGTAAAATCGTGGGGATTCGTCAGGCTTCCTTCTGGACGCCCGGTAGTCGACAGAAGCCAATTTTACAGCGTTTATGCGAGTCGTATTTCGAATTAATGCGGGAGAGAGCTTCAATTTCATCGTGAGAAATAACAATATGAAGAAAAAGAGGTTTCGTTTAAAATTATTGATATTGGTTAGATATGGAGAAGAAGAAGAAGAAGAAGAAAACAGAACATATTTTGAGTGATAAGATGCCTCTTTTTGTATATGCAGATGGAATGGTGTGAGACTGAGTAGGGCCATCGCCCAAGATATCATCGTACCTGCCATGTTAATGATAACCATCATTCTTTAGTATAGTCTAAATGGCACATGATGGCGCCCTTTGATATGATCCAGCCACTTCAGGCTCGCAGTAATCTATAATAAGCTATATTGAAGAGAGTGAGACATAGATGACCATAGGTCTGATTATTGTTACGTTAGGCCCAATGAGCCTTTCTTGGTTTCCATGTTTTGAAGATTGATGCTAAGCTCATTCCTTCTGCACCAAGTGCTGGTGAGTAGTAAATCTTTCTGCATTAGTTGAGTTATGACTGCCTAAAATTGTATCTTTAAAACAACTTTCCTTTAAATGTTAGCGTATAAAATTATTGATATCGGTAAGATATGGCAGAAAAGTAGAAGAAGAAGAAGAAGAAAGAGGCGTAAAAGGAGATGATTTACAACGATCGCAGGCGGATTCCTTACATAAAATTACGCGGCGTTGCCGGATAATGAAGCCATAAATCTCGATTTTAATTGGCGGCTGCCGCTTATTGGCAGAAGGGGCGCGTATGGCACTACCGAAACGGTACAATCTGATATGAGACGCGGCGACTGATATAATTACGGTCCCGTAAATTTTGCACGTCCGGAACCACGGTCGGGGCGCGAGGCCGCGGGGCCAGTGGCGCACATGCACGCGCCGGTTTATTATTAAATGCGCGCGAAATGACGGGCGACGCCGCGGGCCGCCGCAAAGATCCATCGGGGAGAAAATTGCCCACGAAATATGCAAAACCTGCGGGCACTTGCAGCTAACCGGGTAGCGGAAGAAAATTGCCCGCCGCTCAAAATTGTTAGGCTTAATAATTGATCTAACTGTGCCCGTGCACAAGAACTTCGTTGGCCCAACGTGCGTCCTTAATGGGATGCATATAGAGTGCCGGAGAATGTCGATTAACGTTATGGAGATTTATCTCTCCCTCTCTCTCTTTCTCGCTCACCTACTCACTCCTTCCTGCTAAACAACAATATTATTCTCTTCTGGTAATCCAACTTCTTGTTAAATTTTACTGGACGCTGCGACCTTATCATGGAGAATACAATATTTCATTATTCAGTGAATCAAATTTTTAGCAAACGCCGTATTTTATCTTAAAATTGATAAATAATTTTAAAACATCCAACTTTGAGATTTTCCCATAATTTCGGTCTATGTAATATATGAGTCTCATATATTACGAGCTAAGTACCATTATAAACTCAGAACTCACTGACTGTGGTGTGATGTTAATGTCTCTGGTGATGTGGGATATAATACTAGGGTAGTGTAACATACTACATATTTACCAAGAAAATGAGTAATGTGGCAAATACTTCCGTGAAACTTGGCGAGAACGCTTAATGCAAATAAAACGATGGCCGGCAAATAAGGTGAATGGCAAATTTTGTTTTTTACAGGCTATAAATGTATAACTGTATCCTACGATCAGCAAGTAAAACTGTTCCATAGTTTCATAATTGAGACTACCGTATATTTTCAAACACCTAACAGATCTTGAAACGTTATACATCACATGATAACTAATGATGAATAGTTGCTCAAAAGAATGAGAAAAATGACGATATTGTTTACATAGGAAGGAGAGGATATGCAACACAACATCGTACGTTTACACCTCTAGACAACAAAACTACCATAATAGAAAAAAATCAAGAATGGAATATTTAAACGTCCCCAATTCAACGTTACATAAATAACAATAAAGCCAAGATGTAGTTAGATTTTCACTATAGAGAGGCAGATCTCTACTCAAGTAAGCAAGTACACTCACCTACCAACGAGTGACACTGGTACATTAGCAATAAATCTCGAACAAGCTTTGTCTGTACGAACACTAACGCGTAGTAACATGTATATCTGCCCTAATTGTTTTATGTAATTTAGATATTCATTTTAGATCTTCATGCAGCACATAATAACAAGTAAGTTTCTATGGCATGAAGATATCGTGGGGGCAATGAGGTTGTCATGTATTTCGAAAGCAATCACATCTTGCATAGTAACGTATAGAACGTAGTTGATAATGTGGGGTGATAATTACATTGGCCAGAATAAAACAAGATGCTGTAATTTTTGTGGATACATTTAATTATAGAGGGCTTATTCGACGAAATCAACCAGAAATTCTTAATTTACAGTTACTCTTACTTGAGTTGTGATTGAGACTTCGCCCAGATAGAAAAGAGAGAACGAAAAGTGTAACGATCCGTTAGATTTAGTAAAAATGATTGTTGTGAATCCAGAAGACTTTTTTAACTGCGCAACTGATAATAAATAAGGGTGCAGCTGATAATACATCACTACCACAAAATTAAAAATCTCACAAGCTTAAACCACTTGAATCCATTGGGATTCAAGTTGCCAAGAACCATCCTAGCGTTGTAACAATGAAAACAAACACTCAATATACCAAAAATTTTAACAAGGACGTGATTGCACAACCCCTTCAGAATATGAAGCAATGTTACAATTCGTATCGAGAGAACATGATAGGGTTGATACTACTACTTAGATCTTTTTATAATATTATGCTGTTGCATTATATTACAGTTAGTTTGTACAATATATCACATTCTTTTCTTGAACTATTTAAGATAAAATCGTTCATTATATATCTCAGTAAAGATGTAAAATCGTTTGTAAGAAGACTTTAAAATTAAAATTATAAAAGACTTAAAATCGTTGCTTGTAAACGAGGCACAATGGAAAATCTTGCTCAATTTGCTGATCAAAAATCAATACCTTTCTTATTTTTCAAGACAAATCTTTCAATAATCATTTTGTTATTATTTTATTATTTTTATTACCTCGCATATACGAACTAAGTATTTGAATACAAGTTATTGTGATTACAAAAAAATCCATCATCCTGGTTTTGATGAATCTTATTACATTTGATGGTCGTACGATCTATTTTGATCATTTTTAACATTAAATCATACACTGCATCATATATACATGTATACAAGGTCATTAGAACTATTTGATTATATTTATGATTTGTTTTTTTGTACTTTTTAGTTTATTAATGATAGAATTTTGAGTCTGACTAGTTTCGGCCCCACGCCATCTTTAGAGATTAATCTAAAAAAATAAATTGTTATATAGGGTGTGTCAATAGTACGGACATAGAAGATATCGGCTTTATTGTTGAAAATAAAGAAAATATGTAATCATCGTTATCATCGTTTCCAGGACCGTACTTAATCGTACTAACTGCATAATACTTTTTTGTCTTAACCTTGAGATCTCTTGCTCTTTTCTCTGAAGTCTCAATAACCTTGAAGTCAAAACAAATTTGTCATTCTTGATCATAATGTTTTGATTGCCTCTACTACCAAAGTCATGATTTCATAAAAATTATAAGTCTTTCATAGTTATCCTCTAATACAATCAAAGCCGAAATGAACAATAGTATAATAATGCCGGTTCTGGAACGGAAGTTGCTCTCCATGTGACGTCACGCGCTAATGTTATAATTATAGGACGCGGTCTAAGTTTGGGGGAAAAAATTTGGTTGATACTAAAAGTAACTAAACATCCGGCGATTCTTTTAAAAAGTAACTAAAAAAAATTAAATAATCTAGCGTCACATTGTGGTGGGTAATGAAACTAAACCCAAATAAAAAATCTGTATTGCTATTATTGTAGTTGAAGTATACAAAAAGTCAATAATCATCTAGGTAATATAGTACACTTAATTTCATTATCAGACATATTAGATTCTGTTTTCACCCAATATAGGAAATTTTAGAAGAATCATTTAGTTCCTTTTAAATCAGGTTTTGATCTACTTGATGTTGAGTTGTAGCTAGGAACTTACATTTCTTCATTATGGACCAAAAGTAAATGCGATATGAAGTAAGAATGTTATGTTGGTGAGATATAATACACTGTTGTTATCAACACCAATATGGTTCTATGGTACGAAGGCATCATAGTCTATGTAATCGCGTCATTTATTCTCAAAGCTATCACGTGTTAAAAAAAGTTGATAATGTAGAGTGACAATTACATTGCGCAGAATAAAACCAAGATATATTTAATTGGAAAGGGTTATATCGACGAATTCAACACCAGAAATACTTCATTTTCGGTCACTGTTACTGGAGTTGTGATCGAATCTTCGAAACGAGTAAAAAAGTGTGAAATTCCGTTTAATTTAGTAATAATGATAGTGCCTAATAACACCTTCATAATTGTTGTTATGAACTGCTATGGATCCAGAAGACTTTTGCGACTTTAAGATTGCAACGGATCAGTACATCACAACCACAAGATTAAAAACCTTACAAGCACAGTGGATTCAAACTGATAACAACATCCAGATGTTGTAACGATTAAACAACACGCAATGACCTAAAGTTTTGCAAACGCAACAAAATTCATAAAAAAACCTGACTTCACAACTTCTTTAGAATATGGACTCGATTGCAATGTAGCAGCTGAAACGGAAATCGTATCGAAAATTAGTGTTTCAAAAATTTGTGCAACGAGAACGTTGATAATGTTGATACTAATACGTATCAAATCGCTCATCATATTTGGATTATCATCTTGATAAAATCGTTCATCAAATATCTTGGTAAAGATACAAAGTCACTTATAACAAGAAATTTACCGATATTCACGGAAGTCGTTTGCAGGCGAGGCGCCACATATTCCAAAATTGACAATTTTAATATTTGTGTAGATATATCAAATGTAGCGCCTCGCCCGCAAGTGACCTTGGCTATTTCAGGTAAAATTGTTCCTCATACATCTTGGTAGAGGTATAAAATTATTAATAAGAAGATTTCACCTTCAAATTGCCGAGATCGCTTGCGCGCGAGGCGCTAAATCTTCCAAAATTGATGATTATGTGTTAACATATCAAATTGAGCGCCTCGCCCGCAAGCGATCTTTGGCGGTCTGAGGTGAAATCGATCCTCATACATATTGATAAAGATACAAATCACTTATAACAATATATTTACCATTATCTATCGAGGTCTCTTGCGGGCGAGGCGCTACATATTAAAAAATTGACGATTTGAATATTCGTATTGGCTATTTCAGATAAAATCGTTCTTCATACCTGTTGGTAAAGGTACAAAGTCACTTATAAGAAGACATTTATGGTCATTCGCCGAGGTCGCTTGCGGACGAGGTGCTACATCTTCCAAAATTGACGATTTGAATATTTGTGTAGATATGTCAAATATAGCACCTTGCTCGCAAGTGACTTTGGCTATTTCAGATATAATCGTTCTTCATACATCTTAGTAAAGGTACAATGTCACATATAGGAAGATTTTAGCTTCAAATCGCTGAGGTCGCTTGCGGGCGAGGCGCTATATATTCCAAAATCGAGGATTTTAATATTCGTGTAGATATACCAAATGCAGCGCCTCGTCCGCAAGTGACCTTGGTTGATTCAGATAAAATCATTTCTCATACATCTTGGTAAAGGTACAAAGTCACTTATAGGAAGATTTTACCTTCAAATCGCCGAGGTTACTTGCGGGCGAGACGCTCAATCTTCCAAAATTGACAATTTCGTATTAATATATCAAATCCAGCGCCCGCGAGCGATCTCGGCTACTTGAGATAACATCGTTCCTCATACATCTTGGCAATGATACAAAGTCACTTATAAGAAGACATTTATCGTCATTCGCCGAGGTCGCTTGCGGACGAGATGCTACTTCTTCCAAAGTTGACGATTTGAATATTTGTGTAGATATGTCAAATATAGCACCTTGCTCGCAAGTGACCTTGGCTATTTCAGATAAAATCGTTCTTCATACATCTTAGTAAAGGTACAATGTCACATATAGGAAGATTTTACCTTCAAATCGCTGAGGTCGCTTGCGGGCGAGGCGTTATATATTCCAAAATCGACGATTTTAATATTCATGTAGATATACCAAATGCAGCGCCTCGCCCGCAAGTGACCTTAGTTGATTCAGATAAAATCGTTTCTCATACATCTTGGTAAAGGTACAAAGTCACTTATAGGAAGATTTTACCTTCAAATCGCCGAGGTCGCTTACCGGCGAGACGCTCAATCTTCCAAAATTGACAATTTCGTGTTAATATATCAAATCCAGCGCCCGCAAGCGACCTCGGCTACGTGAGATAACATCGTTCCTCATACATCTTGGTAATTATACAAAGTCACTTATAAGAAGACATTTATCGTCATTCGCCGAGGTCGCTTGCGGACGAGATGCTACATCTTCCAAAATCGATGATTTTAATATTCGTGTAGATATACCAAATGCAGCGCCTCGTCCGCAAGTGACCTTGGTTGATTCAGATAAAATCGTTTCTCATACATCTTGGTAAAGGTACCAAATCACTTATAGGAAGATTTTACCTTCAAATCGCGGAGATTGCTTGCGAGCGAGGCGCTACATGTTCCAAATTTAACGATTTTAATATTCGTGTGGCTATTTGAGGTAAAATCGTTTCTCATAGATCTTAGTAAAGATACAAAGTCACTTATAAAAAGATTTTACTTTCAAATCCAAAATTCGTTTTGGTGTATGAAATGGAGCACCTCGCCCTCAAGCGACCTCGACTATTCGAGATAAAATTGTTCCTTAAACAACTTGGTAAAGATACAAAGTCACTCATACAATCCTTTTACCTTCAGTCACCGAAGTCGCTTACGAGCTAGGTGCTAAATCTTGGGAGTTATTACAACACATGATGATTAATTTCATGATGGTGTTCGAACGTGTTTAATGCGCGCAGAATCGTTTTTTAGTTACAGTGTCTTACTGAGTTAACTGTAAAAGACTAGATTAGAAGTGATACTGATTAATTTGCATCAAACCAGACAAAAAAGGAATTCAAGAATTCGATGCAAAAATTAAAATTTCAACCTATGCTTTCAAACCGCCTTCAGAAACGGCATAGTATTATCACTCAGCTGAAAACAATGTTAAAAATATTGTGTGGTAATCAAATCAGAGTGAAAAATTTTTGTTATAACTCCGAATCATTTATCAAATCAAGCAATTTTTCATAATCGGATGTATTCAACTTTTTTCACCAATATTTCTAAAATATTTTCAATATTATCGTTTTGGTGCGCGTTTTGGTGACACCTACTGCTGCTTTCATGAAACTACAGTTTCATCCGCACCTGTTTCTCCAATCGCAAAAGTAGCTGAAGAAGTATTTGCTACATCTTGTTTCAAAATTCTTGTTTTCAACCAAGAATGAGTCAAGATCCATTAAAATCCCGAGGCTGAATCCTTTTAATAAAAAATTTAAAACTTTACATAGCTCCGTGCATAAAAACCCCTTTTTATTGACACGAGAATGTCGCTCAATCACATTTTTTCGCGGAACATTCACCGACTCTCGCCGGAATACGCTGTGATAGAAGAAGATGCCTATACCAATCAAACCATATTCAACGTAGATTAAACTGATATGGTCTTCAAAAAATGCTTAAATGAACATGTCGCGTGTGTATACAAAACACTTCTTTATTTGCAAAACTTTGCTTGAAGACAAAGTGTTTAAAGCGGCCAAAAATCGATGGTTAGCGATCAATAACTTATAACATCTTATAATTTACAAATCCTATGCTAATGCTTGGATGACAACTTCTCGTTTTATGGTCATCACTTCGTATCTGAGATCGCATATTATTGCCAAATCGGTCTTGATAGTGTGCATGTTGTATATGTCAAATAATTGTGTGATGAGATAGCTGCCTCGTTAACAATCATTCTAAATAAGTCAGTATCTTCGAGAATTTTTGCAGGAAACTAGACATGTAACACGTTCCCGGTGTTTAAGAACGGCACTTCAATGGACATCAGTAATTATCGTCTCATTTCATTAAATAGCATATTCTCAAAGATCTTCGAGGGTGTTGAGTTTTTTCGAAAAGTATAACATTTTAGCAGTTTCACAACATAATTTTTGTACCTGAGACTGCAACACTTGGCTACTTTATGTATGTTTACTATCATCTTGAAGCCCAATAAATTTTTGAATTACTCGATTATATTATCTCTTTTTTCACATTACGCATGTAAATAATTATTTGTCTCCGGAATATGTTGAGCATAAATTGCAATGCATTAAGATTCGAGGCCGAATTTTTAGTTAAAAAATTTCTTTTCGCAATGATCTAATGATGCGGGTAGTTTTATCGGAAGCAATGTTTGAATATGCGCCAATTGAGAATGGAGGGCTATTAATATTTCTGCTGTTCATAAACGATTTGTAATTATTTTATTTTCACCATATATACCGATGATGCTTTCGTAACCATTACTACCCGGGACCCTGATACCGTTTTTAATACGGTGAATCTTGCGGATTGGCGAAAAGAAATAAATTCTAAACTCCCAAAAAGATATGCATTAATTTTCATAATCTTCGTGTTCTTTCTGATCCTGTAGATTGCGATGAGCCATTATCCGATATGATGGGATTCTAGGGATTAAACGTTGATCAGATCTTATATTGATCATGTATGGATTAAGTTGAATTCAGGGTTTCTCTCAAAATCAATCTCTGCATAACCATAACAATAGATAGTAGATAATCTTTTAAAATCAATATCAAAAATTTAATATTTAAGATATCGCCATGAAATAGAATTTAACAAGTATTTAATGTCGCGATTTTTCAGATTTTTACATTTGGGAGTTATGATTTTCTAAACTCAACTCTGCATAATCATAATTACAACAGTTATAAAATAAAAGTACTTAATTTTCAAAAACTCATATCTCGAAGTCTAACTGAAGTCTAATCAACATTAAATTTTTATATCTCATCTTTTTTTCAGCAACATAGGATTCTCATAAACCATTTCTTGACTACACAATAGATTTTTTATTTTTCAACAATAGTTACTCTCTAATTCAAAGAAAACGACTTAAATTAAGGTATTGCAATTAAAAACTTCTTTCGTTGTAGTTATATTGTTTTATTGAAATCAGTAAAAAATCGCCGCTCCTCCTATAGTACACTTAATAGCATCATCAGATATATTGGATTTTGCATATTTTCACCCATCATAGGAAAATTTTCTTGCATGATATAGAAGATTCCGTTTTAATTTAAATCTCAAGAGATAAGAATTTGAACGTTGAGTAACAGCTAGGAACTTACATCTCTTTATTATGTGCAAAACATAAAAGCAATAAGAACTTAAATTGTTATTTCGATCTCCAAGTTTATAATGAAATTGTTTTTATTATGGATATCTAATTTTCAATGATAGAGTGGTGTTGTATAGACATAAATTTGATTTGAATAAAAAGTGTATTCGAAAGTATGTAAGGTACTGTTCTTTGAAAGTCTGCGAAAACAATAAGGCACGTCCACCAGGATCGTTGACTGGGGCAATTTGCAAGTCAAATAGGCCCGGTCCGATTTTTCCTAATTGTAGCATCTTCGAGCGGGGGTGTGCATCTCGGAATGCCTCACCGAGAGCTCCACACACCTGCATTGTCTATCTCAAACAGTGCGGCCGTAGGTGGCATACAAATAGCCGCGCTCCGGTCCGTACTTCTTATTTGCGTGCGCCTTTTCTTGCTTAGTCACCCACTCTGCGTACCTTTTTCCGATCGCGACACCTCTACCATTGTTCCATTACACGTGGCCGCCTTCGACTTCGACTTCGAAGGCCTATACTGTTAGGATAGATATTTTGAATTTTTTCAAATAGAACAAATAATCTTATCCGTGTGGTGCAAAAATAGTCTAATCCCGTTTGCGATTACGGTCCAATGCCCACATGTAATCTACGTAGAAAAACCTCTATCTGGTCGTGTTAATTTAGAGTAAGGGAGCCGAATGCAATAATGTTGCAAAAGGGGGGGCGAAAGAGCCGAAGAGAGAAGCGGCTACTTTGTCAATTTGTGCTGTCATTTAAGCGTAAGATTGGGCTTTGATCGGGAGGTCCGACCGTTTCGTTTTTCAATCGCGCATTAATAGATGCGCTTTTGCGGGGAGGCTCATAATGCACGTCAATCGAGCCCAACGAATTTCCACGTGCATTAGTGGCCTCGCTTCTTCTTATGCCCGCTTTGTTCTGCATATTGCACTTTTTGTCACCAGCCAACGCCAATTTTCATACCGCTTACCGCATAATCGACGGTGTGGGAAACCGATTTCAGATACATTCATGTGGAACTAAACGAATAACTTTTTATAATAATAAAATTAAAAAAATCGAAAAAATAAAGAAAAAGAGGGGAATGTGAGAGTTGTAATGAAGAACAAATAGAAGGTAACAAAATATGAGTGTGTAGTTTGCGTGAGCTCGCAGCGAAAATATCATCGTGTGCGTGTCTTGAGGTAGGACGCAAGGCCTCAGTTAAGAGGTGTATCGCCGGATCGTGATCCGATCAACGGAGCTTTTTTTGCCCCACGAGGTTCGCCACTTATACGCGTGACTCCTCCGTACGTAAAACGTTAAAACGGACAAGCGACCCCACTTATCCTTCACTTATCCCGTGCGCGTATTGTTCGTTCGTCGTTGGGTACGAAACGGGTCGCCTTTCTGCGTTTCCCGTGTAAATTAATGACGTAACATAAATCGTGGGCGCGCTTATCTGCGACGAGGAACACACTCGACCAGCTCCAACCAGCTCCAACCAGGTCGGAGTGAGGCAACCGAGCCGGGGGGACTGCGGGCCCCGCTACGGGGCCGTATAGTAGCCGCCGCGGTGGCAACCGGCCCAGAAGGTAGAGGCGCGAAGACGAGCCCCGGACCAAGAACGACACGATCGCAAGGAAAGACGCAAGAAGAGGCGCGGGCAGACGGGCCATTGTTATGTGGGAGTAGCGGCGTATCTCTTCGTGTTGATCTCGCCTGCACGTGGGCCGTAGGGCAGGTCGTGGCCCGTTCGTACGCCCTATGCTAATGGCCCACACATCCGACCGACCATTATTCACTGCCCCGGCAATGAGCCCAAACCTCTCACACGTCGATTTTATATTCTCTCTTTCTTGTTGGTAGTCCTGATACTTTGGTACTACACTCTCCATCCTCAATATCAACGCGAAGAGCTAACTCCTGTTTTTGTTATTTTTCAGCAATTAATAGCCTAATAAATAGTGTCATAATAAATAGTGCCCCCACATTGCCTTCTTATGATTCTCATACTTTCTATGTCTTATATTACTTGACTTCGTTATGAAAAATCTTCCACCCAAATATCTTAGAACGGCTCCATACTCAATCATCAATCTGTTTAAACCAAAATAAAAGTAGAATTGAAAATTAAAACAACATCCTAGGAACTGATTAATCGATAATATTACCTTTGATGCATTTCCTTTACAATCAATTAGCAAAATCAATCACAAACAAATACTGAGTTCAAAATAACTCCACTAACACAAATTCGCATAACGTCGTTTTTGACAGTTCGAGCATAGTAGGTTAGCGACATCTCTTGCTTAAATCGCAAAGTTCGTTCTGTGAATAACTCTCTTTATATCAAACGTTATTTTATAGCAGATCGGTTTCTTTACTGATTTATCGATATAGAAGATAATCTTGAGATGTGAAATTTAATCTTTGATACAATTTAAATATCATGAAATACTCGTGATTAATTAAAATCAATACATTTCGATAAACATGAAATTATAATAATAATAAAAGAATATATTAACTTTCAAAAAATCTTTGTACATGTGGGTTTTGTTCACAATATTATACAATATTATGTTATATTATACAAAATTATTTGTTTTAATGTTAATAATTATATTGGTAATTATATGGTAATATAATGGCCTTCCATACAATCTTTTAACTGTTTAAACGAAGAAACAATTAAAGAAAAAAAGACAATTATAATAAATGCGGTCAACACTGAACTTCATCTTTTAGATTCTCTCATGAGCAAATTTTCTTCAATTAAAAAGATAAAGAACATCCTCGCTTATGTTAAACGTTTTATTACGCATTGTCGAACCAAGAAAAACCGATTTTCTTCAATTATCTTATCTCCGATGGAAACTCAAAATGCCCTTTCTTGTTTGATCTCTCATGTTCAACATCAACACTTTCCTCAATTATTCACTGCAATTCTAGAAAATAAACCAATTCAGAAACCCTATCGACAACTTTCTCGCTTTCTTGACCGGGAGGGGCTGCTCAGGGTGGGTGGAAGATTAAAAAACTCTAATTTACCGTTCGATCATAAACATCCTGTGTTGTTACCGAAAAACACGCGTTTAAGTGAACTAATTGTTGAACAAGTTCATCGTGAGTTTCTTATTATGCAACAATTTTGGATACTTGGATCCCGAAATGTAATCCATCGAATCATCTCTCGATGCTTAATCTGTTTTAAAGTGAAGCCTCGGTCCTATGCCCCATTAATGGCGGATCTACCAAAATTTCGAATAGAAGCAATCAAGGCCTTCTCAATTGCTGCGGTTGATTTTGCTGGACCAATCTTCACCACCCTCAATCGAAGACGAGGCTCTCGGTCGGTTAAATCATACTTATGTATTTTTGTTTGTACAGCCACCAAAGCCATGCATCTGGAGTTAGTTTCAGACTTGTCCACAAACGCGTTCATTGTTGCCCTCAGAAGGTTCATTGCTCGACGTGGTAGATGCTCAATGCTCGTGTCAGATCAAGGAACTAACTTTGTCGGAGCCTACAATCACAAGCAAGAGTTGGCGGAAGAAATTGGAGTTCAATTGGGGCTAACATGGAATTTCAATCCACCAGGAGCACCACATTTCAGTGGCCTGGCGGAAGCAGGAGTAAAATGTGTCAAAACCCATTTAATCAAGGTTATCGGGGACCAAATACTCACTTTCGAGGAGGTTTACACCGTGTTAACACAGATTGAGGCGGTATTGAATTTCAGACCACTCACTCCAATTTCCAATGATCCAAATGATCTCCAGCCTTTGACCCCTGCTCATTTTTTAGTACTTGAATCAATACATTCTGATGTTCCAGATATAGATTTATTGCAATCCCCAATGAATCGATTTAGTCGATGGCAGCTGTTGCAACGAATGGTGCAAGAATTTTGGACACGGTGGAAAAGAGATTATTTACATACTCTCCAGCAACGTTCCAAATTCCAAATCATTGAATTTGGCTGTCGGTAACCTGGTCATAATCAAGAATGAACAACAGCCTCCGTTAAAGTGGGATACCGGAAGAATAATTGAAGTTCACCCCGGAAAGGATGGAATCGTACGAGTCGCCACTGTGCGTACTAGCTCTGGTGTACTTAAAAGGCCCGCGACCAAACTGTGTCCGCTTCCGCTTGAATCTGAATGTTAATATATGTTAATCAAGAATTCGTACTTTTGTAAAAAAAAAATACGTTATTTTTTTTTGGTGGGTGTAAATGTTAGTCCCTTACCAAAGTAAGCTCATAGACCTTTCAATTCGAAATTCAAATAAAACATCGCGCGTGCTCATCTTTGATATCGATCGAAATCGGGCTCTCTTCGATCGGGTTCCGTACAAGTCGAGGTGGTGTAATCCATAGGTCGCTGGTTCAGATCCGGCTCGAAGGACCATTTCATGATCGCGCGACAAGAAGCCGGAATAATATTAAAGGTGCTGGTTGAAGAGAATAAGAAATAAAAGAAAAAAAATATTGAAATTTGTCTTACTTTACTCTACTTTACCCCTCGCTTTCTCACAATAATTTAATTATTTAAGGATTGTTCTTTATCTTTTGAATTGAAGAAAATTTGCTCATGAGAGAATCTAAAAGATGAAGTTCAGTGTTGACCGCATTTATTATAATTGCCTTTTTTTCTTTAATTGTTTCTTCGTTTAAACAGTTAAAAGATTGTATGGAAGGCCAATTTGAAGGAACATCATTTAACCATTTAGGACCTTTCCACCATCGTTCAGACGAAATTATTTCTTCTGGAAATAGTCCTCGGGACCCGTCATCAGCAGGATTTTCCTCTGAAGGAACATATTTCCAGAAATTCTTTGATAAGACCTCTTGAATTCTACTGACAAGCAACAAATGTTTTCCATTTGTGTGGTGGTGCTGAGATCCAAGATAAAGTGATTTGTGAATCAGACCAGGCTGTGATACATTCAAAAGTAACTGTTGGCAAAAGTATTTCTTTAAGGGTTTCTAATAGATCAATGAGGAGTACTGCTGCACAAAGTTCAAGACGGGGAATTGAGATTACTTTCAAGGGTGCTACACGAGTCTTGGCACAAATGAAATGTGTACTTACTTGCTTATTTTGGTTTTCAACCCGAAGATATGCAACGGCGCAGTAGCCTCTCTGAGATGCATCGCAAAACAAATGTAATTGAACTGATTTATAACTGTTAGAAAGCATAAAACGTGGTAAATGAAATTTGGATAAGACGGGAAGTTGGTGTTTAAAAAGTTCCCAATTCCGTTGAATAGTGATCGGAGGTGAATCATCCCAAGAAGTCTTTAGTTGCCAAAGTTGTTGCATTATATGTTTTGCTTTTAAGGTACAGGGTGCCAAAAAACCTAATGGATCGTAAATTCTGGCTATGTCAGAAAGAATACCATATAATAATGGTAATTATATGTACCACCAATTCGAAATGAATGAATTGGAATGACAGGATTATTAACCCTCGCCGTCCCAAAATAATAATCTTACATGAAATCCCTAAACCGGGTCAATGCTGACCCACTTAATAATTAACGTTATATGATTTGTAAATATTCAGTAAACTTTAATTTTATTTAAAAACTGTTAATGTCAGAGTAAGATATCAAAATTTGTGATATTTACTGAATATTTACATTATAGTATAGATAATTTTGAAACGTTAAATACATTTTATATCTATTTATTATTAAACAATTACAAACTCAGTGTCACATACTTAGCAGTGGCAAGTTCCCTGTATTGAAGCTAACCCACTGTTTGAATGTGATCTCCAAAAAAAGTCAACTTGACCTCTTATTGTCGAAGGATAAAAAATCTTAAATTCAAACTCAAACAGAAAGTAATGGAGGTCAAATTTACTCGTAAACAGTGGCCTAACTTAGAAAGCGGTCTTAATACATGCTATTGACGTTCAACATCAAAAAATTTATGATTCACCATCTTCATCAATATCTGTAGATCTTCATCGACAACTATTACAATTTGTTCTTTTGACAGTTTGAGTCGTTTTGCTGTGCTTCGGGCACACAAACCGTCCACAACCTTTACATTTGGTACTGTACTTATTGTCGTTGCCGCGACAGGTATGACATCCGCCACGTTACACATATTTAAAGAGGATTATTGCTCAGAAGACTTGATACTGCTTCAAGAAAACTTGCAATGCTTGCAAATTGCCTCTTGAAGGCTTGAAATAGAAGACTGCTTGTAAAATTGTAAATCCTGCTAGCAGAAGACATTTTCAGATGCTTGCACCTTTTTTGATTCCGTAATAATTCTGAAATTATTTAATTGTTTTGGGAATATACCATCCGAATTAGAAATTCCTAGCGTGCAACCTCTTTATTTCAGAAACCAAAAATCACGTTTCAAGATTACGACGATGGCCAGTATGGAGACCATTCTTCGCGATAATTTTTTGAAAAATTATGTATTCGTGGTGTGATGGAGGAGATGCATTACTTAAAACTTTGCAGAAATCAGCTCTGCAAAGTCAAAAAGCTGTCGTGGCTCTTGCGAAAGCCACGACGGTGTGGTATACATCAAAACACCGAGATTTTTAACAACCTCTGAAAACTTAATACTGTTGTCATCAAGTATCAGTTTACAATTAGTGAAATTATTTATTTTATAGTAATTGACGAGAACAAATGGTCCGAGTTTTAGAGATATTCAGTCTCAATCCATACTGATCTGACCATACAAGTACATGTTCTAGGTCACGATTAAGGCTATTACTTGCGGAAAGTCCTCCGAAGAAGTGCTGGTATAAATTTGGAGATCATTAGCATAAAGGTGAAAGTTTGTAGAAATAACTTTGGTAATATTATTAATAAAAATAGTAAAAAATGGTGAACCAAGTAGACTACTTGGTCGACTACTTACTAGGTAGTACTGTGGCACACCATTCTCAATCCCAAATCACCTAGAAGTGGTCGAGTTAGCACGTACGGACAATGAACGATGACAGAAATAAAACTGCAACCAACATAAACCACCGGGCGAAATATCCATGGGCGCAAGAATTGAGAGTAGGATGTCGTGATCAACAGAATCAAACGCCTTGCTGAATTCAAGCAAAATCATCAGTGATTTTAATTAGGGCAGTAGTTGTACTATGCCCCTGCCGCAAACCTGACTGCTGAGGATGAATGAGGTTATGTTCAGTAAGATATTGAGAAAATTAAGTTGAGATATAAAGTAAGTACACCAGTCGTTCGAGTGCCTTTGACATTATAAAAAGAATAGAAATCGAGCGGTAGTCACAAGAAGTAGAATTCTTCACCTTAGGAATCGGTACCACAAGTGCCAATTTCCGAACCGAAGAAAAACAAGACACTTCGATAGAATAGTTAAAAATGTATGTAAGTCCAACCCAATACTGTTCGCTCTCACGCTGGAGGAACGTGAATATGTCAAAACTCCCCGCACCTCATCCATGTTAACCAGGGCAACGAAAAGATAGAGTCAGCAGCAGTCGCAGCAACAATATTCCGAATCAGAAGTACCCTCGTAGCACGATTCGTCGTTGGGAACTGAGCAAAGTAGAACGTCAAGTATTCATAGTCATGAGAAAGACATTTAAAACCAGAATCAACAACGCCAAAGGATCTCATTGTTCCCCAGATTGTTTTAGGTATAGAGCTCGATAACTTGTGCAAAACGAAAACCTTCTTGGCATTCTTTCACCTGTGATTGCAGCGATATCGTGCATTACGCAATGCACGATACCTCTCCAAGATCGTGTCAGAAGTACTACGCCTATATAGAATTTTAGCCTTATTTCGCTCACGCATAAGTAATCCAATCTTCTTATAAAACCATAAAGCAGAAAAATGTTTGACATTCCTTCACTTAGGTGCATGCGTATCATATACTTATTTATTTATTTATTTATTGCTGCCAGTGGACACAAAACGGGACAAACCCAAAAGATTGTGTCACTACATTGACAAAAACTACTATATTACAAATACATTGTGCGGTTAATTACGAATAAATGAACTAAAAACAATAATTATTCTATAAAGCAGAAAATAAAATTAAGAAAAATAAAACATACATTTGTTTACGCTACAGTAATGTTGATCAATGGTTTCTGTAACTCAACGGCAGTTATCAAGCTCTTAAATCTCCTATATGTATTACTAAACACATCTATACCGTTGCCAGTAGTATGGAACCGATCACAAGCAATCGCCATCCGAATCATAGGAGAATTTTGAAATAAATTTGTTCTCGGAATGGGAGTATAAAAAATTGACTCATGCCTTAAAGATCGGGAAGGTATACGTATATTCACACATCCCAATAATACCGAGGAGGCACATCTATTGTTGACAATCTTATGAAATGTAAGAGCATCGTTACAAAAGCGGCGCTGGTGAAGTGGAAGAAGTTGGAAAGAGCTGCACGCAGAATTATAATCTTTATAGCTTAAATTAAATTTATAGGCTAAGTGCTTTAGAAACTTCTTTTGAATTCTTTCAATTCTGTTTATATAAGTGTGATACTGCGGATTCCAAATGGTAGTGCAAAAATTTAGTACACTGAATACGTAAGCAAAATATAAAACTTTAACTGCTTCTACGCTTTTGAAACATTCTGTGGATCTTATGACAAAACCCAACATTCGCAGCGCCTTTCCAACCACTCCATCAACGTGACCAGAAAATGTAAGCTTGTTGTCAAACGTAACACCAAGATCTTTAATTTGAGATGCTCTAGGTAAGACATAGTTTTCCAATTTGTACTCATGTCTGATGGCATTCGAACTTCTTGAAAAAGATATAACATTACATTTAATAGGATTGAGTGTCATAAAATTGTCATTGCAATAGACCTGCAGTGCGTCAATGTCACGCTGCATCCCCGAGCAGTCGAGTGGAGAGGAAATACGTGCAAACAACTTCAAATCATCAGCATACATTAAGCACTGGGGGTGTTTTATGACTGTGAAAATGTCATTGATGTAAATATTGAAAAGGAGAGGGCCAAGATGGCTACCTTGAGGTACACCTGACGGGACGGACATTACATCAGAATAGTATCCATTAATAGATACTACCTGAGTTCTTCCACGTATATAAGAAGCAATCAATCGCAACAAATAGTTATCAATTCCCATAAACCGAAGCTATGACAACAGAAGATTGTGATCAACACGATCGAAAGCCTTACTGAAGTCAGTATAAACGGCATCCACTTGAGTTACTTGATCAAGAGAAGTAAAAATATAATTACTGTACTCAAGCAAGTTACTCTCGACCGAGCGACCCGCAAAAAAGCCATGCTGTCTTGTATCAATTTTATTTTTAGTAAAAAAAAATAGCCGTTTATAAATTAGCTTTTCAAAGATTTTGCTTAACACCGATAATAAAGATATTGGTCTATAATTGGATACATCACTTCTATTACCAGACTTAAAGATAGGAACTATATGTGCCTGCTTCCAAAGACGTGGAAAAACTCCAGATTCAATGGATTTGTTCAGTATAATGGTTACAGGTAGCGACAAAGACGCGTAACATTCTTTAATAAAAATTGCTGGTATACCATCCGGACCCGGGCCCTTTGAAGCATCAATTCCTGCCAGTACCTCCTCAACCTCAATCTGATCGAAGCAAGTTGCAACTGTACCACTGATGTCGGACGTGACACCAGACACCGCATCAGTCTGGTGGATTGAGTACACAGAATGAAAAAAATTTGCGAACAATAAGCAGATGGACGAAGGATCGGAAGCTGTGCAATCATCCAGGTGTACCGCAGACGGTATAGTATTACTGCCCTTTCTTCGTTTTAAGAATGACCAGAAATGTTTGGGATTGTGCGTTATATTTATTTCTGCCTGACTAACATAATTTTTATAATCCCGATCAATAAGGAATTTTGCTCGCCCTCTCAGCAGAGAAAAGGTAAGATAATCAACGTGATTTCCATAACGCTTCCATTTCCTATGCGCCTTCCTCTTTTCATTAATCGTCCGCACAGCACTGAACGAAAACCACACGGGAAAACCACTCTCTCTCTTATGCATTTTGGGAACATGTTTCTCAATACCGCGATGCAAGTGAGCATAAAATGCATTCACAGAATCATTAACATCATCGCACTCCAACTCTCTTTCCCAGTTAACCCCATTAAAATGTGAATTGAGTAAATTAAATTTTGCTTTTCTGTAGTTATAGCAAGCGGGAGAGTTATATTTAAGATTTGAAGGCCTGACAGGAAAACTCAAGAGTAGTGTGAGATATGTCTTCACGAATTAAAGGGCTATCGCCGAGCGCTATGTCAGAGATAGAACAAAAATTTGCAATAATAAGATCCAAAGTATGGTTGTAGGCATTAAAATGGCGATTAAATTGATTAAGGCCGCAGAGGGACAGGGCATCCAGAAAATCACGAGATCGAGCACTACTGCATGATGGTACACAATGACGAAGGCAGAGATCAATCTCCCATTTAATTTCTGGCAAGTTAAAATCGCCACATATAAGAAATTTGTCGTCAGGATATCGCCGTGTGAGTACAGTAAGTTGATCTATGAATGAATAGAGTGCTAAGTTATCATTTGGACGAATATATACACAGCAAACATGTAGCGAAGAACCCCCGGTCTTAAGCGTTACACTCACTACCTCAAGATTCACAAACCAGTCAGCATGGGCTACCGCCGGTATAGCAGTAGATACCCCAATTAAGACACCCCCACCCTTCGAAAGGTCCTCATCGTTGCCGTTTGTCCTGTCGCGCCTGAAAACATTATAAAGATCCGGAGACAGTTCTGCCGAGTATATGCCAGGATGCAACCAGGTTTCGGTTATGCAAACAAGATCAAAATCAAAATTTAATAAGCTAGTGAAAAAAGATTTCAACTTAGTTCTTAGACCACGCACGTTCTGATAGTAAACGCAAATCGAAGACATTGTGAACAGTAACATTTAATTGAATATAAATTTATGAATAATTTAGTGTCGCCAAAACCGATCACATCCTGTCCACATCGGCCTCACTCCTGATGGGCAAAGGACGTGCGTCATCACTTTTTCGGACAAAGATTTGACAGTTGCGAGTCCATACATATTTATAACCCTTATCCTTAGCAACCCTTCTTGTCTTCCCAAAGAGAGCCTTGTTCGCAGGCGATAAATGCTCGTTGATAAAACAACGATCAGATACACCACGGATCGCAAGACCCGGCGTAGACCCAGCTGGTGCTGATCTTCTTTTGAGCTTAGCTGCCGCCAAGAAATTGTCCCGCTTGAGACGGCTGCAAAATCGAACCACGATTGTTTTCGGAGACGTCTGCCGACGCGTTACGGTACCCTCGACGCCTGGGCCATGCGGAACACGATGTACAGCATCCACATCTACATTTAAAACCGGAACTCCAAGAAATTCGCCCAGAGACTCTACAACGGCCATCAGATCCTCGCCATCCCTCTCAGGCACACCCTGGACCTCCAAATTACTACGACGGGAACATTGCTCGAGATCGGCCACTCGTCCTGATAATTCTGCAACCCGTTTTTTTAGGTGCAAGTTTTCTTCGTTTAATTTATTGATCATTTTGAGACGCTCGTCAAGACGATTCATGGACGCCTCGAAGTCGGATACGCGCTGGCTACAAAACTGCACAGACTCGACCATCTCTTCATACCTGCTATTCATGGAACGCATATCAGAGCGAATTTCCTTAATCATATTGTAAACAGCATCCAATGTAACAGCTGATGTCGGTTCAGCAGCTTCAGGGGCAGAAGACGGTAAAAAAAGACGAGAGGCTCGGCGATCAACAGGACTGCGACAAGTTGAACATCTCCAAGATGCGCCCGCAACTGAGAGCGCCGCGGCCGACGCTTTACCGAGGTCCACGCATTTGGCGTGAAACCACGTTCTACATACCTCGCACTGCACCCCCGTTGTATTACGCCCCACCTCATTCTTGCACCGCCCACAATAAAACTTGTTCACCGGCATTATGTTTAATTTTATTATAAACCCGTAGGATAACGACTATATAAAACTAATTTATTGAGAAATTGCCAATGATATCTGTATAATCAATCACAAACGAATGGTCGCAATCAACCGCACTACACGGTCAGTGAAAATCACTACTTAAACCACTTCAGAAACTGTGAAAATCAACAAATACACGGAGCACCAACCAGCGTGGTGTCGTCCACGACTCGCCGACCGGTATTGATATACGCCAATGATTGAAAATATGCTCGGTATCAAATGAATTAGTTTTCTGGAACAGTAATATTAGGACTTCTGGAAGCATCGCAAATCTTCTAACAGCAACATCAAGTCTTCTGGAAGCATTATAATTCGTCTAGAAACATTTCAATCCTTCTAGATACAATATCATGTTATCTGGAAGCATTATAAGTCGTTTGGAAGCTATATCATTTTTTCTAGAAATAGTACCAAGTCATTTAGAGGCTGTATCCTATTTTCTTGTTATCCTGGTTAGTAAGGGATGGTTTGAAAAATTCAAGTCTCGTGTGGTCTATCTGATGAAGCAGCTAGTGCTAACCTTGAAGCTGCGTCTATGTTTCCAACCACCCTTAAGGAAATTATTGCATATAGTGGATATTAACCAAACCAGGTTTTTCATGCGGACACAACGGGTTTATACCGTATGGAAGCGAATGGCACGGCATACAAAATTGTAAAGGAAACACTCTTATTTTGCGACAATGCTGAGGAAAACTTCAAGCATAAATCTTTTTTTTTACTTTTAAAATCGAATATGGGAAAAATAATAATATTCTTAATGCAATTCAACATATTAAGTCCACATGGCACGCAGTATAGAATAAGTTATAGCCTGAATGTTGTTGTATTGAAGGATCCGAAATAAACATTTAACTAAACCGAATTATAGGTTAAATCATCATATTTTCCCTCCTGTATAACAAACGCATTCAAATTTCGCGGTTTATTGAAATTAGTATTGTAGCGGCATTGTAGTCTAAAATAGTGAGGAATAAGTATTAATTCAATATTTTCTATGATATAAAAAAATAAAGATTACACTGATTATACCGTTAAAACCGATATATTATAACAAAAAAATTAAATAAAGTTTTTTGGGACAAAAACGATATAATTAACTTTAACATATCAGTATAAATATAGGTCATAATGTACAATACGGTACAAAAGAAAATGAACAAACTAAAATAACAAAATAATAATTTCAAGGTTACTAATTCTAACAATACTTTATTTACATTGAATTTTTATTGTTTAAAACGTTTATAATATTTGTAAAACGAATTATGTAACGTATTATAAAGCAATTTATTATTATCTAATAATCGTTATCATAAAATTTTTATCAATTCGTATTAAATAGATAATTCTTTAATTTACTGATTCAATTTGCTCATCGACACAATCGACAACATCGACAAAATGATGAAATTATATCTTATTTCGCTTTTGGTAAGAAATTCAATTTAAATGTTTTTTTTTGTAATTTATTTATTTTTATTTAAGGATGCTTTTAATATAACATTATTAGTACCAATAGCTCCCATTTATTTGCTTGGAATTGGAGGAACAAGAGTAGAAATTGGATTATTAACTTCTTTACACGCATTTTTGCAGTTATTTATTGGACCTTTAATTGTAATTTTAATTAATTTCTTTTTATTTTATTAATATTTAAATTATTAATTATATTTAAATTATTAATAATTAATTAATATTAATTTAAATTATTACAGGGTAGTTGGAGTGACACGAAAGGAAGAAAACCTCTATTAATCCAATTAGGTTTCTTGGTTCTAATCAGCAATGCTCTTCTTTTTGTTACAAATTCTTTGACGGTTTATTTTATATCTCGCCTCATTTTTGGGGTTTTTGGTCATGTACCAATCTTGCTTAAAGCGTTAGTAACTGATCATGTACCCAAAGAGAAACAAAACCAAGTTTTTGCAAATATTGGAGGGTTATTCGGAGTTAGTTTTGTTATTGGACCTTTACTTGGAAGTACTTTAATTTCTTATGGGTTTGAGTATATTGCAGCGACTTTAACCTTAGCAAGTCTTATCAACTTAAGTAAGTATATTTAAATCCCTTTTTTTAAACGTATCAACTCAAAAAAGTATTATCTTGATAATAATTGATATATTGGCAAACCAATTTACATCAAAAAAATCTCGAAGATTGATAATTTTTTATAACGTAAAATCTTGAGTTAATTTTGAAATTGAGTTTAGTTTTTATTAATCATGTTGGATTTTCGAGATGTTCCTAAATTTAATTTCTGGTTTGGCTTAGTCAAATTATTTTATGGGCTTAAGAAGATTTAAATAGCTTAAAAGATAATAATAATGTAAATTGTCTCTTGTCTTAGGATTCAACGTAGGCATCTTAAAATGCACAAACTCTGCAATAAGTTATCTAGTTTTAAAAATTTATTTAAAAATGTCCAAAATGTCTTTGGGATCTCATTACAAAAATCGACAGTAAGTCAAAAATCAGAAGAATTGGGGAACAAGTTAATTGGCGACTTAACTATTATTTGTCATGACCCAGAAAAGCTTAATCCATAATCAGTTACAGCCTAGATCTGATAATTTTGCAGGAACACAGCAAATATTTTCAAAATAGCGTAATTTCGAGTTTATAGGATGAAAATAAATCATAACTCAAAAACTAAATCGAAAAATACTTTACGTTGAAAGTCCATAATCAGATACAAAGTCAATAATCAGATATAAAGTATAACATAACTTGTTGAAAGTTTCTAAAGCATGGGTACTCACATTTGCCCCATCCGTCTCAAAAAAAAAAGAATTCAGCATACAATTTTAGTTACTGATTGCAAAGTAACAAGTCTGAATTCTACTGTACTACTCTAACTCTATAAGAATCCCAGTAATATTACCTCCTTGTTCTAGAAAAAAGGATATTACACGTAAATCAATTCATAAAATCTTTCTAAAAATTTTCCACGTCTCAACCAACTTCCATCTGTATAGTAGTAAATCGTTGTGATCTGTAAACCATTGCTACCAGATCTGGTGAAATTTCACCAAATCTTATGATTTTTTCGTGAACTGGTGCAATCTTCATCAGAGAAATTTCAAGTTGTTGGTGATATTTGCAATAAAGTATTAGTTAAACAAAAAAATAACTCTCAACTTGTTGGCGCCGTGAGCTATTCCAAACATTGTACATTATCTTAAAGATTGCCAACTTGATAGCAACATAAGCTATTTGTCTCCAAAAATCTGCTCATTAATTTGAAGTCTGCCAAGTTATTGGCAGCATAAGTTATTATGTTGTCGAACACTCTACATGAATTTAAAGACTACCAATATGTTGGTGGTATTAGCTATTGTGTGTCCATCATGCTCATCAATTTGAAGTCTGCCAACTTGTTGGCAGCATGAGCTATTATGCATTCAACCTCCAGCTGATTAATTTAATGTCTGCTAACTTTTTGGTAGCACTAAGCGGTTATGTTTTCAAATTCTCAAAAAAGTCTACCAACATATTGGCAATATGAACTATTATGTCTCCGCATCTCAACAATTTGAAGACTGCCAACCATGTTGGCAGCAAGACAACACTATATCTTCAAAATCCTGCTCATCAGTTTGAAATCTGCCAACTTGTTGGCGGCATGAGTTGTTGCTGTTCCAGACTGACAACAGACATGCTACCAACAGTAGCATGAGCTATTACTGTTCGACAGACTATATGCTATCTTGCCTGCTAAGACTGCAAACATGTTATCAAACATGTTATTAATTTGTACCCTGAGAAATTTAGTGCTATCAGACAAAGTGAGTTGTTCAATTTGTAACATCTCATTTAATGCTTTTTAATTGTTTTGCACAATTCACTCTGAGACGTCTTTTTCAGTTTTTGACATCTTAAAAGCTCTTTCTAAAACCTCAAAATTAATTGTTTAAAAGTTTTTCAACAATGATTCAGTATCTCAGAAGTGCATTTAGCGCATTAGAACCATGTTGGTTAAGTCCAATCAATATATTTCAGAATTAAACATTTTTGTATTTTCTAGAAATCATCTTAGTATTTCATAATTGATTTACATTAATTAAACAACCTGAATATATAAAGAATTAATTGCTATCATTTTAGGTAAGAAGACAAGAGATATACATGTTACACTCTTTTTTAAAAATCTCATAATTATCCAACCCAGTCCATAATATTCTTCAATACAATTTCCACAAGTTGTATTGGTCCATGATCTTTGAAGAATGTTATGGACTGAGTTAGGTTGGGTCGAGCACCAACATCATCTTATTCAATATGAAAGATTGTATGAAGTTGGAGCTCAACCTAACCCAACCAATATTATACTATATCTTATGTATTAGCGAGCATTTGGCGACTTCTGCTGCTCAGAATGCCATTAATGTACTGGCTTACCACCTTGTCAATATTTATTCTTGTCCTGCAGGAGAGCATGATCTGACTTTCATGTAAACTCGGATATAGAAGTCTTCGATACTATTAAAGGCTTGAAAAATGTTAAAGCTTTTGGATGGGATGATGTTTTTGTTGAATGCGTCAAATTTGTGAGTGATAGCTTATGCGTGCCTTCGGCCAAGATTTTGAATCGGTCAATTGAGTTAGGGGTTTTTTCTGACTGTATTGAGAAGTACAGGAGAACTACATTCGTTGCTTCTACACTTCATCAAGGAAAAGTTATACAATGTGGGAATTCGTGGAAGTCTGCTTAAATGGTTAACTTCTTTCATTACAAGTCGTAGTTTGAGAGTGGTTCTGTCGGGGATAGCCTCGGAGGACTCACTTGTATATTTTGGTGTACCTAAGGGTTCCTTACTGTTCTTAATTTCTGTAAAGGATTTACCAAGTTTTTTCGAAAACGTTTATGTGGTTATGTATGCAGATGACCGACCATCGCTATTTCTGCTCAAGATCAGAGTGAGTTTGATAAGTTGGTTGGTAGCACGGTAGAACGTTTTGTGTATTAGTACACCCGAAACAGAGCAATGTTGAATGTACAGAATACTGCGTAAATTTTCATGTTTGGCAACCTCTTTCCATAGAATATTTTGCTGGGATTCCTTTGCTGAAGGAGGCCACCTGTTTGGGCTTGAGCATTGATACCGAAATGAGTTTTGGGCCACATAAAGATAACGTATGAAAAGATAAAATTTGTCGTATTTTGCGTTGCTCAAGCTCAAATATTTGTTAGATTGGAAACAACAAATATCTCTCCTGGGCGCATATAACCCGCTTTCCTACTCACACATTTCGTACAATATTCTTTTTTGGGCCAGAAGTTCTAAGCTTAACATTAGCATTCTCAGTTACAATGTGGTGAGTCCTGCTAGGAAGTTTTTAGAACTTATAGTATTCTTACATTTCCATGCATCTATATTCTCAAAGCTGTGGTGTTTGTCAACGGAAATTGTGAAAGATTTTTGAGTTGTCTTAGCAGGTATGAGACAAGACGTGTTAATTTGCATCAACCTCTTTGTTGTTTTCATTACTCCATTCCATGAAAGTCTTACGATTAGCTAGGAAAAGAACGTCCAGAGAACACTGTTTAAATTTTGAACCGAGTATTCCTTTTTGCCAAAAACGCATTACAGCGGTAAAAGTCTTAGGCATAAGCTGTTCCACCTTGACTTTGGAGTTTTTATTGGACTATCTCCTCCCAAACCAAGCAATTATGAAATAGGTCCACGACCCTAAGAAGTGATCATAAATGGTATAACGGTTTCGACACTTTTGGTATGGTACAGAGGTACCTTGTGAAGGAGCAATAGAACTGCGGTGTCAGTCTTGATTCAAGCCATAGAAAAGCCATACCAACTTATTTAGGATTTACTCCCAATAATATATAAAATTGTAATAGCTCAATCGAAACTGATTATAAATTATGACTAATGCATAATTCATAACCAGTTTCGATTGAGCTAAATCATTATCGAAACCTACAAAAAATGGTTTCAGGCTTGAAGCAGCCTTGGAAGAGCCTATACTTGATTTAAACGAACATCTTAAGATTAAGTCTTCATTCAAAAAAGTGATTATGGATTAAGCATTAATAAATCATTCTCAAAACCTGCGACAAATTAGTGCACAGGCTTTCAATGTCATTGGATCCTGTTATTTCAATCTTGAAGCAAACTACCTCATCACTGATTCATTGGAAGAGCCTATACTTGATGTAAACGAACATCTTAAGATTGATGCCCGGTTTTTCGTACGTTATAGTATTGAATAGATATCGGAGCGACAGTTATTGGATCGATATCTTTTATCGAGTCGATATTGCCTATTGATGTTCTGGTAGGAACTGATCGACAGATATTGCACACGATAGTTATCGATCGATTTTGTTAAAAAATCGATTACTTGTTTATTCCCGTCGATAGGTAGCAGTAAAAATTTTTAATAACAATCCCTAAATTATTTATTTATTATATTTGAAATAACAAACAAATAATTTCTTAACAAAAATAAAAAATAGCTGATCAAGAAATTAATAATGAAAATTAACAAAATAAAATCAAATAATAACGAAAATTATTAGTAAAAGAACATAAATAAGAAAACATTTTAAAGGCTCAATCACACAGAGAACAGTTGTAGGTAAATTATATTTATTATTAATTTTTAAAAATCATCATAATAAAAAATCAGGTCAACTTAAATAATCTTTATCTCAAAAATGAACAAAGATTTTTTAATTTGGTTCTCATCATGACAAAATAGACACTTGCCTCTCTAAAATTTGAATGTATCATTAAAATGTCTAAAGAATTCGATTTTTGGTGATTTTTAATTAACTTGAGATAGCCATAAATGTTCACGTTGAATTTAATGATTTATATCTCAAATACGAATAGATATTTTCAAGATCCGCTTTCATCACAAGAAAATAGACACTTTCCTCTATAAATCATGAATAGTTCATTAAGATATCTTAAGAATTCGATTTTTCGTGATTTTCTGAAACAAGATTATTAATTTCAAAAAATCAAAAAAAAATATGTTAACTTAAATAATTTTTAACTCAATAACGAATAAAGATTTTCTAATTTGGTTTTCACCATGACAAAATAGACACTTGCCTCTATAAATTTTGAATGTATCATTAAAATGTCTCAAGAACTCGATTCTTGGTGATTTTTAATTAACTTGAGATAGCCATAAATGTTCACGTTGAATTTAATGATTTATATCTCAAATACGAATAGATATGTTCAAGATCCGCTTTCATCACAAGAAAATAGACACTTTCCTCTATAAATCATGAATAGTTCATTAATATATCTTAAGAATTCGATTTTTCGTGATTTTTTAAAAGACGATTATTAATTTCAAAAAATCATAAAAAGATAGGTTAACTTAAACAATTTTTATCTCAATAACGAATAAAGATTTTTTAATTTGGTTTTCACCATGGCAAAATAGACACCTGCCTCTATAAATTTTGAATGTATCATTAAAATGTCTCAAGAATTCGATTTTTGGTGATTTTTAATGAACTTGAGATAGCCATAAATGTTCACGTTGAATTTCATGATTTATATCTCAAATACGAATAAATATTTTCAAGATCCGGTTTCATCACAAGAAAATAGACACTTTCCTCTATAAATCATGAATAGTTCATTAAGATATCTTAAGAATTCGATTTTTCGTGATTTTTTAAAAGACGATTATTAATTTCAAAAAATCATAAAAAGATAGGTTAACTTAAACAATTTTTATCTCAATAACGAATAAAGATTTTTTAATTTGGTTTTCACCATGGCAAAATAGACACTTGCCTCTATAAATTTTGAATGTATCATTAAAATGTCTCAAGAATTCGATTTTTGGTGATTTTTAATGGACTTGAGATAGCCATAAATGTTCACGTTGAATTTCATGATTTATATCTCAAATACGAATAGATATTTTCAAGATCCGCTTTCATCACAAGAAAATAGACACTTTCCTCTATAAATCATGAATAGTTCATTAAGATATCTTAAGAATTCGATTTTTCGTGATTTTTTAAAAGACGATTATTAATTTCAAAAAATCATAAAAAGGTAGGTTAACTTAAACAATTTTTATCTCAATAACGTATAAAGATTTCTTAATTTGGTTTTCACCATGGCAAAATAGACACTTGCCTCTATAAATTTTGAATGTATCATTAAAATGTCTCAAGAATTCGATTTTTGGTGATTTTTAATGAACTTGAGATAGCCATAAATGTTCACGTTGAATTTCATGATTTATATCTCAAATACGAATAGATATTTTCAAGATCCGCTTTCATCACAAGAAAATAGACACTTTCCTCTATAAATCATGAATAATTCATTAAGATATCTTAAGAATTCGATTTTTCGTGATTTTCTGAAACAAGATTATTAATTTCAAAAAATCATAAAAAAATAGGTTAACTTAAATAATTTTTATCTCAATAACGAATAAAGATTTTCTAATTTGGTTTTCACCATGACAAAATAGACACTTGCCTCTATAAATTTTGAATGTATCATTAAAATATCTCAAGAATTCGATTTTTGGTGAATTTTAATTAGCTTGAGATAGCCATAAATGTTCACGTTCAATTTAATGATTTATATCTCAAATAGGAATATATATAATAGTAAGAACGTATACTTGATTTAAGCCAAAATCTTAAGATTCAGATTCACTCAAAAACAATCTTCGCAATTTTTTTATAAACTACTATTATTAAAAAATCAAAAAGAATTTCTAATTATCATTAAATTTATTTTAGTTACATGCCTTACCCTTCCAAATGAAAAAATTAAACCCAAATCCAAAAAAGATCAAAAAGGATTATTCGAAGCATTCACAAACTTGAAAACGGTCAAATGGGGATCTTATTGGGACGTCCTAACATACAAATTTTTAGGAGAATCGAGCAACGCAGCCTTTTTCGCCATTTTCGGAATGCTAATAATGGACGAATATGGAAAACCCCAATACGTTATGGCATACGTTTTATCTTTCTTCAGCGTTATAGTAATCATAGCAAATTTGTGCAGTAACAAATTCAAATTGGCGTTTTACCCCGATGATACAAAAGGATTAAAAAGAAATCTTCACAGCTTTATTATCGTCACGTTAGTTTATATCTTACTTTATGTATTTTCAAGTTTTTGGGTGTTGGTGTTTCTTATGGTCCCATTAGCTGTATTTAGAAGCTTTTTGGATGTAACTTGGATTGAGATGATGGTTTCGAGAACGACTAAAGATGATAGTGGGAAGATTATGGGTGTTTTTGAGAGTATGATTCACATGGCTGGGTTGATAACTCCGATTTTGAGTGGGTATATGGTTGATGCGTATGGGTTTAATTCTACTTTTTTGATTAGTGTGTTTTTGTTGAGTTTGGGGAGTTTGTTGGGGTATCAGAGATTAAATAGTAATAAGAAAGGAAAGAAAGTTAAATAATAATTCTATTAAAACTAAATATGCACAATAAACTAATTACAAACAAAAAAAAAATATAATTTATTCCCAGTCTGTTCCATAGCTTTAATTAATTCTAATTGTTGTTCTTCGAATTGTCTCAAGAAAACTTCCATAAAAAATAATACTTTCATAATACTTGATACTCCTTTCAAAATATTTGAACTAATTTCCGAAGATTTGAACTGCTTTCAGAAAACTTGCTACAGCTCCTGGAAGACTTCATATTGCTTTTAAAAGACTTGAAATGCTTCCAGAAGACGTAATATGGCCTCTGGAAGACTTCATACTGCTTTTATAAGATTTGGTCTTGTTCCAGAAGACATAATATGGCCTCTGAAAGACTTGATACCGCTTTTATAAGATTTGGTCTGGTTTCAGAAGACTTAATAGTGCTTTTAGATGACTTTATACTGCTATCATAAGAATTGTAATGTCTCAAGAATTCGATTTTTGGTAATTTTTAATTAACATGATATAGCCATAAATGTTCACTTTGAATTTCATGATTTATATCTCAAATACGAATAAATATTTTCAAGATCTAGTTTGATCATAAGAAAGTAGACACTTTCCTCTATAAATCATGAATAGTTCATTAAGATATCTTAAGAATTCGATTTTTCGTGATTTTCTGAAACAAGTTTATTAATTTCAAAAAATCATAAAAAAATAGGTTAACTTAAATAATTTTTATCTCAATAACGAATAAAGATTTTCTAATTTGGTTTTCACCATGACAAAACAGACACTTGCCTCTATAAATTTTGAATGTATCATTAAAATGTCTCAAGAACTCGATTTTTGGTGATTTCTAATTAACTTTAGATAGCCATAAATGTTCAAGTTGAATTTAATGATTTATATCTCAAATACGAATAGATATTTTCAAGATCCGCTTTCATCACAAGAAAATAGACACTTTCCTCTATAAATCATGAATAGTTCATTAAGATATCTTAAGAATTCGATTTTTGGTGATTTTTAATTAACTTGAGGTAGCCATAAATGTTCACGTTGAATTTAATGATTTATATCTCAAATACGAATAAATATTTTCAAGATCCGCTTTTATCACAAGAAAATAGATACTTTCCTCTATAAATCATGAATAGTTCATTAAGATATCTTAAGAATTCGATTTTTCGTGATTTTTTAAAAGACGATTATTAATTTCAAAAAATCACAAAACGATAGGTTAACTTAAATAATTTTTATCTCAATAACGAATTAAGATTTTCTAATTTGGTTTTCACCATGACAAAATAGACACATGCCTCTATAAATTTTGAATGTATCATTAAAATATCTCAAAAATTCGATGTTCGGTGATTTTTAATTAACTTGAGATAGCCATAAATGTTCACGTTGAATTTAATGATTTATATTTCAAATACGACTAGATATTTTCAAGATCCGCTTTCATCACAAGAAAATAGACACTTTCCTCTATAAATAGTGAATAGTACATTAAGATATCTTAAGAATTCGATTTTTCGTGATTATCTGAAACAAGATTATTAATTTCAAAAAATCATAAAAAATAGGTTAACTTATATAATTTTTATCTCAATAACGAATAAAGATTTTCTAATTTGGTTTTCACCATGACAAAACAGACACATGCCTCTATAAATTTTGAATGTATCATTAAAATATCTCAAGAATTCGATTTTTGGTGAATTTTAATTAACTTGAGATAGTCATAAATGTCCACGTTGAATTTAATGATTTATATCTCAAATACGAATAGATATTTTCAAGATCCGCTTTCATCACAAGAAAATAGACACTTTCCTCTATAAATCATAAATAGTTCATTAAGATATCTTAAGAATTCGATTTTTCGTGATTATCTGAAACAAGATTATTAATTTCAAAAAATCATAAAAAATAGGTTAACTTATATAATTTTTATCTCAATAACGAATAAAGATTTTCTAATTTGGTTTTCACCATGACAAAATAGACACATGCCTCTATAAATTTTGAATGTATCATTAAAATATCTCAAAAATTCGATGTTCGGTGATTTTTAAATAACTTGAGATAGCCATAAATGTTCACGTTGAATTTAATGATTTATATTTCAAATACGACTAGATATTTTCAAGATCCGCTTTCATCACAAGAAAATAGACACTTTCCTCTATAAATAGTGAATAGTACATTAAGATATCTTAAGAATTCGATTTTTCGTGATTATCTGAAACAAGATTATTAATTTCAAAAAATCATAAAAAATAGGTTAACTTATATAATTTTTATCTCAATAACGAATAAAGATTTTCTAATTTGGTTTTCACCATGACAAAATAGACACATGCCTCTATAAATTTTGAATGTATCATTAAAATATCTCAAGAATTCGATTTTTGGTGAATTTTAATTAACTTGAGATAGTCATAAATGTCCACGTTGAATTTAATGATTTATATCTCAAATACGAATAGATATTTTCAAGATCCGCTTTCATCACAAGAAAATAGACACTTTCCTCTATAAATCATGAATAGTTCATTAAGATATCTTAAGAATTCGATTTTTCGTGATTATCTGAAACAAGATTATTAATTTCAAAAAATCATAAAAAATAGGTTAACTTATATAATTTTTATCTCAATAACGAATAAAGATTTTCTAATTTGGTTTTCACCATGACAAAATAGACACATGCCTCTATAAATTTTAAATGTATCATTAAAATATCTCAAGAATTCGATTTTTGGTGAATTTTAATTAACTTGAGATAGCCATAAATGTTCACGTTGAATTTAATGATTTATATCTCCAATACGAATAGATATTTTCAAGATCCGCTTTCATCACAAGAAAATAGACACTTTCCTCTATAAATCATGAATAGTTCATTAAGATATCTTAAGAATTCGATTTTTCGTGATTATCTGAAACAAGATTATTAATTTCAAAAAATCATAAAAAATAGGTTAACTTATATAATTTTTATCTCAATAACGAATAAAGATTTTCTAATTTGGTTTTCACCATGACAAAATAGACACATGCCTCTATAAATTTTAAATGTATCATTAAAATATCTCAAGAATTCGATTTTTGGTGAATTTTAATTAACTTGAGATAGTCATAAATGTCCACGTTGAATTTAATGATTTATATCTCAAATACGAATAGATATTTTCAAGATCCGCTTTCATCACAAGAAAATAGACACTTTCCTCTATAAATCATGAATAGTTCATTAAGATATCTTAAGAATTCGATTTTTCGTGATTTTCTGAAACAAGATTATTAATTTCAAAAAATCATAAAAAAATAGGTTAACTTAAATAATTTTTATCTCAATAACGAATAAAGATTTTCTAATTTGGTTTTCACCATGACAAAATAGACACATGCCTCTATAAATGTTGAATGTATCATTAAAATATCTCAAAAATTCGATGTTCGGTGATTTTTAATTAACTTGAGATACCCATAAATGTTCACGTTGAATTTCATGATTTATATCTCAAATACGAATAAATATTTTCAAGATCCCGTTTCATCACAAGAAAATAGACACTTTCCTCTATAAATCATGAATAGTTCATTAAGATATCTTAAGAATTCGATTTTTCGTGATTATCTGAAACAAGATTATTAATTTCAAAAAATCATAAAAAATAGGTTAACTTATATAATTTTTATCTCAATAACGAATAAAGATTTTCTAATTTGGTTTTCACCATGACAAAATAGACACATGCCTCTATAAATTTTAAATGTATCATTAAAATATCTCAAGAATTTGATTTTTGGTGAATTTTAATTAACTTGAGATAGTCATAAATGTCCACGTTGAATTTAATGATTTATATCTCAAATACGAATAGATATTTTCAAGATCCGCTTTCATCACAACAAAATAGACACTTTCCTCTATAAATCATGAATAGTTCATTAAGATATCTTAAGAATTCGATATTTCGTGATTTTTTTAAAACACGATTGTTAATTTCAAAAATCATAAAAAAATAGGTTTACTTAAATAATTTTTATCTCAATAACGAATAAAGATTTTCTAATTTGGTTTTCACCATGACAAAATAGACACTTGCCTCTATAAATTTTGAATGTATCATCAAAATGTCCCAAGAATTCGATTTTTGGAGATTTTTAATTAACTTGAAATAGCCATAAATGTTCACATTGAATTTAATGATTTATATCTCAAATACGAATAGATATTTTCAAGATCCGCTTTCATCACAAGAAAATAGACACTTTCCTCTATAAATCATGAATAGTTCATTAAGATATCTTAAGAATTCGATTTTTCGTGATTTTGTGAAATAAGGTTATTAATTTTAAAAAATCATAAAAAATAGGTTAACTTAAATAATTTTTATCTCAATAACGAATAAAGATTTTCTACTTTGATTTTCACCATGACAAAATAGATACTTGCCTTTATAAATTTTGGATGTATCATTAAAATATCCCAAGAATTCGATTTTTGGTGATTTTTAATTAACTTGAGATACCCATAAATGTTCACGTTCAAGTTAATGATTTATATCTTAAAAACGAATAAATATTTTCAAGATCCGCTTTCATCACCAGAAAATAGACACTTTCCTCTATAAATCATGAATAGTTCATTAAGATATCTTAAGAATTCGATATTTCGTGATTTTTTTTAAAACACGATTGTTAATTTCAAAAATCATAAAAAATAGGTTAACTTAAATAATTTTTATCTCAATAACGAATAAAGATTTTCTAATTAGATTTTCTCCATGACAAAATAGACACTTGCCTCTATAAAATTTGAATGTTTCATTAAAATATCTCAAGAATTCGATTTTTGGTGATTTTTAATTAACTTGAGATAGCCATAAATGTTTAAGTTGATGATACAAAAGGATTAAAAAGAAATCTTCACAGCTTTATCATCGTCACGTTAGTTTATATCTTACTTTATGTATTTTCAAGTTTTTGGGTGTTGGTGATTCTTATGGTCCCGTTAGCTGTATTTAGAAGCTTTTTGGATGTAACTTGGATTGAGATGATGGTTTCGAGAACTACTAAAGATGATAGTGGGATGATTATGGGTGTTTTTGAGAGTATGATTCATATGGCTGGGTTGATAACTCCGATTTTGAGTGGGTATATGGTTGATGCGTATGGGTTTAATTCTACTTTTTTGATTAGTGTGTTTTTGTTGAGTTTGGGGAGTTTGTTGGGGTATGAGAGATTAAATAGTAATAAGAAAGGGAAAAAAGTTAAATAACAATTCTATTAAAACTAAAATATGCACAATAAACTAATTACAAACAAAAAAATTTCATAATTTATTCCCAGTCTGTTCCATAGCTTTAATTAATTCTAATTGTTGTTCTTCCCTCGATTTCCTCTTTGCCTCTTCATACTCAGCCCGATAAGATTTATTCTCCGGAGGATAAATCTCCCTTTTCATTTTTGTGACCCAATCCTCGAAAAGATCCGGTTGATTAAAATAATGAAAGCACGCAACCGGAAAGGCCATGTAAATTGCCATTTTGCCTACTTCTAATTTCCAATTACCCATTTAATTAACTTTTATTTCCTTCTTTTGAATTGAAACGATTTTTTTGTTAAATATATTTTGGTGATCTTGTTAATGTAAAATTGTTAGGTTATGTTGTTTGACTTTGACAGATCAAACAGCGTTGCCAACTTGTGGGAATGAAATATTGGTAAAATTAAATGCGATAAATCGTTTGATTTAAAATGTAAATTTATTAATTTTTGGTTAAAAATGGGTTATAAATTAATAATGTGATAAGAAATTAATTATTAGTTTTTGTTATTTTAATTTTATCGTTTTTTGGGAACACTTTATTTGAAGGGCTAACAAAATCGCATATCATTACAAAAATGATATTTCCGAATTAATAACACATTTATTGCATTTTTACGAATACAGGATCTCTTCCTATCCCTTAGAAGAGATTTGGGCATTAAATGACATATTATTATATATCTATAAACAGCGAATAGATAAATAAAAATTATTTCGAAAATAATTTTTTCGTTTTATTCTTTCAATCTGAGAGGAATTCCTTGTCAAGTAAAAGAATTTCGTAGTTTCATCCAACTACGAAATGTAACAGTGAACAATCAAGCAGTTAAATCTTGCTATGTTATCTGAAATTGGGGAGTTACATGAAAAGAATATTGTGACAATATTCTAACATAACAGCTATCACAGCAAATCCAAGTATTAAAGTGGATTGCCCAAAAGTGTCAATGAAATGGCTTTCTCTGAAAACTGCTGCTGCTCAAAGCATTGTTCATTTTAGTTGGGGCGGCCAACATCTTCAAAGTCGACCGAGATTATGCTTCGTTAGAATTGTTAATGATATACAAGATGTAATCCCAATTAGCTATTTAGCATAAAATGTTGTTATTATACACTACACTCCAAAATCATCGCATTACCTAAATTATGCACTAAGTTTAAAGGAATTTTTCAGAACAATATCAATCCTTCTAGAATTAGTGTCAAGTCTTCTAGAAGCATTTCAAGCCTTCTGAAAGGATTGCAAGTCTTCTGGAAGCAGTGATAAATCTTCTAGAAGCAATATAAAGTCTTTTGGCAGTAACATTAAATCTTCCAGAAGTGTAGAAGCATTTCAAATCATTTGGAAGCAGTAGCAAGTGTTCTAGAAACATTGCAAGTCTTCTGGAAGTCGTAGCAAGTATTCTAAAAGCATTTCAAGTCTTGTGGAATCATTTGCAGTTTTCTGAGAGCATTTCAAGTCTTCTCAGAATATTGCAAGCCATCTGGAAGCAGTGTCAAGTCTTTTAAAAGCATTTCAAGTCTCCTGGGAGCAATGAAAATTTTCTAGAAGCAGTATAAAGTCCTTTAGAAGCAATACCAAGTCTTCTTGATACATTGCAAGTCTTCCAGAAGCAGTATTAAGGCTTCTAGGAACAATATCAAGCCTTTTGAAAATAGTGTCAAGTCTTCTAGGAAGAGTATCCAGCCTTCTGGAAGCCGTGTCTAGTCTTTTATAAATATTTGAAGTTTCCTGGGAGCATTGCCAGTCTTCTGGAAACAGTATCAGATCCTCTAGGAACAATATCAAGCCTTCTGGAAGCAGTGTCAAATCTTCTAGAAGTATTTCAGGTCTCTAGGGAGCATTGCAAATTTTCTAGGATCAGTATGAAGTCCTCTGGAAACGATTGTTCTCTGGAAACGATGTCAAGCTTTCTGAAAGCAGTGTCAAGTCTTCTAAAAGCATTGCAACTTTTCTGGATGCAGTATCAAGTCTTCTAGAAGAAATACCAAGTCTTCTAGATATATTGCAGGTCTTCCAGAAGCAGTATTAAGTCTTCTAGGAACAATATCAACCCTTTTGAAAGCAGTGTCAAGACTTCTAGGAATAATATCAAGCCATCTGGAAGCCGTGTCCAGTCTTCTATAATTATTTGAAGTCTCCTGGGAGCATTGCAAGTCTTTTGGAAGCAGTATCAGGTCCTTTAGGAACAATATCAAGCCTTCTGGAAACAGTGTCAAGTCTTCTAGAAGCATTTCAAGTCTCCTGTGAGCATTGCAAATTCATTAAGGGTAGTATAAAATCCTCTGGGAACGATATCAAGCTTTCTGCAAGCAGTGTCAAGTCTTCCAAAAGTAATACCAAGTCTTCTAGATGCATTGCATGTCTTTCAGAAGCAGTGTTAAGTCTTCTAGGAACAATATCAAGCCTTTTGAAAGCAGTGTCAAGTCTTCTAGGAACAATATCAAGCCTTTTGGAAGCCGTGTCCAGTCCTCTATAATTATTTGAAGTCTCCTGAAAGCAATGCAAGTCTTCTGGAAGCAGTATCAAGTCTTCTAGAAGTATTTCAAGTCTCCTGTGAGCATTGCAAATTTTTTAGGGGCAGTATAAAGTCCTCTGGGAACGATATCAAGCTTTTTGTAGGCAATGACAAGTCTTCTGGAAGCATTGCAACTTTTCTAGATGCAGTATCAAGTCTTTTAGAAGCAGTACCAAGTCTTTCAGATTCATTGCAAGTCTTCCAGAAGCAGTATTAAGTCTTCTAGGAACAATATCAAGCATTCTGGAAGCCGTGTTCAGTTCTCTATAATCATTTGAAGTCTCCTGGGAGCATTGCAAGTCTTCTGGAAGCAGTATCAAATCTTCTAGGAACAATATCTAGTGTTCTGGAAGGAGTGTCAAGTCTTCTGGAAGCATTGCAACTTTTCTATATGCAGTATCAAGTCCTCTAGAAGCAGTACCAAGTCTTCTAGATTCATTGCAAGTCTTCCAGAAGCAGTATTAAGTCTTCTAGGAACAATATCAAGCCTTTTGAAAGCAGTGTTAAATTTTCTAGGAACAATATCAAGGCTTCTAGAAGCCGTGTTCAGTCTTCTATAATTATTTGAAATTTCCTGGGAACATTGCAAGTATTCTGGAAGCAGTATCAAGTCTTCTAGGAACAAAATCAAAACTTCTAGAAGCCTTGTCCAGTCTTTTATAATTATTTGAAGTTTCCTGGGAGCATTGTAAGTCTTCTGGAAGCTGTATCAAGTCCTCTAGGAACAATGGCAAGCCTCCTGGAAGCAGTATCAAGTCTTCTGGAAGCATTTCAAGTCTCTTGGGAGCATTGCAAGTTTTCTAAGAGCAGTATAATGTCCTCTGGGAACGATATCAAGCATTCTGGAAGCAGTGTCAAGTCTTCTAGAAGCATTGCACCTTTTCTGGATGCAGTACCAAGTCTTCTAGAAACAGTACCAAGTCCTCTAGATTCATTGTAAATATTCCAGAAGCAGTATTAAGTCTTCTAGGAACAATATCAAGCCTTTTGAGAGCAGTGTCAAGTCTACTAGGAACAATATCAAGCCTTTTGGAAGCCGTGTCCAGTTTTCTATAATTGTTTGAAGTCTCCTGGGAGCATTGCAAGTCTTCTGGGAGCAGTATCAAATCCTCTAGGAACAATATCAAGCCTTTTGGAAGCATTGTCAAGTCTTCTAGGAGCATTTCAAGTCTTCTGGGAGCATTACAAATTTTCTAGGACCAGTATATAGTCCTCTGAGAACGATATCAAGCTTTCTGAAAGCAGTGTCAAGTCTTCTAGAAGCAATATCAAGTCTTCAAGATGCATTGCAAGTCTTCCAGAAGCAGTATTATGTCTTCTAGGAACAATATCAAGACTTTTGAAACAGTGCCAAATCTTCTAGGAACAATATCAAGCCTTCTGGAAGCCGTGTAGAGTCTTCTATGAATATTTGAAGTCTCCTGAGAGCTTTGCAAGTCTTTCGGAAGCAGTATCAAGTCCTCTAAGAACAATATCAAGCCTTCTGGAAGCAGTGTTAAGTCTTCTAGAAGCATTTCAAGTCTCCTGGGAGCATTGCAAGTCTTCTGCAAGCAGTATCAAGTCCTCTAGGAATAATATCAAGCCTTTTGAAAGCAGTGTCAAGTCTTCTAGGAACAACATCAAGCCTTCTGGAAGCCGTGTCCAGTCATCTATAATTATTTGAAGTCTCCTGGGAGTATTGCAAGTCTTCTGGAAGCAGTATTAAATCCTCTAGGAACAATATCAAACCTATTGGAAGCAGTGTCAAGTCTTCTAGAAGCATTTCAAGTCTCTTGGGAGCATTACTAATTTTCTAGGAGCAGTATAAAGTTCTCTGGAAACGATATCAAGCTTTCTGGAAGCAGTGTCAAGTCTTCTAGAAGCAATATCAAGTCTTCTAGATATATTGCAAGTCTTGCAGAAGCAGTATTATGTCTTCTAGGAACAATATCAAGACTTTTGAAAGCAGTGCCAAATCTTCTAGGAACAACATCAAGCCTTCTGAAAGCCTTCTATAATTATTTGAAGTCTCCTGAGAGCATTGCAAGTCTTTCGGGAGCAGTATCAAATCCTTTAGGAACAATATCAAGCCTTCTGGAAGCAGTGTTAAGTTTTCTAGAAGCATTTCAAGTCTTCTAGGAGTATTGCAAGCTTTCTAGGAGCAGTATAAAGTCCTCTGGGAACGATATCAAGCTTTCTGGAAGCAGTGTCAAGTTTCCTAGAAGCATTGCAACTTTTCTGGATGCAGTATCAAGTCTTCTAGAAGTAATAGCAGGTCTTCTAGATGCATTGCAAGTCTTCCAGAAGCAATATAAAGTCTTCTAGGAATAGTGGCAAGCCTTCTGGAAGCTGTGTCCAGTCCTCTATAATTGCAAGTTTTCTAGGAGTAGTATAAAGTCCTCTTGGAACGATATTAACCTTTCTGGAAGCAGTGTGAACTCTTCTAGAAACATTGTACTTTTCTGGATGCAGAAAATGTCATGTCTTCTAGAAGCAATATCAAGTCTACTATATGCATTGCAAGTCTTCCAGAAGCAGTATTAAGTATTCTAAGAATAGTATCAAGCCTTTTGAAATCATTGTCAAATCGTCTAGGAACAATTTTGAGCTTTCTGAAAGCGATGTCCAGTCTTCTTTAGTTATTTGAAGTCTTCTAGAAGCGTTTCAAGTCTCCTGGGAGCATTGCAAATTTTCCAGGAGCAGTACAAAGCATTGCAACTTTTTTGGATGCAGTATCCAGTCTTCTAGAAGCAATACCAAGTCTTCCAGAAGTGGTATTAAGTCTTCTAGGAACAATATCAAGCTTTCTGGAAGCAGTGTCAAGTCTTCTAGAAGCATTTCAATCACCTGGGAGCATTGCAAATTTTCTAGGAGCAATATAAAGTCCTCTGGGAACGATATTAAGTTTTCTGGAAGTATTGACAAGTCTTCTAGAAGCATTGCAAGTATTCTAGAAGCAGTGTCAAGTCTTCTAGAAGTAATATCAAGTCTTCTGTATGCAGTATTAAGTCTTCTAGAAGCATTTTAAATCTTGTGGAAGTAGTCGCAAGTCTTCTAGATGCTTTTGAAATCATCTGGAAGTATGTTTCCTGTGTTTTTCTTCTTTTGTATTATTAATTTTAGTTAATCTAGTGCTAACAACTAGTTAATATAACGAGGGTGATATGTTTTGGTGGTTGAAATCAATGATACTTTTCTAAAATACTAATTTGAAACGATTTTAGTCACTTTTTGACAAGAAACCTCTACTTTGTCAAAAAATTAGTTGTTAGATCTTTTTTAAAGGATTTTTAAGAAATACAGTAAATGATATATTTAAAATTTAAATTAAATTTAAGATAATTTTCAAAATTTGACGTGAAGAATTTTCATTTATAGCGCCATCTATTGGTATCTCTCCCAAATCGTTTTTATTGATTTATGGTTTTTTAATTCCATGTATATGATAATTTTTTTTTAATATAGAACGGCTTTTTTAGTCACTTAAACAATAATTAAAATAATAATAAATTAATTAATCACTGATATAATACATTTTCTTATAATATACTAATCATAAAGAAATATGAGTGGTAGCACTGATAATCAGTTATTTTAATAACTAAATTTTGTATCTAACTTCATGCGATTACTTTCGCGCCTAAACTCACCAAAGCACAAAGAATTCTTTAAAAAAGTTTTCAATGAACTTCGCCTAATTTTAAGCTAAATTTAGTAAAGAAAATGATGAACCAACAAATAGTCGACCAAGATCTACAAGAAATCGTAAAAGAATACGAAGATTTCTTAGACGATGAGGTAAGCAAAGTTAAACTTTTTTTAATCCCTTAACAATTAACATTTCCTTTTAGGAACATCAAGGTAAATATGTAACCCTCGTTAAAAGCATGGTAGCCGAAAACGGCAAACGCTTAATCGTAAACGTAAACGATTTAAGAAGAAAAAACCCAACCCGAGCGACTCAACTCTTAAACAACGCCTTCGAAGAGCAACTCGCCTTTCAAAAAGCATTAAAAGAATTCATCCCCATCGCAGCCCCCGATTACGATAGCAAAATTTATGAGGATGTTTTTATTGGGTTTGAAGGAAGCTTCGGGAATAAACACGTAACCCCTCGGAGCTTGCATTCACGATTTTTAGGGAGCTTAATTTGCGTTGAAGGAATTGTAACTAAATGCTCGTTAGTTTATCCTAAAATGGTTAAAAGTGTGCATTATTGCCCTGTTACGAAAAAAACCATGGAGCGTCGTTACACCGATTTAACCTCCTTAGAAGCGTTCCCCTCAAGCTCGGTTTACCCCACAAAAGACGATGAAGGGAACACTTTAGAAACGGAATTTGGGTTATCTAATTATAAAGACCACCAAACGATTTCAATACAAGAAATGCCCGAAAAAGCCCCTGCTGGGCAATTACCTCGTTCGGTGGATATAATCTGCGATAATGATTTAGTCGATTTATGCAAACCAGGGGATAGGGTGCAAATCGTGGGGAATTATCGATGTATGCCGAATAAACAAGGAAGTTTCACAACGGGGACTTTCCGTACCGTTGTAATCGCAAATAACATCACCCAACTCAGCAAAGAAGCCAACCCCTCAATTTCACGGGATGATATCGCCAAATGCAAACAAATTGCTAAAAATAACAAAAACGTCTTTAATTTATTAGCAAAATCTTTAGCCCCCTCGATCCATGGGCACGAATACATCAAAAAGGCTATTTTATGCTTATTATTGGGAGGGGTTGAAAAAAATCTGCTTAATGGGACTCGTTTAAGAGGCGACATCAACGTTTTATTGATTGGGGATCCATCGGTGGCGAAATCGCAGTTATTACGATATGTTTTGTGCACCGCGCCAAGGGCTATTCCAACGACGGGGCGTGGATCTTCGGGGGTTGGGTTAACGGCTGCTGTTACGACGGATCAAGATACGGGGGAGAGACGACTTGAGGCTGGCGCGATGGTTTTGGCGGATCGAGGTGTTGTTTGTATTGATGAGTTTGATAAAATGTCTGATATGGATAGGACTGCGATTCACGAGGTTATGGAACAAGGGAGAGTTACCATTGCGAAAGCTGGGATTCACGCGAGTTTGAATGCGAGGTGTTCCGTTTTAGCTGCTGCTAATCCTGTTTATGGAAAGGTAAATATGTTTAAATTTTTTTATTAAAAAAAAAAACAATTCCTTAATATCCAAAGCTAAAGAATTCTGAAGATTCAATCACTTCTCCAAAAAAATAACCCTAATTTATTAATTCTTAACATGATTATACTACAAATACAAAATTATTACAATTTGTCTACTTCATCAAAGCTGGGTAATATACTTAAACTGCAAAGTTTCAAAAGACTTGATACAGCTTCCAAAAGCTTTGAAACTGCTTCTAAAAGACTTGGTACTGCTTCTGGAATGCTTGGCCTGTTCCCAAAACACTTGATATTGCTTCCAAATTACTTGATACTGCTTCCAAAACAGTTGAAACTGCTGCTAAAATATTTGATTTGCTTCCAAAAGACTTGAGACTGTTTCTAAAAGACTTGGTACTGCTTCTAGAATACTTGATCTGTTCCCAAAAGACTTGACACTGCTTCAAAAAGACTTGAAACTGTTTCTGAAAGACTTGGTACTGCTTCTAGAATACTTGATCTGTTCCCAAAAGACTTGACACTGCTTCAAAAAGACTTGAAGCTGCTTCTGGAATACTCGTTCTATTTCCAAACGACTTGATACTACTTCCAGATGACTGTTTACTGCTTCCAAAAGACTTGAAACTGCTTCTACAATAGTTGATCTGTTTCCAAAATACTTGATAGTACTTCCAGATGACTTGATACTACTTCCAAAAGCCTTGAAATTGCTTCTAAAAGACTTGGTACTGCTTCTGGAATGCTTGGCCTATTCCCAAATACTTGATATTGCTTCCAAATTACTTGATACTGCTTCCAAAACAGTTGAAACTGCTGCTAAAATATTTGATCTGCTTCCAAAAGACTAAATACTGCCTCCAAAAGACTTAATACTGCTTCCAGATAACTTGATACTGCTTCTAAAAGCCTTGAAACTGTTTCTAAAAGACTTGGTACTGCTTCTAGAATACTTGATCTGTTCCCAAAAGACTTGACACTGCTTCAAAAAGACTTGAAACTGTTTCTAAAAGACTTTGTACTGCTTCTAGAATACTTGATCTGTTCCCAAAAGACTTGACACTACTTCAAAAAGACTTGAAGCTGTTTCTAAAAGACTTGGTACTGCTTCTGGAATGCTTGGCCTATTCCCAAATACTTGATATTGCTTCCAAATTACTTGATACTGCTTCCAAAACAGTTGAAACTGCTGCTAAAATATTTGATCTGCTTTCAAAAGACTAGATACTGCCTCCAAAAGACTTGAAACTGTTTCTAAAAGACTTGGTACTGCTTCTAGAATACTTGATCTGTTCCCAAAAGACTTGACACTACTTCAAAAAGACTTTAAACTGTTTCTAAAAGACTTGATACTGCTTCTAGAATACTTGATCTGTTCCCAAAAGACTTGACACTGCTTCAAAAAGACTTGAAACTGTTTCTAAAAGACTTTGTACTGCTTCTAGAATACTTGATCTCTTCCCAAAAGACTTGACACTGCTTCAAAAAGACTTGAAACTGTTTCTAAAAGACTTGGTACTGCTTCTGGAATGCTTGGCCTATTCCCAAATACTTGATATTGCTTCCAAATTACTTGATACTGCTTCCAAAACAGTTGAAACTGCTGCTAAAATATTTGATCTGCTTCCAAAAGACTAGATACTGCCTCCAAAAGACTTAATACTGCTTCCAGATAACTTGATACTGCTTCTAAAAGCCTTGAAACTGTTTCTAAAAGACTTGGTACTGCTTCTAGAATACTTGATCTACTCCCAAAAAACTTGACACTGCTTCAAAAAGACTTGAAACTGTTTCTAAAAGACTTGGTACTGCTTCTAGAATACTTGATCTGTTCCCAAAAGACTTGACACTGCTTCAAAAAGACTTGAAGCTATTTCTAAAAGACTTGGTACTGCTTCTGGAATGCTTGGCCTATTCCCAAATACTTGATATTGCTTCCAAATTACTTGATACTGCTTCCAAAACAGTTGAAACTGCTGCTAAAATATTTGATCTGCTTCCAAAAGACTAGATACTGCCTCCAAAAGACTTAATACTGCTTCCAGATAACTTGATACTGCTTCTAAAAGCCTTGAAACTGTTTCTAAAAGACTTGGTACTGCTTCTAGAATACTTGATCTACTCCCAAAAAACTTGACACTGCTTCAAAAAGACTTGAAACTGTTTCTAAAAGACTTGGTACTGCTTCTAGAATACTTGATCTGTTCCCAAAAGACTTGACACTGCTTCAAAAAGACTTGAAGCTATTTCTAAAAGACTTGGTACTGCTTCTGGAATGCTTGGCCTATTCCCAAATACTTCATATTGCTTCCAAATTACTTGATACTGCTTCCAAAATAGTTGAAACTGCTGCTAAAATATTTGATCTGCTTTCAAAAGACTAGATACTGCCTCCAAAAGACTTGATACTGCTTCCAGATAACTTGATACTGCTTCCAAAAGCCTTGCAACTGTTTCTAAAAGACTTGGTACTGCTTCTAGAATACTTGATCTGTTCCCAAAAGACTTTAAACTGTTTCTAAAAGACTTGATACTGCTTCTAGAATACTTGATCTGTTCCCAAAAGACTTGACACTGCTTCAAAAAGAATTGAAACTGTTTCTAAAAGACTTGGTACTGCTTCTAGAATACTTGATCTGTTCCCAAAAGACTTGACACTGCTTCAAAAAGACTTGAAACTGTTTCTAAAAGACTTGGTACTGCTTCTGGAATGCTTGGCCTATTCCCAAATACTTGATATTGCTTCCAAATTACTTGATACTGCTTCCAAAACAGTTGAAACTGCTGCTAAAATATTTGATCTGCTTCCAAAAGACTAGATACTGCCTCCAAAAGACTTAATACTGCTTCCAGATAACTTGATACTGCTTCCAAAAGCCTTGAAACTGTGTCTAAAAGACTTGGTACTGCTTCTAGAATACTTGATCTGTTCCCAAAAGACTTGACACTACTTCAAAAAGACTTTAAACTATTTCTAAAAGACTTGATACTGCTTCTAGAATACTTGATCTGTTCTCAAAAGACTTGACACTGCTTCAAAAAGACTTGAAACTGTTTCTAAAAGACTTGGTACTGCTTCTAGAATACTTGATCTGTTCCCAAAAGACTTGACACTGCTTCAAAAAGACTTGAAACTGTTTCTAAAAGACTTGGTACTGCTTCTGGAATGCTTGGCCTATTCCCAAATACTTGATATTGCTTCCAAAACAGTTGAAACTGCTGCTAAAATATTTGATCTGCTTCCAAAAGACTAAATACTGCCTCCAAAAGACTTAATACTGCTTCCAGATAACTTGATACTGCTTCTAAAAGCCTTGAAACTGTTTCTAAAAGACTTGGTACTGCTTCTAGAATACTTGATCTGTTCCCAAAAGACTTGACACTGCTTCAAAAAGACTTGAAACTGTTTCTAAAAGACTTTGTACTGCTTCTAGAATACTTGATCTGTTCCCAAAAGACTTGACACTACTTCAAAAAGACTTGAAGCTGTTTCTAAAAGACTTGGTACTGCTTCTGGAATGCTTGGCCTATTCCCAAATACTTGATATTGCTTCCAAATTACTTGATACTGCTTCCAAAACAGTTGAAACTGCTGCTAAAATATTTGATCTGCTTTCAAAAGACTAGATACTGCCTCCAAAAGACTTGAAACTGTTTCTAAAAGACTTGGTACTGCTTCTAGAATACTTGATCTGTTCCCAAAAGACTTGACACTACTTCAAAAAGACTTTAAACTGTTTCTAAAAGACTTGATACTGCTTCTAGAATACTTGATCTGTTCCCAAAAGACTTGACACTGCTTCAAAAAGACTTGAAACTGTTTCTAAAAGACTTTGTACTGCTTCTAGAATACTTGATCTCTTCCCAAAAGACTTGACACTGCTTCAAAAAGACTTGAAACTGTTTCTAAAAGACTTGGTACTGCTTCTGGAATGCTTGGCCTATTCCCAAATACTTGATATTGCTTCCAAATTACTTGATACTGCTTCCAAAACAGTTGAAACTGCTGCTAAAATATTTGATCTGCTTCCAAAAGACTAGATACTGCCTCCAAAAGACTTAATACTGCTTCCAGATAACTTGATACTGCTTCTAAAAGCCTTGAAACTGTTTCTAAAAGACTTGGTACTGCTTCTAGAATACTTGATCTACTCCCAAAAAACTTGACACTGCTTCAAAAAGACTTGAAACTGTTTCTAAAAGACTTGGTACTGCTTCTAGAATACTTGATCTGTTCCCAAAAGACTTGACACTGCTTCAAAAAGACTTGAAGCTGTTTCTAAAAGACTTGGTACTGCTTCTGGAATGCTTGGCTTATTCCCAAATACTTCATATTGCTTCCAAATTACTTGATACTGCTTCCAAAATAGTTGAAACTGCTGCTAAAATATTTGATCTGCTTTCAAAAGACTAGATACTGCCTCCAAAAGACTTGATACTGCTTCCAGATAACTTGATACTGCTTCCAAAAGCCTTGCAACTGTTTCTAAAAGACTTGGTACTGCTTCTAGAATACTTGATCTGTTCCCAAAAGACTTGACACTACTTCAAAAAGACTTTAAACTGTTTCTAAAAGACTTGATACTGCTTCTAGAATACTTGATCTGTCCCCAAAAGACTTGACACTGCTTCAAAACGACTTGAAACTGTTTCTAAAAGACTTTGTACTGCTTCTAGTATACTTGATCTCTTCCCAAAGGCTTGACACTGCTTCAAAAAGACTTGAAACTGTTTCTAAAAGACTTGGTACTGCTTCTGGAATGCTTGGCCTATTCCCAAATACTTGATATTGCTTCCAAATTACTTGATACTGCTTCCAAAACAGTTGAAACTGCTGCTAAAATATTTGATCTGCTTCCAAAAGACTAGATACTGCCTCCAAAAGACTTAATACTGCTTCCAGATAACTTGATACTGCTTCTAAAAGCCTTGAAACTGTTTCTAAAAGACTTGGTACTGCTTCTAGAATACTTGATCTACTCCCAAAAAACTTGACACTGCTTCAAAAAGACTTGAAACTGTTTCTAAAAGACTTGGTACTGCTTCTAGAATACTTGATCTGTTCCCAAAAGACTTGACACTGCTTGAAAAAGACTTGAAACTGTTTCTAAAAGACTTGGTACTGCTTCTAGAATACTTGATCTGTTCCCAAAAGACTTGACACTGCTTCAAAAAGACTTGAAGCTGTTTCTAAAAGACTTGGTACTGCTTCTGGAATGCTTGGCCTATTCCCAAATACTTCATATTGCTTCCAAATTACTTGATACTGCTTCCAAAATAGTTGAAACTGCTGCTAAAATATTTGATCTGCTTTCAAAAGACTAGATACTGCCTCCAAAAGACTTGATACTGCTTCCAGATAACTTGATACTGCTTCCAAAAGCCTTGCAACTGTTTCTAAAAGACTTGGTACTGCTTCTAGAATACTTGATCTGTTCCCAAAAGACTTGACACTACTTCAAAAAGACTTTAAACTGTTTCTAAAAGACTTGATACTGCTTCTAGAATACTTGATCTGTTCCCAAAAGACTTGACACTGCTTCAAAAAGACTTGAAACTGTTTCTAAAAGACTTGGTACTGCTTCTAGAATACTTGATCTGTCCCCAAAAGACTTGACACTGCTTCAAAAAGACTTGAAACTGTTTCTAAAAGACTTGGTACTGCTTCTGGAATGCTTGGCCTATTCCCAAATACTTGATATTGCTTCCAAATTACTTGATACTGCTTCCAAAACAGTTGAAACTGCTGCTAAAATATTTGATCTGCTTCCAAAAGACTAGATACTGCCTCCAAAAGACTTAATACTGCTTCCAGATAACTTGATACTGCTTCCAAAAGCCTTGAAACTGTGTCTAAAAGACTTGGTACTGCTTCTAGAATACTTGATCTGTTCCCAAAAGACTTGACACTACTTCAAAAAGACTTTAAACTATTTCTAAAAGACTTGATACTGCTTCTAGAATACTTGATCTGTTCTCAAAAGACTTGACACTGCTTCAAAAAGACTTGAAACTGTTTCTAAAAGACTTGGTACTGCTTCTAGAATACTTGATCTGTTCCCAAAAGACTTGACACTGCTTCAAAAAGACTTGAAACTGTTTCTAAAAGACTTGGTACTGCTTCTGGAATGCTTGGCCTTTTCCCAAATACTTGATATTGCTTCCAAATTACTTGATACTGCTTCCAAAACAGTTGAAACTGCTGCTAAAATATTTGATCTGCTTCCAAAAGACTAAATACTGCCTCCAAAAGACTTGATACTGCTTCCAGATAACTTGATACTGCTTCTAAAAGCCTTGAAACTGTTTCTAAAAGACTTGGTACTGCTTCTAGAATACTTGATCTGCTCCCAAAAGACTTGACACTGCTTCAAAAAGACTTGGTACTGCTTCTAGAATACTTGATCTGCTCCCAAAAGACTTGACACTGCTTCAAAAAGACTTGAAACTGTTTCTGAAAGACTTGGTACTGCTTCTAGAATACTTGATCTGTTCCCAAAAGACTTGACCCTGCTTCAAAAAGCTTTGAAACTGCTTCTAAAAGACTTGGTACTGCTTCTGGAATGCTTGGCCTGTTCCCAAAACACTTGATATTGCTTCCAAATTACTTGATACTGCTTCCAAAACAGTTGAAACTGCTGCTAAAATATTTGATTTGCATCTAAAAGACTAGATACTGCCTCCAAAAGACTTGAGACTGTTTCTAAAAGACTTGGTACTTCTTCTAGAATATTTGATCTGCTCCCAAAAGACTTGACACTGCTTCAAAAAGACTTGAAACTGCTTCTAAAAGACTTGGTACTGCTTCTGGAATGCTTGGCCTATTCCCAAACACTTGATATTGCTTCCGAATTACTTAATACTGCTTCCAAAACAGTTGAAACTGCTGCTAAAATATTTGATTTGCTTCCAAAAGACTAGATACTGCCTCCAAAAGACTTGAGACTGTTTCTAAAAGACTTGGTACTGCTTCTAGAATACTTGATCTGCTCCCAAAAGACTAGATACTGCTTCAAAAAGACTTGAAACTGCTTCTGGAGTACTCGATCTATTTCCAAACGACTTGATACTACTTCCAGATGACTGTTTACTGCTTCCAAAAGACTTGAAACTGCTTCTACAATAGTTGATCTGTTTCCAAAATACTTGATAGTACTTCCAGATGACTGTTTATTGCTTCCAAAAGACTTGAAACTGCTTCTACAATAGTTGATGTTTCCAAAATACTTAATAGTACTTCCAAGAAAATTTTGTCATTCCAAGAAATCGTATTGAAGATATTTAGCAAATATCTTTAAATTACACTTTTTTGGTATCGATTAAAAAATATTTTTTTAATTTTAAGTACGATCAATACAAAACTCCGATGGAAAACATCGGACTACAAGATTCTTTATTATCACGTTTCGATTTATTATTCGTCGTACTCGACACGGTCAACGAAGACACCGATTTAATGATTTCCGATCACGTCGTGAGAATGCACCGATATCGGAATCCTTTAGAACAAGACGGGGAAGTCCTCCCGATGGGTTCATCCGTCGATATGCTCAGCACCCACAACCCAGATTTAGACGACGACAAAGAAACGGAAATGTACGAAAAATACGATCCTTTATTACACGGAGGGAGCCGCAAGAAATCCGACAAAATCTTAAGCGTCGATTTCATGCGCAAATACATCCACTTCGTTAAAATTTTAAAACCAACATTAACTGAAGAAGCCTCAGAAATAATCTCCGACGAATACTCCAAATTAAGATCTGAAGATATGTTAGAATCCGACGTTGCTAGGGTAAGAATTAAAATTTAATATCAACTCAAATTTATTTTATTTTAATTTAGACCCAACCTGTAACGGCAAGAACTTTAGAAACGATGATCCGTTTAGCAACGGCTCACGCAAAAGCTCGAATGTCGCGTTCGGTTGACGCTCAAGACGCAAACGCCGCGATCGAATTGGTACAATACGCGTATTTCAAAAAAGTCCTTGAAAAAGAAAAGAAAAAACGGAGAAGAAACGACGATGAAAGTGAAAACGAAGAGGAGGAAGTTAATAATCAAAGAAATAAACGAACTCGCGGTAATAATATTGATGAGGAGGAAGGGGTGCATCCGTTACCTCAAACGCAAAGTTCGACGCGATCGGAATCGGTACAAGAAGAAATAGAAAACGAAGTTGAAAATGTTGAATCGATTAGCGGGGGATCGATTTCGGAGGATCGCTTGAGTAAGTTTAAAAGTTGCCTTCAAAAAACTTTCAGGGAGAATCGCACGCAATCTTTGAGTTTGGTTAAAGTTAAAGATAGCGTTAATTCGCAGTATTCGAATGAGCCGTTTTCTCAAAGCGAAATTAATGCTGCTGTTGAAAGGATGACTGAGGATAATCAGGTTATGTTATCGGATGGGATCGTTTTCTTAATTTAATTTTTTTTTTTTTGTAATAAAGATTTTTATAAATAACATTTTTTTTATAATTTAACCAAGTTTTACATCAAATGTCCTAAAAATACCGAAGTTAACGCAAGAAGTTTGTTAACCGTTGCAGGTAAGGTGGTCTTTCTGAGCAATGTACAACAAAAGATAAAATATTCGTTATGTTAAATTATAGCGATATGCCAAATTTTATTAATTTAACATATAAAAGAAGAAAATGAGTTTTTTCTTGAATTTTTTAAAATATTCCATTCTACAATAAAAACAAATAATCAAAGTAAATATAGTTTATCTAACACCGACCTAATATTATCTTCAGAAGACTTCAAATGTTTCCAAAAGGTTTGTAATGTTTTTGAAAAATTAATATTGCTTCTGAAAACTTAATACTGCATCTGAAGACTTGATACTACTTCTAGAAGACGTGAAATGCTTTCAAAAAACTTGTACTGCTTCCAGAAGACCCAATACTAATTTTGGAAGAATTGACACTGCTTCCAAAACGCTGGAAGTGTTTTCAGATTACTTGAATTGATTCCAAAAGATTCGATAATACATTTGGAAGACTTAACACTACTTCCAAAACACTGGCAATGATTTTAGATGACTTAAAGTGCTTCCAGAAGACTTAGTATTACTTCCAAAAGATTCAAAATGTGTTCAGAAAGCTGGCAGTGCTTCTGAAGACTTAACGCTGCTGCTGCAGACCTGATACTACTTATAGAAGACTCGGTAATACCTTTGAAAGACATGACATTGTTAAAAATACTGCTTCCAAAAGACTTGAAACAGCCCCTGGAAGTCTTGATACTGCTTCTAAAATACTTAGTATTACTTTTAGAAGACTTGAAATGTTTCCAGAAGATCCGATATTGATTTTGGAAGACTTGACACAGCTTCCAAAACACTGGAAATGCTTTCAGATGGCATGAGCTGCTTCTGAAGACTTTAAATGCTTCCACAAGATTTGTAATACTTCTGAAAACTTGAACTGCTTCCAGAAAACTCGACACTACCCTTGGAAGACTTGAGACTGCTTCCAAGACACTGAAAATGCTTCCAGAAGACTTGATAGTGCTTCTGGAAACTTGATACTGCTTCTAGAAGTCTTGAAATGCTTCCAGAAGACTTGATACTGCTTCTGGATACTCGATATTGCTTCTAGAAGTCTTGAAATGCTTCCAGAAGACTCGATACTACCTTTGGAAGACTTGAGACTGTTTCCAAAACGATGGAAATGCTTTCAGATGACTTAAACTGCTTCCAGAAGACTTGATACTGCTTCCGGAAACTCGATACTGCTTCTAGAATTTTTGAAATGCTTCCAGAAGACTCGATACTACCTTTGGAAGACTTGAGACTGTTTCCAAAACGATGGAAATGCTTTCAGATGACTTAAACTGCTTCCAGAAGACTTGATACTGCTTCTGAATACTCAATACTGCTTCTAGAAGTCTTGAAATGCTTCCAGAAGACTCGATACTACCTTTGGAAGACTTGAGACTGTTTCCAAAACGATGGAAATGCTTTCAGATGACTTAAACTGCTTCCAGAAGACTTGATACTGCTTCCGGAAACTCGATACTGCTTCTAGAATTCTTGAAATGCTTCCAGAAGACTTGATACTGCTTCTGAATACTCGATACTGCTTCTAGAAGTCTTGAAATGCTTCCAGAAGACTCGATACTACCTTTGGAAGACTTGAGACTATTTCCAAAACGATGGAAATGTTTTCAGATGACTTAAATTGCTTCCAGAAGACTTGATACTGCTTCCAGAAACTCGATACTGCTTCTAGAATTCTTGAAATGCTTCCAGAAGACTTGATACTGCTTCTGAATACTCGATACTGCTTCTAGAAGTCTTGAAATGCTTCCAGAAGACTCGATACTACCTTTGGAAGACTTGAGACTATTTCCAAAACGATGGAAATGTTTTCAGATGACTTAAATTGCTTCCAGAAGACTTGATACTGCTTCCAGAAACTCGATACTGCTTCTAGAATTCTTGAAATGCTTCCAGAAGACTCGATACTACCTTTGGAAGACTTGAGACTGTTTCCAAAACGATGGAAATGCTTTCAGATGACTTAAACTGCTTCCAGAAGCGTTGATACTGCTTCCGGAAACTCGATACTGCTTCTAGAATTCTTGAAATGCTTCCAGAAGACTCGATACTACCTTTGGAAGACTTGAGACTGTTTCCAAAACGATGGAAATGCTTTCAGATGACTTAAACTGCTTCCAGAAGACTTGATACTGCTTCCGGAAACTCGATACTGCTTCTAGAATTCTTGAAATGCTTCCAGAAGACTCGATACTACCTTTGGAAGACTTGAGACTGTTTCCAAAACGATGGAAATGCTTTCAGATGACTTAAACTGCTTCCAGAAGACTTGATACTGCTTCCGGAAACTCGATACTGCTTCTAGAATTCTTGAAATGCTTCCACAAGACTTGATACTGCTTCTGAATACTCGATACTACCTTTGGAAGACTTGAGACTGTTTCCAAAACGATGGAAATGCTTTCAGATGACTTAAACTGCTTCTAGAAGACTTGATACTGCTTCCGGAAACTCGATACTGCTTCTAGAATTCTTGAAATGCTTCCAGAAGACTCGATACTACCTTTGGAAGACTTGAGACTGTTTCCAAAACGATGGAAATGCTTTCAGATGACTTAAACTGCTTCCAGAAGACTTGATACTGCTTCCGGAAACTCGATACTGCTTCTAGAATTCTTGAAATGCTTCCAGAAGACTCGATACTACCTTTGGAAGACTTGAGACTATTTCCAAAACGATGGAAATGCTTTCAGATGACTTAAACTGCTTCCAGAAGACTTGATACTGCTTCCGGAAACTCGATACTGCTTCTAAAATTCTTGAAATGCTTCCAGAAGACTTGATACTGCTTCTGGATACTCGATACTGCTTCTAGAATTCTTGAAATGCTTCCAGAAGACTCGATACTACCTTTGGAAGACTTGAGACTGTTTCCAAAACGATGGAAATGCTTTCAGATGACTTAAACTGCTTCCAGAAGACTTGATACTGCTTCCGGAAACTCGATACTGCTTCTAGAATTCTTGAAATGCTTCCAGAAGACTCGATACTACCTTTGGAAGACTTGAGACTGTTTCCAAAACGATGGAAATGCTTTCAGATGACTTAAACTGCTTCCAGAAGACTTGATACTGCTTCCGGAAACTCGATACTGCTTCTAGAATTCTTGAAATGCTTCCACAAGACTTGATACTGCTTCTGAATACTCGATACTACCTTTGGAAGACTTGAGACTGTTTCCAAAACGATGGAAATGCTTTCAGATGACTTAAACTGCTTCCAGAAGACTTGATACTGCTTCCGGAAACTCGATACTGCTTCTAGAATTCTTGAAATGCTTCCACAAGACTTGATACTGCTTCTGAATACTCGATACTACCTTTGGAAGACTTGAGACTGTTTCCAAAACGATGGAAATGCTTTCAGATGACTTAAACTGCTTCTAGAAGACTTGATACTGCTTACGGAAACTCGATACTGCTTCTAGAATTCTTGAAATGCTTCCAGAAGACTCGATACTACCTTTGGAAGACTTGAGACTGTTTCCAAAACGATGGAAATGCTTTCAGATGACTTAAACTGCTTCCAGAAGACTTGATACTGCTTCCGGAAACTCGATACTGCTTCTAGAATTCTTGAAATGCTTCCAGAAGACTCGATACTACCTTTGGAAGACTTGAGACTATTTCCAAAACGATGGAAATGCTTTCAGATGACTTAAACTGCTTCCAGAAGACTTGATACTGCTTCCGGAAACTCGATACTGCTTCTAAAATTCTTGAAATGCTTCCAGAAGACTTGATACTGCTTCTGGATACTCGATACTGCTTCTAGAAGTCTTGAAATGCTTCCAGAAGACTCGATACTACCTTTGGAAGACTTGAGACTATTTCCAAAACGATGGAAATGCTTTCAGATTACTTAAACTGCTTCCAGAAGACTTGATACTGCTTCCGGAAACTCGATCCTGCTTCTAGAATTCTTGAAATGCTTCCAGAAGACTTGATACTGCTTCTGGATACTCGATACTGCTTGGCTATGGCTTAAACTGCTCTTCTGGAAGCAGTTTAAGCCATCTGAAAGCATTTCCAGTGTTTTGAAAACTGTGTCAAGTCTTCTAAAATTTGTATCAGGTCTTCTGGAAGCATTTAAAGTCTTCTAAAAGTAATACTAAGTCTTCTAGAAGCAGTATCAAGATTTCCAGAGGCTGTTTCAAGTCATTTGGAAGCAGTTTAAGCAATCTAATACATTTCCATAATATTTGAAGCATGTCCTTCAAAGGTAGTACCAAGTCTTCTGGAAGCAGTTCAAGTTTTCTGAAAGAATTTCAGGTCTTCTATAAGCAGTATCAGGCATACAGCAGCAGCTTCAAGTCTTCAGAAGTACTGCAAGCTTTCTGGAAGCATTTTGAATCTTTTGGAAGTAATAATAAGTCTTTTAGAAGCAGTATCGAGTTTTCAGAAGCAGTATCAAGTCTTCTGGAAGCAGTCTAAGTCATCTGAAAGCATTTCCATCGTTTTGGAAACAGTCTCAAGTCTTCCAAAGGTAGTATCGAGTCTTCTGGAAGCATTTCAAGACTTCTAGAAGCAGTATCGAGTATCCAGAAGCAGTATCAAGTCTTCTGGAAGCATTTCCAGTGTTTTGGAAGCAGTTTCAAGTCATCCAAAGGTAGTATCGTGCCTTCTGGAAGCGGTTCAAGTCTTCTAGAAGCATTTCAATTCTTCTAGAAGCAGTATCGAGATTCCAGAAGCAGTATCAAGTGTTCTGGAAGCATTTAAAGTGTTTTGGATGCAGTCTCAAGTCTTTCAAGTATAGTGTCGGGTTTTCTGGAAGCAGTTCAAGTTTTCAGAAGTATTACAAATCCTGTGGAAATATTTAAAGTCTTCTAGAAGCAGTATCAAGTCTTCAGAAGCAGCATCAAGTCTTCAGAAGCAGCATGAAGTGTTCAGACGCAGCATCGAGTCTTTAGAAGCATTACAAGTCTTCTGGAAACATTGCAAGTCTTTTGGAAGTAATAATTTCTCTTCTAGAAGCAGTATCAAGTCTTCAAAAGCATTAAAAGCCCTTTAACAACATTTCAAGTCTTTTGGAAATAATATTAAGTCTTCTAGCGACGGTATCAAGACTTCCAGGTGCTGTATCATGTCTTGTGGAAGCAGTTCATGCCATCTGAAAACGTTGCCAGTGTTTTGAAAGTAATGTCAAGTCTTCCAAAGGTAGTGTTGAGTCTTCTGGAAGCAGTATCAAGTCTTCAAAAGCATTAAAAGCCTTCTGGCAACATTTCAAGTCTTCTGGAAATAATATTAAGTTTTCTAGAAGTAGTATTAAGACTTCCAGGAGCAGTATCAAGTTTTGTGGAAGCAGTTCATGCCATCTGAAAACGTTTCCAGTGTTTTGGAAGCAATGTCAAGTCTTCCAAAGGTAGTATAGAGTCTTCTGGAAGCATTTCAAGTCTTCTAGTAGCAGTATCAAGACTTCAGAAGCATTAAAAGCCTTCTGGCAACATTTCAAGTCTTTTTGAAATAATATTAATCTTCTAGAAGCAGTATCAAGACTTCCAGGAGCAGTATCAAGTCTTGTGGAAGCAGTTCAAGCTATCTGAAATCATTTCCAGCAATCTGAAATCATTTCCAGCATTTTGGAACCAGTGTCAAGCCTTTCAAAGGTAGTATTGAGTCTTCTGGAAGCATTTCAAGTCTTCCAGTAGCAGTATCAAGACTTCAGAAGCATTAAAAGCATTCTGGCAACATTTCAAGTTTTTTTGAAATAATATTAAGTTTTCTAGATGCAGTATCAAGTCTTGTGGAAGCAGTTCATGCCATTTGAAAGCGTTTCCAGTGTTTTGGAAGCAATATCAAGTCTTCTAAAGGTAGTATTGAGTCTTCTGGAAGCATTTCAAGTTTTCTAGTAGCAGTATCAAGTCTTGAGAAGCATTAAAAGCCTTCTGGCAACATTTCAAGTCTTTCGGAAATAATATTAAGTCTTCTGGAAGTAGTATTAAGACTTCCAGGAGCACTATCAAGTCTTGTGGAAGCAGTTCATGCCATCTGAAAACGTTTCCAGTGTTTTGGAAGCAATGTCAAGTCTTCCAAAGATAGTGTTGAGTCTTGTGGAAGCATTTCAACTTTTCTAGAAGCAGTATCAAGTCTTCAGAAGCATTAAAAGTCTTCTGGCAACAATTGAAGTCTTCTGGAAATAATATTAAGTCTTTGAGAAGTAGTATTAAGACTTCCAGGAGCAGTATCATGTTTTGTGGAAGCAGTTCATGCCATCTGAAAACGTTTCCAGCGTTTTGGAAGCAATGTCAAGTCTTCCAAAGATAGTGTTGAGTCTTGTGGAAGCATTTCAACTTTTCTAGAAGCAGTATCAAGTCTTCAGAAGCATTAAAAGTCTTCTGGCAACAATTGAAGTCTTCTGGAAATAATATTAAGTCTTTGAGAAGTAGTATTAAGACTTCCAGGAGCAGTATCATGTTTTGTGGAAGCAGTTCATGCCATCTGAAAACGTTTCCAGCGTTTTGGAAGCAATGTCAAGTCTTCCAAAGGCAGTATTGAGTATTCCGGCAGCATTTCAAGTCTTCTAGAAGCAGTATCAAGTCTTCAGAAGCATTAAAAGATTTCTGGAAACATTTCAAGTCTTCTGGAGATAGTATTAAGTCTTCTAGAAGTAGTATTAAGACTTCCAGGAGCAGTATCATATCTTGTGGAAGCAGTTCATGCCATCTGAAAGCGTTTCCAGTGTTTTGGAAGCAATGTCAAGTCTTCCAAAGGTAGTATTGAGCCTTCTGGAAGCATTTCAAGTTTTCTGGAAGCAGTATCAAGTCTTTAGAAGCATAAAAAGCCTTCTGGCAACATTTCAAGTCTTCTGGAAATAATGTTAAGTCTTTGAGAAGTGGTATTAAGACTTCCAGGAGCAGTATCAAGTCTTGCGGAAGCAGTTCATACCATTTGAAAGCGTTTCCAATGTTTTGGAAGCAGTGTCAAGTCTTTTGGTAGCAGGATCAAGTTTTCTGAAAGCATTTCAAGTATTTTGGTAGAATTTGAGTTGTTTTGGAAGCAGTATCACGTCTTCTGGAATTAATTCAAGTGTTGTGAAGCAGCTTGTTTAAGCATTCGTTTGTTTGGGTGTTTCCCATTAAAAATTTTTGGATGAGTGCTGATTTATCCGGCGCTTATGATGAGTTATGGAAGAGGGGGATAAGGTCAGAAGATCGACGAAAGAGGGGCGGAAGAAGGTACATGCATTGTATTGTTGGTGTAAAAATTGCAAACTTATTATACAAATAAACCAATTTATTATTAAAAGTAAATAAAGAGGAGGGAGGTAATACTCAAAGAAATAAATTAACATTGCCTCAGCCCCTTTGAATAAATGATAAGAGACATGAGGATGCGTTATTTAATCCCATTACTTTAATTTGAAACGTTTTTATAACTAAAATCATTAATTTATTTATCTTATACTTAATTTACAAACATTATTTAATTGTACACCTTGCGCAACCAAAATGGGAGTTGTCGAAAACAATTTAATGGGCAAATCCCAAACCATCGTTTCGATAGAAAGCTCACCCGGAGCTTGCCAATCAAAAACATCCAAATCGGGGGGTTGCAACCCCGAATTCGTACTGGTTACAAACTCAAAATGCAACCTCCACTTCAAGCTAACCAATTTAGTCGAAAAAGCCGGCGTAATATGAAGCGGAATCGGCAAAATAACTTGAGTATATTTCAACCCCAAACAAACTTCGTGATGTTTACTATACGTAGATATTTTAGTCTGCTTATTAGTTTCATCCAAGCTAGTTTCTTCTTCACATTGAAGCGAAACGGAGACTTGGACGCAATTAACCGTAGCCACTGTAAAATCAAAAGTACCTATAATATCTTCCCCAAGTTTATAGGCCGGTTTAAATAAGCAAAATCGGGCGACTTTCCCAAAAATGTTTGAAATTACATAAAAATTAGGGTTTCTTCTTGCCGTGATATTTTGTAGCGCCTCTAAAGCGATATCAAAAGGAGTCTCTTTTTGTTTTACCTCCAAAAAGGGATTAGCCGGAGATAACTCTTCCGTTGTATCGTTACATAAACCCCCAATATCGCTTAAAATGGGAACGGAAACCGGTAAAACGCGAAATGAGACTTTTAATAACTTAACGGGGCTGTTAACTCTTTGAGTTCCTATTATAATCTTGTACGAATATTTAACTAATTGGCCTCTATAAGACGGTGGGGCATCCGCAGGGATTTTTTCACGATAAATATCTGAAACAAAATTAAATTAATCGTTAAATTTAATCGATTAAGATTACTTACATGTTTTAGTTTGTCCGGGGGATAATCTTAAATCGCAAAATAAGATTCTTGGTTTTGTGGCGACTTCGGTTCTTCCGGAGTCGTTGTTTCCCACGGAAAGGGTTGTGTCGTTTATTAAGCGATTAGATTCGTCTTTTTTGTCTGTTTTCGTCTTGTTTAGCTTTAAATCGGTTGCGCATTGGCAATGAATTTGGGCGGAAGCCCAAGCTAAACTTTCGAAGGCGTCGTTGTTGCTTTGCGAAACGCGATGTTGGGGCGAAGGGGGGTGGGTAAATGATATTCCACACTCGACAATCTCACCAAGTAGATAAACGGGGCCTCGAATTAATTTTGCACTTACTTCTATCATTTTATTATCAATAAATTGATTTTGTAGAAATTTATAGGTTAACAATCAACAGCTGTTTTTGACAGCTTTGACGTAGAATGGATTATTATGGTGTTAGTTATAGTTAGTGTGAGATAGATGGCGCTAAAAATTTAAATATGAAAATATAATTATTTAAAAATTATATTTCTTGAATATAAACAATAATTATTATGTAAATAGTGTCCAAGTGTTCTTTCTTTTTGTAAGGACTAAATAGTTTTTTTTAATTCATATCAAATCCATATTTTTAGAAACCGAACAATTAATATATAATAATAACTTTAATATTAATTTTATTAAGCCAAGAATAAACAGAAAAGAAAAATATACAATAAATCCAAAAAAGAACAAAAAAAAGGTAAAAAGCCCAAAGGGTGCAGAAGCAGAAAAGACAAAATGCCACTGATTTTACCTACACCCAATGAGAACAGCAAATATCATTCTACAGCAAACAAAAAATAGATTTAAACTAATTAATACTTAAAGTAAAACAAAACAAATAGCGCATTATAAAAATAAGTCAAAAATCACACCTCGCAGAAACGGGAATCAAATTCCAAAGACGAGACACCTGATAGGAAAACGAACGCTGAAACCTGGCAGATGAATGAAGAGGGACGTTAACACAAAATCTATGCCTGAGATTCAGATGATGAACATCCGTCCGGAAAGTAATCTTACGGCAGAGGTAAGGTGGCTTACCCGTTGAGATAACCCCATAGATAAAAGACAAATAATGAAAAACAAATCTCTGCCTCATAGTCAGCCAACCACTATCTAATAAAGCCTGAGAGACATGATCACCCCTACGAAGATTATAAACGAAGCGAAGACACGAATTCTGCACAACCTGAATCTTTCGCAGACTCTCAGAAGACCAACATGAACCAAACACAACATTACAATAATTAAAATGAGATAGAACCAGAGAATCGCACAAAAGCCTCTTCATACTACTCGATAATAGCATTTTACTGAAGTAGAACATTCTTAATAAACCATACGCACGCCTACACAATAAATTAACATGACCAGCAAAGGCAAGTTGATCATCAATGAGAAAACCCAAACTTTTAACCAAATTCGATGATTTTAACTGTACACCAACAATGTTAATATTAATATCATTTTTATTAACAGATAATCTATCATTCTTTGTAAATAAAATACATTAGGTCTTATCGGAGTTGACAACAAGAGCATGCTTTTCTATCTCCACACATAAGTTCAAAAAGTCCTTCGTCATCAGTACTATAGAGACATAGTAGCTTATGCTGCCAACAAGTTAGCAGTTTTTAAGATAATGTACACTGTTTGCAACAGTAATATCTCATGCTGCCAACAAGTTGGCAGACTTCCAACTGATATGTAGTACGATAGGGACATAGTAGCTCATGCTGCCAACAAGTTGGCAGTTTTTAAGATTATGTACAGTGTTTGCAACAGTAATATCTCATGCTGCTAACAAGTTGGCAGACTTTCAACTGATATGTAGTACTATAGAGACATAGTAGCTCATGCTACCAACACGTTGGCAGTTATTAAGATTATTTACAGTGTTTGCAACAGTAATATCTCGTGCTGCCAACAAGTTGGCAGACTTCCAACTGATATGTAGTACTATAGAGACATAGTAGCTCATGCTGCCAACAAGTTGGCAGTTTTTATGATAATGTACAGTGTTTGCAACAGTAATATCTCATGCTGCCAACAAGTTGGCAGACTTCCAACTGATATGTAGTACGATAGGGACGTAGTAGCTCATGCTGCCAACAAGTTGGCAGCTTTTAAGATAATGTACAGTGTTTGCAACAGTAATATCTCATGCTGCCAACAAGTTGGCAGACTTCCAACTGATATATAGTACTATAGAGACATAGTAGCTCATGCTGCCAACAAGTTGGCAGTTTTTAAGATAATGTACAGTGTTTGCAACAGTAATATCTCATGCTGCCAACAAATTGGCAGACTTCCAACTGATATGTAGTACTATAGAGACGTAGTAGCTCATGCTGCCAACAAGTTGGCAGTTTTTAAGATTATGTGTAGTGTTTGCAACAGTAATATCTCATGCTGCCAACAAGTTGGCAGACTTCCAACTGATATGTAGTACTGTAGAGACATAGTAGCTCATGCTGCCAACAAGTTGGCTGTATTGACCCCATTTGGGTTTCCAGGTTGTTGATATTAAAACACTTGTTACTATCATATATATATTGGTTTATTCTAATTGTTGTTACATGTTAATGGTTTTACTAATACTATCTGGCTACGAATGCTCTCGCTTAGAATTATTGGTTGCTTATGTATTTCATTTGCGCCAATAATTCTATTGCTCAGCGTTATTGTAACGTCGCGCCGATTTCCACTGTGCAACTTAACACTTCCGCTGGCTAGGTGCATTGGACTTTATTTAACCTTTGTTATTTAATAAAAACTGTTTAATTTACAATTTATGTAACAATAATAATTTACGTAATTTGAATATAAAATATGTCCATCACACCTCCCATGGGGAAAGAAAAAAAATGTGTACAGAGTGCAATTTTTTTTTTTTTTTTTTTTACCCTTGATACAATTTTACTCTATCTTTATGAACTTCTACAAACTTACGATCTACTTTAATAACTATATTTGGATTCTTAACATCTACCACTTTATATGGTCCCTTAAATATAGAGTCCATTTTACTACCACTTTCATTTTTTAATAATATCTTATCTCCTATTACATAATTTTCTATTTTACATCTTTCATCATATTTCGTTTTACGTTTAATTTTTGATTCCAGCAAGTTATTTTTTGCGTCATTCCACGCCGTTTGAAGTCTAAACTTAAGTTCTTTGGGATAATCATCAAAATTATACAAGGGATCAATGGTACTTGTTAAATTTGATGGTAGATGGCACGGTTTCCCATAAACTAATTCATGCGGGGTATATTTTGTTTCACTATGGACAGTGTTGTTATAGGAAAAACACCAATATGGAACCCAAGAGCTCCATGCATTTGGAAATTTGGAAGTATAAATACGTAAAAATGTACCTAATGATTTATGAGAATTTTCTAAAGCTCCGAGGGTTTGGTGATGATAAGCTGTAGATTTGAAAGTTTTTATTCTTAATAATTTACAAGTTTCCTGAAAAATGGAAGCTAAAAACTCTGTCCCTTGATCTGTAACTACTTCATGTGGTATACCGTATCGCAATATAAAATTGTTTACAAATACTCTAGCAACCGTGTCTGCTTCTTTATTTGGAATCGGATATGCTTCAACAAATTTCGTTAATTCACATTGTAATGTAAAAATGTAGCGGTTGTTTTCAAGATCGTTATCAATTGGGCCCACTAGATCTAAGAAAACTTTTTGCATTGCTGTACTAGCAGTGGTGGTAACTGTCAATGGTTCTTTGTGCACTTTTGAATGTTTGAATCTCTGACAATCATCACACCTTCCTATGAAATCCTCTACACTTTTTCGCATTCCTGTCCAAAAATAATATTTTTTTATATTATTATATGTTCTTTTTACACCAGCATGACCGCCAGTTGGTAATAAATGAAAATCATTTAGTACTAGTTGTTGAACTTCTCTATCAATTATATGTTGATTTTTACTGATAACAGTTATTTTTAATTTACTCTTTTTTATTTCATTCTTAAACTTCGACAAATCATTTAATAACGTTGCGCAATTATTAGATTTTATTATTATTAGTTCCGGAATATTATATTCTTTACATATTATAATTAGGTCTCTCAACGACATATCCAATATTGACGTTGATCGAGTTGCCTGTTTTATATAAATTATATTTTTAGTTTTATCATATATGACATTATTTAAAACATACATATTTTTGTCGAGTTTTTTAACATCTTTTGTTGATATTACCTTGAGTTCTACTATGTCTTTATCCACAGAAGGTTTCAATAATTCCACAACACCAGGGTGATCAAGCCTGTTGTCAATATGGACTTTATTAAAATCAGCTGCAGATCGATTGTGTATTTTAAGTTGTTGAGCTCGAGTTACTGCGAATACTTTTGAACTTACGTTATCATTTAGCTCTTTCAATTCACTTGATTCAATGCTAATTCTAGACAATGCATCAGCTGTTACGTTAGTTTTGCCAGTTACATAACTTATTACAAAATCATATTCTTCTAGAGTTAACCTAAATTTAGTTAATCTGCTTGAAGGATTTTTCATACCAAATAAATATAATAACGGTTTATGGTCTGTGAGAATTTGAAACTTTCTACCAAATAAGTACGGTCTAAACTTTTTAACTGCCCAACAGATACCTAACAACTCTTTCTCAATCGTACAATAATTTCTTTCTGCCCTATTCAATGTACGACTCGCGTACGCTACAGGTTTATCATTTTTGTTAGAAAGCACTGCACCTAAAGCAAATCCCGACGCGTCTGTTCTTAAAATGAATTGATTTTTGTCTGAAAAATCAGGATACTGCAGGATTGGAGGTTTCACTAAAACTTGTTTTAACGTTTCAAATGATTTTTGACATTGTTCACTCCATATAAATTTAACTCCTTTTTTTGATAATTGATTTAGTGGTGTTGCTATATCTGCAAAATTTTTGATAAATTTACGGTAATAGTTTGCAAACGCAACAAATCTTTTAGTTTCATTAGCATCTTTGGGTGTGGGATAATTTAACATAATATTGATGATATTCCTTCAGATGATATAATATGACCCAAGTACAAAATTTGTTTCTTTAAAAATTCGCATTTGTTAGGATTTAGTTTTAAATTTACTTTCCTTAATCTATTCATAACTTTAACTAAATTTTTATTGTGTTGATTTAAGCTACTACCAAAAACAATTACAGTCATCTAAATAAGCGAAACAACTTTCATAATTTAATCCTGACATTGCTAACGTCATTGCTCTAGAAAAAGCATTTGGGCTTATTTTTAATCCCATAGGTAACCTTGTTAATTGGTATTGTCCATTATCTGTAGTAAAAGCAGTGTACGGTCGTGATTTTGGATCTAGTTCGACCTGATAGTAACCCTGTGACAAATCTAAGTGAGAAAAGTATATCGCTCCTGACAATGAATCTAAGATTTCATCTATACATGGTAACGGAAACTTATCATCCCTAATCTGTCTGTTTAAAAGTCTATAATCAATTACTATACGCCACTTTTTATTTCCATTTAAATCCGGTTTTTTCGGCACAATTAATAATGGTGCTGACCATTCAGAAGATGTTTCTTCGATGATACCAGATTTAAGCATCTTATGTACTTGTTTATGAATTTCGTCTTTTTGTGACACAGGTAACCTGTATGGCTTTACATATACAGGCATTGCATCATCTTTCAAATGAATTTTTTGTGAAACATTATTAATTACTGTAAGTGGATCATTTTCCAAGTGGAAAACGTCATGAAATTTTGCACAAATTTTGTCAATAGACAATTTTTCTTCTTTATTAAGACCTGTTTTATTTAAAGTCTTTAGTAATTTATCAATTCTATCTACTGAAAACTCAGTTTCAACAAAAGCACACACATTATAATTTGATAATTTATCTATTTTTGGCGAAAAATTTTTTATATTTATTTCTCTGTCATTGATGTTTAAAATTTTAACTGGTAACAAATTTTTTATGGATTTTGTAACAATAGCTGCAGAAAATACTCCTTCTGCAATTTCTTCAGGTAAAACAATGTAATCTGAATCACTATTTACTTTAAAGTAACATATTGCTTCGCATCTTGCGGGAATTGATGTAAAATTATTACAATTTGACTCTAATGGCAATAAATGTTTTTTTCCGTTATACCAAAAAGAAAAATTAAAATTTTCATAATCTATGATTGATGAGTATTTAGTAAAAAAATCAGAACCCAAAATACCATTAAAATTTTGCGAAAAATCATTTAAAACAAAGAATTCGTGTTGAATTTTTGAATTACCTATTAAAAAGAAAATATCTGCTGATCCTAGCGATGAAGTGGAACCCGATATTCCTTTTATTTCTATGCGTTTCCTTTTGTCATTATTGTAATCTGAATCCGACATACAAGACGTAAAGATAACGCTAATTGAGGCTCCGGTATCAACTAATAATTTCAATTTATTATTTTTGAAATTAACTGTTATAAAATTTGCACCGTTTAATTCTAAAATTTTAGCATCAATAGAACAATCTCCTTTAGGAACGAAAAAATTGATTTTCGTCCTCTTTTACTTCTGAACTTATATTATTTAATTCTTGTGCAGTATAAACACTTCTATTATTATTCGAATAATTGAATTGTCCGCGACCTCGTTGTGTTCCTCGAAAATTATTAAAATTACTGCCACGATTTCTGAAACTATTTTGTCCTCTAAAACTATTCTGTCCTCTGAAATTACTTCTACCTCTGAAATTATTAAACCTATTGAATTGATTTTGATGTGAACTGTTATAATTGTTATTATTTTGGGAAGTTCTAAAATTGGATGGTGTATTACGCATATTGGGTCTACGAAAATTAGTTTTCCTTTGAAAATGACATACTTGCGCAGATGAAGAACCTTTTTTAGAGTTTTCCTCATCTTTCGCACCAGCAATCGCGTCTTTTAAAGCAGAATAATTCCTAGCCTTAACTATTGTTCTTAAATCATGATTTCGTAATCCGTTGGCAAATACATTAATAGCCACTTTTTCATTTTCTACACGTAAAAATTTTGCAGCGTCATTGTTCCCGTTTGATTGACTAATAGTTAGATTAGTCGCTAAATTTTCTACTAACCTACCAAACTCATCTATCGATTTATTTTCTTGTTTTGAGGTGTTTAATTCTAAAGATAAGGCGGGAGCTGATAATTTTGTTAATAAATGTTGTTTCATATCACGAATTAAGTCACCATTACTGTCATAGGTGGTATTTAATCTTAATTTCGCGCTTTGTGAAAGTTTTGCTTTTAAAATAAATGTTGTTAATAACTTTTTACCATCATCATTTAACAAGTCATCATATAATTCGATGGAATCAATTAATTGTTTTGTGGTTTCTTCCGAATTGTCCATTGCTGGTAACAAATTGGAAGCGGTTTTCAAATCAAATTTTTCAGCCATTTTGGCACTGAACTTTGTTACTTTTATTTTTTCAATATTAGTTTTTCTTTCTACTAAGCAACTTCTTATTTCCTGAACTAATTTTTCTATTTCTACAACATATGTCCTAGCTCGCTTAATTACATCAATACTATTTTGTTCTTTATTAAATTCTAACCTAACAATCGAAAACTCATTTTCAGTTTTATCTAACTTTAAACATTTCTTATTAGTTATATCTAAATTTAATCTACGTTCTTGATTATCTTTTGTTAAATTTCTGCTAAAAACTCTAACCTCTTCATAAAGTTCTTTAATTCTATCAAAATTACTCATTTACTAAATGTTAAATACATACATCTAAATTTTCATTGTTCCAAGTAATCCATTTACTGACACTTTTCACGTTCTTTTTTTTTTTTCACTTCACTTACACTGTTTCATCCATGAGGGATTCCCTACTTTTCTTCATCTCACGATGGACGGACTTGACAATCTTCTTTTCCATTCTTTTACGATATAGACGACATCCAACGAAAATTAGTAGCATTACAATCACTATGGATATAGCAAAAGCTGTCATCCCCAATATCTCTCCAACTGAATGATTTCCACTGGTTGATGGATTATTTGTTTGGCCTCCACTATTGCCTGATTGTACTATTAGGATTTCTTCTTGTTTGGATTGATTTTTACCCATTTTTGTTCTTCTTAATTTTTCTTCTTTGTTATTTTAATAATTTTATTTTTCAAGACTGATCCTGGCATTGTCGCCATGTATTGACCCCATTTGGGTTTCCAGGTTGTTGATATTAAAACACTTGTTACTATCATATATATATTGGTTTATTCTAATTGTTGTTACATGTTAATGGTTTTACTAATACTATCTGGCTACGAATGCTCTCGCTTAGAATTATTGGTTGCTTATGTATTTCATTTGCGCCAATAATTCTATTGCTCAGCGTTATTGTAACGTCGCGCCGATTTCCACTGTGCAACTTAACACTTCCGCTGGCTAGGTGCATTGGACTTTATTTAACCTTTGTTATTTAATAAAAACTGTTTAATTTACAATTTATGTAACAATAATAATTTACGTAATTTGAATATAAAATATGTCCATCACAGGCAGTTTTTAAGATAATGTACAGTGTTTGCAACAGTAATATCTCATGCTGCCAACAAGTTGGCAGACTTCCAACTGATATATAGTACTGTAGAGACATAGTAGCTCATGCTGCCAACAAGTTGGCAGCTTTTAAGTTTGTGTACAGTGTTTGCAACAGTAATATCTCATGCTGCTAACAAGTTGGCAGACTTTCAACTGATATGTAGTACTGTAGCGACATAGTAGCTCATGCTGCCAACAAGTTGGCAGTTTTTAAGATGTTGTATAGTGTTTGAAACAGTAGTATCTCATGTTGTCAACAAGTTGGCATTCTTCAAGATAATATGTAGACTTTGGAATGGTAACAGCTCATGCTGCCAACAAGTTGGCAGTTTTTAAGATAATGTACAGTGTTTGCAACAGTAATATCTCATGCTGCCAACAAATTGGCAGACTTCCAACTGATATGTAGTACTATAGAGACGTAGTAGCTCATGCTGCCAACAAGTTGGCAGTTTTTAAGATTATGTGTAGTGTTTGCAACAGTAATATCTCATGCTGCCAACAAGTTGGCAGACTTCCAACTGATATGTAGTACTATAGAGACATAGTAGCTCATGCTGCCAACAAGTTGGCAGTTTTTAAGATAATGTACAGTGTTTGCAACAGTAATATCTCATGCTGCCAACAAGTTGGCAGACTTCCAACTGATATGTAGTACTATAGAGACATAGTAGCTCATGCTGCCAACAAGTTGGCAGTTTTTAAGATAATGTACAGTGTTTGCAACAGTAATATCTCATGCTGCCAACAAGTTGGCAGACTTCCAACTGATATGTAGTACTGTAGAGACATAGTAGCTTATGCTGCCAACAAGTTGGCAATTTTTAAAATATTGTAGTGTTTGAAACAGCAGTTCCTCATGCTGTCAACAAATTGGCAGACTTCAAACTGATGAGCAGGACATTGAAGACAATACAGTTCATGCTGCCAACAAGTTGACCATCCTTAAGATAATATACACTCCGTGAAACTGTAATAGCTCACGCAATACAATACTATGTACAGAGTATATCTATAAACACGGGTGTATCTATAAAAAAAGCTGCCGGATTCTTTTAAGGGACATAAAACCACCACAAACTGCACTTCTTTCTTCAAAATTTCAGTAATGATAATAAATGATAAATTTACGATTTAAAACATATTGTAAACATATTCATGTGGAAATATGGGTGAATTAATGATATATAGTTAATTATTAATACAGTTAAGCAGATAAAAAGTTATCAAATATAAAATATTTATATTTTGAAATTCAAATTTAATTTTGAGATGTATGCGCCATCTCGTAGTGGCAACATGAAGTAGCAACATGAAGTTAGCTACGATATTAATTCATTGAAATGCACGATTATATTATAATAATTAATTAATTTTTCTGTTTTATTCAACATCAACCCCAATTTAAAACAAAAATAATAAATAAATTTATTTAATTTTCAAAATAAATTTTTTAATGTCACTTAACAAACAATTTTATTGACAGTTCTTGTCAAAAAATTTAACCTCCAACAAAAAAATCGTTTTAGATTAATATAATCAAGTATTATAGAAAAGTATCTTTGATTTTAATCACCGTTTATCGCTTATTTAACTTTTATTTACATCAAAAATAAATCATTATCTTAAATAAGCCAAGAAACGGTGAGAAAATCATGAATGCTTTTCAGAAATGTCGAAACACCTCGGACGTGGAGCCCCTTTATCTCCCACAGCAGTTATTTTTAAAACCCTTAGCCCAAATAACGGTTACAGTGAAATTACCCGAAAAATTAGTAGGAAAAACCATCTCAAATTGGGATTTAATGGAGAAAATTAAGGAGTTAATCAAACCCGATGAATTCGCTTCATTAAAAGTCTCAAAAAGCACCTTGGAATACATCAAATTTGATGGGGATTTAGACGATAGAAATAAAATAGAGACTACAGTGGTTAAGCTGCATAACAAAATGATCAAATTAAAGGAGTTTAATCATTTATTTACGATAAAAGCGTTCGAGACAAAACAAGAATTTCCAAACCAACACATTTGGGACTCGTTTTTTAGAGAAGCCAAAGAAATGGACGAAAGAAAACCGGGGGAACGCCCGGACACAATTCACATCTCAAATTTACCGATACGTTGGTTTTTATTAAAAAATTCCGACCTCTCCGATGATCCTAAACCGTCAGAAAAAATTTTAAAACGAATTTTTGAAAAATTTGGTCGAATTCGAAACGTTGATATCCCCATTTGTGATCCATACCGGAAACAGATGAAATCGTACATGTCGGGGCTTTTAACTTTTAGTTTTGATGAGAAAGATTTTTTCGAGGCGTACATTCAATTTAAGGATTATCAAGGATTTGTTAAAGCCATGGATTGTTTGAGGGGAATGAAGCTTTTGCATAAAGACGAAGATGCTTTTGAGAATTATGCTGTTTGTATCAAAGTAGATTTTGATAAAAGTAAGCATATGACTGAGGCGGCTATTAAGAGGAGGGAAATTGTGCGGGAGAGGTTGATTAAGAGGCAAAAGCAGAAGGAGGATAAGGAGAGATATGAGAGCAGGTTGAAAATGAAAGATGCTGAAGAGGAAAGGTATTTTTTGGGTTAGGGTGAAGTGGGGTAAGTGTAATCAAAACAATTTTGTTGTACCTTAAGTTATTATAATAATACAATTAAAATAAACTCTATGTCAGGGTTTTTTTTCATGCAAAGCTATTATTGTTCCACAGACTATATCTTATCTTGTTTGTTTTATCAAAGACTTGTTTATCATTTTAAAGACTGCCACTTGTTGGCAGTATAAGCTATTATATTTTCAAAGTCTTACTCATCAATTTGAAATCTGCCAACTTGTTGGCAACATGACCTGTTACTGTTCTATAGACTGTATATTATCTTGAAGAGTGCCAACTTGTTGGCAACATGAGCTACCACTGTTCCACAGACTGTATATTGTCCTGAAGGCTGCCAACTTGTTGGCAGCATGAGCTGTTACTGTTCCATAGACTGTATATCATTTTAAAATCTGAAAACTTGTTGGCAGCATGAGCTGTTTCAGTTCCACAGACTGTATATTGTTTTGAAGACTGCCAACTTGTTGGCAGCATGAGCTGTTACCAATTCACAGACTACATATTACCTTGAAGACTGCCAACATGTTGGCAGCATGAGCTACTACTATTCCACAGACTGTATATTGTCTTGAAGGCTGCCAACTTGTTGGCAGCATGAGCTGTTACCAATTCACAGACTACATATTACCTTGAAGACTGCCAACATGTTGGCAGCATGAGCTACTACTATTCCACAGACTGTATATTGTCTTGAAGGCTGCCAACTTGTTGGCAGCATGAGCTGTTACCAATTCACAGACTACATATTACCTTGAAGACTGCCAACATGTTGGCAGCATGAGCTACTACTATTCCACAGACTGTATATTGTCTTGAAGACTGCCAACTTGTTGGCAGCATGAGCTGTTACCAATTCACAGACTACATATTACCTTGAAGACTGCCAACATGTTGGCAGCATGAGCTACTACTATTCCACAGACTGTATATTGTCTTGAAGGCTGCCAACTTGTTGGCAGCATGAGCTGTTACTGTTCCATAGACTGTATATCATTTTAAAATCTGAAAACTTGTTGGCAGCATGAGCTGTTTCAGTTCCACAGACTGTATATTGTTTTGAAGACTGCCAACTTGTTGGCAGCATGAGCTGTTGCCATTTCACAGACTACATATTACCTTGAAGACTGCCAACATGTTGGCAGCATGAGCTACTACTGTTCCACAGACTGTATATTGTCTTGAAGGCTGCCAACTTGTTGGCAGCATGAGCTGTTACTGTTCCATAGATTGTATATCATTTTAAAATCTGAAAACTTGTTGGCAGCATGAGCTGTTGCCAATTCACAGACTACATATTACCTTGAAGACTGCCAACATGTTGGCAGCATGAGCTACTACTGTTCCACAGACTGTATATTGTCTTGAAGGCTGCCAACTTGTTGGCAGCATGAGCTGTTACTGTTCCATAGACTGTATATCATTTTAAAATCTGAAAACTTGTTGGCAGCATGAGCTGTTTCAGTTCCACAGACTGTATATTGTTTTGAAGACTGCCAACTTGTTGGCAGCATGAGCTGTTGCCATTTCACAGACTACATATTACCTTGAAGACTGCCAACATGTTGGCAGCATGAGCTACTACTGTTCCACAGACTGTATATTGTCTTGAAGGCTGCCAACTTGTTGGCAGCATGAGCTGTTACTGTTCCATAGATTGTATATCATTTTAAAATCTGAAAACTTGTTGGCAGCATGAGCTGTTGCCAATTCACAGACTACATATTACCTTGAAGACTGCCAACATGTTGGCAGCATGAGCTACTACTGTTCCACAGACTGTATATTGTCTTGAAGGCTGCCAACTTGTTGGCAGCATGAGCTACTACCGTTCCACAGACTGTATATTATCTTGAAGGCTGCCAATTTGTTGAAAAAAATATATCGGTATATTGAAAAAAATTGGCTAAACACATTTATTGATGACAACTTCTTAATCAGGCAAAATAATGCACTAACCCATACAGCTCGTAAAGTATCGTAAAGTATCTCAATACTGCTGGGTGATTTGGACATCAGCTGAATGGAATAATATGCTGCCGTAGTCCTGATTTAAAAATAAAATTCCAGAAAATAAAATTCAAAACCTGATTCGAAGTATGCCACGAAGGATGAAGTATAGATACTAGTCAAGATATTGACATTTTAGTTGGCTTAACTCGTCTAAACTCTGACTAAGGTCCCTATGTTTAAAATTAGTATCTTTTGTCAGTGTATCCCACAATAAGCATTAAAATGTAAAAAGAAAACACGCATTAACGTTATTCCCCATTTCTGAAGAAATATTGGAAAATATTTAATAATCTTATATTATGTAGGTCAATTAATTAATCTAGATAATACACTTTTCTAACATGTTGAAGTTCTTCCAATCCTGCAATCTCCAGTCACAAATCCTGAGGATCCAGACCTGTAATGCTCTAGAAGTCATGGTACTACTTCTAGATGAGTTGATATTGCTTTTTGAAGACTTGAAATGCTTCCAAAAGACTTGATACTTCCTTTGAAAAAATGGATACTGAGTTTGGAAAAATTGATAATGCCTTTGGAAGACTTGATAATGACTTTGGAAGACGTGATATTGACTTTTAAAGATTGGATACTGTCTTTGGAAGACTTGATACTGCCCTTGGATGACAATACTGAATTTGGAAAAATTGATACTGCCTCTGGAAGACTTGATGCTGCTTTCGGAAGACTTGTTACTGCTTCCGGAAAATTTGATACTGTGTTCAGAAGACTTGAAATGTTACCAAAAAATTTGCAATTCTTGAAAATTTGATATTGCCTCTGGAAAACTTGAAATGCTACCAGAAAACTTGATATTGATTCCAGAAAACTTAAAATGCTTCCACAAGATTTCAAATGCTTCTGAAAGGCTGATAGTGCTTCCAGAAAACTTCAAACAGTATCGAACAACTTAAAATGCTTAAAGAAAAGTTGCAAAGCTGCCAGAAGACTTGATATTAATTCCAGGAAACTAGAAATGCTTCCACAAGACTTGAAATACTTCTGGAAGGCTTAATAGTGCTCCCAGAAAACTTGCAATGTTTCTAGAAGACTTGATACTGCTTCTGGAAGACGACACTGCTTCTAGAAGACTTGAAATGCTTCCAGAAGACTTGATATCGCTTTTGCAATACTTGAAATGCTTCAAAAAAATTTCATGTGGTTTTGGATGACTTAAACTATTTCCAAAAAATTTGATACTGCTTCCAAAAGACTCGATACTGCCTCTGGAAAACTTGATACATCTTCTAGAAAACTTGATACTAATTCCAAAAGACGTGAAATGCTTGAAAACTTGATATTGCCTCTGAAAGACTTGAAGTACTTTCAGAAGGCTTGATATTGCTTTCTGAAAACTTGAAATGCTTCCATAACTTGATATCGCCTCTGCAATACATGAACCAACTTGTTGGCAGCATGAGCTACTACCGTTCCACAGACTGTATATTATCTTGAAGGCTGCCAATTTGTTGGCAGCATGAGCTATTATGTCTCCAAAATTCTACTGATCAATCAACAAGACCTATCACTATCATATCTACCTATCACTAAGAGCTAATCCTGCTCATCAGTTTAAAGTCTGCCAACTTGTTACAGTTCCAAGCAATTTCACTGTACGTTATTTTAAAAACTGTCACTTGTTGGCAGCACGATTTGTTTTGTCTTCAAAGTGCTGTTCATTAGTTTGAAGTCTGCCATCTTGTTGGCAGCATGAGCGACTACACCTCCAAACTCCTCTTTAACATCTTAGAGTTTGAAAACTTGTTGGCAATATGCGTTATTGTTGTTCCAAATACTGTACAGGGTTTAAATGGTTTAAATTCAGTGTCTGAATAAATTCCAATGTCAAAAATCTCGAAGTGCTGTCGTCTTTTGTTTTTCCCCTAGAGGCTAAAAATGAAAATATCGTAAAATCGGAAAATTCAATTATCTTGGTTATTATTATAGTTGGTTTTAATTTTTTTTGCACTTCTAGATGTTGAGAAATGATAATTTTCCTTTTTTTTAATGGAAATAATCACTGGTTTAAAATATATTAATATTAAATTCGTAATTTTTTCTTTTTCAAGAATTTTAAATCTTCTGAAAGCAATATTGAGTCTTCTGGAAATATTTTAAGTCTTCTGTGTTAAACATATCTTGTGTTAATTTTTTGTCGATGTAATTCCCAATTTTTCTTTAGCTGAGTTATTTTCGTTTCAAAAACGTCCTTCCATTCTGTCTCACTTCGTATCGAGCTAAATCAAATTATATTAACAATTCTTGCCTTTTGTAATAAAAATGTCTCCTGTAAGCAGTATCTAGTCTTTAATAAACAGTTTTTGCACTACTCACTTCAAGATTTTTCATTTTGTCAACAGTATCTCTAAGTAAGTCTTGTGAGAGCATTGCAAGTCTTTTGAAACCAATATCAAGTCTTCTAAAAATAGTGTTAAGTCTTTTGAAAACATTTCAATTCTTCTGGAACAATGCCAACACTTCTATAAGCAATATCATGTCTTCTGAAAGTATTTCAAGAAGCAGAATAAAGTTTTTTTTTCAAAAGCTTGCAGAATGTTTCAGTATTGATTTTCTGGAAATCTGTCAAGTCTTCTGGAAGCAGTATCGAGATTCCCAGGCGCAGTATCAAGCCTTTTGGAAGCAATATTAAGTTCTCTAAAAGCAGTATCAAGTCTTTGGAAGGCTTTGAAATCTTTTGGAAACAAAATCAAGTCTTCTAGACGCAGTATCAAGTCTTTTCGAAAGATTTCAAGTCTTTTGAAATCAATATCGAAACTCCTGGAAGCATTTCAAGTTTTCTGGAGGCAGTATCAAGTCTTTTGGAAACATTTCAAGTCTTCTTGTAGCAATATCAAATCTTTTAGAACCAGCCCCAAGTTTGAAGCATTGCAGGTCTTCTGAAACCAATGTCAAGTCTTCTAGAAGTAGTGTCAAGTCGCTTGGAAGCATTACAGGTCTTTTAGAAGTTTCTTGGAAGCATTACAGGTCTTCTAGAAGTATCAATTTTTTTGGAAGCATTTTAACTCCTCCAGAGACAATACCAAGTATCTTCTGAAAGCATTTAAAATCTTCTTGAAACATTTCATGTATTGCAGAGGCGATATCAAGTTATGGAAGCATTTCAAGTTTTCAGAAAGCAATATCAAGCCTTCTGAAAGTACTTCAAGTCTTTCAGAGGCAATATCAAGTTTTCAAGCATTTCACGTCTTTTGGAATTAGTATCAAGTTTTCTAGAAGATGTATCAAGTTTTTCAGAGGCAGTATCGAGTCTTTTGGAAGCAGTATCAAGTTTTTTGGAAATAGTTTAAGTCATCCAAAACCACATGAAATTTTTTTGAAGCATTTCAAGTATTGCAAAAGCGATATCAAGTCTTCTGGAAGCATTTCAAGTCTTCTAGAAGCAGTGTCGTCTTCCAGAAGCAGTATCAAGTCTTCTAGAAACATTGCAAGTTTTCTGGGAGCACTATTCCAGAAGTATTTCAAGTCTTGTGGAAGCATTTCTAGTTTCCTGGAATTAATATCAAGTCTTCTGGCAGCTTTGCAACTTTTCTTTAAGCATTTTAAGTTGTTCGATACTGTTTGAAGTTTTCTGGAAGCACTATCAGCCTTTCAGAAGCATTTGAAATCTTGTGGAAGTATTTTAAGTTTTCTGGAATCAATATCAAGTTTTCTGGTAGCATTTCAAGTTTTCCAGAGGCAATATCAAATTTTCAAGAATTGTAAATTGCTTGGTAACATTTCAAGTTTTCTGAACACAGTATCAAATTTTCCGGAAGCAGTAATAAGTCTTCCGAAAGCAGCATCAAGTCTTCCAAGGGCAGCATCAAGTCTTCCAGAGGCAGTATCAATTTTTCCAAATTCAGTATTGTCATCCAAGGGCAGTATCAAGTCTTCCAAAGACAGTATCCAATCTTTAAAAGTCAATATCAAGTCTTCCAAAGTCATTATCAAGTCTTCCAAAGGCATTATCAATTTTTCCAAACTCAGTATCCATTTTTTCAAAGGAAGTATCAAGTCTTTTGGAAGCATTTCAAGTCTTCAAAAAGAAATATCAACTCATCTAGAAGCAGTACCATGACTTCTAGAGCATTACAGGTCTGGATCCTCAGGATTTGTGACTGTAGATTGCAGGATTGGAAGAACTTCAACATGTTAGAAAAGTGTATATTTCAATTGCCGTTGATTAAGCAAAGCTCCGTAAGTGCTTTGAAGCAAATTCCTCCCCGAAGGCTATATAGATCCCTCTTGGTATTGTACTTTATCAGACTCGTACTTTCTCAACCATTTGAAGAGTATAAGCCAAACCTCAAATCGTCTGAAAACAGTATGTCCTGCTGTGGTATGTTGATAACATGGTCGTTATAATACATTGATCATTAATCACGGGGTTTGTCTTTTTTCCTCACCGAGGTTTTCTGATGAAGAGGCCAGTCAACCGAAGTCTTTAAATGGCACTGCAAACCACACCGACTTCTGTAAAACATATAAGACACAAGCATATTAAATATTATATTTTTGAATTTTGAACAATAATAGCTTCATAATATTACAATAAAATCAAAATTCTCAGATTACACTTACCCCATGATTACATTTACCCCACTTCACCCTATTTATTTGTTTTGTCATAAATTAAAAGTTGGATTTAGAAAGAAAGAGCGTTCATTGAGAGAAGAAAAAGAGAAACGGAGACGCCAACGAGAAGAAAAGCGAAAATCGAAGATTTTGGAGCAGCTCAAAAACAGCGAAGCCGACGAGATAAACGCAAAAATAGCTAAAGAGGAGAAAAAGTTGTTGAAAGCGCAAAGAAAATTAGAAGCGATTAGGTTAGTCGAGGAATTATTTCGACGAATAAAAATTAAACACGAAGATGAGTTAACACCGTTTGAAAAAAATAAAAACTCAGTTACTGAAGTAATAAAAATAATTATTTATTGATTCATTAGATTTTATTTTTTTAAATTTTTAGTTAAGTAAATACAAATTATCATCGGAAAAAGAGCACCAAGATCAAAGAAACAAACTCCACAAAATCATCGAAAGCCGAGTTGTTTTAAAAACAGTTCTAAATAAATCTATCAAAGATAGTCCTCATCTCTCAGATTCTGACACCTCCCTCTCCCCGGATGAATCCCCCCCAAAAAAACGCATCACAAACTCCGAAACCCCCTATCATTTCCTCCCTTACATCCCCCCAATTTACCCCGACGTTCGAACCCTCCAATACTACTCCTACCTCCCGCGAAGACCTCACCGAGGGGGTCAAGGCCCATCACGTTCTTACAGAAATTTTCGTCAACGCGGTCGAAATCGCAATCTTTTTTACCCCCCCGATGTTCAAGATCAATATCAAAGGTATTTTAATAAATTTTTGCGGCGAAGCTCAAAGTCGAAAAGTCGGAGTTATTCAAGAAGTCGATCAAGATCGCGATCGAGGAGACGATCTCGGAGGAGTTATACTAGATCTAGGAGTTATACCCCGAGGAGGAGATATTCGAAGGAACGAAGATCGAGGAGTAGTGAAAGAACGAAAAGTCGAAGCGGGTCGAGGAGACGGAGGAGATCTGATTCGAGGAGATCGAGTAGTGTTGATAGTTCGAAGTTTGTGTCGCCGAAAAGTTTGAAAAATATGAAAGAGAAAAAGTCTGAGTGGTCGAGAACACCGTCTCCAAAAAAGTGATTGTGAAGGAAAATGATTGATTAAAAAATGTTTTAGATTTTAAGAAATAAGCGTGGAATATTAATTTAATAAATCATTAATTTTAAGGATAGATCGTTAGTTTTGTATTATTTGAAATGAAGTTTAAGGATAAATAAATCTGTTTAATCATATAAATTTTTATTTTGTTGGTTTCATTTAACAAGTTTATTAAAATACCAAATTATTTTTATTTTCATCACCGTTTCTTAAAATCATAATTAATTAAAAATATTAAATAATTACTTAAATTTTATTGCGTAGTAATTTTTATTTTTTCGAAGTTGGTAGTAAAAAGATTTGACGTCAAAACATAAATGTCAAAAATAATTTAAATGTTATTTTTAAAAAATAACACAAAAAATCGCTTTTACTAAAAAAATAACTAAATGTAAGTTAAATGCACTTATTTAATAATATTTTTAGTTCCAAATATAATCGTATTAATGGTATAATCAAAAAAATAGTTTTGAGGTTACGTTTACATCTTATGACGTAGTAATTTTAATTTTTATTAGGTTGGTAGTAAAGAGATTTAATGTCAATACAAAATGTCACAGATTATTTGATTTTTTTTTAAATCTTCAATTTCAATAGTAGTCGTAGACAAAATGTAATATATTAGCATATTATTCACTCATATTAATTATGTCACGAACTCACAGGTTTAGGAATCTTCTTTTAATATCTTGTTATGAAATGATGTTATAATTGGGTCTGAAGATACTAATAGTCTAAAACTTGTCTTAGCAAAAAAGGTTAAAAATTTTTAATTTAAAAAATAAGAAATTCTGATCTTTATAAGCATCAATAGACCTATTCAATCATTTATAGAAGGCTTACATTTTTGAAGTACTGTTTTTATAAAGTTCATTTCTTAACAATCATTTTTGTGGAATTGTAATAGAACGTGTCATTAATTTCCTTTTTATTACTGCTTATTTGTTAACTAAAAATACTAGTAACTTATAGGAAGAAGGTGATAACTTGATTGGGATCGTGACTTTTTCTTTAAAGCACGGTTAAGCTTCAAATCTTCTACTGCTAAATGTAATAATAAAGTTATTGCCAAGATTAGTTCATAAAAATAGTCATTTTGAAAACTGGTAAACAATATATAATTCCAAAATCATCGTACCTTCATGGTATCGATACTATTCAAAATGTCGACATATTGTAGATTTTACTTTTGGACACTGTACATTATCCTAAAGTCTGACAACTTGTTGGTAGCATGAGCTACTATGTCTCCCAAGTCCTACTCATCTGTTTGAAATCTGCCAACTTATTGGCAGCATGAGTTATTACTCTTCCTCAGATTGTATATTGTCTTAAAGACTGCTAACTTGTTGGCAGCATGAGCTACTATGTCTCCAAAGTCCTACTCATCAGTTGTTAGTGTGAGTGTTTATACATTCAAAGTCCTGTTCATCAGTTTAAAATCTGCTAGCTTGTTTACAGCATGAGCCATTATTGTTCTACAGACTATATATTATTTTAAAGACTGCCAAGTTGTTGGGTGAGCTATTATATCTCTAAAATCTTCCTCATCAGTTTGAAGTCTGCCAACCTGTTGCCATGAGCTGCTAATGTTTCATAGAGTACAGTATATTAACTTGAAGACAACCAACTTGTTGGTAGCATGAGCTACTACCGTTCTACAGACAATATTATGTTAAAGACTGCTAATTTTTTGGCAACATGAGCTACTATGTCTCCCAAGTATGTCTTCAAAGTCCTTCTTATCACTTTGAAGTCTACTAACTTTGTGACAGCTAGCTCATGCTAGCTCATACTTTTCCAAACACTGTACATTATCTTATAGACTGCAAACATGTTGTCAGTGTGAGTGATTATATATTCAAAGTCCTGCTCATCAGTTTAATATCTGCTAACTTGTTTGCAGTATGAGTCATTATTGTTCTACAGACTATATATTATTTTAAAGACTGCCAAGTTGTTGGCAGGGTGAACTATTATATCTCTAAAATCTTTCTCATCAGTTTGACGTCTGCCAACTTGTTGGTAGCATGAGCTACTACCGTTCTACGGACAATATTATGTTAAAGACTGCCGACTTTTTGGCAACATGAGCTACTATGTCTCCCAAGTATGTCTTCAAAGTCCTTCTTATTATTTTGAAGTCTACTAACTTTGTGACAGCTAGCTCATACTTTTCCAAACACTGTACATTATCTTATAGACTGCAAACATGTTGTCAGTGTGAGTGTTTATATATTCAAAGCCCTGTTAAGTAAAGCACTTTAGTAACTACTAGGACTGGGCGATATCTTAAATGAGGTATCGAGCATTGATATCTTTGTATATCCAAAGTATCGAAAGTAGTGAAGTATCGAAAGTATCTAAAGTATCGAAGTACAGGTAGCCCTCCTCTAACACGGTATCTTATAACACGGTTTCGCTATAACACGATTCGTAAATTGCGGGAAACCTCCTACAACACGGTATCCTACAACACGTTTTCGCTATAACGCGATGAGAAAACTGCAAATCCTTTGTACATACAACACTGTATGTACTTATACAGACCGGGTAAAGTGCCCGACGCGGCTCTGCGAGCCACGTGCACGATGTCACTTCCAAATTGCTGGAAGAGCAAGACGGTTGTTCCTCTTATCGGGCCCTATGTCCCCCGTAGGACATTGGGGTACGCCCAGTTAGGGTGGGAACACACGATTGCTGCTTAATAATTAGGCAACGCCTACGATAGTTCTGCTTTAATATGCGTGTGTTTTTTCCTCGAAGAGTCAGTCAGTCAGTTTTCCGTGTGGTTTTCGTACGTTCTTTACTTTCATCTCCGTGGCCTGAAAACAAAAGTGTCTCACGCTGCTACTCGGTAGTCTACGTCGCGCCACGGTGTGTTAAAGAACATTTTTTTTATCTTTAAGACATTAAGCTTCAGCCCCAAGCAATGTCAGGTAAAGATAAAACAACGTTCAAGAGAAAATTCATTTCTTTGGAAGTAAAGATTCAAATCTTAGCTCGTCTATCGAAAGGAGAAAAGCATCCCACATTGGGAAAAACCTTAATTTGAACGAAGCAACAATTAGAACAATCAAGAAAAATGAAAAAGAAATCAGAAGTGCAGTTGCCGCAGGATCTTCGACATCCGCAAAACGTTCAGCCCGCCCCAGACCAGCAATAATTGAGAAAATGGAAAAGGCCCTCAGCATTTGGATTGACGATTGCTGTCAAAAAAAATTCCATTAGATGGCAATATTATAAAACAAAAAGGATTAAAAATTTACAACCATCTCAAACAACAAGGAGAATCCTCTGTCAATCCAGATTTTGTAGCGAGTAAAGGTTGGTTCGAGAAATTCAAAAAGCGTTTTGCGATTCATAGCATAAGAATCCAATGAGAGTCTGCGTCGGCTGATCATGAAGCTGCTAGGACGTATCCAGAAAAAATTCAAAACATTATAGCCGAGCAAGGATACACAGCAGATCAAGTTTTCAATGCCGACGAAACTGGGCTTTGGTGGAAAAAATGCCCAGTAAAACTTTCATATCGAAGACAGAAAAAACTGCACCCGGATTTAAGGTGTCCAAAGATCGTTTAACGCTCCTTTTGTGCAGTAATGCATCGGGGGACTTCATGACAAAACTGATGCTAGTGTACAGATCTTTGAATCCTCGTGCACTAAAAAACGTGAATAAAAACACCTTGCCGGTATACTGGACAGCAAATTCGAGAGCTTGGGTAACAGGACATTTATTTAGAGATTGGTTTTTGAATTGTTTTGTGCCAAGCGTTGAGCGGTATTTAAAGCGAAAAAATTTGAGCTGCAAGGCGCTGTTGTTATTAGATAATGCTCCATGCCACCCACAAGATTTAACACATCCCAACATCAAAATAATGTTCTTACCACCGAACACTACTTTGTTGCTCCAACCACTGGATCAAGGTATTATTTACACCTTTGAAACATATTACATAAGAAGATCGTTACAGTGGATTTTAGACGCAACCGATTCGCAATCAATTAGCGTAATGGAAGCATGGAAGAAATTTTCCATCAAGCACTGCATCGATATCATATCTTTGTCACTGAATGAAATAAAAACATCAACATTAAATGCGTGTTGGAAGAAGATATGGCCCTCTGCAATTGAAACGGAAAACATACGTGAAACATTAGAAAATGAAATTGGTGCGATATTAGAGTCGCTATTAGAAATCGGAGGCGAAGGTTTTGTGCGGAATTAATCGAAATGGCATCCCTAGATGCAAATCAAATCGATTTTGAGGACGCTAGCTCTGACGAAGATTGTGCAGTCAAGAATTTAACATTAAAAAAATTACAAGAAGGCCTATGCTTAGCGGAAAATCTGGAATCATTTTTCTTGAATGAAGACCCTTCGACGGAAAGAAGTCGAAGATTCAAAAGGGAGCTGCAAAACTGTTTAGCTCCATACCGGGAAATTTACAATGATCTAATAAGAACCAGCAAGCAAAGTTCCATTACAGATTTTTTTAAGAGGGGAAAACATACAAAAACTTTAAATAACGAAAAAAGTTCAGAAAGTGAAGGCGATGTCGTTCCACCGAAAAAACGTTCTCGGTTGATTATACTGAGCAGTGACGACGAGTAAATTCATTAAATTATGGTTGCGTTAGATTAAAATATTTTTTTTATACTTTGTGTTGTACATACATTTATATTTTTAATAAAAATTACGTTGTTTATGTCGAATTAAGAAAAATATTTGTTTTTAATAAGTTTTTGGAACGTAACCCCCCTTTTTGCACTAGCTCTGGGTCTCATGCAACACGGTTTCACACAACACGGCATTTTCTAGGAACCTAACTACCGTGTTATAGGAGGGTTGCCTGTATCTCAAATATTGAATTATTGGAAATAATATAATAAGTACATTTTGTATGTATGTTTCTTCGTAGATTTAATTTTGTTAAGTTCTTATCATGAACATATGTTGTTATGTATACATATTGAATGTCATCTTCAAAGTATATTAGCTCCCTTGAAGCATTCTAGGACACATCTCCATGTGAATTTTTTTTAAACTTCTTATGTAAAATCACTCCTTTTAATATACTGTAAACGCAATTATTTATGTCATTACCATCGACAAGTATCGATACTTTGCCTAGCACTATTGCTAATATTTATCACCAAATAAAATTACGCAGGAGAGAATCATAAACAAAGGATACGAAAAGAAAGAGAGAAGGTAAAAGAAACCAAAAGAATCTGCCTGATATTGGTTACCAACAATTGAGAGCAGTTGAAGAGAGGATAAAGAGAAGACAAGGAACAAAATATTAGGAAACAGATACTAGGAAATATAAATAAGAATAATACTACGAATTTCAGAAGGCAATCCGTTCTACAGAGCAATCGATTGTACTGTAAATGATCAGTGATAAATTTTAGTGCTATGAACGGGAAATGTAAGAATAATATCAGAACACAAATGAGTAGCAATCTTATGAGATGATAATTGCTGGAATCTATCTGATAAGTACTTTGAGGGTGCAGTTATGAAGGATTTTAAATAACACGGTAAATAAACTAAAGGATCTATGTCTCTCACAGGTAAACATCTGAATGTAATCTTACATGCTCAAATCTATTTAGGTCAAATATGAACCGGATGCAATTATTTTGTAGCCGCTGCAATTTATTCAGAAGTTACCGAGAGATCGGGACAAACTGTGTCTGCATAGTCGAAGTGACTAAATGTGAGTAGCAAAGATTACGACGAATCAAAGGATGAAGTATTTTAAAAGCATAAAGTTTTCTACAAGCTTTTCCAAGACAGTGCAGAATCTATAAGAACATTATCAGAAATGCTGGGTGGTAATGCAAGTAGATGGATTAATCTTACCAAGTAATTAACGAATTCCAAACTCAATAGCTTGCGTCTATATTAACTGAGTTCAACTTTTTCGGTATCTCCGAGACCAGTTGAAGACGTTAAATAGATTGGTATTAACTAATAAGATTGTATTAACAAAAGCTTCCGGTGTATCAACAATAGATGTTGTAGAATATATCTGAAGGTGCTCAGTATACAAGTGATAATGCCACGAGATATAACACTATCAAACACTATTAACAAACAAAAAAAAGTAATAGACTCAATACGCTGTCCTGAGAAATACCACATTTGATTGAATCTGACAAGAGCAACTTAGTTTTAATAAAAAGATCAAGAAGAGAATGTGGAGGTAGGAAGATGATGAGTAGGCAGAAAGGGTAGGATAGATAAGTTTAAAGAAGAAGTTTCTCACTACGAATATCATTTCTCAACAGACAGGTATTAAAATCTCCCAATACCAGGATAGTCCCATAAATAAGTGAGAACCTTTTTAAAATCTTCTCCAACTGATCAAAATAGTTCACAGAAGGAGGGTAGTAAAAAACAACGAGTAATAATTTATAATAATCTTTTATCAGCTTTACAAGATTTCTATGATGGTACCACGTGAAAACATACGATCATTTCTTAACAAATAATAATTAGCATGAGTGTATAAAAGGAAGGTAAGGAAGAACTGTCCTCTGAAAGCAGTTCATTTTAAATCTCCTGGAAGCAATATGGAGTGTTTTAGAAGCGGTATTATTTTCTAGAAGCATGTCAAGTCAAGACAAAATAGGAAATCACCGACCTGGCCATCCGACCTTCTTTTTACCACTGATAAATGAACCAAAATACAATTTCTAGTAGATATAGGTCCAGATATCTGTTAATGTACCGGGACCGAGATGAACACGTTTGGAACCATAAATTTGGATTTAGACTTGCAACTAACAAGAAATTTGTCACAATCACAATAACAAAACACATCTTGCAACGAAAGGACAACGTATCATAGGCACCAACACAGAAATCGTAACTATACACGGGAACACCAAACACCATAACCTATTACGCCAATTTCTTGATATTTGCAGACCAGCAGGAATATTAACGAAACCAACCCACGACACAGAACGCCATATAGGTACTGTACCAGGACAACCGGTATCTTGTTGTCCAAGACATATTGTACCTGCTCAAACGAAGATAGCCAAGGAAAAATTTCGAATTATGTGTGAACTAGGTATCGCGCGACCATCGAACAGTGCGTGAGCATCATCTTTATAACTACTCCTAAAGAAAAACGAAGAATGCAGGCCGTGTGGAGACTACAGAGCGCTAAATGCCAGGACAGTACCAGATAACTTGGTACCCGGTACCTCATATAGAAGATTTTTCTCAAAGACTACATAGATATCACCAAATCCCCGTCGGATTATTTGAATTCTTGTACATGACATTTGGTCTTCGTAATGCAGAGGTAATCTTTCAAAGAATCATGGACAATAAAACAAGGAACATGGATTTTTATTATGTATACATAGTCGACACACTCATAGCATCTGAGAACGACGAAAAGCACATCTAGCAATGTATTTTCGGCGCTCAAAAAGTTCAATTCCTTGGATATATTGTGTCGGAATAAGGTACCCGCTTGTTACAGGATAAAGTTGAAGCGATCCAAAACTTCGCACTACCCTAGATTGCAAAAACCCTACGACAAGAATATTATAAGGGATTCATCCCCAAAGTCGCTGAAGTTCAAGCACATCTCAACGACTCATCGAAAAATAAAATAAAAGGGAATCAAACAATCCAATGGACAACAGAGGTAAGGGTAGCATTCGACCTTTGCAAACAACAAATTGCTAACATCACTCTCCTTGCTCATCCACAACCAGACACAACCAGTTACCCGTTACTACTCGTTACTGAAGAATAATTCAGACAGAGCGATTAGAGGAGTCATTTAACAGTAACCATACACGGGAACACCAAACACCATAACCTATTACGCCAATTTCTTGATATTTGCAGACCAGCAGGAATATTAATGAAACCAACCCACGACACAGAACGCCGTATAGATATTGTACCAGGACAACCGGTATCTTGTTGTCCAAGACATATTGTACCTGCTCAAACGAAGATAGCCAAGGAAGAATTTCGAATTATGTGTGAACTAGGTATCGCGCGACCATCGAACAGTGCGTGAGCATCATCTAAAAACGAAGAATGGAGACCGTGTGGAGACTACAGAGCGCTAAATGCCAGGACAGTACCAGATAACTTGGTACCCGGTACCTCATATAGAAGATTTTTCTCAAAGACTACATAGATATCACCAAATCCCCGTCGGATTATTTGAATTCTTGTACATGACATTTGGTCTTCGTAATGCAGAGGTAATCTTTCAAAGAATCATGGACAATAAAACAAGGAACATGGATTTTTATTATGTATACATAGACGACATACTCATAGCATCTGAGAACGACGAAGAGCACATCTAGCAATGTATTTTCGGCGCTCAAAAAGTTTAATTCCTTGGATATATTGTGTCAAAATAAGGTACCCGCTTGTTACAGGATAAAGTTGAAGCGATCCAAAACTTCGCACTACCCCAGATTGCAAAAACGCTACGACAAGAATACTGTAAGGGATTCATCCCCAAAGTCGCTGAAGTTCAAGCACATCTCAACGACTCATCGAAAAATAAAATAAAAGGGAATCAAACAATCCAATGGACAACAGAGGTAAGGGTAGCATTCGACCTTTGCAAACAACAAATTGCTAACATCACTCTCCTTGCTCATCCACAACCAGACACAACCAGTTTCCCGTTACTACTCGTTACTGAAGAATAATTCAGATAGAGCGATTAGAGGAGTCATTTAATTGTGGCAAAAAAGCGAATGGATGGTTTCCTGGTATTCCTAACGAAAATTATCTCCAGCAGAAACAAATTACGCTGCATATGATAAAGAATTGCTAGCTGTTTATACAATAATACAAGACTACCGCTTTTGTGTTATTGTATAAATAGGCTTAGTAGGAAGGTTTCATCGACAATTGAAGGCAGCCCTAATGTGCCATCAAGAACCATGGACTGATAATAATAGTTTTATTAGGCATACGAACAGCTTGGAAAGAAGATCATCAGATTGCCATGAAATTTCATACCTTCACCACAAGATATCCCGGAAATGGAAGTATAGGATTACATCGTCCAGCTACGTCGACATATAAAAAACTACGACCTACTCCAGCATTAAGACATGGACATTCCAAGATCTTCTCGTTCAAGGACTTAGAAACGACGACGCATATATTCGTACAAAACGATAGTCTGTAAACCTCTACAACCTCCATATGATGGACCATACCCAGTCATCAAGAGAGGCTAAAACCACTCAGATCAGCAACCACGGGAAGACGGTTACAATCGCAACTGAATGAAGTAAAAATGGTGTTTTAAAGTGGATCCATAACAACCCCACAAGATCTTATATTGGGTGGATTCCAATTTTGTCTGTGTGGTGCCCCGAAAATCTAATTTCGTCCTGTAATAATTAGCATTTCAGTCTGTCATTTTAGCCATTGCGACTTGAACTTAGCTATAGCTTAAAGTCTATAGTATGTGTATATCAGAATAAGATTAAATAACATTAATAAATGTTTAAATTTAAATGGAAAAGGTCATCGTCTCCAAAATGATTATTTAATTCATATAGACATTCAAAGCTATATCAAATTTTTCTTATATGATTGTCTAAGTCTAGTGCCGTGATTAGGATGTCATCTAAGTAACATCCTGACAGTGTTTAATCCATGGTTTTTTGATAGCTATCCATGGTTTTTTGATAGCTATCCATGGTTTTTTGATAGCCTTTTATATGCATAATAACCTTTTGATGTTGGTCTCACCAGATGCTCTGGGTTTACTGGAAGTTGAAGATATGCATTTTTTAAGTTAATCCGAGAAAATTGTTGTCCACCATTTATTTAACACATTTTTTACATTTATACACATTTACTTAATATATCCTCCAAGGTTAGCAGAAGATAGTCATCTATTTGCACGTGCAGAAAATAATGTTGGTGTTAGATTTTATGGTCATAACGATAGGTGTTGTATCACTCTCCTCCAATACATCCTTTTTTACTAATCTGTCTAATTCAGTTGCTACCAATTCTTGTAATGTTATTGGTACAGACCTTGGTCGTAGAATTTTTGGAACCAAGAATTTATGTTCTTGCAAAATTTTATCTAAACATACGTTATTGGATTATTTTATTCTTGAATCATATTGCACTTGTGCAAGATTCATTTTTTTTGTTTGGAGAAACCAACATTTATCTTTTACCCCATATTCAAAAAAATTTAGCTTCATTATTTAAAACCAAATAAATTACTACTTTAATAACATTCTCATAATACACTGAAAAAAAGTTCTTTACTCAAAACAACAACATAAAAAACTAAAAACATCATCTTCAATCGTTTTTATATTGAGCAAAAATTTTATGAAGTACGTGTTTTAAATAATCCTTATTAACGGCGGTTTCCTCTTGGAGAGCCAAACGTTTCTCAAGATTATTAATTCGAGTGTTAATTTCCTTCAAAATATCGATATCCAAAGTACTCGGAGGATGTCTTCTGGTTTCCCTTTTCCCATGTCTTTCCTTTTTGCTGTCACGATCAGATTGTCTGACTTCGTCCAAGGGGGGGAACTCAACAACGGGACCTTTTTGCGATTGAACCAAAACGTCCATAATCCCACAATTCGGACAAATACAAGGAACTCCAGGTTTATCAGTTCTATATTTATTTTGGCAAGGAAGAACTTCCTTTAATTTATCAAAGGTGTTAATGGTCGTGTAGACTTGTTTTGGATTTTCGCCGTAAGTCGCGACGTGAAGTTTGGAGAGCTTGGATGGTTGGGGATTTTCGATTATTTCGGTTGAATCGATTTGGTGATATTTTGTGGTGGATCGACTTCGTTTTCGTCGTTCTTTTGATTCGCCGTGGTTCATGTTGTCTTTGTTGATTCTTTTTTTCGTGCTACCTTGGGATGTCCCTTTTTCTTTGTTCTTAATTTTTTCTTTGACTTCTTTTTTGACATTGCTTTTTTTTGGATCTTTTTCGGTTTTTTTGTCTGTTAGTTGGTGCTTATTCCGGTGTCTCTCGACTAAAGCGATGAATTCTTTAACATCATCTTTGCTTAAAGCCACGGTTGTTTCGTGTACCAACTTTGAATCGCTCGGTCTTATGATGGTAACAGCCAGTAAATCATCGTTGCTCGCTTCTTCATCTCTTAAAACTCGCTGTACGGATTCGTTTATTTCAATCTCCAAGCCGAGTTCGACATTTTGCTTGGAGTTTATCGATGTTGGTATGTTTAGGTATTTGGTGATGTCTGATATTAGACTTCGCGACTTGGAGCAACGCAGCACACCGTCTTCGAAAGAGTTTAGTTGATCCAACGAACAGTTATTCATAATAATTGATCATAATTACCGCGAATTAGTTTATGGAGAGCGGAACTTGTTATTATATACTAAAAATTTTGAAGTTACATAGACATTTCTTTTTGAAAGTGTCAAAAACTTGCGAGGAAACAAAATTATTTTATTAACCTTAGCTACCTAATACATACACTTTCTATGGTTATTTTAAATTTAACGACTGAAACTTATCGAGGTTATAAAGGAACGTTTGAAGTTGTTTAATATCAAATTAAAAGCTTCCAAAATGAACAGTTCATTCTATATAAAGCATCAAAGAAATTATTTTGATTTAACGTTTTTTTTGAAGTTTAGTTTATAAAAAAAAATTTTTTCAAAAACGGTTGAGATTAAAGAATTTAAACTCTTTGACATTATAAAGAAGTATCTGAAGTTGTGTTATACAAAATTTCAAAGTTCCAGAGCGATTATTTTATTTTATATTATTTTTTAAAAAGTTGTATTAATTTGGCATGATTGAAAATAAGATAAAAGAAAAAAATCTTTTTCTCCAAAACCGCTCCGATTTAAGAAATGAAACTTTTTGAGGTTGTAAAAGAAAGTTTGAGGTTATTTAATACCAAATTAAAAGTTTCCAAACTGAACCAAAGTGATATCGATGTAGTGTCTGCCATTTCCACTCAGTTCATGAAGTTGAAAAATAATTTTGACTTCTATTTTGGGAAAGAGATGAAGAGGTTCGATACAATGAGTATTTCAAGACAATTTGCCAACTCGATTATCACTAAAAGCAAGCAAAGAATTTATTGACATCACTAAAAACCACATTTTATCGTAAACAATTAACGAAATTTTGGCTTTCACTTGCTGATACCCATCCTTGCTCATCGATGAAGCCATAAAAGCACTCTCAAAAGAAAAAACACAAAAGAAAAGGAGCTATTAGGGAAAGTAAGGATTCAATCCAAGGAGCTAAGCTTCAAATTTGTATGGTTTCGAAAAAAATTAATGTCAAAAAAAGATAAGGACTCCACCATTATATAAATATTTAACAATGGAGATTTGAAAGGAAGACTAGAAAGATGCAATCTTCTGACAGCTTTGAGCAAAAGACTATTAGTTCTCACTTCATTTCTGATTATCTAATAGCATCTGTTACAATGTTTATTACAATTTTCGTGGTATAGCATTACATTGATGAAGTCTGTACTGAACTCGAGCTTAGAGGTATTTAATTAAAAACTCTTTAAGCACAGGGAATCGTGCTTGGCCCTTTACTTTTTTGAAATTTATATAAATGATATATATGACGTGGTCCTTCTAGCTAAGGACGAATCATAGAATCAAGTAATTGAAAATATGTCGTATGGTTTTTGCAAAATTAAAGCAATATCCTCCAAATTCCTTGGTATTATCATAGATTGATGTTTCCGATGGGATTACCATATATTTATGATTATGATTTATATGTCTTAGTCTAAAATTCTTTAACACAGTCCCTGCTGACATTTGGCATACTAGGCTAGAGTGGTGCCTCAAGTTATTTCATTAACAGACTTAATAAGCCGCCTGATTTTCGCGTCTTTAATATAATGCAGTTATACATTATGGAAATTAGCAAACATTTTATCAGACGTGTATCTAATGTTTTAGATAGATCGTCTATATATGATAAGTCGCATTCCGAAAGATTTGCCATCTGCCATTCTCATTGGGCTACCCAACCAAATTGAGATACATTTTTTAAATTATTGTTAAAATCCCTCAACAACAGGCGATTATATGCTCTATCAGATAGCTGCTCTGCAAAAGTATTTACTTCTCTTTTTTTCTTACGTTACACTTTTTCATTTCACCACTTTCACTTTCTGTTTTATTTGTTTCTACTTTTTGTCTTTCTTCTTTCTTTTTCTTTCACTTATCACTTCGTCTTACATTGAGAGACTCATTTTGAGGTATTATAGATCATCAATTACTTTGCGGATGCAGTTGTTGAGAAAATGCAAGAGAGGGCTACACACTTCCTTTTGGCCTTTTCCAACCATCGTTTTAGCGTAAATGTAAAAGTATCTTAAAATAATTACCGTCTACAGTCGGAGGAAAAACCTTTAAGTAGTTCTCGGGTGCGATACCAATGCGCACCATGCACTATGGGCAAGCATAGACACAAACGAAAGAGGTGAATTGCTCTTTGACTACTATAATAATAATAATAATAATAATAATAATAATGTTTATTCAAACATAATGATAAAACATACAATAATAATAATAATATAATAATAACCACTGAGGTGCAAAGCACCTGTGCGTGGTATATATATGTACTCATATCTTACCTTAAGTCAATCAAAATTCAATTTCAATATTCAACCCTTCCCAAAAACACAATAACAATGACAATGAAAAAGAAACTCTACATTATAATAAAACAAATTATCCAATTTTTCCCTTAGAAATTATTTTCACTTCCCTATCAATTTTTTCACATCTACATTTTTTCCCCTTGCTTTTCTATTCAAGATTTTTTTTAGGTTACTATACTATTTAACACTGCCCTGTTCATTCTCCTCAGCCAATCTTTACATTCTCTCTTATATGAAGCTCTCGATGTAATTTTCTGTAATTCCACAGGCATAACACTGATGATCTTAAGTGCTATATACTCATAATTTCTTTGTCCAATCTTTTTATTGCATTTCGGTTTTTTTACCGCTTTGTTTTTTGCTCGTGTGTCGTAATCGTGTGTGTTATAAGTTAATGTATTTGTTTTTTTGTGTTTGAGTAGGGCTTTATAGCAAAAAAGTTTCCTAATATCGAAAATATTTGTTAAGTTGTATAATTCATTTGTGGGGAATAGTTTTTCTTTTCCATAGATAATCTTTAGAAACCATTTTTGCAATATTATTAATTTATGCACGTGACAATCGGCCACCGTACCCCACGCAACGATTCCATATGAGAGTAATGATTGGACTAAAGCATAGTATACTCTCTCCAAAAACTGTGTGTTCAGATACATTTGCAAACGTTTAATCTTTGCCAAGATTGGTCTTAGTTTATTTGTCAAATATTTCACATGTATGTCCCATCTTAGAAATCTATCCAACTTTACTCCCAGATAATTTATTGTTTCTGCTTCGTGAATTTCTAGTTTATCTAATTTTAGTGGTCCTAATTCTGGGAGGCTATTCTTATAGCACACGAAGGGTAGATATTTAGTCTTCTCCTGATTCACTGCTAGTGCCGTTTCATTAAAATGTTGTACAATATTAGAGAAGCATTCAGCCTTATACCTTGTCTCTTCCCAAGTTTCTCCTATGTAAAGCACTGCTGTATCATCGGCAAAACTAACAATAGTTCCCATATTCTCAGATTTTAAGATGTTATTAACATAAACCAAAAACAACAATGGTCCTAATATTGTTCCTTGTGGAATTCCCCGTTTCATTAGAAGTTTATCACTTTCTACTCCATTTATGCTTACTTTATGTTGTCTTGCCGTTAGATAGCTTGCCAGTAGCTCATATGAATTTCCTCTTATTCCATAGTCATATAACTTGGACATCAGTATACCATGACATACTGTATCAAAAGCCTTTGACAAATCAACAAATATGCAAAGAGGACATTTTCCTTCATCTAGAGCGTTATATATTTTTGATGTTAATGCTACTAATGCATCTTCTGCAGATCTACCACTACGAAAGCCAAACTGATTTTCAGATAATATGTTGTATTTGTCAAAAAACTTTATAATTCTATCTTTAATTGTAGTTTCCAAAATTTTAGCGACATTTGAAATTAGAGTTATTGGTCTATAGTTATTTAATATTGTTTTGTCCCCTGATTTGTGTAATGGTTTTATTATTCCCAATTTAAAACATTCTGGGAATTTTCCTTTATTGATACAGGTATTTACTAGGTGTGTGATAGGATGGGCTATTTCATTTACGATTTGTTTCAAGATTTCTGCAGTGATGCCATCATCCCCAGGCGATTTTCCACTTTTCAACTTGTGAATTATTTGTATTATTTCTTCTTCCGTTGCTTCCTCTAAATAAATTGAATTCTTTATATCAAAATTCTGCCTTCTCACATTCATTGGTGTATCTGATAAGTTAGCTACTTCTTCCGCTATTTTATTGAAGTAATTGTTAAAAACATTTGCGATTTCTATTGGATTTGTGATCTTTTCCTGATTTAAAATTATTTCGCTTATTTCTGCCTTTTGCTTCACTGAGCCGCAAATATGATTTACTGTATTCCACATTTGCTTTGCCGACTCGGACCTTTGTATCATTCTGTCATAATACTGTTTCTTTTCAGCTCTTATTTCTGCTTGAATTTTATTGCGCATGTTTTTATAATTTTCGTATAGCTGGATGTTCCAGGGACTTTGAAGCACCCTCCTATATAATTGATTTTTTTTATTTATTGCTCGTAGTACTCTGTCAGTTATCCATTCCTTCCTCTTCTTCTCTTCCCTACCTATATATTTAGTATACTTCGCTTTTTGTGTCGCTTCCTTTATTCTTGATACAAGTGTTTCAGCTTTTTGGTCAACGTCTATACAATTGTAAAAACCATCCCAGTCTTCCTGCTGTAGTTTTGTGCGTAGTTCCATGTAGTTTATGTACTGTTTTGTATATTTCTGTTTAACCTGTCCTTTGCGTATTGCATTTTCATAATTTATTATCGAAATTATTGCTTTATGGTCTGTTACTGTATCTGATAAAATAATTGGTACAGTTTGTGCTACACTTGGATTTCTTTGTTTTATGAAAATGTGATCAATGCATGACCTTTGATCTTTGAGTACTCTGGTGTCACTGTTAATATACGAGATAAAACCAGCTTCGGTCAGCAAGTTCAAGTATTCGTGAACGCTACTTCCTTGATCCTTGATATTTATATTTATATCTCCCATTATTATTTGTGAATCATAACTTTGACTTCCGTCGTTTAAGTATTTGTATAAATCCATAATGTATGTATTATCCGATGTACTAGGACTCCTATAAACGCCAGTAATCTTAATTAGTTTTCCTTCCATATTAAGGATTACCTCAATCGGCTTTGTTTCTGTCATCTCGATAATATTGTATTTGTAGTTCAAATCATTTCTGACGTACATCAGAATACCGTCATTTCTATTTAGTTTTCCCTGATTGTAAATAGTATTGTATCCCGCTATACCAAACAAATTCACATCGTTCACTATAAATGTTTCTGTCAAAACAATTACATCAAAAGAAAATTTCAACTCAAAAATAAGAATCATAAATTCATCAAAGTTTTTTGAGACACTTCTTATATTTAAATGAAATAATGACAAACTATGCTTACTGTCTATCTTTAAAGTCTTAAAACTTTCACTACTCAATTCTAGTGTTTTTATTGTTTGTGGATTAAAATCTCTGACGAATTGATCCATTTCTGTCTTGCACACTTTACTTTACTTCGCACATCCACATTTATTTATTAAGTCTTTGCCTCAGCATCATTTTTTCACGATCATTTGAAGAAACACTATTGCTTCGACCTTTAGTCTCTTGATTAATGTGTTTTTTCTTCGATCCACCATTTCCAGCATCCCGTTTTGGTTGGGATACGCCTGGAGTATTGAGATTTATTATATTTTCTACTGTAGGTTTTGGATCAGTTCTCCCCTTTTTTTCATAATGTACACTAGATGCGGTCGGTTTCTGTAATTTGTCAGTTATATCTTCAATTTCACGATCTTCACGGCCTATTTGTACCTCGTTCTTATTTTCAGTTACCGTGGGGGTTGCTGGAAGTGATGAACTTCTCTGTGGTAGCTCGATGTTTGGTAAACTATCGTCTTTATCATTTTCATTTATAAAATCCTCCACCGTATATGTTTCATTATCAACATGTAATATATTATTTTTTATATATGCTACGTGCCCAGCTTCCCTTGCCTTACGTAAATGGAAGTTTAATATCTTACTATTTTTTCGCTCTTCTATAGTTAAGTCGTAATTGATAGCTATACCAGTACCCCTTAACAATTTTGCTTTTGATACAACTTCCCTTTTCTGCAAGAAACGTACAAATTTTACTACTATTGGTTTTATATTGCTTTTTCCGACCATATATACATCATTCAAGTCACTCTCGTTTACATTTATTTTCAATTTATCCCTTATCAGATCCACCACAGCATTTATTAAGTTTTTATCCTTTACGTCCAACCCAAAAATTATTATGTTATTTCTCTTTTCTTGTTTCCTTATCCACTCTATATCATTTTTAAGTTTCCTATTTTCTTCCTCTAACAAGCGTACTTTACTTTCACTTGTCTCTAACAAGTTTTTTAATTCATCTATATTTTTTGTTATTTCCTCTTTTTGTTTTCGTGTTTCCTCCAAAATTATTTTTAAAAGCTCTGCGTTCGACACTTCCTGCGGGATATTTTCAGAATTCATGTCCTAATATAATTTTTCTTTATTATGTTTCTTCCTTTTTTAATTAATAAATGTATTTATTATTTTTATTTATTTGTAGAATTTACGAGAGAAAAGGAATCGCCCGAACAAGTCTCAAAAACCAGTTTCTTCGTTCCGAATGTACAGTGAAAAATTTCATACGATATCTTTCATTTATTTTCACTTTATTTAACTAAAACGAAGAGTATTTACACTAATTCTCGTCCATTTTTGATTTAACACCATCCCATAATTTATTATTCATGCGAATTACAACATTTTTCACTCAATCTACCACCAAAAAAACACACTTTTACGTGTAACGGCCTTGCAACACCGACTTATTCAATGAGGAATTTACTTATTAGGGGAATATCTCACTGTTAATAATGTAAAGACCAAACTAACCTTCGTTACCAGAAATAGAACAGAGGAAGTTAACATCACGTTTAGCTCAATTATGTTGAGCTCAAATATAACCTCCTGGAGGATATCCTCTGAGCCGTCGTGTTCACACCATCAATTTAAAATTGAACTAGGGATGAAATCAGACTCCTCTTAGCACTAATCGGAACCTGTTTAAGAGTAACCATGCAGATACCTAATTAGTTTCATTGCTACCATTATGAACTGTGATTAGATTGAAATAGCCACGGAGCAAATTTCTATGGTAATTCGTTTAGCCTTACACAGTAGACCACTGAAGATGAAAAATAATAATCGGATCATTACAGCAAAATTATTCCTACGGCAAAAAAAGGAGTCTTCGAGGTGGTCCTGTGAGGGAGTGAAAGATACACTCAGCAGTGTAAGAATTCATAAGATTCTCGCTAGAAATTCGACACTGCCCCTGGGCTTAAGCAAAACCTCGTTAGAGATTCTCATGAAGACTCACTTCCCAAGAAGGTTGATGAAAAATTGTTTAAATTGCCTGGAGAACATCAAATCTTTCTTGCTTTGTTACAACATCCTTGCTTTTAGATTATTATTGTAGCCTATTTGGTAAAAATATTCAGAGCGTGTGTCGCTTGGAAATGTATACCAGCAGAATGGACTAAGGTAAGGGTATCATACATACCTAAAGTGGACTGTTTGATCCCTACTCCTAATGCCTTTCAATCCATCAGCCTTAGTTTTTGTTGGAAACTCTTGAAAAAATTCTGGTACGGTACATCCGTACGATACCGTTATCCAGTCCACTAAGTTACCACCACTACACAATTTTGTTGGTTTGTGCGTTTCTAGATACAGAAGATAGATTTAACAATGCAATCCCACAATCGGGTATCACCCGCTGCTTTGAAGTCTACTGGTTGATGACCTGACTACGATAGTCGAAGCCGTTGGTGCAGAAATACAAGCGTATGCTGATGGCGTTGTCCTCCAAGCGACCCTAGACACCATTTGCACTTGGTATAGGAAGAAAATATCTCGATGAACCCGCAAAAAACAATCGTTGTACCGTTCACCAGGAAACGAAAGTTGGATAGATTAGTCCTCGACGCAAGGAAACTACTGAAAAAAGAAATAAAAAGGGCCTAGAAATTGGCATGGAATAAGTTGTGTGAAGAGCTTCAAGAAGATGTATGGGGGCAGGCGTATATCATAGCAATGAAAAGGACCAACAATACAGGAAGGGTAGTGCTGAACAAGGAACAAGTACAGAAAGTAATAAAGAAACTGTTTCCAGAAGGAAGAGGGGTGTGTTTTCAGAAGGAAACCTATAACAGAGAAACGGAATACATACAAGAGGCCACAGAAGAAGAAGTTTTAGCACTCACAAAAAGATCAAAAAACGGGAAGGCCCCTGGTTTGGATACACACCTGAGATAATGAAAGATGCAATAGATGTAGTCAAGCATAAATTGACGAAATTATACAATAATCTAATCAGGGAAAACATCTTTCCGAATATCTGGAAAACTGGTAAACTAGTACTAGTAGAGAAGCAGGGGGATGCCAAAAGACAGACCTCTGTGTCTCCTAAGTAGTTATGGTAAGCTGTATGAAACCCTTATCAAAAACAGATTGGAAGAAGAAATAGCAGTAGGGAGTGGGCTGTCGAAGAATCAGTATGGTTTCACAAAAGGTAAGTCGACCGTGAATGTCATAGAGGCAGTAATTGAAGAGGCCAAGAAAACGGATCGGTTTAATAGAGGCAAGAGAAGGAAATGCATACTAATTACGCTCGCTGTCAGAAATGCTTTCGGCTCGGCCCCATGGGAGCATATAATTGAAGCGTTACGTAGAAAGAAAATTTCCAAATACCTGCAGAACATCATAAAATCATATCTAAGCAGAAGAACGATCGAATAAGATGGTGATACGTACATGATAAATAGAGTTCTGTACTGGGCCCTATATTGTGGAATATTTTCTTTGACCAGATCTTGGAATTGGAGGCAGATAACAGAAGAGTAAAACTCATCGCGTATGCCGACGACCTGGCAGTCATAGTAAGCGGATGGGAGATCGAGGATATTGAACGAACTGCTCAATTAGTTCTTGACAAAATTGTGGAGAAGATGAAAGAACTGGATTTAGAGGTGGCTCCGGAGAAAACAGAAGCCGTACTGATAAGGAGCAGGAAATGCGGCAGAGAGGCTCTAGTCAGAGTAAAAGATCAAGTTGTGCAATCCAAAGATTCCCTTAAATACCTTGGAGTGATAATTGGAAGAGACCTAAAGTGGAGAGCGCAGATAGAATATATTGAAGGGAAAACGAATAGAATGGTGAATGCTCTGAATCGAATCATGGGAGCGACATATGGACCGAGAAGAGGATGATGATAGCCACAGTAATATATTCACAGATCTTTTATGCATCGAAGACATGGAACGAAGCTTTTAAGATTAAAAAATATGTAGAGAGACTCACAAGAATCCAAAGAAGAATACTTATTAGAATCACTAGTGCGTACAGAACCACATCGACAGAAGCACTACAGGTGATGGGTGGTACATATCCAGTAGACTTGATGTACCAAAGGCGAAAGGCGGCAACGGAAGATAACATTAAGAAGAGCGAGATAACACAGCAAAAATAATGAAATACTAAAAATTGATGTTTTCGATTTCCAATAGAGGGTTATATCTCAAAAATTAAATATGATAGAATCAATCTTTTCAGACAAAAAACTTTTTAAATCATTCTTAGAATTGATATCATAAATAATATTTGCATATTATTCATTATTACCGACGTATGATTCAAAAATAATGAAAAATGAAAATTGATGAATTCGATTTCTAATAGAGGGTTATATCTCAAAAATTAAAAATGATAGAAAGAATCTTTTCAGCCAAAAAACTTTTTAAATCATCCATAGAATGGATATCATTAATAATATTTGCATATTATTCATTATTCCCGACGTATGATTCAAAAATAATGAAAAACTAAAAATTGATGTTTTCGATTTCTAATAGAGGGTTATATCTCAAAAATTAAAAATGATAGAAAGAATCTTTTCAGCCAAAAAACTTTTTAAATCATCCATAGAATGGATATCATTAATAATATTTGCATATTATTCATTATTCCCGACGTATGATTCAAAAATAATGAAAAACTAAAAATTGATGTTTTCGATTTCTAATAGAGGGTTATATCTCAAAAATTAAAAATGATAGAAAGAATCTTTTCAGCCAAAAAACTTTTTAAATCATCCATAGAATGGATATCATTAATAATATTTGCATATTATTCATTATTCCCGACGTATGATTCAAAAATAACGAAAAACTAAAAATTGATGTTTTCGATTTCTAATAGAGGGTTATATCTCAAAAATTAAAAATGATAGAATCAATCTTTTCAGACAAAAAACTTTTTAAATCATTCTTAGAATTGATATCATTAAGAATATTTGCATATTATTGATTATTACCGACGTATGATTCAAAAATAATGAAAAATGAAAATTGATATTTTGGATTTCCAATGGAGGGTTATATCTTAAAAATTAAAAATAATAGAATCAATCCTTTCAGATAAAAAACTTTTTAAATCATCCATAGAATGGATATCATTAATAATATTTGCATATTATTCATTATTCCCGACGTATGATTCAAAAATAACGAAAAACTAAAAATTGATGTTTTCGATTTCTAATAGAGGGTTATATCTCAAAAATTAAAAATGATAGAATCAATCTTTTCAGCCAAAAAACTTTTTAAATCATTCTTAGACTTGATATCATTAATAATATTTGCATATTATTGATTATTACCGACGTATGATTCAAAAATAATGAAAAATGAAAATTGATATTTTGGATTTCCAATTGAGGGTTATATCTCAAAAATTAAAAATGATAGAAAGAATCTTTTCAGATAAAAAACTTTTTAAATCATTCTTAGAACGGACATCATTAATAATATTTGCATATTATTCATTATTACGGGCTTAGGATTCAAAAATAATTGAAAACTAAAAATTGATATTTTGGATTTGTAATAGAGGGTTATATCTCAAAAATTAAAAATGATAGAAAGAATCTTTTCAGCCAAAAAACTTTTTAAATCATCCATAGAATGGATATCATTAATAATATTTGCATATTATTCATTATTCCCGACGTATGATTCAAAAATAATGAAAAACTAAAAATTGATGTTTTCGATTTCTAATAGAGGGTTATATCTCAAAAATTAAAAATGATAGAAAGAATCTTTTCAGCCAAAAAACTTTTTAAATCATCCATAGAATGGATATCATTAATAATATTTGCATATTATTCATTATTCCCGACGTATGATTCAAAAATAATGAAAAACTAAAAATTGATGTTTTCGATTTCTAATAGAGGGTTATATCTCAAAAATTAAAAATGATAGAAAGAATCTTTTCAGCCAAAAAACTTTTTAAATCATCCATAGAATGGATATCATTAATAATATTTGCATATTATTCATTATTCCCGACGTATGATTCAAAAATAACGAAAAACTAAAAATTGATGTTTTCGATTTCTAATAGAGGGTTATATCTCAAAAATTAAAAATGATAGAATCAATCTTTTCAGACAAAAAACTTTTTAAATCATTCTTAGAATTGATATCATTAAGAATATTTGCATATTATTGATTATTACCGACGTATGATTCAAAAATAATGAAAAATGAAAATTGATATTTTGGATTTCCAATGGAGGGTTATATCTTAAAAATTAAAAATAATAGAATCAATCCTTTCAGATAAAAAACTTTTTAAATCATCCATAGAATGGATATCATTAATAATATTTGCATATTATTCATTATTCCCGACGTATGATTCAAAAATAACGAAAAACTAAAAATTGATGTTTTCGATTTCTAATAGAGGGTTATATCTCAAAAATTAAAAATGATAGAATCAATCTTTTCAGCCAAAAAACTTTTTAAATCATTCTTAGACTTGATATCATTAATAATATTTGCATATTATTGATTATTACCGACGTATGATTCAAAAATAATGAAAAATGAAAATTGATATTTTGGATTTCCAATTGAGGGTTATATCTCAAAAATTAAAAATGATAGAAAGAATCTTTTCAGATAAAAAACTTTTTAAATCATTCTTAGAACGGACATCATTAATAATATTTGCATATTATTCATTATTACGGGCTTAGGATTCAAAAATAATTGAAAACTAAAAATTGATATTTTGGATTTGTAATAGAGGGTTATATCTCAAAAATTAAAAATGATAGAAAGAATCTTTTCAGCCAAAAAACTTTTTAAATCATCCATAGAATGGATATCATTAATAATATTTGCATATTATTCATTATTCCCGACGTATGATTCAAAAATAATGAAAAACTAAAAATTGATGTTTTCGATTTCTAATAGAGGGTTATATCTCAAAAATTAAAAATGATAGAAAGAATCTTTTCAGCCAAAAAACTTTTTAAATCATCCATAGAATGGATATCATTAATAATATTTGCATATTATTCATTATTCCCGACGTATGATTCAAAAATAATGAAAAACTAAAAATTGATGTTTTCGATTTCTAATAGAGGGTTATATCTCAAAAATTAAAAATGATAGAAAGAATCTTTTCAGCCAAAAAACTTTTTAAATCATCCATAGAATGGATATCATTAATAATATTTGCATATTATTCATTATTCCCGACGTATGATTCAAAAATAACGAAAAACTAAAAATTGATGTTTTCGATTTCTAATAGAGGGTTATATCTCAAAAATTAAAAATGATAGAATCAATCTTTTCAGACAAAAAACTTTTTAAATCATTCTTAGAATTGATATCATTAAGAATATTTGCATATTATTGATTATTACCGACGTATGATTCAAAAATAATGAAAAATGAAAATTGATATTTTGGATTTCCAATGGAGGGTTATATCTTAAAAATTAAAAATAATAGAATCAATCCTTTCAGATAAAAAACTTTTTAAATCATCCATAGAATGGATATCATTAATAATATTTGCATATTATTCATTATTCCCGACGTATGATTCAAAAATAACGAAAAACTAAAAATTGATGTTTTCGATTTCTAATAGAGGGTTATATCTCAAAAATTAAAAATGATAGAATCAATCTTTTCAGCCAAAAAACTTTTTAAATCATTCTTAGACTTGATATCATTAATAATATTTGCATATTATTGATTATTACCGACGTATGATTCAAAAATAATGAAAAATGAAAATTGATATTTTGGATTTCCAATTGAGGGTTATATCTCAAAAATTAAAAATGATAGAAAGAATCTTTTCAGATAAAAAACTTTTTAAATCATTCTTAGAACGGACATCATTAATAATATTTGCATATTATTCATTATTACGGGCTTAGGATTCAAAAATAATTGAAAACTAAAAATTGATATTTTGGATTTGTAATAGAGGGTTATATCTCAAAAATTAAAAATGATAGAAAGAATCTTTTCAGACAAAAAACTTTTTAAATCATTCTTAGAACGGACATCATTAATAATGTTTGCATATTATTCATTATTACGGGCTTAGGATTCAAAAATAATTGAAAACTAAAAATTGATATTTTGGATTTCCAATGGAGGGTTATATCTTAAAAATTAAAAATAATAGAATCAATCCTTTCAGATAAAAAACTTTTTAAATCATCCATAGAATGGATATCATTAATAATATTTGCATATTATTCATTATTCCCGACGTATGATTCAAAAATAATGAAAAACTAAAAATTGATGTTTTCGATTTCTAATAGAGGGTTATATCTCAAAAATTAAAAATGATAGAAAGAATCTTTTCAGCCAAAAAACTTTTTAAATCATCCATAGAATGGATATCATTAATAATATTTGCATATTATTCATTATTCCCGACGTATGATTCAAAAATAATGAAAAACTAAAAATTGATGTTTTCGATTTCTAATAGAGGGTTATATCTCAAAAATTAAAAATGATAGAAAGAATCTTTTCAGCCAAAAAACTTTTTAAATCATCCATAGAATGGATATCATTAATAATATTTGCATATTATTCATTATTCCCGACGTATGATTCAAAAATAACGAAAAACTAAAAATTGATGTTTTCGATTTCTAATAGAGGGTTATATCTCAAAAATTAAAAATGATAGAAAGAATCTTTTCAGCCAAAAAACTTTTTAAATCATCCATAGAATGGATATCATTAATAATATTTGCATATTATTCATTATTCCCGACGTATGATTCAAAAATAACGAAAAACTAAAAATTGATGTTTTCGATTTCTAATAGAGGGTTATATCTCAAAAATTAAAAATGATAGAAAGAATCTTTTCAGCCAAAAAACTTTTTAAATCATCCATAGAATGGATATCATTAATAATATTTGCATATTATTCATTATTCCCGACGTATGATTCAAAAATAATGAAAAACTAAAAATTGATGTTTTCGATTTCTAATAGAGGGTTATATCTCAAAAATTAAAAATGATAGAAAGAATCTTTTCAGCCAAAAAACTTTTTAAATCATCCATAGAATGGATATCATTAATAATATTTGCATATTATTCATTATTCCCGACGTATGATTCAAAAATAACGAAAAACTAAAAATTGATGTTTTCGATTTCTAATAGAGGGTTATATCTCAAAAATTAAAAATGATAGAATCAATCTTTTCAGACAAAAAACTTTTTAAATCATTCTTAGAATTGATATCATTAAGAATATTTGCATATTATTGATTATTACCGACGTATGATTCAAAAATAATGAAAAATGAAAATTGATATTTTGGATTTCCAATGGAGGGTTATATCTTAAAAATTAAAAATAATAGAATCAATCCTTTCAGATAAAAAACTTTTTAAATCATCCATAGAATGGATATCATTAATAATATTTGCATATTATTCATTATTCCCGACGTATGATTCAAAAATAACGAAAAACTAAAAATTGATGTTTTCGATTTCTAATAGAGGGTTATATCTCAAAAATTAAAAATGATAGAATCAATCTTTTCAGCCAAAAAACTTTTTAAATCATTCTTAGACTTGATATCATTAATAATATTTGCATATTATTGATTATTACCGACGTATGATTCAAAAATAATGAAAAATGAAAATTGATATTTTGGATTTCCAATTGAGGGTTATATCTCAAAAATTAAAAATGATAGAAAGAATCTTTTCAGATAAAAAACTTTTTAAATCATTCTTAGAACGGACATCATTAATAATATTTGCATATTATTCATTATTACGGGCTTAGGATTCAAAAATAATTGAAAACTAAAAATTGATATTTTGGATTTCTAATAGAGGGTTATATCTCAAAAATTAAAAATGATAGAAAGAATCTTTTCAGACAGAAAACTTTTTAAATCATTCTTAGAACGGACATCATTAATAATGTTTGCATATTATTCATTATTACGGGCTTAGGATTCAAAAATAATTGAAAACTAAAAATTGATATTTTGGATTTCCAATGGAGGGTTATATCTTAAAAATTAAAAATAATAGAATCAATCCTTTCAGATAAAAAACTTTTTAAATCATCCATAGAATGGATATCATTAATAATATTTGCATATTATTCATTATTCCCGACGTATGATTCAAAAATAATGAAAAACTAAAAATTGATGTTTTCGATTTCTAATAGAGGGTTATATCTCAAAAATTAAAAATGATAGAAAGAATCTTTTCAGCCAAAAAACTTTTTAAATCATCCATAGAATGGATATCATTAATAATATTTGCATATTATTCATTATTCCCGACGTATGATTCAAAAATAATGAAAAACTAAAAATTGATGTTTTCGATTTCTAATAGAGGGTTATATCTCAAAAATTAAAAATGATAGAATCAATCTTTTCAGACAAAAAACTTTTTAAATCATTCTTAGAATTGATATCATTAAGAATATTTGCATATTATTGATTATTACCGACGTATGATTCAAAAATAATGAAAAATGAAAATTGATATTTTGGATTTCCAATGGAGGGTTATATCTTAAAAATTAAAAATAATAGAATCAATCCTTTCAGATAAAAAACTTTTTAAATCATCCATAGAATGGATATCATTAATAATATTTGCATATTATTCATTATTCCCGACGTATGATTCAAAAATAACGAAAAACTAAAAATTGATGTTTTCGATTTCTAATAGAGGGTTATATCTCAAAAATTAAAAATGATAGAATCAATCTTTTCAGCCAAAAAACTTTTTAAATCATTCTTAGACTTGATATCATTAATAATATTTGCATATTATTGATTATTACCGACGTATGATTCAAAAATAATGAAAAATGAAAATTGATATTTTGGATTTCCAATTGAGGGTTATATCTCAAAAATTAAAAATGATAGAAAGAATCTTTTCAGATAAAAAACTTTTTAAATCATTCTTAGAACGGACATCATTAATAATATTTGCATATTATTCATTATTACGGGCTTAGGATTCAAAAATAATTGAAAACTAAAAATTGATATTTTGGATTTCTAATAGAGGGTTATATCTCAAAAATTAAAAATGATAGAAAGAATCTTTTCAGACAGAAAACTTTTTAAATCATTCTTAGAACGGACATCATTAATAATGTTTGCATATTATTCATTATTACGGGCTTAGGATTCAAAAATAATTGAAAACTAAAAATTGATATTTTGGATTTCCAATGGAGGGTTATATCTTAAAAATTAAAAATAATAGAATCAATCCTTTCAGATAAAAAACTTTTTAAATCATCCATAGAATGGATATCATTAATAATATTTGCATATTATTCATTATTCCCGACGTATGATTCAAAAATAATGAAAAACTAAAAATTGATGTTTTCGATTTCTAATAGAGGGTTATATCTCAAAAATTAAAAATGATAGAAAGAATCTTTTCAGCCAAAAAACTTTTTAAATCATCCATAGAATGGATATCATTAATAATATTTGCATATTATTCATTATTCCCGACGTATGATTCAAAAATAATGAAAAACTAAAAATTGATGTTTTCGATTTCTAATAGAGGGTTATATCTCAAAAATTAAAAATGATAGAAAGAATCTTTTCAGACAAAAAACTTTTTAAATCATTCTTAGAATTGATATCATTAGGAATATTTGCATATTATTCATTATTACCACTTTAAGATTCAAAAATATTAAAAAAACCGAAATATGACAATTTCGATCAAATGAAGATTATATCTCAAATATTAAATAAGATATAAAAATTTTTTGGTACAAAACTTTCTAAATCGTCTCCAGAATTCATATCACTTATATTATATTATTCATTGTTACCAACCCAAGATTCAAAATTTTTTTAAAAACCTAATCATTCTGAGGTGATCAATTTGAGCACTTTTTCCAGATTTATTTTAATAATAAAATGAATAAATTTATCAAAAAAAATTAAATTACTATTTATTATTCGTTAAATCTTTAATAAACACAAAAAAGCCTCCGACACCACCTCAAACACAAAACAAAGACTACACCCAACACAACATTTTAATTTCAATCACCATCATTTCAATTTTTATTCAACAACAATCATTTTTTCTTCCCACTTTTCGCACTAAAATTCCTCCTCTTATTAAGAACTTCCATATTCGCCCTCCTAATCTCCTCATGTTGTCTTTGCCCAACATCGATTTCACTCGAAGATTTATACTTAGCAATCATCTTAGAGGCCGAATCATTCACCTTAACCGATTTAACCACCGTTTCCAGTTGTTCCAATGTTAATTGCATCTCGATCACGTTGTTTCTTGGCTCAACCGTGTTAACACTTTTAAATGGGATTTTTATAAATACAGCGTCGTTTTTTGATTTCGCCGTTTTTTTCGCTTGAGTCCAAATTTTGTTTAATACTTTCGATTGATCCGCACTTTTATGTTTAGCTAAATTTTTTAGAAATTCTAATTTATCTAAAAATAAAAATTAATTTTCATAAAAATCAATTAATTATTAAAATTATTTCTTACAAATTAAAGATTCTTTCGTTTCAACAGGGATCGAATCTTTTCGTTGATTCGGTTTCATAAATTTCATATACCGATCTTCCGATGCTGTTGATTCTTCCGACCATTGAGTTATCTTTGGATTAACATAAGTGACATCGACGGGGATTGGAAAATTTTTCGTTGATTGTTCTTGGATAGCCCCCCTCGTTGTGCGAAACCCCCCAACATTCATTTTTTCTTTAATTATTGCACTAGCTAATTTCTCATAATGACTCATCTTATATTTTTCTTCAGCAACTTTTTTTTCCTCCTCTTTCTTCATGCCTTGATTATGCCTCAATTTTTGCATAATCATCTCTCGCGAAGCCCTCGACTCCGAGCTCTCACTTTGAGTGAGATAACCCCCAAAAAAAGGTTCTGGCATTCTCGGTTTTTCCTTCAACCTCTCTTTATGGGCTTCAATATTTCTTCGAAAAGTTGAATCATCTAACGTTCGTTTTGGGTCAAAAGGATACAACAAATTCGTGGGTTTAACATAAGATGGGGGATTTAATTTTGATTTTATCTCGGGACGTAAAGACTCAGGGACGACGTTTTTGAAATTATTTTGATTATTATTTCTAATCGGCTTATATATTTCGGGAGGTTTCGATCTTTTTACATAATCATCGATGTTACAAGGAGTGAGTTCCTCCAATTTCCCCAAATGTATCAAATTTTCATCCCGCTCAACTTTAATTTCTTCTTCCGCCGTTTTAGGGAGCTTTTCCGGTAAAGCAATCGGAATCTTCGTTTGATCCTTATTGTTCCCCATTTTTTCATCGAGTAAATTTAAAATTTTCGTTTTTAAATCGCAACCTGGCGAGACCACCTCCTCCCCCCAAAAATAAAGAGGTTGCTTCTTCAATTTCGACCCTGAGCTAATCCCTAAATCTGTTGATGTATTATGCGAGGTAGTCGAAGCCTCCCCAATGCCTAATTTAGGAGATGTTGTATGCAACAAAGTGTGGATTTGATAATGCCTCGACTTCCCATCTTTCTTCGTTGATTCATTTTGACTTTGTTGGGTTGCATATTGAGTCCCAGTATTTTTTAAATTTTGAGATTTCTGCTGTTCTTTATATTGACTAAGCAACTTATGCAGAACATGCTTCAAATAATCCCTAGGCACAGCATTCTCTTCTTGCACAGTAATCCTCTTTTCTAAATCCTTAATCCTAGAATTAATCTCTCGAAGAAGGGTGAGTTGATCTTGCGACTTCGTATTTGCATCAACTTGATTAAAAGATCGTTGATTCCTAAAATCTTTCGAGCTTCTTGCTTGATGTTGATCTGGGCTCCTCTCCCTCCTCCCCCTCTTATCCTCCTTATCCTTATCTTCCTTATCTTTGCGAATCTCATTTTTAATCTCAGCCTTATTAGATTGAACAAGAACCCCCATAATCCCGCAATGTTGGCAAACACACGGCGTCCCAGGTTTCTCATCAAACTCATTTTTAAGACTAATCACTTTTTGTTTCGTCGATGGAATATGATCCGGGACATCACTCTTTTTTCCAACACCCTTCTTCGATTTCCCACTTTTTAATTTATTCTGATGATGCTGTTCAACCAACGAAATAAAATCTCTAACTTCATCTTTATTGAGTGCTACCGTTGTTTCATGGGTGACGTCTGATTCAGATGGGCGTATGATGGTGACGTCGAGGAGGTCATCGCTACCACTGTTGGGTGTTGTTAAAACTCTCTTTAAACTCTCGTTGATTTCGATTTCAAGACCGAGTTCGACGTTTTCTCTTGGAGGTGTTGATGATTTGCGGTTTTTGTTGTTCGGCGAAACGTCAAGGTACTTGCAGATGTCCGAGAGGAGATGGCTACCCCGCGACACCGGACTTTTTTCCTCGCGATCATTCGAGACCGATGAATCTGTGGGGCATCTGCTCTCTCTCATACTCTCGACTCATAATTTATTCGGAATTTAACACATATCATTACATTTCGGAACTTGTAGAAGGTTGACATAAATTTTTTGACACATTTTGGACATATCAAAACAAAATGTTGACGTTAGTCTTAATATATTTATTTGGATCGAAAAATTTTCTGTTTTTTAAATATTTAAGAGTATAGCACAAATGTCCAATAATTATAACAATGTTTACTGCAAATTTTTTTGTTCATCCGTTCTAAAGATATCTACCTCTAAACAGACGGGAAGGAGTTTTATGCATGTACTGTGAGCGTCAAAAGAAAGTAAACAAAAGCTGTTTACTTCTATAAACTCTTCTTACTACGATTCTGTTAACTTACAATAAAAATTTATATACCAAAATTTACGACTTTATTTGTGAGCAATCCTATCGTAAAAATAGTTAAGCAAAAACCCCACAAATATGGTAAATCCCCTTTAGAGTAAAAATACCCCGATTTTTATGCGTCAAAAGAAAGTAAACAGCCGGTCCGGTTGTTGTAAATTCATTTTAGATTTAGGGGAAGTACCACACTTTTCGTATAAATACTTATAAACCCCTCCCAGGACAACTTTAGAACATTTTAGAAGAAACAGCAAGTGGTTGAACGTCGAAATTAATTATAAACACCAAAAATCATCATGGGAAAACAAACAAGTATAGAAACGCGTAAAATTATATTACGTTTAAATAAAAAAGGTAAATCCTTACGCGAAATAGCTAAAATAATGGGACGAAATGCACAATAAAAAAAATTTGGGTAAATACGCAAAACATCATACTGTAGCCGATTTACAACGCGTTGGACGACCAAAGCGCCTTACAGAAGCACAGGCTAGAGCAGTGGTAAGAGAAGTGAAGAATAATCCATGTTCAAGTGCGGTTAAAATAGCAAACGACATATCGCAGATAGCAAACACAACCATAAGTTCCAGTACCATACGAAGAACACCCCATAGAAGTGACCTGCATGGAAGAACACCCCGTAAAAAGCCGGGTATATCGAAAATAAATAAACAAAAACGTCTTGATTTCGCAAAAAAATATCAGAACGAAGCTCCAGATTTTTGGAAAAATATATTATTTAGTGATGAAAGTAAATTTGAAATTTTTGGTAAAAGAAAACCATCAAAGATATGGCGGCCAAAAAATGAGGCCTTCAAAGAGAAATTTGTTACCAATACCATCAAACACGGTGGAGGCTCGGTTATGGTCTGGGCCTGTATGGCGGCGTCAGGGATCGGTAATATAGTTTTTATTGAATCAACAATGAATAAAATGGACTATTTAACCATTTTAAAGAACAATATTTCCCCGAGTATTAATGAATTGGGCTTATCAGAGAACTGGATCTTCCAACAGGATAACGATCCAAAGCACACTTCCAAAATTGTGAAGGAATGGATGCTATACCGAGTCCCTAAAACCCTTGATCATCCACCGCAGTCCCCAGACCTTAATCCTATAGAACATCTGTGGGAGCACTTTGACAGGAAGATCAGAGGAAGGACAATTTCAAATAAAGACGACCTTAAAAAAGCTTTAACTGAAGAATGAATAAAAATCCCTCAAAATATTACAAAAAAACTTGGTGGAATCCATGCCAAGGAGATTAAGGGAGGTGTTGAAGGCCAAAGGAGCTCAAACCAAGTATTAAAAGCTAATAGTATATTTATTTTTGTACTTAATACCTATTAGTTCCGAATTCTGTTTACTTTCTTTTGACGCGTAAATTCGGTAGATATTTACAATAATCTGAATTATTACGGGTAATGATTTGTTTTTTTTTTTCATGTTTCTATTGATTTAAATATAGTATAGATGAGTTGTGAAGACTGCAATAAAACTTTTTGATTTTCGTTATTAACTGCATTTTTATTAACCTTTTAATAGAAAAACAACAGCTGTTTACTTTTTTTTGACGCTCACAGTATTTGTAATGCCTTTAATTTTGGGCATAAGCATATTTTCTATAAATCCGGTCTTTAATTATAATATACCTAAAAACTTTTATAAGGATGATTTTTTATTAAAAGTAAAAATAGCGAAGTTATTTGCTATATTCCAGACTTTTGTGTCACCCTGTAGACGATTTATTGACAATTTTACCTAAAGGACATTCCGAGTTGCTAAACATTTTTAATAAATACAATGATGGATTACAATTCACAGAAGAGATACCTAAGCAATCACAAATAAACTTTTTAGATATGACAGTAATCATAGATAATGATAATACCACAATAACAACAAAATGGTACAAGAAAGACATAATTGGTGATAGATTCGAAGTGACTTCGAACCAGTTTCTGAAGAAGGTTGCAACATGGCATCCGAAACGTCAAACATTTTTTCAAAAAACGCACTGCAAATCCCGAAAGTTTCTAGTTTTAGATCTAGTGTTAGACCTAGTGATATTTCTTGTGATAGTTCTAGTGTTAGTGCTAGCTTTGATTATACATATATAGATAGCCCACCTAATGGTAAAATTGGGAAACAAATAATTGCATATAATGGGACGCGAGTATAACGGCTGTGGGACGCGAGTTAAAGTAGGATAAAGTAGGCAGTGTAATCGGCACTGAATACAAAGCTTCTCCTATTCAATACTAGACGTCTCTGCTTAAAAGTACTATTAAACATTCTGTTTTGAGTGGATTATGTAATACCTAAACCCACAAATAACGCTTTATTCAGCCATTGCTTTATTTTTATTTTATTTTTTGTATAGTTTTTAGTTTTTCATAAAAATGTATCCCGCTTGACGCGAGACAGCTTACTCTTTGGCGCGACGTATCGATCGATTTATGACCGGTATCGAGATTCGGAGCGTGTTTACCATCGAATTTCGTTTCGATTTTTTCGCCAGTTAGGTAGGCCTTAAATGCAAGAGTTGTTTTACGATTTCAAATGCAATTCCTAATATGAAGTATTGTGATAAAATCTGTTCAAGTGTGATGACATTACTTGATAACGTAGCTTATATTTATAGAATATTAATTGTTACAATTAGTTATTAAACCATAAAATGATTTATGATGATAAATTATAAAATAATAATAATTCATAATTTTATATGTTAGTTCTTTATGATAATGGGCTAATTTTAAGTATTAATTTTTTTAATAAAAATATTACGTACCTACACAGTTATTATTGTTTTATTAAAACAATAATAAAATAATAAATAACGATAATTTAATATTCAAATTATTAATAAACCTAAGCAACGTTATAAAAATATTTTCCAATGGTACTGAAACGACGCATTTATGTCGAATTCGCACTTGTAACGTTCTTACTTATTTTTTTATTACGTTACAAGGAAGTGACAACGTCTTCGCTGTGTTTTATTGGGAAGGTGTCCAGGCACCAGGCAAAAAAGCATTAACTCGTTATTTGTGTATTAGTAGTCCAATTTATGCGAACGTCAAGTTTAGTTTGAGAAGAAATTTGAATGTGATAATATTAAAATTATTAAAAATGAATTAATAATTTAGTATGAATAAAAATAACGGATTAACGTCATAGTGGAAAAAACAACTGTCGCTTTCGCTATTTTATTAAAGCCTAAGTGCCTGCCAAACAATGAAAATACAAATTATTCTTCCTGGTCTAAGTACCATAAAACGATGGGTACGCTGCGTAACCATCTTGCCCGGGTACTATATTAGCATTAAAAAACAACTACTGATGAAGATTCAAACAATGACTAAAATTCAAAAAGTTTGCGTTTTCTGAACAAAAATTAGGACTAACACTAGATCTAAAACTAGAAACCTTCGGGTTTTGACCTTCTTCAGAAACTGGTTCGAAGTGTTCAAAGTGTTTTTTGCGTTCTCTGTTTTGACGAGATATCTACAACAAATTTTTTAGAATACTCGAAGGCCCTTGATGTAATAGAGGGTTATGAAGCTTTAGGCTTAGGAAGACGTAATTTATACCCAAAGAAGGCAATGGTATTTGTGATAAGTAGATTATTTGAAAAATGAACACTGCCAATTGCATACTTCTTTACCGAAACAGGAGTAAACAGCGAGAACCTACAGGAGTTAATTAATTACTAATGCAATAGATGCATTGATATCGCAAAAAAATATCAGAACGAAGCTCCAGATTTTTGGAAAAATATATTATTTAGTGGTGAAAGTAAATTTGAAATTTTTGGTAAAAGAAAACCACCAAAGATATGGCGGCCAAAAAATGAGGCCTTCAAAGAGAAATTTGTTACCAATACCTCGGTTATGGTCTGGGGCTGTATGGCGGCGTCAGGGGTCGGTAATCTAGTTTTTATTGAATCAACAATGAATAAAATGGACTATTTAACCATTTTAAAGAACAATATTTCCCCGAGTATTAATGAATTGGGCTTATCAGAGAACTGGATCTTCCAACAGGATAACGATCCAAAGCACACTTCTAAAATTGTGAAGGAATGGATGCTATACAGAATCCCTAAAACCCTTGATCATCCACCGCAGTCCTCAGACCTTAATCCCATAGAACATCTGTGAGATCACCTTGACAGGAAGATCAGAGAAAGGACAATTTCAAATAAAGACGACCTTAAAAAAGCTTTAACTGAAGAATGGATGAAAATCCCTCAAAATATTACAAAAAACTTGGTGGAATCCATGCCAAAGAGATTAAGGGCGCCCGTACACGAGCCACAATTTTGCAGTTGAGTTAACTACAAAATTGTGGTCACGTCGACTGCAACTCGCGGCTGACACAACTGAATTTTTGTGGTTGATATGCAGTTATATGAACCACACTTGCAGTCGAGGCGACTACAACCTAACCACATCAGAAATAAAACAGAAACGTTCATAGTCGCCAGTCTCGATATTATGGATTTTGAAGAAGCAGCACTGTTACTTCTTATTTTGAGGAGAAGAAGAAGAAGACGTAGGAAGGTACGATCGCTTTGGATCCATCCACTTCTACTTTCACGACGACAGGAAGGAAGTTTTTATAATTTAATTGATAAACTCCGGCAAGACGAAAGAAAATTTTCTAATTGCTTTAGAATGTCAATTAGATCATTTGATGAATTAGTCGGAATTTTAAAACCTAAAATTAAACGGTCTGACACCAATATGAGGACCAGTATTTCAGCTGAAGAAAGGCTTGCTGTAACTTTGAGGTTAGTAAATAGATAAATTAAATTATGTGATCAATAGGTAGGTATGCCTGGAATTCATTATTTTACAGATATAATCAAACAAAGTAGGTAGGTACAGATTTTATTTATTTTCTGTTTCGACTATGTATCTATAATTGAAAGACATCTTCAAAAGATGAATTTGTATGAGCAGAGTCTACAGACAATGTTGAACCCTGCGGAGATATTAACGGAGTAGCAATATTGGTAGAGGGAATTGTTTGATTATTACTACAACGCTGAAATTGTCCGGGTGTGGTAGGTATGGATAAATTAATGTCATGGTTTATTGGGTGAATTTGTAATGCACTGGTGTTGTAACAGAACGGCTTCCTCGGTAGAAATTGTTGCTGCCATTGCCTTAAATTTTTTCAACACGTTGATGATTTCACCTTTAGCATCCAATTTTAATTCGTTTGGAATGTTCTGAAAGTCTTTGTGAAGCGATAAAAGAAAATGCTTATCATCATCATCATCATCATTGCCATTATTATATTTTTTTTCAATGCACTTTGACAACGTTTGTATTAGTTGATCTTCTGAAGACTCGACTGATTTTCTTTTTAGTTTTTGTCTGTGACTTTTCAGTGGATGATCTTCTTCGTTTTCATTATTTTCAGTAGGTGTAATCATTAAACTATTTGTTGTATCGGCCCTGGCTTCTGCTAATGGTAGTAGAAAAGACAGTTGATGGAAAAAAAAACATACTGCCTCTTAGTGGATGCAGCAGAACCACTCCTTGTTGAATTATTTTTTTTTTCACTTCTCTGTTGAAGCCATCCCTTAACGTTTTCCACTTCCTTTGTAATGCCTTGGCTGTAAGAAAAACTAGCTAAATTACTATTGTTAGCAAGAAAATTTTAAAATTTATTTCTAATAATATAGGACGCACTCAAAAAACAAAGACACTCTAAATGAATAATTTAATGTCTTTAAATTAAAACGCAGAATTGCTAACACGGCCAATCCTGACTTTAGCTTCGCTCTCGAAGCTACTTCGTGAAAACAACGTTCTCCGGATCCTGCGAGTCCTGCGGATTGTTAATGTTTGAAACAGCTTCTTGGCTCATTCTAAAACATACAAGATACAAATATACTTGAACATGTAAAGGGCTAGCCATTTCAACATGATTCAACACGTATGTGCAAAACGTTAACCATTTCAGCATAAATCAACATTATCGTTATCATCACGTATATGCAAAGGGCTAACCATTTCAGCATAAATCAACATTATCATTATCAACACGCATATGCAAAGGGCTAACCATTTCAACATAAATCAACATTATCATTATCAACACGCATATGCAAAGGGCTAACCATTTCAACATAAATCAACATTATCATTATCAACACGCATATGCAAAGGGCTAACCATTTCAGCATAAATCAATTCAACAAATTAGTATCTGTAAAGGGCTAACCTTTCAACACAACAGAAATACACTTACTCATCATTATTCTCCAACTGATCAAGCAACTCAGTCATATCCAAGGACAAAGACCAATCGGAAGGCCATTTCCGTAATTGTTCCTTGGAAGCTTTTGTAATAAGGTTTTTCCCAATTCTTTTCAACTCGTAGCGGCCTTCAGGAGTAACAGCCATTACCTCGAAAGGTCCTTGGAATTCGTACTTTAGTTTGCTACGATGCATCATTTCGTCCCGATGCATAAGAACAAACTCGCCAACATTAATTTTCAAGGTGTCCCGACGTTTCCGATTAGCGTCTAAAGGTTTGATGCGAACGGCATTAAGTCGTTCTCTAACTCGGTCCCTATCGAGCGTACGGTTTCTGATAGGCTGCAGATCTGTCGTTACGTTTTTCAACAAGCTTTGAATGAGAGGGGTAGCTCCTTCTATTCCGATTAACAACTGTAGCGGAGACATACCGGTAGCCTTGTGAATAGTAGAATTTAGGACCAATTGTATCTTCCATAAATTGCTAGACCATTCTAACGTAGTCATTGTCTCAATTCTTATCAGGTTCATAATTGTTCTCATATAGCGTTCTACCTGGCCATTTGAACGATGAACATCTGGTGTAGTATAGTGATAAGATACACCAAGGTCATCCAAATACTGGGGAATCTTCAAGTTTTTGAAATTCTTTCCAGCGTCCATAATAATTTGACCCGGTGTTCCAAATAGAGATATGAACAATTGGAAAGCATCTTTGGTTTCATCTGCCGTCACAGTTTTCAATGGCAACAGCACACAATACTTAGTAAATGCGTCGATCATTACTAAAATATGTTTGTATCCGCGATCAGTTTCGGCAAGCGGTCCTAAGCAATCGACATGCAGTACAGACATAGGTTGTGTTGGCTTTTCAATATTTTTCACAATTCCTTGTAAGGGTCCTGTTCGTGTCTTTTTCACTGCACATATCAAACAGTGCCGTATGTAATTCTTAACAAAATTTCTTAATCTAGGAAACCAAAAATGTTTCTGGATTGCGGCGACAGTCTTGTCAATCCCAATATGACATTGTTCGTCATGAAAAATACGCAGTAGCCCTAATCTACTGTGTCTGGGCACAAAAGGTTTGGGAATACGACCTTGTGGCGTCTCAATCAAATAATGAAGGATACCGTCTCGTACGGCATACCGTGATTTGTCCAACTTTCCATTTTGAGCGTCTTCGATCATCTGTCTCAGTTCAGCATCACCTCGTTGTTCGATGTAAATCCAGTTTCCTTTGACAACGCGACGTACAGTTATAGAATTTCGACTTAGATAGTCGACGTGTGGTAACGAACTTCCTTTTCGATAAATTATTTCAAAATTAAAGTCTTGCATATACGTCCACCATCGAGCTACACGAGGCAATAAATCTTTCTTGGTGGCGGTCGACTTAATTGCATTGCAATCGGTGACGAGGTTAAATGTTATCCCCAATAAATATACACGAAAATTTTTCAAAGCATGTACTACCGCTAGTGTTTCCAATTCATAGGAGTGGTACCTTGATTCGGTTGGAGTTGTCCTTTTACTGAAATATCCAATTACATGTATATTTCTTTCATCTTTTTGAATTAGCATAGCTCCGAGTCCCGTGGAACTGGCATCTGTGTGAAGTTCTGTTTTTAATTTGGCGTCAAACACAGATAGCAATGGTTTCGAAGTCAAACAATCTATAACGTATTGTCTCCCCGCCTCTTGTTCTTCATTCCAATTAAATGGTTCGTCTTTTTTCGTCAGCTTAGATATGGCAGCAGTACGTGTTGCAAAGTTAGGAATAAATTTTCTGAAATAACCAGCCAAACCCATAAATTGCCTTACTTGCCTTACTGTTGTTGGTGGATTGGTAGCCACTATTGCTGCAACCTTGCGACGACTCGGCTGAATACCAGCAGCTGATATCTCCCGACCTAGGTATTCAATTTCGCTTTGAAGAAAATGGCATTTGTGCACGTTTAATGAAAATCCAGCATTTTGTAAAGCGGTAAGAACCGCTTCCAAGTAGTGCAAACCCTCTGCGATAGTTGTTGATGGTATTAGTATGTCATCAAGATAAACAAGTGCAATTGTGTCCTTTAATTTTCCTAAAGCCTTGTTAACAGCGCGTTGAAAAACAGATGGGGCATTAGCTAGCCCGAAGGGCATTCGCAAATATTCATAATGGCCATCAGGTGTTACAAACGCGGTCATATGGACACATTCTGATTCAATTGGGATTTGATGAAAACCAGACGACATATCGAGAGAAGTGAAGAACTTCCCCTTTCCTAATCGGTCGAGTTGATCTTCAATTAGCGGTAGGGGGTAACGATCCTTGATTGTGTTACGATTCAACTCCCGATAATCCACACACATTCTATAAGCTCCTTCTTTTTTTCGTACTAACAGAATCGGACTGGCGAACGGTGATTCGCTCTCCCGTATAATACCATGTTCTAAAAGATTGCTGACAATTTCACGAACGGCTTCGCGTTCCACTGGAGCTAGACGGTACGGGTTCCGATTAACGACAACATTTTTATCTGTTAAGCGAATCTGCAAACCGGTGTCCTTAACAGCAGGTATATTATTTCCGGAAGCAAACAAATTCGGAAAACGATCAAGTACATCTTTAAGAGCGGACTCGTACATCACCGGGACGTGAATTAGATTTTCTTCACATTCTATCGAGGTAACCCTTCGAATAAAACCACAATTTTTGCGCATTACTCGCGTTCCGGTAGCATCGGTGACAGATACAATATCAGGATTTTCGTAAAGATTGTGACCGATTATTGCATCATATTCCAGAAGACAATCAGATACAAATACAAAAGTCAGCTGAATATGTTCTCCGCAAATTTCCACGGAAGTTTTTACACAACGGTCGACCTGCATTTTTCCCGGCAAAATTCCAGATAACGTTAAGGAACAAGGTTCAATTTGTCCCTCAAATAATGGCAAGTACTTATCGGACATGAGCGATACATCGGCTCCTGTATCAATTAGACACAAATAAGGTCGTCCATTAATTTTGGCTTTGTTTGGTCTTAATTGTGTACCCATGCTACAGATATTTATGGACTTCCGGTGCTCAATTGCTTTTTTTGTAAAACAAACATCAGCGCTGTGCCCCGGTTTGGCACAAAATTCACATAGAAGCGTAGATTTCTGGGTCTCGTATCGTGTAGTTGAGATCGGATTATGATTGAGTTCTCTTTTTTCGTTCACAGGCTTAGCACGGCAAGATTTTTGAATATGACCTACTTTGCCACATCGGTAACAAGTTTTATCTGCTATACTTAACCGTGGACGTTTTGTAGGCGGTAGATTTTCGTTTGCAAAACGCTTTACGGGCATTGAATTCTTAATTACCGGCCCAAGGAAGGAAATTAAGCTTGAAATTGTTTTTAAATTACAGTTATGAGCGTTGACGCGTATATCGCTCTCTCTGATTCCGTGAATTACGATTTCAACTAAATCTTCCTCTTTCCATGCAGTTCTGAGGTTTTTTAATAACGCAATTTTTTCATGCACGTAAACATCAAATGTTTCGCAACGATCACTCGTGAACATTGCGGCGTCAAGTAATAGTTTACCCAGATTACGTTTCGGTGGGAATGCAGAAATAAAATCGCTCTTAAAACTTTCCCAAGTACGTACCTCTGGCATCCAAGAATTAAACCAGTTAGACGCAATACCTTGTAACGAACGACCAATTCGCAAAAATATGTGCTGGTCGGTCCATGCAAATTCACCCTTAATAGATTCCAGTTGCTCGATCCATTTACCAGCGTCCATACTATCCGGGCGAAAAACAGGCAGGTCAAAAGGCTCTGTGGCGGCGTTGGATTGTTTCAAGATTTTAATAAATTCACTCATAAACTGCTCCATTTTTTTTTTTTTTTTTTTTTTAATCAGCTCGTGGGCGAATCGCACTTCTGATGTTAGCAAGAAAATTTTAAAATTTATTTCTAATAATATAGGACGCACTCAAAAAACAAAGACACTCGTATTACAAAGCTTTATTACGCAAAACGTAAGTAACCGAACGGCAATTGACACGGGGTCCGAACTAAGAATGCCTCTTTTTTCGGAAACCGATAGCGGTTCGAGCTTCGAGGGGCGTTATGTCAACAAATAGCAGGTATACGCTAACCCCTCTAAACATAAACAGAACGAGTAGGTACAGTCTACATCATGAAAATATGAAACTAAATGAATAATTTAATGTCTTTAAATTAAAACGCAGAATTGCTAACACTATATAAAACTTACCATACAAAAAGAATAATTAAAAATTGGTTTCAGGTATTTGGCAACTGGATGTACATTTGTTGATATGGAGTATTCGTACAGATGTGGGTCTACAATAATAGCTAGAATAACGCGAGATGTTTGTCAACAAATTTGGATAAATTTAAAAGATTTGTGTATACCAGAACCAACGGAAGAAAAATGGTTAAGCATTGCAGAGGGATTTGAAGCACGAGCAAACTTCCCCAACTGCATTGGGGCTATCGACGGAAAGCACATTAGAATTGTTAAGCCAACAGATAGCGGCTCTTTATACTTCAATTATAAAAAATATTTTTCTTTTATTTTACTAGGTATTTGTAACTCGAATTATATGTTTACATTCGTAGATATAGGTTCCTATGGTAGACACTGCGATTCATCTATTTTCGAGGAAAGTGCTTTCTACAGAAAACTACAGCAAAACACGCTTAATATTCCAAATTCCCGACAACTTGAATTCGTCATGGAGGCAATTTGTTACCTTATTTATTTGTTGGTGATGAAGCTTTTAGTTTATCTCAAAATTTATTGCGTCCATACGGAGGAAACAATCTTGGTAATAGTAAAAGAATTTTTAACTATCGCCTTTCCCCTGCTAGGAGATATATTGAGTGCACGTTTGGAATATTAGCAAATAAATGGAGGATCTATCATAGACCAATGAATGTACATGTTGATTTCGCCATAGATATTGTAAAAGCATGTTGTATACTACACAATTTTGTACGTGAAAGGGATGGTTACCGATTCGACGATACTTTGACGCTGCCGGAGTCTTTGCAAGATTTAGAAGAACATGCCGTCCAAACTCATCAGGGTGGGCGATATTTAAATTCTATTCGGGATCAATTTGCTGAATATTTTAAAAGTGACGAAGGAAAACTAGAATGGCAATTACGTAAAATTTAAATCTAAATTAAGTAAAGTAGTTTACTTGATAGTCAAGCATTCTCTTGTGTTATACGATTCCTTGAAAAAGTTATATTTATATGTAAATATAAAAATATTTAAAATAATACTTATTAATAAAATATATTATCTAAATAAAAATTATATACTTACCGATATCGTTTTTTTCCTTCACAGATTTCTCTGCAAAGTTTGGTCTAAATTTCTTAAATATGGCAGCCCATGCATTATTTTTTTCTATTTTGTTGCTATACGATTCACATTTGTAATTCCATATGCAATCATTATTTTGTATTTCACTAATAAAAGAATCGGTGTCAAATGCATCGTCCATTATTGTTTGTGGAAGCATCCCTTCGATACAACGTTCGATATTAAAATGAAATCGGTCGCCTTGCGGTTGAGTACGACCGCAAGTTTATGGTTCGTATACGGCAGGAGAAGCGCGCGCGATTATGAACCACCCGGCGGAGGTCGGCCACAAGTTGACTGCAGATGCTCGCTTCGACTTTTGTAAACGCCCGTCTACGAATGATATCAGAAATACTTCTGATGGTGGGCTTCAGTTCGCTGGAACGCGACGGCAATTCTGTGGTCGGTCCGGCGGCAAAATGTGGCTCGTGTACGGAGGGAGGTGTTAAAGGCCAAAGGAGCTCAAACCCAGTATTAAAAGTTAATATTATATTTATTTTTGTACTTAATACCTATTAGTTCCGAATTCTGTTTGCTTTCTTTTGACGCGTAAATTCGGTAGATATTTACAATAATCTGATTTATTACGGGTAATGATTTGTTTTTCTTTTTCATGTTTCTGCAATAAAACTTTTTGATTTTCGTTATTAACTGCATTTTTATTAACCTTTTAATAGAAAAAAAGTTTTTTTTGACGCTCACAGTATCTACTGGATACACGCGCGCCTAACGGAGGGTTAAAATAACAACGTATTTATTTCTTTCACGTCATATTTTGTAATCATATTATTTTTTTTCTTTGATTCTTATTAATTATTAATAAGGGTTCTTAATTATGTGGAACAAATTTCTTAGGTCCATCTTGTTTTTACTGCCTAATTATAAATTTTTTATAAATAAAAAAAAACTACCAATATTTTCCATCTACATATTTTTATCTCACTCCTAAAAATCATAAAACTATTAAAGTTGGAGAATGGAGAGAGGAGACATGTTAAGAACCAATTTTGTCTGAAACGTTTTATTGAATTTTAAACCATCTATATATTTCTTAGAAATACATACACAAATTCAAATTGTAAGTTAAGATTACATCATCAGCAAACATGTATTTTCCCTAAATTATATTTATATCTAAACATCAATAGCCCTTTTAAGATGTCGATTAATACAGGCTACAAACATTTTTTTAAAACATCACGTGCTGAATTATATACTCATTAAGATGAAAAAACATTAACCAAAACGTTTCTAATTACTTCCAATTCTTAATCTAATCACAAATATACTTAAATTACCTTTTCTTATCATCCATAATCCTTTAATCGTCGTCATCATCATCGTCCTCTGAAACATATTTTTTCGCAGTCCGTTTCCTTCTACCCGAAGAACCGCTCTTCCTCCCTTTAAGTTTAATTTTCATTTTAACGGTAGAATCGGTGTCTGATTTATTATCGTCATCGTCCGAATCCAAAATTTGTCCCGTTCCCGACATTCCCGCACCCAATCCGGCCATCCCCGAATTTGATGAGGATGAGGAAGAATCGTTTTCAATGCGCTGTTTGGCATTGGTGAAAACGGATTGTAATACGATGCTGTCTTCGTGGATTAACGAAGCTTCTTCGTTATAAATCTGAGCGTTTTGACATAAAAGCATGAAATCGCGTTCTAAGTCCGTCATGTCGGTGTACTGAAAAGAATTGCTCGATTAATTTTATTTCTTGTTAATTTTAATTTAAAGAAAATGTTTCAAATCAAAGTTAAACATAAAAAATTTTTATGAAAATTTTAAAATCACGAATGGCAAAATTATTGCCTATATTCCAAGCTTTTTACACACCCTGTATATATTCTAAAAATATTTGAAAAAAATGTAGTACAAAATGAACATTTTACAAAACAATAAGTAATTATTACCTTTCCTTCATCAATCCTATTAACAATTTTCGTCATATCAATCGGTTTTTTAATAATATCGTAATAATCGGGGTAATCCTTTTTAGGCGGCAATTTCATAAACGGCTCACTCAACAACCTCCCATCACTATCAGTGTATTTCAACACAATATTCATCAATTTATTCATTTGTCGCTTCAATTTCGCATCAACCCCATTTCCCACCGCGCCGCGTCTCCTTTTATTACCGGAACTCGTCGGAACGACGACGTCATCATCGGAATCATCTCGTTTTCGTTTCTTCCTTCCCCGTTTCTTTTTCTTTTGTTCCTCCTCTTCGTCTTCGTCGTCGTAATCGCCGGTTTCATCGATCGCTTTCAGCCATTCCTTTTCGGTTAAGCTGTCGGTGTAGTCTACTTCTTTTCGTTGGCGCGTTCCTCGTCCTAAGAAGCTCTCTTCGTTTGCGTTTGCTGAGTGGTCGTCGTATTTCCAGCTCGATTCGACTTCGTCGTCTTCTTTGACTAACCAATCGGGTAATTCGGATTCTTCGATTAAGCGGGATTTTCGCGCTGAGCCTAACCGAGCGTCTTCTCGGCGACGTTCTAAGTCCATTTTTTGGAATAATTCGAATTCGGCTTCGCTTCTAGCTACCATTTGGTTTACGGTTTCGTCGTCGGGGACTTCGTTCTCTTCCTGGAATAAAAAGATAATTAATTTACAGTAGAAGCTCGTTAATTTTGTTTTCACTGATGTGACACGTAAAGTACTTCGGTATTTTTAAATTTTTATAATCAGAGCTTAACCGCATGTTTAATAATGTTTTGCATAAAACTACTACCCCGAGTTAACTCGTCGCATGTACTTCTGCTCGTCCGGAGCATTTTAAACCGCGTTATTTCGGTCTTTTACACTTTAATAGGCGTACTATGTCGAGATATTTCGTTGCCGTTGATTTTTCAAATTTTCTCTTATGAGATATTGATGACGTACATCGGCGCGCGCATGGATGGATTATTCTTGTTCAGTGAAGCACGTATGACAAATAATATGGAAAGTTCAATAGATTATGAAACTACTGAAGAAGAATTTGTGTTGGAAGATGAGTTAGCACTTGGCATGCGGGCATACTTCGCACCCGACGAAAATACAAATCAAGAATATTATAAGAATATTTATTTCTTTTAAAAAGTTTAATGTCTTAATTTTAAAAAGTTTTTATGTCCCTTTTTGGTATAAATATAAAAGCTTGAGAAAAGCTACGGAACTTTATAATGTGGTTTATACCACATTTGGTTATTCAAAAGAATCGCAGAAAATCGAAAACTACTTCGTTTTTATGAACGAACTTTTTTTTATTTTACATCTACAAGTAGAACCCGATAACTAATAGCTTTTTACAGTATGGTACTGTTCGAAGCATTTTCCTCTGTGAAGAGGAACACAGCAGAAGCTACATATGAAACATGCTTCACTTTGCACTTTTTTAGCTGCGCACACACGACATTGTCTTTGTGGATTTTTTTTCTTCCCGGCACCAACAATTTTCTCCAATGTATGTTTGCGCATATCCATGGATAATCTTCCTTGCGTTCTTGTTGAATTGTACACTACATATGCATTAAAAAATGCACAATTCATCATGTACATTGCTACGAGCTTTGTTTTTGTCTCTTGATACGATCAATGTTGCAACTTTCTTTCATTTCCGCGGAATGGATTGAAGAGATGAAACTGACCTCTTTCTTCGATTGCCAAACTTGGACCAATATATCATTCTTTCTGCGAAAGATTGTTTCTCCTTTGTTCAAATTGGTTTTTTCAGGCTCTCTGGTAGACCTCTATTCTTCCTAATTGTTCCGCAAACTCGTATTATTTTTGTAAAAAGGCTTCTGTGTTATCAACGCTGTTGTAGTAATTATCCATATACAAATGGTGCCAGACAACAGTATATGGCGAAACTACTGTGCATATCGTTTCGATCTTAAAATAAGATAATCTTGAAAATTGCAAATATATCCTGTGTCGCTTTCAGATAATATTCGTACGAGTATGCCGTATTTTATAATTTTTCCAGCATTGTAGACTCTAAAAAACAATCGTCCTCTCCAAGGAATTATGCCCTCATCTAATGATACTTGCTGTTTCGGCTTGTAAATATTATTGAACTTTTCAACAAAATAATTTAGTACAGGCCTAACTTTGAATAAGCGATCAGAATCGTCTGTGACGTCTTCTTGTTATTGAAATGCCAAGCCTTCTGTTGAGGCCAACACAAAATTTGTTATTTTGTTCACTGCACATGCGCGTCTCTGGCGCGCACGTTTTAAAAACCCGATAAGAGAGATTGAGCGTGTAGATCGAAGCGTTCACAAGTGCTTTTAATTTCGTTTCTTATTTAAATCGTACCGTTACGTGCGCATTTACGACCTGGCTGGAAAGTGTTGGGGAACAAGGGAGGGAAAGCAATATAGTAAGATTTTATTTATTTTTCATCTTTTATTTTATATTTCTAAAACAAGTTCTCCGCGGAAAGCGGAAACCAGCACCTGCACGATCCCGACTAATTGTCGCGCGTTCACCTTCCATATTTGGCGGAATCTATCCCTTGATATGGTTTTTGAAAAAAACGGTGTAGTTGTGCACGAATCAGTTGACCAATAATCGTCTCGGGCGTCTTTACGAACTTGTCCCATGAAAATAATAAGCCCCAAAAATGTCTTCATCTCCGGAATTGTAATATCTCTCCATTTCAGGCTTTTGGGAGATATTTTGAACTGATTCATATTTTGATAGTAGTACCTATTTAATTCCGCGGCTAAATATGCAAAAAAATCGTCATCTATAAATAACTTCATTGCATCAGCTGTGGATTTAGGAATATTAGCAATATTAGATATTCCAGGATGACCCAAAAACTCTTCAAGGTCTGGAGGGTTGTCAATCGATGACCATTCATCTGCTTCTTCATCAGAAGTTGTTTCAGAACTACTCGAAATTCTTCTTCGGACGAACACTCGAGAACGTGGAATAATATCATCATCGTCACTTTCTTCGATATCTTGACTTTCAGAATCACTATCATACGAAAAGTCCGATAATCTGTCAGCGCATATTTCTTCATCACTATCTTTGTCACAACGGCTCATTTTATCAATTTGTAATCAACAATAAAAAACCAAGCCTCAAATTGACAAAACACGACTTGTACGTTCTGGAGCTAGGAATTCGATTGAAGACGAAATGACTCCAACAAAAGACCGAGTGACTCGACAATCATAACTTGTGGAAAAAAAAATGTAAACACCATGCATATAATGTCACACATACATATAATTATACGTATTTAGTAGATACGTGTAGATACGGTGGATACCCGCTAACCACTACAAATCTACTAAATACGTATTTTTACGTGACCCGCGCTCCAGTGACAGACTGCAAAAAACGTAAAAATACGTTGCCCGCACGCGAAGTGTTAAAACAGTCGGGAAGTAGTTCTTCAGAAGATGAGATATCGGATATGGAAAGCGACGACGATGAGTACGCAAATTTTTTGTTAGAAGCCACAAAGTGGTGCGAAATGGATACAACGTTGCCAATATCTCTAAGGATTTAATAAATGATTGCAATATTAAATTAAAAAGGACATTTTAAAATTGCATTTGCACCACAACACATTTTTAAACATCCATATATGCCACGTACACGATCATATAAAAATGACGATTTAAATTTCCAGTTTTTGAATAAATCGCATTTCGGAAAAATCTTTAATAAATCATTTATGATAATTAAGAAGTGATCTTTGGGTCAAATTGAAGAGGAGATTTCAAACTTTAAGTTGATATATGAATCGCTTTTACGCCACGATGAATATAATTAGCAATTTTTAAAGTTTGGGTTCAATTCTTGTTTCATTTGAAAAACAATACATTTTTTAAATAACGATAACTTTTGACTTTGCGGGATTTAATAAATGATTGCAATATTAAATTAAAAAGGACATTTTAAAATTGCATTTGCACCACAACACATTTTTAAACATCCATAAATGCGACGTACACGATCATATAAAAATGACGATTTAAATTTACAGTTTTTGAATAAATCGCATTTCGGAAAAATCTTTAATAAAATGAAACATCTTCATTTATGATAATTAAGGAGTGATCTTTGAGTCAAATTGAAGAGGAGATTTCAAACTTTAATTTGATATATGAATCGCTTCTTCGCCACCATGAATATAGTTAGCAATTTTTAAAGTTTGGGTTCAATTCTTGTTTCATTTGAAAAACAATACATTTTTTAAATAACGATAACTTTTGACTTTGCGGGATTTAATAAATGATTGCAATATTAAATTAAAAAGGACATTTTAAAATTGCATTTGCACCACAACACATTTTTAAACATCCATAAATGCGACGTACACGATCATATAAAAATGACGATTTAAATTTCCAGTTTTTGAATAAATCGCATTTCGGAAAAATCTTTAATAAATCATTTATGATAATTAAGAAGTGATCTTTGGGTCAAATTGAAGAGGAGATTTCAAACTTTAATTTGATATATGAATCGCTTTTACGCCACGATGAATATAATTAGCAATTTTTAAAGTTTGGGTTCAATTCTTGTTTCATTTGAAAAACAACACATTTTTTAAATAACGATAACTTTTGATTTTGCGGGATTTAACGAATGATTGCAATATTAAATTAAAAAGGACATTTTAAAATTGCATTTGCACCACAACACATTTTTAAACATCCATAAATGCGACGTACACGATCATATAAAAATGACGATTTAAATTTCCAGTTTTTGAATAAATCGCATTTCGGAAAAATCTTTAATAAATCATTTATGATAATTAAGAAGTGATCTTTGGATCAAATTGAAGAGGAGATTTCAAACTTTAATTTGATATATGAATCGCTTTTACGCCACGATGAATATAATTAGCAATTTTTAAAGTTTGGGTTCAATTCTTGTTTCATTTGAAAAACAACACATTTTTTAAATAACGATAACTTTTGACTTTGCGGGATTTAACGAATGATTGCAATATTAAATTAAAAAGGACATTTTAAAATTGCATTTGCACCACAACACATTTTTAAACATCCATAAATGCGACGTACACGATCATATAAAAATGACGATTTAAATTTCCAGTTTTTGAATAAATCGCATTTCGGAAAGATCTTTAATAAACCATTTATGATAATTAAGAAGTGATCTTTGAGTCAAATTGAAGAGGAGATTTCAAACTTAAATTTGATATATGAATCGCTTCTTCGCCACCATGAATATAGTTAGCAATTTTTAAAGTTTGGGTTCGATTCTTGTTTCATTTGAAAAACAATGCATTTTTTCAATAACGATAACTTTTGACTTTGCGGGATTTAATAAATGATTGCAATATTAAATTAAAAAGGACATTTTAAAATTGCATTTGCACCACAACACATTTTTAAACATCCATAAATGCGACGTACACGATCATATAAAAATGACGATTTAAATTTCCAGTTTTTGAATAAATCGCATTTCGGAAAAATCTTTAATAAATCATTTATGATAATTAAGAAGTGATCTTTGGATCAAATTGAAGAGGAGATTTCAAACTTTAATTTGATATATGAATCGCTTTTACGCCACGATGAATATAATTAGCAATTTTTAAAGTTTGGGTTCAATTCTTGTTTCATTTGAAAAACAACACATTTTTTAAATAACGATAACTTTTGACTTTGCGGGATTTAACGAATGATTGCAATATTAAATTAAAAAGGACATTTTAAAATTGCATTTGCACCACAACACATTTTTAAACATCCATAAATGCGACGTACACGATCATATAAAAATGACGATTTAAATTTACAGTTTTTGAATAAATCGCATTTCGGAAAAATCTTTAATAAATCATTTATGATAATTAAGAAGTGATCTTTGAGTCAAATTGAAGAGGAGATTTCAAACTTTAATTTGATGTATGAATCGCTTCTTCGCCACCATGAATATAGTTAGGAATTTTTAAAGTTTGGGTTCAATTCTTGTTTCATTTGAAAAACAACACATTTTTTAAATAACGATAACTTTTGACTTTGCGGGATTTAATAAATGATTGCAATATTAAATTAAAAAGGACATTTTAAAATTGCATTTGCACCACAACACATTTTTAAACATCCATAAATGCGACGTACACCATCACTTAAAAATGATTTAAATTTTCAGTTTTTGAATAAATCGCATTCGAAAAAATTTTTTATAAAATGAATCATCTTTATTTATGATAACTAAGAAGTGATTTTTAGGTAACCAAACCAAGATCTTATAAATTACCCATAACAAAAAGTTTAATTTATTATTTTTGAGACTTACCTCTTCATCATCCCCATCTTGGTGCAAAATACTTTGAAGGAACTGTTGACGTTCTGATCCAGTCGATTTTTGATCGAACATACCAGCCTGAATAACTTTCTCATCCATGTTCAATTTATATCGGGCCGCCGCTAAAATTCGTTCCTCAACCGAATTTACCGTCATCAAACGCAAAACGCGCACCTCATTTTGTTGCCCGATCCTGTGGGCTCGATCTTGAGCTTGGAGATCCTAAGAAAATAAAAAATCAACGTATTTTTTACCAAATTATCAAACGAGATAATAAATAATAATAACCTGATGTGGATTCCAATCCGAATCGAATATAACAACAGTATCAGCACTTTGCAAATTTAATCCCAACCCCCCAGCTCGAGTACTAAGCAAAAAAATAAAATATTCGCTATTTTTCATGTTAAATTTTTTTAATAAATCCCCGCGATCTTCCGCTTTCGTTGTTCCGTCCAATCTTAAATATCCAAAAGCACGCCAATTTAAATAATCTTCCATGATGGTCATTAATTGGGTCATCTGACAAAATAATAAGACGCGATGATTCGTAGCTTTTAATTTGGGTAAGATGCGGTCTAATAATTCGAATTTTCCACTCGCGCGATAAATATCCGGACCGGAAATAACTCCCCCCGCCAGACCTAAATGGTCGCAATATTTCTCTTCAATATTTTGGAACATAAACGGGTGATTACAAAGTTTTCGTAATTGTACGATGGTGTTCATTAGCGCCTTTGCTCCTCCTTTACCTTTATTACCTATCATTAAAATATAAATAAATAATTGATATATTTGAAATATTTAATAATTACCTTTTTCTGATCCATCTGTTAATAAAACCCCTTTACTTTGCATGTGTTTATATAAAACTCTTTGTAAACCAGACATATCGCATTTAATGATGTATTCAACTTTATCGGGTAATTGCGATTCGACTTCTTTTTTTAATCGCCTCAATAAGAACGGTCTCAACACTTTATGCAATCTCCTAATGATTAAAATCGTTTCTTCTTCATTTAATTCAACCTTTTCGCCGGTTGTTGCAAATGGGGCGTTAAACCATTGCTCGAATGTCGAACAACTTTTGAAAATCGATGGTAAAAGGAAGTTTAATAACGCCCATAATTCGGGTAATTTGTTTTGTAACGGAGTTCCGGTTAATAATAAACGGTGTGGTGCTAAATAATGGGTGTTTAATACTTGGGTTAATTTGCAATGGTGGTTTTTCATGCGATGACCTTCGTCGATTATCATATATTTCCATTGGAGTTTTGCTAATACGCCTTTATCTTTGATGACGTATTCGTAGGTGGTTAATAAAACGTTGAATTTGGTCGAGCGCATTTGAGATTGGATCGCTCTACGCCCGGCTGGGGAGCCTTTGTAAGAGACGACGACGACGGATGGGGACCATTTTTCGAATTCTAAGACCCAATTTGAGAGGGTGCTAGAAAAATAATAGATTGTATCAATATGAATAATATATTTTCCGTTATTTCTGGTGATTTTTAAGATTTAGTTGCAGTCAAATGATGAATGTAAACGGGTAGTTTACGAATCTAAACTCTACATTAACATTAACGAAAATTACAAAAACAATGTTTAAAAATTTTAGTACTCTTTAAAACAAAACTTTTAGCAAAACTGTTTTTTCTTGCACTTCTGTTTTTAGATGCATAGATATTGAGGGAAATACTAAAATTTGATGAATTTCGTTGCTTTAAAGATCTTAACCCTTCATTATTTTTTACTTTCTGGAGAAGGTTTCAAATTTTATTCCGTTATTTTTTAATCAAACTTTAGGTGATTTTTCTCGAAAAATTTCTTTTGTAACCAATATTAATATTTACTGTATTAGATTCAGCAAAAATCCTCTTTCATATTCCGTAATAAAAATGTGGGTTTGTAATTTAGAAAAGCTACTCCAAAAATTTGCAAAAAATGTAAATGTAGTATGTTACCGTTTATAATGATTTTATCGTCTATATTAGTTACTTTACGGACACACTGTATAATATACAGAGGTACATATTAAAACGAGTACAAAACATTAAAGCAACACTTAACGCTTGCGTCATTCACAGTACATTATAGTTAGGATTGGGCGTAATACACTAAAAAATAAATGTAATAAACGTTTCACCACCGCTACTTCTTCAGCACTACCACTAAACATTTAGTCATAGAGAAACCCGTTGATAATTAAAATTTGGTGAACTCTCGCATGATTGTTAACTGTGTAACGGGCTGGTGGTATATTTATTTTAAGTTCTTTGTATGTGTGCGTTCAATAAAGTTTATTATTATTACTTTTCAGTAACATAACAGTGCTTCTTTCAGTGGTTTTTAAAGTGTGCGCCAGGACGTATTGGTTTGCCCTAGAACATTTTGTAATGCACCATTTATTCTTTTCCAAAAAGCGCATAGTAAATGTAAAACACTTTTGAGCTACAATTTTTTATAACAATATAATAGACGGATTGGTTCTTTCGTTTAACATAACTCCACATAATTCAAACAATGTTTTATTCTTCATTAAATAACCTCACAACATTATAAATGATTTACGTCCCTAACTTGTCTATATAAAAAAAACCTATAAACGCCATTTATGGAAACCTTATAATACGACTATACTAGGATAGCAGGGGAATCACGCAGTGTGTCAATCCAGTGAAAAGATTGTAATATTAACGATTGTAATATTCTTGTTGTTTTCTCCAACTATTTTTTATTTTATAGGAATGTTTTTCGTCTTGAATTAAATATTTATTTAATAATTTATTGCACTTTTACTAACAAGACGATAGTATTTAACACAATGTTTCAACCGGTTTCGGTTACGTTTAACCTTTCGATACACGCACCGGACTCTCACTCCGGGTTCTGCACCCCCTATTGTTTAACAGAAAAGGCAACAATTTTACCGACATAATTATGTCATTTTAGTGTCAAAAATTTCTTAGTGTACAACACAGTAAAATACGAATATGAATACGAGATAGCGAAGAAAAATACTGTTTGAAGGTGAAGACTGAAGCTTTTAAAAAAATTTTGCAGACGGTAAGATGTTTTTTTCCGTTCAAAATGGCTTCTTATCTGATTAGAAGAAACGAAGAAGATAATAAAAGCTGTAGAACATAAATGCCCCGAAAAATGTGCAGCGTATTCAACGCGGGCATTTATTTGAATATCGCAAATTTTATGATAATAAAAAAAATTTTTAAATTATTGTCTTAAAAAGAATACAAATTAAAATCCCTAGATTTATAAAGTACCGCGGTTTCCAGAAGACTGTTACTGCTTCTAGAGGATTTAAAATACTTCCAGACGACTTACAATGCTTTCAGATAACTTGATATAGCATCTAGAAAACTTAAAATGTTTCCAGAAGACTTGATGTTGTTACCTCTAGATGATTTGATACTGTTTTAAGAAAACTTTATATTGCTTTCAGAAGACTTGAATTTCTAGACTGATATTTCTAGAAGACTTAAAATGATGAATTTACAGATGTCTTACAACGCTTTTAGAAGCCTTGATATTGCATCTAGAGAACTTGAAGTGTGTCCAGACGACCTACAATGCTTCCAAAGTACTTTATGTCGCTGTTAGAAGACTGAAGATGCTTCCAGAAGACTTGATATTGTATCTAAGAAACTTGATATGGTTTCCAGAATACTACTTCCAGACGACTTACAATGTTTAAAGAAGACCTTATACTTACTTTTAGAAGACTTGAAATACTTCAAAATTACTTGAAGTGCTTCCAAAAGACTGGCTACTACTTCCAGAAGACTTGATACTGCTTCTAGATGTTTTAAAATGCATCCTAAAGCTTTGATACTGCCCCTATAAGACTTTATACTGCTTCTAGACGATTTCAAATGCTTTCAGAAGACTTGAGAAGTTTCCAAAAGACTTGATACTGCTTCTAGAAAATTTTAATAATTAAGAATCGATACTGCTTCTAGATATTTTAAAATGCTTTCAAAAGATTAGATATAGCCCCTGTAAGACTTTATACTATTTCTGGAAGATTTGAAATGCTTTCAGAAGACTCGAGAAGATTCCAGAAGACTTGATACTGCTTCTAGATGCTTTAAAATGCTTCCTAAAGGCTTGATACTGTCCCTGTAAGACTTTATACTGCTTCCAGAAGATTTCAAATGCTTTCAGAAGACTTGAGAAGTTTCCAAAAGACTTGATACTGCTTCTAGAAGATTTTAATAATTAAGATATGATACTGCTTCTAGATATTTTAAAATGCTACCAAAAGATTAGATATAGCCCCTGTAAGACTTTATACTGTTTCTGGAAGATTTGAAATGCTTTCAGAAGACTCGAGAAGATTCCAGAAGACTTGATGCTACTTCTAGAAGATTTAAAATGGTTACAAAAGTCTCGATATTGGCTCAGGTACGCTTAATATTGCTTCTAGAAGATCTAAATTGCTTCCAAAACATTTGGAATGCTAACAAAAGATTTGATATTGCTGTCAGAATACTTAACATTGCGCCTATAAGGCTTGAAATGCTTCCAGAAAATTAATTTATTTGGTGCCAATCGTATTTTCATTGCAAATCTTTCTTAATGCTCCCAAACTTCTAAACGATAAATCTTCTTTCATGAAATCCCGGCATGAACCCGGAATATACTGCGACTGGACTGAAACTGAAATGTACAAGTATCTTAAAATTGAGATACCATTCCTAAGATGACTAATTGTTTAATTGTTAAGATTTCAAGGCATTAAAGATGGTATTTGCACCTCCTAGTGGTCATCTCAGAATCCTGAAAATAATTTCCTGTATTTTCTCTTAGCCACTTTAGTCATAAAGTTTTTTTCCTGCAAGTCTGCTGTCAAATAATTTCCAGTATTTTCTCTTAGCCACGATTTTATGATTAATAAAATCTTTTCCTGCAAGTTTAACTATCGACTTACAGAGTCTTTTAGCAATTTGCAACCACTGGTTCGGCGGACCGCAACCATTCAAGTTAACATTTTTTTTATATATTTATATATTTGAAATATATCCGTTCTTGTCTATGAAAAAAGGACTTACTTTCGAAAATAAGTTTTGGTGGAAACAGCTAATAAAGGTAAATAGGTCATTTCGTCAGTTTCTAGTTAGTTAATCCCTTTTTTCTGTATTTGCCGATGTTGAAGGACGTCAAAGTATTATTTCAGATCAGAATGTTGTCGTTGTTAATGGCGTTATTTGCTAGTTTCAGATTTCTAAATATATAATACTGTAGAAGTGAGTTTGTAAATATAATTATATTGGACATTTTATTACTGATTGCGCAAGTGAGGAATAATCTTGGGATTAAATGAGAACACAAGCTGAGTAACTCATCTCCACAAAGCTCGAAATCAAGTAGAGGATTATCAAAATTTATGTGGAAATACAGATAGCTCAAACGGTTCGTCGTTTTAACTACACTGAGGTCACTCTGGAAGTGCTGCCAATGAAACGGCAGATGAGCTAGTGCTAAAGCGTTTTTAGGACCAGAACCAGCAATTTGTGTAAGATTTACGATGCCCAAATAGAGAATTCGAAGAATTCTGCAGCTAACTGATTTATCTTTAGATCGTCAGTGGTACATCTAACACAATCTTCGTAGCTTCATAAACGCCGGTTTTTGAAAATAAGTATGGGTGCTGGATAGTGAAAAAACTGAATTGGGAAAAGATTCAAACGACGAATGACTGTTCTCAAAACAAAAGTGATATGAAAAACGTCCATGTATCTGGCGCCTATGGTTAATTTGCAATAGAAATGCCTTATATCAACAGTGCTACACCTTCACAAGCAATATTTGGTCTATAATTGAAATTTTTTGAACTTTTGAAATGAACATTTTGTATCCTAGCAGTATTTGGTATTTTGGAAGCAAAATCAAATTGTATTAACAATTTCGTGCCTTTTGCAATAAAAATGTCTTCTTTAAGACTTTGCATTTTCAAACATTTTTTTGCCAGTAGTTTTACAAACGGTATCAAGTCTTTTGGAATCATTTAAAATCTTCTACAAAATAGTATCAAGTCTTTCAGCTGCAGCATAAAATCTTGTGGAAGCAGTTCAAGCCTTCTGAAAGCTATGTTAAGGCTTCTAGAAGCATTATCAAGTCTTCCAGAGGTAGTATCAACATTTTTGAAAGCAGTTCAAGGCTCCTGGTAGCTTATCAAGTTTGTTTTAAGCAGTATCAGCCACCGAAGAAACGAAAGGTGAAGTTTAATAATGGTCTCGAATCGGGGGCGGAGCAAAACGTTTTTCTCACACATAAACTCCCTATTCGTACACCTACAAAATGTTATTGCGGTTGTTATTGCGGATGCCTGATGTACTATTGCAGGATCCTGTATTTTAGCGCGAATTTTTTGGGTTAAAGTTCAAAGTTCGAATGGACTATCTTGAAAACTATAAGAGCTAGATAAAAAGTAGCCATCATAACATTAAAAAAAAAAATTAATGCTGAAAATATCAAAGCGCTATTGTGAACAAACACTTTTTGACATAAAATTGAAATATACAGGTGTCCCAAAATTAAGATACCATGATGATAATTTTATGTTAGAAAACGCGTGTTGAAAAATATAACGATGTCCCTCGAAATTATATTAAATTAGTTCCATGCTGCTATAAGAGAAACTATAAGAGATACTAAAAAGTGGGTGGCAATGATATATCGCATGTATGGTGCATTTGCGGAAAATAATCGTTATTTTTTAAGGTTGGGCCGAATATTAATTTGGGCGGCTAACGACTTTTATTATCGGCCATTTAATCGGTTTAATCGGCCATTGCCGATCATTCCAAAGTTCGGACGTGTTCGAATACTTTTGGAAGCGCTTATATGCTACATAATCTTGTTGTAACTAGGGCTGGGAGATACTTTAAATGAGTTATTGAGTATCGATACCTTCGTGGTATCGATACTATGCACAGTATCGAAAATATCGAAGTATTGAAAGTATCGAACTATCAAAAGTATCGAAAATATTGAAAGCATCGAATTATTAGAAATAATAGTGCATAATAAGCATATTTCTTATGTATTTTCTTCCTAGACTTTTTACTTTTGAATACTGTACGTTATCTTAATGACGGCCAACATGTTGGCAGTGTGAGTGTTTATATCTCCAAAGTTCTGCTCATCATTTGGAAGTCTGTTAACCTGCTAGGAACAAGAATTAGAACTGTTCTCATCAGACTTGTTGGCAGCATGAGCTGTTATTGTACCACAGACTATATGTTATCTTAATGCAGCAATCTTTAAAATACTGTACAGTGTTTGGAACAGTAATAGCTCATACTGCCAACAAGTTGGCAGGCTTCAACTTCATGACCAGGACTTTGCAGTTATAACAGCTCATGCTGCCAACGAGCTGGTAATCTGTAAAATAATATATTGTCTGTGGAACAGTAATAGCTCATGCAGCCAACAAGTTGACAGACTTCACACTGATGAGCAAGACTTTGGGGACATAACAGCTTATGCTGCCAACAAGTTGGCAGACTTTAAGATAATGTACAGTATTTGAAATAGTAATAACTTATGCTGCCAACAAGTTGGCAGTCATCAAGATAATATATAATATGTGGTAGAGCACTAGTTTATGCTGCCAACTAGTTGGGGGTTTTTAAAATAATATATATATGATATATATTTCTACTTATAATATGGTCTATGGAACAGTAGTAGCTCATGCTGTCAACAAGTAGGCAGACTGATGAGCTGCTCAATTTGATCTGATCAATTTGAATTGCTGAGTATGACTTGGAGACATAATAGGTTATGCTGTTAATAAATTGACTGTCTTTAATTAGTTAGGTTTAATCAGTGGCAGTGATAATTCTTTTGTTTATCTAACACTTCATTCGAAATTTCAATCAAGAAATGACAAGTTAAAAACTCACCAGAAATATGAAATTTCTTTGAAATTTTCACCAGATCACAAGAAAAATCATCTGATGTGAAATTTCGAAAATTATTTTCTTAACAATATTACTCCTGTCATTTTTGTTCTTAAATGCATAAATATTGAAAGAAATACGAAAATATAAAAATAATAATGAGTAATAAAAACCATCAAAAATATAAGAAAATACAAAATAAACTTACGATAATGGAACGATGATCAAAAACGGCCCATTAACCTTTTTCTTTTCCATCAAATACGTAATCAACGCAATCGTTTGGATAGTTTTCCCCAATCCCATCTCATCGGCCAAAATCCCGTTCAAATTATTATTGTACAACGAAACCAACCATTCCAAACCTTTCGTTTGGTACTCCTTTAATTTTCCATTAACCATAATCGAAGCTTGCTCCGTGACGATTTCGTGAACAGTATGGGCAATGCTGTAATAAGTTTGTTCTTCGTTTGCGTTTTTGTGATACTCATCATCTTCAACTTTAGCCTTTTTAATAACACTTTTCGTTTTTTCTTCTTCAGGAACGACTTTTTTCACTTTTTGTAGCGCCGATTCGGAATTTTCTCCGTTTTCTTCATCATCTTCATCTTCTTCGTCACTTTCGACAACTTCCCATCCCGGATTTTGATCTAAGAATGTTTGTAGTTGGCTGAGATTAGGGGCTTCGTCGCCGGAAATTATTTTTCCTGTTGATGTTTCCATTAGTGTTAATTTTTTGTTTAAGTCTAACGAGTTTTGTAGGTTTTCTAACGTTTTCTTTTTCTTTTTTCGTTTTTCTTCTTCTTGTTGTTTCCGTTTTTGTTCCATTTTGTGTTGTTTAACCATTTCGGTTAAATTCGAAATGTACTCGTCGGTTTGTGACAACAAAAACGCTAATCTCTTGTCTTTTTTCTGATCGATCAATTTTCTGTATCCCTCTTCGTCTTCGGCCATTAACCGCCTCATTCTTTCTTTTTCGATTCTTTCTTGTTCTTTTTTCTGCTCTCTTTCGGCGTTTAAATGGTAATTCATTACCGATTTATTAAGTCGGACCATTTTTGCTTGATTATTGCGATGGAACTCTTTGAAATCTTTCCCGTGTTGTAAGACGCTGGTTAAAAATTCTTGGTGTTTTTGTCGCCTCTTTCTTTCGGCTTCTAATTTTTGTTGTTTTTCTAATTTTTCGGTAGCGCGAGCTTCTCTTAAACCTTGCCGTTTGGTTCGTTTATAAGCTTTTATGTTAACTGCTGTTTCTAATGTGGTGTCTTTTCGTGTACACGCGATTATTTCGCTGCGCAATTGGCGTTGGAAATTTAAACAGCGCAAAGCGCGCAATTCGATTTGGGCTTGGATGCGTAAATCTTCTGGCATATTCGTTGGAAGATTGTTGAGTTGATCGATTCGAGCGGCTATTCGAGACGCAACCCTACTCAAACATCAAAAATTAATTAAAAAAATTAAATTTTTTTGATTAATTTTTACCGATTTTCGCGTTCTTGCAAAATAATTAACGGATCTATCCCGCATGGTTTTGAAATTGTTGTGACACGATTTTGTTTACCAGGTGGCGCTTGTTGGGATTGATTTTGTGGTTGTCCAGGTTGAGCTGGCGGTTGAGAAGCTTGTTGAGGATGTCCTGGGGGACCCGCTTGACCGGGAGGGCCGGGACGAACTCCTTGACCAGTCCCTGTTTGATTTGGCTTCGAAAAAAAATTATTTTTTAATAACAACGTTATAATATTTTGGCCTAAATTGAAATGAAGAAACTCATGCTCTTTGCTTTTATTTTCCACCCGACGATTCTTCAATTACCTGAGGTCCTTGGCCCCCTTGACTTTGCTGGAGATGTTGCGGCCCCATACTTGGACCTCCTTGTTGCCCCATTTGAGGCGGGCCTTGAGGGGGTCCTTGAAGATTTTGAATGTTTTGCCCACTTTGAATTTGGGTTTGTATCCCACCGCTTTGAGGCATGCTTTGAGGGGGACCTTGAGTACTTTGAGAATTTTGCGAGTTGGGAGATTGTTGAGGCCCCCCAGGTGGTCCTTGCGCGCCTTGTGGGGGAATACCTTGAGGAGCCCCTGATAATCGTTGGGGAGTTCCGGGAAGTCCCTGAGGACCTCCCGGTAATCCTTGAGGAGCACCTGGTAAACCTTGAGGACCTCCCGGTAATGCTTGACTACCCTGTGGGCCATCTGGAAGCCCCAAAGGACCCCCAGGTAATCCAGGTGGTCCACCTGGGAGTCCTTGCGGAGCTCCAGAAGGTCCACCAGGGGGTGCTTGTGATGCAGTTACATTCGGTGGGGCTCCTGGGTGCCCTTGATGATGAATTGGAGGACCTTGAGCATGACTTCCCGGGTGTCCAGGACCTGGTGGTGGCCCATGATGCGGAGCGGCATGACTACCTGGATGATTCGCAGGCCCCTGCATCCCCCCAGGATGCCCACCAGGTCCTTGATGAGGCACTCCATGATTAGGTGGGCCTTGATGAGGACCTGGATGAGCCCCAGGATGACTTCCGGGGTGACCCCCAGGATGAGTTGGGGGCCCACCAGGGTGACCCCCTTGATGACTTTGATGACTTCCAGGATGATTAGGAGGTCCCGGATGATTTCCAGCTCCCGGATGGGTTCCTGGATGTACCGAAGGTCCTTGATGTCCCAAAGATCCAGGCGGACCACCGGGTGGTCCTCCAGGAGGCCCTGGGGGGCCTGGAGGCCCCGGTGGACGCATTTGAGGCGGAACGGAGTTGTCAGGAGAGGAAGAATCACTATCACCTCCGCCCGGTGGCCCAGAACCCTACGAGTTTTTATGTTTTTGGCTTGTTGTGGTAATTCTCGCAAATTTATTGATTATTTTATCGCTACATCTCATATTAATACAAATTACGGTTTTACAATATAATTATTAAAAGCTATCTAAACAAAATAAAACAACAAACAAAAACTGCAAATAATAATCATGCGATAAGAAAAAAAATCACCGGCGAGAAGTTAGTAATTCACTTTTTTGGTCCATTTCGTAGTATTACAAACAATTTCGAAATAAATAATTTATTCAAAATATTTCTCTGAATAACATTCTTTAGAAAATGTAGTTAAAGAATTATGTTCGATATACAAGGTGTCAAAAATTTTTTAATAACAATTTTTTAGGGTCTCTTCCCCTTTAGGTGGCACCACCTAAGTCAGGCAACCACCAACTCACCCCCTCGTGCTCAACTTTTTGGGGGTACTTTCACTACCCACTACTAGGTAACAGAACTTTAAATTTTTAAATACAACAGCACCATCTAATGTTCATCAGATAAATTTAAATTTTAAAAACTCTTATAGAATTCTTCATTTTAGTTCGATCGTACGCCGCCATAAACCGGTTTATTTGTGGAATGATAAAATTGCAAAAAAAGAATGCAATAAACTGAGAAGAACTTTAACACGAAGTAGAAGGAATGGTCTTATTGATTTGGAGTTACTTGAAAATTTGAAGTTGGTACATACAAATTCTTGTTTTTAAATAATTAAGAAAGCTTATTGGGACGAGGAAAACAAGATAACATAGATATCTGGCGGATAACTGTTTTATCGGCACCCCTGGCGATAAAAATATCTTTACTTTGTAATGCAATATAAATTAACTTATCAGCCAGATAACGCTATCAGGAAGTTTATCTGCATATTGTACAATAGAACCTTTAGGCTCACTTTTCCAACTTTTAGTATAACTAACGAGCGGTGGTTAAAGGTATTTTAAGCGCTCTCATTAGCTAGAGCCGGTTTTTAACTGTAAGATAAATTTATCAAGAAGTGGTAAAAGTGGCCCTTAATGAAAGATTTCTTAATAATAATAAGTATATCCGACAACGAGCTACTCAACTCATCTTATACTAGATATCAACGCGATAAAAATTCAACGGCGTGATTATAGTTGTTAAGCATGGCTTTCATATCGTTCCTGTGCCGAGTCTGTGAAGTTATGTGGGGGACTTGTGGCTGAAAGTTCAATGTGGTCAACTAAATATCTTTTATGTAGAGTTTATCTTCCTCCTTCTGCTGTAAAGGGGCTGAATTTGTTTTTGTCCGGTTTGTCTGCCTTCTCGGATATTATGATTGTGATTGTTGGCGGTTTCAATACCTCAACCATCTCTTGGTCTAGATTTGAAGATATATATTGTACCCATTCCCATAGGGAATTTCGACTGTCACGCCTTTGATATTGTTAACATTTATTCATATTGTAAATCCAGTCAATTGAATAATGTATCGAATACTAATAGTAGAATTCTTTATCTCCTTTTAAGCGGCAACGATCAAGACGAGTCTACATCTGTACAAAAATACACTTGTGGACCCAGTCTGGCGTCTGGTATGCAAATTTACTCTGTTACCCGCTGATGGGTCAATGGTGAGCTCAGGTCCTGATAGAGGACCTATATGAGGTCGGTATTCGTGGACCGTTCAATGGATACGCTGATGTAGCCCTTAATATTTTGATCCATCTTGACAAGTCTTCTAGCCTTGGTCAAGAACTTTCTCTTTTTTTTCGAAATCCTTACTTGAATGTACAGAGTGGGCAAATTTTTGTGTTATTATAGGCTACCTCAGGACGTATAAGATATACGAAAAAGGTAGGTGTCGTGTACCGCTCATTTTTTACTGGGTTAAAAGATACAACTCCCTTTCACCGCCAGTCTAAACTGGTGTATAAGATCGCTTGTATGGGTTATAACAGTTGTTATGTAGGTACCACACCTACACCAACTGTCATAATACCGACAAACTTGGAGGCTGTTCGAAGCTCCTCATCATTAGGGGGATGTGTCAAGGACCAATCAAGTTGAAACAAGTCAGTAAATGAGAAAACCCATTATTGCAGAAGACATCCCCTAGAAACCTATGATTCTTTTCTCTAAACTTAATGTCGGAAATGCGAATAGCTCTGTTTTTCATGCCCTTGACCATGAAACATTTTGTAATTTTGTAGTTTGACAATTTTGTAAGCGAAAGGGGAGTTGAGATATATACCTGTCTAAGATATAATTCAAGAAATGAGAATACAGAGGAATTGAACAAGAACTCGATGGCTTCAAGAAACAAATTTTTGGGAATATTCGTGTGAGGTTGTATCAGGTTGCAGTCTACTGACAACCTATGCATTACCAATTCGAGGTGGAAATCGGTAAAAAGAGATACAACATCTGATGAGATCAGAACAAAATCAGCAAGTAACGTCACATTCCTCATCTCTTCAAGTCGTCTGGAACTATTCTAAGTCTTCTAGATGCAGTATCAAATCTTCTGAATGTATTACAAGTCATCTTAAACAATATCAAGTCGTCTGGAACTATTCCAAGTCTTCTAGATGCGGTATCAAGTCTTCTGAATATATTACAAGTCTTCTAGATGCAGTATCAAGTCTTCTGAATGTATTACAAATCTTTAGAAGAAGCATTTTAGATTTTCTAGATGCAGCATCAAATCTTCTAGAAACAGTATCAAGTCTTCTAAATACAGTAACAAATCTTCTGAAAACATTTGAAGTCTTCTAGAAGCATTTCAAATTTCCCAGTGATCTGATCGTCTGGCAATATTTCAAGTCTTCTAGAAGCAGTTTAAGTCTTCTAGATGCATCATCAAATTTTCTGGTCTCAGTCTTCTAGAAGCAGTACCAAGTCTTCTGGAACATTTAAAACGTTCCAGAGGTAATATCAAATCTTATGGAAGTATTTCAAGTCTTGTAGATGCAGTATCAAGTCTTCTGAATGTATTGCAAGTCTTCTGAATGTATTGCAAGTCTTCTGAAGCATTTTATGTCTTCTAAATGCAGCATCAAATCTTCTGGAAACATTTCAACTCTAATAAAAGCAGTAACAAGTCTTTTGGAAACATTTCAAATTTCCCAGAGGCAATATCAAGTCTTATGGAAGTATTTCAGGTCTTCTAGACACTGCATCAAGTCTTCTGAAAGTAATGCAATTCTTCGAGAAGCATTATTAGAAGCAATTTGGAAGCATTTCAAATTTCCCAGAAACAATATCAAGTCTTCTGGAAGTATTTCAAGTCTCCTAGGTCTTCTGGAAGCATTGCAAGTTTTTTCTAGAAGCATTTTAAGTCTTCTAGATGTAGCATCAAATCTTCCGGAAGCAAGTATCAAGTCTTCTAGAAGCAAGTCAAATTTCCCAGAGGCAATATCAAGTTTTCTATGAGCAGTATCAACACTTCTAAAAGATATTGCAAGTCTTCTAGAAGCAATTTAAGTCTTTTATATGCAGCATCATATCTGAAAGAATTTCAAGCCTTCTAGAAGCAGTACGAAGTTTTGTGAAAGTATTTCAAGTCTTCTAGAAAATGTTCAAGATTTTCAGAAGCAATATCAAGCTTTCTGGAAGCATTTCAACTCTTCCATAATCAATAGCAATTCTTTGGGACATTTTGGAAACATCTTAGCCTTCTAGAAGCAGTATCAAATCTTTTGTAAGCAGATCGGATCTTCAGTAAGCATTTTAAATTCCCCAAAGGCAATATCAAATTTTCTAGATTTAATGTTAAGTCTTCTGAAAACTGATCATGTCCTCTATAAGCAGTATCGGTAATATCATGATAACCGTGCTTTTATTTGTCATCATTTTGAAGTTACTCAGATCACAGTTATGTTTACCCATGATCTTTTACTGTTAATTTAACTAAGCCTATGAGCCATATGAAGCCATAGGCTCCCTGTCGAATTCCTCCACGGTTGGTATATGATGTAGGATATACTCTTTGCTCCTGTCCATTGTATAACAAAGGAATTAATCTCATTCGTCACGAATTTTAATTGTTTGAAGGTGGTGTTTTCCGGGAAGGTATCAAGGGAGTCATCTGTTAATCTTGGTGAGTCTCAAGGCTCCATCTTAGGCGCATTATTATGCTTATTCTTAATTTTTGTAAATGTGTTATCGTGTTTTTTGTGGATACAGATATAATCATGTATGCGGATCATATTGCGGTGTATAACACTGAATATGAAAATGACAGTCTGTATGTGGATATATTGATGGGATTAACATTCAGGATGAAACAATTTTCTTGGATCTGCTTAAGCCATCACAAGTTAATATGACTTTGAAACTTTTCGTCTTTTGATTCTTAAATTTGAAAGATCAGATAATTTGGACATTATATTATAGACGCCTTAATAAAGTCGTAGGTTTATATAAATAAAATAACAAAAAAAAAAAGATATTTCTTATGAAGTTATTAACTTCTCACCGGTGAATAAAAAAAAATCTTTAAGTTATTCATAGTATAAGTGTGTTAGAAGGCGAATACGAGTTGCGCGGTGTGAGTGTCATCACTCATTAAGTGCCATATAAAATCTCACCCAAAACATTATTACAAAACAATATTAAAATAATTAATCGAATAAATTAACTACTTAATTCTAACTACTCCTATTATAAAAAAGTAATCAATTATTTATTACTATTGGAAAAAAATAAATAGAGAACAAAGATATCAAGACGCAAAAAAGCAAAGAGCATGAGCAAAACAACAACACCAAATTAAATCAAAACGAACCAAAAATAATTTCTAATTACAAGTTTACAAGAAAAATCTCGAAGATTGCGATGTTTTTTATAACGTAGAATATTGAGGTGATTTTAAAAGTGTCTTCAGTTATTTATTTACTTTCAATTACCTCCAGTTTTTGAGATATCAAATGATGCTTTCTCGCTCGGCGATTTCACTAACAAAGAAAACAGCAATATTTTGTAAAATTTCTTCATTAGCTACCTGAAGATGTTAGTAAGTTTTTTACTGTAGTTAATTAATTATCTTTAAATTTTAGACTCAGAATTTAGACTCAAACCCTCTAAAATTGTGAAAATGTTTCCATAAACCGAAATTCAAATACTTTAATACCAATCTTTAACAATTTCAGGTTTCCAGCTAAATCACCTAGATTTTTCTGTGATATTTTATGGTTTATTTTAACATCATACTCTTCATTATCAGTAGATAGGGAAAAACGCGTGTTCTGGCGCATGCGCAGCTCAGATTATGCCAGACCATAGACAAGCGGTGCCAACATAAATTTGGGGAAAAATAAATTAGGTTGGTATTAAAAGCAATTAAGAATCCGATTTATTATGATTTTTTGAAAATGGAAAAAAATTGTAACCTTCGTAAACTAATAAGTTGCGATTGATTTCACTTCTTTCATTTTTTTTTACTTTTAATAACTTATTTTCCCCCACCTTTAAATTGGCACTGCTGTTCCTGCGCCAGAATTCCAGCCCCTTTACTTGGATCATTTTCACTGAATTAGTCGACGAGGAGGATTTGGTCATGATAAAGTTTCTCTATGAAACAAATTTTTAAGCCGATCTTACCTTAGGCTGAAGTGAACTTTTCTTTGCTTTTTGGAATGATCTGTTATCTGGGACCTTAACTATCTCGTACTCATAATCTATTAGCTTTACAACTTTCCAAAATATATAGGAAAAAATATTCTGTATGGTTATCATTGCATTTCAGAAGTAGTATCTCGAATGTTTTATGTTACATTTGTTAATTTATCCAAGTGATCAATAAATCAAAGTATTGATTTGTATTTAAAACTGATCATATTTCTTAGAAATATAGAAGAAGTTGCTATTAATTAAAAAGGGACCAAAAACAAAATTTGACTATGTACTCCAGAAAACTTGATACTGCTTTTGGAAGACTCGATGTTGCTTCTAGAACGCTTGATATTGCTTCTAGAAGACTTGACCTGCTATCAGAAGTCTTGATATTGTTTCTAGAAGACTTGATAATTCTTTCAAGAAGTTTTGAATTGCCTCCAACTTGCCCAGAAAACGTGCAATGCTTTCAGAAGACCTAATACTGCTGCTAGAAGAGTTGAAATGAATCTTAAAAATTGCCCGCAACAAAAGGGTTAACTGTTGGACAAAATGAAACATCTTGATGTAAGAAGTCCAGTAATTAAAGACTCAATATTGCTGACAGAAGACGTTTTTATTGCAAAATCAAGAAATTGCGTTAAAAAAGTTTGATTTTGCTTCCAAAATGCCCAGCTGTTGGCACAGTTCACATCTTCATGAAAGCAGACCAAAAACTATTAAAACTTGAAATTGTGTACCAGAAAATTTGAAATTCAGTGGATTTGAATTTGGAAGATTTAATACTGCTTCTAGATAAATTGAAATGTTTCCAGACGACTTGATGCTGTTTCTAGAAGTCTTGATATTGCCTCTGGAAGACTTGAGATGAATTCAGAGACTTGATTTTCCAGGAGATTTGATATCGTTTCTAGAATATTTGATCTGCTTCTAGAAGACTTTATCCTGCTTCTAAATGACATGATACCGCTTCCAAAAGACTTAAAATGTTTCCAGAACGGTTAAAATAATTCCAGAAGACTTGAGTTGCCATCAGAAGACTTGATACTGGTCTATGAACACTTGATTTTGCTTCTAGAAGAGTTGATATTTGTTCTAGAAGCTTTGTAATGATTTCAGAAGACTTGAATTACTTTCAAAAGACCTCAAATGCTTCCAGTAGACTTGATACTGTGTCTAAAAAACTTGATCTGCTTCCAAAAGACTTGATACTGCTTCTAAATGGCTTTATACAGCTTCAGAACAGTTGAAATGATCCAATGGCTTGATTTTGCTTCTAGAAATTGGATATTGCTTCCAGACGATTTGATATTGCTTCTAGAAGACTTCATATTGCTTTCAGAAACATTGAAATGTTTCTAAAAAACTTGCAATCCTTTTAAAAGATAAGATATTGCTTTTAGAACTATTAAAATAATTCCGTAAGACTTCACCTGGTGTCAGAAGACTTGATACTACTCCAAGAAGACTTGATTTTCTTTCTAGAAGACTTATACTGCTTCTAAATGACATTATATAGCTTTCAAAAGACTTAAAATACTTCCAGAATAGTTGAAATCATCCAGAGACTTGATTTTGCTTCTAGAAGATTTGTTAATGCTTGTCGAAGACTGGATATTGCTTCTAGAAGACTTAATATTGTTTCTAGAAGACTTGGCATTTCTTCTAGAAGACTTGCTATTGTTTCTAGAGAACTTAATATTGCTTCTAGAAGATTGGATGTTGTTTTGTCTTTATTGCACAAAAAATATAATAATAACAAAAATTGTATATTTACTGTAGATATACTTTAAACTAAAATATTAAACAACAGAAAACCAAAAAGAATAAGAGCATAACAATACAAAAAAGAAGAAATGTATTGCGCAACAGTTCCAGATAAAAATCTGTTCAACCTACCTTATCATAAATGTAAACTTTAGACTTGATATTGCTTTTAGAGCCTTTGATATTATCTCTAGAAGACCTGATTTTGCCTCTGGAAGAGTTGATAATAATATTATAAGAAAATTGGGCGAGAGGTTGAAACACAACATGTAAGGGATAACCGCTGTGGTAGAAAGAGACGAAATAATGCACTGTATAAGACAAGCCCTAAAAATAGATGATGTAGATATTAAAACACAAAGTGTAGCATAGAAAAACGAATTAGAATAAGTCGGTGTTTTAAGCGCTGGTGTTATGGTCATGGGTCGAATGAATGTAAGGGATCTGATTGCTCGCATCTGTGCAAATATTGTCAAAAAAATGTCAAAATGAAGCGGCCTATCCACTGTGCGACATGGAAGGCCATATTGTCGGATCTGGCGAATGTCACTATATTCTTTTAGAAAAGAATTGATATCAAAAAATAAAAAAGGGGATAGATCTGAAGAGTAGAAGAAACAGCGTATAAATATGTAGATAATATCGAGACGAGACGAGGAACATGGTTTCGGAACATCAAGATAAAACGGCGCTCACAAATTACTTGTACATGGACAAGATATTCGAGTCCATAAACGCCAGTTTTTGTAAATACGTATGGGTGTTAGGTACTAAAAAAGAATGGAATTGGGAAAAGATTCATACGTCGAATTACGACTCTCTAAGAAGTGGTATCTTCAATCCAAATAAAACCATTAAAAATGTTTTATAGGTGACAGCACACAAAATACACCCACATATCTGGCACCTATGGTTTGTTTGTAATGGGCAAATAAGCAGTACCAGTCCTTAATTGACAGTTCCTGATCCATGAAAATTTGGTATAGCTAAATATTTTGGAAGCAAAATCTAATTTTCTTCAAAATTTCTTGCGTTTTACACTAATAATGTCTTCTGCCAGCAATATTTAGTCTTTAATTAACAGTTATTGTAAGTCAAGATTCCAACCGTATTTAATATTTTCGTAGCAAACTCAAATGATTTATCAAGAATAGGTACTCTAGAGTTTTTTGCAATGAAGATGTTTTCTGCCAGCAGTTTTACAGGCAGTATTAAGTTTTCTGGAAGCATTTCAAGTCTTCTAGAAGCGGTATGAATACATCTTCTGAAAACATTGCAAGTTTTCTGGAAACCTTTCAAATCTGGAAGCAATATCAAGTCTTATAAAAGAAATACCAAATATTTTAAGAGTAATATCAACTCTTCTAAAAGCAGTTAAGTTTTAGTCTTTGCATTAGTCTTAGTCTTTTCTTAGTCTTTGCATTAAGTCTTTTGGAAATATTGCAACTCTCTTGAAAGCATTTTAAGTCTATTGGAACTAGTATGAAGTCATTTAAAAGCAGAATCAAGTTTTCAGCAGTCGACGAAAACCAAATACAATGATTGACTTTTAGAGCCATTCAGTCTCAATCCATACTATTGCGACCATACAAGTATACGTTCTAGGTTCTGATAAAGGCGATATATTGCTTGCGGAAGCTCCTCCCAAGAAGTGCTGGTATAAATTTGGAGATCATCAGCATAAAGATGAAAGTTAGTAGAAATAACTTTAGTAATATTATTAATAAAAATACAAACAAGTAATGTACCAAGTACACTGCCCTGAGTCACACCATACTCAATCCCAAATTCCCTGGAAGTGGTCGAATTAGCACGTACCGCCAATGAACGGTGACAGAAATAAGATCGCAACCAACTACCAGGCGAAATACCCATAGAAGCAAAAATTGAGAGTAGGATGTCATGATCAACGGAATCAAACGCTTTGATGAAGTCAAGCAAAACCAGCAGTGTCAGCTGATAGTTGTCCTGAGCATGCCTGATATCATCAGTGATTTTAATTAGAGCAGTAGTTGTATTATGCTCCTTCTAGAAACCAGACTGCAGAGGATGAGTGAAGTAATGTTCAGTAAGATACACATACATTGTAGAAAGAATAGAAATCGGGCGGTAATCACAAGAAGAAGTAGGATTCTGAACTAAAATTAGAACTAACACTAGAACTATCACTGGGACTAATCGGCACCATAAGTGCCAATTTCCAAGCCGAAGGAAAACGAGATACTTCGATAGAATAGTGAACGATGTGAGTGGAGGCAAGACCAATACAGGTAGGGGTAGGTCCAACCCAATGAATGTGTCAACGTATGTTCCTCGCACCTTAGCCTCGTCCATGCCATCCAGGGACAACGAAAAGTTAGTCTGTAGTAGTTGCAGCAACAATACCCCGAACTAGAAGTGCCTTCGTAGTAAGATTCGTCTTTACTGACGACGACTGTGCAAAATAGGACGCCAAGGATTCACAGTCATGAGAAAGACATTTAGAGAACTAGAATCAACAACGCCAAGATATCTCATCATTCCTCAGAATGTTCTACCCTCTTAGCATTCTTACACCTATGATTGCAGCGGTTGCATAATGCGCGATACCTCTCAAAGATAGAATCAGAAGGACTATGCCTATATAGAACTTTAGCCCTATTTCGCTCGTCTAGACCCACAAAGAAGCCATCAGAAGGCATATTCTTGGTAGGAGAGGCATCAAGAGGCTTAGGTCCATGCCCAGTGGAGATCGATAGAGACTTGGAAATCAAGGACGACGTAGTGGGAGGAGAAAAAGAAATTGAGGGGTCCATAATGGACTTAAAAGAGTAATATAATTTTTTTTTAATTTTGATTGCTCAATAAGAGCAATCAAAAATAAAAATTGACCAAAGGACCATTCAAAATTTTATTGAATTTATTCCTTTCATGATGAACTCATTGTATTATTATTGGTCAAAAATTAATATCATTTATAATTAATTATATTCCTGTCTTGTATCAGTCCTTATGTGAATCACCCTGTATAACTTTTGCTTGAATCATTTTTATATTTATTGAATATTACCCGTAATAGAAATTCAAAATTTTTCGTAATAGTGACACATTTAAGAACAAAACTTTAAAAGAGCAGTATTATTAAGGATAAGAAGATAGCGATAGAATGTGGTGTGTGCGGAAAAAGTATTGGCAGGCAAAGCGATTACATCGCGTGTCGTGGCGATTGTTCCAAAAATTACCATGTGGAATGTGTAGATTTGACTGTTGAAGAGTTTACAAAGATCAAAGATAATGGATTGATTAAATCCTGGATTTGTAAACTGTGTACATACGATCTAACCTCAAAACATATCGAGGGAGATTTTGAGTTTAACGTTAAGACTTTGATGCTGAAAGAAATGAAAGAGATGTTCGAATCAATGACAAAAACTTTTAGAGAAAGATTGGACTTAACTAACATTTCAGTTGAAAGTCAAATTGCAATATCAGCCGTGGAAATAGGTATACGAACACTAATAATAGGTATGTATCGTCCTCCCAATGGAGATGTAGATGTGTTTTTTCAAAAACTTGAACGTTTATTGGAAATGATCGAAACGGATATTTACCGCAAAAGAATTTTTATTGCGGGTGATTTCAACATAAACATTAATAGCGCTTCCAAAGAGTCAATACTGTTTGAAAACATCTTACATAGCTTTAGGCTGCATGTGTCAATGCGAGAAAACTCCAGAGTAACGAGAACAACGGGGTCGTGCATAGATAATATCATAACGAACCTAACAGAAGATGAATACACAGGAAATACCATAGACCTGCATCTTTCTGACCATTATGCACAGACTATCGAATTTAGCGAAATTAATGAACCAATGGTAAACCTGCAAAAATATAAATGTCGTGATATCAAAGACAAGAACATCAAACGCTTCATTCAAATAATGAATGAGTACTATATCGACTTAAATGATCAGAGTATAGCTACAATCTTTTCTCATTATTTTTCTTGTATGCTGAAGCCGTATTGGTCTTGTTGTCCTGAAACGAGTAGAAGAACAACAGCTGATAATTCTATATGGATATCCACAATGAAAACATAAATCGAAGGCGGAACATTGTTGAAATATTAAGTATTCTTGCGAACAATCTGAAAACTGAAGAGTCGTATAGAATTTACAATAAATACAAAAAAGAACTTAGAGATCATCTTCAGCAAGAAAAACGTGATCATTATTTGTCTTTACTGAACACGGCAAAAAATAAACAAAAGGTTATATGGCAAATAATAAATAAAGAGACCAGAGGGAATAAAAGTGCGAAGTCAGAAAAAATTATAGATCCTCACTCTTTTGCGAGTCACTTAAATGATTTACAGCGCACTTCTAATGCAACAATAGATCAAGCTATCAAACTTGATGTTCAAAATAGCTCTTCGTGTTTTTTTATGGCGGTTGACAAACATGAGTTGATTAGCATTGGCAGAAAGCTAAGATCAAAAAGAACCGAAGATGTTTATGAAATGTCAACAATTTTTTGCAAAAAAATAATTCATGGACTAGCCGTTCAGCTTGTTTGTGTTATCAATATGTGTTTGGAGAATGGTGTATTTCCTGAAGAGTTAAAAATAGCTAGAGTGATTCCCATTTATAAAAAGGGAGACGTAGACAACCCTAACAATTACCGACCTATATCAATTTTGCCAGCAGTGTCTAAGATTCTCGAATATGTAATAGCAGAAAGATTGATGAATTTTTTCCAAAAACGGAAACTACTCTCTAAGTACCAACATGGTTATATCTGTGGACGATCTATTGAGAGTGGTATAGCAGAAGTTGTATTAACCATTATGGAAGCTATAGATAAAAAGAATTATGTAGAATTAATCAGTGTAGATCTGAGTAAAGCGTTCGATAATGTGAATCACTGCTGCCTACTCCATAAATTGGAGACTTATGGAATTAGAGGAATTGCCTATGATTTATTGGCCTCATATCTGTGTGATGGGAAACAGATGGTAGATGTAGAAGGAATCAGGGCGAAGTCGGGTGATGTTACGAAGGGAGTACCACAAGGCTCCATCCTGAGGCCCCTTCTCTTCGTTATATATATAAATGACTTGCCTGATGCAATTCCTACTAATAAATTGTGTCTTTATGCAGACGACTCAACTTTTGTGTTGGTAAGTAAATCTCCTGAGAACCTAGATCAAAACTCATGCTGTATATTGGAAAATGCTGAAACTTGGTATAAAAATAATGGACTTACAATGAATAACGAGAAGACACAAACAATCAACTTTCAAAAAAGACAAAAAAATAAAGAGCAGGGAAATAAAACCCTTAAATTCCTCGGCATTTATCTTTATGAAGATCTTAAATGGACAAGTCAAATAAATGATATCTGCAAGAAATTAAACAGTGCTATCTTTTGTATCAGGAGAATAAGAGCTGTGGCAACAATGAGTGCGGCGAAGTTGACTTACTATGCAAGTTTTCATAGTCATGCATCGTACGGTATAATTTTCTGGGGTGCTTCTGCACAAGCCGATATTTTTACTGCAAAAGAGGGCGATAAGAGCATTATGTCAATTAAAAGTAAGCCATAGTTGTAAGCAACATTTTAAAGAGCAAAATATTATGACAATTTACGCAGTATATATCTTCAATTGCCTAAGATATATATTAAAAAATATTAACAAGTTCCCCTCCCAAGATGTGACACATGATCATCAAACTAGACAGAAGAGCAACTTAAACATTACGAAACACCGAACAAAGAAAACCCAAGACAATGTGGTGTACTGGGGTATAAAATTTTATAATTATCTACCGGAAATGATAAGAACCCTTCCACGAAAACGTTTAGAGAACATGGTCAAACAAAAGTTAATGGAAGCAACACCTTACAATATAGATGCATTTTTTGGTATAAACTTTTAAATGCAGATAAATTCGAATTATACTAATAATACTTTTCTATTGTTAATAGATACACTAGGTCTTCTTTTGTTTTCTTGACGATGTAAATTATTTGTTAATTTTTACAGAAAATAAATGAAATGAAATGAAATAAATATGCTTCAATTCCCAAACGTGGCCCTAAGCAATTTGTAAACAAAGAAAATTCATTAAAATTTCATATTTTCTTATTTCTCTCAATATCATTTAACAATAAAAACAAAAGTACATGATAGCGATATTGTCGAATATAGATGGCGCTTCTAAAATGCAATGGTAACCATACAGAATGTTTTTCCCTTTCATATGAAGAAATTTTATTTAAAATTTCAACGTTTATAAAGTATAAGGTCGTTACAACTTAAATGCCTCATCCGGTATTTGCATCCAAAATGTTTTATTTACGATTTGCCACATTTTTGGACTTATCTCGAGAGCGGAACATGATGGAAAAAAATTTAAGACAATTTGAAAATCATCTCAACATTCTACGTTAAAAAATTTTTTTTCGCAATCTTTCGAAGAAAAAATTATTATATAGAAAAAATATCAAAAAGTTCTACAGAATACTACTTTTTCTACATTATGTCTCATTTAAAACTTACCTGTGCGGGTTGTGGACCACCCGAATTCGGCTGAAACGGGCTACTTGGTGGCGTTGGACACTGAGGAGTCCCATCCGGTCTTTTCCCTTGGACAGCCATCACCAATTGTTGATTTATGGGTTGATTTCGCGCCAACATTCGATACGCCATAATCTGAGCTCTAATTAACAACAAATTAAATTGATGATAAATTAAAATTTCGTTTTAAACCAACCTTAACTGCCCCATTTGACCACTATTAAAAACCGAATTTCCATTCGATCGCGCCCTTAAAGCTAATAATTGCGAATATCTCGGATCTTCTTGCATCCCCTTTTCTTCCATCGAATCAATAGCTCTTTGTAACGCGTTCAGGTTTTCTTGTTGCCCCTGAGGGGGTAATTGTTGTTGCCCCGAAGGCGTGGGACCCCCAGGGGGGCCGGGTGGTCCTTGCGGTCCCGGTGAAGACGAAGGATTCTAATTATTAAAAAATAAATAAAAGTAATAACCGTTTAAATTTTAAACAAATCAATTTAAAACGGTCGGTTATTTAAATAAATCTTGTGTAAAAAACCGTGAACAATCGATTACAATTGCAAAGTTTTTAAATCGTAAAAAACCGTCCACCCAAATTTTTTTCTTGAGTCACCCGACAATTTCTTAACTACAAAAAAAACCGAAAATGTCTTAACAAACTAATCTAAATCGTTTAATTAATTTAAAACTCGCGTTAGAAAGTGGCTGAGCCACTCAAGGTTAATTTAAAAGGTATACGAAGGCTTCAAAATCGAGATTATTATAAAACCGACGACTCTTTGTTACTTTACAAACAGTTCCATTTAAATCCTCGAAGATTCAACTAGCCCGATAAAAAATGAGTCAAGAAAAAATTTTCGAATACTTCAAAGTGGCGGTCGAACTCGTTAAAGAGGCGGGAAAGGTTAAAAAAGAAATGTTTATAGAAAAAAATTTTAATTTGTTTGTTTTTAAGATCGTGAAAGAAGCAAAAAATATCGAAGTCGAGAGGAAAGAAGAAATTTGGGATTTAGTTACAGTTTATGATAAAAAAGTGGAGGATGCTTTGATCGAAAAATTAAAGGAGAAATATCCAGACCATGAGTAAGATTGAACTAATTTTTTTGAAACAATCAAGGTTTAAACTTTTACATAACGGCTTATTTATTCTAATTACGTTAAACAAGGCGATTTTGAGGGTTAAAAAATGTTTTATTATAAGAGATAAAAATCATTTTTTCGAGATAACATTTTTTCGTTTTAATTTAAGTACAAACAAGTATTCTTCTTGTTATTACATTAATAAGGTATGCCGGTGATTATAGTGATTAACACAAACAGGTTTTTTTTTTTATTTTCAAAACAAATATTTGAAGGAAAAGTAACACTTTATGTGTTAGATTAGAAATTGAAATATAATTTTTAGATTTATCGGAGAAGAAGAATCTTATGATAAAGGTAGTTTGGCCGAATTGACCGATAAACCAACATGGATTATCGATCCTATAGATGGGACAGCAAATTTCGTTCGAAAATTGCCGATGTCTTGCATCTCGGTGGGATTAACTATTCGAAAAGAACTTGTTTTGGGGATTGTTTTTAATCCGTTTTTGGATCAACTGTTTACAGCGATTAAAGGAAATGGGGCTTATTTGAATGAGAAACGAATTTTTACGCGCAAAGTAAACAGTAAGTTTTTAATTAAAAGTCTAATAATTTAATCATTTGAAACGAAGTACATTAATGGCATTAAGATGCTAAAACAGTCTTTTCTTAGGCAAAGTTGTTTCTTATGAAGTATTCCATAATGATATACCGAAATAAATATATGTTACAATTGTTAATTGGTTATCCTTAAATAGTATGTCATTGAGATCATCGTTGGTTTTTCTTATACAGGATGTTCAAAAATTTAATAATTATATTTGATTAAATAAACTATTATACTTTTAGTTTCAGTAGAATTTACAATTTAGAGCAGCGTCTACCAATATTTCTTATTGTGATCCATAAAACATGAGAAAAAACGAAATTCGAAATTTTTTGATGCGATAAAATTCTTTATAACTCACAAAAAAAATTATTAAAATATCTTAAACATTCGACTTTTCCGATTTTTCAAAAATGGTTAAGGTGATTTTTAATTTTATGAAATCCCACAAATTTAGATTGAGTTCGAAACGTGATATCTCAAAAATGAATTGCAATACTCATGGATGTATTTGTTCCGAAACAGTACAAACTCTACCTCATAAATCACAACAAAAATCAAAATATCTCAAAAATTCGATTTTTTACAATGATTAATTTTATGAAATGTCACAAATTTAGGTAGAATTCAAAACCTAATATCTCAAGAACAAATTGAGATACTCACAAATGGATTAGTTCTCAAAAAAGTCCATACTTTTCTTTATAGATCACAAAAAATTCATCAAGATACCTTAAAAATTCGATTTTACACGATTTTTCAAAAATGCTTCAAAATTGCTATCTCAAAAACGAATTGAGATGCTCAAGGATGGATCAGTTTTCGAAATAGTGCATATTTTTCTTTAAAATCGCAAACAAATCATCAATATATCTTCAAAATTGGATTTTATACGATTTTTCAAAAATGATTAAGGAAATTTTTGATTTTATGAAATGCCACAAATTTAGGTTGTGTTCGGTCAAAAAAGAATTGAAATTTTTAATTTTATAAACTATTACAAATTTTGTTGAGTTCAAAACTTGATATCTCAAAAACAAATTGAGATACTCACAGATGGATTAGTTCTCGGAAAAGTGTATACTTTTCTTCATAAACCACAAAAAAAAATCATCAAGATATCTTAAAAATTCGATATTTTACGACTTTCCAAAAATGATTAAGGAAATTTTTTATTTTATGAAATACAACAAATTTAGGTTGAGTTTAAACCTTGATATCTTAAACACGAATACTTTTGTTTATAAATCGCAAAAAAAATCACCAATATATCTTAAAAATTGGATTTTATACGATTTTTCAAAAATGATTAAGGAAATTTTTGATTTTATGAAATGCCACAAATTTAGGTTGTGTTCGGTCAAAAAAGAATTGAAATTTTTAATTTTATAAACTATTACAAATTTTGTTGAGTTCAAAACTTGATATCTCAAAAACAAATTGAGATACTCACAGATGGATTAGTTCTCGGAAAAGTGTATACTTTTCTTCATAAACCACAAAAAAAAATCATCAAGATATCTTAAAAATTCGATATTTTACGACTTTCCAAAAATGATTAAGGAAATTTTTTATTTTATGAAATCAACAAATTTAGGTTGAGTTTAAACCTTGATATCTTAAACACGAATACTTTTGTTTATAAATCGCAAAAAAAATCACAAATATATCTTAAAAATTGGATTTTATACGATTTTTCAAAAATGATTAAGGAAATTTTTGATTTTATGAAATGCCACAAATTTAGGTTGAGTTCGGTCAAAAAAGAATTAAAACACTCACGGATGGATTAGTTCTCAAGAAAGTGCATATTATTCTTTACAAATCACAAAAAAAACTCATCAAGATATCTCAAGAATTCAATTTTTTACGATTTTTCAAAAATAATTAACGAAATTTTTAATTTTATAAACTATTACAAATTTTTTTGAGTTCAAAACTTGATATCTCAAAAACAAATTGAGATACTCACAGATGGATTAGTTCTCGGAAAAGTGTATACTTTTCTTCATAAACCACAAAAAAAAATCATCAAGATATCTTAAAAATTCGATATTTTACGACTTTCCAAAAATGATTAAGGAAATTTTTTATTTTATGAAATACAACAAATTTAGGTTGAGTTTAAACCTTGATATCTTAAACACGAATACTTTTGTCTATAAATCGCAAAAAAATCATCAATATATCTTAAAAATTGGATTTTATACGATTTTTCAAAAATGATTAAGGAAATTTTTGATTTTATGAAATGCCACAAATTTAGGTTGAGTTCGGTCAAAAAAGAATTAAAACACTCACGGATGGATTAGTTCTCAAGAAAGTGCATATTATTCTTTACAAATCACAAAAAAAACTCATCAAGATATCTCAAGAATTCAATTTTTTACGATTTTTCAAAAATAATTAACGAAATTTTTAATTTTATAAACTATTACAAATTTGGTTGAGTTCAAAACATGATATCTCAAAAACAAATTGAGATACTCACAGATGGATTAGTTCTCGGAAAAGTGTATACTTTTCTTCATGAACCACAAAAAAGAATCATCAAGATATCTTAAAAATTCGATATTTTACGACTTTCCAAAAATGATTAAGGAAATTTTTTATTTTATGAAATACAACAAATTTAGGTTGAGTTTAAACCTTGATATCTTAAACACGAATACTTTTGTTTATAAATCGCAAAAAAAATCACCAATATATCTTAAAAATTGGATTTTATACGATTTTTCAAAAATGATTAAGGAAATTTTTGATTTTATGAAATGCCACAAATTTAGGTTGAGTTCGGTCAAAAAAGAATTAAAACACTCACGGATGGATTAGTTCTCAAGAAAGTGCATATTATTCTTTACAAATCACAAAAAAAAACTCATCAAGATATCTCAAGAATTCAATTTTTTACGATTTTTCAAAAATAATTAACGAAATTTTTAATTTTATAAACTATTACAAATTTTGTTGAGTTCAAAACTTGATATCTCAAAAACAAATTGAGATACTCACAGATGGATTAGTTCTCGGAAAAGTGTATACTTTTCTTCATAAACCACAAAAAAAATCATCAAGATATCTTAAAAATTCGATATTTTACGACTTTCCAAAAATGATTAAGGAAATTTTTTATTTTATGAAATACAACAAATTTAGGTTGAGTTTAAACCTTGATATCTTAAACACGAATACTTTTGTTTATAAATCGCAAAAAAAATCACCAATATATCTTAAAAATTGGATTTTATACGATTTTTCAAAAATGATTAAGGAAATTTTAGATTTTATGAAATGCCACAAATTTAGGTTGAGTTCGGTCAAAAAAGAATTAAAACACTCACGGATGGATTAGTTCTCAAGAAAGTGCATATTATTCTTTACAAATCACAAAAAAAACTCATCAAGATATCTCAAGAATTCAATTTTTTACGATTTTTCAAAAATAATTAACGAAATTTTTAATTTTATAAACTATTACAAATTTTGTTGAGTTCAAAACTTGATATCTCAAAAACAAATTGAGATACTCACAGATGGATTAGTTCTCGGAAAAGTGTATACTTTTCTTCATAAACCACAAAAAAAAATCATCAAGATATCTTAAAAATTCGATATTTTACGACTTTCCAAAAATGATTAAGGAAATTTTTTATTTTATGAAATCAACAAATTTAGGTTGAGTTTAAACCTTGATATCTTAAACACGAATACTTTTGTCTATAAATCGCAAAAAAATCATCAATATATATTAAAAATTGGATTTTATACGATTTTTCAAAAATGATTAAGGAAATTTTTGATTTTATGAAATGCCACAAATTTAGGTTGAGTTCGGTCAAAAAAGAATTAAAACACTCACGGATGGATTAGTTCTCAAGAAAGTGCATATTATTCTTTACAAATCACAAAAAAAACTCATCAAGATATCTCAAGAATTCAATTTTTTACGATTTTTCAAAAATAATTAACGAAATTTTTAATTTTATAAACTATTACAAATTTTGTTGAGTTCAAAACTTGATATCTCAAAAACAAATTGAGATACTCACAGATGGATTAGTTCTCGGAAAAGTGTATACTTTTCTTCATAAACCACAAAAAAAAATCATCAAGATATCTTAAAAATTCGATATTTTACGACTTTCCAAAAATGATTAAGGAAATTTTTTATTTTATGAAATACAACAAATTTAGGTTGAGTTTAAACCTTGATATCTTAAACACGAATACTTTTGTTTATAAATCGCAAAAAAAATCACCAATATATCTTAAAAATTGGATTTTATACGATTTTTCAAAAATGATTAAGGAAATTTTTGATTTTATGAAATGCCACAAATTTAGGTTGAGTTCGGTCAAAAAAGAATTAAAACACTCACGGATGGATTAGTTCTCAAGAAAGTGCATATTATTCTTTACAAATCACAAAAAAAACTCATCAAGATATCTCAAGAATTCAATTTTTTACGATTTTTCAAAAATAATTAACGAAATTTTTAATTTTATAAACTATTACAAATTTTGTTGAGTTCAAAACTTGATATCTCAAAAACAAATTGAGATACTCACAGATGGATTAGTTCTCGGAAAAGTGTATACTTTTCTTCATAAACCACAAAAAAAAATCATCAAGATATCTTAAAAATTCGATATTTTACGACTTTCCAAAAATGATTAAGGAAATTTTTTATTTTATGAAATACAACAAATTTAGGTTGAGTTTAAACCTTGATATCTTAAACACGAATACTTTTGTTTATAAATCGCAAAAAAAATCACCAATATATCTTAAAAATTGGATTTTATACGATTTTTCAAAAATGATTAAGGAAATTTTTGATTTTATGAAATGCCACAAATTTAGGTTGAGTTCGGTCAAAAAAGAATTAAAACACTCACGGATGGATTAGTTCTCAAGAAAGTGCATATTATTCTTTACAAATCACAAAAAAAAACTCATCAAGATATCTCAAGAATTCAATTTTTTACGATTTTTCAAAAATAATTAACGAAATTTTTAATTTTATAAACTATTACAAATTTTGTTGAGTTCAAAACTTGATATCTCAAAAACAAATTGAGATACTCACAGATGGATTAGTTCTCGGAAAAGTGTATACTTTTCTTCATAAACCACAAAAAAAAATCATCAAGATATCTTAAAAATTCGATATTTTACGACTTTCCAAAAATGATTAAGGAAATTTTTTATTTTATGAAATACAACAAATTTAGGTTGAGTTTAAACCTTGATATCTTAAACACGAATACTTTTGTTTATAAATCGCAAAAAAAATCACCAATATATCTTAAAAATTGGATTTTATACGATTTTTCAAAAATGATTAAGGAAATTTTTGATTTTATGAAATGCCACAAATTTAGGTTGAGTTCGGTCAAAAAAGAATTAAAACACTCACGGATGGATTAGTTCTCAAGAAAGTGCATATTATTCTTTACAAATCACAAAAAAAAACTCATCAAGATATCTCAAGAATTCAATTTTTTACGATTTTTCAAAAATAATTAACGAAATTTTTAATTTTATAAACTATTACAAATTTTGTTGAGTTCAAAACTTGATATCTCAAAAACAAATTGAGATACTCACAGATGGATTAGTTCTCGGAAAAGTGTATACTTTTCTTCATAAACCACAAAAAAAATCATCAAGATATCTTAAAAATTCGATATTTTACGACTTTCCAAAAATGATTAAGGAAATTTTTTATTTTATGAAATACAACAAATTTAGGTTGAGTTTAAACCTTGATATCTTAAACACGAATACTTTTGTTTATAAATCGCAAAAAAAATCACCAATATATCTTAAAAATTGGATTTTATACGATTTTTCAAAAATGATTAAGGAAATTTTTGATTTTATGAAATGCCACAAATTTAGGTTGAGTTCGGTCAAAAAAGAATTAAAACACTCACGGATGGATTAGTTCTCAAGAAAGTGCATATTATTCTTTACAAATCACAAAAAAAACTCATCAAGATATTTCAAGAATTCAATTTTTTACGATTTTTCAAAAATAATTAACGAAATTTTTAATTTTATAAACTATTACAAATTTTGTTGAGTTCAAAACTTGATATCTCAAAAACAAATTGAGATACTCACAGATGGATTAGTTCTCGGAAAAGTGTATACTTTTCTTCATAAACCACAAAAAAAATCATCAAGATATCTTAAAAATTCGATATTTTACGACTTTCCAAAAATGATTAAGGAAATTTTTTATTTTATGAAATACAACAAATTTAGGTTGAGTTTAAACCTTGATATCTTAAACACGAATACTTTTGTTTATAAATCGCAAAAAAAATCACCAATATATCTTAAAAATTGGATTTTATACGATTTTTCAAAAATGATTAAGGAAATTTTTGATTTTATGAAATGCCACAAATTTAGGTTGAGTTCGGTCAAAAAAGAATTAAAACACTAACGGATGGATTAGTTCTCAAGAAAGTGCATATTATTCTTTACAAATCACAAAAAAAACTCATCAAGATATCTCAAGAATTCAATTTTTTACGATTTTTCAAAAATAATTAACGAAATTTTTAATTTTATAAACTATTACAAATTTTGTTGAGTTCAAAACTTGATATCTCAAAAACAAATTGAGATACTCACAGATGGATTAGTTCTCGGAAAAGTGTATACTTTTCTTCATGAACCACAAAAAAGAATCATCAAGATATCTTAAAAATTCGATATTTTACGACTTTCCAAAAATGATTAAGGAAATTTTTTATTTTATGAAATACAACAAATTTAGGTTGAGTTTAAACCTTGATATCTTAAACACGAATACTTTTGTTTATAAATCGCAAAAAAAATCACCAATATATCTTAAAAATTGGATTTTATACGATTTTTCAAAAATGATTAAGGAAATTTTTGATTTTATGAAATGCCACAAATTTAGGTTGAGTTCGGTCAAAAAAGAATTAAAACACTCACGGATGGATTAGTTCTCAAGAAAGTGCATATTATTCTTTACAAATCACAAAAAAACTCATCAAGATATCTCAAGAATTCAATTTTTTACGATTTTTCAAAAATAATTAACGAAATTTTTAATTTTATAAACTATTACAAATTTGGTTGAGTTCAAAACTTGATATCTCAAAAACAAATTGAGATACTCACAGATGGATTAGTTCTCGGAAAAGTGTATACTTTTCTTCATAAACCACAAAAAAAAATCATCAAGATATCTTAAAAATTCGATATTTTACGACTTTCCAAAAATGATTAAGGAAATTTTTTATTTTATGAAATCAACAAATTTAGGTTGAGTTTAAACCTTGATATCTTAAACACGAATACTTTTGTTTATAAATCGCAAAAAAAATCACCAATATATCTTAAAAATTGGATTTTATACGATTTTTCAAAAATGATTAAGGAAATTTTTGATTTTATGAAATGCCACAAATTTAGGTTGAGTTCGGTCAAAAAAGAATTAAAACACTCACGGATGGATTAGTTCTCAAGAAAGTGCATATTATTCTTTACAAATCACAAAAAAAACTCATCAAGATATCTCAAGAATTCAATTTTTTACGATTTTTCAAAAATAATTAACGAAATTTTTAATTTTATAAACTATTACAAATTTTGTTGAGTTCAAAACTTGATATCTCAAAAACAAATTGAGATACTCACAGATGGATTAGTTCTCGGAAAAGTGTATACTTTTCTTCATAAACCACAAAAAAAAATCATCAAGATATCTTAAAAATTCGATATTTTACGACTTTCCAAAAATGATTAAGGAAATTTTTTATTTTATGAAATCAACAAATTTAGGTTGAGTTTAAACCTTGATATCTTAAACACGAATACTTTTGTCTATAAATCGCAAAAAAATCATCAATATATCTTAAAAATTGGATTTTATACGATTTTTCAAAAATGATTAAGGAAATTTTTGATTTTATGAAATGCCACAAATTTAGGTTGAGTTCGGTCAAAAAAGAATTAAAACACTCACGGATGGATTAGTTCTCAAGAAAGTGCATATTATTCTTTACAAGTCACAAAAAAAACTCATCAAGATATCTCAAGAATTCAATTTTTTACGATTTTTCAAAAATAATTAACGAAATTTTTAATTTTATAAACTATTACAAATTTGGTTGAGTTCAAAACATGATATCTCAAAAACAAATTGAGATACTCACAGATGGATTAGTTCTCGGAAAAGTGTATACTTTTCTTCATGAACCACAAAAAAGAATCATCAAGATATCTTAAAAATTCGATATTTTACGACTTTCCAAAAATGATTAAGGAAATTTTTTATTTTATGAAATACAACAAATTTAGGTTGAGTTTAAACCTTGATATCTTAAACACGAATACTTTTGTTTATAAATCGCAAAAAAAATCACCAATATATCTTAAAAATTGGATTTTATACGATTTTTCAAAAATGATTAAGGAAATTTTTGATTTTATGAAATGCCACAAATTTAGGTTGAGTTCGGTCAAAAAAGAATTAAAACACTCACGGATGGATTAGTTCTCAAGAAAGTGCATATTATTCTTTACAAGTCACAAAAAAAACTCATCAAGATATCTCAAGAATTCAATTTTTTACGATTTTTCAAAAATAATTAACGAAATTTTTAATTTTATAAACTATTACAAATTTTGTTGAGTTCAAAACTTGATATCTCAAAAACAAATTGAGATACTCACAGATGGATTAGTTCTCGGAAAAGTGTATACTTTTCTTCATGAACCACAAAAAAGAATCATCAAGATATCTTAAAAATTCGATATTTTACGACTTTCCAAAAATGATTAAGGAAATTTTTTATTTTATGAAATCAACAAATTTAGGTTGAGTTTAAACCTTGATATCTTAAACACGAATACTTTTGTCTATAAATCGCAAAAAAATCATCAATATATCTTAAAAATTGGATTTTATACGATTTTTCAAAAATGATTAAGGAAATTTTTGATTTTATGAAATGCCACAAATTTAGGTTGAGTTCGGTCAAAAAAGAATTAAAACACTCACGGATGGATTAGTTCTCAAGAAAGTGCATATTATTCTTTACAAGTCACAAAAAAAACTCATCAAGATATCTCAAGAATTCAATTTTTTACGATTTTTCAAAAATAATTAACGAAATTTTTAATTTTATAAACTATTACAAATTTTGTTGAGTTCAAAACTTGATATCTCAAAAACAAATTGAGATACTCACAGATGGATTAGTTCTCGGAAAAGTGTATACTTTTCTTCATAAACCACAAAAAAAAATCATCAAGATATCTTAAAAATTCGATATTTTACGACTTTCCAAAAATGATTAAGGAAATTTTTTATTTTATGAAATCAACAAATTTAGGTTGAGTTTAAACCTTGATATCTTAAACACGAATACTTTTGTCTATAAATCGCAAAAAAATCATCAATATATCTTAAAAATTGGATTTTATACGATTTTTCAAAAATGATTAAGGAAATTTTTGATTTTATGAAATGCCACAAATTTAGGTTGAGTTCGGTCAAAAAAGAATTAAAACACTCACGGATGGATTAGTTCTCAAGAAAGTGCATATTATTCTTTACAAGTCACAAAAAAAACTCATCAAGATATCTCAAGAATTCAATTTTTTACGATTTTTCAAAAATAATTAACGAAATTTTTAATTTTATAAACTATTACAAATTTGGTTGAGTTCAAAACATGATATCTCAAAAACAAATTGAGATACTCACAGATGGATTAGTTCTCGGAAAAGTGTATACTTTTCTTCATGAACCACAAAAAAGAATCATCAAGATATCTTAAAAATTCGATATTTTACGACTTTCCAAAAATGATTAAGGAAATTTTTTATTTTATGAAATACAACAAATTTAGGTTGAGTTTAAACCTTGATATCTTAAACACGAATACTTTTGTTTATAAATCGCAAAAAAAATCACCAATATATCTTAAAAATTGGATTTTATACGATTTTTCAAAAATGATTAAGGAAATTTTTGATTTTATGAAATGCCACAAATTTAGGTTGAGTTCGGTCAAAAAAGAATTAAAACACTCACGGATGGATTAGTTCTCAAGAAAGTGCATATTATTCTTTACAAGTCACAAAAAAAACTCATCAAGATATCTCAAGAATTCAATTTTTTACGATTTTTCAAAAATAATTAACGAAATTTTTAATTTTATAAACTATTACAAATTTTGTTGAGTTCAAAACTTGATATCTCAAAAACAAATTGAGATACTCACAGATGGATTAGTTCTCGGAAAAGTGTATACTTTTCTTCATAAACCACAAAAAAAATCATCAAGATATCTTAAAAATTCGATATTTTACGACTTTCCAAAAATGATTAAGGAAATTTTTTATTTTATGAAATACAACAAATTTAGGTTGAGTTTAAACCTTGATATCTTAAACACGAATACTTTTGTTTATAAATCGCAAAAAAAATCACCAATATATCTTAAAAATTGGATTCTATACGATTTTTCAAAAATGATTAAGGAAATTTTTGATTTTATGAAATGCCACAAATTTAGGTTGAGTTCGGTCAAAAAAGAATTAAAACACTCACGGATGGATTAGTTCTCAAGAAAGTGCATATTATTCTTTACAAATCACAAAAAAAAACTCATTAAGATATCTCAAGAATTCAATTTTTTACGATTTTTCAAAAATAATTAACGAAATTTTTAATTTTATAAACTATTACAAATTTTGTTGAGTTCAAAACTTGATATCTCAAAAACAAATTGAGATACTCACAGATGGATTAGTTCTCAGAAAAGTGTATACTTTTCTTCATAAACCACAAAAAAAAATCGTCAAGATATCTTAAAAATTCGATATTTTACGACTTTCCAAAAATGATTAAGGAAATTTTTTATTTTATGAAATACAACAAATTTAGGTTGAGTTTAAACCTTGATATCTTAAACACGAATACTTTTGTTTATAAATCGCAAAAAAAATCACCAATATATCTTAAAAATTGGATTCTATACGATTTTTCAAAAATGATTAAGGAAATTTTTGATTTTATGAAATGCCACAAATTTAGGTTGAGTTCGGTCAAAAAAGAATTAAAACACTCACGGATGGATTAGTTCTCAAGAAAGTGCATATTATTCTTTACAAATCACAAAAAAAACTCATCAAGATATCTCAAGAATTCAATTTTTTACGATTTTTCAAAAATAATTAACGAAATTTTTAATTTTATAAACTATTATAAATTTTAAAAGAGTTGAGAAAGTTGATACTTTCAATACAATACAGGGTGATATCCGAAAAATTAAAACTGACAGAAAGAGTTTTTTGAGAGAAAAAAGCTTTTTAAATCATCCCAAGAATGGATATCATTAATAATATTTACATATTATTCATTATTACCAACTAAGATTGGAAAATAGTTGAAAATCGAAGTATTATTCATTGTAACTAACCTAGGATTCAATAACTGTTAAGAGCATCAAAGCTGATATCTCAACAATGACAACAGATTCTTTATCTGATAAGCAAATCAAATTTTAACTCAAAAATTCAGACGTTTCAAAACAAGTAATAAAAAATATATCATTTCATTTAAAATAATACTCATTAATTTCGGTATGTCGTTATGGAACATCCTGTATGTATAAATAATGTTTATTTTCTAGTGGGATAAATTTCCTATAGACATATAACTTCTTATATAATCTTTATGCCATCCATGTATTTTGTCATTTATTTGAGACACCCTATATAAGTAAAATAACAAAATAACAATTTTTGCAGCAAATAAAAAAATAATTTGTCATTTTAGGAATCGAACAAACCAACTATAATTACGAACTGAGTTTGGCTAGATCTGAAAAATATCGCGATTTGTATCTTTACAGACTTTCAAAGGTCATAGCAAAAGCTGAAGGGTATGATGATAATATAATAATAATTTTTAATAATCATCATCAAATCTTTTCAAATTAATTATTTTTTAAGGATAAGATCCCTCGGATCGGCAGCTTTAGGGCTTTGTTATGTGGCTTGTGGCCAAACAGACGTCTATCACTGCGATGGATTATCTCCATGGGACGCTGCTGCGGGGGTTGTAATTGTTAGAGAAGCGGGGGGATTCGTTTGTGATACTAGTGGTGAGAAATTACGAAGAAAAAGATTATTATTTATTAATTATTATTATTTTTTAGAACAACGTCTTGGTTTGGATTTTGATGTAATGAAACCAAACTTTATGGCAGCTCCAAATGAAAACGTTGCTCGGGAATACCTAAAGTTATTAAAAGAAGCTGATGATGAGAGGATTTCGAAACAAAAATGATTAAATTATTCGGAATATAATGAAATGTTTTGTTGATTAATAAAGTTGAAGAATCAAATAAAAAAAAGTTTTATTAACCTGTGGTCCTTGTTGTGGATGCATTCCATGTGGAGGTGGTGGTGGGGGATATCCTTGTCCTTGTCCCCCAACTACTCCATGTCCGTGAGGCGGCATTGGTCCTTGAGGTGGTGGCCCCCCAGGACCTTGCCCCATATGCTGCCCTCCTCCACCAGGGGGCATCCCCGGCATTCCAGGATGTCCACCAGGCGGTCCTTGTGGATGTGGTTGCATTGGTGGAGGGCCGCCCGGAGGCCCTCCAGGTCCCCCAGGAGGGCCTCCCATGTGCCCTTGAGGCGGAGGACCACCAGGAGGTAAAACTTGATGTCCTGGCGGTCCAGGAGGTCCATGTGGAGACATGGATGGGTGAGGAGGTTGGGGTGCCATATGTGGAGGTGGCCCAGGTGGTCCTGTCAAGTGACTTGGGGGACCTCCAACAGGTGGAATAGGACCCATCGGAGGTCCCGAAGGGCCCATGTTGTGAGGCGGAGGTTGTTGGTAAGGACTATGAGGGGATGGGGAGGGTGCGGGACTTTGAGATGGAGGTCCCATTGGGCTCGGTGCCTGAGGTGGAGGCATCGGGCTGCTCTGCGGCGATGGACTAGCCATTTTACTAGAAATAATATTTGATTTATAAATTTAATTATCATTCACTTATAAGCTTATTCTTATAACTATTTAAGATAAAATCGTATATGAAGAATCCAATGCACCAGTTTCTATCACACTGGTAATTGGTAGTAATGATACCAAACTAAAAAAGTTTTCCAAGTTGTCATACTCTTTTAGTTACCATTACTGTAATCATCAACAGCACATAAACGGTGCATTAAATCAAAAAAGAGTTAAAATATCTATTCTAGGATAAAACTTAATTCATATGACATCATGGAAAATTTTTAAGTTGATGTCATTACCAACAATTTTCGGTGTTGCTGGTGTGTTAGAAACTGGTGCATCGGATTCTTCATATATGATTTTATTATCATATTTTGTATTGCAACTTCTTAGGTAATAGAGTTTTTGAGAAAAATAACTGGTACGGGTGGTCCGAATCACCCGGTATAATCTCAATTGGACACGTATATCAAAGACATTAATAGAATTCATTTGTTCATTAATTTGCAAAGAAATTCGTGAATTTGTGGAAAGTGAGTGATTTAGTCCCCAGCAAGTTTTCAATTGTGACGAAACTAGTTTGTTTTGGAAGAAAATGCTAAATAGAACCTATATTAAACAAGAAGAAAAGACGTTACCAGTGTATAAGCCAATCAAAGACAGATTAACTTTACTGTTTTATGATAATGGTTGTGGGGATTGTGGAATAAAGCCTTCACCATTCTGAGCACCCGAGGACATTTAAAAAATATAGTCAGATGTCTGTGATGGGGATATCAAATAGCAATGCTTGGGTTATAAGGCAATACTTCATTGAATGATTTAACATTGTGTTTGAATCAAGTGTAAAACGTTACTCAAAAGACAATCTCAGAAAACGTCGTATGTCGATTAATTGAGCAATTTAATGCATTAAAGTTATATTTTATAGATGCTTCGACAGCGGATAATTTTATCAAAGCGACAAATATATTAGAAAGAATGAACGACGCAATCACATATCTTTATCTTTTGTTTCTTAAGCATGCTTTATCAATATTTACCAATTTAAATAAAGAGATGCAATCATCAAAACCACAAATTCATAAATTATTTAACAGGGTTAAGTCGTTATATAGAACTTCTTTCTTAGAATTTCTTTATAAAAAGATCAGTCTTGCAAACTAAACCATTACTAGAAATTGATACAAAAAACAGCGACAATTTTAAGGAGCTTAACAATATATATTTGGGAGCCAAAGTAACTTCATATTTACTTCAAATTACTGTAAATAGTGAAGATCAAACAGCGATTTAATTTTAACTGCACAATCCTGCAATCTATGAATTTAATAGATCCGGAGATAATACTAAATAGCGATGAAGAATCTATTGTGCCATTGTTACAATTTTTTTTTTTATTTTATACGAATGTTTTTCGTCTTGAATTAAATGTTTATTTAATAATTTTTTGTACTTTTATTAACAAGATGATAATATATAGTATTTTACACAATGTTACTACCGGTTTCGGTTACGTTTAAACCATCTTCAGGAATATATTTTAAAGAAAATTATTGATGTTATTGACATTTTATTTTGTGATTAATGTCATGTTGTGTCAATGTGAAAAATTGAAATAGGATTAAAATAAAATAAAATTAAAATTTAATATTTCCCAAACCAAAAAAAATACAAAAAAGTAAAAAAAGTAAAAGTAATAAAAGTACAACAAATTATTAAATAAACATTGTTACAATTGTTTCCCAATTTAGTAACTTCTGAAAATATTCAGAAAATTGATAACGAATGGCGTCTTCTTCGTAATTCAATGTTTAAATATAATGAAGAAGAAGGTATTGAAAAGTTTTGGTTAGAGGTAAATGCCGAAAAATGTGGTGACGGAAATGGCGTTTATTCAAATTTAACATCTTTTGTATTTAGTGTACTATCTTTGCCACACTCCTCCGCAAATGTCGAAAGAGTATTTTCCAAAATAAATTTAATGAAGACCAAGCAGCGTAATTGTTTGTCAACAGCTTCAATTATAGGTTTATTGCATACAAAAAACTACATAAAAGAAGAATGTTTTAATATAAATATTGATAGTTTCATATTTTCAAAACATAATAATAATATGTACACTCAGCAGCAGAAGTCTGCGTACAAAAAACTTGTAATACTTTAATTGAAAAAATAAGAGTCATAATCTAATGTGATAAACTTGATTTTTTTTTATTTTGTATATTAACTACATATAATTCTATTAACAAAATATGCTTCAACAAAACAGAAACAGTAGTTACAGAAAAAAATCAAAACTAAAAATTCTACAAATAACGGGTATGCAAAAATCTGCGTACAAGTCAGGACAGTATTTATAAAAAATTCATAAATGAGATCATTGTTTCTATATTAATATGAGGTCGGATAACCTTTACTTTCGGTTTAATGACCTCCCTTAAACGTTTAGGCATGGAGTGCACTAATTTCTTCGTTTCGTCCGAACTGATTTTGGCCCATTCCTCAATCATAACATTTTTTAACGTTTCCTTCGACGTTATGTTGTGTTGCCGAATCCTGCGTTCCAGTAAATCCCAGAGGTGTTCGATGGGATTCAAGTCCGGCGATTGTGGAGGTGTTTTAAGTTGCTTTGGGGTATTGTATAGTAGCCAAAGCTTAGTGTTGTGGGCGCAATGTTTGGGGTCATTATCTTGTTGAAAAAAGTATTCGGGCCCCAAGCCCAAGTTTTCGATGCTAGGCTTCAAATTTTCTTTTAAAATGTCTATATACATTTTATGGTCCATTGTCGATGTTATGAAAACCAACCTTCCCACCCCTTTGGTGCACATACACCCCCAAACCATAACTCCACCACCTCCGTGTTTTACAGTCGCTTTCAAATTTTCGGGATTAAGGGCAGTATTAGGTTTTCTCCATACAAGTTGTTTACCCTTAAAGCCGAAAATGCCAAATTTGCTCTCATCTGTAAAGAGAACTTTCTCCCAGAATTCAATCGGCTTGTCTAAAGGCGAGTACACGTACAGCGAACGAAGGCGAACGAATTCAATCGAACAGATTTGGACGAATTCGTTCGCTGTTTGCTGAAAATATCGGCTTGCGTCCACATAAAAACGCGCTCATTCGCTTGTTTTCGGTAATTAGTGGAAGTAATAATGGCAACAAATGATGACTTAATTATTGTTGCAAGTGCAGCATGCATAATTATAAGTGACGAAGAGAAAAGGCAGAAACGAAGACGACGCTGGTGGATGACATCTTTATTTAAAAGCAGAAAGTAGATATAGGGGAATGGATTTATTGAAAGATTTAACGACCGAAGTAGAATATGGGCTCTTTGAAAATTTCTGTAGAATGAAATCTGTACATTTTGAATGGCTACTGAATCGTATTGGCCCAAAAATAGCAAAACAAAATACATCATTCAGAGAATACCAGAGATACCACCAACGGAAATTGGTGGTATCGGATTAATGCTTACATTACGCTACTTAGCCACCGGGGATTCATTCACTAGTTTAATGTACACCTTTAAAATTTCCAAACAACTAATTTCTTACATCATACCGGAAGTTTGTTCAGCAATAATTGAAAGCCTCGATGATTATGTGAAGGTAAGTGAAAAAAATAAATAAAAATAATATATTTTCTTAATACAAGTTTATTACCAAAAATACAAAAAACAGTCATTATTATTTGAATTAAATTAAATTAATTTTCGACATCGTTAAAAGTATTAATGTAATCTACTAAAGGCGCCAAAGAAGTTGTAGTATCAGTTTGAGGTTGTTGATAGGGAGTGTTAATATATGAGGGTTGGTTGTATGTCGTTGATGCGTTTGAGGGTGATGGAGCAGAAGAACAAATACTTCGTGGGTGAAGGTGAAGGAATGGGTACTGTAGCAGGGGCATTGTATTTACCCATATCAGCATCAAATAAAATATTACCAATTAGGTGTTCAATTACATTTCTAGTGTACTGACTATAAGTTCTATGTTTTGAGGCTATGTGCTCCCCGTAAATTGTGCTGGCATCTCTGAAACTGCGATTTTTGACTGTGTCTTTTAATATTTCATAGGCTTCTTCTGCACGAGAATCTTTCGTTTTGATAGCCGACCGTTTTATCTTCCTTGGTGAACAGAAATCAGATTTTCGTTTCGGTGTTTCAACTGATGTTCTTATATTTTCTGCGTGCTCAGTATAATCACTGGGTTCTTCAACAATTTTTTCGAGATCGTCCACCTTTTGTTCTTGGGTTTTCCTTTTAAGCACGGATAACTCCTTAAAAAAATAATTTAATTAAAACAATTGAGTGCTTAATACGTTGCCAAAGTCACCCGATTATAAATTCGATCTGACCGCATATTTTATGTATATATGAATATTGTATAAACTCAAATATTGTATATATTGGTGACTGATTAGATATTATAATAGAATTAATTTTTTCAGATGCCTAGTAATGCAGAAGAGTGGCGGAGTGTAGCTGAAAACTTTAATAGTCAATGGAATTTTCCTCACTGCCTTGGAGCTGTAGATGGCAGACATTGCATACTACAAGCACCAATACACAGCGGAAGTGACTATTTTAATTATAAACAGAATTTTAGTATTGTTTTAATGGGTATTGCCGACTCAAATTATTCGTTTTTGTTTGCCGACGTCGGTTGCCAGGGTAGAATTTCAGATGGGGGTGTGTTAAAAAATTCAGTTTTCTGGAAAAAACTACAAACCAGTGACTTAAATTTACCGCCTGAAGAAGTTCTAGCTAATAGGCAGACAAAAGTTCCGTATGTGTTCGTTGGCGATGATGCTTTCAGCCTTCATGAACATCTTCTGAAAGCATATCCAGTAGAACAAAAAAAGGGATCAAAAAAACGAATTTTCAATTACAGATTATGTCGTGCCCGACGAGTAATCGAAAACGTGTTTGGGATAATGTCAGCTGTGTTCAGAGTGTTAAGAAAAGTAATGTTATTATCCCCAGAAAAGGCTACGACAGTAGTTTTGACTTGTGTCTATTTACATAATTTCTTAAGAAAAAGCAGACATTCCCAAAACCTTTATACACCGCCCGGAACGTTTGATGATGATAAAGACGGCACCGTTATGCCTGGAAGTTGGCACAAAGTCACAGATATGACGTCACAATCGTTTGTTCCAATGGCAAAAGTTGGAAGAAAAACTTGAGCTAATTGTGAAGCAATAAGAAACGAGTTTGCAGATTATTTTATGAACGAAGGGAGAGTTGACTGGCAAAACAATTACGCTTAAATATTCTGTAATTACTCTATAACATTTAATAAAATATTGCCTAAACTTCAACAATATGTACGTTACTAGCAATACTTATCTACTGTATTCTTGTGTACTAAAATATAACAATGTCTTCACTTACCTCGGTATTTTTTGTATTTTTCGGAATAAACTTATCCATTAAAAATAACATAGGTTTGAAAGCAAACCAAGTTGATGTATACACATCACTGGTGCCAGAGCCAGTGGTGTGTATACCACTGAATGAACTTAAAAGGGACTCCATTTTTTTTTTTGCTGCGTCTGCTTCACAATTAAACTGCTTAGCAATTTTATTCCAAGCGTCCATTTTTTTTATTCTATCTTTATGATTATCGTCAGCCGGATTCCACAGGCATTCATTACTGCGGTACTCATTAATGAGTTCTAGAGCTTTAGAATTACTCCATTCCATTTTAAACTACGAGTATCAGAAAGTGTACTATGAACTGAAATGAATATTCGGCCAATCGCCACAAAATCACGTATATATTAAAACAAATTCGTACGAATTTTATGGCAAATATCCTTTTATGTTTACCAGTTTACCGCCTCGCAAGGGAACCGCAACGAATGCGAACAAACACGTTCAAACGTGTTCGTTGATACGTACACATCAACCGAACGAATTCGTTAAGAGTTTTTTAAGAGAACGCCTTAAGAGTTTTTTTGCAAAGGCGATCCGCTTCTGACGATTGACCTCTGACACAAATGGCTTTTTTCGTGCAACGCGACTGTGATAGTTAGCTTTTTTTAACGTCCTTCTCACCGTATCTTTGCTGATAGTTTTATGAAATTCTTCTTGTACATTTTCTACTATTTTTTTTTGCCGTCAGCCTAGGTTCTTTTCTAACCTGCTGTACAATTTTTCGCTTCTCTCGGTTTGTTAAAAGGGGTCGCTTCTCTCGGTCAGATCGCGGACGTGAGAGGTAATCTTCAGTGTCTTTATAATTATTAATTACTCTTTGAATGGAAGAGTGTGACCTGCCGACAGTTTCTCCTATTTTTCGAAAAGATTTTCCCTCTTTCCATAACTTTACAATAATTTTTCTCTCTCCCAATTCAATTTCCTTTCCTTTCGTGTCCATTCTAACTTTTAGCTTCTAAGCCTCTGCTAATATAATTGACACCGATTATTTTTTATTTAAATCGGAAAGCGTACATCGCCAATTACGTATTTAAGTAAATAAATATATTTTGGAGAAGGCGTCTTTATTTGTACGCAGATTTTTGCATACGCATTATTTGGAGAATTTTTAATTTTAATTTTTTTTTGTAACAAATATTTCTGTTTTATTGATGCATATTTTGTTAATAGAATTATATGTAGTTAATACACAAAATAAAAAAAAATTGAAGTTTATCACATTAGATCATGACCCTTATTTTTTCAGTTAAAGCTGCTAAGTGTACATGTTTGTGCAGATTTACTACAAATTTTAAATTGAATATCATTACAATTACAATACAATTACAATACAATTTATTGCCACCAAGATATACAATAAAAGAAAAAAAAATGTACACATCATTCCTTAACATTGGTACAAGGTTAACAAAAGGTCGATTTATCGCCAGAGGCGATGTTTTCAAAACGACCCAATCAGCAATGTATGTTAAAAAAAATAAATTGATATGGGGAATATAAGTAAAAAAAAATAATAAATTTATGTATAAAGTATTAGAAAAAGAGTACGCAAGAATAAGAAGGAAAGAGACTCGAATTACACAAAAGAAAAATGATTGGAGAAGAAGAAATAAAGCTATCAGCTGAGAACGGAAAGAGAAGAGGCAGATTAAATCAGGAAACAGTCTGAGACAACTGTTGTGATAACAAGCGATCTTTAAGCGATGCTCTGAATACAGAAAAACTACGGGCTTCCCGCAACTCAGTGGGTAAGTTATTCCAGAGAGTTATAGCTTGCACTGTGTATGACCCGTGATATATTTCGGTACGATGGATCGGAAACATGAGTGAGACACCAGATTGTGCTCTAGTAGGAAGACCGCGAGAGGCCATGAACTCAAATGTAGTGAACAGATAGAATGGAGACTGAGAGGAAAGAATCTTGTATAAGGTAGTTAGTATACGGAAAGATCTACGGTTCTCAACGGTAAGCATTTCGAGGTGATTACGATAAGGTGTAACATGCTCACATTTTCTCAGATCGAAGATAAAGCGCACACAATTATTTTGTAACCTCTCTAATTTGTTACGAAGACCAATCGAAAGGTCCGAGTATACGGTATCGGCATAGTCCAAATGGGGAAGAATTAAAGAGTAACAAAGGTTACGACGAACAGTAGGTGGAAGGAAACAACCAAGCTTGCGTAGGGAGTAGAAACAGAAATAGACCTTCCTACAGATAGACTGAATCTGGGGCTGCCAGGACAATGCAGAATCCATCATCACACCCAAGTTTTTAACAGTTCGAGAGAATTGTATAATATTACCGTCAAGTGACAAATAGGTATTGTTAAGGGAGTAAAATTTTGTTACCAGAGGCCTTGATCCAAAAGCAATAGCCTGAGTCTTTGCCACATTTAAACCCAAGCCATGGCATCTAGACCAGTCCAGAACGCTAGCAAGATCCCTATTAAGCCGCATCACCGCTGCTGGAACTTCATCCACAGCTGCAGTTGTATAAATTTGGAGGTCATCTGCATATAGGTGAAAGTTGCACTTAATTATTTTAGAAATGGAGTTTATAAATACTGAAAATAGGAGTGGACCCAAGACACTGCCCTGGGGCACACCACAGTGGCTTGCAACTATAGACGAAGATGATGAGGAGTCACGTACACACAACGAACGATTAGAAAGGTACGATTGAAACCACGCGACACAGCTCGACGAAAAACCCACAGAAGAAAGAATTGCCACCAACAAACCATGATCAACAGAATCAAATGCCTTACTGAAATCGAGCAAGACCAATAAGGTCAAACGCCGATCATCACAACCACGTCTAATATCATCAGTAATCTTGATGAGCGCCGATGTCGTGCTATGGCCTGGCCGAAAACCTGATTGAAAATCAGTGATAATTTTATGCTCATCAAAATACTGCTGCATCTGCATATATACCAAGCGCTTTAGTGCTTTAGAAATTACAGAAATAATGGATATAGGACGAAAATCACTCAGACAAGTGGGACATTTAAGTTTAGGTATGGGTACAACGTAAGCTAGTTTCCAAATAGAGGGGAAGGTCGATGTCTCAAGGGAGAAGTTAAATATGTGGAGTAGTGGAGGAATGATTACATCCAAAATAGGAAGGAGCTGCTTAATGCTGACACCATCAGCACCAACACTAGTGGACTTAGAATGACTGAGAGCCTGGCGGACTTGAAGCTCGTCAAACAGCTCCAAGGAAAATTTAGAATTGACATTAGCAGAGGCAATAATAGCGGTAATAGTTGATGCCTTAACTGAGTCATCGAGAGTAATGGGAGGTTCGGCAAAATAATTGACGAGAGAATCACAATCAAAACCACCATGATAAGAAGGTGATTCAACCACACCAAGCGAACGCATAGTTTTCCAGAAAGTGTTAGGGGTAGCATAAGACAATTTCCGATAAATATACAATTTTTTTAAGTTCTTACAACGGTGGTTGCAGCGGTTACGCAAGGTACGGTAGGTTTCCCAGTTAGCATTGGATGGATGTCTTCGAAGAAGAGTTTTTGCAGCATTGCGTCTGCGCATAAGATCTTTAACCTCACCATTGAGCTAGGGCGCAGATAAGTGCTTTGTTTTGCGTGGAAGCAAAGGGGCATGACAATCATACAATTCCCTGAGTTGCGTATTGAAGTAGTTAACCTTTTCGTTGATATCCGACATGCGGTATAATTTAAACCAATCGATCATCGAAGCATCAGACATCAATGACTCGCTGTTGATTCCACTGTAGTTTCGAGTCGGAATAGATCGTCTAGGTATCACACAACGTCCAATCTCAAGTGCACAATAAATTAAGTCGTGGTTGGAGAACTGACAAGCTGGAATCTGACCATGAGAAAGTATGTTGTCTGGAGAGGACGTTAAAATAAGGTCCAACATCGACTGAGATGTTGGTAAATGGTATGTGGGTTGTGTCGGTAAAATAGCAAGATCATTACGTCTATTAAATAAAATTAAGTCCAAAAAGTTTATTTCATTTTATTTTCTAGTTAGTGTACATTTCATATTTTCATGTAAAATGTTGATATAGTTATTTATAAAATTAATCTATTATATTTTCCCAGACAAGTGGGACATCATCAAAACATATTTGTGCCATAATATAATGTTTTTGTTGTTATTTCAGATATTCCTTTAATCTTATTTCTTAAATTTTTTAATTTTAAAAAGAAATGGGCTAATTATTAAACGTAATAAAAAGTTGTGATCTTTGTGACCACCTGTATTGCATTGATCATGCAGTTTCATAGTTTTAAAAGTAATGTTAAATGATTTCTCATGACAACATTGTATTGTTTACCAAATTTGATCTTTCTATGAGAAACCACATTGAAAATAGTTTAGAAAAAAATGTTTACACAAATCATTTTCTTCTGGATTTGTGATTAAAATACCACGAATTACAGAAACACCCTGTATATACATATTAAGAATACAGTTACAAACATAAAAATCGAGTAGAGGGCGCTGATTAAAGCTTTGGTATTCACATTTCTTGTAGATTTCTGAGAATATAAATCGCGAAATTAATCTAAGACTAAAGTATTAAGAAAGAATTAAATAAAATCACCTCAAAAATACTTCCAACCAGATAAAAACCGTAATAAAGTGAAAGATTAAAACATGAGTAATCAAAACATGTCGATTACCGGTGGAGGGATTCCATTTCCTTCTTAACCTCTAATAAATAACTTACCTTTTCTTCTTTTTCCCCGTTATTTTTAATCGGTCTTGCTACACTCGTTTACAATACAAAACACGTTCAAACGTGAACTTAACTGGTTAAATTTATCAACACAACCGATACATTGAAACAACAAAACAACTCGGCGGCCATTTTGATACCCTTCCTTCCTTTACATCGTTTACGTCAAGTTTTAGCACAAATGATTATTAGGTCAAATGATTTTAGAGCTAATCGATTTAAAAATAAAAATTTTAATATTTTTATTTTTTAAATTAATTAATTTAATTATAATATTTAATAAAGAGAAATTGTTAAATCGGATGTTTTGAATAATTGGTTAATTAATACTTTGATGGAGGCTATTTTTATATGTTCCGGAAGAAGTTTTGACCCAAATTATAACTTCATGGTAAATTATTATTTAAAAATGAATATATAGAATTAATACATACGTTTTTCTATAAATGGGACTATTCCGCGTTGAAAATTGCTATATTTGTAACATAAAAAATCTAAAAATAAATCAAATATTCGGGCTTTGTAAAGAAATCTGTATAAATCGGTAAAAGAAAGCTTTGCTATCTAATTCAGAGCTGGCGCTAATTAATATTATTGTTTTTAAATGTAGTTTATTTTAAACTTGAGAAGTTAACTTTTAAAAAGTTAATATAGAAATAATTAATCTAAGCTCTAATCTCAAAAGATCATAATTTTAAAACTATAGTCAGCAAATAATTTAAAATTGATACAATTTTATTTATTTTTTTTTCCTTTATTAAAAACCAGCTCAACAATTAAAATATGTTATTTCATGGCTTAGATCTTATTGGATTACACTTAATTAACACATCACAGGAGGAAACACTTCACCATCTGTTATTCCGACTCATCAGTCAATAGATCTTGAGGCAGTTTTCTTTTTATTCTGGAGTGAATGTTACGTTGCCCAATGTGCAGTCTGGTCGCGCTAGGACACTTGTTGAGGTTACTGTAGAAGTTTTTGGTCAACATTTTTATAAAGTTTGCTATATATTCTATACATAATTCATCATGCAATTGCTCGTTTCTTATAAACCAAGGGGCATCCACTGCGATCCTTAATATTTTATTTTGTAATGTTTGAATTTTTTTAATGTTAGTAGTGGAAGCGTTACTCCAAACTGGACAGGCATAAGTGACCAAGGATCTGATTAGTGCTTTGTATAGTAGAAGTGTGCATTCCATCCTTAGGGGAGTTTTTCTGTTGATCAGGGAATATAGTTGTTTTAATCGATCATATGCCTGATTTACTCGTATGTTGATATGGATACCCCAAGTTAAACGTTGGTCAAGATGAACTCCCAAATACTTCACCGCTTTGTCTTTTTGATTCCAAACTATAGGCTTGTTGTTTATTATTATGCACGGTGGATCAATCACTCGTTTCAAAGTAAAAATTTTTGTTTCACACTTATTTGCATTTAAATGAATACACCACTTTGAAAGCCACTTCTGTAATATATTGATTGAATTTTGGAGTTTTTCAATGGCGTCTTTTAAATCATAACTTTGTGTTATAATGATCATATCATCTGCGTACATAGCCTTATCGTTGCCGGTTTGTAATGGAATGTCGTGCATGTAGATATTAAATAACGTAGGTGATAGTATACCTCCTTGTGGCACTCCAGCTCGGATGGGTTTAGTAGAAGAATAGCAGCCATTTATTCTAACTAAATGTTCTCTCTTCAAGGTAGGATATCAGAATAGCGCAGAGATACCTGCTTAAACCCACGTGGTGCAGTTTGTATTTAAGACCTTGTAGCCAAACGGTGTCAAATGCTCTTGCAACGTCTAAGAAACCAGCTGCGGTGTATTTTTTATCTTCAAATCCCTTTTCTATGATTTCTGCGACTCTTGTAAGTTGGTGTGTCGCAGAATGGTTTGCTCTAAATCCAAATTGTACATCGGGGATAATATCAAGATTCATCATTTCATCTTGCAGACGAGTGAATATTATTTTTTCAAATAGTTTTGACAGAGTTGGAAGAAGACTAATGGGACGATAATTTTGAATTTCGGATTTGCATTTACCGGGCTTTGGGAACAGTAAGATTTCAGCTTTCTTCCATGCAATGGGAATGTAGCCTATTTGTAAACAACTGTTGAAGATGCTTTTAATGTGATCAATGATATTATCGGGAAGATATTTCAATAAAATGCTTGGTATCAAATCATGTCCTGGAGCTTTGCGATTGGGTAGACGTTTAATTTGCGCCTTAACCTCTTCTGCTGTTATTGTCTCGGTATAGTTTCCTTCGCTTAGTAGGTGTTACATTCATTACATCGTTGAACTATAGCCGCAAAATCCGTATTTTTGTCCGTAATAATTGGACTAAAAGAATTTTCTAGGTAATCAGCAAAAGCATGGGATTTATCATGATCTGTATTAATATGTATGCCGTCAACTATTAACGTTGGGAGTTCTTCATATTTTTTTAATATTCGTCTAATGGCTTTCCACATTCCAGGGTCCGATGTATCTAAATTATTTAACATGTCATTGTATTTTTGAATTCGATGAGCATCGAGTTGCAGAGTTATTGTATGAGTCAGTTTATTTAATTTCTTCTTAGTAAAAGGATTTCGAGTACGTTGCCATTCTCGTCTAACTATACGTTTTTCTTTAATGATTTCAAGAATTCGTGTTGGTGGAATATTATAATTTACAACGGGTTTTTTTGGTTGTTGGTGTTGTAGCATGCCTGATTGCCTCTGTCATATTTGTGGTAAGTTGCCGAATTGAAATGTTTATTGATTCCCGGATTGGGGGTAGTTCACTTATATGGTAGGATCTCATAAAGTCTTGAAATTCATTCCAGTTGACAAATCCATTTATAAGCTTTGGTACAGTTGGAACGTACAACATCTGTCTTGATAAGTTGATTAAGACTGGCAGGTGATCTGAGTTTAATTCAGTTATGACTGTTTGAGTTAATGGAAGATGAAAGTTTTTAGTAATAACAATATCTAGGATGTCTGGTAGATGATCATTACGGAATGGGTGATACGTATAATCAGTTGGACAATGAATTTGAAGCTGATGAATGTTTGCCAGATTTTCTAATTGAGATCCAGAAGGATTGTCTGCACGGCATCCCCAATGTTTTAATTTACTGTTGAGATCTCCAATTAACATCACAGGTCCTATTATTTGAAATATTTTTTTAAAGTCATCATTAATCAACGATTTGTTTGGCTGTTTATAGTTTTAGTTTTATATATTCCGAAAGTGATATGGGAACATGACGAATTACTACCGATAATGGTTTAACAGAAGGATCTTGAAATGTATAAAATTGCGCATTATTTTCTTTGTAATATTTAGTGACCGTTCTATAGTCGTTGCTATCTGTCAAATTAATTTTTAAGTTTTTATTATTATACGTGGTGGTGAAATCATGAACGGTTAAGGCCTTGAGATCATTGATGGTTTGTTGATGATTAAGAGCATTTTGTAGGAATATAGGCGGAATTTTTATTTTCTGCTGAGATGAAATATTTTGTTGTGATGTATCTTGTTGTTTGGATGATGCTTTGGAATGTGAGGCTTGTTGCTGTGAGCTTTCGCCATGTTCATCAGAAATATTTTCTAAAATTTGAAAACGGTTTTGACTTAATATATTTGGAGGATCCCAAGAATATTTTTTCGATAAATCATCTGTGGGAGGTGTTAAATGATCTGCAGATCGTTTTGCGTTGGACATAACGTTTTAATTTTACTTTGCTCACCCTAAGGCGGCTTTATTTCCCGTATTACAACAGAATAAAATCGTCAATGTATTCTCGAATTTTGCAGAAGAACGTGTTTTTATACGAACGCACAGCTGTAAAACTCGCTAGGCTACACACGTCCGACGCGGTTGAGCGCTGTCTTCGAACTACAATTTTATTGAAAAAGCGGTAACGATCGTCAAAAACAGTGTTTCCCAAAGACTTTTGGCTTGGCCCCCGAACCCTTTTTCTTAGTCAAACTTAGTCAAAATATATTCAACGCTGTATTATTTGCATTTTTTCTTCGGATCAGTCATACTGTTATCTGAAAAAAGGGCACAAAACGATACAGAAAAGTACTTATATATATCTATAATTATAATAAATAATTCAAAATTAATTAACAACGGAATACACTAAAACACAGTTATTCGAAACATTAACTGAAGAATCTTAAAATTCCTTCAAAAATTTTAATAAAAGAGAAATCCTTAGTGAGTGTCACTGTTATACATATTTTTTTTAATCAACTTAAACTTAAAAAAAATTATACTTCTTTTTGTCCAACACTCGGAAAATTTGTTGTATGCACTTCACATTACGCACAAAACAGAACTAAATTGTTGAATACACTCACTAGTTGGTGCAGGGATCGACGCTATTCCTGTTTATACAAGATCGAGCAGGCATAAGTCTGCATCGCGATGCCTCTTATTACTTGTATCAAATACAATTACGTACAATTTAGTACGATAAAGTACAATTTTATGCACCTGTCTATATTTATATTTTATTTGGGATGTAAAAATTGCTAATAATTTATTAATAAATTAATAAATAATTTACTAATAATTTACTGGCGATTTTTTATTATTATTTTAACTTTCGTATTAAAAAAAATGTGTCTCAATTTATTTATTTTTTACTAAACCTTGCGCGGACCCCCTGACGTTGTTCAGGGACCCCCAAATCGATTTTAATTTTCCGAGGACCCTCTGAATAAGAACCACTGTTCTAAGCCAACCGCTGCTTACTTATTATATTATTCATGTTAACGAAGGTGACATCTAATATACAGGATGTTTCTAAATTGAAGCGAATGATTTTAAGAGGTGATTTTTTAGCGAAAATTAAAGGGTGACAAAACTTATTATATTTTTATGGACAAACTAATGATATCAGGAAAAAATGTGAAGGCACAAAAAAATTGTCTATTTTATCCCTCTATATCAAAAATTCAGACGCATTAAAAAGTTCTGATGCTAAGTATCAGAGGTTGATTTTTTAACCCACACGTACATAACATCTTTGGTTACTAAAATCCCCTAAAGGTGTCGTTTTTTGCTGAAAAACTTAAAAATATTTGTTACTTTGAACCAGACTCTGAAGACGGTATTTTGAAGAAAAAACTTTTTCAAAAGACAAACGGCAAAACTCAGAAGCTTCTAGGGAGTAATTTTAATTTTAGTTCAATATTTGTTTGTTTTTGCTCTTTCTTTATTTTTTTTGCATGACATATAATATTAGTCAAGGATATAGCCTATACATCAAGAAATCTTTTTAATTCATTACCTTCAGTATTTCACCTTTCGTATCAGTTTCCAAACATTTCTTCTTTCACAAATCTCACATAAGCTAAAAGTAAAGCCTCATTTCCAGGTAATATTGACTCGTCAAGCTGTATAAAAAATTGAGATGTTTTTAAGTAGTCACATAAAGAGTTTTCCACACTCTGAGCCATTTCGTCGATCTTTCTTCGTACTGTATTATTACTCAATGGAATTCATTTTAGAATATCGTAAGCTGGTTTGTGCATCAGGGTGCGTATTACCTCTAAGCCTTTAAGCGCATACAGTTAAAATAATATTTTTTACCATGAATTTGTTCGAAAATATTTAAAAAAAAACACGACACAATTTTTACAAGTATTAACAATTTTCGTCTAGTACTTGTGACTAAAATCATACAAAGACTTAGACAGTTTACTCCCCGTAAACTGTATATTATTACATCAGATCAAATTCAATATAAAATATAGTTCTTATCAAAAAATGTTTCATAAAATTTGTTTATAAATAATTAATTTAGTATCATTTCGTGGTTAAACGATACTTAAATTTCTTGTGGACATTAACTTTTTTCTGTTTCAATTCATTCGATAATGATGATCCACTTTTATTATTGCAGCAAATGCTAGATTAACCCATGAATAATTCATTTTACGATTATCATAATTGACCATATTTTAATGATTTTATCCCTACATTCTCCTCCACGAAACCGTATCAGTAAAGCTATAATTTCCTGAACCAACGTGTTGCTTTCATTCACCCCAATCAAAATGTTAAAAACACTCGGTTATTATCTAATCGAAAAACAGTTTCGAGAATATCAAAGTTGGCCCACCTCGCGAGGACTCCGAGGATTCGGCCCAATAATTTTAATGTTGATCAATGCTCTTTGGGGAGTTTATCCATTCATAATTGAAATTAAAAGTAAGTGATTACCAAATATATAATTTCTTTATTATTTTTGTTATTTTTAGAATATCAAGATAATTTTGGACCACTTTTAGTTCACACTCAGTATTTCTTTACTGGTTTACTACTCTTTGTCGTTAACATTAAATTATTACGAAATAGTGATGGATTATTCAAAATGATTGAGCTTTTTAGTGATTTTAATCGCTTTGGTAAACCAAAAATGAATCGATTTTTTGAAAAAAATCTCAAAAATTTATTAATTTTGATTCGTTGTTGCGGATATCTTGTGGCGCACTTTACTGTAATGACTTTAATTATGGTAAATGATGATTGTGTCACTTTTAAAACAATCAAATATTGTTCTGTATTTCCATACTACGTCCCATTTGGTGCAAAACAGTGGCAAATAACGCTGATTATGTTTTATCAAATATTCATAATTAATGTGTCGGTGAATATTTTCTCGAGTACAATGTTGTTATATTGTTATTCGTTAGAGTTGATAGTTGGGCATATTAAACATCTTAATGAGATTATTGGCAAAGTAAATTTTAGTGGGATTAAGAAAAACGACTTTAATACTTTACGAGATATAACATTATATCAGCAACATATTTTCAAGTTAGTATTAATATTATTAATTTGTACCATATAATTATAACAAATATTTACTTTAGTATGTTCCAACTCGCTTACAATTTATTTTCAAAGCTTTTTATACCAACAAAGATCGTCTTTGTAGGGTGTTTGTCGTTATCCTGCACTGATTTCTTTTTGGTTAGTATTATTTAACACTATATACACCATTTAAGAAGAACAAAATTTTCAGAGAAAGAATGCAACAAGCTTTTTTATGATGGTAATCAGCTGTTCATTTTTCTTTCTATCGTACACAACGGGGCAAAGAGTCACCACAGCGGTTTGTATGATTAATTCCCGCTCTTATTTTAGTATTTATCTTATTTTATGATAGAGTAATAAGGTTGCCGAAGCAGTTTATAATTTAAACTGGTACGAAGCAGATGTTTCGACGCGAAAGTACGTTTGGTTTTTGCTATTAATTAGCCAGAAAGAAATCAAATTTGAGGTGCCATTGTTTGGGATCTTATCCCATGCGGCTGCAGCTGATGTAAGTAAAACGACTCAATAAATGCAAACATAATGAATGATATTTTTGAAGGAATACAAGAAAGTTTATATATTCATTAATTGGATGTCGAAAATTACTTCATTGAAAAAAATCAAATTTTAAAAAATCATATTGGTTTATTATTAATTATTAATAAGACACACTTTTTATTCCAAATTAAAGTTTAATCCTGTATCTTAAGTTCATATATAATAATTATTACGACTGATGAAATATTACGATTTTAGTCATGTTCATTTTGTTTTAAATAAGTTTTATAATGTTATTATATGATTAGGAAAAAGGAATAGACCACGTTTTTAGATTTATTTAAATTTTTTGGTTTTTATTTTTGGTGAATAATATGTTATTGTTATTTGATGTAATGCTAATATTAACAAAGTATCAAATATTCACGTATACTATTTAACAATACTTTGGTAATTTAGAATCGTATTTATGAAAACAAAACGCAATACACAAATAAACACATATTAATAAATAACTATGCTCTTATTAACCTCTTTTACACTATTGTCCATGTCAAATGTTAAGGCAACAAAAATGCAGTACACAACAAGTACACATACAAAGAACTTAATATAAATGTTTAATGATTAAAACATAAAAAATAATGTGGAAAATTAGTATAAAAAATGTGAAAAAAGAAACACTTTTTAGTACGCTCAATATGAACTGGTTCGACTGATGCCGTTCTTCCACCAGCCCATTGTATACAGTATTATATTTATACATAAAATATTTATTTAATAACTTTTCTACTTTATTAAGACGATAGTATTTCATACAATGTTTCTACCAGTTTCGGTCACGTTTAGACCATCTTCAGGAAACACTTTTTGAATTGAATATTTCCCAAACCAAAAGTTCAAATATCTGTTGTAAAGGAGGTAAAAAAGAAAGTAAAAAAGGGAAATTGAATTTGGGAAGGGAAATATGGGAAAATGTTATTGCGGTTTGAGTTCATTGTATATGTTGGGGGTTTTTAATTTTATTTTTAGGTGGAGTAAATGGATTTTTCAAATACATATATAAAGGTTTTTCTGTGAAGTTTATTTGGTCATTCAGACATAAAATTTGTGGATGACAAATTAAGTACAAAAATTATTAAATAAATATTTTAATTCAAGACAAAAAACATTCCTATAAAATCAAAATATGAACAAGATTGGTACGACCTATAATTTATACAACTTTAGAGATCTACATCTCAAACTAATATTTGAACTACATATATCCTTTTTGAAAACCTGTCTAGAAGAAAATTTAAAGCCTAAATTCACAAGACACAAATATCCCAACAACATGACAAAGAATCAAGTGCAAAAAGTTAAAAAGGAAACAATTAAAACAGAAATTAAGAAACATTACAAGAAAATTGACAAAATTAATCTCTACGTCTACCAAGAATTAACAAAGACCTACCACAATATAGAAATCCAAGAAATAATGAATAACAAAGCCATTTGGAATAAAGATAAAATCAATCAAAAATGGACATCAAAAGGAAGGAAATTAGACAACCTTAGAAAAGAAAAGAAAATGCAAATAATAAAAGAAAATAGAAAGATAACTAAAGATTACAACATGAAACAACATATATTTCATAAACGGATAACTAATCTAACGAACATAATATTTAACCTAGAAGAATTAGAAATGCTTAATAAAGGCCATAAATAAGCATTAACAACTAAACCCAATTTGAGAAAAACCGCTATTGAATTGGAAGCAATAACGAAGAAAATGGCAACCAAAGAAACAATTAATAGAGAACTTCAACACATATTAATTAAAGAAAAAACAAAAAGAACAACAAAAAATAAAGAGTTAATGAAAGAACGAAAAATTAACAAAGAAAAACGAATAATTAATAACATAAAACATAAAATCAAACAAAACAATCTATCACCAAAGCTGATAAAAACGCAGATTTAATAATAATGAACAAAGAAGACTACATAAAGAAAACTGAAGATGTTTTAAAAGAAAACGGCTTTACAACTGTTTCAAAGTATCCAACTACAAATTTTCACAAAACAGCTAAAAAAATTATATTTGAATCCAAAGAAACACTACAAAAATTTAACAAAAACATTTATTCTATTTTACCAATGAATCCCAAAACACCAAGATTGTACGGTTTGCCGAAATTACATAAACAAAACATACCGATTCGCCCTATCATTTCCTCAAACGATTCTTCCACTTACAAAACAGCAAAATTTTTGGTCAACATATTTAAAGATATAACAGGATTTGAAACTAGACACACCATAAAGAACAGATACGATTTAATTAATAAACTTACAAAAATTAATTTTCCTGACAAATTACTGACATAATGATCTCATTTGACATCACTAACCTTTACACTAACATTCCAACTGATGAAACCCTTCAAATTTTAAACAACATTCTTAAAGATGGAATTAATAATGAAACCGACAGAAAAAATATATTTAACCTTTTTAAAATTTGCATACAGCAAAATTTTTGTAAATTTAAAAACACTTTCTACACCTACAATAAGGGCCTTCCAATGGAATCACCACTGTGTGGATTACTAGCTGATATATTCTTAGACAAACTTAAAAAAGAACTTATAATGAACAATAACAACCCGCATAGACACAACATCATAACATGATTAAGATATGTAGATGATATCATCGTTTTCATCGACAATGACAGACAAGAAACAATAACCAACTTACAAAACTACATTAATAATTTGCATAAAGACATCAAATTTACAATCGAAATAGAACATAACAACCGCATAAATTTTTTAGACTTAACAATTTTAAAAACAGACAACGGACTTCAATACAGTATCTATAGAAAACCAACGCAAACAGATACTATCATCCCAAATGATTCTTTTCATGATTATACTCATAAAATGGCAACTAAGGCTTCATAAGGCTAATAGCAAGTGTTTTTAGAAACAGTCTTCTTGTGACTGCTTTATTGGAAATGTTATTATACAATATTTGAGCGTTTATTACGGAAATATTTAGCAAGTGAAAAAATGTACACAAAGGCCACCTCTTTGTTCTTCTTGATACTGAGTAGTTTGAACAAAGTTGATCAACGGTATCTACACCGCCTTTCGTCATGTTATAGTCGTGAATTACTTCTGGCTTCTTTGTGTCCTCATTTAGGGAGTTGTCATTATGCATGGTTGAAATTAAAACAACAGATTTATTTTTCTTGGGTACATAGGAAGTAATTGTGATTTCTTGCTGGAAACCAAATAAAGAGGACCCAACTTTTCTCTTTTTATTAGACAAAAACTCAGGAGGGATTTCTCTCTTATTTTTTCGCAACATCCCTAGGTATGTGATTTTATTAGCAAGTAATGACTTTGCTAACTGATAACTGCTATACCAATTATCGCATGTTAGATTCCTATTCTTTCTTTTTACATGATCCACTAATCTTGAAACAATATCTGCAGGTGTGTTATTGATAAAATAAGGCCCATTTGGCTGCATTCCGCAATAAATTTCTATTTTACTAGTGAAGAAACTTTTAGCATCGCAAAGTGCAAACATTTTGATACCGTATTTTGCCGGTTTGCTTGGTATATATTGTATAAAATTGCAACGCCCTCGAAATGGATTTCATCGATTGTCATGTACTCGCTTATGCAATAAGTCTTCTTACAGTTTTCGTTTAGAGCATCCAATATCGATCTAATTGGTGCTAGCTTATCCAGTTTACGTCTTTGTTCCCTTGTCGTTATGTCATCAAATCTCAGAACTCGTAATATAAAAAGAAATCTCTTATAGTTCATGCAGGCTCGAAATATCTCAATACCTGTACCATCAGTTGCCCATAACTCCAAAAAAGTTGTATGAGTGGCTCGTTTCATGCCAGATAAGAAAAGTATCCCAATAAATGCTAACATTTCATTTTTAGATATATATTTGCAGTCCCTTTCCCTTTGAAATTTCTGTTTTATACTATCTATATATTTCTTTGAATACATAATAATTTCATGTATCATTTCTATTGAAAATATTTTCAAAAAACTGTCTATCCCGTTTTCTATATCGCGAGCATCGCATCCAATTTTGGCCCTGGCAATATTTTGACTAAATTACGTGCCTTTGTTCTTATTGCCTTACGAACTAAACTTACTTTAGAACATTTCGTCGTCTTACCTTTGCCAAAATAAAATTTATCACTGAAAATTTCAGTATCTAAATTTTCTTCTTCACTATCAACGGTTGAAATTTCAGAATTGCTGCCATGTTCACTAAACGACACTTCTTCATCATCCAGATCATCGTCCTCTTCGTCATCTATTTCTACAAATGTTTCGTCTTTATTAACGTCTATAAGGAGCCCCAGCTGTTGATTTATTTCTTTCTTTTTTGAACTTCTGGTTTCCATCTTATCTATAATAAATAGAAATAAATAAAACGAAAACAGAAAAAATTATAAAATATCAAATCCGTAATAAAATAAAAATGTATAAAGATGTATACAATAAAAATAATGTAATAATATAAAAATGATGTAATAAAATAAAAATGATGTAATAAAATAAAAATGATGTAATAAAAATAATTGTAAAAAAAATAAAAATGTACTTACATAATTGGTCGCGCGGTATGCTTTAAATACCAACTTTTCTAAAACTCAAAATAACCACTTTCTAGCACGTTTTAAGAAGCCGACGTGATACACCGCTAAACACAACAGTGAGATAGTAAGGTACCTAGCGGCGCAGAGGGAGAAACGCCATATAACTATTTTTATTGGACATTTTTTGTAAATGGTGTACAAAATACACCAGCGCGCCTAATTAAGGGTTAAAAGCTCGTATAAAAGAACATAGAACACAACAGAGATCAAATTTTGGAAGACATATAATATTTAACAAAGAACACCAATTTCATGAAACAAACATTACTTCACAAGAAAAACAAAAGTAACCTGTTGGAAATACTTGAACTTTATGAAATTAAAAAATTTAAACATAATCATCCACAAATTTTATGTTTGAATGACCAAATAAACTACACAGAAAAACCTTTATATATGTATTTAATAAACACTTTTAGTGCGTTAAAAAACTTTTATTAATTAAGTCTTGTTTTATAGTTAGTTTATATCAATTTTTTTTGTTAAGGTAAGTGTATAAACATAAAATAAATAGCTATGATTATTTATTACCCCAACAAAATATTATTTTTAATAAAGATAAAATTTCGAAGGCTTGTTTTAGTACTTTAAGTTTTATTTTAATTAATGTATTATTTAAACAGGGCGGACACTCATCTGCAGCATTCAGCACTTATCAGAATACATTACAAGATGAAGAAAAATCGTTAATCAATATTACCAATACCGAAGAATGTCTCACCGACTTTGTGCAAAATTTTAACTTAAATCCCGATTTAGAACAAGTTACAGAGGAACAGAATATTTTATGTAATTTTAGGTCATTTGAAGAATTGGATACCGAAGACTGTGAGAAATGGAAAAAGCAGACTTTGGGTGAGTGGGAAATGAAATGTAAAAGTAATGAATGGTGTGATAGTGCTAGAAAGTTGAGTATTGAGGGCGAGAGAATGGATGACTGCGCAGAGATTATCACCGTTGCAACTAAGGGGGTGGAAGATGTACGTGTGGCGTTTGTGGTTAGAAAAAATGGAGTTGTGTATGACAGGGGAAAAAGGATAGTGAGCGATCATGCAACGGTGGTGTTAGCAGAGGTGCAGGCGATTAGACTGGGGACGGAATGGGCGAGGATGCAGGAAAAAGGAAGGTATGTGGTGTACTATGACAATAGGTTTTGATTGAAAGAATGGGTGGGAAAGGTGCGAGAAGTGTAGAAGTAAATGAGGTAATGAAAGTGATGAGGGAACCGTGTGAGGAAGATAAGCGGATATAGGTGGGATGGAAACCGAGGGACGAGGATGGAATGAGGAGGGTAGATGAATATGTTAAGAGGGGTGCGGAAGGGTGCGGGCATAAGGAATTGTGTAATATTAGGAGGCTGAAACAGAAGAGAAGGATGGCGGAGGAATGGAGGGAGCGTTGGAGATTATCGACTACGGGGAGGAGCGTATATAGTTCCTTGAAGAGTGGTGTGGGAAGAAGTGATTTAATTGGTATTGTGTGTGATGATGATACGAGTTACTGGAATGAATTAGCTGCTGTCCTGGTGTTCTATTATGAAGGGAATAGGAATCGGTAGGGTGATTGAAGGGTATAAACTTACCTCTGGTGCTGCTTTCTCATCAGGAGTCACTGCGCGGGCTGTAGGAGTCCCAAGAAAAGAAGTAGAAAGCGATTAGGATTATAGTGAGATGAGCAATTACTTATCTTGTGCGATGGGAGTCGCGGAGTTCTTCCCATGGTGTGCGGCGCTAGAGATGAAAACAAAATAAAATTATGGAGAGGGAAAGAGAAGGGTTATATGATTATGAGGGGTTATAGAATTGGCAGTGTATTGACAATATAATGATGAGTTACTTTTTTTTGTGTATAATTTGTTTTTCTTGATTTTTGTATCCTTTTCGGGGTTAGGTTAGGTTAATTGTAGTAAATTTAGGTAACATATCAGAAATTTTTGTGCGGAATTTAAAATTTTTTGTTTTCTTGTTGGTTACTGTAAGGCTTATTTCTTAGATTTAAGAAATAAAGCTGAGGAGGTTTTCGTTGCTAATTTTTAGAAGGTGGAGGTGGCGGGTTGCCCTGGTTGTGGTTTAGCTGGATGGAGGGTTAATCGAATGCCGGAAGGTGGATTAACGTATCCGCACACTTTTTTAATTTTAATGTAGGTTTGGCAATAAACATACATAAAGAAAAAACAGAATGTTAACTTCTTTCTCTATCAATTCATTTGATTGTAATGATCGACGTTCATTACTGCAGCATATGCATTAATAAATTAATCCATGAATAATTCATCTTACGATTATCATAATTGACTATATTTTAATGTTCTTATCCCTACATTGTCCTCCACGAAGCCATATCATAAAGCAATAGATTCCTGAATCAACGTGTTTCTTTCGTTCGTCCCAATCAAAATGTTAAAAACACTCGGTTACTATCTAATCGAAAAACAGCTTCGAGAATATCAAAGTTGGCCCACCTCGCGAGGACTCCGAGGATTCGGCCCAATAATTTTAACATTAACAACTGCTCTTTGGGGTGTTTATCCATTCATAATTGAAATTAAAAGTAAGTGATTACTAAATATATAATTTCTTTATTATTTTTGTAATTTTTAGAATATCAAGATAATTTTGGACCACTTTTAGTTCACACTCAGTGTGCCTTTGTTGGTGTACTACTTTTTTGCACTAACATTCAATTATTACGAAATCGTGATGGATTATTCAAAATGATTGAGCTTTTCAGTGATTTTAATCGCTTTGGTAAACCGAAAATGAATCGATTTTTTGAAAAAAATCTCAAAAATTTATTAATTTTGATTCGTTGTTGCGGATATCTTGTGGCGTACTTTACTGTAATGACTTTAATTATGGTAAATGATGATTGCGTCGCTTTTAAAACAATCAAGTATTGTTCTATATTTCCATACTACGTCTCATTTGGTGCAAAACAGTGGCAAATAACGCTGATTATGTTTCATCAAATATTCATAATTAATGTGACGGTGAATATTTTCTCGGGTACAATGTTGTTATATTGTTATTCGCTAGAGTTGATAGTTGGGCATATTAAACATCTTAATGAGATTATTGGCAAAGTAAATTTTAGTGGAAATAAGAAAAACGACTTTAATACTTTACGAGATATAACATTATATCAGCAACATATTTTCAAGTTAGTATTAATATTATTAATTTGTACCATATAATTATAACAAATATATACTTTAGGATGTTCCAACTCGCTTACAATTTATTTTCAAAGTTTTTTATACCAACAAAAATCGTCTTTGTAGGGAGTTTGGCGTTATCCTGCACTGACTTCTTTTTGGTTTGTATTATTTAACACTACATACACCATTTAAGAAGAACAAAATTTTCAGAGAAAGAATGTAACAAGCTTTTTTATAATGGTAATCAGCTGTTCATTTTTCTTTCTATCGTACACAATGGGGCAAAGAGTCACCACAGCGGTTTGTATGATTAATTCGCTCTCTTATTTTAGTATTTATCTTATTTTATGATAGAGTAATAAGGTTGCCGAAGCAGTTTATAATTTAAACTGGTACGAAGCAGATGTTTCGACGCGAAAGTACGTTTGGTTTTTGCTCTTAATTAGCCAGAAAGAAATCAAATTTGAGGTGCCATTGTTTGGGATCTTATCCCATGCGGCTGCAGCTGATGTAAGTAAAACGACTCAATAAATGCAAACATAATGAATGATATTTTTGAAGGAATACAAGAAAGTTTATATATTCATTAATTGGATGTCGACAATTACTTCATTGAAAAAAATCAAATTTTAAAAACTCATGTTGCTTTATTATTATTTATTAATAAGACAAACTTTTTATTTCAAATTAAAGTTTAAAATCTTGTACCTTAAGTTCACATATAATAATTGTTACGATTGATGAAGTATTACGATTTTAGTCATATTCATTTTGTTTTAAATAAGTTTTATAATGTTATTGTATGATTAGGAAAAAAGAATGAGAAAAAGAGATGTTTTATTTTAATTTTATTAATTTATTTAAATTTTTGGTTTTTATTTTTGGTGAATATGTTATTGTTATTTAATGTAATGCTAATATTAACAAAGTATCAAATATTCACGTATACTATTTAACAATAATTTGGTAATTTAGAATCGTATTTGTGAAAACAAAACGCAATACACAAATAAACACGTATTAAAAAATAACTATGCTCTTATTAACCTCTTTAATAATAATAACAATGAAGAAACAAAGAAGTAGATAGAGTAAAACTGTCACAATAAACATTCTCCTTCTCTATTCTATGTAGTTCAAATAATTTCTCACAAAATTTTAAATATGATTCTGCTCCATCAAAAGAATCTTTGTATAGCCTGATTTAAAACTTCGCTCACCCAACTGTCTAATTGAATAAGGAATATTATTCATGATAGTAGGCACATTGTAAGAATAAGATCGTTTAAACATCTGAAGTCTATGGTGGGGTATGCATAACGTGTGTCGATGTCGGATATTAATATTGTGCCATCACCACGGTACCTAATCTTATTAGTTAAATATGGTGGACATTTAAAAATAATAACTTTGTGAAAAAGGTAAGCAGAATGGAGGATTCTACGACGCGAGATGTTTAACCAATTTGTCCAACTTAAAGTGTGTGAAATGAATTCCCGCCTTTTGATACCTTATTTAAACCGTAGACATGAACTCTGTACCCTTTGTATACGCGCTGCAGTAACAGAATCAAGACATGGATGATATAGAGCATCCCCATAATTGAATAAGGACAGGACAAGAGCCTCACATAGTTGAATTTTTAAACGTTGATTAAGTAGGCTTCTGTTACTGTACAGCAACTTAAGTGTTCCGTATGCCCGCGCACAAGGGAAGAAACATGTCCACGGAATCTGAGGGAAGTGTTAAGATAAATTCCCAAATTGCGGGATTCCTCCGTAAAATCTAATCTCACGCCACTCAAATTGACGATAAGCTACTCCTTAATCCTCTCCACCACGCCTTTGCTTCCAAATACTATAATTGTCGATTTGGATGGATTAATATTTAAACAAAGAATGGATGCCTCACGAACCAAGTTGTCCAAATCTAAATTAATGACAGTTTGCGCTTGATCAATGTGACTAATATCAAAGGAGTAATAAAATTGGGTATCATCGGCGTACATGTGAGTGGTACAATGTTCAAGCACCTTTGGTAAATTGGCTGTGTAAATAAGATATAGTAAGGGACTAAGGATTGAACCTTGAGGCACACCAGACGACACTAAGCTGCGGTCGACTGCTTACCATGAAGCATGAAGTTGGTGGCACTTTCCGAAAGGCCGACGAAGTGGAGTATTGCCAAGAGATAGGTATCAAAGGCCTTAGAGAAATCCAACAAGATCAGGACCGTGGCACCTTTTTGGTCAATTGCTTCAAAAATATCATCAGTGACGTCGAGAAGGGCCGTAGTACAGTTGTGACCGGAACGAAAGCCTGATTGTCTGACAGGCAGAATACTAAATTTGTTTAGATGTTGATTAAGTCTATTTGCTACAACTTTCTCTAAAATTTTAGACAATATACGTAAGATACTTATGGGTCTAAGATCTTTAATTTCACGAGGGTTATTTGTTTTTGGGATTGGCGTAACTTGAGTTATCTTCCAAAGATTAGGAAATTCAGATACTTGGAGGCACTAATTTACAATGTGACATATATAAGGCAAGATTGTTGGACAACACATATTCAACATTCTAGCACTGATTCCGTCAATTCCAACCGTAGATGTTTTAATATTATAAAGAATATTCAAAACTTCTTCTTTCGATGCGAGAAACGAATAAAATGAGAATCCCCACTGCAGTGACCTGAGTTCTGAGGAAATAGTGGTTTATTTGATCAGCATTGCCCATAGTCTCAGGAATTGCTAGTTGTTTGATGTTAACAATTTCCATAGATCGAAAACTCTGCCAAAGTTCACGATAATTTTTATTATTCAGCATAAATGAAAGATATGCCTTCTTTTCTTTTTGAAGTGAAGAATTAGTAAAATTTCGCAGTTCCCTGTAATATTGGAAATTCACAGGATTTTTTGTTTTCCTATATTTAATATGCATCATTTCCAAGTTTCATTAACAACTTCATAGTGTCGGTAACCCAAGGACGAAAATTTTTTCTAGTTGTAACAGTTCGTATTGGAGCGTGGATATCAAAAAGAGTTACTATAAAGGAATTAAAAAAATTAACTTTATCATTAATGTTCTCAAATCTAACCATATCTTGCCAAGGTATTGTTAACAAATCTCTTGAAAACAAATCCATACTAAAACTGTTAAAATCTCTGTAGCGCAACATCTTAGGTGGTGCCCTCGAAGTAAATAGATTTAAATGAACATAAACCAAAGAATGCATCATGCACAGGAATTACTCCTGAATCGTTAACAGATGTATCTACATCGACAATAATATAATCAATAAGTGTAGCCGTCGCAGCTGCAATTCGAGTTGCAGATGAAATAATTTGAATTAAATTGAATGATTCAATTGCTGGTAATAATCGGTTGCTATAAGCCCCAGTCACACCAAAGGCATTACCATTGAAGTCACCCAAACACACCAATCTCTTGGAACGCAATACCAGATTGGATAAAGTATCTTCAAAATTATTCAAAAATTGAGCAAAATCAATATCCGGTCGATATAAAATCCCAACCGTCAAAGACAGTTCGCCACGATCCACCTCAACCCACAAATGTTCCACAAAAGGAAGAATTTCGTTAAAAAATGAGATAAATATCATGACAACAACTAGGGTAGATCCATGTTTCCAACATGGCAAAAATATCATAAGATTCGGACTGTATTATATTTTTTACAGCAGCAAAGTGAGCTGGAAGAGATTGCACATTCAAATGGCCTATTTTCATATGTGCTCAAATATTAATATTGAAGTTTTAAGCAGAATAACAGTTTTTCATCATAATTTTAATTATGAAGTTGAATGAGGGACATAGAGAATTATTATACTATTTCTAGCTAGACATACAATACATTATGAAGAAAAAGAACAGGAAAGAAAAAGAAAAATAATCATATGTTTGGTAGAAAAAAGGTGCTGGGTTCACATTGCCACAAAAGTGGTATTTGCTCTACCACCCAGCCCTTAAAAAATAAACAACAATAATAACAAAAAAATAATAATAAACTTAGCCGGTCATTAATGTACATCAGGCTCCTAAGCCACTCAACTGACCCTCCATGATGGAGGCCTTCAATCTTCGCTTAAAAATCTGTATAGACATACTGGTTTGATATGAACAGGAATCATATATGTATACAGATTGTATATGTCGTAGGCAAATTATAAAATCCGGCTTATTATAATAAGCTAATTAGATAAACATACAGTTAGGCTAATTAGAAAGTGAGTACCAGTTTCATCAAAAAGTCTGCTGGTTTCTAGTCTTATTGCAATAAACCTAGGCTAATATAAGTTCACTAAAATTATATCGAGAAAATTACCGGACCTTAAAGTATTCTTGAAGTATTTGAACTAATTATAGGTTATTTATGCAAGAAAGTTGAACGACAATTTTTGATGAACAAGTTTTTATTGATAAACATTTATCACATATTAATTAAACAGATCATTCAGATCAATGTTAAAATAGAGCATATAATACAATAATAATATAAAGAAAATTAAATGAACAAAAACTTTTTTAGACTTTTGTTTTATTAATTAACACTAATTTTATTTTCACTTATTTCCACATGGTAAACTCGTATGGCATTTTGATGAACACATTTGCTTTGCTTTCCTGCACAAGCACTTTTTTGTTTGGCATTGGGTTTTTGACACTGTACACTTACAGCTATTATAGCCTTGACCTCCAAACATTGACTCATTTGCTACAGCTTGACGAACAGATATATATTCTTCGGGGATATCTTCAACAAATTGTGCGCCAGAAATTTGGAAGTCACTTCTAGAAAACCATGTTTTGATAATTCCACTCTTTGTTCCTATCTGATAAACATCATTATTAATTTTAAGAATTTTTCCAATTAAATTTGGTACGTCTAAAGGGCCACGGTCGACTTTCGGCACATTTAATAGAACAAAATTTCTAACTGTGACCGACTTTAGGTTTTTCCCGGTATTTTCAACCATTTTTTCTGCCGCTCGTTTTTGACCTTCGTGTGCTTTTTGACGTTGTGAAGATATATTTTCTTGTCTATTACAAATATCATTTCATTGATACTCCTTATCATTTTCATCGGAGATTGAGCAAACGTTTTGGAAACAAGTTATATGAATCTTCATGAAACATGAAGAGCATGAAACAAAAGGTGTTTCATTCAAATATCCCGAACAAATAAAACACAACTGTTGTTGAACATTAGAGAATTGGTTTTTATCTTGATTTTCTCCAACTTTTCCCTTATATTCGTCATTTCTTAATTTTTCAAATCTTCTTCACTAAAAACTTTTTCAAGAATTGCCTGTGGAATGTTAGTTGAATTTAGTCCTATCTTTGGTTCCATTTCAAGAAGGGCTGTATATGGACTGCGCCCTATGATCCTGTGCTTTGACGAGTTTTTTTGCCACTGAACGAAGCGGCATCCTATCACCCAATCTGTACTCTTATTGTCATCCATCCACGAACATAACATATTTTCAACATCCTGGTTGCAGCGCTCTACGCTTCCCTGTGATTGCGGATGTCGAGGTCTTCCATGTACTAGTTTATAATCAGCCCACATACCAGAAAGTTCTTTAACCACATCAGCTGTAAATTCACGTCCATTGTCGCTTTGTAGAATGTGCGGTGCGCCGAAATCCAAAAATATCTTCAGCAGTTCCATTGCAACTTCAGCAGCACGCTTTGTTGTTAAAAAAGGTCGCAGAAGACAAAATTTAGTTGCATGATCTTGATAATTCATCAACTATTTATATCCTCGACATGGAGTTGATTGAAAGTCGATCAAATCAACTTGACTGCGAGGGTTAAAATCTTTTGTTGTGATTGGTCTTACCACAATATTACGTTGTTGTCGAGATTTCTTCGTATTACACATTTTACAAAGCGATACAAATATTTCAACTGCTGGTCTGGGAATGTAAAATTTATTTTTTAATTCAAACAGCATTTTATCTCTTCCTCCATGTCCAGTGGCACGGTGACATTGAAGAAGTCTGTTAAAGTATTCTTCAACTGGAATGATTATTACTACAGGATCCTTATTACTACTTCTTTTTTTGATTAAAACTCTTGTTTCGCCAATCTCCATTGTGTCGTATTTTCTGGTTGATCCATATTGTCTACTAGTCTTCTTTTTTGAGGGTTAGTTGGATCCAAAATTTCTCGAATTGCTTCTTCTACAGTTGCTTTTATCCAAGGCTTCTTTATGGAAATTTTCACTCTTATTGCAGTATTCTTTCATTCGCGCATTAAACTTTATTCCAACAAGGAAACCAACAACAATATGCGATGCTATTGCGCCGCACACGTTTCAACAAGTATAATGCGTTAATCACAACAACCCCACCCTAGCTTATTCTTAATACGCCGTCGGCTGTAAGGCTAATTGCAAAAAACCTCAATAAAACCAGGCTTTTTAAAGAAACAGTTGTCCACTTTTCAATTGGACTAATGGTTCGTGGGCTTATTGTAATAAGCCAAAAAAATTTCAGGCTGTTTACAAAATATGAGATAATTTTCCAATTTGCCGGGCACATTGCAAAATGACGGCGCTTATTGTAATAAGGCGGATTTCGCAATATGCCTACGACATATATATTAGAATATTTAATCACGTTAAGGAGACGTTACATGTTAACCAGCATGGATTTGTGCCCAATAGATTTGTAGAAACAAACTTAATTACTTTGAATGAATATGTTACTTCTGAATTGGATAGAAAAGGTCAGGTTGACGTTATATATACCGACTTTTCCAAAGCGTTCGATAAAGTGAATCACGATGTACTTTTGGATAAGTTAGCTTTGTATGGTTTTTCTAGAGAAACATTAAATTTTTTTGTATCTTATCTAACGAATAGACATTTCTACGTCAGTTACAAAAATAGTGAGTCCCAGAAATTTAAAATAAACTGTGGCGTTCCGCAAGGAAGTAACCTGGGACCTTTACTTTTCTTGTTGTTTATTAATGACTTACCGTCCATTATAAAGGAGTCTGAATGCCTACTGTTTGCTGACGACCTAAAACTTTTTCGAAGTGTACGTAATGAAAATGATTGTGTATGTCTACAGTCAGATCTTAAAAGACTAATGACTTGGTGCGATGAGAATAGACTCCACCTTAATGAAGAAAAATGTGAAAAAATTACTTTTACATTAAAGAAAGTACCGATTGTTTTTGAGTATTACATCAATAACCATAAACTGAAAAACGTTGCACGGAAGAAGGATTTAGGGGTAATATATACACAGAGCTTTAACTTTGATGAGCATGTGAGAGCTACAACTGCATCAGCGCTAAGGTTGTTAGGATTTATTATAAGAAATTGTCACTCCTTTTCCAATATTGACACCATGAAGTATCTGTATAACTCATTAATCAGATCAAAATGGGAATATGCTGTTGTGGTATGGGACCCTGGAACAGCCTATCATTCGCATATAATTGAAACATTACAAAATAAATTTATTAAATATATTTTCTACAAAAAATACAATAGATTTATTGATTTTCAATCCTACGAATTCGCTCGTAGAGGTTTTGATATGACAAAATTATCGGTCAGACGGGGGGTGATAAGTCTTGCTTATTTGTACAAGATAATAAGCAATAAGGTGGATGCTCCATCAATTTTGAGAAGTGTTTGTTTGTACGTCCCTGCATATTCTGGTCGCCCTAGGGCTTTGTTTAGTGTAATGCGTTTCTCTACGGAACTTAAAAGGAATTCACCATTAAATAGAATGGTATCATTATATAATAAACTATCAGAAGAAAACTCACTACCAATATTTTCAGTTTTATACAAGGAGTTTAGAGCTAAATACTTTGTAGCGCTTGATTGAGTATTGGTTGTATTTATTACTGTATTTTGATATTTGCCTGATTTTAGTATAATTTTGTGAAAAATGATTTGTTTTATTACTATTAGTTGAAACATAATACGTAATTAGGATTACAACCTATTTGTTTCAATAAATAAATAAATAAATAAACTAAATATGGTGGTAAAAATAATAAATTTAATTCCATAATTATTATTGATAACATTTTATTGCCAATAGCAAATTTTAAAGATGTGAAGATTCTGCAACTTGTAGTAATTTACCTGCTGCCACAATGTATAAGAAACGATTTGTTTCATTAATTTATTTATATTATAATTCATTGGTAAAGATTGATTAAATACAGCAGGTCGGTAGTGTAGAGGAAAAATATCATTTTCCTATGAATATTACCTTAACTTTTTTTGTTTCAATTCATTTGATTGTGATGATCCACGTTTATTATTGCAGCAAATGCATTAATTGATTAAGCCATGAATAATTCATTTTACGATTATCATAATTGACTGTATTTTAATGATTTTATCCCTATATTGTCCTCCAGGAAAGCGTATCAGTAAAGTCATAGATTCCGGAATCAACGTTGCTACATTCAGTCGTCCCAATCAAAATGTTAAAAGCACTCGGTTACTATCTGATCGAAAAACAGCTTCGAGAATATCAAAGTTGGCCCACCTCGCGAGGACTCCGAGGATTCGGCCCAATAATTTTAATGTTGATCAATGTTCTTTGGGGAGTTTATCCATTCATAATTGAAATTAAAAGTAAGTGCTTACTAAATATATAATTTCTTTATTATTTTTGTTATTTTTAGAATATCAAGATAATTTTGGACCACTTTTAGTTCACACTCAGTATGCCTTCGTTGGTGCACTACTTTTTTGCACTAACATTCAATTATTACGAAATCGTGATGGATTATTCAAAATGATTGAGCTTTTCAGTGATTTTAATCGCTTTGGTAAACCGAAAATGAATCGATTTTTTGAAAAAAATCTCAAAAAATTATTAATTTTGATTCGTTGTTGCGGATATCTTGTGGCGTACTTTACTGTAATTACTTTAATTATGGTAAATGATGATTGCGTCGCTTTTAAAACAATCAATTATTGTTCTATATTACCATACTACGTCCCATTTGGTGCAAAACAGTGGCAAATAACGCTGATTACGTTTTATTAAATATTCATAATTAATGTGTCGGTGAATATTTTCTCCGGTACAACATTGTTATATTGTTATTCGCTAGAGTTGATAGTTGGGCATATTAAACATCTTAATGAGATTATTGGCAAAGTAAATTTTAGTAGAAATAAGAAAAGCGACTATAATACTTTACGAGATATAACATTATATCAGCAACATATTTTCAAGTTAGTATTAATATTATTAATTTGTACCATATAATTATAACAAATATTTACTTTAGGATGTTCCAACTCGCTTACAATTTATTTTCAAAGTTTTTTATACCAACAAAGATCGTCTTTGTAGGGAGTTTAGCGTTATCCTGCACTGACTTCTTTTTGGTTTGTATTATTTAACACTACATACACCATTTAAGAAGAACAAAATTTTCAGAGAAAGAATGTAACAAGCTTTTTTATAATGGTAATCAGCTGTACATTTTTCTTTCTATCGTACACAATGGGGCAAAGAGTCACCACAGCGGTTTGTATGATTAATTCGCTCTCTTATTTTAGTATTTATCTTATTTTATGATAGAGTAATAAGGTTGCCGAAGCAGTTTATAATTTAAACTGGTACGAAACAGATGTTTCGACGCGAAAGTACGTTTGGTTTTTGCTCTTAATTAGCCAGAAAGAAATCAAATTTGAGGTGCCATTGTTTGGGATCTTATCCCATGCGGCTGCAGCTGATGTAAGTAAAACGACTCAATAAATGCAAACATAATGAATGATATTTTTGAAGGAATACAAGAAAGTTTATATATTCATTAATTGGATGTCGACAATTACTTCATTGAAAAAAATCAAATTTTAAAAACTTATGTTGCTTTATTATTAATTTTTAATAAGACAAACTTTTTATTTCAAATTAAAGTTTAAAATCTTGTACCTTAAGTTCACATATAATAATTATTACGATTGATGAAGTATTACGATTTTAGTCATATTCATTTTGTTTTAAATAAGTTTTATAATGTTATTGTATGATTAAGAAAATAGAATGAGAAGAAGAGATGTTTTATTTTAATTTTATTAATTTATTTAAATTTTTGGTTTTTATTTTTGGTGAATATGTTATTGTTATTTAATGTAATGCCAATATTAACAAAGTATCAAATATTCACGTATACTATTTAATAATAATTTGGTAATTTAGAATCGTATTTATGAAAACAAAACGCAATACACAAATAAACACATGTTAAAAAATAACCATGCTCTTATTAACCTCTTTTACACTATTATTCATGTCAAATGTAAAGGCCCCTCACTTTGGAGATCGATATCTTAAAATAAATATATTTGCGGTGAATAAAATGTGCCGCAAAAAAATGCGGTACAGTTTATTGTAATTAGTGAATATTTCTGTGTATCGTATGTTAATTTGGAAATTTTTGAATCTGCGATTTTGTCTAACCGAATGTGCTCTTAATGTAAGGCATATTTTATTTTATCAATTATATAGTTTAGCGGAAAATCGCAGCTTAGTTATCAGTGTTTCAAAATTAGATTTCCCTAATTTTTTATGAGCGATTTAATGGAATTATAAATCAAAGAGAAACAGAAATAAGTTTTGTGGCGTGCACTTCAAACGGTACGTGGCGTCTTTCCATCTACCCGCAATATACAGATAAAACGATTATTAATGTAGTCAATAAATATATTAATAAACCACAAGGGAAAGCTAAGTAGTGTTAACCAAATACTGTTGAATACTGTAGTGATGATAATACCCGAAATAACTTCTATCCTGGTACCAGGAAATATTACCCGGGTATCACCTAAAAGGGTATTACCTAAAAATGACCCGACGATACTCGAAAATGAGTCTGGTGTCTGAATTACCTGTTACTTGTCCATTACTTGTTCTGTTACTCCTCTATTTACTTCGCTGATATAGACATAAATAAACCTAGTGGCAACGTAATGTGTAAAAAAGTAAATATGTCACAACTATTTAACCTTTTAAGAGCAAACGTTCCCAAAATGGGAACATTACTTCAAACATTTTTTTTTAAATTACAATTTAACACTTAGTGTATTTTTTTTATTGGATACCATTTTTCTAAGGTGGTAACTTATAGAGATTTATTTATGAAATAATTTTATTAAGTCAATACTCTGTTTGTAACACTGTACATTTAATCGTTTATGAGATTTTTGTTTCCTCTTATTGTACTTTTTTTTGTTTTTATTGTTTGTTTCTGTCGACTTATGCTAGCATATACATGTTACTAGAAGTGTAAATAATCATTAAGGAATATTACTTGCTCAGTACTGAACAACCCTTTGAAGTATTTTCTCAAAAAATTGAGGCGACCCATCTTGAGAACGTTGGCCTCTCAGTTGTAAAAAAGCAATAAAATTGCCTTTTTTTACCTACTCTCAATATTTTATTGTTAGGAAAGGTTTCTTCCATTTATAAGAGCAAAGTTTCCTCATTCTTACTTTAAACGTTTTGTCGAACGGTGTAAAAGTTTATACGTTGGTCATCCCTATACGTGCGTTATGGATACAAAGAAATTTTATGGATATGATATTTATTGTTTTCTAAATCCGTGATAATGATTTTGTCACTTTTTTGTGTAAAGGTTTTGGTCACGTTTTGTTTTTAGAATGATGCTTTGAATGTATAGTTACCAACTGTAGCCGCGCCTTAAAAAAAAACTACAGAAGGATATCCAGCGTCAGCAATTATTTTATATAAATATGCGTAAACGTATAAATATTCATTAATTTTAAGTTGAAATTAAATTGTAAATTTGATTTAATAAAAGTTTTCATTTTAAAAAAATATTTTAATTCGATAAAAAAATATAATTATAGAATTTTCTCCTTTTTTTAAAGTAAAATGGCAACCAACACGTTTTAGTCAGCAAAATAGATATTTTATTGTAAATTTACGCCCAATAATTGGTATGTAATTTCAAATATTGTATTTTTTTACGTTTTTAATTTGTTTCTTTATAATTGTACTGTTTGTATTGATTTTAATGTTAAATTTTAGATTCCTTGATAATGAGCTGTTTTTAAGTTCGAAACGTCGGAAGTTTTTATAATATCTTTAATTTTTAAATAAATTTGGATTTGTACTGAGTATTTGTTTGTTACAATTGATAGAACACTTTTTAGTTTTAATGTAGGTTTGGCAATAAACATACATAAAGAAAAAACAGAGAGTTAACTTTTTACTCTATCAATTCATTCGATTGTAATGACCGACGTTTATTACTGCAGAATATGCATTAATAAATTAACCCATGAATAATTCATCTTAAGACCATCATAATTGCCTATATTTTAATGTTCTTATCCCTACATTGTCGTCCACGAAACCATATCAGTAAAGCAATAGATTCCCGAATCAACGTGTTTCTTTCGTTCGTCCCAATCAAAATGTTAAAAACACTCGGTTATTATCTAATTGAAAAAAGGTTTCGAGAATATCAAAGTTGGACCACCTCGCGAGGACTCCGAGGATTCGGCCCAATAATTTTAACGTTAACCACTACTCTTTGGGGTGTTTACCCATTCATAATTGAAATTAAAAGTAAGTGATTACTAAATATATAATTTCTTTATTATTTTTGTTATTTTTAGAATATCAAGATAATTTTAGACCACTTTTAGTTCACACTCAGTATGCCTTCGTTGGTGCACTACTTTTTTGCACTAACATTCAATTATTACGAAATCGTGATGGATTATTCAAAATGATTGAGCTTTTCAGTGATTTTAATCGCTTTGGTAAACCGAAAATGAACCGATTTTTTGAAAAAAATCTCAAAAGTTTACTTATTTTGATTCGTTGTTCCGGATATTTTGTGGCGTACTTTACTGCAATGAGTTTAATTATGGTAAATGATGATTGCATCGCTTTTAAAACTATCAAACATTGTTCTGTATTTCCATACTACGTTCCATTTGGTGCAAAACAGTTTCAACTAACGCTGGTTATGTTTTATCAAATATTCATAATTAATGTGTCGGTGAATATTCTCTCGGGTACAATGTTGTTATATTGTTATTCGCTAGAGTTGATAGTTGGGCATATTAAACATCTCAATGAGATTATTGGCAAAGTAAATTTTAGTGGAAATAAGAAAAACGACTTTAATACTTTACGAGATATAACATTATATCAGCAACATATTTTCAAGTTAGTATTAATATTATTAATTTGTACCATATAATTATAACAAATATTTATTTTAGGATGTTCCAACTCGCTTACAATTTATTTTCAAAGTTTTTTATACCAACAAAAATCGTCTTTGTAGGGAGTTTGTCGTTATCTTGCACTGATTTCTTTTTGGTTTGTATTATTTAACATTATATACACCATTTAAGAAGAACAAAACTTTCAGAGAAAGAATGCAACAAGCTTTTTGATAATGGTAATCAGCTGTTCATTTTTCTTTCTATCGTACACCATGGGGCAAAGAGTCACCACAGCGGTTTGTATAATTAATTCGCTCTCTTATTTTAGTATTTATCTTATTTTATGATAGAGTAATAAGGTTGCCGAAGCAGTTTATAATTTAAACTGGTACGAAGCAGATGTTTCGACGCGAAAGTACGTTTGGTTTTTGCTCTTAATTAGCCAGAAAGAAATCAAATTTGAGGTGCCATTGTTTGGGATCTTATCTCATGCGGCTGCAGCTAATGTAAGTAAAACGACTCAATAAATGCGATCATAATGAATGATATTTTTAAAGGAGTACAAGAAAGTTTATGTATTCATTAATTGGATGTCGAAAATTACTTCATCGAAAAAAATCTAATTTTTAGAAATCATATTGGTTTATTATTAATTAAGAACACTTATTATTTTAAATTAAAGCTTAAACTTGTATCTTAAGTCCATATATAATAATTATTAAGATTGATGAAGTATTACGATTTTAGTCACATTCATTTTGTTTTAAATAATTTTTGTAATGTTTTCATATGGATTAGAAAAAAAATAGACCATACTTAAAAAAAAAGAATGTTTTGTCGTTAACTTTATTAATTTATTTCTATTTTTGGTAATTAATTTAACGTAATGCTAATATTAAGAATGTATCTAATATTTACGTATACAATTTAGCAATCATTTCATAATTTAGAATCGCATTTATGAAAACAAAACGCAACACACGAATAAACACATATTAAAAAATAACTGTGCTCTTATTAACCCTCTTTTATACTATTGTTCATGCCAAATATCAAGGCCACTCACCTTAGAGACCGATATCTTCCAAATCGCTCCATGAAAAAAAAATTGCATTAAAGTTTATTTTAATCAGTAAACATTTTCGATTTTTGAGAGTGATTTCGATTTTTTTTTTCAAAATTGGAAGAAAAAATTTCAAATTTAAATTTGGTGATATATGTATGTGGGAAAAGGGAGGGTATGCTTTGGCATACAGCACCTAGGCCCCAACGGGCCCTTTGAACATCCTCCTGCACTCTCTCCAATTACATCAACCAGCCTAAGGAATTTCCGAAGACTAAGATACAGCTTAAAGGTGAGTTTTTGATGCCATCCATGCTTGGCCATTCCACACTCTTAACACAAAATAAATATTGAATAACGAAATCATGTGCTCAAATTGAAGGACAACGAGATAAAGAAACAAAGTGATCATAAAATTCTGGTATTCCCCGTAGTAGACTAAGTTATAAACATGTGGACATAAACCTACCGACTTCTGACCACGGTATTCCCCCATAGTATTTTGTTACTGTTAATTTTTTTTTGGGATTCCTACACTCTTATAAGCTATAACAAAAAAATCGCGTGAAAAATTTATTGGTGAATCGTGTTATTTCAAAATCGTGTTAAAAAAGACCGTGTAAAAAAGAGTTGGGTGTATTTTGATACTTTTACCTTAACAATAAGTAATCTCAACTGATTGGTTGGGTTGGGTTGAGTGAACCAGGTTAAGATTGATGGCTCAACCCAACTCAACACTTTTTTTTGCACTTAGGAGAGACACATCCTTTATGCACTAACTCCGGACAGATGTACGCATGGCAGGAAATTTTATCTAACCAGGAGTGTAGGACTCCGCCGGCGACAGAGATTTTTTGTGACGGCTTCTTCGCTGCTTATACTTCTAAAAACTAAAAACTTCCCCTTTTTACCTCGCCTATTGGATACTGGCAGTCCGGATTAGCTTACGCATTACAGCAGATTGCCTTGGTGATTGTATTGTCGTTATTCGCTTTTGTTTATTTAATTTCCTCCACTTTTTACTATTCGTCAAGTTCTTGTTGCCACCTTGGACAGGACCCAACAAATCCTTTTCTTCTATCCTTCATTATTCCTTCCTCCGGATGAGTTATAACAAATCATAACAAAACATTTTGTTAATTTTTTAACTGTTAACCCCTGGGCGGGGGAGGGTTAGGACAGTTCCTGTTCCTCCTCTTGTCATATATGTTACAGGTAAAGTGTGCATTTCAGTTAATGTATACATTAACTAGTCAATGTATACATTTACGTAACGTTTTAGTGAAAGTATTTACTAATCATAGAGTGTATACATTTACTAGTGAATGTGTACATATACTAGGTAGTGTATACATTTGCTAACAAATATCTGTAAAAGTTGTTCCAAAGGACGGTATAATTTTTTTAATAGACGGATTTGCAAGTGGTAAGTAAGTATAGTAATAAATACATTTTTGACGTAGTATCAAAAAACCGAAAAATAACCGGAAGCTTTGTACTAAGATATGTAATAAAAATTTAAATACGGATTTTTTTAATACAAATATTTATTCCTTGAAACAAAAATACAAAAACAAACAATATAAAGAACAAATCCGTTCATCTATTAATGCAAATACAACTTTTATTTGTTACAGCATGGTAAATTTTGGTGGCACTGCCAATTGCAAAAATTCTTTTCTTTACACATGTGCATCTATTACCATTACATTTTTTTTGCAATTACATTTCACAAATCCCTATCCACTTCCTACCAATTGCTCTGTGACCACTGTTCTAAGAGGTAATTGTTGTGGTGGAATATCATCGATGTTTAGTACCTTCTCTGGGTATACACTAAATTGGGATCTAGTGCAAAGACCTTTCAAAATGGCATTCCTTGTTCCTATTTGAAAATAACCATCATCGGTGTTTTTCATTATACATCCTAAGATTGAACGAGAATCTCCTCTACCCCTGTCTACATCAGGTACTTTAATCCGGACAGTCATTTCGTTTTCTGCTGCCATATGAAAAGCATCAGATATTGTTTTCATACGTGTAAGTTAAAGTTTTAAATTTTCTTTGGCCTCATTTCTGTTATTATTAATTTCATGTAGGCGCACGCAAACATTACAAATTGAATTATCTTCCGACAATAACAAAACCTCACATTTTCTGCACTTCTTCTCTTTCAATATATCGTTATTTTCTTCTTTATCAACACACGTTGTTGCTATTTCCTCTACTAGCAAAATTTCTTCTTGCAAAGCTTCTTCTAAGATTTCCAAAGAACTTTCTGGGATAGATTCCTACTAAATAGCAACATTGCTATGAAAAGTGATTTCATTTTCACCTTGTTCTTCTGTATTAAATGCATTAGAAATCTTTATTAATATGTCCAAGACGTTCTCAGTATTGATTTCTTTAATAACATCTCGTGGTATTGAAGAAGAAGTAAGTCCAACATTCGCTGGCTCTCCAAACATTGTTTCATATGGACTTCTTTTGATTTCTGCATGAAGCGCCCTATTATATAGCGCTTTTTATTGTAGAAAAAAAGAAAGATTTGATTGAAAGGTTTTTATCTTTACTTATCTTTCTTGTAGCATTCAAGCGTTCAATATATTTTCTACATCTCGGTTGGCGCGTTCTACACTGCCTTGCGATTGACTATGTCGCGGTTTACCATGAACAATTTTTAATTCAGGCCATAGTTGTTTTAATCTTTTATTATATTATTTACAAATTCTCGTCCATTATCAAACTGCAGCATGGATTCGAACTGCACCAAATAATAAGAATATATTAAGTAGTTGATCTGCTACTTCCAATCCCTGCTTAATTTTAAGTGCTCTAAGTATCACAAATTTCGTCAGATGATCTTGATAGACCAATATAAATTTAAGTTCTCCGTCAGGTTGTGATTGAAAGTCTATTAAGTCTTCTTGGCATCTAGAGTTAAAGTGTGAAAATATCATCAGCTTAACCACCAACACTTTTTTTTCGTTTTTTCGCTTTTTCAAACATAATTCGCATAAATTTAAAAATAGTTGTATTTCTTGAGTTGTAATATTTTTATACCTTTGTTGCTCCTTCTTCATACGGTCACGTCATAGTCGAGTTTAGGGGTTTGACCCCTAAGCACTTTTACCTCCTTTTCTGCTATCTCCTCTCCTCCATCTCTCTCAAAGTCTCCCAAACACGTTAGCCCCATTTTAACCCTTCCCAATAATCCCATAAAGTAACCTTTCCATGTGTCATGTGTATTAATCAAAGGTAATATGATGAAAGCAAATTTTAATATAAATGAATAAATTTTATTTTATTATAAAACCTCGTACAAAAATCTAATAACTAATTTAAATCTACAGAAGACATTAAAACAGCGGACGACATCGTATGTTTAGAACTTTCTGTATCAACAGTTTTGTATTTCAATTTCTTGCAACAATTCAACCAGAATGATTTTGCATCTGCATCAAAAAGAATTGCAAACACAAAGATTACAAATCCTTGTAATGGGGATAAAATCGAAAATATATAAACAAGTATTATTTGAAGCGAGGGTGTAACAACCGCGTGAGAGAGAACGCTAAAAATCCAAGTTAATCCAAGCATGAAGAACAACATTACACACAATTTAATTTGCAAAATTTTTTGTTTATTTTCTCTTGAAATGCTGTTAGAAATGTGAAACATTACCATAACAAAAATGATGATGTTTATGATAAGGATGGACGCAATAGGAATTATTAAAAAAAATCGAAACGCCGCATCTTTTGGATAACAAAAATTAACATTTCCGGGATTATAATCCCCGGGGAATACCCCAGCGGAAATTCCCACGATTAATAAAGGAATTAAAAAAGTGATTAAAGAGTTTAATAAAAAATTTCGAGATCTAGATCTACTGGTTAAAACTGTTACGAAATTTTCGTATTGCATTCGAGCAATCAACAACATCAAAATGAATTTTACAAGAACTAAGTAATGCATAAAAATTCCGAAAATTTTGCATCCTAAATCATTCTTGATTGTTGTGATATCATTTAAGAAAATCAAAATTATTTCTAATGCAATTACACCCGAAATTTGGATTGTATTAATTCGCCTTGAATACCATTTTTTTAATACGAAACTTGTTATAAAAATCAGAATTAAACCGGTTAATGAAAATGAGCATAAAATTGTGCTAATTATTTCTAAAGCTAATTGATTCGATTTCGATAAGTTTTCAATGATTGTGTCTGAAACTCCTAACAATACAAATGCGGTTAAATGATTTGTTTTGCACTCAACGAGAGTATCACTTAATCTTATTGTTTCAACGCCATTTTTGGACCAATTCCCAATATTTTTTTCGTTAAACTCCCAAAACGAACAAACAACCACATCTTTCGAATTAACCGGTAAATAAAGACTAATTGAGTTGTTCAAGTTCTCTTTTACCCCCAACACTTTTAAATCGACTATATCACTAACGACGTTTCCTTCTAAAAATAAATGATTTGATTTATAAGTCGTTAATGAACATGTATTTAAAATTTCCGTTGGTATTTTGACGTCTATTTTGTTGAAGTTAATTTTAAAGTGATCATCGTCATGCTTTGATGATGTTGGGTTGGTGATTTCAATTGCAATGTTTGATAAATTTAATGAATACGATGAGATTTCTTGCGATAAGCCGATTACGAAGTTATCTATGGATTTAATTATCTTGTCTGTTGAACCAAAATCCCGGGAAGTCTTTAATACGGATTGATTCACCTCGAGTAAATTATTTATAACGTTAAAAAACGGTTTTGTGTGTTTTGTTTTTGTAGGGAGTTGCGATGTGGTTTCTAAAATATTCGCTGCTGAAGCAATGTCTAACTCTGTTAATTTTGGGTTTTCAGTGTTAAGATATGTTTCCAAGTCGTCTAATGTCAAGTTTTGGGTTAAATTTAGGTAAAACAGCATTGAATTTAGCTGATTAAAATTGTTGGTTTTTTGACAACGATACAACCTTAACCATCTCCTATTGTTATTTAATTCACATCTCATCCAAGTGTAGATATCAGAATAATTTTTGCATGAATTTACACACAAATTAACCAACTTGGTGTCTACACACAATATTCGAGCTAATAATGCACTTTCGTTATAACTACAACGATATTTCAGTAATTCATCTTCAATATATTGATCCATATATTCAGTAGTTGTCTCAACTGGAATTGTCTCAGTTGGAATTTTCTAAAACAAGTAGGACTTTAAAACTAAATAATTAAACACTTAAAAAAAGTATACATACTTTACTCCCATCACCATCGCAACAATTAAAAAAGATAATTGTTAGTAAAATCGCCGCGAGCAGATATTGAGCCTTCATTGTTGCCTTCATCTTAAATCAACGACTACACATTTAAAAGGATGTATACTTAATGCATGTATAAAGGAAAAACGAGGATTTACTTTAGATAACAATGTGTTATCGTATATTATCATTTTGAAAATAAGCTTTTCGTGAATGTATTATTTACTTGTTGAGGTTAAAAGTAAACCAAAATAGTGAATAATACAAACAAGGAAAATTGGTCATCCAGTTTCACGAACTGTTACAAATAAATAACTGAAAGTGAAGTATTGATGGTGAAACTAGATTTTATAAATTTGTAAACTCTCTAATAGGAAGAGTTGTTGATAGGAAGACCGACAGAGTGATGTTCGACGAGGAAAATGTTAAAAGTTATTAAGAAAGTGTTAAATCGAGAATTTAATCTGAGACATGATAGATATATTATATATCCATTATATTCGATAGAGCTGTATTACATAATGTTTTCTAAAGCCTGACTGTGTAGGCGGTTAAAGGTTATTTATAGTTATTTATCAAATCTTCGACTTGCTTTAAAATGTGTGAACCAAACTGCTGTTTTCGCTCTACTTACCCTTCTTCTTATTCCAAAATGACCCTCGTATATCTTCTCTAAGACGTTTCTTCTTAAATTATTTGGTATCAATAATCTATCTTTGTAATAGATTTTCCCTTGACATACTGCTAATTCCTTTCTGTATTTAAAATATGGAGCGAATTCATAATCTTTTATATTTTCTGGCCATCCGTTTGCTATGAATTGTTTTATCTTAAGACATACATGATCGTTTTGTTCTTTCACAATTTCTTCTATGTTTCCATCCAAATCTATGAGTATTTCCTCATTAATTGTTTCGATATATTCTGAGCTTTCCACCTTTCTTATATATTCTATTTCAAATTCATTTTGTTTAATTGGTGCTCTCGATAATGAATCGGGCGTATAAAAATCTTTACCTGGCACATGTTTAATCGTATAAGTGAATCTGGTCAATCTTAATCTAAATCTTGTAGTCAAATCATTAATTGGTTTTATTTTCAACACTTTTAGCAATGGTTGATGATCTGTCAGAATAATAAATTCTTTTCCTATTAAAAATTGTTCGAATTTTTCGGAAGCTGTCAGGATTGCTAATGCTTCCTTCTCAATTTGTGCATAAAGTCTTTGTGTCTCATTCATTGACTTCGACATATACATTACAGGATTCCATTTCCCATCATGGTTCTGCTCCAATACTGCTCCTATACCATATGAGCTAGCATCTGCCAAAACTCTTGTTTCTGCGTTTACATTGTATGGTTTTAATAACGGTGCTGTACTTAACATTTTCTTTAAGTGATTAAAACAATTTTTCTGTTGGTCTTTCCATATAAACATGTTATTGTTCTTCAATAACTCTCTTAAAGGTTTATTTATTTCAGCTATGTTTGGCAAAAATTTTGTTAAATGGTTCACCATTCCTAAAAATCTTCTAAGTACCGTTATATTCTTCGATTCAGGAAATGATGTTATTGCTTTCAAGTGTTTCTTATTTATTTTAATTCCATCCTTTCCTATAACATAACCCGAAAACTTTATTTCGTCAGTATAAAATTTACATTTTTATTATTGAGTTTTATTCCGTTGCCGTTGATTATTTGAAAAACTTTATTTAATAATTTCTCATCTTCCTGTTCGGTATTAGAAAATATTAAAATGTCATCTATGTATACTAATGCTCCGTTTACATCTCCAAATAATCTATTCATACATATCTGATATATTTCGGGTGCTGATGATATCCCGAATGGCAGTCTCTTATAGCAGAATCTATCAAATGGCGTTAAAAATGTTGTAAAGATTGACGATTGTTCAGTTAATTGAATTTGCCAAAAACTCGATGAACTATCCAATTTTGAAAATATCTTGCTATCATTTAATTGTGCTAGTGTTTCCTCTACACTAGTACAAGTAATACTCTTTCTCTTTTTACGTACCTATTTAATTCTGTGTAATCTCTCCATTCTGTAGGTTCTCCGATGACGTTCAATTGTACCATTTTTAGCAATTCCTCTTTTACCTTATCCAACAATGGCACTGGTACTTTTCTTGGGGTTCCAATAGAAAATGGTTTAGCATCTTTAATCAGTTTTATATCGTAGTTTATATTCTTTAATTTCCCTATTCCTGAGTAAACATTGGTTGAATATTTTGTTTCAAATATCGTCTGTTTTTCTTTTACGATACCGGGTTTCTCTATGGCTTCAATCCACTTTATCAATTCTAACTTTGGAATCGCTGGTTTGCCCAATAAGCTTTCTTTTATGTCGATTACAAACATTTTCAATATTTTTCTTTCTTTTTTCCAAGTTGTTTCTAAACGCACCTTTCCTAGGACCTTCAATTCGTTATTTCCTGGTCCATTTAAAACCTGAGTTGTGTGTCTCAATTTTGGTTTGTTGTTTAGTTTGTTATAGTCCTTTAATGCTAGAACCGTTACATCTGCACCTGTATCCATTTTAAAATCTATATTTGTATCATTTATTTTTAAATCAATTCGACACGGCGTTTTTCTCCTCCCGAGATTGTTGCGATTTCCGAATTTTCGCAATTGGACTCAGAATCCGAACTTTTATCCGATTCAGATTCCTTTCTGTCTACTTCGTGAATTTTATTTTTATTTTTCGTACGACATTTCTTTGAATAATGCCTTTTTATGTTACATTTCTTGCATCGAACATTAATTGCCGGACATTTTTTTATTTATGTTTATTTTTTATGTTAACAACTACAACGTACATGTCGATATCGACAAGATATTGTTTCTCAAAATTTTTCCAAATTTGTGGCGTAACTGAAGCAATTGCATCATGACACAAATTGAGAACTTGGTCAATTTTAATTTCTGTACCAAAGTGTATAACAAATAACGTCTCTGATAATAATAAGGACGTGGTAGTTGTAAAAGCTGTGATCTGGTCATCGATGAAAATGAAGTATCATCTTCGTGTGGAGACGCATTTCTTTCCTGAAGCTACCTGAGAATATCCCCTTTTTTATATGCTGTTGTTGGATTTTTGAAATTACGATCCAACATAGTAAGATATGGGGCTTGGTCTGTCATGATAACCGATCTTGCAGGGATTATGGACAATATATGATATTTCGTGATGTTTTTTCAAAATTTTAAAGAAATTACTTCCACGCTATATTGTTTAAATTAATATGCATTATTTATGTATTGTATACAAAAAATACTTGTTGAATTTGTAATAAAATAATTTTATCTAAAAATTTCGTTTTATCTATATATCGTGCGTAGACGGTAAGACGCCACGTTCCGTCTGAGGTGGGCACCATCTTTTCAACTCCGCTCGGATTGGCCGAAACTCTCTTTAATTTATTTTTTAATAATAACATTAGCTTTTACCACAATACATCTAAACATTGACATTTTTACTTTTAGTTTTACAATAAAAGAAACGTTCTTGAAAAATTTTGTATTTATTCTCATGCTCTCGATTCCATTTTAATCCTGTTCATAGTTTAGTACTGTTCATATTTGTCCTAATTAAACCATAGTCTTCACAGATATTGCAAAGCAATATTGAGTCATTAGTATTTAAGTTAAAATGTACATTAAAATCACCTACCAGAATAATACTCCTTCTAAGTGATAGTGATTTTAACAAAATATCCAGATTATAAAGAAAAGAGTCAAAATTTCCTTTTGGGGAACGGTATACAGACAATATCTGAACATTAGTACAATTCATACCAGCAACTTCAAAGTCTAGTTCAGTTGAAAGTTCAGAGGAAGCGCAGATCGGACATAGATAACAACACCACCACGTAAACGCCCAGACCGACAAAAGCTTGATGCATTCACATATCCATTTAGGTTATTTCATTATCAATTTCAAGATTCGTCAGCTAATGTTCATTCAGGCACAACACATCAACAGATGCTCCCTTTAAGTATATTTCCAATTGAACAATCTTATTCTTTAAACCCTGAATGTTGTAATGCAACAATGTACAGCAGCCGTCTCACATTTACTACTTATGGCACATCTCGGCGAAAATTTTTATTTCTAACATCCACATTGACACAATCAATCGTAATAAGATTCGAATTTACCCAAAATCAATATAAATATATCGCGGCGGCACGGCTTAAGGATCAATCCGGAGAAATCTGAACTTATGTTATTTGGACAAAAAAACATAAAAAAAACTAGTAGATAGCGTTAAAATTTATATTGATGATGAAAGGCTCACAATAAAAGAATGCGTAAAAACTTTAGGAATTCTTGTTGACTGTGGGTTACCTTTTAAAATCATATTAATAATTGCATTCAAAAAGTTTATTACAATCTCAAATTTTTTTATTCAAATAGAGATTATATTAATCAAAAATGCAAGCGAATTCTTTGTAAATCTCTAGTTCTGTTAATTTTTAATTACGGAGATACTTTATATTCTCCTTTTTTAAGTGCTATTTTTAGAACCAAAATTCAAAAAGTTCAGGATTCTTGTATCAGGTTGATTTTCGGTATTAGACGTAGAGACCATGTGAGTCACAAACTGGTTGATTTGCAGTGGATCAACATGAACGCAAGGCGATTGTTCCACCGTGCTTGTCTTTTTCATAAGATAATGATAACATCTAAGCCTCCTTATCTCTCCGGGAAGATTCAATTTAGAGGTGATGTGCACTCGATTAATATTCGATTCAATGGAAAGCTAACGCCTTCCATTTATAGAACATCATTGTTTCGAGGCTCGTTTAGTTTTCAAATAGTACAAATTTACAATAATTTGCCTGACAGTGTTGAAGAGTCCACACCACATACAAACTTTAAGCATAAAATGCATAAATACTTATTTGAAAAGCTTATTGTGGGATCTCAATCTTAATTGTTATTCATTCCTTGAACAACAGAATTATTAAGCAAAATAATATTGGCGAGATAGTATAATCGTGAGTGACAGCAATTTCACCAGATATATTACTATACTAAAGTAAATGTCAATGTGCGACATATGTCTGTAGCATAGAGGTAAACTGTCGTATGTCCAATTTGTGAAAAGCTGAGAAAATCAATTTTAAAGATTTTTTGTTTAAGATTTTATACAAAACAGACCTTTTGAACTTAATCTAATTATTATCCAGGCTACACAATCATGTAAATTAAACTTTTATGCACTAGCCATAAAATATGATTTAGAGACATAAGGTTATGTAGCTCGATTAAAAAACAGACCCTCAAAAAACTTGTTACTCATTTTGTGTCGCAAAGTATTATATTAAACTCAAAAAAAACTTTAGAAAGTACAATAGCAAGAAAAAATTCATTAAAAAATCGACAACGTGAAGTTCATCCTTCATCATTATCGTTAGTTGATGCTGTAGGCATATTTTGATAATCAGAATGAAAGGTGGTCGAGACCCACTTGAGTAAGGTGATCAAATGTTCCTTTTTCTTTTTTCTTACACCTTTTGGAGTGTCTCGTATTGTAGGTAAGCAAGAAGGTAATGTTAAACCCTGTCTAACGGAGCTGGAAAAATTCACTATCTTCAAAGTTTCTTCTTCCAATTTTGTTTTGTAGAAAGTATTTGATGGTGTCTTAGCACTTGCTTCCATCCAAACAATGGTAGATATCATAAAGTTTTCCTTATTGGTATTTTTTTTAATTTTTAAAGGGAGCCCCTGGAAAGCTATATAATGCTGCAAAATTTTTAAAATCCTCTACTTTCACACTAAAGATTGTCGCACCAGAACTTCGAATCAGCTGCTCCCAATTCAAAGGAGTCACAATTTGCATTGGTGGTTGTTTTTGACGGTTCTTTCAATTAATAATATTTTTATATTTTTTTAACAATAATATTTTTAACCGTTTTTTTAATATTTTTACTTATTGTTTTGAGTTATGCTGTCCAGTTGTACATCAAGTTTCAGTTGGCGTTTTGGCGTAGTAGATGGGTCACTCCTGAGATAGTTAAAGATGAGGACAGTCGGAATGAAATCTTTTTATAAATCACTGATTAATAATGCTAAATGATCTTTTATAGCTAATCAAATTTCTAATGCTTCCAACAAAACACGTAGTTTATGGCGATATATAAACACACAGTTGGGAAGGAGTAATGATGAGAGAGATATTGACGTTAAATATTGACGGGGTTTCAATTTCTGACCCAAAACGATTATCCAATGCATTTTATGAATATTTTTCGACGGTAGCGGCTGATATTGTGCGATGTGCTTTTGGTTCTCTTGTTGTGGATTCATGTACGTTGGGTATAACTGTTTCTTGCAGTGTATATTTATGGCCGGTGTCTCCTGAGGATATAGTTGAGTCTATCAGTGCTTTAAAGCATGTGAGCAGTGTGGGTACTGACGGAATTGGTGTGAGAGTTGTCAAATACGTTGCCAGCGTTATTGCTGAACCTCTTGCGCTCATTTTAAATCAGTCGATAACAGCGGGTATTTTTCCATCATCTATTAAAGTTGCTAAAGTGATACCAATTCTAAAAAAAGGTAATACGACCTGTATTGAGAACTATAGACCGATAGCAATTTGTAGTATATTTTCTAAAGTATTCAAAAAAATAATTAGTAACAAGGTTCTAGATTTTCTTGACAAACAGGGTACAATTAGTCTTATTACAATTAGGCTATCTACTGAGACTGCCTCATTTGAGTTCGTCCAGTAAATTTATGACAATATTGATCAGGGAAATTACGTGGTTGGATTATTTTTTGACCTTAGTAGGGCGTTTGATTCCCTCAATCCAAATTTCCTTTGTAAGAAGTTATACTGTATGGGTATCCGCGGTCCTATTTTGAACTGGTTTCTTTCTTTCTTAACCGACCGTTCTCTCAGAGTTGTGTTGTTGAATGTTAGCTCAGATGAGTCATCTGTTGACTTGAGGATTCCACAGGGTTCAATTTTAGGACCATTGCTTTTCATACTTTTCATTAATGACTTACTTGACTTTCTTGACGATACTCATCCGGTTATGTACGCTGATGACTCATCTGTTGCAGTTGCAGATGCGGATCCGGATGCATTAAATTTAAAAATTACATCAACTATTAAAACGTTTTCTGTATGGTGCGAGCGTAATAAGATTATGTTAAATGTCGATAAAACAGTTTACATTAGTTTTTGCAAGCGTCACTCATTGCCGGCCAGTTTTGAAAATAAATTTTTGTATGCCCAAAGTACGCGATTTCTTGGTTTGGTGTTGGATGATAGACTCTCATTTGTTAATCACATAGAAACTGTGTGCAAAAAATTGAACTCAGCTTATTATGCAATTTTGAAATTGAAAAAACGTTTGAAAATAAATTCGCTATTAAGTATGCATTACGCACTGTGCTACTCTGCTATTAACTACAATATACTCGGTGTGGGGTGCTGCGACTGATATTGAGTTTAAACGCGTGTTTGTGGCACAAAAGCGCATCATTAGATTAAGTTTTCATGGAACAGTCGATACTCATCTTGCCATCCATTTACTTATTGAAGTCTTTGTTGTATGTGAAGACTAATATGAGCCGTTTTGAAATGTCCACTCATGAATATAACACATGTGGTAGAGATAATCTGGTTTTCTCTCAACATACCACCACATTATTTGAAAGAAGTCCCTTTTATGACTCACCCAAAATATATAATAAATTACCCCGTTCAATCAGAGCTCAGGAGTGTCCCAAGAAATTTAAACAAGATGTAAAACGATATCTCTTGGATTCTGTGTTTTACTCTAAACGAGAATTTTTAGACATGTAGTGACTTATGTTAGTTTTAACAAATTGTATAATTTGCTGTTGTATTTTGTTTTGATGTTCTATGTACTGACTTGTCACATCTACTTATGTAGCCCACGTGATTTAATAAATATTATTATTATTATTATTAATGCATGAGTATGGCCGGCTTCCATGTGGGTATGTCCACGCAATAAAAATTTATGAGTAACAGTTCTTAGGGAAGGGCATACATTTAAAAGCCAAAAGTATCTGATTAACACCATTATGTTTCTGTTTTGGCTTGGACAGTTATCGGACCATATTATCAAATGTTCTAACTCACTTCCAGAGAGACCGCTAGCAGCCCATTTCAATAGCGCCGAAGCTATTTCGTTTCCGCCTCTTCCAGCTTTTGACCCGTCCCAAGTTACACAATATGATTTTTTTCCTGTAGCATCATATATTGTCAGATTGAGTGTCCATAATTTTAACAAGTAGAAACTTTGACAATTTGACAGATACGATGTAGGTAAGCATTTTTGCAAGTTCAACATTATTACTTTAGTTTTGTTGGTGCTTCTGCTCATGAGTTTGTCATTCCTTGTTGTTTTGGTCCAGAGAATCATCCTTTAGTTTTAAAACGAAACTATCACAAGCATCACATGTGTCATTAGATTGTTTCTTAAAATCTAAATTAAACTCTCTATCAAAAACGCGTTTGTTAGCCCAATGCTTGACTACTTCATTTTTTAGAGTACCATCTTCAAGGCACTTTTGCTTGTAGAGTTCGTACATTTTTTTAGTACTAAGTTCAGATCCCAAATATTTTTTTACACTTTTTTCTCGTGTATAGTGACTTTCATATACTGAAAGCGAAGTTATATAAGCTCTAACTTGGTCAAGCACACTTTCCTGAAGTTTGTTTGGCTGTGTATACTACCTCGCATATCCTGATGAACACAACATCCGGTTGTTCCTATTCTTAGAGCCGTCCTTACTACTGCTTCTGAAACCCCTAATGTATTCAGAAAAAAAAACACTTTGCAAACTTCAACTCTTTTCCCATTCGCATCAAAATGATATCGAATTGTTTGTTTTTTGCAGACCTGCTAAAATCTTTTCGCCTTTGTCGCCGAATGGGTTCACTTCCGATATGGCTCCGTATGAGCGGAGTATACCGCATCTGCTTTCACTATCTTTTGCCATTTGCAACGCCATTTTCACAATTTTTTGTCCTCTACTCATTATTGAACTTGATTTTTAAACGAACGTAGAACAAAATTACACACACTTGGAGATACGGCAGTTTACCATTACGAAAATAAGACACGCCATTCATGCATAATACCGCGAAAGGAGATAATATTGTTTACTTCATTACATAACAGGAGATGCTACTGTTTCTAACGTAAATATATGGAAAACTAGCAGAGTTGGACATACCATAATTTTCCACAGCAAAATTTGAACATTTTTGAGAGGTAAAATGATGTAATCTAAAATTTGCTCAAATATGGACATACGAGAGTTTACCTCTATGCTACAGATGTAGGTAGTACCGTTATGGTGTAGTGGTAGAGCAGCAATAAGCTGAACCACATCATAGGATTGCTTCGGTTGTGATAAAGTATATTCTAGACTGAATTATTTATTTATTACTTTTATTTTGTATTGTCACAACTCTGGAGTAATAAAGCATTATTATTATTATTTATTATTATTAATTTAAATCTACAGACGACATTAAAACAGTAGACGACATCGTATGTTTAGAACTTTCTGTATCCACAGCTTTGTACTTAAATTTCTTGCAACAATTCAACCAGAATGATTTCGCATCTGCATCAAAAATAATTGCAAACACAAATATTACAAAGCCTTGTAAAGGGGATAAAATCGAAAATATGTAAATAAGTATTATTTGAAGCGAGGGTGTAGCAACTGCGTGAGAAAGAACGCTAAAAATCCAAGTTAATCCAAGCATGAAGAACAACATTATGCACAACTTAATTTGCAAAATTTTTTGTTTATTTTTTCTTGAAATGCTGTTAGAAATGTGAAACATTACCATAACAAAAATGATGATGTTTATGATAAGGATAAACGCAATAGGAATTACTAAAAAATATCGAAACGCCGCATCTTTTGGATAACAAAAATTAACATTTCCAGAATTATAATCGCCGGGGAAAACTCCAGCGGAAATTCCCACGATTAATATAGGAATCGAAAAAGTGATTAAAGCGTTTAATAAAAGATTTCGAGATCTAGATCTACTGGTTAAAACGGTTACGAAATTTTCGTATTGCATTCGAGCAATCAACAACATCAAAATGAATTTTACAAGAACTAAATAATGCATGAAAATTCCGAAAATTTTGCATCCTAAATCATTCTTGATTGTGGTAATATCATTTAAGAAAATTAAAATTATTTCTAACGCAATTACACCCGAAATTTGGATTGTATTAATTCGCCTTGAGTACCATTTTTTTAATACTAAACTTGTAGTAAAAATCATAATTAAACCGGTTAATGAAAACGAGCATAAAATTGTACTAATTATTTCTAAAGCTAATTGATTCGATTTCGATAAATTCTCAATGATTGTGTCTGATACTCCTAATAATACAAATGCGGTTAAATGATTTGTTTTGCATTCAACAAGAGTATCACTTAATCTTATTGTTTCAACGCCATTTTTAGACCAATTCCCAACATTTTTTTCGTTAAACTCCCAAAACGAACAAACAACCACATCTTTCGAATTAACAGGTAAATAAAGACTAATCGAGTTGTTTAGGTTCTCTTTAACCCCCAACACTTTTAAATCGACTATATCACTAACGACGTTTCCTTCTAAAAATAAATGATTTGATTTATAAGTAGTTAAAGAGCAAGTATTTAAAATTTCCGTTGGTATTTTGACGTCTATTTTGTTGAAGTTAACTTTAAAGTGATCATCGTCATGCTTTGATGATGTTGGGTTGGTGATTTCAATTGCAATGTTTGATAAATTTAATGAATACGATGTGATTTCTTGCGATAAGCCAACTACGAAGTTATCTATGGATCTAATTATCCTGTCCGTTGAACCAAAATCCCGGGAAGTCTTTAATACGGATTGATTCACATCGAGTAAATTATTTATAACGTTAAAAAACGGTTTCGTGTATGTTATTTTTGGTGCAAGTTGCGATGTGGTTTCTAAAATATCCGCTGCTGAAGCAATGTCTAACTCTGTTAATGTTGATGTTTCAGTGTTAAGATGTGTTAACAACTCGTCCAAACTCGAGTTTTGGGTAAAATTTAGATAAAACATTGAATTTGACTGATTAAAATAGTTGGTTTCATTACAACGATACAACCCTAACCATTCCGTATTGTTATTTAATTCACATCTCATCCAAGTGTAGATATCATAATTATTTTTGCACGAATTTAGACACCAATTAACCAATTTGGTGTCTACACACAATTTTTGAGCTAATAATGCACTTTCGTTAAAACCACAACGATGTTTGAGTAACTCATCTTCAATATATTGATCCATATATTCAGTAGTTGTCTCAAGTGGAATTGCCTTAGATGGAATTTCCTCAGATGGAATTACCTTAGATGGAATTGCCTGAGATGGAATAACCTTAGCTGGAATTTGCTTACGTCGATTTTTCTAAAACAAATGGGATTTAAAAACTAAATAATTAACCACTTTAAAAAAGTATACATACTTTAGTCTTACAACCATCACAACAATTAAACAATATAATTGTTACTAAAATTGCCGCGAGTAGATATTGAGCCTTCATTATATGGCGCATCTTAAATCAACGACTACACATTTAAAAGGATGTATACTTAATGCGTGTATAAAGGAAAAACTAGGATTTGCTTTATATAACAAGGTGTTATCGTATATTATCATTTTAAAAATAAGGTTTTCGTAAATGTTTATTTACTTATTAAGGTTAAAAGTAAACCAAAATAGTGAATAATACAAACAAAGAAAATTGGTCATCTAGTTTCACGAACTGTTTCAAACAAATAACTGAAAGTGGAGTGTTGATAGTGAAACTAGATTTTATACATTTATAAATGCACCAATTAAATGAGTTGTATCATGGCGAAATCCTAAGAATTGCCTAAGAAATGATTAATGGAGACGTTAAGTCAGATAAAATCATGGGAAGGTGCAAATCTTCGTGTGATATAGGCTGACCAGCTACCGAAGTTGACCAAATTAAGGTTTATCATGCAGACACTGTATTATTATTATTCAAAAATTAATATCGTTTCATTTTACATAATTTATAATTATCAGGACGTTGTTCAAAATAATTAACCGATCCACGCATTTTTTGGACAAACTCTATAAGTCCGCAGATCAAAGAAGTTGAGAAACGCTGATATATACCGTAGTTATTAAAGGTTTACAACTTCTGCACTATACGTAATCTTTTTCTACATTCAACAGATTATTAATCTTAATCACATTTTCACTAACTAAAGACCTACTGTAGTGGTCAAAATTCTAATCAGTTTTTAAGCAAATACGATTATAGCGAAGTGCAAAATTTAATTTAAATTTATGATGAATGGAGAAACATTCCAGCTTTTATTATTTATTTTAATTTTATAGCAGTCCCATTATTTCAGAACATGATGAATAAAACTAAACACTGTTAATTCTGCTTTCTGTTAAAATTGATTAATTGATATTCAAATTAACATGATTCTTTTTAATAGCAGTAACTTGTCTAAAGAGGATATAGTCTTCAGGAATTAGAATCTAGTTTTCTGTCAACAATACTCAGATTTTTGATAGCAGTTTTTAGATATTTGTCAGCAGTTGAACCTGTTCCAGCAGCATCCACACTTTTTCAGAAGTATTAAGTCTCGAATTATCAATATTTAGCATCTTAATAGCAGTAACTTGTGTAAACAGGATTCAGTTTTCAGGAATTAGAATCTAGTTTTCTGTCAACAATACTCAGATTTTTGATAGTAGTTTTTAGATATTTGTCAGCAGTTGAACCTGTTCCAGCAGCATCCACACTTTTTCAGAAGTATTAAGTCTCGAATTATCAATATTTAGCATCTTAATAGCAGTAACTTGTGTAAACAGGATTCAGTTTTCAGGAATTAGAATCTAGTTTTCTGTCAACAATACTCAGATTTTTGATAGTAGTTTTTAGATATTTGTCAGCAGTTGAACCTGTTCCAGCAGCATCCACACTTTTTCAGAAGTATTAAGTCTCGAATTATCAATATTTAGCATCTTAATAGCAGTAACTTGTGTAAACAGGATTCAGTTTTCAGGAATTAGAATCTAGTTTTCTGTCAACAATACTCAGATTTTTGATAGCAGTTTTTAGATATTTGGCAGCAGTTGAACCTGTTCCAGCAGCATCCACACTTTTTCAGAAGTATTAAGTCTCGAATTATCAATATTTAGCATCTTAATAGCAGTAACTTGTGTAAACAGGATTCAGTTTTCAGGAATTAGAATCTAGTTTTCTGTCAACAATACTCAGATTTTTGATAGTAGTTTTTAGATATTTGTCAGCAGTTGAACCTGTTCCAGCAGCATCCACACTTTTTCAGAAGTATTAAGTCTCGAATTATCAATATTTAGCATCTTAATAGCAGTAACTTGTGTAAACAGGATTCAGTTTTCAGGAATTAGAATCTAGTTTTCTGTCAACAATACTCAGATTTTTGATAGTAGTTTTTAGATATTTGTCAGCAGTTGAACCTGTTCCAGCAGCATCCACACTTTTTCAGAAGTATTAAGTCTCGAATTATCAATATTTAGCATCTTAATAGCAGTAACTTGTGTAAACAGGATTCAGTTTTCAGGAATTAGAATCTAGTTTTCTGTCAACAATACTCAGATTTTTGATAGTAGTTTTTAGATATTTGTCAGCAGTTGAACCTGTTCCAGCAGCATCCACACTTTTTCAGAAGTATTAAGTCTCGAATTATCAATATTTAGCATCTTAATAGCAGTAACTTGTGTAAACAGGATTCAGTTTTCAGGAATTAGAATCTAGTTTTCTTTCAACAATACTCAGATTTTTGATAGCAGTTTTTAGATATTTGTCAGCAGTTGAACCTGTTCCGCAGCATCCACACTTTTTCAGAAGTATTAAGTCTCGAATTATCAATATTTAGCATCTTAATAGCAGTAACTTGTGTAAACAGGATTCAGTTTTCAGGAATTAGAATCTAGTTTTCTGTCAACAATACTCAGATTTTTGATAGCAGTTTTTAGATATTTGTCAGCAGTTGAACCTGTTCCAGCAGCATCCACACTTTTTCAGAAGTATTAAGTCTCGAATTATCAATATTCAGCATCTTAATAGCAGTAACTTGTGTAAAGAGAATACAGTTTTCAGGAATTAGAATCTAGTTTTCTGTCAATAATACTCAGATTTTTGATAGCCGTTTTTAGATATTTGTCAGCAGTTGAACCTGTTCCAGCAGCATCCACACTTTTTCAGAAGTATTAAGTCTCGAATTATCAATATTTAGCATCTTAATAGCAGTAACTTGTGTAAACAGGATTCAGTTTTCAGGAATTAGAATCTAGTTTTCTGTCAACAATACTCAGATTTTTGATAGCAGTTTTTAGATATTTGTCAGCAGTTGAACCTGTTCCAGCAGCATCCACACTTTTTCAGAAGTATTAAGTCTCGAATTATCAATATTCAGCATCTTAATAGCAGTAACTTGTGTAAACAGGATTCAGTTTTCAGGAATTAGAATCTAGTTTTCTGTCAACAATACTCAGATTTTTGATAGCAGTTTTTAGATATTTGTCAGCAGTTGAACCTGTTCCAGCAGCATCCACACTTTTTCAGAAGTATTAAGTCTCGAATTATCAATATTCAGCATCTTAATAGCAGTAACTTGTGTAAAGAGAATACAATTTTCAGGAATTAGAATCTAGTTTTCTGTCAACAATACTCAGATTTTTGATAGCAGTTTTTAGATATTTGTCAGCAGTTGAACCTGTTCCAGCAGCATCCACACTTTTTCAGAAGTATTAAGTCTCGAATTATCAATATTCAGCATCTTAATAGCAGTAACTTGTGTAAACAGGATTCAGTTTTCAGGAATTAGAATCTAGTTTTCTGTCAACAATACTCAGATTTTTGATAGCAGTTTTTAGATATTTGTCAGCAGTTGAACCTGTTCCAGCAGCATCCACACTTTTTCAGAAGTATTAAGTCTCGAATTATCAATATTCAGCATCTTAATAGCAGTAACTTGTGTAAACAGGATTCAGTTTTCAGGAATTAGAATCTAGTTTTCTGTCAACAATACTCAGATTTTTGATAGCAGTTTTTAGATATTTGTCAGCAGTTGAACCTGTTCCAGCAGCGTCCACACTTTTTCAGAAGTATTAAGTCTCGAATTATCAATATTCAGCATCTTAATAGCAGTAACTTGTGTAAAGAGAATACAGTTTTCAGGAATTAGAATCTAGTTTTCTGTCAACAATACTCAGATTTTTGATAGCAGTTTTTAGATATTTGTCAGCAGTTGAACCTGTTCCAGCAGCATCCACACTTTTTCAGAAGTATTAAGTCTCGAATTATCAATATTCAGCATCTTAATAGCAGTAACTTGTGTAAACAGGATTCAGTTTTCAGGAATTAGAATCTAGTTTTCTGTCAACAATACTCAGATTTTTGATAGCAGTTTTTAGATATTTGTCAGCAGTTGAACCTGTTCCAGCAGCATCCACACTTTTTCAGAAGTATTAAGTCTCGAATTATCAATATTCAGCATCTTAATAGCAGTAACTTGTGTAAAGAGAATACAATTTTCAGGAATTAGAATCTAGTTTTCTGTCAACAATACTCAGATTTTTGATAGCAGTTTTTAGATATTTGTCAGCAGTTGAACCTGTTCCAGCAGCATCCACACTTTTTCAGAAGTATTAAGTCTCGAATTATCAATATTCAGCATCTTAATAGCAGTAACTTGTGTAAACAGGATTCAGTTTTCAGGAATTAGAATCTAGTTTTCTGTCAACAATACTCAGATTTTTGATAGCAGTTTTTAGATATTTGTCAGCAGTTGAACCTGTTCCAGCAGCATCCACACTTTTTCAGAAGTATTAAGTCTCGAATTATCAATATTCAGCATCTTAATAGCAGTAACTTGTGTAAACAGGATTCAGTTTTCAGGAATTAGAATCTAGTTTTCTTTCAACAATACTCAGATTCTTGATAGCAGTTTTTAGATATTTGTCAGCAGTTGAACCTGTTCCGCAGCATCCACACTTTTTCAGAAGTATTAAGTCTCGAATTATCAATATTTAGCATCTTAATAGCAGTAACTTGTGTAAACAGGATTCAGTTTTCAGGAATTAGAATCTAGTTTTCTGTCAACAATACTCAGACTTTTGATAGCAGTTTTTAGATATTTGTCAGCAGTTGAACCTGTTCCAGCAGCATCCACACTTTTTCAGAAGTATTAAGTCTCGAATTATCAATATTTAGCATCTTAATAGCAGTAGCTTGTGTAAACAGGATTCAGTTTTCAGGAATTAGAATCTAGTTTTCTGTCAACAATACTCAGATTTTTGATAGCAGTTTTTAGATATTTGTCAGCAGTTGAACCTGTTCCAGCAGCATCCACACTTTTTCAGAAGTATTAAGTCTCGAATTATCAATATTCAGCATCTTAATAGCAGTAACTTGTGTAAACAGGATTCAGTTTTCAGGAATTAGAATCTAGTTTTCTGTCAACAATACTCAGATTCTTGATAGCAGTTTTTAGATATTTATCAGCAGTTGAACCTGTTCCAGCAGCATCCACACTTTTTCAGAAGTATTAAGTCTCGAATTATCAATATTCAGCATCTTAATAGCAGTAACTTGTGTAAACAGGATTCAGTTTTCAGGAATTAGAATCTAGTTTTCTGTCAACAATACTCAGATTCTTGATAGCAGTTTTTAGATATTTATCAGCAGTTGAACCTGTTCCAGCAGCATCCACACTTTTTCAGAAGTATTAAGTCTCGAATTATCAATATTCAGCATCTTAATAGCAGTAACTTGTGTAAAGAGAATACAGTTTTCAGGAATTAGAATCTAGTTTTCTGCTAACAGTGCCCAGACTTTTGTTAGCAGTTTTTAGACATTTGCCCCAGCAGTTAATCTTATTTAAGCAGCATCCAGACTTTTCTCAGAAGTATTAAGTCTCGAATTATCAATATTTTGCTTCCTAATAGCAGTAACTTGTGTAAAGAGGATGTAGTCATCAGAAATTAGAATCTAGTTTTCTGCCAACAATATCCAGATTTTTGTTAGCAGTTTTTAGACATTTCCCAGCACTTAATCTTGTTCAAGCAGCATTCAGACTTTTTTCAGAAGTATTAAGTCTCGAATTAGCAATATTTAGCTTCTTAGTAGCAGTAACTTCTGTAAAGTGAATATATGTAGTCTTCAGTTGTTAGAATCTATTACCAGTAGTTATTTTCTTTATCCACTAACTTAATGGTGTTTCAAAGAGGTTCTGTATTAAATTCAGTCAAATCTGCTTCTTCTAACGTCAACTGCCTGATAATCTAAGATTGTTTTTGTCATATGAACCCTCTTGTGTAGCAACATATATAACATGTCTCAGATTAAAATATCCTTTTAACACTTTCTTAATAGTTTTTAACATTTTCCTCGTCGAACATCACTCTGTCGGTCTTCCTATCAACAATTTTTCCTATTGATGCGTTTACAAATCTATAATATCTAATTTCACCATCAATACACCACTTTCAGTTATTTATTTGAAACAGTTCGTGAAACTAGATGACCAATTTTCCTTATTTGTATTATTCACTATATTGGTTTACTTTTAAACTCAACAAGTAAATAAACATTTACGAAAACCATATTTTCAAAATGATAATATACAATAACACATTATTACCTAAAGCAAATCCACGTTTTTCCTTTAATTATTCAGTTTTTAAACCCCGTTTGTTCTAGAAAATTCCACTTGAGGCATCTGCTGAATACATGGATCAATATATTGAATATGTATTAAACAAATACCGTTGTAGTTTTAATGAAAGAACATTATTAGCTCGAAGATTGTGTATAGACACCAAATTGGTTAATTGGTGTGTAACAATGCGCAATGGTTGAGGTTGTGTTGCAATGAAACCAACGATTTTAATCAGTCTAATTCAATGTTTTGTTTAAATTTTGAGTTAATAACATATCTTAACATTGAAAAATCAAAATTAACAGAGTTAGACATTGCTTCAGCAGCGAATATTTTAGAAACCACATAACCGTTTTTTAACGTTATAAATAATTTACTCGACGTGGATCAATTCGTATTAAAGACTCCCGGGATTTTGGTTCAACGGACAATGTAATTAAATCAATCAACAATAAAATAAAAAAGAAAAATCCTAAAACGACGAGACAAAAGCTAATGGAATTGAGGAAAAATCCTAAGCTGTTAGTGAATGTCAAAAAAACGTTTTTCCTTTTAGGTCTGGAATTAGTGAGTCTATTTTTGAACATTTAAAATATTCTGTAAATAAAATGCAGAGTGATTTAGATAAAAATTCCATTTTAATGTTAACGAAATGGAAGCAAGTACTTTGCTTTTATTTTGTGGAAAACTGCACCAGTACCCCAGATCTAATACCTATAATGAAAGATGTCATTACACGCATTAGGCAAACAGGACTGCCTATAGCATGTGCAATACGTGGCGATAAATTTGAAACCAATAAATAAAAAGAAACCAATAAATTTGTATTAAAAATAATATAGAAAACAGGTATCAAGGCTATCTTATAGATGACGAGGAAATTGTTCCTTTATATGATGGTCCTCATCTGCTAAAAGGTATCCAGAATAATTTGCTTACTAAAAATTTACACTATCGAAAATGATGTTAAAAAAAATAGCAACATAGACTTGGTTATCATTACAATCGAGGTCTTAAATTAACAGATGAAAACGTTATGACTAAAGAAAAATAATAAAATGAAAGTAAGTGTACTCAAGTTTTTAGCCATACAGTTGCATCTGCGTTAAGAAGCAGAGCATCGATTAATAATGATTACACATACTATATAACAGCTAAGGACATTGATAAGGCAGATTTATGTTTCTTTTTGATAAACTTTTAAGATTTAAGATCACACATTACATAACAAAATTTCGGAGAAAAAAGGAATTTCATCGCAAATGTCTGGTAATGTTTCCGTTCCAAAGTGTGCCATGAGAAAACAAAAACACAAATATGGTCAACACAATATGTATTTATTCAATATGATATGAAAAATGCAGATAAAGAAAATTTAACAACTTAAACTAACTGTTCGAAATAACGACCTTCCTGCTGGAGGCATAACCGCAACCTCGACTCACAGGCTCTAGACACTGCTCTGAGGACTTCTAGTGATGTACCGCGGAAAGTCGCGCGGATTCTCTCCCTCATATCCTCGACAGTAGTTGGTACCGTCCTGTAAACCTCGTTTTTTGATATGGCCCCAAAGGAAGAAGTCAAGTTAAGTGAGGTCTGGTGATCTTGGCGGCCACTTCACAGCATTCCCACGACCAATCCAGGAGTCCGGAACGTTTCATGAGAAATTCTCGAACAACATAGCTATTATGTACAGGAAGTCCATCGTACTGGAAAACTATATGTCGTAGAGCGGCTAACGGGACATTCTCCTAGGCTACAGATCAACCAAGACGTCGCGAAGGAACCTCAAATAACTGTTGCCGTTCAGGTGCCCCTCGATGAAATAAGGATCCAAGTATGTCTCCAAGTATGTCTCCAAGTATGTCTCCAAGTATGTCTCCCCCAATATTCAGTTACCATCTTTGCTGGTGATTTATCATTCTCATGGCGTGTGGGTTTTCATCGGCGTGATGATGGTAGCTGTGCCTTTCCGATAGACTTAAAAAACCGTTTTGTTGTAATCAAACGTCAAATACTGAAAATTAGCAAATACTCATTTAAACATAAAAAAGAATACCAGACGCTAAGCTTTATAATTTCAAAGTTGTAACGAGTTAATAAACTTAATAGCTGAAAAAACAGCAGTTAACATATACATTTTATAATCCATTCTACTGTGATCAATAATTTTATGAAAGAAAATGATAATTCTTGAAAAAAATTGTCAGAACTACCAAAAAAATAAGTTAAGTTCAATTTAATCAATTTCAAATAATGTTTGATTATATTATGAGTTTTCCAAAATGAAACAAACTGAATGCAACATTAAATTCCATTGATTTAATATATTTCTATAGATTATAATAGATCTTTTTGCACTTAGATAGCTTGTTGGTGAGATATGAGACAGAATTATAGAACTAAAATATTCTATTTCCATTAAAAAAATAAATATGTAATAATTTTAAAAAATAGATTGCATTGAAGTTTTAATTCTCATTTAATTTCATTGGGGTATAAAAATAGGGTGTCAATCCATTCTAATTGAGATATGAAAATGCCATAGTCATATTACTCGTATATACTTTACTTTCAAAACATCTAAAATAGAAAATGTTAATATTGAATTATACCACTATTTTTATTTGACAGTCAATATTTTCTAAAGTCAGTGAAGTAAGTGAAGTCTTATATACCATCCTATAGCTAATACTTCAGGTTACAAAGTTAATAAAGAATTGGAATGATTCATGATGAACCGTGCTAGATAAATTAAATAGAAGTCAAATTATGTGATGTTAATTTTTTGACTACAAGAACTAAGAGCTAAGAGTACTAAGAGTAACCAGATACTGTATAAAATCAGTATATTTATATTCAATACACCTAAAATACTACAATGTAAAATAATTAACATTGCAATAATTAACAAAATTGAACACCACATAATTTCTTGATTAAACATCCAGATATTGATTATTAAACCATTTTAATAGAAAATAAATATTCCTATATCATACGCCAATCATGCAGTAAGTCGGCTATTATATTATTATACCATAAAAATATGACCAATTTTTGTATTTTGTCCACCTAAATTTGAGAAATTGACCACTGTGCGCCGGAGGAAATTGTGTTGGAGCGTAGGTGGGTTCAGGAAGCTTCCCTTTGGCAAGTTGAGCTGGAACTTCCCCCGAGGGAGGTTGATTAGCGTGAGGTGTCGTCTTCTTCACCAGTTGGAGAGATACGTTCGGGGATGAGGACGGGCATGAGATACAGAGAAATCAATTAATAGAAATCACATTGCATAAACACCCGATGAAGCTATCACCATGCTTTGTTTTAACTAAACAGTCGGAATTCATCAGTCTGTACCAGTTCTAAGCTGGAAATATTTAGCGACTATCTTTTTTACTTCAATTTTTTCTTTTTTAAAAAATACACGGAAGGATTATGCCGGTAGCTCGTGTTTGCACATGCGCAGACAAAATTGGCACATGCGCAGAGAAAGTTGTCACAGAGTTTTTTGGAATGAATACTTTTGACTACAATCCTTTTGAACCTAGGCATATAAATGCCTATAGACCACATCTCATTATAAATGCTTAATAAAAATTGCTTTAATTATTAAAGAAGTAAAGCAAATCGTACGAGATGTAATCAAGACCAGGTGTTCTGCACTAACAATAAAATTAAATATAGATTTTCTTGATTTTTATATTTATCAAATAAAATAACAACGATTTCTATAACAACACTTAAACATCAAATACATCAAAAAAAATTATATATATCATTATTAAAGATTTAAAATGGGCACGGCTGGAGAATGTGTTCTTGTAACAATTACAATAATAATGCTTTTAACCGGAATTGCAATGGCTATCTGCGTTTTTCTACTCCTAGGGAAAGACTCATCGGATCAAAATCCTTACAATGAGCCAAAACCCGGGGAAATTATAAAACAGAGACTTGGAGGTGATTATGAACATCCATCAAGAGACGCTGGTGAAAGCGGTGTACACAAGGAAGGAAAAGATCCGAACATTTTAGCACGATCAGTTCTTTCCCCGAAAGGTTTAACCATCATGGATTTGTACAAAGAGTGTGGATGTCCGCCTGAAGCGGCTTTGGATTATCGGTATTCATCGAGGATGGAGCGAGCTGAAAAACGGTCCGGATTTTTAGATATTTTAAACGGACAAGTTGTGCAAGATAATTTGAAAAAACATAATCAATTAGAAAATAAAACTCGAAAGAATTTTAAAGATTTTATTAAAAATCTTCAATAATTTATTTAAAAACTGATTGGTAGAGTTTAATTAGGGAGTGTTCATTAATAATTTAATAAAATTATCTTGTTAATGAGATAGATGTGTTATTTTTAATTAGCTTATTAAATTTTTGCCAGTAACTGTAGTTAACCTATAGAAATGAGAATTAAGCAGATTCGTGTTTAAGAATTTATATCTCAAAATCGAAAAGATATTTGACACTTATTCGATGAAAAGGTTATAATTTAATAATTAAACGATTAAAATTTCGAATTATTCGATAATAAAGTATGAAAGTTAACCGTAATAGGGGGCTTAATATAAATCGTTTTCTAAAAGAGATTAGGGACTTAAGCAAGGTGACAAATATGTCATTTAATGCTCATCTTAGGAAGAGATTCCGTATTTTTAAATGTGTAATAGATGTGTTATTCTTTTATGAAAGTTATGCGATATTTTCGCAATTTTTCCTCATCACGAAAAGGTATTAAATGGATTGCCCAAAATCAACAAAACAATTTAAAGTAAATTTGGCAATTAGCTTATAGATGGCATTAGGTGCCGATTAAATATTCAAAAAAATTCCAATAAATTGTTATGAAGAAATTGCAAACTCAACATAACTTACAATTAATTGTATTATCATTTCATTTCATCTTTAAACATAAATTTATAATAATAAATGTGACATTTGTAATATTTGCAAATATAGTGGGTTTATAACGAACTTCCGGTTATAACGAACAAACATAATAATCCCGGAAATATCGCTGTTTAACTTAATCCAAATAAATTTGTTTATAACGAATTCGTTTATAATGGAATTTAGAGTGTAACGACTAATTATAATTGATGTGGTTTCGGTTATAACGAACGTGTTCTTATTGTCGATTGAATACCCGAGCAAAATAGTGTATATAAGCATTTTATTGTTTATTTGGTATATAAAATTTTTACTCTCTATAGTACATGTACATCTCCTCGTCGTCTACTCTCCTCCCCCTTCCCACATCTCCGCCTCCTCGCCCCAATCACCTCCCTCAACCATTTTTTACCTTGCCTCTCTCTCCCAATTCCTACTTCCTGTTCATTGCCTCCTCCCTCAGCTCGCTACACCCTCTTAACATGTGTTACAGCGTCTCACAATATTCACCACATAGCCTACACCACCTCTCAACATCGTCCGCCCAGTATCTATTTCCCCTTTCCTGATTGCCACAGCGGAATCTAGCCAGCAATCTCTTCCCTTCATCATCCCTCTCCATCAACAAATACTTTGGCCGCTTCTCTGTCACTATCTCCCTATCATTTATACCTTTCATTTTATCTCCATTCTCGTATCTGTGACCTTATTTACTGCTTCTGTATATCCCTGTCCCTATCTCTCAGTTCCCTCCACATTTCGATTCTTTCCGCTCTACTGTTTTCGATGCCAATTAGTAAGTATCCCACCCTTCTATAATATTTTTCCCTGTCTCTTTGCCCATAGATCGACCTCCTCCCCTTAATTTCCTTCCAGCACTCTCCCAGGATCTTGTACCGCGGTCTTGCTTCTATCATTTCCTCATACTTCACCGCTCTTTTCCCAGCCTCCACCCTCACTGCATCCACCTTAACCGCCTCCCTCGCTATACACCCTGGAGTCTCCATTGCTAACCCCAGTACCCATCTCCAATATCGTGTTTGTATATCCTCCAGCAGACCTTGTTCTCTCCATCCGCATACTTCTGCGCCCGTACATCATTGTACTCCTTACCAAGCCATTAAACATCACCTTTCTTTTTTCCACGTCCCTTCCAAAAGTTCTTTCCCCCCATCCCTAAATCTGTCCCATCACTTTGTTCGCCCTTTTCACATGCGCCCCGATCTTATACATTCCGTGAAACCATATCCCAGGTACGTGTGCTTTTTCACTTGTTCTATCTCCCTTCCCTGCCACCTCCACTCCACCCTCCTTCTTCTTGCAGCCTTCAGGTCAATAAACAATCCATATAGGTTTCCCCCCTTCTTGTGCAACTCCCTATCTATCAGGTGTTTCAGAATGTATATATTGTCAATTGCCCCTCTACTCTTCCTGAATCCCGCCTGCAAATCCGGCAGCAACTCTATTTCCTCTTCCAACCTCCCCAGCAGTATCTTTTCATAAATTTTGAAAGTTGTGTCCAGCATAGTAATCCTCTATAATTGCTCACCACCATTTTATTCCCTTTTTTATATATTGCATAAGTCGTTTATTACCTTCCATAGCTTCTTCTTCACTGTCTACGTCGCCTCCAACCACGCTTCATTCTGGATCTCATCCTCTCCTGGCACCCTTCCCCTCTTCAGTCCCCTCAACACTGCCTCTATTTCTTCCTGTGTTATCTCTTCTCCTCCTTGCACACCTCTCTCTCCCCCTTCCATTGCCCTCTCTTCCACCCCTCCCAACAATCCCATGAAGTAGGTTCTCCATTCACTCATTTGTATATTTCTGCAAATTTTCTATCTTCCATTCATCATCCTCTTTAAGTATGTCCATACTTCATTGTCCTTTTTGAACTCCTTAATCTTCTCGGCCTCCCTTTCCTTCAGCAAAAAGAAGAGGGAGGTGAAGGAAAGAGCAAAATAGTGTCGGGCTGTTGATATCATCATCTGTATACAGCAGCAAATGCGTTATAACATAGCGTAGTAACATGCTTCTATCCTACAAATCAATGTGCTGCAACTTTAAACTAACTGTTAAACTAACTGTTGAAACTTAACTCTTTAATTGAGTTGAACTTTAAGTTCATAAGGACGTCGAGTCGAGTCGATGTGTCGATCGGAGTAAGACCTATTGCCTCAAAATTATCCGACAGTACATTATACACGCAAAACAATCTAAATTATTATTCAACCCCAACCCGGTTTGTTGCGAACTCCCCGACACGCTCTTTCGGAGAAGGGGGAGGTTCAATTTATTTAAGGTGCCACACAATCCGAAAATTCGCAACGAGCACTGATTGTGAAGTGTTGACGGAATAAGAACAGGATCGAACAATAATAAAGTAGGCAACAGTAACAACAATAAAAGAATAAAGCAACTCAATAAATTCAGGTAAACAAAATGAGATATATTAAAAAAAAACAAAATAAACGGTATAGCCAAAGTTTTAAATTAATAATAATAATTTAAAAAAACTAATAAGAATTCTAAATTTGTGAAAAGAAAAAAAACTGATTTAAAAAAAAATTGAATGATTGTTTAAATTCGCGACACCGACTGTTTACTCCTAGCGCTCGCGTAGAACCTTATGTAAATAAAAAAAATCAAGATAAACGAATTCAAAAAAAAAAACCAATTAAATTCTTGTACAAAAAAAAAATGTTACAAGATTTCATCAAAAAAAAAATCAAAATTTAAATAACAACTATTCCTTATTTGGTATCTTTCCTTTGGTTAAATTTCACCTTTTTTTAAACTAAATTCTTTTCAGGTAAGTATACACAAAAAAATATAATTAACTTGTAAGGCAATAATGAAAATGATAATAAAATTTCAAAGTTGAACAGAATTAATTGTTGATCTGATCTTAAGTTGCCTTCTTTCTTTTTTTTTTGCAGGCCAACTCCTTTTTTTTTTGAGAAAGTGATAAAACTATATTCCTCAGCAGCTTCCTTCGAGATCGTAGGATAAGGAATGGATTTCAAAAAAAATAATAGAAAAACCAAGAAAATTGTTCTCCCACAAAAAGACCTAAAAATCGTAATAAGCCCATTAGAGTCGATCAAAATGAAATAGTGGATGAAGAAGGAGAGGATAGTTTCTTTTCTAATAAATGGATGGAATTAATGAATTAATGGAAAACCCGAAAGATGTTGTAGTAAGGGCAACAATTACGAGAAACCAGAAAAAGACTTACCTTAGATGGTCGAGGTCTGTGCCCAAAAAAAAAATTAAAATGTAATGAAGAATAATTAAATCCGGTTAAAATATCCGGGTCGGATTCTAGAAAATACTAAACCCCGATTATTCCACGCAAGTAATATTTCCGAGGACTTCGGATTAGCCTTAAGACTCCAAAATTTCACCAAAATTTTCCCAAAATGTCTTTCTAAGCTAATTAATACTTGTCGCAGATTCGTTCACCACCGGCGAAGAGAATTGTCACTCAAAAAGAGAGAGCGAGTCTCAAAACCCGTCCCAATTTATACTTGGTTCAAAAAAAAAATCATACCCTCTCTCGTAACTCTCACGACGAAAAGTCAAAGTAAATACTACATAAAGTGATAAAAGTCTATCATTTAATTCCCAAAACACCACTTTCAATAAAAAAAATCCACTATCTCAAGAAACTAATGATTTGGAAAAATTTAAATATAAATTAACCCGGGAGGACGCGCGTCTCTGGCTCTCACGTTAAAACGCGCGCCGGGTAATTTTTACCCGATATTTGATCTTTATAAATATTTTGGGTATAAGTATGGTTATTTGAGCATTCTTTCGGGAAATAAAACAATGGATTGTGTAACTGAACTTATAAACTCTATTTGTAACATATTTAAAATAAATGAACATAAAATTGTACTCAATAAAACCAAATCAACACATGATGAGACTGAACAAAAAAAAATAATAAAAAAATGATAAAATGAGTCTAGGTCATCCTCTTCTTCCAGTTCTTCATCTTCTTTCAGAACGGGGACGGGGTTATTTGCGAAACAGCCTTGGCAAATTGGTATAGAATGTTCTCGGCATATGAGTTTATTACACGCACTACAGCAGGTTTTAGTTTTTCTGTCTTTGCGGCCTGGGCAAACATGACACCTTCCCGACAATACTTATTAAAATTAGTAAAATTATTAAAAGCATTATCCTTGTTTTTATATAACTGGGTAGCGAGACAATAGTGGACCTAAACTGTAAATGTTCTCTTACTAGTTCTTTTGCCATGTTTTTCAAGAATACTCTTCGGGCAATTTGTTTCTGCTTGTTGCTTTTATAAACAATGTAGGCATTTATCGCCGCAATATTCAGAAAACCAAAAAATATAGTTAGCGACCACCTTTGCGACCTCCTGGATACAGAATATAATCCACATAATTCATCGACAGTATCGACTCCACCCTTAGTCAAATTGTAGAACTCTATTATTTCAGGTTTTTGCTTTTCAGATTCACTGTTGATACAGTCATCGTGATGCATAGTTGAACCCACCAAAACTACTTTACCTTTCTTAGGGCAATATGAAACTACTGTTTTATTTTCCGAGAACGCAAATAAGCTAGAATATTGAGACCGATTTTTTGGAGTGACAAATGCAGTTGGTACTTCCCTTTTATTTTTTCGGATGGTTCCAACACAGGTCAAGTGATGATTTTTCAAAAGATCATTCATTAGCTTTATACTCATAAACCAATTGTCCATTGTTATGTTTCGGCCAGTTTTTTCAATTGGTTTGATGAGACGGCATACGACTGAGTAAGGATCATTTTGTAACTTGTACTCACCTTCCGGTTGCTTACCAGCATATATTTCAAAGTTGTTCGTATAGTATGTACGACTGTCAGTCAAAAGAAAAATTTTTATGCCATATTTTGCTGGCTTACTCTTTATGTACTGCCTAAACGAGCATCTTCCCCTAAAAGGTTCCAATTTTTCGTCTATTGTGGCATACTCACTAATAACATAGGAGCTTTGAATGTTGTTTTTAAATAATTCGGAGAGATCACGTATGGGAGCCAGTTTGTCACTTTGTCGTCTGGTGTGCCTATCACGTATGTCGTCAAAACGTAAAGAAGTGAGTAAAAATAAAAAGCGTTTTCGAGACATGACGGCTGGAAATATGTCCACACCAGATCCATCTTGTTCCCACAATTCCATTGTATTGAGTCTTCCAGACTTCAGTACCCCAGCGTAGTACAGCAAACCGAAAAGTGCTTTCATCTCTCGTTGGTCTGTAGGAGCGGCATCTCTCTCCCTAACAAATTTTCCTCGCGACAAATCTATGTATATATTGGTACATCTGACAATATGGTTTATCATATTATCAGAAATCATACAATTCCAACATTCAAAAGGAGTAGTTGCATCCTTTGCTTTTCCTTTCGGTCCCGGTAGTTGGGTCACTAAATTATGGGCTCTAGTCCTTACATTTATTGGTGGTTGTTGTTTGGACCAACTTGTACCATCTTTCCCCAGATAAAAGTGAGAAGATGGTGTACCTGCCGAGCTTGATTTGTAAAAATTGCCTTCATCTTCTGATGGTTCATCTGCGTCAGTGTCGGTAAGATGGTCGCTTACTGAAATGTGGTCAACTTCACTATCTGATTCAGTTGGTGGAATTTCATTGTCATCACTCTCCTCCTCCATTATTTTCCTTATTTCCTCTTCTTGATCTTTTTTAGTTAAAGGCCTTCTATCCACCCATTTACTGATATTTGATGGCCCTGGCTGAGAATCCATTATCTACTGAAATGCTGATATGCTAATAAACTATAGTTACTTCATTTATTATAATTTTAACTTACTGGAACTCAAACTGATAAATATGAAATAATGCGACAACTGTTCAATAATAACCACAATTCACCAAAAACTAATACAATACACAAAACACAGAAATAAAATGGTAACAATTTAGTCACGTATCGACGCGCGCCGGGTAAGAAATGTCCACTTCGCATAAATCAGACCCTAGCACTGATCGAGAACGGTATAATAATATCGTCTGAGCATAGGTACTTCTGTTACACTCTACTCGAGAGGTATACAGGGGATTCCCCGATTTAATCGACATTTGGAGAATATACACATCATTTAATAAGCGCCGGGTATTTTCTACCCACGCGCGCGTCCTCCCGGGTTAAAGTAGATATCGAAATTTAAAATAACTGATTAACGACCTCTAATGGATACTAGGAAAAGTTAGGACATAGGGATCTCATAGGGACACAGCCATCATCAAGAAACCAAGTTAAAAAATTTTAGACTATTATTTAATAACATCGAGATTCAGTTATTTTACTTTTTTAGAAAATTAGTTAATTGTTTAATTTGAATAGGGTCAAATATTAGAAAAATTGGACATTCACAAAAGATAAATTATTTTACTAAAAGTAAAATAACTGAAAATGCTAAAATTATGTAGTCCATTTCTTGATAAATATATATACACATTATTAATTGTTGTTTCTATCAGTATTTCCTGCTTTTTCGAAAATGTTTGAAAAAGTATTACATAATCTATTTAATGCATATGTAGATCGTAATAATCTCTTATCAGATAATCGAGCTGGTTTTAGAAAAGGATTCAATTCTTTAATTGTGTTGATACGGGCAACAACGGATCTTTTTTCTGCTTGGGATGTTGGTATGTGTGAAGTTCTTGTGCTCTTGGACTTTTCGAATGCATTTTGTAGAATTAATCATGAGCTACTCGTGGCAAAACTAAAACATTATAGGTTTGGGGCTGTTCGTTGCGCTTGATGGTGCCGTATCTATCAAATAGAACACAATCTGTTAAATATAATAATAATATTTTCAATTTACACAACAGATGTCTTAAATGTCTTAAAACTACACTCAAATATATAAGCATATGTCGATGACACTTAGATTTATTCTAAATTTAGGGTGTCTGATTTTGATGAAGCTATGATTAAGGTTAATCGTGACTTGAAGTTGCTGGCTCTGATTTCTTACCAATATTGATTACATTTCACAGACAAGTCATCCATACTTTATTTTGATAACAAATTCTCTTAAGTTTCTTTCCTTAAACTCAAATATTGTTGTGCAAATAGTTTGATCCTTGTTGTAAATGCAGCGAGGAGCCTTGATCTGGTAATTGATTCCAAATTGAGGATTGAGGAACATACTAAATATTTAGTGCAAAATTCGTTTCCTTCGTTGAGACTGTTATACTCAAATCGTCATTTTCTAGATTGATAGATTGATTAACACATATAAATCACAAAACTAGTTTTTTAATTCAATATTACAAAACGATGATTATCGTTGAAATTCTTATAATTTAATTAATTTCAAGATATTTGGATTTTCATCTAGTATTAATCATTTAAAAAGTATTTTAAATTTAAGAAATACGGGATGAATTGATCGAATAAACTAGGTCATCAAACATCATTAACTACAAAACCAAACGATTTATTTTTAATGCATTAATCGTTTTCTTACTGATATTAAACTTAAAACCTTGTCCATTTCATTCAATCGTTTTAGTTCACTCGCTTTGAAAATGTCGAAAACATTTGGGTTTCACCTTTTAGAAGAAAATTTCCGAAAACACCACTTTTTGCCAGTGTCACAAGGACTACGCGGGTTTGGACCGATAATTTTGATAAGTATAAATTTAATTCTGGGAATCTATCCAACGTTATCGGAAATGATAGGTACGAAATAAATATGCACCCGTATACACATTTATTTATACTGTAATCATTTTAGATTACAAGATTAATTTTGCGAAATGTTTACTTCAGTTAGAACTTATTACAATGGCTGTACTATTACTATGTTTTAACATTCAACTGTTACGAAATAGACACCGTATTTTTGAATTATTCAATTTATTGAGTGATTTTAATCGGTTGGAAATTGAAAAAGTTAAATGCGTCGATGCGAATATAAAATTTTTATTGAAAACGATTCATTATGTAGGATATTTTATCGCCTATTTTATGATATATTCTGTTTTGTTGAGCGATAATTGTGGTGATTTAAGTGATTATAAAAATTGTTTAGTTATTGATTATTACGTTCCTTTTGGTGCGAACCATTGGATGATTGCATTAATATTGTTATTTCAAATATATAGCATATCTTTTATAAGTAGTGCTTTATTCCTAACTCTAACGGCATCTTATTATTGGTTGGAGTTATTGATTGTACACGTAGAGTATCTTAATGACATGGTAAAGGATATAAAACTGACTAGAAATAAGAAAAGAAATTTTGAAAAGTTGCGACACATTCTTTTGTATCATCAATCTGTATTAAGGTATTGTAATTTCTTTAGTATTCTGCAACATTTTTTTTGCTTTTTTTCCTCTTTTTGAAAGAACAAAGAAAATACTTCTTAATTATTTACACTTTAACATCAATACGGTATATTACATCTAGATGTTGTTATTCTTATTTAGCTTTGATTTCGTTTGATCCACTTCTGATAGGTTAGGATGATTTTAAAACAGCGCTTTGTAACCGATCACTGACTACATCTTTATTTCGCAATACCATGACTTAACATTTCCTTGTTACCTAAATGTCATGACAAGAGATATTTTCGTTATCTGGAATTATCTAAAATTCCATCACAATCGTTTTCACCTAATCCATTCCTATGCAATAGCATCAATATGTTATTGATCTATTTCTGAAATAAACCATGATCAATTACAATCATGATCAAAGAAAGTATGTTGCTGCCAACTGCGAATATAAACATCTCATTTTGCAAACTCGTACATAATAACTCCTCATTGCATTTATCGTAACATTATACTTTTAGACGGAAGGGACAAAATTTGTTATTTACCACATCCATTACAATACGTCCTACCCATCACCTAAGGGTGTCCATCTTCCCAACCCAGAACCCAGAACAACTGAAAAAAAGCTGAGGACTGCATAAAGAAGCTTAAATGACACGGCCTCCATTTGGCATCAGAAAAGACGAAAGTGGTTATATTAGAAGGCAGGCGGAAATTACAGAATATTGGGATAAGGGTAGATAACGCCGTGATCTACAGCAGTAAGTTAGCAAAGTAAATGGGAGCTCATATTGACTAGGATCTGCATATGACTACCCATATAAGCTGAATCATAGAAAAAGTTTTAAGAATAATAAACACACTTTCTGGTATAATGCCTAAAGTAGAAAAAATGTAAAACATGCTTAAGTCTATAAAATGAAAAATCGCAATATCCGGCATATACAACTATCTCGATAGATGTGGTAGGAGTGTTAGCCAGAAGTCCTTTCTATGATGAAATAGTATGAGAAATAGCCGGAAATCGAGAGAACAGAGGAGAAAATAGACAGTAGAATAGAGAAGAATTGTACCGGCGTTGGAAGGGGAGATAGAGAGAGAGAGAAAGTATCAATATTGAGGTGATCAACGAACTGCCATAATAATAGAGAATGAAGCAGGTGATAAGAGAAGGGAGAACCAGGGAAAAGCGATGGGTCTCTCCAATGACTCAATATGTGCAATATAAGGAGTACTTCAAAGAGTCATCATTTATATCTCTTGGCACGATAACACACTACGAAGAAAAGAAAAGGGAAATATTGTTTCGACTTCAGCAGGAAAGGCAGAAGAAGGGTAATCCTCCTTTCATGCCGGTAGATGATATTTAAATCAATTTTAAAAACTAACAAGACTTATCTTTTTGATTCCGAGAGTTTTAGACGCAGAGTTTCCGAGGTAGGAGGAAAGAAAAAATGCAGTGAATCAAGATTTTGTTTATGAGTGAATGATGGTTGCTGAGGGGTGCGATGACATCGAGGAGAAAGACTGTGTTTTGAATTCGTTCAAAGACGACACAGAGCCTTAACCCGAGGTTATGGTTTGGGTAGCGAAGTGTGCTGATCAAAGGTCATCATTTATATTAATTCTGGGTACATTAAATGCCTTTCATGCACGTGGTAGAATACTACTTTCCAAAAGGATAATGCAAGACCCCATATAAATATGGTTATAAGAAGGTTGATCAAGTTGAATTGCAGATTTTACCCTGGCCTGCATGGTCACCGGACTTATTGCTGATTGAACAAATCTGGAATATGATGACTCTTGAATCCATGGAATGAAATTACTAATGGGTCATAGTAGGCCTTAAGAAAAGAAAAGATTGTCGATTTCTGTTCAACATTCTGGAGACAAGTACACTACGATTTAGATAAAGACCAGGCATAGTTTCGACTGTGTTTACTGCAATCCTGAAGAAATAACTGTTGATATGCTGAGCAGAGTGAATATTTGGGCCATATGATCGATGACGTCGAGTTGTTTTTGAACTTGAAAAAATCGACTTGAATCCTTTATATTGTATAACTTCTAAATATATAACGGTATTTTGGTGATTAATATCTCAAAATAAACCCCAATTCACATCAATTTAAAGCCAATATTGCACACATCAACAAAATTTCTTAAAATTTCCCAAATCTACTTCTTAATACAGGTTCGATTTGCTATAATCAAAAGCTACCCTTCATTTTGATATCTTTTGGGAGAATGAAGATATTTTTATGATTAATATCTTAAAATAAAGATGGATTAAATAGAATTTTACTACAAAATAGTAGACTTCATCACAACTTCTAGAATTTTTGGAATATGATTGTTCAAGTAAACTTGAAATTAACAAAATTGACTTGAATTCTTTATATTTCATAATTCTTGAATAAATGAAGATGTTTTGGTGATTAATATCTCAAAGGAATCATCAATTCATATCAATTTAAAGTTAATATTGCGTGCATTAATCAAATTTCTAAAATCTCTCAAATCTGCTTCTTAGTACAGGTTCCATTTGTTACAATCAAATCCTGTTTCGCTTTGATATTAATTGGGCAAATAAAGATGTTTTGATGATTAATATCTTCAAAACAAGCTTGATAAAGACGAATTTCACTCTAAACCATCAATCTACATTGCAACGTCTAGAATTTTTGGAATATGGGTGTTTGTATGAACTTGAAATTTGTAAAATCGACTTAGCCCTCATCCGGACTTCGTTTCTAGAACCAAATCCAGACTTCATCTAGCAAATTAACACAATGTCAGACAATAATTGTTTGTCTATTGCTGTCTATTTTTTTAATGATTGGTTCATATGAAAACAGGACACCGCAAAAAAATATTGAAATGCTTACAAAAGTGTCTATACTACCTGTGGAAGACTTGATACTACTTCCAGAAACTTAAATACTGTCAGATGCCTTGAACTGCTTTCAGAAGACATGTTGCTGGCCTTGGAAGACTTGACACTGCTTCTATAAAACGTGACACTGCTTCTATAAAACGTGACACTGCATCTAACAGATTTGAAATGCATCCAAAAGACTGGATATTGTTTCCAGATGACTTGAAATGCTTTCAGAAAACTTTAACTGCTTCCAGAAGACTCGATACTGCTTCTGAAAGACTTAATAAATTTTCCAAAAGACTTAAAATGCTTCGAAAAAGTTTAAACCGCTTCCAAAAGGATAAAACTGCTTTCAAACGACTTGATGTTATAGATATTATAGAAACCTTAAAATGTTTCCAGAAGACTTACAATTTTTCTTTCAGTTTTCTTCCAGAAGACTTGATACTGCTTCTAGATGGCCTGATACGAGCTCTAGAGAGCCTTATATTGCTTCCAAAAGACTTGAAATGCATCCTGAAGACCTGAAATCCATCCAGAATATATATATATATATATATACTGCTTGCTGTATCAAATCAAGAGTTAGCAGAAAACATTTCATCGCAAAGAAACAAGATAAACAAACTCAAAGACTACTGCTTGAATGATACACGATCAGGAAATGGAAGCAATTCTTAATCGACAGTTTTCTCTTTGTTCTTTATCGTCGACGAAGATTGATTTCTTTGTAAATATCATCAATTAATTCTCAAAATTGTGTCAATTTGATACAAAATATGGATGAGGGTTAAATTTTTCAAATTCCTAGAATCTCTCAAATCTACTTCCTGGTACAGGTTCCATTTGATTCAACCAAAACCTAGGTTTCGCTTTGATATCTTTTGAGCGAATATAGATATTTTCATGATTAATATCTTAGAATAAAGCTTGATCAAGTAGAATTTCACTCCAGTCCGATAGACTTCATAACAGCGACTAGAATTTTTGTGTTTGAATGAATTAGAAATTGTCAAAATCGACTGGCGTTATTTATATTCCATAACTTTTGAAAAAAATAAAGATATTTTGGTGATTAGTATCTCAAAAGAATCCCCAATTCACATCAATTTAAAAGCAATAACGCGCATATTGATCAAATTTCTTAGAAACTCTCAAATTTGCATTTTAATACAGGTTCCATTTGTTATAATCAAAATTTAGGTTTCGCTTCGATATCTTTTGAATGAATAAAGATATTCTCATGATAAATATCTTAAAATAAAACTTGATTAAATAGAATTTCTCTCAAGTCTAACAGATTTCATCACAATGTCTGGAATTTTTGGAACATGGGTGTTTGAATGAACTAGAAATTGCCAGAATCGACTTACATACTTTATGTTCCATAACTTTTGAAAAAATGAAGATACTTTGGTGATTAGTATCTCAAAAGGATCCCAAATTCACACCAATTTAAAGCCAGCACTACGCACATTGATCAAATATCCTACAATCTCTGAAATCTGCTTCTTAGTACAGGTTCCATTTGTTATAATCAAAATCTAAGTTTCGCTTTGATATCTTTTGAACGAATAAAGATATTTTCATGATTAATGTCTTAAAATAATGCTTGATTAAGAAGAATTTTTTACTAGTCCAATAGACTTCATAATAACGTCTAGAATTTTTGGAACATGGGTGTTTGAATGAACTAGAAATTGTCAAAATCGACTTGCATTCTTTATATTCATTAACTTTTGAAAAAATGAAGATATTTTAGTGATTGGTATCTCAAAAGAATCCCCAATTCACATCAATTTAAAGCCAATATTGCGCACATTGATCAAATTTCTTAGAATCTCTCAAATCTGCATTTTAGTACAGGTTCCATTTGTTACAATCAAAACCTACATTTCGCTTTGATATCTTTTGAACGAATAAAGATATTTTCATAATTAATATCTTAAAATAAAGCTTGATTAAGTAGAATTTCACTTTAGTCCGATAGAATTCATCACAACGACTAGAATTTTTGGAGCATGAGTGTTTGAATGAACTAGAAATTGTTAATATCGACTTACATTCTTTATATTCCATAACTTTTGAAAAAATAAAGATGTATTGGTGATTAGTATCTCAAAAGAATCTCCAATTCACATCAATTTAAAAGCAATAACGCGCATGTTGATCAAATTTCTTAGAAACTCTCAAATCTGCATTTTAATACAGGTTCCATTTGTTATAATCAAAATTTAGGTTTCGCTTTGATATCTTTTGAACGAATAAAGATATTCTCATGATAAATATCTTAAAATAAAGCTTGATTAAATAGAATGTCTCTCAAGTCTAATAGATTTCATCACAACGTCTGGAATTTTTGGAATATGGGTGTTTGAATGAACTAGAAATTGCCAGAATCGACTTACATACTTTATGTTCCATAACTTTTGAAAAAATGAAGATACTTTGGTGATTAGTATCTCAAAAGGATCCCAAATTCACACCAATTTAAAGCCAGCATTGCGCACATTGATCAAATATCCTACAATCTCTGAAATCTGCTTCTTAGTACAGGTTCCATTTGTTATAATCAAAATCTAGGTTTCGCTTTGATATTTTTTGAACGAATAAAGACATTCTCATGATAAATATCTTAAAATAAAGCTTGATTAAATAGAATTTCACTCCAGTCCAATAAACTTCATCAGAATGACTAGAATTTTTGAAACATGACTGTTTGAATGAACTAGAAATTGTCAACATCGACTTGTATTGTTTATATTCCATAACTTTTGAAAAAATGACGATGCTTTGGTGATTAGTATCTCAAAAGAATCCCCAATTCACATCAATTTAAAGCCAATATTGCGCATGTTGATCAAATTTCCTAGAATCTATCAAATCTGCTTCTTAGTACAGGTTCCATTTATTACATTTAAAAGCTATCATTCTTTTTAATATTTTTTTGAGGGCATAAAGATATTTTCATGATTAATATCTTAAAATAAAGCTTGATTAAGACGAATTTCACTCCAGTCCAATAGACTTCATCATAACATCTAGAATTTTTGGAACATGGGTTTTTGAACGAACTAGAAATTGTCAAAATCGACTTGCATTCTTTGTATTTCATAACTTTTGAAAAAATTAAGAGATTTTGGTGATTAATATCTCAAAAAAATCCCTAATTCATATCAATTTAACGACAATATTGCGTATATTAACCAAAATCTTTCAAATATGCTTCTTAATACAGGTTCCATTCAAAAAATTACAATCAGAAGTCTTCTTCCAGATGTTGAATAAAACAGTCTCTTATAGAAAAGTTAACTTGAATGATTTTTTAATATATTTTTATTTAGTTTATCATAATTGATAATAAAAGGCATAATTAATTATTTTTAATAATTAAAACATTTTAGGAAGTTTCAATTTATTAATGATTTCCTCAGCAGCTTTCTTGTACCAACAAAAATTTGCACCTCATTTTGTCTCACTATAGCAACAGTTAAATTTGCTGTGGTAAGAGTTAAGATTATTTTAACACACAGAATTAATCTTGTATATTTTTAGAGCAAGGATTTGATGAGTTTCTTAATCATGGTTTTGTGCTTAATAGCAAAATCTACACCTCACACTCTTGTGCAGAAATTTACTACAGCGGTATAATTAATTTCATATTTTTAAATTTTATTAATTTAATCGAATTAACCAAAACAGACTTCTCGTGTGACCGATGAAATATACAATCTTAATTGGTACGAAGCGGATGTATCGACGCGCAAAATAATTCAAATTTTTCTTCAAAAAACTCAAAAACCACTTATAATTGAGTTCCCACTTTTCGGGCAATATTCCCATGATGCTTCTGTAATTGTAAGTTGTAATTAGAATTAATTCGTTTTAAAATAATATAATTATTTAAGGAATACAAAAGAATTTACATTTTCTACAATTGGATATTAAAAGTTATGAAATAAAAATTTATTTTAACGAATTTATCATAAATATTTAGCACCTTTTAAACGAACACAATTTCACGCATCGACGCTTACATCAACATATTCTAATATTTAGTATTTGAATAAGATGAAGAGAAAACATATAAAAGGGGTTGTGCGAAATAACGCACACCAAACATAAAAGCACCTCCGATCTAAAAGCACTAAAGTTCACAAGTTAATCAATTAAGTTCAAGTAAGGTAAAGATTAAAGTGTTTTTATTTTTATATAACAAAATTGTTAATTTTTAGGATGAATCATTTAATTGTTTTTGCACTAACGTTACTCTGCGTTTCGAAATTGGCCGTTTCCGTACCCGTCATCAATTGCGAACCAAATTCGTTATCTGAGGCTTCAAATAATCTTCAACGTCTTTGCTATTATATTATGGAAAATTTAAGATTACAAGAAAATATGAGTAATAATATTAGAATTAATTTATTTTTTCTTTATTTTTTTGAATTGTAGGTGATGCCATTGATGATAAGCACGCAGAACGTGGAATTAAGAGACAGGCTGTTGATCATGTATTTTTGCGGTTTGGTAAACGATTTGGCTTTTAGATTGATGATTTAATGAATTTTCATGGATTTTCAATACTTTGCTGTTGTAACGTATTTAAAAATAAATTTTAAAATTTAATTTATTTTTGTATTATTATTATTATGCAATACCGGGTGACGTAATTTAGTGTCGTTAAAAATTTGATATTCAAATAGCAGTCAAGGGAAAGAAGAATACGGAAAAAATCGGGCCTTCAGGATTACCAGGACACCCAGGTTCCTCGCAGGATTGTCACCCGGAGTTAGACCCGATGTTTCTTCATGGGAACAGTGAGATAATAATTATTTTTTTATTAACTGTTAAGGCATTTATTATTTTTATTATTATTTGAATTTATTTTAAGTTTCTTAGTATGAATTTATATTTTCTGTTTTTTTTTGTATTTTCGTTGAAAACATGTGGTCGAAGTAGGAGGCTCGGCTCGTGTTATATATATGTTACAGGTAAAGTGTGCATTTCAGTTAATGTATACATTAACTAGTCAATGTATGTACATTTACGTAACGTTTTAGTGAAAGTATTTACTAATCATAGAGTGTATACATTTACTAGTGAATGTGTATATATACTAGGTAGTGTATACATTTGCTAACAAATATCTGTAAAAGTTGTTCCAAAGGACGGTATAATTTTCTTAATAGACGGAGTTGCATGTGATGCAAGTGGTAAGTAAGTATAGTAATAAATACATTTTTGAAATAATATCAAAAAACAGAAAAATAGCTGGAAGCTTTTTTGTTCTAAGATATGTAACAAAAATTTAAATACGGATTTTTTTAATACAAATATTTATTTCTTAAAATAAAAATACAAAAACAAACAATATGAAGAACAAATCCGTTCATCTATTAATGCAAATACAACTTTTATTTATTAAAACATGGTAAACTTTGGTGGCACTTCGAATTGCACAAAATTTTTTTCTTTACACATATGCATCTATTACCATTACATTTTGTTTTGCAATTGCATTTTACAAATCCCTGTCCACTGCCTACCGATTGCTCTGTGGCCACTGTTCTAAGAGGTAATTGTTGTGGTGGAATACCATCGATGTTTAGTATCTTCTCTGGACATACACTAAATTAGGATCTAGTGTAAAGACCTTTCAAAATACCATTCCTTGTTCCTATTTGAAAATAACCATCATCGGTTTTTTTCATTATACATCCTAAGATTGAACGAGAATCTCCTCTTCCCCTGTCTACATCAGGTACTTTAATCCGGACAGTCATTTCGTTTTCTGCTGCCATATGAGAAGCATCAGATATTGTTTTCATACGTGTAAGTTAAAGTTTTAAATTTTCTTTGGCCTCATTTCTGTTATTATTAATTTCATGTAGACGCACGCAAACATTACAAATTGAATCATCTTCTTACAATAACAAAACCTCACATTTTCTGCACTTCTTCTCTTTCAATATATCGTTATTTTCTTCTTTATCAACACACGTTGTTGCTATTTCCTCTACTAGCAAAATTTCTTCTTGTAAAGCTTCTTCCAAGGTTTCTAAAGAACTTTCTGGGATAGATTCCTGTGAAATAGCAACACTGCTATGAAAAGTGATTTCAATTTCACCTTGTTCTTCTGTATTAGACGCATTAGAAGTTTTTATTAATATGTCCAAGTCATCCTCAGTATTAATTTCTTTAATAACATCTCGTGGCACCATTCTGATTACATTTAGGGCTTTCTTTGCCCTAGACAGTACGTCCTCCACGTGTTGGGTCCATCTAAGTCCTTTGTCGAAAATTACTCGGATACTTAGGAATCGCATGGAGGGAACCGTTTCGATTCTCAGTTCCCCCAACTTTAACGTAGGGTCGGTATGAGGACGACGGAGCCTACAGAAATGCACGCATTTCGTTTTCTCCTTGGAGATTCTAAATCCTCTGGAGAGAGCGTTACTGGCTATTTTATTTATGCCGGATTGTAGAGTATATTCAATCGCGGTCATATCAGTGAAGTCCAATCGATAACGTGTATTTGTTGAAGTATCTGGCAGATAGGGGGCAAATTGTACGCCCTGTTTATAGATTTAAAGGTGGTTTTTGATAAGGTATATATGTAGGTGGAAATTGTGGGATTTCTGGGATCAGGGATTACTTAATAGCGAGAGTGAAGGAAATATACATGGAGAATAGGGAGGATAATAGGGAAGGGTGGCATGTGAAAGCAATGGCAAAAAAAGCGAATAAGGTGATGGGACAAGAATGGGGCTGGGGGGAGAGAGTCTTTGGAAGAAATGTGGTGATGAGAAAGATTATGTTTGAAGGTCTGGTTAGCAGTATAATGATTTATAGGGCAGAGGTGTCGGAATGGAGGGAGCAGAGAATACTGGAGGACGTACAAGCTAGAAATTGGAGAGGGGTATTAGGGATGGCGAGAAAAACACTGAGGTATATAGTGAAGGCAGTGAAATATGAAGAAGGAATAGAAGGGAAGCCAAACTGCGGGAGCTTTGAGGTCTGTTAGAAAGAAATTAGAGAGAGAAAGGTCAGATACGGGAAAGGAGACAAAAGGCTGTTGGGGCTGCGGCATAATAGGATGGGGGTGATTGGGCTGTGAAGTGAAGGGTATGAAAACGAAAAGAGAGTGTAGAGGGGATAAATAATACCCAATGAGAGAAAATAATGTAAACAAAGATTATACACAATAAAACTCTTGTATATACGTTAGAAGAAGTAAACGCGTTGATATTAGACTAAAGACGCGTAGCGACGAGCACCTCCTCTCCAAATTTCAAACCAGGGCTTTTATTCAATACACCTTTTATTTTATTCAAAACAGATTATATAGAGCTGTTGTGAGATTTATGTCTTAATGTAATGAATTTTGAGTATCAGCATTTGTTGTTAATTTTTATAATGTATTATAATCTATTATAATCTTTGTTTTCTTTTGTTGTTTAGTATTGTTTTGTTGATCAAGTTTTGTGGATACTTGATTAGATAATTTCCCTGTTTGCGCCCTTAATATAAATAAGTAAGGAAGGGTTTTTTATGCGCATGCGTTCGCTTTATTATCTTCCAGATATCAATTTTTCCTTCATTCCTTATACAAATTCCTCACCATTAAGATTGCTGAGTCAATTAAATAAAACGTGTCATAGTTTGTTTGTTTTTTGTTTTATACTGGCTTTACGAAGATTATAAGAATTATTTTTTTATAATTTTTAGTTTTAACATTATTAACCATTGCAGAGCCTTCGAACCCTGGCAAAGCATTTCAAGTGCGAAATATTGGCAAGATAATTTAATTTTGTTTTAATTAATCGATTAATCGACTACATTTACTATTATTTAATAATAAAATATATCGTAACATGTTATTTTGTAATGCATCCAATGGATTCTTACGTTAACTTTATTGAATATTTAATGTTTACGATCCACATTATAAACAAGAAAAATTTCATTTAAAATCAATTGTTCTGTATAAATTTTTAATATCTACTAAACTATGAATTCCGATAATTTAGTCGAGATCCAACAAACATGTCGAAAACACTCGGTTTTTACGTTTTAGAAAAATACTTCAAAAAATGTGATTTTTGGCCCACCTGGCTTAAAATAACAACCATAAGGACATCCCTACTGATTATTATGAATATAATTTGCGGATTTTATCCCCTAATAAATAAAATAAAAGGTATGTACTAAAACAACAAAATAACGTTTCGATCCATTTTAATCATTCCAGATTACAAAACGGAATTATCAACATTATTATTCGATTTGGAATTTATAGCGATTGAAGCGCTGATTATTTTCTGCAATATGAAAGTACTACGAATTCGGTTTCGCATGTTCGGAATGATCGATATACTAAGCAAATTGAATCCGATCGGATTTCATGAGCGAATTAAATTTATTGAAAATAACATGGAAAATATTTTAAAAATGACTCGTTGTGTAGGATTTTTTTTCGCGTATCTTGGAGCATATTTTATTATGTTTAAAAATGATTGTGACGTTATGAACACTAATATTTGTTTCATAACAGAATATTACATCCCATTTGATATAAATGGATGGCAAATTACGTTAATAATGTTATTCCAGATTTATATTATATCAACGATGTTTAATGTTGCTTTTCTTGCGGTAACTTTGTGTTGGTACTCATGCGAGTTAATAAACATACGATTGGAATATCTTGATAATATGATGAATAACATACATTTGAGTAGAAATAAAAAAAGGAATTTTAGACTTCTTCGTCCTATTTATGTATATTATCAAGATACATACAGGTATTGTAAATAAAATATTTTTAAACGTTTTTTTTTAAGATTTTAAGTTTTAGGATGTATACGCATGGTTCAAAATTCTTTGGCAGCTTTCTTGGGCTCATTAAACTTAGTACCTTATTTTGTTTAACTGCATCTTCAACTGAATTTGTTCTGGTTAGAAATTTCGAATCATTTTTGTATCTTATTTAACTTACTAATTTTAGAGTCGAAATTTTATAAGTCTCTTCATGATGATATCGAATTTCCTCGGAATAATTTCATTGCACATGATTGGAGAAAGACTTTCTGCTTCGGTATGATGATTCAACACTTAATTTTAAATAATTTAATTTTTTTAATAACAGGCTGAAAGTGTCACCGAGGCAATTTATAATATGAACTGGTTTCACGCTGATGTTTCAACCCAAAAAGATGTTTTAACTTTCCTTTGTATCAGCCGAAAGCCATTTATTACAGAAGTCGCTTTGTTTGGACAATTTTCACATACTTCAGGAGCGAAGGTGATTTTTAAATGACGTGATTTAATTATTAAAGTTGATTTAATAATATTATTTAAGGAATTCAAGAAGGTTTATGTTTTCTGCAATTGGATTTTAAAAATATGGAAGAAATAAATTGTTTAAAGCAAAAACTTAACACAATTTTAAATTTATTGTAAAACATATCGGTTTATAGTGTTTAAGTTAGCTTTCATGTTATCGGTTAAATAATGATAAAAATGATTTATTTTAAATTAAGAGAAACACACCGCACTTAGATGAAATGCAAAGATATTTCTATGTTTGTTTCTATGTTTGTTTTTGGTGCAAATTGTTTAAAATATATATATATATATATATATATATATATATATATATATATATATATATTATTGGTAATTCGTAATGCTTCGCGGATGGAGAAGTATGTGTTTTGGTTGATCCGAGGTATCATCCGTTCATCTTCTTGGTTGTTCCCTGTGGACCCAGGGACAGATGTTTCGCCAAGATCTCACTTGGCATCTTCAGTGCTTTGTCGTAGTCTCCTGTTGACAGTCTGTCAACAGGAGACACCCAAGAAGATGAACGGATGATACCTCGGATCAAGCATCTATAACAGAATATGGTACGATAATGAGATGATGTCCGACGATTGGAATGAGATTTTCGTTGTGCATATTCTGAAACATGGAAAGAATTTAAAGGAAGCAGCCAACTACCGGCCAATTTCGGTGTTATCATGTTTTAGAAAGATTTTCGAGTACATTCTAGCTGACAAACTGGACTGGTGGTTTGAGAACAAACATATATTTGATGACTATCAATTTAGTTTTAGAAAGGAAACAAACCTAAAACTTAAAAAATCGCTGGTGGCAGTTTTTGTAGATAGCTTATGATAATGTACATATTCCGACTTTAATAAAAATTATCCAGGAGACTGGTGCTTCTTCAAAATTTGCGACATTGGTGCACAGATTGATGTCAAAAAAAACAGTAAAATTAAAAATAGATTACAAAAATGTCATAAGGGTTATAAATATGTATGGTTGAGGAATTGTATCATTCACGTACGGATGGATGATGGCGCTAGAGCGTCTGTAATAAAATGTGAAGCTGACCTGAAACTTTAATGATCTTACCTTTATCTGTTATGGTTCTTCCTTGTTAAGAATGGCCCTATCCTTACTCCTACTCCTTTATTTAAAGAAATTCCAATCCACCATCCGATTCATATAAAACACGTTATCAAAATTAAAATAAATAAATAAAATAAATCAACATAACCAATTATTGGTTATGTTGATTTCCATAACCAATAATTAACATTAAGCAAGTAGTGAAATTTTTAGTCGTTGAGCATCTTCGACGCTGTCAAGACCGGCATGGATTTCATGAATTCTACCATTATCCCACTGCAAAGAGGACGCATATTCCATTTCGCTCTCTGTTAGTGTGTGGATAAATATTCTAATTTCCATCTTTTCCAGAAATCTTGCACCGTTTGCTGTAGTAATTTCCATCTGTCTAATCGGTTTATAAGAATTTAAGTAACATCAGGATCTAAAACAGACTGATTAATTGGCTCTAATCACAAAAAATGAGCCGGTGTTAAAGGTTGTAAATCGTTGGGGCCCAATGATATAGAAGTTTGCGGCCTTGAATTAAGTATTGTTTCCACCTGATTGAGTGTAGTGTAGACCAGTGGTTCCCAAAGTGGTCCATACGGACCCCACGAAGTCCCTAGGGTCATTCAGGGGATCCTTGGAAAATTAAAATCATTTTGAGGGTCCCTGAACAACATCAGGGGGTCCACACAAGGTTTAATAAAAAATAAATAAATTGAGACACATTTTTTTATACCTCAAAAATGACATCGCTTATATAACTGATTTATTTGCCAGATTCAACGTTTCCAAATCTTTCAAAATTTCAAAATAGAGACGAAGATTTGCTTGCTTATTGTCAACCCTTAACGGCACTCCATTCGGACCTTAGTCAAAGATTTGAAGACATTCTTCACTTGGATATTCCCAACTGGGTGTTGAACCCTTTTGTAAGTAGTCAAACTCACAGCACAAATGCAGATAAGTACATGCCAGTACAGGAGCAATTTATTGAATTATCCACAAATGATGAGCTGAAACCAATGTTTAAGCAAGGATACGAAAACTTCTGGTTACAAAAACAGATCCCAATTTTATATCCAGCATATTATTATGAGCCTCGTCGCAAAGAAAAGAAACAGACTGGAAATTAGTAATCGGGGGATTTGCGGTTGCTACTGACAAACGAGACTTCCATCTATTTGGAAATGTGAAATACTACCTCTAAAAAACTAACAACTGCCTGTATATAGGAGATATCTTTTCCAAAAGGTTACCTACTGCGTCCAGAATGCTAGATACTGCTGATAGAAAACTACTAACCGTTTGAAAGAAAAAAACTGTGCCTCAAAGACGTTGTTGATGGGATTTTTTGAGGTACTCATAAAAGTAGCAAGAAAAACGATAATTTACGCAAAGCTTGATATCTAGCAGATATAGGACGCCTCCCAGCGTACATTTAAAGTCCATTTACACACATCAGCAGAGCGCGACGATTTTAGCTTACACGTCCCTCACCATAAGAAACAACTTATGTCACACAAAAAGAGAAAGCGTCAGCTACTTCTAAACATCGAACCCAGAATGAGGCGAATTTTGGAGCTGTTAATCTAAGCTCATCGCGCTCTGCACATCAGTGGCATGTAAAATTCTGTATTATTATTATTATTAATATCAATAACTTATCAGTGATGCATATCTACACTGGCGCGTGAATATAATTCATGAACATACAGTATATAGTTATAGATCAGTGTTTCCCAAAGTATTTTGACCCCCAGGGTGAAAAACTACATTAAATACATAATAGAAAAATGAAGATTTTAACTTTGTTGTCTTAATGGTAAATTAAAAATATCCAATGGTTTACGATGATAAATGTTTATTCAATAAAATAAAATATTTCGGTGCAAGTGTTTCAGCTGATATTTCAGCCTTTATCAAGCACGACTATGAAAAAGAAAGAGAAAAAATATTTTACATAAAATTAGTAACAGGTGCCATTTTGTAATTTATTTTTTATAATTTAATTATTAAATATAAATTAATTATTAATTAATTTATATTTCGGTTAACTTCAACCTAATATATTTAGATATAGCCGAAAATATAAATGAAAGCGTGAGGCGCACGTGATTTATAACAAGTTTTGTTAAATTCAGAGAACTATAAAAGATAATAGATATATTAGTTGGAAATACACGAGGAATAAGACATATATTCTTACCAATTATCGTCGTAAAACGAAAAATATATTAAAACAAGATGTAAAAAGATAAAATGAAAAACTCTACAAAAAAGTAAAATTTCAATGTTAAGGGTTGTTCTGGCGTGAAGCGCTAAGAACGACTAAAGTAAAGACGAGTATTGAACGTGGATTGAACCTGAACGCATTAAAAGGAGGGGTGAAAAACGTAATCTATAAAATTTTTTTTAATTTAAATGAATTTAACGAAATGTCTAAAATTATTAATATCTGTAATGTCATTCATGATTAAGTCCCCGTGCTTTAGTTTACCGTCGTAAACTAAAGCACGGTTTTCAATTCTTGATTTACTTCAATACACTTTACTTCAACACTATCGCGATTGATTGTCAACGTAATGTTGTTCAAGATAGGTTTACCAATAATCAAATCCATTGGCATGGAATCATCGCTTACAACGTACATCAGTAATAAAATCACAATCGTCAACACGCATTCTTCCCTTAAATTTTCCAATAGTTTTAATAGTGTGACGTAAAAATAATAAAATAAAATAAAAAAAAGAAATTGAAAAGAAACGATAACACGACCTTTCCTTCTCGGTTTCCACGATGCCGGACCAACTTAGTGAAGACGGCTGGGTTTGTTATAAAAAGGGCGCTACACCATTAAATCGTAGAAACCCACCAATGGTGAAGTGTAAAGGAATGATTGAACAATAATTAGAAGAAGTAGACTAAATAACGTCTTTATTTTAACAAAAAATAAATAATAGAAATATATGAAAGTGGCAAAAAAAATAATAATAAAATAATAATAATCGTTACAGTGTGGTACCAAAAAACTATATAAAAGGTAAGTATTCAAGAAAATGAACTTAAAACTTGTTATTATTTTTTCCAGACCCAGTAAACCAACTTGTTCCGTAACCAATCCGGAACACAAACCAACAAAAAAAATTAATAAACAAAAAACAGGTTTATATATTTCTAACAATTCCAGGAGAAAAAAAAAATATAGATAACAAAAAAAAATTAATATATATAATGAAATTATAATTTAAAAAATAATTAAATATAAGTAAAATGAAATTATGTTTTTTTTTTAATTTATTTTTCAAGATTTTTTTTATTTTAATGGTTGGAGACCAAAAGGAAAAGGAGTATGAGGAAAAGTTTCTTTTGTTTTTAAATACTTGCTGTTCCTGTTTTTTTTTTTCTTAAATTGGTGACCGTAGCCGATGATAAAAAAAAACTCGATGACTTGAAAAGAAAACCAAATGAATGGTCGGACGGACGTTATTCCAACGACTCCTTCGGTTGAAAGTGTTCAACGATGTTTCGAAAATCTTATTGAAAATGTAAGTTAATATTTTATAAAAAGCCTTCGATGCTTCGATGGGCGGCTTTAAAGTGAATAAAACGATAATTAATATCGATGACGAGCGTGATTCTACTCGGAAATATCCCTTGCTTATCGATATGTTTCCAGAATTATTTTTCCCTATCAATGAACGCCAAACGATATTCAACAAAATGGCTTTCAATTCCGGAACGTTACTACACACGCTAATATCACTCGTACCAGTTCAAAACCGATAAAGAGGACGATTTCAAGACAACCTCCCTCTTTATACCGTACTGTCTACCGAAAAAAACTTGAAACCCGCCAACACGACAACGGAAATTTTATTATAAACCAAAATGCCAAGAAATAAAAATAAAATTATAATAAAATAAAATTAAAGTAAGAAAATAAATGAATTAATCAAATTGATGAATTCGTGCCTCATTGAAGAAAGAACACAAAAAGAATTATAAAATAAAAAAACAATTCTTAAGGGGAAAAGTAACCGTAACAATAGCATTATCTCCTATCCCTTTAATTTGTACTGGACACAATCCAACGGCGGAAAACCCATTCGAATGTATCGCTTGCTTTTAATATATTTAAATCACTTCCGGTGTCTACGAAACCTTGAATCTCATGATCATTCAAAATTAGTCCTTTATATCCAGGCATCTCCGTTTTTGTTTCTCGGACTACGTAACTTCTTTTCGCTTGTCCTTGATCGTCTTCATTTCGTTTATTTTCAGGATTACATTGATAAGCAATATGTCCGTATTTGTTACATTTGAAGCATTTACTGCCTTTTTCTTTATCGTTACAATTCGTAGATAGATATCCTTTTCTTCCGCAATTAAAACATCTCACTTCATCTTGATTGCGTTGTCATGTTTTCGCATTGTTCGTTTTAAACGGTTTATCTTTACTTTCTCGGCTTTCTTTTTGTTGAGTAGTTTTAATTTTTTTATACAGCTTCAATTTTTCTTTAAATTGTTTTAACCTTCTTGCTCCGTATAAGATAGATTTATTTATTTCGTCATCAATTATTTCTTCTATTACATATTTGATTAAAGCGTCTTCTTTTAAGTATCCTTGAGCGGCAATTTCTCGCATTTTCAAAAGGTGCTGTGTAACAGTTTCGTCTCTTCCTTTTATTCTTAACGTAAGAATTTTATGAAGTGCAGCACCACTTAAACTTTGCTTGAATTCTTCCTTTAACTTGTCCTTAAATGCATTCCATGTTGAAGTTTTCTTTTCTGATTTCATAAACAAGCGTGCATCTCCTTTCAACAATCGGTTTCCATAAATTAGTTTTTCAACGTCACTCCATCCCATTAACATAGCAGTATCTTCAAACTCTTCAATTCACTTTTCAACCGAACAACCATCACCTCCATCAAATGTACTAACCGTGTCTTCGACGTCTTTAAAGGTCAGTACAAATTTTGGACCCATCTTTAGATGCTGATTGCGTAAGCCAACTAAGACAACTGCACGTACACAATCATCATGTTCTGGTAACGTTACAGGTTCATCGTCTTCTTCGTCTTCACCGTCATTTTCATTTGCTTCATGTTGATTGCATTGATCTTTTAAAAGTTCTAAATTCGAAAGCTTTGTGACAAACGGTTTCCTAGTTCATCTTTATCATTCGCGTCGTTATAAAATTCAAACACTTGACATATCGCACCTAATTCGCCCAACGTTATATAGAACAACGTTAGATTTTTCTTTGCAAACTCTATCTTATTTTTCCTCTTTTCAACATTTTCAAACTTAAACCTCAAATTCTCTTAACTTATTTCTATTACTCCTACCTCCATCATTTTCAAAAATAAATCTGTAACAGGCTCTAATTGATTTTATAGGAGCTTTTGAAAGGTTTCGCTCGGTAGACGGTATGGTTCCTAAGCTCATCATTTTTTTTTCTTTTTTAATAATCGATAGTAAATATTACAAGAAATGAAATAAGAAAACTGGCGCTTACCTTTGTATCCAGTGTCGCATCGTCGCCGTCTAGTTGTCGCAACGTTGTGCTTCAATCTGTAGTGAATTTATAGACTTTCTTCTACCGTATTTTTCTCGCGTTTACGTCTTCTCGTCTTCCGTTTTTTTTTCTCGCGTTTACGTCTTCTCGTCTTCCGTCTTTTTCTCACGTTTACGTCTTCTCGTCTTCCGTCTTTTTCTCGCCTTTACGTCTTCGCGTCTCCCGTCTTTTTTTCGCCTTTACGTCTTCTCGTCCTCCGTCTTTTTCTCACGTTTACGTCTTCTCGTCTTCCGTCTTTTTCTCGCCTTTACGTCTTCGCGTCTTCCGTCTTTTTCTCGCCTTTACGTCTTCTCGTCCTCCATCTTTTTCTCACGTTTACGTCTTCTCGTCTTCCGTCTTTTTCTCGCGTTTACGTCTTCTCGTCTTCCGTCTTTTTCTCACGTTTACGTCTTCTCGTCTTCCGTCTTTTTCTCGCCTTTACGTCTTCCCGTCTTCCGTCTTTTTCTCACCTTTACGTCTTCTCGTCTTCCGTCTTTTTCTCACGTTTACGTCTTTTCGTCTTCCGTCTTTTTCTCGCCTTTACGTCTTCCCGTCTTCCGTCTTTTTCTCACCTTTACGTCTTCTCGTCTTCCGTCTTTTTCTCACGTTTACGTCTTCTCGTCTTCCGTCTTTTTCTCGCCTTTACGTCTTCGCGTCTTCCGTCTTTTTCTCGCTTTTACGTCTTCTCGTCTTCCGTCTTTACTTTCGTCTTAACGTTTTCTCTTGGTTTTTACTTCGGCTTAATTTCTTTTTTAGGTTTTCTTTCGTCTTAACGTCTTCTTTTCTTGGATTTTCTTTCGGCTTATAACGTCTTTTCAAGAACAATCTCGATTGAGCCCCCTAAATGTAGGGTTTTTCTTTATTTTAATAAAAGCACAAAACCTCATTTGTTCTTAACTAGTTTATTCTTAACTAAATTAACAATAAAAGTTTCATTCCTTTAACAATTTCACCACTTTTAATAACGCATGTCTTACCAGTTTTCTCGTCGTCTTCTCACTTTTCTTCGCCACATTAATTTAAATTGCGATTAAGAAAAGACTTTCTTCAAAAACTTTTTCAAACCACAGAAATTTACGTGTAGCCCATTTGCACGCAAAGTTTTGTATCGACGCACATTTCTGTCCCTTGTTGGCAACCATTCTGCTTATGCTCATTCTTTGATTATCAGAAACTTTGTGAAGTTCACAAAAAGTGCAACTATAGAGCACATTATATATTAGCAGCAAATAATAATAAAATTGAAACATTTATTCTTATATGCTTTCATATAGTCGTTTCGTTGTTCTCTTGTAAGCATTGATGCGTAAAATTAATTATTTACGTTTAAATTAATTAAACATTTAAAATAAATCAGTTGAAATAAATCTGTTTTTCATAACTTTTAGTATCCAATTATAGAAAATGTAAACTTTCTTGAATTCCTTAAATAACATATTGTTATATTATTTGAAAATAAACTAACTACAACTTACAATTGCTGATGCAGGATGGGAGAATTGTCCGAAAAGTGGGAGCTCGACTGTGAGTGCTTGTTGAGTTGTTTGAAGAAAAATTAAAATCGTTTTGCGCGTTGATACATCCGCTTCGTACCAATTAAGGTTATATATTTCATCGGCCACTCCAACAGCCTATTTTAATTAATTTGAATAAATTAATCAAATTTCAAGAAAAAATGATATTAATCATACCGCTGCAGAAAATTTTTGCCCAAAAGTGTGAGGTACAAATTTCGTTATTAAGCATAATATAATTATTAAGAAAGTTTTCAAATCCCTACTCTAAAAAGATATTAGATCAATTTAAATATATATCTGAAAATATATTTAAATCTTACTAGAATAAACTTTACAGTAGCCATTGTAAGACAAAATGAACTGCAAATTTTTGTGGGCACAAGAAAGCTGTTGAGGAAACCATTAAGGAACTGAAACTTCCTAAAACAAAACAGGTGTGTTTCGAAACGAGTGAAACATATTGTAGTTGCATTTTAATAGTAGAGGTTGGTACTAACTACTAAGTGAGAATAATCGTAGTATGTCAATAGATAGAATTGCGAGAATGAAAGATGGTCTTACACTGATATGCAACTAAACGTTATTTTGAATTAATAAATAGTTATAATAACGCCTGTGTTTTCATAAACATTCAGAACAAACTGAAAATTTGTTGATTTTACCCTTAAGATGTCTACAACGTTGAAGCAGAAAATTGTTTTTTGACAAATATGTACGAGAAAATTTTAATAAGAAAGCGTTCTTATAGAAAGTGATTTAATAACTGAATTATGAACCCATTATAATGTAATCACAGATATAATTACGATAGTATACTTATATATTGTTAACTACAATATTTAAATAATGTAATTACATTCTTTACGTTTTCTAGCACACGTACTTCTAACAACATAATTTTAATTGCCCCGCAATAACATTAACGTTATCACTCGTGGCAACACTCCTTGAAAAGGAAACTGCGAAACGTTGTTACCAGATTTGGTAAAATTTCACCACATCTGATGATTTTTTCGCGATCTGTTGTAAAAGTGAAAACTTCAGAGAAATTTCACATTTCTGGTGATTTTACAACTACATATTTCTTGGTGAAATTTCGAATAAAGTATCAGATACCTAAACAAAAAGAGTAACTGTCAACTTGTTGGCTATATAATCTATTTCTATTACAAACACAGTGAGCTAATACTATTTCAAACACTGTACAGTATCTTAAAGACTGCCAACTGGTTGGCAGCATGAGCTGTTACATCTCCAAAGTATTGCTTATCAATTTAACTGCCAACCTGTTGGCAACTAAGTTATTACTGATCTAAATACTACACAGGCATCTTTAAGACTGCCAGTTTGATGGCAGCATGAGCTGTTATGTATCCAAACTTCTGCTCATCAGTTTTAAATCTGTCAACTTGTTTGCAGCTTGAGCTATTATTATTCTACCGACAATTTATTACTTTATACGCTGCCAACTTGTTGGCAGCGTAAGGTGTTATGTCTTCAAAGTCTTGCTTATTAATTTCAAGACTGCCAACTTGCGGCATAAGCTGTTATATATCCAAAGTAATGCTCATCAGATTGAAGTCTGCCAACTTGTTGCCAGAATGAGCTATAACTGTTCAACAGACAATATATTACTTTATAAGCTGCCAAATTATTAATTTGCTATTAAGTGAGTAACAATCCTGACTACTATTATTTTTCAAATTTTTCATGATATCTCTAATTTCATTGTAGCTTATCTCTCTAAATTTAAAAGCAACGTGACTGACCAATACGGGCCGACACTTATTTATATCTCCGGTGGCTATCGGTAATGTTGAAACAACGTTCTCAACAACACTACTGAAAAATTTATTAAAAATCTCAGCACTCAAAGAATCCGATAACGGGGTTGTATGAGGAGGTTTGTTATTTCTTATTACATTCCATGCTGCTTATTGCTTATTTTTTCAGTTTAAAATATAGTTACTATTAGCATTACGTTTATTTTCAACTATGCAGGCATTATATCGTTTTTTTATACTGTTGCAGAAATTGCTTCAAAACCATCCACTACTGCAGTTATGGAGTTCAGAGAGAAAATGTAAAGTTTCCCGCATTTCACAAATATCATTATTAAACCATTTAACCTTAACCTCAGAGCTATTATCAGTAGAACAGCGTGTTTTCTCCATAAAACTAGCATCAAAAGCGTTACTTAATATTTGAATGAATAAAGCAGCAGGAGTGTTCATCTCAGTTGTATTATCAGAGATGAATTCAAAATCTGCGTCATCCACAATACCATGGAAATGCATTAAACCTAATTGAGTGATAGGACGAGATTTAGTTATGGTGCTTCGAAATGATCCACCAGGTGATCGGAAAGGCACGGATCAACAACAGAGCTAAAATGGAAGCTCTCGTTTAAATTAGTGAATATATTATCAATACAATTATTATTACGAGTACTGTTCATATTTGTCCTAATTAACCCATAGCTTTCATAGATATTCCAAAGCAATATTGAGTCCTTAGTGCTTAAGATAAAATGTACATTAAAGTCACCTGCCAGAATAACACTCCAGATTATAAAGAAAAGAATCAATAGACAATATCTAAACATTATTAAAATTCATACCAGCAACTTCAAAGTCTAGTTCAGTTGAAAGTTTCAGTTTATCAAACGAGAGAGGTGTGGGAGGGGGAAGCCCAGATCAGATATAGATAGCAACACCACCACGTAAATGCCCAGACCGACAAAAGCTTGATGCATTCACATATCCATTTAGGTTAACATTATCAATTTCAAGATTCGTCAGCCAATGCTCATTAAGGCACAATACATCAACCCTGAATATTGTAATGCAACAATTTGCAGCAGCTGTCGCGCTTCCCCCCTTCTACATTATATCCACATTTACTATTTATGGTATCAATACTGGCACCACATCTCGGCGAACATTTTTATTTCCAACATCCACATTGACACAATCAATCGCAATAAGATTCGAATTTATCCAAAACGTGCGATTCACAATCAAAGTAGTTATAAATTTAAAAACTTACAGATAATTTACAGATAGTAAGGACATCAGAATTATTTAAACCTTCATTTAAAATCAAACCCGCATATCTCACATGACTGTCCCCCAGAACCACAACTTTATTTTTTGGAGTATTCTCACTTACAGGGGCTTTACTAAGTTTACAATTTGTTAAAGACTCAGGCGACGAAGAATTCAATCGGTTTTCCCTAGATAATTCATAGCATGGTTTCAAGTTTTAAACCTCAGACACATCTGATGTCTTGTTGCTTACATTGTTAGATGATACTTTATTAGTTACTGTTTTCCTCATGGACTGTTTGTCGCCCAAACCTTTTTAGATAGCTTATTATTCACCGATTCATTCCCCAATATGGTCTTATTCATTGTTTTATGTTATTTTTGGATTACTTTAGTTAATTTGGATACACGTATTTCAAGCATATTGATTTTATTTTCCAGTTTTTGTATGTAGTTCAATATTATTGACATGAATGGGATACGAATGAGATATGACTCAAAAGATCAGGTGAGTCAATTAAACCATTGATCAATTTATACAGGAGCAACATAGACCTTGTTCAAATTTCCCATCAAAGAAACATCTTCAAAGATGCTCCGCCCTGATAGGTTAGATTTGAAATTTGGGGGTGATCAAAACCTCGAAAGGGAGTAATGGTAGCTATAATTAAAGACCGGATTAAAAGGCACAAAAAAGACGGAAAAAGGCTCTTAAAAAGGCATGAAATTTTGGCAACAAAAGCATTAAAAAGGCATAAAAATTAGAAATCGAAAAAATTGCTGTACCTAATTAATAATGTATTTTAATAACGTTTTCTTTAAAAAATACATCGTTAAACTAAACATTCATATATAATTATTAAACCACTAATCACGAAAACAACTAATTATTAAATACTGTTCTAAATGTTCCATTGTGAAGTTGTGTCTTCTCTCACTTAACGTATTCTTGTAAGCCGAAAAACTTCTCTCCACGTCCACACTTGTAATTGGTGCATACTTGAACTTTGTAATTAATGCGGGATCCATAATAAATCCAGTAACAATTTCACCACTTAAAATTGCTGCAATTTTTTGTAATGTGGCAAATCCTTCATTTTTACACAGAACGTCATTTATTCGTAATTATTTGACCAATATGTCCTGGTACGCTATACGTGCTGTATTGAAACTTTTTAATCATTTCTACTGCAGTCACTAAAGGTAAATCCTGTTTTTCAAGTGATTTTATAGATTCACTTATACAACTGTAATTGCTTTTTATAAATGCCAAATTATTTTGTAGCTCCACTTCTTTTAGGACGGCCTGGCAATCTTGTATTGCTTTACTACTTGTAGCCGGAAATTCATTTATTAATTGTTTAAAATGATCTAAGGCGTTTGTGTAGTATAATTCTAGTACTTCTAGAGGAGTTCAAATGCTTCCAGAAGACTTGAAACTGCTATCAGAAAACTTGACACTGCTTCTAAAAAACTTGATACAGCTTCTAACTACTTTAAAATGTTTCCAGAAGACTGCTCTTGCTTCCAAATGGCTTGGATTACTACCAGAAATCTTAATTAATTAGACTCGATAACACCTCTGAAGGACATGATACTAGGCAAAATATTTGAAATATTTCCAAAAGACTTAATATTACTTCCAGAAGACCTGAAATACTCCAGAATACTTGACAGTGCTCTGGAAGAATTGAAATGCTTCAAGAAGATTTGATATTGCTTCTGGAGGAGTTGAAATGCTTGCAGAAGACTAGAGCTGTTTGTAGAAAACTCGATACTACTTCTAAAAGATTTGATATTGTTTTCAAAAGACTTGAATTGTTTCCAAAAGACTCGATACTGCTACTGGAAGACTTGATATTGTTTTCAAAAGACTTGAATTGATTCTAGAACACTCAATACTGAATCTGGACGACTTGATACTGAATCCAAAAGACTTGTAACATTTCCAAAAGGCTTATCACCTTTGAAATTACTTGAAATGTTTCCAGAAGACTTGATATTGTTTCTAGAAGACTTAGTATTGCCCTTGGAAGACTTGAAATTCTTTCAAAACATTCGATACTACTTCTAGAAGAGTTGATGTTGTTTCCAAAAGACTTGTAACACTTCCAGAAGACTTATTATCCTTGGAATAATTATTTGAAATGCTTCCAAAAGACTTGAAATTGCTTCTAGCAGACTTAGTATTGCCCTGGAAAACTTGAAATTCTTCCAAAAGACTGAATACTGCTTCTAGAAGATTTGAAATATTTCTGGAAGACTACACATTACCTCTGGAAGGCTGGAATGCTTTCTAATTAGGTGACACTGCTTCCAGAAGATCTAATATTACTTCCAGACTACTTAAACTGCTTCCAAAAGATATGATATTGCTTCCAGAAGACATGATACTATTTCCAGGAGAATTGATATTGTAATTTTAGGACTTGAAAAGCTTCCAGAACAAATGAAGTGATTTAAGAAGACTTAATATCTTTCTTCTAGAAGACTTGATTTTGCTTCTAGAAGACTTGAAATGACTTGATACCTCTTCTAAAAGGCTTGGAATGTTGTCAGAAAACTGAACATTACCTTTAAAGACTTAAAATGCTTGCAAAACTTGATACTGCTTCCAAAAAAAACCATAACAAATAAATTAAAAAGACATTTATCATGGTATATTAGAACCATGATAAATATAGCAGGCATATATAGCGGCATCTAGCCATGTTCCCCATCTTGTTAGAACTGGTTGTGGTGGTAACAAATAATTTATCACGGTGGCTTTAACAAATATTTGTTTACCGCTTTTTATTAATTTATTAACTAATGGGAACTGTAACCTTATAGTTTCTGCTACTCGATTAAGCCCGTGTGCTAAGCAAGTACCATGAATTAAATTAGGGTAAAAAATCTTCATATTAGACGCAGCTTTTACCATGTATGTCGCTGCGTCTGACACCATCAGTAAAATGTTATCATTCGGTACTGGCTCCGGTAAGAAAAAATGCGTTAATTCGTCGTGAATAAATCTTGTTACCGTATTATTATTTATTTTACTTAATTCTTTGGTACTTATTAGAAAACTTTTTGACGAATTTTCATCACTTAATACTCCAAGTTTTAAATTTGCCACCTATCGTCCACATACGTCAGTCGCTTCGTCTACACTTATCCAAATATAATTATTTACAATAATATTTTTTATTTCTTGAATAACTTCTTTGTAGACTGAAGTAATATAATTTTTGCGGAGATGGCTTTCATCGGGAATATGCATTGTACAATATGTTTGTAAAAAAGCTTTGAACTGTTTATTTGTCACTTTATGGATTGGTATGTTTGCTTTTATCAAAGCTTTGCAAAGATCAAAATTGAATTTTGATTGTTCAGTGTAGCCGGATGTTGATGCCACAGATTGTATAGATGTACCTATAGTTTGTTGTTTTTTGGATTGACTTTTAGTCAGTCTTAATTTTTCCTGATGCAATGATGTTTTGACATGCTGAATTATGTAGTATTTCTTGTCACAATTAATCTGTTAACAGTAATTTAATAACGTCGGTATTTTATAATATCTTACATAATTATTAAACAATGAATATATTGTTCTATTAATTTTAGTGATCGAAGTACTACATTGAATCAATAATGAATTTTATTTCTAATGAGTTTTGGGACATGCTATTCTTTATAATTTCCGACGAGGAAATGTACAGAGGCGCAGCGAAATATTTTTTCATAATTCAACCAATTTTTGGGGAAAAGACGCCAAAAAGTTGGAAAAAGGCTTTAAATAGGCATAAAAAAAATAATAGGCATGAAAATTCAAAAAAGGCAAAAAGGGCATAACTAACTCAGACTCAGATTATAAATAGAGATAATAAATAAGTTAACTTTAATGTTGATATAGGAACTTAGTGTAATACTTTGACATCATCAGTTTGTAAACAATTTGGTATTGATCATTAATTGTGGTAACGATCAGATAAATTTATTTTAGAAAAAAGTAAAAAAAAAGTAATTGTGAAAACATATTGAAATGAACAATTGGATATAAAAACTTAAATAGTTTTCCGTTAATGTAAGAAATTTAATAGACGATATTCTAATCGACCTACATAATTTTGTCCAAATTATCAAATTCGGAACAGAGGTCGTTTCTTCATCTCTACGTCGTTCATCTCAACAATCCAAATTTTCATCTAATCAAATACTTGTTATTAATTACCATAAGAATTTTCAAGATAGGGCTTTAAAATGTGGAGGTTTTAAAAAATGTCTTTTTATATTTAAAATTAAATCAAAATATTTCTTTTTTTCTTCTATTTACGTTTAGTTGAATGTTGATTTATCATAACGTCTAAAAGAGTAAAGTATTTTAAAAAAATTACAGTACCTTAGTATAGATTGATGATACAAAATGATGGGTCGAATTTTTGCAAAATTTCGTTTCGAATTTTTAGACAGGATTACATCTTTTACCATATCATTAAGATATTCTATGCGTACAATCAATAACTCCAACGAATAATAACATATTATTGCCGCCGTTAATAAAGCAGTAATTACAAAATATGTCGTATATATTTGAAATAACATAATTAATGTCATCATCCAATACTTCATACCAACAAAAATGTTATATTCAATAAGTAAACAATTTTTATAATCACTTAAATCACCGCAATCATTATCCAAAATAACAGAATATATCATAAAATAGGCGATAAAAAGTGCTGCATAACGAACCACTTTAAATAAAATTTTTAAATATTTTTCGACGCATTCAACTCTTTGGAATTCCACCTGGTTAAAATCACTCAATTCGTTGATTAAATTGAAAAAGCGGTGTCTATTTCGTAAAAATTGAACGTTAAAAGACAATAGTAGCACAGCTACTGCAGCAATTTGTAGATGAAATAAACATTTCGCAAAATTAGACTTGTAATCTGAAATGATTAAAATGTAAACTGAATTTTTAGTATCTTCATATTCATTTCTTACTTATAGTTTCTGATATGAATGGGTGAATTCCACAAACAAAATTTATACCAATTAAAATTATCGGTCCAAACCCGCGTAGTCCCTGCCGTCCCGGAAAAAATTGAAATTTACGCAAATATTTCTCTAAAAGGTAAAACCCGAACGTTTTCGACATTTTCAAACCGAGTGAAGTAAAGGAATTGAGTCAAACGGATTAGTCTTTAAATTTAATACCATTAAGAAAACGATTATTGTATTAAAATTTTATTTTATCGGTTTGTACTTAATGATCTATTTAATCCATTGTGAGCTTTATTCGATATAAAATATTTATTAAATTATCTTTTTTGAAGAATGCTATTAAAAGTTGTAGAAATATAAAAATGATATAAAAGGAGCAAGCAATGGGAGCAAATTTTGTAAAAATAACGTGAGGTGAACCAAATTGCGTTAGAAGTAGTAAAAGAATCTGAGATGAAATGAACGGAAAATACAAAGACAATGCGCACAAGAAACGACAAACAGAAAAGAAAAGAACTGAGTCACAACACGATAATTGTTGCTTCAAACTCCTCCAAACCAACGATTTCTTGCTATGGTTGTGATGTCGAGGGGGAAATTCGTTCCAAATGTGGAATATGTAATCCAAAGATAACCAACAACGACGTGGTTGCATCGTGGAAATAGTAGAATTTTATTCTTATCCACTTGATGAGGTATATCGTAAGTCAAAGTAGAAATATTAGACATGAAAGGTCAGGCATGTTTAGACACTGGCGTAGTCAGAAGCGTGATAGAAAAACACTGTATGAAAAGATTAAAGACAGAGTAACTTTTACGAAAGAAGATATTGACGTAAAGTTAATAAAATCACATTGTGTATCTTTCTGGCATTGACGACATGTCACGATAATTGTACATTGTTAGGAATGAATTTTATTCACCGAACTCAACTTGTCTTAGATTTAAGTAAGGACCGGTGGTATTTCAGCAAGCATCCAGAAGATAGATACGATTTTGTACATACATGGGAATCACCAACTTGTCACATCACCTGCCATAAGTTCCATAAAGTTCAGACCAAAGGAGGATACAGACACGCGGTCAATGTGAGGATTTGAAGAATCTTCTTGCGAATACCTCGGCGTTGTTATGTTATTAAGCATTGTTATTAAGAAACAAAACTCTTTCTCCGTCTCTCCGCACCGAATACCTGTTTCAAAAAAGGAATTGTTGAAGAAAGAACTTGACAATGTTCTATATGAAGGAATCATTGAAACATGTGAAAATCCCTGGACTGCAACCGCGGTTCTAGTCCCAAAAAAGGACGGAAATGTATGATTCTGCGTAGATTATTGAAATTTAAATTTGATAATGATCAATGATCTGGGCATGGGATACCTAGAAGACTTGTTACAACAAGCGAAGACTACAAAATACATTGGACAACATTTGATATACGTGGAGGTTACCACCAGGTGAAATTACGTGATTATGCGATAAAGACAAAACAGCTTTTATTACCCCATTCGGTATTTCTCGACACTTCTTACCACTAACACTTGCTACATGTGGTACCTTTCTTACGTCAAATATTGTACGGTCAAATATTCAGATTACCTCGAATGATATTTCTGTCAATCCTGAAAAAATTGATGCCAGAATTTGATGAAAAAGAAAATGCTTCTTGGAAATGAGGTGATTCACAGAAGAAAGCTGTTGAGACTCCGGAGCTTATCAAATTCTTTAGTGTCTGGTGATAAAAATATGTTTGTAAAGTTGATGGCCGCTTGTGCTACAGTCGGCGGGGTAGGAGTTCTTCCAAAAAATTATTGCCAATGAGCACCACGTAGATTTAAAATTAACATCAACTCGCAAAAGTTTCGTAATAAAACTATGAAATTTTTACACTAAAATAATTTTACTGATAAAAAAAATGTATAATTTTTGAAAGGTAAATATATATATAATAATGAAAAAAAGTAATAATTATTTTTCTTTCAGCGCGACGGCGTACAAGGAAGCAGATAAGTAAAGTGAACTTAAATAAACTAGAACCAACCGAAATTTGGCCAACCCTGCAATGGAAACTGAAGAAAAAAAAGAGCAACAACTTTGAATTGAACAACAAAAAAAATCCTACTTCAACGTGACAACCGGTACAAGAATCTCGAATGTAAATATAAAATAAAATTATAACCATAAATTCTATTCTTATGACAAGACTTTTTTTAGAATTAACAAAAAAATGAATTTCTAAATCGTATCCAAATTCTTCAAATAAACCGAAGGAACCGGGCGTAAACATAGATGTAATTCCATCAGGCGAACGATGTAATAAATTTAGAAATGTTTAACCGACCTTTTTTTCCTGTATTGGTTTTTAGTTTCGTATCGGGATGATGTCGATGAATACAAATGGCGACTGAAGGCGTGATCGACGTGATTAATCCTTCGTCAATTCTTTCCAAAATTTTAATACCAAATGTCCTTTTTCATATCTTGGGCATGACAAATTGGAATTTTTTTATTTCCTTTGACCTTTTCGTTATCATCGACAATTTGGCATGTTAAGTATGAGGTTTTTTCTTCACCTTGTAAGGTCCAATAAATTTCGGAGCCAGTTTTGCTGAAATTTGTTTAGCGGCATTTGATAAAACATGATTCTTAACATAAACATAATCTCCCTCTTTTATATCGCAAGGTCTTCTACGAAGATTAGATTCTTTACTGAGAATATGAGCTTTTTTAATTCGACGATGAATATCATCAAATAATACTTTAATTTTCTTAGATCTACAATCTGAAATATCTTTAATTTCCAATTCATTATTTTCTTTAAATCTTTCATAGCATTTGCCAGAAATAATATGTTCACGACCAAAATTTATAAAGTAAGGGGTTCTCTTAGTAGTTTCATGCACAGCCGCTCTAATTGTACAGGTAACCTTAGGTAAGTATTTATTTCAGGAAGAATGATTATCCTTGATATATGACGCTACCATTGTTTTTATTACCCTATTAGATCGTTCTGTAGGATTCGCTTGTGGATGATACACCGCGTTATACCATATATCTTATACTCCATACAAAGGCTTTTAAATTCGTGGCTTTTAAAGTATGTTCGATTATCAGTTTCTATAGACATCTATACTCCAAATAATAAAAAAACATTTTCCTCGACTAAACGTAGAATTGTTCGAACAGTAGCCGTTCGCATAGGAAAAGTCAACGTAAATTTTTGAGAAAGTACATGATACAACCAATATGTATGCGTATCCACTTGATTTAGGAATAGGACCCATAATGTCCATACAAAATATCTGCCATGGCATCGGAGCAATCTCTTTTTGGAAAGTAGACGCCTCAATTAGTAATTGAAAGTAATTTCGTAACAATTGTCCAAAAAATCGTTTTTTCAAGAATTTTTAAATTTATTCAAAATATTGAAAAATTCCAATTAAGTTTAGCAGCTTACATCATTAAAACTAAGTGAGATATCTTAATATTTACTTCAGTTTTGGAAAGTGGACGCTCCAATTAGTAATTGGAAGTAATTTCGTAACAATTGTCCAAAAAATCGTTTTTTCAAGAATTTTTAAATTTATTCAAAACATTGAAAAATCCCAATTAAGTTTAGCAGCTTACATCACTAAAACTAAGTGAGATATCTTAATATTTACTTCACTTTTGGGAAGTGGACGCTCCAATTAGCAATTGAAAGTAATTTCGTAACAATTGTCCAAAAATCGTTTTTTCAAGAATTTTTAAATTTATTCAAAATATTGAAAAATTCCAATTAAGTTTAGCAGCTTACATCATTAAAACTAAGTGAGATATCTTAATATTTACTTCAGTTTTGGAAAGTGGACGCTCCAATTAGCAATTGAAAGTAATATCGTAACAATTGTCCAAAAAATCGTTTTTTCAAGAATTTTTAAATTTATTCAAAATATTGAAAAATTCCAATTAAGTTTAGCAGCTTACATCATTAAAACTAAGTGAGATATCTTAATATTTACTTCAGTTTTGGAAAGTGGACGCTCCAATTAGTAATTGGAAGTAATTTCGTAACAATTGTCCAAAAAATCGTTTTTTCAAGAATTTTAAAATTTATTCAAAATATTGAAAAATTCCAATTAAGTTTAGCAGCTTACATCATTAAAACTAAGTGAGATATCTTAATATTTACTTCAGTTTTGGAAAGTGGACGCTCCAATTAGCAATTGAAAATAATTTCGTAACAATTGTCCAAAAAATCGTTTTTTCAAGAATTTTTAAATTTATTCAAAATATTGAAAAATTCCAATTAAGTTTAGCAGCTTACATCGTTAAAACTAAGTGAGATATCTTAATATTTACTCCACTTTTGGAAAGTGGACGCTCCAATTAGCAATTGAAAGTAATATCGTAACAATTGTCCAAAAAATCGTTTTTTCAAGAATTTTAAAATTTATTCAAAATATTGAAAAATTCCAATTAAGTTTAGCAGCTTACATCGTTAAAACTGAGTGAGATATCTTAATATTTACTCCACTTTTGGAAAGTGGACGCTCCAATTAGCAATTGAAAGTAATTTCGTAACAATTGTCCAAAAAATCGTTTTTTCAAGAATTTTTAAATTTATTCAAAATATTGAAAAATTCCAATTAAGTTTAGCAGCTTACATCATTAAAACTAAGTGAGATATCTTAATATTTACTTCACTTTTGGAAAGTGGACGCTCCAATTAGTAATTGAAAGTAATTTCGTAACAATTGTCCAAAAAATCGTTTTTTCAAGAATTTTTAAATTTATTCAAAATATTGAAAAATTCCAATTAAGTTTAGCAGCTTACATCGTTAAAACTAAGTGAGATATCTTAATATTTACTCCACTTTTGGAAAGTGGACGCTCCAATTAGCAATTGAAAGTAATATCGTAACAATTGTCCAAAAAATCGTTTTTTCAAGAATTTTAAAATTTATTCAAAATATTGAAAAATTCCAATTAAGTTTAGCAGCTTACATCGTTAAAACTAAGTGAGATATCTTAATATTTACTCCACTTTTGGAAAGTGGACGCTCCAATTAGCAATTGAAAGTAATTTCGTAACAATTGTCCAAAAAATCGTTTTTTCAAGAATTTTTAAATTTATTCAAAATATTGAAAAATTCCAATTAAGTTTAGCAGCTTACATCATTAAAACTAAGTGAGATATCTTAATATTTACTTCACTTTTGGAAAGTGGACGCTCCAATTAGTAATTGAAAGTAATTTCGTAACAATTGTCCAAAAAATCGTTTTTTCAAGAATTTTTAAATTTATTCAAAATATTGAAAAATTCCAATTAAGTTTAGCAGCTTACATCGTTAAAACTAAGTGAGATATCTTAATATTTACTCCACTTTTGGAAAGTGGACGCTCCAATTAGCAATTGAAAGTAATATCGTAACAATTGTCCAAAAAATCGTTTTTTCAAGAATTTTAAAATTTATTCAAAATATTGAAAAATTCCAATTAAGTTTAGCAGCTTACATCATTAAAACTAAGTGAGATATCTTAATATTTACTTCAGTTTTGGAAAGTGGACGCTCCAATTAGCAATTGAAAATAATTTCGTAACAATTGTCCAAAAAATCGTTTTTTCAAGAATTTTTAAATTTATTCAAAATATTGAAAAATTCCAATTAAGTTTAGCAGCTTACATCATTAAAACTAAGTGAGATATCTTAATATTTACTTCACTTTTGGAAAGTGGACGCTCCAATTAGTAATTGAAAGTAATTTCGTAACAATTGTCCAAAAAATCGTTTTTTCAAGAATTTTTAAATTTATTCAAAATATTGAAAAATTCCAATTAAGTTTAGCAGCTTACATCGTTAAAACTAAGTGAGATATCTTAATATTTACTCCACTTTTGGAAAGTGGACGCTCCAATTAGCAATTGAAGGTAATATCGTAACAATTGTCCAAAAAATCGTTTTTTCAAGAATTTTAAAATTTATTCAAAATATTGAAAAATTCCAATTAAGTTTAGCAGCTTACATCGCTAAAACTAAGTGAGATATCTTAATATTTACTCCACTTTTGGAAAGTGGACGCTCCAATTAGCAATTGAAAGTAATTTCGTAACAATTGTCCAAAAAATCGTTTTTTCAAGAATTTTTAAATTTATTCAAAATATTGAAAAATTCCAATTAAGTTTAGCAGCTTACATCATTAAAACTAAGTGAGATATCTTAATATTTACTTCACTTTTGGAAAGTGGACGCTCCAATTAGTAATTGAAAGTAATTTCGTAACAATTGTCCAAAAAATCGTTTTTTCAAGAATTTTTAAATTTATTCAAAATATTGAAAAATTCCAATTAAGTTTAGCAGCTTACATCATTAAAACTAAGTGAGATATCTTAATATTTACTTCACTTTTGGGAAGTGGACGCTCCAATTAGCAATTGAAAGTAATTTCGTAACAATTGTCCAAAAAATCGTTTTTTCAAGAATTTTTAAATTTATTTAAAATATTGAAAAATTCCAATTAAGTTTAGCAGCTTACATCATTAAAACTAAGTGAGATATCTTAATATTTACTTCACTTTTGGAAAGTGGACGCTCCAATTAGTAATTGAAAGTAATTTCGTAACAATTGTCCAAAAAATCGTTTTTTCAAGAATTTTTAAATTTATTCAAAATATTGAAAAATTCCAATTAAGTTTAGCAGCTTACATCATTAAAACTAAGTGAGATATCTTAATATTTACTTCAGTTTTGGAAAGTGGACGCTCCAATTAGCAATTGAAAGTAATATCGTAACAATTGTCCAAAAAATCGTTTTTTCAAGAATTTTTAAATTTATTCAAAATATTGAAAAATTCCAATTAAGTTTAGCAGCTTACATCATTAAAACTAAGTGAGATATCTTAATATTTACTTCAGTTTTGGAAAGTGGACGCTCCAATTAGTAATTGGAAGTAATTTCGTAACAATTGTCCAAAAAATCGTTTTTTCAAGAATTTTAAAATTTATTCAAAATATTGAAAAATTCCAATTAAGTTTAGCAGCTTACATCATTAAAACTAAGTGAGATATCTTAATATTTACTTCAGTTTTGGAAAGTGGACGCTCCAATTAGCAATTGAAAATAATTTCGTAACAATTGTCCAAAAAATCGTTTTTTCAAGAATTTTTAAATTTATTCAAAATATTGAAAAATTCCAATTAAGTTTAGCAGCTTACATCGTTAAAACTAAGTGAGATATCTTAATATTTACTCCACTTTTGGAAAGTGGACGCTCCAATTAGCAATTGAAAGTAATATCGTAACAATTGTCCAAAAAATCGTTTTTTCAAGAATTTTAAAATTTATTCAAAATATTGAAAAATTCCAATTAAGTTTAGCAGCTTACATCGTTAAAACTGAGTGAGATATCTTAATATTTACTCCACTTTTGGAAAGTGGACGCTCCAATTAGCAATTGAAAGTAATTTCGTAACAATTGTCCAAAAAATCGTTTTTTCAAGAATTTTTAAATTTATTCAAAATATTGAAAAATTCCAATTAAGTTTAGCAGCTTACATCATTAAAACTAAGTGAGATATCTTAATATTTACTTCACTTTTGGAAAGTGGACGCTCCAATTAGTAATTGAAAGTAATTTCGTAACAATTGTCCAAAAAATCGTTTTTTCAAGAATTTTTAAATTTATTCAAAATATTGAAAAATTCCAATTAAGTTTAGCAGCTTACATCGTTAAAACTAAGTGAGATATCTTAATATTTACTCCACTTTTGGAAAGTGGACGCTCCAATTAGCAATTGAAAGTAATATCGTAACAATTGTCCAAAAAATCGTTTTTTCAAGAATTTTAAAATTTATTCAAAATATTGAAAAATTCCAATTAAGTTTAGCAGCTTACATCGTTAAAACTAAGTGAGATATCTTAATATTTACTCCACTTTTGGAAAGTGGACGCTCCAATTAGCAATTGAAAGTAATTTCGTAACAATTGTCCAAAAAATCGTTTTTTCAAGAATTTTTAAATTTATTCAAAATATTGAAAAATTCCAATTAAGTTTAGCAGCTTACATCATTAAAACTAAGTGAGATATCTTAATATTTACTTCACTTTTGGAAAGTGGACGCTCCAATTAGTAATTGAAAGTAATTTCGTAACAATTGTCCAAAAAATCGTTTTTTCAAGAATTTTTAAATTTATTCAAAATATTGAAAAATTCCAATTAAGTTTAGCAGCTTACATCGTTAAAACTAAGTGAGATATCTTAATATTTACTCCACTTTTGGAAAGTGGACGCTCCAATTAGCAATTGAAAGTAATATCGTAACAATTGTCCAAAAAATCGTTTTTTCAAGAATTTTAAAATTTATTCAAAATATTGAAAAATTCCAATTAAGTTTAGCAGCTTACATCATTAAAACTAAGTGAGATATCTTAATATTTACTTCAGTTTTGGAAAGTGGACGCTCCAATTAGCAATTGAAAATAATTTCGTAACAATTGTCCAAAAAATCGTTTTTTCAAGAATTTTAAAATTTATTCAAAATATTGAAAAATTCCAATTAAGTTTAGCAGCTTACATCGTTAAAACTAAGTGAGATATCTTAATATTTACTCCACTTTTGGAAAGTGGACGCTCCAATTAGCAATTGAAAGTAATTTCGTAACAATTGTCCAAAAAATCGTTTTTTCAAGAATTTTTAAATTTATTCAAAATATTGAAAAATTCCAATTAAGTTTAGCAGCTTACATCGTTAAAACTAAGTGAGATATCTTAATATTTACTCCACTTTTGGAAAGTGGACGCTCCAATTAGCAATTGAAGGTAATATCGTAACAATTGTCCAAAAAATCGTTTTTTCAAGAATTTTAAAATTTATTCAAAATATTGAAAAATTCCAATTAAGTTTAGCAGCTTACATCGTTAAAACTAAGTGAGATATCTTAATATTTACTCCACTTTTGGAAAGTGGACGCTCCAATTAGCAATTGAAAGTAATTTCGTAACAATTGTCCAAAAAATCGTTTTTTCAAGAATTTTTAAATTTATTCAAAATATTGAAAAATTCCAATTAAGTTTAGCAGCTTACATCATTAAAACTAAGTGAGATATCTTAATATTTACTCCACTTTTGGAAAGTGGACGCTCCAATTAGCAATTGAAAGTAATTTCGTAACAATTGTCCAAAAAATCGTTTTTTCAAGAATTTTAAAATTTATTCAAAATATTGAAAAATTCCAATTAAGTTTAGCAGCTTACATCGTTAAAACTAAGTGAGATATCTTAATATTTACTCCACTTTTGGAAAGTGGACGCTCCAATTAGCAATTGAAGGTAATATCGTAACAATTGTCCAAAAAATCGTTTTTTCAAGAATTTTAAAATTTATTCAAAATATTGAAAAATTCCAATTAAGTTTAGCAGCTTACATCGTTAAAACTAAGTGAGATATCTTAATATTTACTCCACTTTTGGAAAGTGGACGCTCCAATTAGCAATTGAAAGTAATTTCGTAACAATTGTCCAAAAAATCGTTTTTTCAAGAATTTTTAAATTTATTCAAAATATTGAAAAATTCCAATTAAGTTTAGCAGCTTACATCATTAAAACTAAGTGAGATATCTTAATATTTACTTCACTTTTGGAAAGTGGACGCTCCAATTAGTAATTGAAAGTAATTTCGTAACAATTGTCCAAAAAATCGTTTTTTCAAGAATTTTTAAATTTATTCAAAATATTGAAAAATTCCAATTAAGTTTAGCAGCTTACATCGTTAAAACTAAGTGAGATATCTTAATATTTACTCCACTTTTGGAAAGTGGACGCTCCAATTAGCAATTGAAAGTAATATCGTAACAATTGTCCAAAAAATCGTTTTTTCAAGAATTTTAAAATTTATTCAAAATATTGAAAAATTCCAATTAAGTTTAGCAGCTTACATCATTAAAACTAAGTGAGATATCTTAATATTTACTTCAGTTTTGGAAAGTGGACGCTCCAATTAGCAATTGAAAATAATTTCGTAACAATTGTCCAAAAAATCGTTTTTTCAAGAATTTTTAAATTTATTCAAAATATTGAAAAATTCCAATTAAGTTTAGCAGCTTACATCATTAAAACTAAGTGAGATATCTTAATATTTACTTCACTTTTGGAAAGTGGACGCTCCAATTAGTAATTGAAAGTAATTTCGTAACAATTGTCCAAAAAATCGTTTTTTCAAGAATTTTTAAATTTATTCAAAATATTGAAAAATTCCAATTAAGTTTAGCAGCTTACATCGTTAAAACTAAGTGAGATATCTTAATATTTACTCCACTTTTGGAAAGTGGACGCTCCAATTAGCAATTGAAGGTAATATCGTAACAATTGTCCAAAAAATCGTTTTTTCAAGAATTTTAAAATTTATTCAAAATATTGAAAAATTCCAATTAAGTTTAGCAGCTTACATCGCTAAAACTAAGTGAGATATCTTAATATTTACTCCACTTTTGGAAAGTGGACGCTCCAATTAGCAATTGAAAGTAATTTCGTAACAATTGTCCAAAAAATCGTTTTTTCAAGAATTTTTAAATTTATTCAAAATATTGAAAAATTCCAATTAAGTTTAGCAGCTTACATCATTAAAACTAAGTGAGATATCTTAATATTTACTTCACTTTTGGAAAGTGGACGCTCCAATTAGTAATTGAAAGTAATTTCGTAACAATTGTCCAAAAAATCGTTTTTTCAAGAATTTTTAAATTTATTCAAAATATTGAAAAATTCCAATTAAGTTTAGCAGCTTACATCATTAAAACTAAGTGAGATATCTTAATATTTACTTCACTTTTGGAAAGTGGACGCTCCAATTAGTAATTGGAAGTAATTTCGTAACAATTGTCCAAAAAATCGTTTTTTCAAGAATTTTTAAATTTATTCAAAATATTGAAAAATTCCAATTCAGTTTAGCAGCTTACATCGTTAAAACTAAGTGAGATATCTTAATATTTACTCCACTTTTGGAAAGTGGACGCTCCAATTAGCAATTGAAAGTAATTTCGTAACAATTGTCCAAAAAATCGTTTTTTCAAGAATTTTTAAATTTATTCAAAATATTGAAAAATTCCAATTAAGTTTAGCAGCTTACATCATTAAAACTAAGTGAGATATCTTAATATTTACTTCACTTTTGGAAAGTGGACGCTCCAATTAGTAATTGAAAGTAATTTCGTAACAATTGTCCAAAAAATCGTTTTTTCAAGAATTTTTAAATTTATTCAAAATATTGAAAAATTCCAATTAAGTTTAGCAGCTTACATCGTTAAAACTAAGTGAGATATCTTAATATTTACTCCACTTTTGGAAAGTGGACGCTCCAATTAGCAATTGAAAGTAATTTCGTAACAATTGTCCAAAAAATCGTTTTTTCAAGAATTTTTAAATTTATTCAAAATATTGAAAAATTCCAATTAAGTTTAGCAGCTTACATCGTTAAAACTAAGTGAGATATCTTAATATTTACTCCACTTTTGGAAAGTGGACGCTCCAATTAGCAATTGAAAGTAATATCGTAACAATTGTCCAAAAAATCGTTTTTTCAAGAATTTTAAAATTTATTCAAAATATTGAAAAATTCCAATTAAGTTTAGCAGCTTACATCGTTAAAACTAAGTGAGATATCTTAATATTTACTCCACTTTTGGAAAGGGGACGCTCCAATTAGCAATTGAAAGTAATTTCGTAACAATTGTCCAAAAAATCGTTTTTTCAAGAATTTTTAAATTTATTCAAAATATTGAAAAATTCCAATTAAGTTTAGCAGCTTACATCGTTAAAACTAAGTGAGATATCTTAATATTTACTCCACTTTTGGAAAGTGGACGCTCCAATTAGCAATTGAAAGTAATATCGTAACAATTGTCCAAAAAATCGTTTTTTCAAGAATTTTAAAATTTATTCAAAATATTGAAAAATTCCAATTAAGTTTAGCAGCTTACATCGTTAAAACTAAGTGAGATATCTTAATATTTACTCCACTTTTGGAAAGTGGACGCTCCAATTAGCAATTGAAAGTAATTTCGTAACAATTGTCCAAAAAATCGTTTTTTCAAGAATTTTTAAATTTATTCAAAATATTGAAAAATTCCAATTAAGTTTAGCAGCTTACATCGTTAAAACTAAGTGAGATATCTTAATATTTACTCCACTTTTGGAAAGTGGACGCTCCAATTAGCAATTGAAAGTAATTTCGTAACAATTGTCCAAAAAATCGTTTTTTCAAGAATTTTAAAATTTATTCAAAATATTGAAAAATTCCAATTAAGTTTAGCAGCTTACATCGTTAAAACTAAGTGAGATATCTTAATATTTACTCCACTTTTGGAAAGGGGACGCTCCAATTAGCAATTGAAAGTAATTTCGTAACAATTGTCCAAAAAATCGTTTTTTCAAGAATTTTTAAATTTATTCAAAATATTGAAAAATTCCAATTAAGTTTAGCAGCTTACATCGTTAAAACTAAGTGAGATATCTTAATATTTACTCCACTTTTGGAAAGTGGACGCTCCAATTAGCAATTGAAAGTAATATCGTAACAATTGTCCAAAAAATCGTTTTTTCAAGAATTTTAAAATTTATTCAAAATATTGAAAAATTCCAATTAAGTTTAGCAGCTTACATCGTTAAAACTAAGTGAGATATCTTAATATTTACTCCACTTTTGGAAAGTGGACGCTCCAATTAGCAATTGAAAGTAATTTCGTAACAATTGTCCAAAAAATCGTTTTTTCAAGAATTTTTAAATTTATTCAAAATATTGAAAAATTCCAATTAAGTTTAGCAGCTTACATCGTTAAAACTAAGTGAGATATCTTAATATTTACTCCACTTTTGGAAAGTGGACGCTCCAATTAGTAATTGAAAGTAATTTCGTAACAATTGTCCAAAAAATCGTTTTTTCAAGAATTTTTAAATTTATTTAAAATATTGAAAAATTCCAATTAAGTTTAGCAGCTTACATCATTAAAACTAAGTGAGATATCTTAATATTTACTTCACTTTTGGAAAGTGGACGCTCCAATTAGTAATTGAAAGTAATTTCGTAACAATTGTCCAAAAAATCGTTTTTTCAAGAATTTTTAAATTTATTCAAAATATTGAAAAATTCCAATTAAGTTTAGCAGCTTACATCATTAAAACTAAGTGAGATATCTTAATATTTACTTCAGTTTTGGAAAGTGGACGCTCCAATTAGCAATTGAAAGTAATATCGTAACAATTGTCCAAAAAATCGTTTTTTCAAGAATTTTTAAATTTATTCAAAATATTGAAAAATTCCAATTAAGTTTAGCAGCTTACATCATTAAAACTAAGTGAGATATCTTAATATTTACTTCAGTTTTGGAAAGTGGACGCTCCAATTAGTAATTGGAAGTAATTTCGTAACAATTGTCCAAAAAATCGTTTTTTCAAGAATTTTAAAATTTATTCAAAATATTGAAAAATTCCAATTAAGTTTAGCAGCTTACATCATTAAAACTAAGTGAGATATCTTAATATTTACTTCAGTTTTGGAAAGTGGACGCTCCAATTAGCAATTGAAAATAATTTCGTAACAATTGTCCAAAAAATCGTTTTTTCAAGAATTTTTAAATTTATTCAAAATATTGAAAAATTCCAATTAAGTTTAGCAGCTTACATCGTTAAAACTAAGTGAGATATCTTAATATTTACTCCACTTTTGGAAAGGGGACGCTCCAATTAGCAATTGAAAGTAATTTCGTAACAATTGTCCAAAAAATCGTTTTTTCAAGAATTTTTAAATTTATTCAAAATATTGAAAAATTCCAATTAAGTTTAGCAGCTTACATCGTTAAAACTAAGTGAGATATCTTAATATTTACTCCACTTTTGGAAAGTGGACGCTCCAATTAGCAATTGAAAGTAATATCGTAACAATTGTCCAAAAAATCGTTTTTTCAAGAATTTTAAAATTTATTCAAAATATTGAAAAATTCCAATTAAGTTTAGCAGCTTACATCGTTAAAACTAAGTGAGATATCTTAATATTTACTCCACTTTTGGAAAGTGGACGCTCCAATTAGCAATTGAAAGTAATTTCGTAACAATTGTCCAAAAAATCGTTTTTTCAAGAATTTTTAAATTTATTCAAAATATTGAAAAATTCCAATTAAGTTTAGCAGCTTACATCGTTAAAACTAAGTGAGATATCTTAATATTTACTCCACTTTTGGAAAGTGGACGCTCCAATTAGTAATTGAAAGTAATTTCGTAACAATTGTCCAAAAAATCGTTTTTTCAAGAATTTTTAAATTTATTTAAAATATTGAAAAATTCCAATTAAGTTTAGCAGCTTACATCATTAAAACTAAGTGAGATATCTTAATATTTACTTCACTTTTGGAAAGTGGACGCTCCAATTAGTAATTGAAAGTAATTTCGTAACAATTGTCCAAAAAATCGTTTTTTCAAGAATTTTTAAATTTATTCAAAATATTGAAAAATTCCAATTAAGTTTAGCAGCTTACATCATTAAAACTAAGTGAGATATCTTAATATTTACTTCAGTTTTGGAAAGTGGACGCTCCAATTAGCAATTGAAAGTAATATCGTAACAATTGTCCAAAAAATCGTTTTTTCAAGAATTTTTAAATTTATTCAAAATATTGAAAAATTCCAATTAAGTTTAGCAGCTTACATCATTAAAACTAAGTGAGATATCTTAATATTTACTTCAGTTTTGGAAAGTGGACGCTCCAATTAGCAATTGAAAATAATTTCGTAACAATTGTCCAAAAAATCGTTTTTTCAAGAATTTTAAAATTTATTCAAAATATTGAAAAATTCCAATTAAGTTTAGCAGCTTACATCGTTAAAACTAAGTGAGATATCTTAATATTTACTCCACTTTTGGAAAGGGGACGCTCCAATTAGCAATTGAAAGTAATTTCGTAACAATTGTCCAAAAAATCGTTTTTTCAAGAATTTTTAAATTTATTCAAAATATTGAAAAATTCCAATTAAGTTTAGCAGCTTACATCGTTAAAACTAAGTGAGATATCTTAATATTTACTCCACTTTTGGAAAGTGGACGCTCCAATTAGCAATTGAAAGTAATATCGTAACAATTGTCCAAAAAATCGTTTTTTCAAGAATTTTAAAATTTATTCAAAATATTGAAAAATTCCAATTAAGTTTAGCAGCTTACATCGTTAAAACTAAGTGAGATATCTTAATATTTACTCCACTTTTGGAAAGTGGACGCTCCAATTAGCAATTGAAAGTAATTTCGTAACAATTGTCCAAAAAATCGTTTTTTCAAGAATTTTTAAATTTATTCAAAATATTGAAAAATTCCAATTAAGTTTAGCAGCTTACATCGTTAAAACTAAGTGAGATATCTTAATATTTACTCCACTTTTGGAAAGTGGACGCTCCAATTAGTAATTGAAAGTAATTTCGTAACAATTGTCCAAAAAATCGTTTTTTCAAGAATTTTTAAATTTATTTAAAATATTGAAAAATTCCAATTAAGTTTAGCAGCTTACATCATTAAAACTAAGTGAGATATCTTAATATTTACTTCACTTTTGGAAAGTGGACGCTCCAATTAGTAATTGAAAGTAATTTCGTAACAATTGTCCAAAAAATCGTTTTTTCAAGAATTTTTAAATTTATTCAAAATATTGAAAAATTCCAATTAAGTTTAGCAGCTTACATCATTAAAACTAAGTGAGATATCTTAATATTTACTTCAGTTTTGGAAAGTGGACGCTCCAATTAGCAATTGAAAGTAATATCGTAACAATTGTCCAAAAAATCGTTTTTTCAAGAATTTTTAAATTTATTCAAAATATTGAAAAATTCCAATTAAGTTTAGCAGCTTACATCATTAAAACTAAGTGAGATATCTTAATATTTACTTCAGTTTTGGAAAGTGGACGCTCCAATTAGTAATTGGAAGTAATTTCGTAACAATTGTCCAAAAAATCGTTTTTTCAAGAATTTTAAAATTTATTCAAAATATTGAAAAATTCCAATTAAGTTTAGCAGCTTACATCATTAAAACTAAGTGAGATATCTTAATATTTACTTCAGTTTTGGAAAGTGGACGCTCCAATTAGCAATTGAAAATAATTTCGTAACAATTGTCCAAAAAATCGTTTTTTCAAGAATTTTTAAATTTATTCAAAATATTGAAAAATTCCAATTAAGTTTAGCAGCTTACATCGTTAAAACTAAGTGAGATATCTTAATATTTACTCCACTTTTGGAAAGTGGACGCTCCAATTAGCAATTGAAAGTAATATCGTAACAATTGTCCAAAAAATCGTTTTTTCAAGAATTTTAAAATTTATTCAAAATATTGAAAAATTCCAATTAAGTTTAGCAGCTTACATCGTTAAAACTGAGTGAGATATCTTAATATTTACTCCACTTTTGGAAAGTGGACGCTCCAATTAGCAATTGAAAGTAATTTCGTAACAATTGTCCAAAAAATCGTTTTTTCAAGAATTTTTAAATTTATTCAAAATATTGAAAAATTCCAATTAAGTTTAGCAGCTTACATCATTAAAACTAAGTGAGATATCTTAATATTTACTTCACTTTTGGAAAGTGGACGCTCCAATTAGTAATTGAAAGTAATTTCGTAACAATTGTCCAAAAAATCGTTTTTTCAAGAATTTTTAAATTTATTCAAAATATTGAAAAATTCCAATTAAGTTTAGCAGCTTACATCGTTAAAACTAAGTGAGATATCTTAATATTTACTCCACTTTTGGAAAGTGGACGCTCCAATTAGCAATTGAAAGTAATATCGTAACAATTGTCCAAAAAATCGTTTTTTCAAGAATTTTAAAATTTATTCAAAATATTGAAAAATTCCAATTAAGTTTAGCAGCTTACATCGTTAAAACTAAGTGAGATATCTTAATATTTACTCCACTTTTGGAAAGTGGACGCTCCAATTAGCAATTGAAAGTAATTTCGTAACAATTGTCCAAAAAATCGTTTTTTCAAGAATTTTTAAATTTATTCAAAATATTGAAAAATTCCAATTAAGTTTAGCAGCTTACATCATTAAAACTAAGTGAGATATCTTAATATTTACTTCACTTTTGGAAAGTGGACGCTCCAATTAGTAATTGAAAGTAATTTCGTAACAATTGTCCAAAAAATCGTTTTTTCAAGAATTTTTAAATTTATTCAAAATATTGAAAAATTCCAATTAAGTTTAGCAGCTTACATCGTTAAAACTAAGTGAGATATCTTAATATTTACTCCACTTTTGGAAAGTGGACGCTCCAATTAGCAATTGAAAGTAATATCGTAACAATTGTCCAAAAAATCGTTTTTTCAAGAATTTTAAAATTTATTCAAAATATTGAAAAATTCCAATTAAGTTTAGCAGCTTACATCATTAAAACTAAGTGAGATATCTTAATATTTACTTCAGTTTTGGAAAGTGGACGCTCCAATTAGCAATTGAAAATAATTTCGTAACAATTGTCCAAAAAATCGTTTTTTCAAGAATTTTTAAATTTATTCAAAATATTGAAAAATTCCAATTAAGTTTAGCAGCTTACATCATTAAAACTAAGTGAGATATCTTAATATTTACTTCACTTTTGGAAAGTGGACGCTCCAATTAGTAATTGAAAGTAATTTCGTAACAATTGTCCAAAAAATCGTTTTTTCAAGAATTTTTAAATTTATTCAAAATATTGAAAAATTCCAATTAAGTTTAGCAGCTTACATCGTTAAAACTAAGTGAGATATCTTAATATTTACTCCACTTTTGGAAAGTGGACGCTCCAATTAGCAATTGAAGGTAATATCGTAACAATTGTCCAAAAAATCGTTTTTTCAAGAATTTTAAAATTTATTCAAAATATTGAAAAATTCCAATTAAGTTTAGCAGCTTACATCGCTAAAACTAAGTGAGATATCTTAATATTTACTCCACTTTTGGAAAGTGGACGCTCCAATTAGCAATTGAAAGTAATTTCGTAACAATTGTCCAAAAAATCGTTTTTTCAAGAATTTTTAAATTTATTCAAAATATTGAAAAATTCCAATTAAGTTTAGCAGCTTACATCATTAAAACTAAGTGAGATATCTTAATATTTACTTCACTTTTGGAAAGTGGACGCTCCAATTAGTAATTGAAAGTAATTTCGTAACAATTGTCCAAAAAATCGTTTTTTCAAGAATTTTTAAATTTATTCAAAATATTGAAAAATTCCAATTAAGTTTAGCAGCTTACATCATTAAAACTAAGTGAGATATCTTAATATTTACTTCACTTTTGGAAAGTGGACGCTCCAATTAGTAATTGGAAGTAATTTCGTAACAATTGTCCAAAAAATCGTTTTTTCAAGAATTTTTAAATTTATTCAAAATATTGAAAAATTCCAATTCAGTTTAGCAGCTTACATCGTTAAAACTAAGTGAGATATCTTAATATTTACTCCACTTTTGGAAAGTGGACGCTCCAATTAGCAATTGAAAGTAATTTCGTAACAATTGTCCAAAAAATCGTTTTTTCAAGAATTTTTAAATTTATTCAAAATATTGAAAAATTCCAATTAAGTTTAGCAGCTTACATCATTAAAACTAAGTGAGATATCTTAATATTTACTTCACTTTTGGAAAGTGGACGCTCCAATTAGTAATTGAAAGTAATTTCGTAACAATTGTCCAAAAAATCGTTTTTTCAAGAATTTTTAAATTTATTCAAAATATTGAAAAATTCCAATTAAGTTTAGCAGCTTACATCGTTAAAACTAAGTGAGATATCTTAATATTTACTCCACTTTTGGAAAGTGGACGCTCCAATTAGCAATTGAAAGTAATTTCGTAACAATTGTCCAAAAAATCGTTTTTTCAAGAATTTTTAAATTTATTCAAAATATTGAAAAATTCCAATTAAGTTTAGCAGCTTACATCGTTAAAACTAAGTGAGATATCTTAATATTTACTCCACTTTTGGAAAGTGGACGCTCCAATTAGCAATTGAAAGTAATATCGTAACAATTGTCCAAAAAATCGTTTTTTCAAGAATTTTAAAATTTATTCAAAATATTGAAAAATTCCAATTAAGTTTAGCAGCTTACATCGTTAAAACTAAGTGAGATATCTTAATATTTACTCCACTTTTGGAAAGGGGACGCTCCAATTAGCAATTGAAAGTAATTTCGTAACAATTGTCCAAAAAATCGTTTTTTCAAGAATTTTTAAATTTATTCAAAATATTGAAAAATTCCAATTAAGTTTAGCAGCTTACATCGTTAAAACTAAGTGAGATATCTTAATATTTACTCCACTTTTGGAAAGTGGACGCTCCAATTAGCAATTGAAAGTAATATCGTAACAATTGTCCAAAAAATCGTTTTTTCAAGAATTTTAAAATTTATTCAAAATATTGAAAAATTCCAATTAAGTTTAGCAGCTTACATCGTTAAAACTAAGTGAGATATCTTAATATTTACTCCACTTTTGGAAAGTGGACGCTCCAATTAGCAATTGAAAGTAATTTCGTAACAATTGTCCAAAAAATCGTTTTTTCAAGAATTTTTAAATTTATTCAAAATATTGAAAAATTCCAATTAAGTTTAGCAGCTTACATCGTTAAAACTAAGTGAGATATCTTAATATTTACTCCACTTTTGGAAAGTGGACGCTCCAATTAGTAATTGAAAGTAATTTCGTAACAATTGTCCAAAAAATCGTTTTTTCAAGAATTTTTAAATTTATTCAAAATATTGAAAAATTCCAATTAAGTTTAGCAGCTTACATCATTAAAACTAAGTGAGATATCTTAATATTTACTCCACTTTTGGAAAGTGGACGCTCCAATTAGTAATTGAAAGTAATTTCGTAACAATTGTCCAAAAAATCGTTTTTTCAAGAATTTTTAAATTTATTCAAAATATTGAAAAATTCCAATTAAGTTTAGCAGCTTACATCATTAAAACTAAGTGAGATATCTTAATATTTACTTCACTTTTGGAAAGTGGACGCTCCAATTAGTAATTGAAAGTAATTTCGTAACAATTGTCCAAAAAATCGTTTTTTCAAGAATTTTTAAATTTATTCAAAATATTGAAAAATTCCAATTAAGTTTAGCAGCTTACATCGTTAAAACTAAGTGAGATATCTTAATATTTACTCCACTTTTGGAAAGTGGACGCTCCAATTAGTAATTGAAAGTAATTTCGTAACAATTGTCCAAAAAATCGTTTTTTCAAGAATTTTTAAATTTATTCAAAATATTGAAAAATTCCAATTAAGTTTAGCAGCTTACATCGTTAAAACTAAGTGAGATATCTTAATATTTACTCCACTTTTGGAAAGTGGACGCTCCAATTAGTAATTGAAAGTAATTTCGTAACAATTGTCCAAAAAATCGTTTTTTCAAGAATTTTTAAATTTATTCAAAATATTGAAAAATTCCAATTAAGTTTAGCAGCTTACATCATTAAAACTAAGTGAGATATCTTAATATTTACTTCACTTTTGGAAAGTGGACGCTCCAATTAGTAATTGAAAGTAATTTCGTAACAATTGTCCAAAAAATCGTTTTTTCAAGAATTTTTAAATTTATTCAAAATATTGAAAAATTCCAATTAAGTTTAGCAGCTTACATCGTTAAAACTAAGTGAGATATCTTAATATTTACTTCACTTTTGGAAAGTGGACGCTCCAATTAGTAATTGAAAGTAATTTCGTAACAATTGTCCAAAAAATCGTTTTTTCAAGAATTTTTAAATTTATTCAAAATATTGAAAAATTCCAATTAAGTTTAGCAGCTTACATCGTTAAAACTAAGTGAGATATCTTAATATTTACTTCACTTTTGGAAAGTGGACGCTCCAATTAGTAATTGAAAGTAATTTCGTAACAATTGTCCAAAAAATCGTTTTTTCAAGAATTTTTAAATTTATTCAAAATATTGAAAAATTCCAATTAAGTTTAGCAGCTTACATCATTAAAACTAAGTGAGATATCTTAATATTTACTTCCGTTTTGGAAAGTGGACGCTCCAATTAGTAATTAGAAATAATTTCGTAACAATTGTCCAAAAAATCGTTTTTTCAAGAATTTTTAAATTTATTCAAAATATTGAAAAATTCCAATTAAGTTTAGCAGCTTACATCATTAAAACTAAGTGAGATATCTTAATATTTACTTCACTTTTGGAAAGTGGACGCTCCAATTAGTAATTGACAGTAATTTCGTAACAATTGTCCAAAAAATCGTTTCTTCAAGAATTTTTAAATTTATTCAAAATATTGAAAAATTCCAATTAAGTTTAGCAGCTTACATCATTAAAACTATGTGAGATATCTTAATATTTACTTCCGTTTTGGAAAGTGGACGCTCCAATTAGTAATTAGAAATAATTTCGTAACAATTGTCCAAAAAATCGTTTTTTCAAGAATTTTTAAATTTATTCAAAACATTGAAAAATCCCAATTAAGTTTAGCAGCTTACATCACTAAAACTAAGTGAGATATCTTAATATTTATTCCACTTTTGGAAAGTGGACGCTCCAATTAGCAATTGAAAGTAATTTCGTAACAATTGTCCAAAAAATCGTTTTTTCAAGAATTTTTAAATTTATTCAAAATATTGAAAAATTCCAATTAAGTTTAGCAGCTTACATCGTTAAAACTAAGTGAGATATCTTAATATTTACTCCACTTTTGGAAAGTGGACGCTCCAATTAGCAATTGAAAGTAATATCGTAACAATTGTCCAAAAAATCGTTTTTTCAAGAATTTTTAAATTTATTCAAAATATTGAAAAATTCCAATTAAGTTTAGCAGCTTACATCATTAAAACTAAGTGAGATATCTTAATATTTACTTCACTTTTGGAAAGTGGACGCTCCAATTAGTAATTGGAAGTAATTTCGTAACAATTGTCCAAAAAATCGTTTTTTCAAGAATTTTTAAATTTATTCAAAATATTGAAAAATTCCAATTAAGTTTAGCAGCTTACATCGTTAAAACTAAGTGAGATATCTTAATATTTACTCCACTTTTGGAAAGTGGACGCTCCAATTAGCAATTGAAAGTAATTTCGTAACAATTGTCCAAAAATTCGTTTTTTCAAGAATTTTTAAATTTATTCAAAATATTGAAAAATTCCAATTAAGTTTAGCAGCTTACATCATTAAAACTAAGTGAGATATCTTAATATTTACTTCACTTTTGGAAAGTGGACGCTCCAATTAGTAATTGAAAGTAATTTCGTAACAATTATCCAAAAAATCGTTTTTTCAAGAATTTTTAAATTTATTCAAAACATTGAAAAATCCCAATTAAGTTTAGCAGCTTACATCACTAAAACTAAGTGAGATATCTTAATATTTACTTCACTTTTGGGAAGTGGACGCTCCAATTAGTAATTGGAAGTAATTTCGTAACAATTGCCCAAAAAATCGTTTTTTCAAGAATTTTTAAATTTATTCAAAATATTCAAAAATTCCAATTAAGTTTAGCAGCTTACATCGTTAAAACTAAGTGAGATATCTTAATATTTACTCCACTTTTGGAAAGTGGACGCTCCAATTAGCAATTGAAAGTAATTTCGTAACAATTGTCCAAAAAATCGTTTTTTCAAGAATTTTTAAATTTATTCAAAATATTGAAAAATCCCAATTAAGTTTAGCAGCTTACATCACTAAAACTAAGTGAGATATCTTAATATTTACTTCACTTTTGGAAAGTGGACGCTCCAATTAGCAATTGAAAGTAATTTCGTAACAATTGTCCAAAAAATCGATTTTTCAAGAATTTTTAAAGTTTATTTATTTATTTATTTTCTTTAAGGGATACAAACAGGAATGATCCCAGTGAAGTATCCACTAGAAAAACAATTGTACAACAGTATTTTTTAAAGTTACAATCAGTACAAAAAAAAAAGATAACAAAAAAAAAAAAAAAAACAATCGTAATACAAATCAAATTAATTAATAAGCAAAGGTCCCAAGATACTTCCCTGTGGAACCTAATATATACCTTAAAATATCCCTTAAATAGGATGCAAAAGAATCTAATGTTGACTTAACAAAACCATACCCGGCCAGCTTATTCAAGAGCACATTATAGTTCACCTTAGTTCACCTCATTAAACGCTTCGCTCTCCTCTTACAAACTCAGCACTTACATAATTATTTAAGATTATAAAGTTAGTCTCAACAGAACGGTGAGGCATAAAACCATGCTGATTAATGTCTAAATATTTTTTGACATGGTTGAATATTGTACTGTAAATATGTTCAAAAACTTTGGTAAAACAAGATAGAACTGATATTGGTCTATAATTGGAGATTTTACTTGTGGAATCAGATTTATGAATAGGCGTAACCTTTGCCAACTTCCGACGTAAAGGAAATGTGTTTGTGCTGATTGCCAAGTTAAAAAAAAATAAAGAAAGGAAGAATAAAGTATTCTTTACGCGCTTTTAAAATGTAAGGTGGGATATCGTCTGGACCCTGTGCTTTTTTAGGCTCTAATATAGCAATAGCTTCCAAAGTTTCATCATTTGTAACAGGATTAAATACAAATGAGTCTGTCAAGCTATCATTAAGAAGCTGGTCATAACCACTGAGCAGGTAAATAGAGGGATCACCAAAGACTGAACTAAAATATTCCCCAAAGGCCGTGCTAATACCCTCTACAGAAGAAAGTGCTGCTCCATTTTGCTCGAAATAAGTTGATCTATTCACATTCCCTTTTTTATTTGAAACAAAGATCTAAAATCCTTTGGGGTCAATTGTTTTATTTTCCTCCACATTTTTTATATAGTTGTCATATGCCATATTAATTAATATGCCATTTTTCAGTTTCGCGCTTAGTGCTTTGAATTTTTCTCGGTGATATGTAGACGTAGCTTTAAATTTGTGATGAAATTTTTTAAGCTTGATATTGTTTATAATGTTTTGTTTTGTCTTTTGTGGGTGTACGTTTATCAATTATCTCATTCAATATATCATAAAAACCGCTTAAAGCGTCGTTTACATTATGAAACAAACTTAAAAATGAGAAGTCCACAGTACTCAGGTAGCGATAAATACCAAGAAAGTCAGCTCTTTGAAAATTACGGATAGACTTCGGTATTAGTACTATATCATTAGGAGATAGCCATAAATGTTCACGTTCAATTTAATGATTTATATCCCAATAACGAATAAATATTTTGAAGATCCGCTTTCATCACCAGAAAATGAACACTTTCCTCTATAAATCATAAACAGTTCATTAAGATATCTTAAGAATTCGACTTTTCGTGGTTTTTTAAAACAAGATTATTAATTTCAAAAAATCATAATAAAATTAGGTTAGCTTAAATAATCTTTATCTTAAAAACGAATAAAGATTTTCTAATTCGGTTCTCACCATGACAAAATAGACACTTGCCTCTATAAATCTTGAGTATATCATTAAAATATCTCACGAATTCGATTTTTGGTGATTTTTAATTAACTTGAGATAGCCATAAATGTTCACGTTCAAGTTAATGATTTATATCTCAAAAATGAATAAATATTTTCAAGATCCGCTTTCATCACCAGAAAATAGACACTTTCCTCTATAAATCATAAATAGTTCATTAAGATATCTTAAGAATTCGACTTTTCGTGGTTTTTTAAAGCAAGATTATTAATTTCAAAAAATCATAAAAAATTACATTAACTTAAATAACCTTTATCTCAAAAACGAATAAAGATTTTCAAGATCCGCTTTCATCACCAGAAAATAGACACTTTCCTCTATAAATCATAAATAGTTCATGAAGATATCTTAAGAATTCGACTTTTCGTGGTTTCTTAAAGCAAGATTATTAATTTCAAAAAATCATAATAAAATTAGGTTAGCTTAAATAATCTTTATCTTAAAAACGAATAAAGATTTTGTAATTTGGTTCTCACCATGACAAAATAGACACTTGCCTCTATAAATATTGAGTATATCATTAAAATATCTCAAGAATTCGATTTTTGGTGATTTTTAATTAACTTGAGATAGTCATAAATGTTCACGTTCAAGTTAATGATTTATATCTCAAAAATGAATAAATATTTTCAAGATCCGCTTTCATCACCAGAAAATAGACACTTTCCTCTATAAATCATAAATAGTTCATTAAGATATCTTAAGAATTCGACTTTTCGTGGTTTTTTAAAGCAAGATTATTAATTTCAAAAAATCATAAAAAATTACATTAACTTAAATAACCTTTATCTCAAAAACGAATAAAGATTTTCAAGATCCGCTTTCATCACCAGAAAATAGACACTTTCCTCTATAAATCATAAATAGTTCATGAAGATATCTTAAGAATTCGACTTTTCGTGGCTTCTTAAAGCAAGATTATTAATTTCAAAAAATCATAATAAAATTAGGTTAGCTTAAATAATCCTTATCTTAAAAACGAATAAAGATTTTCTAATTCGGTTCTCACCATGACAAAATAGACACTTGCCTCTATAAATATTGAGTATATCATTAAAATATCTCACGAATTCGATTTTTGGTGATTTTTAATTAACTTGAGATAGCCATAAATGTTCACGTTCAAGTTAATGATTTATATCTCAAAAATGAATAAATATTTTCAAGATCCGCTTTCATCACCAGAAAATAGACACTTTCCTCTATAAATCATAAATAGTTCATTAAGATATCTTAAGAATTCGACTTTTCGTGGTTTTTTAAAGCAAGATTATTAATTTCAAAAAATCATAAAAAATTACATTAACTTAAATAACCTTTATCTCAAAAACGAATAAAGATTTTCAAGATCCGCTTTCATCACCAGAAAATAGACACTTTCCTCTATAAATCATAAATAGTTCATGAAGATATCTTAAGAATTCGACTTTTCGTGGTTTCTTAAAGCAAGATTATTAATTTCAAAAAATCATAATAAAATTAGGTTAGCTTAAATAATCTTTATCTTAAAAACGAATAAAGATTTTGTAATTTGGTTCTCACCATGACAAAATAGACACTTGCCTCTATAAATATTGAGTATATCATTAAAATATCTCAAGAATTCGATTTTTGGTGATTTTTAATTAACTTGAGATAGCCATAAATGTTCACGTTCAAGTTAATGATTTATATCTCAAAAATGAATAAATATTTTCAAGATCCGCTTTCATCACCAGAAAATAGACACTTTCCTCTATAAATCATAAATAGTTCATTAAGATATCTTAAGAATTCGACTTTTCGTGGTTTTTTAAAGCAAGATTATTAATTTCAAAAAATCATAAAAAATTACATTAACTTAAATAACCTTTATCTCAAAAACGAATAAAGATTTTCAAGATCCGCTTTCATCACCAGAAAATAGACACTTTCCTCTATAAATCATAAATAGTTCATGAAGATATCTTAAGAATTCGACTTTTCGTGGCTTCTTAAAGCAAGATTATTAATTTCAAAAAATCATAATAAAATTAGGTTAGCTTAAATAATCCTTATCTTAAAAACGAATAAAGATTTTCTAATTCGGTTCTCACCATGACAAAATAGACACTTGCCTCTATAAATATTGAGTATATCATTAAAATATCTCAAGAATTCGATTTTTGGTGATTTTTAATTAACTTGAGATAGCCATAAATGTTCACGTTCAAGTTAATGATTTATATCTCAAAAATGAATAAATATTTTCAAGATCCGCTTTCATCACCAGAAAATAGACACTTTCCTCTATAAATCATAAATAGTTCATTAAGATATCTTAAGAATTCGACTTTTCGTGGTTTTTTAAAGCAAGATTATTAATTTCAAAAAATCATAAAAAATTACATTAACTTAAATAACCTTTATCTCAAAAACGAATAAAGATTTTCAAGATCCGCTTTCATCACCAGAAAATAGACACTTTCCTCTATAAATCATAAATAGTTCATGAAGATATCTTAAGAATTCGACTTTTCGTGGCTTCTTAAAGCAAGATTATTAATTTCAAAAAATCATAATAAAATTAGGTTAGCTTAAATAATCCTTATCTTAAAAACGAATAAAGATTTTCTAATTCGGTTCTCACCATGACAAAATAGACACTTGCCTCTATAAATATTGAGTATATCATTAAAATATCTCACGAATTCGATTTTTGGTGATTTTTAATTAACTTGAGATAGCCATAAATGTTCACGTTCAAGTTAATGATTTATATCTCAAAAATGAATAAATATTTTCAAGATCCGCTTTCATCACCAGAAAATAGACACTTTCCTCTATAAATCATAAATAGTTCATTAAGATATCTTAAGAATTCGACTTTTCGTGGTTTTTTAAAGCAAGATTATTAATTTCAAAAAATCATAAAAAATTACATTAACTTAAATAACCTTTATCTCAAAAACGAATAAAGATTTTCAAGATCCGCTTTCATCACCAGAAAATAGACACTTTCCTCTATAAATCATAAATAGTTCATGAAGATATCTTAAGAATTCGACTTTTCGTGGTTTCTTAAAGCAAGATTATTAATTTCAAAAAATCATAATAAAATTAGGTTAGCTTAAATAATCTTTATCTTAAAAACGAATAAAGATTTTGTAATTTGGTTCTCACCATGACAAAATAGACACTTGCCTCTATAAATATTGAGTATATCATTAAAATATCTCACGAATTCGATTTTTGGTGATTTTTAATTAACTTGAGATAGCCATAAATGTTCACGTTCAAGTTAATGATTTATATCTCAAAAATGAATAAATATTTTCAAGATCCGCTTTCATCACCAGAAAATAGACACTTTCCTCTATAAATCATAAATAGTTCATGAAGATATCTTAAGAATTCGACTTTTCGTGGTTTCTTAAAACAAGATTATTAATTTCAAAAAATCATAAAAAAATTAGGTTAGCTTAAATAATCTTTTAATCTTTATCTTAAAAACGAATAAAGATTTTCTAATTTGGTTCTCACCATGACAAAATAGACACTTGCCTCTATAAATATTGAGTATATCATTAAAATATCTCAAGAATTCGATTTTTGGTGATATTTAATCAACTTGAGATAGCCATAAATGTTCACGTTCAAGTTAATGATTTATATCTCAAAAATGAATAAATATTTTCAAGATCCGCTTTCATCACCAGAAAATAGACACTTTCCTCTATAAATCATAAATAGTTCATTAAGATATCTTAAGAATTCGACTTTTCGTGGTTATTTAAAACAAGATAATTAATTTCAAAAAATCATAAAAAATTACATTAACTTAAATAATCTTTATCTCAAAAACGAATGAAGATTTTCAAGATCCGCTTTCATCACCAGAAAATAGACACTTTCCTCTATAAATCATGACTAGTTCATTAAGATATCTTAAGAATTCGACTTTTCGTGGTTTCTTAAAACAAGATTATTAATTTCAAAAAATCATAAAAAAATTAGGTTAGCTTAAATAATCTTTATCTTAAAAACGAATAAAGATTTTCTAATTTGGTTCTCACCATGACAAAATAGACACTTGCCTCTATAAGTGTTGAGTATATCATTAAAATATCTCAAGAATTCGATTTTTGGTGATTTTTAATTAACTCGAGATAGCCATAAATGTTCACGTTCAAGTTAATGATTTATATCTCAAAAATGAATAAATATTTTCAAGATCCGCTTTCATCACCAGAAAATAGACACTTTCCTCTATAAATCATAAATAATTCATGAAGATATCTTAAGAATTCGACTTTTTGTGGTTTTTTAAAACAAGATTATTAATTTTAAAAAATCATAATAAAATTAGATTAGCTTAAAGAATCTTTATCTTAAAAACGAATAAAGATTTTCTAATTTGGTTCTCACCATGACAAAATAGACACTTGCCTCTATAAATATTGAGTATATCATTAAAATATCTCAAGAATTCGATTTTTGGTGATTTTTAATTAGCTTGAGATAGCCATAAATGTTCACGTTCAAGTTAATGATTTATATCTCAAAAACGAATAAATATTTTCAAGATCCGCTTTCATCACCAGAAAATAGACTCTTTCCTCTATAAATCATGACTAGTTCATTAAGATATCTTAAGAATTCGACTTTTCGTGGTTTTTTAAAACAAGATATTTTTATAATATGGGTGTTTGGATGAACTTGAAATTAATAAAACCGACCTGAATTCTTTTGAGATACAATTCTGTGAGAAGATGTTCGAATTTTACTTAATATATGTAATTATATTTTTCCAAATTTTATCTTTCTTCCAGGATTTTCTGTTTCTTCCTGTGTTAGAAAGCAATCAAATCGCAGAAGTCCTAAAATGCCCGTGAATTTATTAAGAAACATTTCCTCCCACAGATAGTTCTTGTTTTCGAGTAATACCCGGAAACGTCCAGTAATTAGAAAAGTCCCAAAAAATTCCTGCAATTTTAAAAGATTCAAATGGATTTAATGCAATAATATGGCAATATCTCCAGCACATGCTTCTGCATTGATGTAAAAGTAAATCGTCTTACATTTAATCGCATTCTCATCGATAGGCAAGGAAATCTCCTTTTTAAAATTTCCAAATAATGCACAATGTTTAATTACATAAATATTTATGTAAATATAAATTAGAAAATAGAAACTATCACTTTTGATTGTCGTTAATCACACTTATCGAGTCGATATAGGTACTTGTCGATATAGCTATCGGTTCGATATCGGTCCGATATCTCCTACTGGCTCTTTCTGAAACCGATTGACGGATATCGCTCGAGTTATTGATCAACAGCACAATATCGGTTCGATATCGACATGTGAATACCTACGAGAAACCGGCCATAAGAGATAGTAAAAAAGTAGGTGTCATATCCTGGTCTCTTTTTCCGAGACAAATTCAGTCCTACAAAGACAACACCTCTATCTTCGTTTGTTGTTAAGTTATAGCCAAAAGGTCACATTTTCGCTATTTCAAGAAATGCTCGTATTTCGTTTATTTCCGAAACTGAAGAAAAGCGGTTAATAAATTCTTAAGACACTTTTTGAGTAGAATATAATGCCGAGACCGGGACATGGCATCTACTTTTTGCGTATATCTTATACTTACTAAGATAGCCTATAATAGCACCAAAAGACCAAGACTATTTACCAGGCTCTCAGAAAGACTCTGAGAGCCGATTGTAGAATATATCGATAAATCTGTCTGACAACTATCCGGCTGATAAAACTATCGAAAGGATGAAGATATACGGAATTGTACAAATTAAATATAATAAATTAAACATTTTCTATGAAGACAAGTACTGCGATCATGACAAGTTAACACCTGTTGACAGCCCTCAAGATGTCAATTCTTTCTTAACTTTTCTAATGTAATTAAGACGGAAAAGTGACCAATAGCAATCCTCATTTCTAGCGCTTGATTATGAAAACACTTGCGAATAAAAAATTGAGAGTTGGTCAAAAGAAACCACAACACTGTGAAAGGTGAAAAACTTTATTTCATAAAATAAAATTAACTATTAAGTTCATTACAAATTCATAATTCATACAAAGATTTCTTAAAATAAAAGACACCTTCCGGAGTTCGCATATCATAAAACTCATCAGGTCGATGTCTCTCATGCTGCATTTGGACAATTTGAGTCATTCTTTTCTTCGAAATAGCCATCGTTTTCCGATAAAGATCCGGATAAGTTTTAATCGCAGACAAAAACGATTTTCTAGACAAAACATAGAGGTCGCAATAATCAACGGCAACAACAGTTGCAACTCTCGACGCATGCTCCGTTATCATACAAACTTCCCCAAAATTCCCTCCGTTTGAAATGTGGCAAATTTCTCTCCCCCCTGGTGTATAAACAGCAACCATTCCCGACGAAATAAAATACATACAATCCCCAAAATCACCAGCCCTAGTTATGATATCGTTCGGCAAATAAATTTCTTCCTCCATTAACCCAGTGAGCATAGTGATAACTGAGAAGGGCATATCCTTTAGGATATCGACGTTTTCTAGGAGACGTTCGCAAATGTGGGAATTAATCTCGGATCTTAATGTGCTCGATAAAGTTTGTAATATTTCAGATTCACGATAATAACTTTTTTGAAATTTAAAATCAAAATAATCTTGGCATTTTGACGCAATCGCCGGTGGGACTTGTTTATTACGCACATAATTATGTAATTGGATGTTTTTGTCGTTATATTTATTTTCGCTTGTTTTGTATTTCTCGACTAATTGAAGAATTTGCGAAATGAAATACATTTGTAGAACAACTCCCACTGCTAAAGCAGCCAATTCGAACGGCAAAAGAATTAAACTTTTCGTTGGATAATGATCAATCAAGAAAAAGAAGTCAAAAACATCCACGAAGCATATCACTAAATTTATGTTTAGATTCTTTTCGTCTTCCGGGTCAATCAACCATTCCTCATCGGATTCTCTTGCTAAAACGAACAAGACACCCGTCGCCCATAATAACAATAAAAACGTGATTAATAACAATTTAAACATTTTAAATCGAAAGATGCTGAATTGATAAAATTCGCGGAGTCGGTTCATGTAAACGGTTAATGTAAAAATTCTAAGAATTTTTAAGATGTTCACAAATCTTACTGATTTTACTCCAGCTACTTTTGTTCGGGATGTATTTGCTGCAGATTCAACAAAGATGCTTAAAATATCCGAGTTGATTAAGGGCAAAAAATCTGTGATGAATCTTCCTTTTAGATATTTTATGGCCACTTTTTTCTGCGACATTATTATTTTCTTCGTTTTATCGTTCATATAACCACTTTGAAATACGATGAATATATCAATTAAGCATAAAAAGTCTAATGTTATGCGGAAAACAAACATCCCACTTGAAACATATTCCCAACACAAAACAATCGGAACGATTATCAGCATAGCCGTTATTGCGAAAATCATCATAAACTCCCAATAACATTTCAACGAACTGAACGGGTGAATCATGTAATAATGGTCTTCTAAGTGAATTATTTTTTCTCTGCGGATGTTGTATGTAGATTTTAGGTACATTTTGCTACGAGGATTCGACTCCCAAACCATTGTTTGCTTTTTAACCCATCTTCGGAACATTACAAAATATCCTCCGGAAATGTATCTCACTAATATATCTTCTTCTTGGGGGAGAGTGCATTTATGATTTGAGAAATCCGTTATTGATTTTCTTCCACGTAGAGGCATCTTTTATTTTGAAAGGATTATTTGTGACGTTTGAACGATCAAATTATTCGAAGCGGCTTGATTATAAATTTAAAATTCTTTAAAAAATTTATGTTGGTTGTCTTCTTTCGTTTTTTCTCATTTTGTGCGGAACTTTTTTTTCTTTTCTACTGCTCCTTTGCTTTTCTGAATATTATTTTATTTTCTTATACTTTACGGTTTCTCCCTTCTCCTTTGGATTGATTTTAGTTGTACATTTTTTTCTAAACGTTTCTTCTCTTTCTCTTCAAACGCTGTTTCCATTGGCGTGCTGGATAAGATTGATGAATGTTTTTTTGTCGGGCAGTTTTATTTTTGTTAGATATATTAATATTAATATTTATTAAATCACGTGGGCTACGTAAGTAGATGTGACAAGTCAGTACATAGAACATCAAAACAAAATACAACAGCAAATTATACAATCTGTTAAAACTAACATAAGTCACTACATGTCTAAAAATTCTCGTTTAGAGTAAAATACAGAATCCAAGAGATATCGTTTTACATCTTGTTTAAATTTCTTGGGACACTCCTGAGATCTGATTGAACGGGGTAATTTATTATATATTTTGGGTATGTCATAAAAGGGACTTTTTTCAAATGTGGTGGTGACATGTTGAGAGAGAATCAGATTATCTCTACCACGGGTGTTATATTCATGAGTGAACATTTCAAAACGGCTCATATTAGTCTTCACATATAACAAAGACTTCAATAAGTAAATGGATGGCAAGGTGAGTATCGACTGTTCCCTGAAAACTTCCCTACATGATTCCCTGCCATTTAAATTGAACATTAATCTAATGATGCGTTTCTGTGCCACAAACACGCGTTTAAACTCAATATCAGTCGCAGCACCCCACACCAGTATACTGTAGGAAATAGCAGAGTAGCACAGTGCGTAGTACATTAAGTATGTACTAGGCGGATTTAAATTCAAACTTTTTTCAATTTCAAAATTGCATAATAGTCTGAGTTCAATTTTTTGCACACAGTTTCTATGTGATTAACAAATGAGAGTCTATCATCCAACACCAAACCAAGAAATCACGTACTATGGGCAAATAAACATTTATTCTCAAAAGTGGCCGGCAGTGAGCGACGCTTGTAAAAACTAACGCAAACTGTTTTATCGACGTTTAACATAATCCTATTACGCTCACACCATACAGAAAACACTTTAATAGTTGATGTAATTTTTAAATTTAACATATCCGGATCCGCATCTGCAACCGCAACAGTTGAGTCATCAGCGTACATAACCAGATGAGTATCGTCAAGAAAGTCAGGTAAGTCATTAATGAAAAATATGAAAAGCAAAGGTCCTAAAATTGAACCCTGTAGAATCCCTAAGTCAACAGATGACTCATCCATCGACAACACAACTCTGAGAGAACGGTCGGTTAAGAAAGAAAGAAACCAGTTCAAAATAGGACCGCGTATACCCATACAGTATAACTTCCTACAAAGGAAATTTGGATTGAGGGAATCAAATGCCCTACTAAGGTCAAAAAATAATCCAACCACGTAATTTCCCTGATAAATATTGTCATAAATATACTGGACGAACTCAATTGAGGCAGATAGCTTACGTCTGAAACCGTGCTGGCAGCTACTAATTGCACCCTGCTTGCCAAGAAAATCTAGAATCCTGTTACTAATTATTTTTTCGAATACTTTAGAAAATATACTACAAATTGCTATCGGTCTATAGTTCTCAATACAGGTCGTATTACATTTTTTTGGAATCGGTATCACTTTAGCAACTTTAAGGGATGATGGGAAAACACCCGCTGTTATCGACCGATTTAAAATGAGCGCAAGAGGTTCAGCAATAACGCTGGCAACGTATTTGACAACTCTCACAAAAATTCCGTCAGTACCCACACTGCTCACATTCTTTAAAGCATTGATAAACTCAACTATCTCCTCAGGAGACACCGGCCATAAATATATACTGCAAGAAACAGTTATACCCAACGTACATGAATCCACAACAAGAGAACCAAAAGCACATCGCACCCTATCAGCCGCTACCGTCGAAAAATATTCACAAAATGCGTTGGATGATCGTTTTGGGTCAAGAAACCCCGTCAATATTTAAAATTATATCTCTGTCATCATTACTCCTTCCCAACTGTGTATTTATATATCGCCATAAACTACGTGTTTTGGTGGAAGCATTAGAAATTTGATTAGCTATAAAAGATCGTTTAGCATTATCAATCAGTGATTTATAAGAAGATTTCATATCGTTGTATTTTGCACGTTGATCAGGGAACCTATTTCTAATTAACCAATGCATGTTTTTTAGACTATCCCCAGCTTTAACTATCTCAGGAGTGACCCAACTACTACGCCTAACGCCAACTGAAGCTTGATGTAAAACTGGACAGCATAACTCAAAATAATAAGTAAAAATATTAAAAAAACGGTTAAAAATATCGTCAAAGTTTACATCCAACATTACATAAGAAGTAAAGCTAGATCTTATACCCAATCCTTGGATATAAGTGAGCGATACAGTTCGTGTAAACACGAATCACTCATTCTTCTACCAGCCAATTCTCCGTTCGTCTCGACACGCGTCCGAGTAATAAAACTGTCAGTATAATTAAACAACAACGAGCCAGCAAAGTGATCAGCAATATTCGCGTTAAAAACATTAAAAATACACATTCCAATCGGTAAATTGGATACCATATAAACTAAAGTTGACTCGTTCGTGCTCGTCTCACCAAACACTATACGGGTAGGCTCAGTACTTTTTCCATTAAGTTGAAAAGAATCAAATACATCCCGCATCATTTTTGACATTGAACAATCTCTATTAACATCCATGTTCAAATCTCCGCACAATACAAGATTTTGAAAATTAATTGACACATAAGACAGTAGCATGGACAGTTTATCGATAAAAGAGTCACTGTAATCAGATGGCGGCCGATAAACGCAAACACACACTATACTTAGCTTTTTACAATTTAAAGTAACACAGCAGGCCTCCAACTCCATTTCCGTCACAAAATTACTAATATCAAAAGCCGATACCATCAAATTATTTTTTGCAAGGATTAGGACACCTCCGTGCTTTCTTGTCGGTCGATAATACACGGATGCCAACTTATATCCAGGCAAATTGAGAGCGCAAGAGGCATTAAGAGTAGCCCAATGCTCCGTAATATATAATAAATCAGGAGCATGTTCTTTTACTAAGATTTCAAGTTTATTGAATTTGTTAAAAATTGATTGAACATTAACATGAATAACTGTGACTGATTTAGCTGGAGTATTAAGTAGTGGATTCACAACTAATAAATCTTTTGCAAAATCTAATTTTTCTGCAGTTATGGGGCAAATACATGTTTGGATATCAATGTTGACACTAACTACCTGCAGATTTGCTGTGGATGAAAACGTGGTAGCAGAGTTCACAATTAGTGAGTCTTTTTTAAATCATTTGATGTAGATATGTTCGTTACTGGGTTCATAACAGCACGTGACATTCTCTTGTTCAATATTTGACGTGGATTGGATCAGGACGGACCACGAGACGTAGACGAAAGTGAGCCTTCATCCAGAAGTGGAAAAACAATAAGTGAAAAGAGAAACTCGAGACAGAACATCTACATGTTCCACCTTAGAACCCAGTCTATACTTGATCGTTAAATCGTACTCCTGAAGGATACTGAACCAACGCGCAATCTGCGGATTTTGTGTTTTCTTTACATTAAGATATACAACTGCCTGACAATCTGTATAGACAGTTACAGGAATGCCAACTAGAAGATGTTTCAACTTCTTTAGACAGTACACAATCGCCAATAGCTCAACTTTTGACGAATTATAATTCTTTTCGGAATCATTTGTTTTCTTTGATAGGTAATAAACGGGATGCCGAAACAGAGAGATGGGGCTCTCTGTATCTGCAGCAGAATACCGGCTAAACCCAAGGAACTAGTATCCGTGTGCAGCTCTGTTGTTTCTGCCTTTGGGTTGAAAAGATGCAGCATAGGCTCTTTGGTAAGGGCTTCCTTCAAATCGTTGAATGCATCCTCTTGATGAACCTCCCACTCATAATTTGTTTCTTTCTTTGTTAAGTCGCTCAAAGCCCGTGCCCTTCTAGCGTAATCATTTACAAACTGCTTTCACCTTACTCCCAGGTTTTATTTGTCCTTCAGATAATATGTGTCCCAAAAATTCCACCTCTTTCTTCCCGAAATAACATTTCCTAATGTTCAACGTTAATTTCGCCGACTTTAACGTTTCAGACACTACTAGTAACTTCTGCATCATTTCTGGCCAACTCTTCGCCGCTATTAGAATATCATCTAAATACCAATGTGCAATATCCGGTCCCAATGGACCCAAAACTGATTCTATCAGCCTTGAAAACTCATGCGGAGCACTACAAAGTCCAAAAATCATTCTTTCGAACTGACCTGTCTGATTTGGTGCTGCAAATGCAGTTTTTAGCTTTCCCGATTCGGTGAGTGGAATCTGCAGATAAACGCTACCCAAGTCGAAAAGTCGATAGCCACTCAACCCAATAAACTGTTCGTCTAAACATGGTAAGGGAAAACTGCCCTCTTCTATAAATAACACATAACACAACGCCTCAAAATGGGGTTCAATAGTAAACTGGCGTGTCAACGATACGGTAACCGTATATATAGTAAATATTAAGGGAACTACCGAACTATATTGCGATCACTCCGAGGTATAGTTTTATAACTCGGTAATACCCCTACAAACGCATAGAGTTCCAACTGGAATACGATTCTTACAGATTACATCTGCGAATATTGTTACACATTTGATCGGGAAGGGTTTGTCAGGACAAAATATTATGTAGCGACTATTTGGAATTTTGATAAACAGTTTTTTATAGCGAAAACAGTTGATATTCAGATTCTTGAAAGGTACTGTGACCGTAGAAGTTTTGAGCAAAATAATTTAAAAAATATTTCACATAATCATTTTGTCGTGGACTCATACATCACACCCGACAGACGGAGGGTTATGAGGAGGGAGTTTCTGGCTCGTTTGAGGGTTCATTCAGTCTGTCGGGATCTGGTGTGGTGAGTCAGAAAATCGTCAGTCAAATCGTAGAGTAGGTTGGGTTCCTTTTCCCTCTGTCTTTCGAAGAGCTTCATTTCCTCCGTAATTATTCCATGAATTAGAAAATTTGGTGAAATTATATATTCCAGACAACCCGTATATTGTATCAAAACAAATATCTTATTGTTTTAAAATAGATTTATTTACTGAATGCTTATTAAATCAATTCCTATATGTTTCAATTCAACCAACTTTGTTTTTTCAGCTCCATTAGGGGTAAAGATTTAGAAACGAATAACACATTAATAATTAATTTTACCATTATCCTAATCGATTTTCCCTCACGTTCTTCCCACACTACATATATATAAAATCATTGGAGTGCTAGCGCATCCCCCATTCGATCCAGTCTTTTCATTTCACAATGTTAAAAACTTTCGGTTATCATCTGTTCGAAGAGCACTTTGGCAAATACCGATGTTGGCCCACCTCGCGAGGACTTCGAGGATTCGAACCAACAACTTTGATTATCGCAACCATTGCCTGGGGAATCTACCCCATACTATTGGAAATTAAAAGTAAGCGATTAACACATATATATCTGCTCCCGATTTAGGTATTGTTAAAAGTAATTTTTAGATTACCAACTTAATTTTGGAACTATATTAGTTCATGTTGAATGTATCATAATGTGTTTATTACTTGTATCAGTTAATGCCCAAACGTTACGACGTCGTGATGGATTAACCAAAATGATTTATTTATTAAGCGATTTTAAACGATTTGGTAAACCAAAATTGAATAAATTCATCGAAAGAAATCTTAGAATTTTACTCAAAACGATTCATTACGGGGGGTATATTTTTGCGCATTTTGCTGTGGCAACCTATTTTTCGTTGGATGAAAAGTGCGTCGCATTTAAAAACACTAAACATTGCTTAATATACCCTTATTACGTTCCATTGGATGTGGAACCGTGGATAATGACATTATTATTATTACTTACACTTCACACCATAAGAATGATATTTAGCACTTTAATAGCATTTGTGTTAATGTATTGGTACACGCTGGAATTGTTAACTGGACGAATAGAACACCTTGCTGAGATTATTGGTGGAGTTAATTTAACCAGAAACGAGAAACGTAATTTTAAAGCTTTGAGAAATATTGCATTATATCAGCAAAACATATTCGAGTAATTTATTTCATTATTTTATGTTATACCGGCTGAAACATTTAAATTGAGACTATAACTTATAAATCTGTCTGTTATTAAATCTAAATAAGTCTATTTTATCGAAAAAGTTTCAAATAACATTTTCATAATGTGAAGAGGGAAAATATTTTGTATGTTTGGTTCAAATTCCAATTTAAAATTATAAAATTTTTCTATTTTAACACAATTGAAGATCCAATAGATTTGTAAACACTTTCTGTAATGTTCGTATTTAGGATATTATTTTACATAAAATTCTCACTTTGCCAATCTTTAGAATCATTAGATTAATTGATCGGAATGAACAACCTATGCTACCAAAATTTCAAGCCTCTACGAATAGTGGAACCTAAAAAAGTTCTAATGAACCAGTTACGTTAGTTGTTTAGAAAACACATATATTTTTTAAACGGTGTACTATTTACTCGAAAATTTATTTTCCAGATAGCACATTTGGGAGAATATTTTTTTTTACGTTTTTTGCATTAAGCTCTTATTTTATTGTTAGGTCCTTCAATTTCTTCGAAAAAAGACCAAACGGGGTCCTTCTTACGTCCGGTAGTAAATTATCTTTAATTTATCGAAAAATTATAACTGGTATGTTAAAACTAGATTAAATTTGCTTCAAAATGATTTTTATTTCATAATAATATCTCAATTCGTCTTTGAGACATGATGATGTAAATTAGATTATTCAATTTAACCTCAATAACAAGAGAGGTGATTTAAAAAAATTGTATCTTTCCAATTTATGGAATCGATATAATAATAGTTGGTGTGTTAAAACTAGATTAAATTTGCTTCAAAATGATTTTTATTTCATAATATCTCAATTCGTCTTTGAGATATGATGATGTAAATTAGATTATTAAATTTAGCCTCAATAACAAGAGAGTTTCAAATTTCAAAATGATTTCCGGACTGACGATCCGGACCGAGTAGAAGAACACATCAAGGATTTATTCCGTGAAAAGCTGCAAATTAACATACGAAAAGAAGCAATTGATCGCTGCCATTCAATTGGTAAACCAAAAAATGGCACGCATAATTTAATAGTGAAATTTATTAGCTATAGAGATAGAAGACTGGTAATGCAAAATAAAAGAAAACTTAAAGGTTCAAAAATTACAATTGTTGATGATCTAACTAGAATGCGCTATAATCTTTATCGTGAGGCTTCAAATAAATTTGGTTATAAATCGGTGTGGACAATGGACGGTGTGATTTAAATACTAAGTAACGGTAAAAAAATGAAAATCACAACATCCTCAGATTTAAATAGCATTTAAAATATAGTACAGCTCTTGTTTGTTTGTTGTTTTTCGTTTGAGTCACTTAATGAGTTAAATTTAATTTTAATGTGGGGCGGAAGTTTAGGTGTCTAAGAGTTACACAATCAATTTTTTTTTTGTTTTTTTTTCGATTTTTTCTCTTGCTTTTAATTATATTATTTAATTATCTCTGTTTTGATGAATTTTAAAGAATTTAGGATAGCGCATCTTAATGTCCGGTCGTTGCAGCCAAAAATTGATCAAGTGAGTCTGCTACTTACGGAGCACAAGTTTGATATGTTTGCTATAACGGAAACCTGGTTAGACCCTGGAGTTCCAAATAATAATGTTGCAGTGGAGGGTTATAATTTATATCGCCACGATAGATGTGGACGTGGTGGAGGCGTTTGTTGGTACATACGGTCTGATATCGATTGTGATGTTGTGGAGGTGGTGAGTACGTTAGAACAATTATGGTTAAAAATCTCTCTGAAAAGACTGTCGATATCTTGTGGAGTTATATACAAACCCCCAAATATAGCTTCAGGGGATTTTATTACGTGTCTCGAGGAAGTCTTAGCACAGGTTACTTTAATAGCTGATGAAGTCTTATATGTAGGAGACTTTAACATCGATATGCTCAGATGTGATAGGGCTGCGTCAGAGTTGACCGAAGCGTTGGAGGTGTTTGGATTGCAACGGTTAATTAATGAACCAACGCGAGTTACTGTGAAGTCTGCCACTCTGCTTGATGTTATTTTATTCTCGAATGATGAATTGGTATCAAATAGTGGTGTCTTGGAAAATGATTTCTCGGATCATTCTTTAGTTTTTGTTGAATTACAAATATTACAAGAACGAAATACTCCCCTTTTCAAAACATACAGAGATTTTAGAGGTTTTAGTGAGTTGGTGTTTTATGAACACTTAAAATCATTGCCCTGGCGAATACTGTATGAATTGCGGACAATAGATGAAAAAATAGAATTTCTAAACGATAACATATTATTACTTCTTGACATACATGCGCCGTTAAAAATTGCTCGAATCACTAAAGCAAGTGCACCTTGGATCTCTGTTGAGTTAAAAGCGGCAATGCAAAATCGAGACAAATTACTTCAAGTTTTTAAGCGTTTTTAAACCCCATACATTGGCAGCAATATAAATCATCTCGAAATTTAGTTACTAATATGTATCGTAAGTGTAAACGAGAATATTTGCAGGATACGTTAGAGTTAGGCAACGTTGCTAAAACCTGGCAAACGTTAAAAACCACGAAATTAATTAGATCCAAGCGTGGATCGCTTCCAAATCACTTGACAGATGCTAATGTTATTAACGATTTTTTTATTGATTCGCTTCCCGTTACTAATGCCACAGTTGATAGTGACAGTTATTCTAAGTTAAATAAACAAGTTGTAAACACTCTTGCATTTTCGACTACATCTGAAAGTGATGTTCTAAAAGTGTTGCAGTCAATCAGGTCTAACGCTGTAGGTTCCGATGGTGTATCAATTAAAGCACTACTCTACTGTATGCCTTTTTTACTTCCTTATGTCACACATATTGTAAATTTTTGCATTCAATACAGTGTATTTCCTTCATCGTGGAAGACAGCGGTCGTGCGTCCGATACCAAAAGTTCCGAATCCAATTCTTGCTTCCGATCTGCGCCCGATAAGTATACTAACTGCAATGTCAAAAATATTGGAAAAGATTATTTATGTTCAACTGCAGCATCACTTGGAAATTAATGAAACCCTGCCAACGGTTCAGTCTGGATTTAGACAAGGTCATAGCTGTACGACTGCTTTAGCTCGTGTGGTTGACGATATTATAGGTGCAACTGATAGAGGGTACATGACAATACTTGTTCTGCTGGACTACACCAAAGCTTTTGATACGGTAAATCACAGACTCCTGCTGGCTATTCTTAAGCACTTCGGGCCGGAAGACTCAGCTATTGTATTCTTTGAAAAGTCGTATTCAGTTTCAAGTTGTATTCAGTATCGTACTGACATTCATAACTTGAATTTGAGATTTAGGGGGGCTATGACACCTCCTCTCCACCGCACAGAGCAGTTTAAACGGTGTTTTAGTCACCAGATTGTAACGATATACAATGCTTTGCCCCCGCAAATAAAGCTACTTGCAAGCGTCTCCACATTCAAGAAGCAGGTTTTCGATCGCTTACTTGATCAACAAACGGCTGCCATGACTAGATAGTATAAAAAGGATTTTTTTTTTCAATACTATTAACAGAGATATTTATTTACATTATGTACGTTGTTTTTTTTCCTCTTTTCATTATATTTAGTTTTATATTTTTATTATGTTTAGTTTCATTCTTTTGTTTTATTTTATTTTTTTTTCCTCTCAATTTTCGCTCTCTTACTGAACGTTTAGAAAATTATTTTTAAGAGCGGTAATTGGTTAAGTTGAGCAGTGAATCAGTACTGAACTTCGCCAATTCGTACTTATTGTTCAGTATTATATATATATATACTCTCTTGTATTCATTGTATTGGTACGAATAAAGGCATTATTATTATTATTATTATTATTATTATTATTATTTACATAAAATTCCCTTCTGATTTATGATTTGCATAACGTCGATTTGAAGGTCAATTTTTTTAATAATAACATCAATATTTTTAATGCTGATCCCCCTGCGCCTTGGCTCACTTATAATATCAGATTGATGATGAAGTGTCGTGACAAAGCTCTTGCTAGATATCGAAAATTTAAACAAGTAAGTCATTATGACTTTTACAAACAAGTGCGTAATGAAACCAATCCGCAATCAAAAGAGAAAAGTGTGCATTTTACTTTAAATTAAATTTACTAAGCTTATTTAATTAATAAGCTTAAGATCGGAAAAGCGAAAAATTCTACTATCCCATCTAGTTTAAGTGATGTCGAGTTGTTAAACAATCAGTTTTCAGCTCCCTCTTCTCTTCCTGTCAGTACCCTACCTAACTATAGTCCTCCACCTTGTGAATCACCCACATTTTTATTCCTACCACTCTCGTCTGGAGACATAGTTGCAGCTTTTAAGAGATTGAAGAGTAACTCAGTAGGATGTGATGGAATTAATCTGCGTATGTTGAAGATTTTCCTTCCTCTGCTCTTGGATTATATACTCCATATATTCAACTATGGTATAGAAACTTCGACATACTCTACTATATTGAAGAAAGCTTTTATAACACCTATTCCTAAATCGTCACACATTGAAGGCCTCAGAGGTCTCCGGCCGATAAGCATATTACCCGCCCTCGGGAAGATGTTCGAATTATGTCTCAAAGTACAGTTCGTGACTGATAATGATATTTTATCGCCTTTCCAATCAGGATTTCGTCGGAGTTACAGCTGCATGATTGCCTTATCTCATTTGACTGATGATCTGCATGGGACGGAAGAATGACAACAGTTTTGGTTCTTCTTGACTTCAGTCACGCATTCAATGCTGTTGATCACCTTACTTTAGCATCTACAATGCGATTAATGGGAATGTGCGGATCGGCTGTGGACCTGATTACGTCTTACCTCCATAGAAAAACTCAGAGAGTAAAGCTTAATGGTGAAACGTCTACTGCGGCAGTCCTCACCCATGGAGTGCCACAGGGTGTTATTTTAAGCTCATTATTATTCTGTCTATATACAACTTCCATCTCGAAAATAAGTAGTTAGTGTAATTACCACCTTTACGCTGATGACACTCAGGTGTATTTGGATCTTACAATAAACCCTGCTAAATCTCAGTTGATAGTTTTTGGCCTTAAACACATCAGAGAATCTTTTACCGTCTGTAGTTGTGTCTGTCAATGGCGAACAGATTCCCATGGCTTCTATTGTATCTAATTTGGGCCTACTTCTTGATAACTCTCTTCGATTTGCGGAACATTCGTCGTCTATGATCAGAAAGGCGATAAGTGCATTAAAATCAATATATATGTTACAGCGAAAGTAATGAATCCAAATATTATATATACTATCCAGCCATTATTTATAATGTCTCAATTTAGACAAAGTGATAAAGTTACAGAATTAATCACATTAACTGGCAATTTTACATAATATCTTCGAAGAATTGGATAAAGTAATAAAACAAGTCGGTATAGGTAAAGATTATAAACTTGTATTTCAATGTGCCTTAAGCATACCTAATTCAAATCAATAATAATAATTATAGTCATAATTATTATTTATTCTTACAAGTAAGGCTCTTGTGACATTTTGAGTTACACGTGATGCTTGATTTTTTACATTTACACCTATTAGAAACGCAATCTCCAGTACAGTTACAAAGCTGAAATCCTTGGCCGCCAAGATGTGACACCTTTTTTGCACATTCTCTGATGCTAACTTCGTGTTGGGGAACGATATCAATTGTAATAAACGTTTCTTTGCAGACAGTGAACTGATTTCTTGCGTAAAGTTGATTTAGAATCCCATTCTTAGTTCTTAATTTATACATTCCTTCTGTCTCCTGACAAATTATAACAGCAATAACGTTTCTATCATCGGCTTTGGCGCGGTCTACATCAGGAATTTTTACCACTACATTATCACCCGTACCAGCAGCAGGATATTTTACTGAAGATAGAGCTAACATTTTATCTGCTTGCTTTTTCAGAGATTGTTCAACTAATATTCTGGTGTCTCTAATATCTTGTTTCTTTTTATCCAAAGCAATAATTAATTGTTCATCACTTTGCGTTATATTTGAGAAACCTGTAGTATTTTCTTGGTTGTTGGTCTCCTTATTAGGTTTTCCTGTCAGCTTATCTACAATTTCATTTTGCAAATCAGCGTTTAAAATTATAGTATCGCTTTCGATTTCTTCCTCTTCATTAAATACAGGATCGGTAATATTGGGTTCGGCTTCCCTATCTTCATGCAACTGGTTTTCGTCTTCATTTAATATAGATTGTAGCTCTTCTTCAGTTGATAGTTCAACTAGCACCTCTTTAGGAAGGCTATTTAATCCGACTTTAGCTTTACAACCAAACATTGTTTCGTAAGGGCTACGATTTATCCCTGCGTGATACGCTCTGTTCTTCATAAATTGAATAAAACGTAATCCTTCAGACCATTTTGTCGTCTTATTAGACTTCAGCCAAGTACAAAGCATCTTCTCTACCTCTTGGTTAACCCTTTCAACAGACCCTTGTGATTGAGAGTGTCGGGGCTTACCATGTACGATTTGAAATTCTGGCCACATCGCACAGACCTCTTTGACCACTTTGTTAGCAAATTCTCTCCCATTATCACTTTGCAAAATACTAGGCGCTCCGAATGTAGTAAAAATGTCTAGTAAATGATACGCTACTTCTTCTGCTCGTTTGCTTTTTAAAGACCGCAGCTGCACGAATTTCGTTAGATGATCTTGATACACCATGATGAATTTAAAATCACCATCAGCTTGTGACTGCATGTCTATCAGATCAGTTTGGCACCTTGAATTAAGCTCGTTGCTAATAATCGGTTTTACAACAAGACCTTTTTTTGGCAAACTTTTTTTGTGACAACTTTCACACAGATTCAAATACACTGTGACGAGTTCAGCAGTTATATTTTTATAGCTTAATTTTAACTCCTTCATCATTCTAACTCTACCACCGTGTCCAATACTACTATGGCAGTCGTGAATTATTTGAAAAGTTTCGTCTAAGTGAGCATAGTACATGATGGGATCACCTTCGTTTTTCACTGGAATTATTATTTTTTTTGATACTCCAATTTTGACGACATCGTATCTTGCTAGCCGCTGATAATCTTCAGGTGTTTTCTTAGTTATCTTGTTCTTGGATTCTTTTACTTTTATAATTAAAGATAAATATTGATCATTTGCAAACAACTGATTATTTTTTCCTTTACTTGCAATAAGTTTAGTGATAGTTTCATAGAAACGTTTTTTCATTTCATCTGCCATTATAAGACACCGATACAAACGCGCGGTGCGACCTCTCATTACAAAACAACAACGAACAATATTGCGTCAGCCACGAGATCGCGCCAGTCGCCCTGCGGCAACGGGACGAAGAGCAGGATGTGAGTTGGTTTGTATTTATTACTTTGGCTAACTTTCATCAGCTGTTATGAATAATGTCCAGATAAAGTAACTAATTTATCACATTGTCTAAACAATTTGGTTATTATACATAATGACTGGTTATTATGTATAACAGCCATTTAATCACAATGACTGTAACATATACAAATCGACACCCATTTGATTCCGATACCAAGCGCCTGCTTTGCGACTCTTTAGTATTATCGACGTTCACATACTGTGATGTAATTTACAATAATTGCATAACCAATCAATGTTCGAATCGCATTCAAAGCTTGCAAAATTCTTGCCTAAGTCAGAGGTCCTTAGGCGATCTGGTTCTTTAAATATGAAAAATAGACGACTGGTGCATGAAGTATCGTTTTATTTGAACATCTTGCGTACAAAGCAGCCTCCGTATCTATTCAACAGGATTCAGTTCTGACATTAACAACATTCACGAAACATAAGACACCCTAACTTGGTTTCCATACCTAACCACAAATTGGAGTTGTTCAAACGTTCTTTTTCTTACAATATGGCCAATAAATTTAATAAATTAATTTATCCGGTAGTGCGAGTTTCATTAATCAGTTAGTTGACAATCAGTGATTAACTGTTGTGTAGAAGACTTGGAGGTCTTTAGTATATTAAGTTGTTTATCAATTATTTACATTAATCGAATTTATAAAATATTGTTAATTTTTGTTATTTTTTTTGTCTTCGTTTAATCTTAATTCTATCTTTTCTAAGTTTATTTTGTATTTAATCTACTAAGACACTTAACATTTTAATGAGTTTAAAATTTATCATTAATACATTTCTTTTTTTTTTCAATTAGGATTAAGAAACTTTTCTTTTGTTTGTTATATGCTTTTTTTATTATTAAAAAGGCTAAAGGAAGAGCGCTTAATTCCTATGGCATTGGCGATTTAGTCATATCGGCACAGTTATCTATCACAGTTTACTAATGTATGAGCAATGTACTACTGTAAATTTACAACTACCAATAAATTTTATTATTATTATTATTATATAGTGTTTGGTGCAGTAATAGCTCACACTACCAACAAGTTGGCAGACTTCAACTTAATGAGCATGAGTTTAGAGAAATAACTGCCCATGCTACCAACAAGATGGCAGTCTTTAAGGTAACGTAGGGTGTCTGGGACTGTAATAACTTAGCTGCTAACAATTTGGCAGACTTTAAATTGTTAAGCGAGACTTTTGAGACATAATACCTCATACAGCCAACAAGTTGACAGTCTATAAAGTAATATATAGTCTGTGGAAGGGTAATAGCTCATACTGCCAACAAGTTGGCAGACTTCAACTTGATGAGCATGAGTTTAGAGAAATAACCGCCCATGCTACCAAAAAGGTGGCAGTCTTTAAGGTAACGTAGGGTGTCTGGGACTGTAATAATTTAGCTGCTAACAATTTGGCAGACTTTAAATTGTTAAGCGAGACTTTTGAGACATAATACCTCATACAGCCAACAAGTTGACAGTCTATAAAGTAATATATAGTCTGTGGAAGGGTAATAGCTCATGCTGCCAACAAGTTGGCAGACTTCAACTTGATGAGCATGAGTTTAGAGAAATAACCGCCCATGCTACCAACAAGATGGCAGTCTTTAAGGTAACGTAGGGTGTCTTGAACTGTAATAACTTAGCTGTTAACAATTTGGCAGACTTTAAATTGTTAAGCGAGACTTTTGAGACATAATACTTCATACTGCCAACAAGTTGACAGTTTATAAAGTAATATATAGTCTGTGGAAGGGTAATAGCTCATGCTGCCAACAAGTTGGCAGACTTCAACTTGATGAGCATGAGTTTAGAGAAATAACCGCCCATGCTACCAACAAGATGGCAGTCTTTAAGGTAACGTAGGGTGTCTGGGACTGTAATAACTTAGCTGCTAACAATTTGGCAGACTTTAAATTGTTAAGCGAGACTTTTGAGACATAATACCTCATACAGCCAACAAGTTGACAGTCTATAAAGTAATATATAGTCTGTGGAAGGGTAATAGCTCATGCTGCCAACAAGTTGACAGACTTCAACTTGATGAGCATGAGTTTAGAGAAATAACCGCCCATGCTACCAACAAGATGGCAGTCTTTAAGGTAACGTAGGGTGTCTGGAACTGTCAAAACTTAGCTGTTAACAATTTGGCAGACTTTAAATTGTTAAGCGAGACTTTTGAGACATAATACCTCATACTGCCAACAAGTTGACAGTCTATAAAGTAATATATAGTCTGTGGAAGGGTAATAGCTCATGCTGCCAACAAGTTGGCAGACTTCAACTTGATGAGCATGAGTTTAGAGAAATAACCGCCCATGCTACCAACAAGATGGCAGTCTTTAAGGTAACGTAGGGTGTCTGGAACTCTAATAACTTAGCTGTTAACAATTTGGCAGACTTTAAATTGTTAAGCGAGACATTTGAGACATAATACTTCATACTGCCAACAAGTTGACAGTCTATAAAGTAATATATAGTCTGTGGAAGGGTAATAGCTCATGCTGCCAACAAGTTGGCAGACTTCAACTTGATGAGCATGAGTTTAGAGAAATAACCGCCCATGCTACCAACAAGATGGCAGTCTTTAAGGTAACGTAGGGTGTCTGGAACTGTAATAACTTAGCTGTTAACAATTTGGCAGACTTTAAATTGTTAAGCGAGACTTTTGAGACATAATACCTCATACTGCCAACAAGTTGACAGTCTATAAAGTAATATATAGTCTGTGGAAGGGTAAGAGCTCATGCTGCCAACAAGTTGGCAGACTTCAACTTGATGAGCATGAGTTTAGAGAAATAACCGCCCATGCTACCAACAAGATGGCAGTCTTTAAGGTAACGTAGGGTGTCTGGAACTCTAATAACTTAGCTGTTAACAATTTGGCAGACTTTAAATTGTTAAGCGAGACATTTGAGACATAATACTTCATACTGCCAACAAGTTGACAGTCTATAAAGTAATATATAGTCTGTGGAAGGGTAATAGCTCATGCTGCCAACAAGTTGGCAGACTTCAACTTGATGAGCATGAGTTTAGAGAAATAACCGCCCATGCTACCAACAAGATGGCAGTCTTTAAGGTAACGTAGAGTGTCTGGAACTGTAATAACTTAGCTGTTAACAATTTGGCAGACTTTAAATTGTTAAGCGAGACTTTTGAGACATAATACCTCATACTGCCAACAAGTTGACAGTCTATAAAGTAATATATAGTCTGTGGAAGGGTAATAGCTCATGCTGCCAACAAGTTGGCAGATTTCAACTTGATGAGCATGAGTTTAGAGAAATAACCGCCCATGCTACCAACAAGATGGCAGTCTTTAAGGTAACGTAGGGTGTCTGGAACTGTAATAACTTAGCTGTTAACAATTTGGCAGACTTTAAATTGTTAAGCGAGACATTTGAGACATAATACCTCATACTGCCAACAAGTTCACAGTCTATAAAGTAATATATAGTCTGTGGAAGGGTAATAGCTCATGCTGCCAACAAGTTGGCAGACTTCAACTTGATGAGCATGTGTTTAGAGATATAACCGCTCATGCTACCAACAAGATGGCAGTCTTTAAGGTAACGTAGAGTGTCTGGAACTGTAATAACTTAGCTGTTAACAATTTGGCAGACTTTAAATTGTTAAGCGAGACTTTTGAGACATAATACCTCATACTGCCAACAAGTTGACAGTCTATAAAGTAATATATAGTCTGTGGAAGGGTAATAGCTTATGCTGCCAACAAGTTGGCAGACTTCAACTTGATGAGCATGAGTTTAGAGAAATAACCGCCCATACTACCAACAAGAAGGCAGTCTTTAAGGTAACGTAGGGTGTCTGGAACTGTAATAACTTAGCTGTTAACAATTTGGCAGACTTTAAATTGTTAAGCGAGACTTTTGAGACATAATACCTCATACTGCCAACAAGTTGACAGTCTATAAAGTAATATATAGTCTGTGGAAGGGTAATAGCTCATGCTGCCAACAAGTTGGCAGACTTCAACTTGATGAGCATGAGTTTAGAGAAATAACCGCCCATGCTACCAACAAGATGGCAGTCTTTAAGGTAACGTAGGGTGTCTGGAACTGTAATAACTTAGCTGTTAACAATTTGGCAGACTTTAAATTGTTAAGCGAGACTTTTGAGACATAATACCTCATACTGCCAACAAGTTGACAGTCTATAAAGTAATATATAGTCTGTGGAAGGGTAATAGCTCATGCTGCCAACAAGTTGGCAGACTTCAACTTGATGAGCATGAGTTTAGAGAAATAACCGCCCATGCTACCAACAAGATGGCAGTCTTTAAGGTAACGTAGGGTGTCTGGAACTCTAATAACTTAGCTGTTAACAATTTGGCAGACTTTAAATTGTTAAGCGAGACATTTGAGACATAATACTTCATACTGCCAACAAGTTGACAGTCTATAAAGTAATATATAGTCTGTGGAAGGGTAATAGCTCATGCTGCCAACAAGTTGGCAGACTTCAACTTGATGAGCATGAGTTTAGAGAAATAACCGCCCATGCTACCAACAAGATGGCAGTCTTTAAGGTAACGTAGGGTGTCTGGAACTCTAATAACTTAGCTGTTAACAATTTGGCAGACTTTAAATTGTTAAGCGAGACATTTGAGACATAATACTTCATACTGCCAACAAGTTGACAGTCTATAAAGTAATATATAGTCTGTGGAAGGGTAATAGCTCATGCTGCCAACAAGTTGGCAGACTTCAACTTGATGAGCATGAGTTTAGAGAAATAACCGCCCATGCTACCAACAAGATGGCAGTCTTTAAGGTAACGTAGGGTGTCTGGAACTGTAATAACTTAGCTGTTAACAATTTGGCAGACTTTAAATTGTTAAGCGAGACTTTTGAGACATAATACCTCATACTGCCAACAAGTTGACAGTCTATAAAGTAATATATAGTCTGTGGAAGGGTAATAGCTCATGCTGCCAACAAGTTGGCAGACTTCAACTTGATGAGCATGAGTTTAGAGAAATAACCGCCCATGCTACCAACAAGATGGCAGTCTTTAAGGTAACGTAGGGTGTCTTGAACTGTAATAACTTAGCTGTTAACAATTTGGCAGACTTTAAATTGTTAAGCGAGACTTTTGAGACATAATACTTCATACTGCCAACAAGTTGACAGTTTATAAAGTAATATATAGTCTGTGGAAGGGTAATAGCTCATGCTGCCAACAAGTTGGCAGACTTCAACTTGATGAGCATGAGTTTAGAGAAATAACCGCCCATGCTACCAACAAGATGGCAGTCTTTAAGGTAACGTAGGGTGTCTGGAACTGTAATAACTTAGCTGCTAACAATTTGGCAGACTTTAAATTGTTAAGCGTGACTTTTGAGACATAATACCTCATACTGCCAACAAGTTGACAGTCTATAAAGTAATATATAGTCTGTGGAAGGGTAATAGCTCATGCTGCCAATAAGTTGGCAGATTTCAAACTGATGAGCAGAACTGTTGAGATATAATAGTTCATGCTGTCGACAAGTTCGCAGTCTTTAAGATAATGTTCAGTGTTTGGAAAAGAAGTAGATTATCTTGTCAAGTTTCTCTTTTTATTTTGGTATGTGATACTTTATTCGAAAATTCAAAAGAAATGTATAGTTATAAAATCACCAAAGAATGTGAAATTTCTTTGAAGTTTTCACCATTTCACTACATTACGAAAAAATCATCAGATGTAGTGAAATTTTATTAAATTTGTCAACAATCTATTCCCTCTTTATTTACCCATATCGTTCTTATACATCACCTCATCCTTTACCTTTTGGTATCATTTTTCAATTAGAACTCTGCAACACAACAAAAACGTACCTAACATGTATAGTTAGGTAAAAATAAAAGAATTAAATTTCACAAACTAATTGAGATATAATAGAATAAGAAGCAGTTTGAAGGAAATTTATTTAATATTTTAGTATCTTCATATCTTTCAATTTCCATTTGATTATTTGTTGATTAAAACTCTGTAAAACGTAAATATATCTGTTCGGTAAAAATTAAGAAATTTTCGAAAAATCGTATCTCTACAACTAAATGAGATAGTCGAATTTGAACCATTATGGTAATATTTAAGCTAGATATTGATTAAGGAAAAAACGGATTAATTTTTTTTTTAATTCGTTTAAAAAGGAATAGTTCTCAATTTAAATGCTTTACTCAACATAATTACACAAAAAATTATTTTTAGGCTATTTCAATTCGCCTTCGATTTAATAACAAGTTGGATGATTCCAACAAAAATTTTCGTTGCAGCTTGCATATCAATATCTGGCACCGATTTCTTTCTGGTTTGTATTAAAAAAATATATCATGTCTCATTTAATTGGGATAATATTTCCAGAGGAAAAGTACAATAAGTTTACTCTTCCTTACATTAACCTTGATAGCCTTGTTTTTAGTTCATGGAGTTGGACAAGGATTTACAACAGCGGTTTGTATACTAAATCCTTATTGAATTTTAAATTAAAATGATTGGTTTGTTTCATGGTAGAGTAATAAAGTTGAGGAGGCAATTTTTGACTTAAACTGGTATGAAGCCGATATTTCAACGCAAAAATTTGTCTTACTGTTATTCTCAAAAAGTCAAAAAGAACTCACATTAGAGGTGCCTTTGTTTGGGGCACTATCGAATGGAGCAGCAGCAAATGTAAGTAAAGATCACTGTTTGTAAATATACTGAGTTGTGTTTTTGAAGGAGTTCAAGAAAGTCTACGTTTTCTTCAATTGGATATTGCAGGTTACGACACAAAGAAATTTTTCATTGTAATTTTGTTGGACGAATTAGTCAAGATTTATATTTCGAAGACTTAAATTAAAGCTTAGATTTTCATCTTAATTTTTATGTAGAATAGGTAACACGATTGATAATAATGGTTGCATATTAAATTAAAAAATATTAATGGTTAATTATAACAAAAATTTGAAATAGTTATTAAATGATAAAAATCTCTCTAACGGTATGTTTACGAATTATATAATAATATTGAATTACAGTTATAAGAAAACAAAAATTTTCTCTTAAATTAAAACTGGTACCTGTATTGAATTATATATTTGATTTTGTTATTAGTTCATTTTGTCATTATCACTAAAATTATTTTTTTTTTACAATTTTACCCCACCACTTATTACCATTCAGGATATAAATTAACAAGATCAAATTATTGTTGATTATTTATATTTATATACGAAAGGGTTTAGATCAAAATCATTATTATTATCTTTTTCAACAAGTTAAAAATATTACATCCTGATTGATTTGATACCAAACTCGATTCAATTTTATCAAAAATCGTAATGTAATAAAAGATTAATAATGTGGTAATAATTCGCCATCTTTGATAATAACTCTTTTATAATAATTATTATCTCGGGATATAAGCGAGATAAAATCGTCGAGTATTGCTCTTTAAAAACAAATCATTTTTGTTTCATTTAAAATTTATTTCATTTCAATGCGCCTTTTTTATTATTATTACCGTTTTAAGGATAACTTAAAATAAATAATATTTCTATCAATACCGAATAAATCGATTTAATGCGTGATTTTTTATTAATTTTAATCATAGAAGAAAATACTGGAAATTATTTTCAGAATTCTAAGATCTAAATCTTGAAATCTTAAACAATTAGTCAATTATCTTAGGAATGGTATCTCAATTTTAAGATACTTATACATTTCAGTTTCAGTCCAGTCCCAGTATATTCCGGGATTTCATGAAAGAAGATTTATCATTTAGAAGTCTGGAAGCATTAAGACACATTTGCAATGAAATTTCGCTTGGTACTAAATAAATTAGTTTTCTGGAAGCCTTATAGAGGCAATGTCAAATATTCTGAAAGCAATATCAAGTCTTCTAAAGGCAGTATCAAATCTTTTGTTAGCATTCCAAATGTTTTGGAAGCAATTTGAATCTTTTAGAAGTAGTATCAAGTCTTCTGGATACATTTCAAATCTTCTGGAAGCAATATTAAGCCTATCAGAGCCAATGTCGAGACCTTTGTAATCATTTTAAATCTTGTAGAAGTAATATCAAGTCTTCTGGAAACTTCCCAAGTCTTCTGGAAGTATTTCGAATCTTCTAAAAGCAGTATAAAGTCTTACAGGGGCAGTATCGAATCTTTTGGATGCATTTTAAAATATCTAGAAGCAGTATCGAGTCTTAATTATTAAAATCTTCTAGAAGCAGTATCAAGTCTTCTGGAAACTTCTCAAGTCTTTTGAAAGCATGTCAAATCTTCTAGAACAAGTATAAAGTCTTATAGGGGTAGTATCGAGTCATTAGGCAGCATTTTAAAACATCTAGAAACAGTATCAAGTCTTCTGGAAGCATTTCAAGTAATTTTAAACCTTTTCTGCTTCTAAAAGTAAGTATAGGGTCTTCTAGAACATTGTAAATCGTTTGGAAACATTGTAAGCCGTCTGGAAACATTTTAATTCTTCTAGAAGCAGTATCAGTCTTCTGAAAACATTTCAACTATTTTGGAATCCATATCAAGTTTTTTGGAGACAGTATCAAATCATCTAGAGGCGGTATCAAGTCTTCTGATAGCAAATCAAGTCTTCTAACAGCAACATCAAGTACTCCGAAAGCATTGTAAGTTATCTGGAAGCATTTCAAGTCTTCTGGAAGTATAATTAATCGTCTGGAAGCATTTCAAGTCTTTTGGATACAATGTCAAGTCATCTGGAAGCATTGCAAATTTTCTAGAAGCATTGTAATTAGTCTGGAATCATTGTAAGTCATCTGGAAACATTTTAAATCTTCTAGAAGAGTCAGTATCAGTCTTCTGGAAACATTTCAAGTTTTCTGGAAGCAACATCAAGTTTTTTACAGACAGTATCAAATCATCTGGAGACACTACCCAGTCTTTTGACAGCCAATCAAGTCTTTTAGATGCAGTATCAAGTCTCTCGATTCTAGATGCTATATCAAGTTATCTGAAAGCATTGTAAGTCGTTTAGAAGTATTTTATATCAGATTTGAACCATCTGTACATATGTATAAAACAGAATTTTGTTGATCGTCGTAAGTACAGTCGTCGTAAATGGAGACGTGGTAAGTCGAATTTATTTGATTGATCTTTTATGTTGTTCCACTAAATAACCTTTTATTTGAAATTAAAATTTGCCGAAATTTAAATTGGTTTGAAGTTTCTGCTAATTGAAGTCCGCTAAGTCAGCTTTAAACAATATATATACAATTTTTAATTTACCTAAATTTTAATGCTTTTAAAACTGAAAATATGTCAATTGAATCTTCGACCCGTTCGATGGCTCTAGTGCTGACTAAAGAAAGTTCAATGCTTATGGCACATCTATTATATGTAGTATATTTATATATATTATATCGATGGTCCAGATAGTGGTGGAAGAGACCAGAAATGAGCTGTTTGATGGAGATGTTGAACATGATTTTTTCTATTCTGGCGGCTGTTCTTTTGTTGGTCTATTCCATGTAGTTCTTGACGTGGTCCGAACGCGGGGAATGCAATAATTTTCTATACATTTCAATCTTCTTTCGCGTTTTGGATTTTTGAGGATGACTCCTATTGCCTTGTTGGGTTTGTCAGTAGTAGTGATTCCGTGTTTACTTAGAAGTCATCCCATTTGGCTAGTCGTTCCTTTGATGTAGGGTAGCACGACATTTGGTCTTGTAGTCTCTTCTTGTAGAGGTGAGTCCCTTAGCTTGAACTGTCAATCGATGGATTTCTTCGTCATATGAGTTTAGGACACCTACTTTATTTCTCCCGAGGAATCAAAGTTTTCTTTATCTGCGGATTTATTGGAAATAACCCTATTCTTGATTTGGTCATCTTTTCCAGGTAAAGTGACGAGTCTTTTGCTGCTAGTGTGTCTTTTACTCCATGACTTTGTATTGGACCTTTATCCTATTTTACCTTTATCTGCTGGATGTATGATGATATTGTGATTGTATCTAAGATGTTTAAAGGCCTGGATTCCGCTTTAATCCAAATTCTGCTTCGGTCGTTAAGCAGGACGCAAGAGTCTGGAAATGATCATTATTAAAATTTCGGCATTTTTGATCACTAACGTTAAGCTGGATTCGACGACGACGAGTTTCTTGGTTTTCTGAGCAAAGTTAGAAAATTTTACTGGATCCAGATTATGATATGTAACTGCTGGCTCAAGAAAAGATGTAATGTTTATAATTCAAGTTAGGTGTTGTTGAGATTTTTTCTCGTTTTGCAGATTTCTACCACGAGGAGGGAGTTGCTGGCTCGTTTTAGGATTGCTTCAATCCTTCGGGATCTGGTGTGGTGAGTCAAACTGGTGCAGATATGTTTTCACAACGCTATTTTAGGAATGTCAAATCGCAGGCTCTTTTCCCTCAGTCTTTCGAAGAGCTTGGTTTTCTTGTATGTTTCCCCTTTGTAGAGGTGTATAATAGTAGCTCGTAGTACTCGACGGATGGAGACGCTTTTATGTTGTGGTTGATGCAAGATTTAAGGCATTCATCTTATTGGTTGTTCCCTATGGACAGGGGTTTCGCTAAGATTTAACATGGCATCTCCAATTGGTTGTCGCAATCTCCTGTTGGCGGAGTGATAAGACTATAAACTAGACTATTCGGAAAGATGTTCCATGAATTTGAAAAGTTGTCATCTCTAGAATATTAAACAAATGTGTGTTAAAACAATATCTTATTATTTTTAGATAGATTTATTGGCTGAATGCTCATTAAATCAATTTCCAATTATATGTTTCAATTCAATTAACTTTGCTTTTCTAGTTCCATTAGGGCGAATAATTGAAGAATAGAAACGAATAATCCGTTAATATTTGATTTCACCATTATCGTAATCGATTTTCCCTCGCATTTTTTTTATTATATTCTCCTATGAGAAGTCATTGGAGTGCTGGCGCATCCCCCATTCAATGCAGCGTCTTATTCCTGCTATATTCAAGATGTTAAAAACTTTCGGTTATCATCTGTTCGAAGAAATCTTTCGCAAGTATCGATGTTGGCCTATCTCACAAGGACTTCGAGGATGCGGACCAGCAATTTTGTCAGCAATCGTTAACATAGCATGGGCAGTTTATCCCTTACTATTGGAAATCAAAAGTAAGTGATTTATAAGCAGATTACACGTACTTTTAAAAGTAATTTTTAGATTACCAACTTAATTTTGGAACTATATTAATGCACACCGAAGTAATCATTATGGGTGCCCAACTTGTATTAGTTAATCTCCAATCAATGCGTCATCGCGATCAATTATTCAAAATGATTAATTCATTAAGCGATTTTACACGATTTGGTAAACCAAAATTGAATAAATTTATCGAAAAAAATCTCAGAACGTTACTCAATTCGATTCATTATGGAGGATATGTTTTTGCGCATTTTGCTGTAGCAACCTATTTGTTAAATGATAAGTGCGTTGCATTTAAAAACACGAAACATTGCTTAATAGTCCCATATTACGTTCCATTGAATGTGGAACCGTTGATAATGACGTTATTGTTATCACTCATGCTTCATTCAATAAGGGTGGCATTTAGCACTTTATTTCTTAAGGTGTTAATGTATTGCTACACGATGGAGTTGTTAATTGGACGAACAGAACATCTTACTGAGATTATCGGTGAAGTTAATTTAACCAAAAATGAGAAACGTAATTTTGATGCTTTGAGAAATATTGCGTTATATCAGCAATATATATTCGAGTAATCCATTTCATTATTTATTGATATAATTATATCGATAATATTTATTCTAGGCTCTTTCAATTCGTCTACGATTTCTTTACAAGTTGGCTAGTTCCAACGAAAATTTCTGTTGCAGCTTGCATATCAATATCATGCACCGATTTCTTCTTGGTTTGTATTAAAAAAATATGTCATATCTCATTTGATTGGGGTGATATTTTCAGGGGAAAAATACAACGAGTTTACTTTTCCTTACATGCTGCTTAACAAACTTATTTCTACTTCATGGAGTTGGACAAGGATTCACAACAGCGGTTTGTATAATTAATTTTTATTCCACTTTAAATTAATGTGATTGACTTGTTTCATGATAGAGTAATAAAGTCGCGGAGGCAATTTTTAATTTAAACTGGTACGAAGCCGATATTTCAACGCGAAAATTTATTTTATTTTTATTCACGATTAGCCAAAAGGAACTCAAATTAGAGTTGCCTTTGTTTGGAGAAATGTCGAATGGAGCAGCAGCAAATGTAAGTAAAACAATTATTTATGTTGATGAATACACCGTACTGAGTGATGTTTTTGAAGGAGTTCAAGAAAATCTACGTTTTCTTTAATTGGATGTCGAAAATTATGATGAAAAGAAATTTTTCGTTTTAATTTTGTTGTATGAACCAAGAATAAACAAGATTTATGTAGTAAAATTTAAAAGACGAAATTAAGGCCGTTTACATTTAATTTTACGTCGTTTTATTGTTATTAAACAGTTGAAAGAGTAAAACGTTATAACAATAAATGTCTCATCCCAATTGAGGTATGTCTTTTCTTTTCTTCAACTTTTGGTGTGCGAACACGAACTCATGAACAGTACATTAGGCAGATCGATGCCATTACCAACAGTCAATTATAATTTGAGCCAAGTTGTGCAGATGATTCCTGAGTTTAATCCTTCACGAATGACCAGTTTATCCTCAAAACAATGGATAATAAAGATTGAACAAATCGCGAGTTCTTACGATGTTGACAATGATGTTTTGGCATTGCATGCTTCGACCAAGCTTCGTGGAGCAACAAGTTTGTGGTATGATAGCATACCTGAATGTGTCACAAGATGGCACAACTTCCAAACCGAATTTTTAAAAGCTTTTACTACCAACTTTGACCAATCCGCAATTCAGGCACAATTGATGCGAAAAAAAGGATCTTACGAGGAGTATTTTTACGAAATGGTGGCTTTATCGAAGAAAGGGTCAATCTTTAATCAAACTGTGATCAACCAGACTTAACATTTCAGTTGTATTCTGATCCAATCAACTTATTCCAGCGCATTAAAAACTACAAAACGACTTTTCAGCCTGAAAAAATTAAAACCGACATTTTTTACTAGATTCCCAAAAAGTGTGACCGACCAAAGAAACAACTCTGTTTTTCTACAAGCCAATGTATCAAGAAAAATTGAACTGTTGTGATGACTAGCATCGAGGGAGAAGAAGTTAAGGCACTCATCGACACAGGCAGTGATGTAAACCTTATACAAAGCAGAATGTATTTGAAAATTGAACTACAAAGTTGAACTACTTGGATTGGGAACTACAAGAACTAGATCATTTAGAAGCTGTACGACATGTGTGAAGATTAATGACGATCAATATGAAACGAAAATGCTTGTTGTTTAAGATAATGCTTTGAGAGTTCCAGTAATTTTGGGAAGCGCTTTATTTAGGGAAGCTCGAATAATTGTGGATCCATCCGGGGTTAAAATAGAAAAACCAGAAAAAGTAAAGAAAGTTGAAATTCAAGAAGAAAATTTAGAAAGATCAACAAAAAATACCGATGAAGTAAATGTATATCAAATTTATTATTACTTTATTAGACTTAACTTCAAACTTAAATCATTTTAAAGGATGAAACACCTATTTACCAACGACCTAGAAGACTTTCTCAGTATGAAAAGCAAGAGGTGAGGACAATGATAAAGTGATGGAATAATTCAGCCGAGTTCTTCTGAATTTACTAGTCCGATGATGTTGCCTGAAAGAAAAGCAGAGAAATCCGAATATGTATTTATTTTAAAAAATTAAATGACAAGATTGTTAAGGATAGGTATCCGTTACCATTAATAGAAGATCAACTGGATAGGCTGAGAGATGCTCGAGTGTTTAGCATGCTTGTCCTAAAGAATGGATTTTTCCACGTAGCTCTGAACCGAGAAAGTAGAAAATATACTTCATTTTTGACTCCAGATGGTCAATACGAATTTCTGATATCATTGCACACTTCTTTTGGACTGTGCAATTCTCCGGCCCTCTTTCAACGGTTTATCAATGAGGTTTTCAGGACACATATCAGAGACGGAGATACTAACGTATTTAGGTGATGTTATAATTATTTCTAGTTCAATTAGTAAGTTTTTGTGAAAATAGCGTTTAGTTATTCTAATTGAGCTTGTTATTTGTAGAAATTCAAACCCTGAAGAAGCTTCAATAAATGAAAGCGAAATATTGGTTATGAAAAAATAATTGCGTTCTTTTTTGTCCTCAATCCTATCCTGGAAGTAGAAATTTACTCGGTTATAATTATCGCTAAATAATTGTGAGCAGAAAGTTATGGTTTACTAAAAATTGGAAAAAATGCCAATTGATGAAAACAGACATCACCTATTTAGATTAATCTTTATTAAATATGTTGATACATATATCTGTATAAGCTATAAAAACAAAATAATACTCTTGTACAAATAACACTAATAATAACAACCTAAAATAAAAATCACTATAACAATTCATGATATAAAGTTTATAATATCTTATTCATACTATTATTCTTTGATTTCTAATAGTTTCTAACAATTTTTGTTTAAATGCTGTAACAGTTATTTGTTAAACAAAACAAACCCTCTAAAAAACAAATAATCCTGCGAGTGTGAATGACTAACCCGTCTAATATTTAAACTGTTGCGTGATTTGGTGTTATAGGTATGTACGTCAGATACTTTTGTCACTTGTAAATATCGAGGTAACAAATTGTCAATCAATTTGTATACAAAACACATATTTAACATATACAATCTCTCCTTAACTGAATAAAAAAATAATGTGTCCAACATATCACTAATTCTGGTAAATATATTACAAACCAAAATTGCTCGCATGGCTCTATTTTGTAAGATCTGCAAACTTTGCATTTCAGATTCTCCACCATAATAAACAATTATAGGATAGCACTCAAAAAAAATCGGGCTTACTAATGACCTATACACCATAATTCGAGCTACAACAAAAACAAATTAACAATCTACAAATTCTATAAAAATAATTCACTTTATCTTTCACATTATCAATAACACTCGAGATATGGTACTTAAATTTGAGACCTCTATCAATAAATACTCCTGGTATTTTATAATATTTACATACTCAATCACATCACTATTCACAGAAGCCTTGTATGTATGTATGTAGGGTACGCTAAAGCATACAGCACTCTCTCTGGCTACATCAACCAGCCTAAGGAATTTCCGAAGGCTAGGATACAGCTCAGAGGTGTGTTCCTGATGTCATCTGTGCTCGGCCATTCCTCTCAAATGAATGAGAATGAAATGGGTTTCTGAAATGACCAATAAGAGATATCGGAAAAAATATCGAACCGATAACTATATCGCATGCAACAAGTACCTATATCGACTCAATAAGTGTGATTATCGACAATGACGTATGACAAAAGTGATAGTTTCTATTTTCTAATTTATATTTACGTAATTAAACATTGTGCATTATTTTGAAATTTCTAAAAAGGAGAGAACCTTGCCTATCGATAAAAATGCGACTAAAACGTAAGATGATTTACTCTTACATCAATTTCTGCATGTGTAGTTTTATACAATATCTGCATTGGAAATGTTGCCAATTTGAAGAATTGGGAAAATATTAATGAATCCTATTATTTGAATTGAAGGAATTTTTTGAGATTTTACTAATTACTGGACATTCCTGGATATCACTCGAAAACAAGAACTATTTGTGGGAGGAAATGTTTCTTGATAAATTCACGGGCATTTTAAGACTTCTGCGGTCTGATTGCTTTCTAACACGGGAAGAAACAAAAAATCCTGGAAGGAAGATAAAATTTGGCAAAAATATAATTATATGTATTAGGTAAAATTCTCACAGAATTGTATCTCAAAAAAATTCAAGTCGATTTTATCAATTTCAAGCTCATCCGAACACCCATATTCTAAAAATTCTAGAGATTAATCAAACTCACCTATGATGATTCGTTATAATAATAGCTATTTTGTCTATTTTGTCATGGTGTGAACCAAATTAGAAAATCTTTATTCGTATTTGAGATACAGATTATTTAAGATAACCTAATTTTTTATCATTTTTGAAATTAATAATCTTGTTTTAAAAAATCACGAAAAATCGAATTCTTAAGATATTTTAATGAACTATTCATGATTTATAGAGGAAAGTGTCTATTTTCTCGTGATGAAAGCGGATCTTGAAAATATTTATTCTTTTTTGAGGTATAAATCCTTAAATTCAACGTGAACATTTACGGCTATCTCAAGTTAATTAAAAATCACCAAAAATCGAATTCTTGAGATATTTTAATGATACATTCAAAATTTATAGAGGTAAGTGTCTATTTTGTCATGGTGAGAACCAAATTAGGTCATCTTTATGCGTTTTTGAGATAAAGATTATTTAAGTTAACCTAATTTTTTAGGATTTTTGAAATTAATAATCTTGTTTTAAAAAATCACGAAAAATTGAATTCTTAAGATACCTTAATGAATTACGGTAATCTCTTAATTATTGGGAAATTCAACCACGGGTTGGCAATTAAACCTCCTTTTTTTATTGTAACCTTAGCTTTCGAATTTATTTAATTCTTCATCAGAGGACGATAATTGAGGTTGAGGTTGGTAAAGAACCAAAGGCGTCAAAAAACTTTTTGTATATTATACCAAGAGTAAAGGCCACAGTTGGGATGTCACAGAGGACAAACATGAACGGTGAAAGAGCCACATATACAATAAAAATATTTAATATATATAAGCACTTCATGAGGCACATATTTATACAAACACACGACATGAATAGAGCAATGGAAGAGGCAGTGGTACCAATCCCACAACAGAAGAAAAATAGAAACCCGAGTGAAGAATTGACCGGGAAATACAAAAACCAACAATGGAATGGTCATCCTAAGGGGTTGGGCGGTGAACGTAGGACGAGTTGATTAGGTGGCAATAGATGTCACTCACCCCCTGTACATCAGTACGAAAATTGATGGAATTAACTTCTTTCGATATATAGAACATCTCCAGAAATCTGTGTCTGTAATAGGAGGGCTCACAACAAACTATGGAGGAGTTTTCGAAGTCAAAAACATGGCCCGTAGAAATATGGTGTTCAGCGAGGGCTGTAGAATTTGATTTTTTCAACTTGCAATCTCTCATATGTTGTTTAATTCTATTTTTTCGGTATTGGCTGGTCATACCCATATAAGAGCCCGAACAACCCTTACAGTTGATTCTGTAAATCAAATTGGACTTGACATCGTTAGGAATGCGGTCTTTGAGGATGGAAAAGGCACACCGCAGAGGGTTCAAGGTATATTTTGCCCAACGAAATTGTTTGTTACTGAAGACCTTAATTAGGTTATTTGTAAGGCCCGGAATATAGGGTAACTATACAAAAGGTTTGACATGTATTTCCTCTACATCAGGTGGATGGGTGAGAGACCTATTCGTATCTACAAGACCGATAACAACTGAGGTCCTTCTAACGAAAACAAATTTTTTTTAACCAAGGGGGCAGCGAAACCAGTGTTACAAAAGATGTCAGCTAGCAACCTAAGGTTTCTTAAACGAAAGGCTTCATCACAAATGCGGGTTATACGGTTCTTCATGCACTTGAGTGTGTTGATCTTCATACTAAGAGGATGGCACGAGAAGTAATTTATAAACCTTCCAGAGTATGTAGGTTTGCGATACCAATCAAGTGAAATTGATTGATCAGAATTCCATATGACCAATGAGTCCAAGAAGGGCACAGAGTTACTCTTTTCTTCCTCCACCGTGAACTGGATGTGGTGGTTAAACGCATTGAAGGTTTCTAAGGTTTCATGAATCCGGTCTGAAGGTATTGCGAGGATGATGTCATCTACATATTTATATATGAATGGGACGTGGAAGGGTAGAGTAGATAGACAATTGTCAAGGACATGGTCCATGACGATGGTAGCCAGAATAGGGCTCAGTGGGCTGTCCATTGGAGTACCAAAACTCTGTTTATAGGCAACTCCATTAAAAGAGAACATCGAGGACTCAAACAAGAACGTGATTATCCGGATAAATCGGTCTTTATCAATAAAGGTGTGGTGGGACACCAAGAACCAACCGTGCACAATCCTATCAACAACCATCTCCAAGGGGATGTTGGTAAACAGGGATCACATCAAAGGATGCCAAGGTAAACCCAACAGGCAAAACCAAGCCCATAACTTTAGTGCCAAAGGTGAATGAATCCTTAATGTTATATGCAGTTCTATCCATGAAGGCATTAGATAGTGTTTCAGCCAAAAAGGAAGAAAGGGCGTACGTAGGGGAGCCGACGAAAGAGATGATGGGACGTAATGGGACATCAGCTTTATGTATTTTTGGAAAACCATAATATTTAGGGATTACACCGTTATGGCAAATTAGTTTCTTGTATACCTGTTTTGGGATAAGTCCACTATCGTGGAGATCTTTACAAATGGAATTGGATTTCCTTTGAACTGTAGGCGTACAGTCATATTTTAACACCTGGTAAGTGTGTGGATCATTCAGTAGTTGGAGGGATTTCATTAAGTATTGTGATTTGTTCATTACAACAGAAACCTGTCCCTTGTCAGCAGGCAGAACAAGCAAGGGATCGTCTCGGATAGATGCAAGAAACAGACGGGTTTCCGGGTACAGTCTCCCAATTAGAGAGTCATATGGGCTCGGGGAGCTTCTTCCAGAAACAAAGTTAGTAAGAATGTTCGTCGACCTAGCTCTCAGAATCTTACAATCGTCCGGAGGTAACCATCTATGAATGGTCTCCAAATCACATAGCAACCTAGATATGGAAACATCTCTTGGTCGTACAAGGAGCCCAAATTTTGATCCTAAAGACAAGTATTGTTTAACATTGTCCGGAATTGTGGTATTTGAAAGATTGACAAACCACTTTGAATTCTCATGAAATAATTGTTGGATAGGAGCAGTCTTTTTTAGGTTTAAAAAGTTCTTTAAATTATTATTATGTAAAAAATTGAAGATCTTATCGTAAGTGAGAGAAAGGCGGTTCTCAAACTCCATAATAATGTTGGCATCGGGTAACGCTCTGGGGGAGCATGTTAAGACACTCATCTCGGATCTTAAACGTTTAATAAAAAAAATTAAAATAATAAAACCTTAAAACCCAAATTGTCGTTAAAAGTATTGATCTTTCTTCGTGTTGAGCCCTCCGATTCAGCCAGAAGGTGGAGAAGGGCCTTGGAACCATTCTTGATGTGATTGGGGAGGACTCTATCTCGTCTACACCGGAGAAGGAAGTGCTTTCTGTTCATGAACGAGGCCAATTTACAGTCATAATACTTTTGAATTTTAAGGAAGTTTGCTTTCCAAGCGTTAGTTCGATGTTCTTTAGGAATGCCATACTCAATTATAACAAATTTCACTTATTGGTTGTGCTAAATTTAAGGTAATCTCTTAATTATTGGGAAATTCAACCACGGGTTGGCAATTAAACCTCTTTTTTATTGTAACCTTAGCTTTCGAATTTATTTAATTTTTCATCAGAGGACGATAATTGAGGTTGAGATTGGTAATGAACTAAAGGCGTGGAATTAAGCCTTTAAAATGTTTTCTTATTTGTTAATTATGTTCTTTTACAAATTTTTTCGTTATTATTTGATTTTGTTTTGTTAATTTTCATTATTATTAATTTCTTGTTCCGCAATTTTTTATTTTTGTTAAGAAATTATTTGTTTATGTTATTTATTGTTTTATTACTGGATACTTCGCTGAGCTTGTCCAGTTTTCACCTCAAATATAATAAATAAATAATTTTACGAATTGTTATTCAAAATTTTTACCTCCACCTATTGACGGTAATAAACAAGTAATCGATCTTTTTGGCAAAACTGTCAAAAGCCGTTCGATAACTATTGTGTGCAATATCTGTCGATCAGTTCCTACCAGAACACCAAGAGGCGATATCGACTCGATAAAAGATATCGATCCAATAACTGTCGCTCCGATATCTACTCTGATTTACTACTGATGTAAATATCTCTGTTAATAGTATTGGAAAAAAGAAAAGGTTGACAATATAAAATTAAAGTAATCCTATTTGGCCAGTCGTTCCTTTGATGTAGGGTAGCACGGCATTGGGTCTTGAAGTCTCTTCTTGTGGAGATGAGTCCCTTAGCTTGAACTGTAAATCGATGGCTTTCTTCGTCATGTGTTTGGAGTAAGCGTTTTGACCTCAGAGTTTAGGCCACCTACTTTATTTCTCCCGAGGGATCAGAGTTTTCTTTATCTGCAGATTTATTGGAAATGTCCCCATTCTTGATTTGGTCATCTTTTCCAGGTAAATTGACGAGTCTTTTGCTGCTGGTGTGTAGGTAGTGCTTTTGAGCAACTCCATGACTTTGGGTTTGTATTCCACAAGTCCATAAGACCACAGTGATGTTACCTTTATCTGCTGGAAGTATGATGGTAATGTGATTGTGTCTAAAATGTTTAAAATTAACAAATTCTGCTTCGGCTGTTAAGCAAAACGTAAGAGTCTGGACACGTCCATTATTAAAATTTCAGCTTTTTTGATCACTAACGTTAAGCTAGATTCGACTACTACGAGTTTCTGGGTTTTACACAATGGCAATGTTAGAAAATTGTAAGACTATAAACTTGACTATTCGGAAAGATGTTCCATGAATTTCAAAATTTGCAATCTCTAGAATATTACGGTATATACTATATTCAAAACATAATATATTGCGTTAAAACAATATCTTATTATTTTTAGATAGATTTATTGGCTCAATGCTCATTAAATCAATTTCCAATTGTATGTTTAAATTCAATTGACTCTGATTTTCTAGTTCCATTAGGGCGAACAATTGAAGAAATAGAAACGAATAATCCGTTAATATTTGATTTCACCATTATCGTAATCGATTTTTCCTGACGTTTTTTTATTACATTCTCCTATGAGAAGTCTTTGGAGTGCTAGTGCATCCCCCATTCAATGCAGTCGTTTTATTCCTGCTATATTCAAGATGTTAAAAACTTTCGGTTATCATCTGTTCGAAGAAATCTTTCGCAAATATCGATGTTGGCCTATCTCACAAGGACTTCGAGGATGCGGACCAGCAATTTTGGCAATCGTTAACATGGCATGGGCAGTTTATCCCTTACTATTGGAAATCAAAAGTAAGTGATTTATAAGCAGATTACACGTACTTTTAAAAGTAATTTTTAGATTACCAACTTAATTTTGGAACTATATTAATTCACATCGAAGTAATCATTATGGGTGCGCTACTTGTATTAGTTAATCTCCAATCAATGCGTCATCGCGATCGATTATTCAAAATGATTAATTCATTAAGCGATTTTACACGATTTGGTAAACCAATATTGAATAAATTTATCGAAAAAAATCTCAGAACGTTACTCCAATCGATTCATTACGGAGGATATGTTGTTGCGCATTTTGCTGTAGCAACCTATTATTGGTTAAATGATGAGTGCGTTGCATTTAAAAACACGAAACATTGCTTAATAGTCCCATATTACGTTCCATTGAATGTTGAACCATGGATAATGACGTTATTGTTACTACTCTTGCTTCATTCAATAAGGGTAACATTTAGCACTTTATTATTTAATGTGTTAATGTATTGCTACACGATGGAATTGTTAATTGGACGAACAGAACATCTTACTGAGATTATCGGTGAAGTTAATTTAACCAATAATGAGAAACGTAATTTTGATGCTTTGAGAAATATTGCGTTATATCAGCAATATATATTCGAGTAATCCATTTCATTATTTATTGATATAATTATATCGATAATATTTATTCTAGGCTCTTTCAATTCGTCTACGATTTCTTTATAAGTTGGCTAGTTCCAACGAAAATTTTCGTTGCAGCTTGCATATCAATATCATGCACCGATTTCTTCTTGGTTTGTATTAAAAAAATAGGTCGCATCTCATTTGATTGGGGTAACATTTTCAGTGGAAAAATACAACGAGTTTACTCTTCATTACATCCAACTTAACAAGCTTATTTCTACTTCATGGAGTTGGACAAGGATTCACAACAGCGGTTTGTATAATTAATTCTTATTCCACTTTAAAATAAAGTGATTGACTTGTTTTATGATAGAATAATAAAGTCGCGGAGGCAATTTATAATTTAAACTGGCATGAAGCCGATGTTTCAACGCGAAAATTTATTTTATTGTTATTAACGATGAGCCAAAAGGAACTCAAAATAGAGTTGCCTTTGTTTGGAGAAATCTCGAATGGAGCAGCAGCAAATGTAAGCAAAACAATTATTTATGTTGATGAATACAAACGTACTGAGTGGTGTTTTTGAAGGAGTTCAAGAAAATCTACGTTTTCTTTAATTGGATGTCGAAAGTTATGACAAAAAGAAATTTTTCGTTTTAATTTTGTTGTATGAATCAAGAATAAACAAGATATATTTAACAAAATTGGGAAGACGAAATTAAGGCCGTTTACATTTAATTTTACGTGGTTTTATTGTTATTAAGCTGTTGAGAGAGCAAAACGTTGTAACAATAAATGTCTCAACCTAATTGGGGTATGTCGTTTCTTTTCATCATTCCTCAATCAGTCATTCCTTTGGTGTATTGTAGCGCGACATTGGGTCTTGTGGTCTCATCTTGTGGAGGTGAGTCCCTTGGCTTCAACTATCAATCGACGGTTTTCTACGTCATGTATTTGGAGTAACCATTTTGACCACAGAGATTAGGACACCTCCTTTATTTAGAAATGCTTCTATTTTATTATTTATTTTTATTTGATCGAGTAAGTAAAGTAAGTAAAAGTAAGTCCATAAGATCACAGTGATCTTACCTTTATCTGCAGGAAGTACGTGTTTTATGTTTTACTTTATTTCCACTGTAGGTTCTTTATTTATTATTATTAATAGACACTGTTCTTTATTTTAATCTTTATTTATTTCTGCTTTTTACGTTACACGTTTCTACTGCTACCTAACCTCTAAATCTATCTTTTCTTAAGATGTCCGTTAACACCGGCTGCTTTGCATGCCGCTTAATTCTGATCTTAACCGTATCATGCTCAGGAATTCGTTCTTTTATCCCATGTCCATCATCATTACAATTCACCTTCGGTGCACTGTCAATACTTGAAGCTTCTTCCAATTCTTGTCGGTTCATCTTATTTTATTCATTGACTGTTTCAAATGTATGCTGTTCCGTTTAATTAGATTTCCATTTTGGTTTTGTACCAAGATCTTAATCTTGGTTCATTCAATTTCTTTAGCATAACACCAGGTTCCCAAGTTATTATTATTAGGTTCCCCTTATCCATTACTACATTATCTCCTTCTCTTAATTTTCCCCTCTTCCTAGCACTTCTATTATAGTACAACTTGTATAATCTTCTTTTGGTCTCCAATTTCTCTTTTTCCAAATTATAATTGACTTGTTCTGGAATTAATAGTGTTTCTTTTATAGGTAATTCAGATCTTAATCTGCGACTATTTAACATTTGAGCAGGTGATTTATCTAGTCCAGTAATTGGCGTGTTTCTGTAAGCTAACAACGCCTTATCCAAATCATCACATTTTCTCAAAAAGCCTTTCGCAATCTGAACTGCTCTTTCTGTCATGCCGTTGGATTACGGATATCTGGGACTTGACGTTATTATTTTAAATTTCCATTTTTCCGCAAATTGTTTGCATTCCCAAGAATTGAAGGGCATGTTATCTGCGTATAGCTCTAATGGTATGCCATGTGTGGCAAAAATTGTCTTCAAAACTTTGACGACGGCTGTTGCCGTTTTGAACTGTAAGGGTACCACCTCGAGCCATTTTGAATAATAATCCATGACAACCAAGAAAAAAGGAGATTTATCTCCATACTCCGTAATATCACTAGCTATCTTTTCAAATGGGGTTTTTGGCATTTCTCTTAATATCAGTGGTTCTTTTACATCGGCTTTCTGGTATTTTTCGCATACTTTGCATTTCTTTATATAATCGGCAATATCAGAATTTATGTTTGGCCAATAAAGAACTTGACTAGCTCTTTTTTTTGAGTTTTCGTTCCACCAAAGTGATTTACATGTAATATTGTTAGTATTTTTAATCTTAAAATTTTGAGTATAATTACGTTGTCTTTATAGAACAGTAATTCATCAATCATTTGTATGTTTTCATTACGAATTTTATAATATTCTTTTAATTCTGTAGTCACTTTTGAGACATCCTTTAGCCATCCATCAAGACAATACTATTTAACTTGAAGTAACAACAAATTCTTGTCCGTTTCAATTTTTATCTCCTCTCGTCTCTCATCAGAAACGTCAATAGAATGTACTATTTCTGTTAGGGTCTTATCTTCCTTGTATTTTGTTTCATTTTGGAAATTTCTTGCTAGTAAATCCGCAATTAGCATTTCCTTTCCAGGCTTATATGTTATTTGTGCATCATATTTGAGTAATCTCACTGTCATACGTTGTAATCTAGGAGAATGCACTTCAGTAACACTCTTTTTCGTAATAGATTCAACAGGTTTATGATCACTGTGTATAAGAACCCCTCTACCGTAGATATAATTATGAAATTTTTCACAAGCATATAAGATGGCTAAAAATTCTTTTTCAATTTGACCGTATCGAATTTCAGTTGGTGATAGCGACCTTGAAGCGAAAGCTACTGGTCTTTGTTCTTGTAATAACACACTACCCAAACCGTCTTTACTTGCATCTGTTTGTATTGTTACAAGCTTCGCGAACTAACTATATTTTTTATTTCATCGAGTGCTTCATCAAGTTTCAATGCCCAAATCCATTCAACGTCTTTCTTTTAATAATTCTCTCAATGGTTTTGATATATTTGCTAAGTTTAGAATATATCTTCTCAAATAGTTTATCATTCCCAACATCTTTTGTAAATCTTTTCGATTTTTTGGCACTTCCAATCCAGTTATTGCCTGTGTCTTTATGTGATCCGATCTCATTCCCATTTTATTGAACACTTTCCCAAGAAATTTTACTTGCTCTTGTCTGTATTGAATTTTATTCTTATTGAATTTTATATTTAATTTGCTCGGTTGATTACCATTTGCAATATCCGATCATGTTCTTGAACTGTTTCAGCTGCGATCAACAAGTCATCAAAATAAATTATGACCCTTGGGATATCACAAAAACTTTCTTGATTAATATTTTGAAAGTATTCGGGTGCACAGTTGAGTCCAAACGACATTCTATTAAATTTGTAGATGCCAAAGGGACATCCAAAACAGCACAACTTGCTTGATTATTTATCTAGTCAGACTTGATAGAACCCCTCCTTAAAATTTAAGACTGTAAAAAAGCATTTGTTATTCAACTTAGTAGCTATTTCCTCCAAAGTGGGTATTTCACAATATTGTCTTTCTAAAGCATCATTTAAGTGTATAGGGTCCATACACAACCTTAAACCACCATCTGTCTTCTTTACTATAACCAAATTACTTAACCACTCGACTAGTTCATTAACTTTTGATATGATTCCTCGTTCTACTAAACTATCCAATTGCTTCTTTAGCTTTGGTTTTATATTCAACGGTACACGCCTTGGAGGTCTCACAATAGGCACTACATTTTGTCTTAGTTTTAATTACACTAAACACCCCTATGTTTTTTGATACAAATTTTTTTTTTGTATTGATCTCGTTTACACTTGATACATTTCTAATAACATTCAAATCTAAACAAGCATCTAAACCTAATATTGGCATTAATGATTCCTTAACAACAATAAATGACAAATTATAATTTTTATTTTTCCAGGTGCATATAATTGCTACAACCCCTATCGGTCTTATTTTAAACCCACCATATGTTCCTAAAATCGTCTTAGTACTTACAATTTCAGCTTGTTTATTTAAGTCTTTTACCACTCTAAGTGATATAATGTTTACTTGACTACCTACATTTCGGTCCATTCACTTCGTTGATTCACTTCATGTACCAGAATAGAAGTTACGTAGACGTTGTCTTCTCCATATTCCAAATTAGAGTCCTCACTATCTTCTTTTATGTCTTTTAACCTTTTTCACAACTTGACTCTTGTAGCACATTTTTGCATAGTGGCCATATTTGTCACGTTTTTTACATTTCCTGCCATATGCAGGACATTCTTTGAATTTGTGTTTCTGTCCATACCTTATACAAATAAATTCACTTTTGTTTTCATTTCTTCTCTCTTGGTTTTCTTTTTTCTTATAATATTCTCCTACTTTTCTTTTTACTGCATCAACTTTACTATCATGCGTCCCATTTTGAACGTTTCTCAATCGTACTTCCGTTGCTTCTCTCGCTTTACACACTTCTATAGTTTTTTTTAGGTCCAAATTATCTATATGTAGTAGTTTCTCTTGTAAAGATTGATTCTTAGTTCTAATACCAATCTATCTCGAATCATTGAATCTGTATCACCCACAAAATTGCATGTTTTGACAAGCTTCTTCAAGTCCGTTAAAAAATGGTCGAAAGATTCACCTTCCTCCTGTTTTCTTTTATAAAATATAAAACGTTCATATACCTCATTTATTTTTGGGTTCATGTATCTCTGTAATTCATTTAGTACCATGTCATACGATTTCTTCTGTCCTTCTTCTTCTATTAAATTCAATAATAATGCTACCTTGAACACTCTAGATTTTTCATCTTTTCCACTTGCGATATCTCTATTCTTATCTTATTACTTATTAGATGCAAGAGCCTGGAGTTATCCATTCTTCAAATTTCGGCTTTTTTGTCCATTAATGTTAAGGTTTAGTCAAGGGCATGGTTGTTTAGGTGTTTTTGCGGGCACTATTTTTAAATCCTCGAACTTCTTTTGAAGTTTTTTGGATTTCTAGGCAATGCTAATTTCGCAACGCCGAAACTTTAGAATGTCTAATTGAATATAGATGAGCGGATTTCTTCTACGAGAAGGGAGTTGCTGGCTCGTTTTAGGATTGCTTCAATCCTTTGGTATTTAGTATGGTGAGTCAATCGGGTGACGATATCGTCACGATATCATTTTGGGAATGTCAAATCGCAGGCCCTTTTCATTCAGTCTTTCGAAGAGCTTGGTTTTCTTTTAGATTTCCTCTTTGTAGAGGTGTATAACAGTAATACTTTACGGCTGGAGAAGTATGTGTTGTGGTTGATACAAGATTACATGCATTCATCCTATTGGTTGTTCCTTATGGATCACTATGAATGTTCCCTATATACCTGTTGACAGAGTGATGAGACTATAAACTTAACTATTCGAAAAGAAAATATTCCATGAATTTGACAATTTGCCATTACACTATATACTATCTTCCCGACCGTGATTTTGGATAGATTTATTGGCTGAATGCTTATTAAATCAATTTCCAATTGTATGTTTCAATTCACTCGACTCTGCTTTTCCAGTTCCATTAGGACGAATAATTGAAGACATAAAAACGAGTAATCCATTAATATTTAATTTTACCATTATCGTAATCGATATTCCCTCAATTTCTTCTATTACATTCTCCTCTGAGAAGACATTGGAGTGCTAGCGCATCCACCATTCGATCCAGTCGTTTTATTTCAAAATGTTAAAAACTTTCGGTTATCATCTGTTCGAAGAAATCTTTTGCGAATATCGATGTTGGCCTATCTCACAAGGACTCCGAGGATTCGGACCAACAATTTTGTTTATCGCTAACATGGCATGGGCAGTTTATCCCTTCCTATTGGAAATCAAAAGTAAGTGATTTATAAGCAGATTATACGTACTTTTAATAGTAATTTTTAGATTACCAACTTAATTTTGGAACTATATTAATTCACACCGAAGTAGTAGTTATGAGTGCGCTACTTGTATCAGTTAATCTTCAATCATCGCGTCATCGCGATCGACTAATCAAAATGATTAATTCATTAAGCGATTTTACACGGTTTGGTAAACCAAAATTGAATAAATTTATCGAAAAAAATCTCAGAACGTTACTCAAATCGATTCATTACGGAGGATATGTTTTCGCGCATTTTGCTATAGCAACCTATTTGTTAAATGATAAGTGCGTTGTATTTAAAAACACGAAACATTGCTTAATAATCCCGTATTACGTTCCATTGGATGTGGAACCGTGGATAATGACGTTATTATTATTAATTATGCTTCATTCAATAAAGGTGATGTTTAGCACTTTATTACTTAAGGTGTTAATATATTGCTACACGGTGGAATTGTTAATTGGACGAACAGAACATCTTACTGAAATTATTGATGAAATTAATTTAACCAGAAATGAGGAACGTAATTTTGATGCTTTGAGAAATATTGGGTTATATCAGCAATATATATTCGAGTAATCCACCTCTTCATTTATTGATATAATTATATCAATAGTATTTATTCTAGGCTCTTTCAATTCGTCTACGATTTCTTTACAAGTTGGCTAGTTCCAACGAAAATTTCCGTTGCAGCTTGCATATCAATATCATGCACCGATTTCTTTCTGGTTTGTATTAAAAAATATGTCAAATCTCATTTGATTGGGGTAATATTTTCAGAGGAAAAATACAACGAGTTTACTTTTCATTATATGCAACTTAACAAACTTATTTCTACTTCATGGAGTTGGACAAGGATTCACAACAGCGGTTTGTATAATTAATTCCTATTCCACTTTAAATTAAAGTGATTGACTTGTTTCATGATAGAATAATAAAGTCGCGGAGGCAATTTTTAATTTAAACTGGTACGAAGCCGATATTTCAACGCGAAAATTTATTTTATTGTTATTCTCGATGAGCCAAAAGAAACTCAAATTTGAGTTGCCTTTGTTTGGAGAAATGTCGAATGTAGCAGCAGCAAATGTAAGTAAAACAATTATTTATCTTGATGAATACAAACATAGTGAGTGATGTTTTTTAAGGAGTTCAAGAAAATCTATGTTTTTTTTAATTGGATGACGAAAATTATAAGAAAAAGAAATTTTTCGTTTTAATTTTGTTGTATGAATCAAGAATAAACAAGATTAATGTAGTAAAATTAGGAAAATTAAATCAAGGCCCTTTACATTTAATTTTACGTGATGTTATTGCTATTAAACATTTGAAAGTGTAAAACTTTATAACAATAAGTGTCTCATCCCAATTAGGGTATGTCCTTTCCTTTCTTGAACTTCAGTGATGGACTCTTGGTCTCTTGATCAAGACTAAATCATCTTCAATCCTTTCCAAAGCTTCTCTTCTCATTTCATCGCGTTCCACTTCGTTATATCTTTGAGTATATATAATACTATATATAATCAAAGATGTGAGTCGATTCGCTCACCACATTGTTGGAAACATCATCGGTGCGCTGGTGCGTAATTAAACTGCGATTATATTCTTTATCCCTCTGTTATTGTCCCGCGGTGAGTAGATTAGATAGTCCATCGTTATTTTACTTATCTGCCGGCCTAACCGGCTAAATATGAACCGTGAGAACGGAGGGCCATCCGCCCCATGCGGAGGACCAACCACCATATATAATTTGTCTGGAATCTGTCGACAGAAACATTGGTTATATGAAAGATCTACAGGTAGGCAAAAAACTATTTGAGGACAAAGTAGATGGTATAATTAAAATTGAAAAACGTGGTATAAACCGCGTTGAAGTAGAATTTAACTATTTTGAGGCGAATTTACTAATAAAAAACCCCGAAAGGGAACAGACTGTAAACAACGCAATTAATAATCAGTACTCGCAATTTCCCCCCTTAAAAAAGACGAACGCTATCGAAAACTCTGTAAACTTCACAGCCGCAACAGCAAATTACAGACCGCTTATTAGTTATGCGAATATAATAAAGGAACCAGAATCTGACAGTACACGTCTTGGCACATCAATGAGCATAAGGAAAATAAAACGAATGCAAGATAGCCCTAAAAGAAAAATATCCTCAGAAAAAAATCCAATGGACAAAGGCAAAGTAAGCAGCAAGGTACGTAAATTTGAATAAGCGAAATGAAGAAACAAAAATTAAACCAACGATAGTAGTGAAAAGGGAGGAAAGAATTTCACAAAGTCCAGAAAACATGTCAGAAAATGAAAGTTTAAACAACAAACGTATCTTCTTAGACGAAGACATCCCTTTTAATGAAAGTGTTACTGTGGAATGCCAGGAGTTTACCACATAATAAAGGAAGTCTATTCCATTTCCTTTAAAAACAACATGTAGAAATAGTAGTCATAACAGAGACATGGCTAAAGGAAGAGTACCCCATATCTACCCCATATTATAACCACCTTTATATACGTAGAGACGATTCATATGGTGGATTATTGATATTGATTTGCAAAAAACTCAATTTTTGTTTTTACGGGAATGTCAGATCCAGTATAGAACGTGTATATTTTTTTAGCTATCTCAATCGATAATACTGTGATTGTAGCTGCGTATATTCCCCCAGATGTGAATTTTGGCACAAACGATTGGGAGGAGATTTTACAGAACATGCCGCATGAATCCAAATTTATGTTACTGGGGGATTTCAATGCGCATCTACAGGAAATGAGTGACAGACACCTGGAAAATGCCAGAGGCCGCGCACTTCAATCAATTATCGAAGACTACGATAATTGAGACTTACGACCTATGTGTAGTGAATGATGGCAAGTTAACGTTGTTTTCAGGTAACCAAATTAGAAGTGTTTTAGATCTTGTGATATGCTCCGCAGACGTGGCAAGGGATGTTTTGTGTAACACTCTAGATGATACATTGGGAAGCGATCATTTCCGTGTTTTGGTCACATTTCAATCAATAAATGGTTTCCAAAAAATGTCAGCAATATATGGAGGACTCTCTTGCTTCGGGAACAGTTGATACCTTGTCAGATCTTACAGAGGCCATTGAGGACGCAAGAAAAATATCCATCTCTTCCGAGACTCGAGATTTAACCCAGGGTCATTTCTGTCCATGGTGGGATATAGAATGTTCAAGGGCGGTGAAGCTGCGGAGATATCTGATCAGGCAATTTATGGAAGACAACACACCTGAACGGTATATAATAGCGAAAAAACATATTGCTCTGGCTAAGAAGATTATCTTGAGGAAGAAAACAGAACACTTTAGAAAATTCTGTAGGAAAATTGATAGAAATACTCCGAGTAGTGAAGTATGGGCAAAGATCAGATGCTTGAAGAACGGTAGAGAGCAACGTGGAATAACCCAAAAAAAATGGCATGAATCCTTTTTGGACAACATTTGCCTCCCGTATGTTCCCAGGAGGGAGGAAACATTGCAGACAACAGTTTATCCGGAAAGTTACAATACCATACTTATTTCCAAGATAGAAATGATGAAGATTTTGAAAGGCTTTAGAAACTCAGCACCAGGAAGCGATAAAATAACGTACCATGTCCTTAAACAGTTACCACCGGTAGCCCATGATATAATACATAAAGAATTTAATAATATACTAAATTATGGAAGCATCCCGGATGAATGGAGAAATGTTGTTTTTGTCCCAATACCTAAGCGAAGGGAGAATATGGAAAACGATAAGAACTTCAGACCGATATCACTTATGATTTGTCTCCGAAAATGATTTGAGAAGATTATTGCATGCAGGGTGGAATGGTTTATGGAGAGGGAAATGTTGTTTGACCATCTAATGTTTGATTTCAGGAAAGGTAAAGGCATAACCCACTGTATATCCTACCTTCTATCAACAGTTCAACTGGCTTTTGCTAAGAAACAATCTTAGACTTAAGGAAGGCATGTTTAAGAAATATAAGTGATATGGAACTGCCATTATCTTAAATTATTCAAACGCTATCATACGCTTACAAAAACTCTTATAAGCGCTGCTTTTAAGCAGCACATGCTTGAAACTGATAATGCAATTTATCGTGTAAGGGCTCTTCTAGAATACCAGGTATTATGAATTATAACAACCTAGAATACACTTCGGGCCAGTCAATTGTTGATGCTTCTGCTGAGCATTTCGGTAAAGTTTATATTAATTCGGAACCTAAACCTAGTTCAACTCTGCAGCGTACTCTTCAAGTTGATGTAATCGATCTTGAATAGGTTAACTCTGTATTGAGACATGCAAAGAATAAGATGATTGTCGTTAGCAATAGTTATCTTTTACGTGATTGTACTATTATGTTTGATTCTCCTCTCATCACATTTTCAACTTAATTCTCAAGAAATCGGTCATGCCTAAACTGCGAAAGAAAGCCTACATCTACCTGTAGGGTACGCGTATATGTAAACGCGGGTAGACGAACCATACATACCGGACTAGACGAGCTTGGTAATTAAATATTAAGTCGTAGAGTAGCAGAATTGAATAAAACCAAAGCTGAGAACGTAATAGAAGAAGTGAAAAAGCTCTTTGCAAAATTTGGCATACCAATTTGATTTGGTATACCAACGATTTTTTACCAATGATAACATATGGGTTTAAACATATTAGCAATAGCCCGAAATATTCAAAAAGTAACGGACTGGCCGAAAAGGCAGTTCAAACTGTATAGAAGATGTTAAAGAAAAATGAAGACATCTATTTCGGTTTATTGGCTTTGTGATCATGACTACTTATATCAGAAATTCAAAAGAGAGAGAGCGAAACAGAAGAAGAATTATACCGAAGACCAAATGGAGAGTGTACATCTTGGATACTAAACAGCACAAGAAACAGATACCCCAAGATCATACTAAATAAACACAAATGAACAGGATATCAGACGGAACAGGAAATGTCGTCATCCTAGGCAACGAGGAAGTGTGTGAAAACCGTGAAGGTAAAGTGAGCGAAAACCGGGAAGGTGAAGAGCATTGCAATTGCGAGGGCAGAGTATGTGAAAACCGTGAGAGTGAAGTGGGTTGTAACTGCGGAAGGAAGAAACGAGAAGAAGTTTGAAGAGGACCTGATGAAAAACTTCAAAAGAAAAATATCTGTCTCATAAAAAATGTCTCACTCTGGAAAATAGTGTCATTTATCATACAAGTTAATGTAATATATTTAGACTTCCAGAAAACGTTCGATCAACTGAACCACTTTGTATTCCACCCTTGAATTCCCTTATGAAGTCTTATATTATTATGTAATATAATCTTATAAGAATTATCCCATAGCCTATCAAACACTAAAGGGTTGCTATCATAACAAACGTCATTTGGCGATCTTGTATTTTAATAAATTCCCATGTCCTCATCGACGTGCTTATCCACTTCAAAAATTCTAGGAAATCGTATCAACTCCGGTCTTGGTGAAATTCTTCTTCACCTGAAGAAGTTCACGGTGTAACTTCTATCCTTGTTTGTTTTTGTGGTTTCTTGATAATATTTCTCGCAATCTTGTTCATCTTTTGGCCTTTGTTTCGGTTGTTCCATTTCTTCCATTTCATTTCCCAAAGTTTAGTCAATTGTTGGTCTTGTTCTACGCGACTGACAAAACTAGTGACCTTCGTTGAGGTCTAGTTTTGTTTTTTGACCCAATAATCCATAGGTTGTCTTTTGAAGATCTTCTAGAATGTTTCCACATTCTTGTGTCGATAGGGCATGGTATGTTGTACGTTAGATCCGCAAGAATTCTATTGATCATTTCTTGTGAATTTTATTCTGGTAATTTTTTCTTGGCAAGGATTGATAAGTTTTAGTAACACAAGCAATGTCGTTGGCATGGAAAAGTTGCTTGGATAATGTGGATTGAAAATTGAATCTTCAATTTCAATGTTTTTGGATTTCCATCACCTAGCTCGGATTCTGCGTGTATCTTCTCACTGGGATATGATAGTAGGTGAGCTACTGATTCTGTTATGAATGATGCTTGACTTTCTTGATCAACCAGAATTCTTAGATATTGCATTGTACTGAAAGCTGATCGTGCTTCTACGAGAGCTGTTAGTAACAATACTGTGTCACGATTTTCTCTAAAATGATTGTTTGATGCTGGGACCAGACGATTTTTACTCGTCCTTCTGCAATAACGTATGATGAGGCTTTTTGCACTTCAAACATCGATTTGTACTATTACAAGTGTCTGTGAATTTGTGACACAGGTAGTTTCGACAACAATTTTTCGTCTTCACAAATTCTTCCCTTTTCTTTCCAGGAAGTTTGATAAAAGAAGAAATTTGAAACAAGAATGGCTCTGCATGTTTTATTTTGTTCGTACTTTGTTTGTTGTCTTGGCTTGTTGGTTGATTTCTTTTTGTTCTTTCACCAATTGCTTCTAGCGATTGAAATCGTATCTGAAGGAATTTCATTAACTATTGACATTGTTGTATCTTGTTAGGATCTTTTAGGGATTGTAGAGGTTGTGAAATGTTGTCCAGTTTTCATACAATCCATCAAATATGGGAGTTTTATTGTTGGGAAAGGAATGATAGGGTTTTGAGTTGTAGGTCTTACGGATTGTTAAGGCTCAGAGGCAATCTTTGGTAGTTGTTTCATTACGGAATGAAATATTTCCTCACAGCTCAGGAATTTTTCTTCTCTAAAGTATTCGGATTTGAACTTGGCTTCGAGTACCTGAATATCTTCTTCCAATCTTTGGATGTTGTCCATTTGTTCTTGAATTTATTTCTTCAAGTAGGCGTAAGTGCTTTTTTGTTTTCTTAGTTTGAGCTCTTCCTCTTCAAACGTTGAGATTGCTCGATGTCTTCTTTTTTTTGAAGTCGGCTATGCTTAAAGGATTTCCGCTTCTTCTCTATCTTCTCTTAGGGATTATTTGATTTGATCTCTTGAGAACTCCGCCAATTGGTTCATTACCTCTTGGTATAGTTTCTTTAGTTGCGTAATATAACTTGTGGTGAAGTACGCGTGGTTGAGAGCATCGAATTCATCCAATTTATGAGGATGATTTCTGAGTTTCTTCGATTTCCATTCATAGTTCGTACAGCCTTTTGTCACATTATTGAACATTTTACTTTTTGCCGAATATTGATGAAATAAGCTGCCAAATTATTTATTTGACTTACATAATTCACATATTTCTTCATTAGCTTTTCTTATACTTAGCATTGAATCTTACAAAGCTGCATCCTCAAACCAGACTATCACTTCCAATCTTACCTACAAAAGATTCAGTCAAGCAACTCATAACTAGTATGCAAGAAACCAGTTTAGTATATAAAACTGTATAATTTGAGCAAAATGAATCAAGTGCTCAAGAAATAACTGGTAATTTTTATAAAAATATAATTAAATTGGAAATTCTTAAAATAAGTGTAACAAAGTCTTTTTTGCTTTAATACTTCATAACTCAAAACCGTTTTTATTAACCACAAAAAATTTACAATTTAGCATTAACATGAATAGCCAAAACACCATCCTCTTCATAATCTTCCAAACTAACATAACCAACACCTCCATCTCCAACATTAACCGTTTTTCCAGTACATTCCCCATTAACAAGTCCTCCGCTAATAACATCACAATAAGTTCCCGCCGGAAGACATGTTTGCATATCTTGATTGATACTTCCCCCATTGGTGAAGGCAACAAAACCTTTTCCACCTCTACAGAAAGCAATTTGTTGAGATCCATTACTCCACCAATCGTTTAAATCAGTTCCTTTTACGGCATTTCTAAATCCAACCATGTTATAAATTTGTCTCCATCTATGTTCGCAAATCCATCCGTTGCTGCAAGTATCGTCGGAGTTAATTCCTGGTGAGATTATGTTCCCGTTTCCATCAGCTGGTGGTCCAGCATCTGTATCATCAAAAGCAAAACTAGACATGACTCTTGTTGTTCCAAATGGGTGGGCTAACATAAAAGCGATTGCCATTTTGTATTGTTTCGATACTTTGTATGTTAAAATATCTTCTCCTCCAGCACCGTGCCCTCTTTGGTTATCGTGGTTATCGACGAAAATAAAAGCAACGTCGTTTGGAAGAAATCCTCTATTAGAACCCCAGTTATTCAAATTACTTAATTGTTCTTTTCCTCTAAAAATTTTTCCGATATCAGCGGAATGTTTAAATTCAGTTACAGCTCCAATATGAGTATATTCTGTACCAGAGATAGCTTCGCCACCTAAATCGATAACTTCTTGGAAAATGTAGGGTCTCGCCCCGGAAGGAAAACCATAATCAGTGTTTAAATCATTAACCCTTCCAAATATAACCTCTAAATCTCCAGGCCACATATGTTTGGCAGCATCAACTCTAAAACCAGCAACTCCCAAACTTACGAGTTTATTTAAGAAATTCACCATTTTGTCTCGAACATCCTCGCTTCCTTGATGCAAATCCCTTAACCCGACCAATTCGCAATTTCTTACATTTTCGGCGTTGTTATAATCTGTTATGGCACAATCAGAGTTAAAATCGGAGTATTCGTATGGTACGCCTGGGTAATTTTTGTCGGCTGAATTTGCGGTGCTTCCAGCCGTTCCGGTTACCTCACCCCAATTTCCGGTCATATGATTCAAAATCACATCAACGTAAATTCTGAAAATAATATCATTGTGATGATGTTAAAATTAAAAAAGAGGAATTATAAAATGTGATTGTTACCTAACTCCGACTGCGTTACATCTTTTTGTCATGTCTGCAAATTCGGATTCTCCACCGGATCTTGTACCAAAGTTGTAGCTGACGGGTTGGTAGCGTTCCCACCATGGTCTGTTTTCAATAACGGCATTTTCAGTTACAGGGGATAACTAAAAAAATAACCTTTCTTAATTTACTTGAATCATTCTGAATTTTGTGTGAATATGAATTTAATGAATTTTGTTTCATTATGATATTGATACTTTCTTCATGTTCTGAATGGCAACACTCTGATAATCAAAGTATTATTATACAGGGTATCCGATTAAAATAGCAAAGTACATAAATGATAGTGGGGAGTTGATATACAAAGATCTTTCTTAGACAAAAAATGTAGGAAAGGTGTAGAATTTTTGTGATCATCTCAAAGTGATTTTTGACAAATGTACAGAACAAGATTTTGTTATGTTTTGCTTGGTGTGATGCCCTGTGAGCATCCAATTTTGACTGGTACAGGATCAGAATAATAACCGTTTACTACAACTTGCTATAGTTTGTTTGGTAAGTACCTCATCAAAAAACATTCTACCGATTGACTTAATCCCATATACTTTAAAATTGAAGATAAGAGTTCTGAAGACGATTCATTTTGTCCAAGCTTTAGAGTAATCAAGTAAACATAGGACGAATACTTTACAATCTTCAGAATCATTTTATCAGGATATCATCTGCGATGTTCAGCAATGCAGTTTTGTAGCTACATTCCGCTCTAAAACCAGATTGCACCTCAGGTAGCAATTCGTTTTTCGTGGAATGAAGGAAAACTAATCGACAAATTAGCTCCTCTGAAAGATATATTTGAAATTTTTCACACTTCATACATTTCATTTGAGTATGTAACAGTCGACGAAAAATTAGACGGATTTAGAGGAAGATGTGCGTTTAGACAATACATGCCAAGCAAACCAAATAAATATGTGGTTAAGATATTTGCTTTAGCAAATGCAAAGACTTACTTTGCTTTCATCTTAGAAGTGTACTTAGGCAATCAACCAACAGAGCCATATTTACAATAATTCTTCTCATACTCTAGTAGAAAGACTATGTGAACCACTAAAAGGTTCAAATAGAAATGTAACTGCTGATAAATTGCTTTACGTCGTTAGCTCTGATCAATACTCTAAGAACTAATCTCAAATTGACCTCTACGGAGACCAATTGGATTCTAAAGGACGACCAATTAGATCATCCATATACGGTTTCCAGAAAACATTACGTTAATCTCGTATATTCCCAAAAAAGAAACAAGAATATTTTATTGTTGTCAAGCTTACATTATGATGACAAAATTGATGAAGAAACTGGAAAACCTGGCATGACAATGGATTACAATCGCACGAAAGATGGAGTAGATACATTACGGATCCACACTACGCACTACTTGGTTAATGCAAAGTACATGGTAAGTAGGGAATAATGATCACAAAATTCAGAAAAAAAAGTTCAGAAATTCAAAGGTCAGTAACTAAAAGTTAAATTTTCAAACGAGATCGGATTTTTTTATTAATGAATAAATTAATGAATAGACTAATCAATAAATTGACATAAATTGTGGATTATTTTGAGATATTAATCATCAGAATATCTTCATTTATTCAAAAGATGTGGAATACAAAGAATTAAAGTCGATTTTGTCAAAATTTTAGACGTCATAGGAAAGTCTACTCATAGACGGGGAAATTCCTTTTACTCAAACATTATTTTATGATACCAATCATAAAAATATCTTTATTCGCTCAAAACATATCAAAGAAAATGTTAGATTATGATTGTAACAAATGGAATCTGAAATAAGAAGCAGATTTGAGAGATTCCAGGAATCTGATATTGATCACTAAAATATCTTCATTTATTTAAAAGGTATGGAATATAAAGGATTCAAATCGATTTTATCTATTTCAAGTTCATTCAAACATCTATATTCCAAAACTTTTAGACTGTGTAATGAACTCTACTAGTTTGGAGTGAAATTCTTCTTAATCAAGCTTTGTTTTAAGATATCAATCATGAAAATATATTAATTCGCTCAAAAGATATCAAAGAGAAAGTTAGATTTTGATTGTAACAAATGGAACCTGCACTAAGAAGCAGATTTGAGATATTGTAAGAGTTTGATTAATGCACGCAATACATATTTTAAGTTGGTATGAATTGAGGCTTCTTTTGAGATATGAATCGCTAAAATATCTTCATTTATTCAAAAATTATGGATTATAAAGGATTTAAGTCGATTTTGTCAATTTCAAGTTCAACCAAACACCCATATTCCAAAAATTCTAGAAGTTGTAATGAAATGTCTTCGCTTACAGTGAAAATCTTCTTAAACAAGCTTTATTTTAAGATAACAATCATAAAAACATCTTTATTCGTTCAAAAGATATCGTAGAGTATGTTACGTTTTGATTGTAACAAATGGAACCTGCACTAAGAAGCAGATTTGAGAGATTGTAAGAATTTGATTAATGCACGCAATACAAATTTTAAATTGGTATGAATTGAGGCTTCTTTTGAGATATGAATCGCCAAAATATCTTCATTTATTCAAAAATTATGGAATATGAAGGATTTAAGTCGATTTTGTCAATTTCAAGTTCAAACAAACACCCATATTCCAAAAATTCTAGACGTTGTAATGAAATTTCTTCGTTTATAGTGAAAATTTTCTTAAACATGCTTTATTTTAAGATATCAATCATAAAAATATCTTTATTCGCTCAAAAGATATCGTAGAAGACGTTACGTTTTGATTGTAACAAATGGAACCTGCATTAAGAAGCAGATTTGAGATATTGTAAGAGTTTGATTAATGCACGCAATACACATTTTAAATTGGTATGAATTGATGCTTCTCTTGAGGTAAGAATCGCCAAAATATCTTCATTTATTCAAAAATTATGGAATATAAAGGATTTAAGTCGATTTTGTCGATTTCAAGTTCAACCAAACAACCATATTCCAAAAATTCTAGACGTTGTAATGAAATTTCTTCGTTTACAGTAAAAATCTTCTTAAACAAGCTTTATTTTAAGATATCAATCATAAAAACATCTTTATTCGCTCAAAAGATATCGTAGAGGATGTTACGTTTTGATTGTAACAAATGGAACCTGCACTAAGAAGCAGATTTGAGAGATTGTAAGAATTTGATTAATGCACGCAATACAAATTTTAAATTGGTATGAATTGAGGCTTCTTTTGAGATATGAATCGCCAAAATATCTTCATTTATTCAAAAATTATGGAATATGAAGGATTTAAGTCGATTTTGTCAATTTCAAGTTCAAACAAACACCCATATTCCAAAAATTCTAGACGTTGTAATGAAATTTCTTCGTTTATAGTGAAAATTTTCTTAAACATGCTTTATTTTAAGATATCAATCATAAAAATATCTTTATTCGCTCAAAAGATATCGTAGAAGACGTTACGTTTTGATTGTAACAAATGGAACCTGCACTAAGAAGCCATTTGAGATATTGTAAGAGTTTGATTAATGCACGCAATACATATTTTAAGTTGGTATGAATTGTGGATTCTTTTGAGATATGAATCGCCAAAATATCTTCATTTATTCAAAAATTATGGAATATGAAGGATTTAAGTCGATTTTGTCAATTTCAAGTTCAACCAAACACACATATTGCAAAAATTCTAGACGTTGTAATGAAATTTCTTCGTTCACAGTGAAAATCTTCTTAAACAAGCTTTATTTTAAGATATCAATCATAAAAATATCTTTATTCGCTCTAAAGATATCGTAGAAGACGTTATGTTTTGGTTGTAACAAATGGAACCTGCACTAAGAAGCAGATTTGAGATATTGTAAGAATTTGATGAATGCACGCAATACACATTTTAAATTGGTATGAATTGAGGCTTCTTTTGAGATATGAATCGCCAAAATATCTTCATTTATTCAAAAATTATGGAATATGAAGGATTTAAGTCGATTTTGTCAATTTCAAGTTCAAACAAACACCCATATTCCAAAAATTCTAGACGTTGTAATAAAATTTACTTATTTAGAGTAAAAATCTTCTTAATCAAGCTTTATTTTGAGATAGCAGTCATGAAAATGTCTTTATTCGCTTAAAAGATATCAAAGAGAAAGTGCACTAAAAAGCAGATTTGAGAGATTCTAGGAATTTGATTAATGCGCTCGGTATCAGCTTTAAATTGATACGAATTGGGGATTTCTTTGATGTATTAATCACTAACATATCTTCGTCAATACAAACGTTACGGAATATAAAGGATTCATGATGATTTTGTCAATTTCAAGTTCATCCAAACACCTAAATTCCAAAAGTTCTGGACGTTGTAATGAAGTCATTAGTTCAGAGTGAAATTCTTCTTAATCAAGTTTTATTTTAAGATATTAATCACGTACATATCTATTCGCTAAAGGGATATCAAAGACAAAGGTAGGTTTTGATTGTAACAAATGAACCTGCACTAAGAAGCAGATTTGAGAGATTCTAAGAATTTGACTAATGACCGCAATATCTGCTTTAAATTGATAAGAAATGAGAATTCTTTTGAGATATTAATCACTAAAATATCTTCATTTATTCTAAAATTATGATATATAAACAAATCAAGTCGATTTTGTCAATGTCAAGATCATGCAAACACCCATATTCCATAAATACTAGCTGTCATATCAATCATGAAAACATTTGTTCAAAAGAAATCGAAGGGAAAGGTAGATTTTGATTGTAACAATGGAAGCTGCACTAAGAAGCTTTTAAAGCCAGAAGTTTCAATTTCAAGCCAGCATGGTCAATCTAGTTCAAGAAATAATTAAGAAACATAACAACAATGAGAAGATAAAAATAGTTTGTTGCGACTTAAGTCATGCTTTTGATACTATTGACCACTGTATACTAAAACGCAACCTGATTTTGTATTGCATAGGGTGTTTACAACAACTCAATTGGCTTCATATTTTTCAAACCGAAATAGGTTGTTAATTAATAACATAACCAGAATCCAACATAAAGTCTTGTAAATGTGGAATTCCGCAAGGTTTCATTCTAAGACCTATATTGTTTACTGTCTACATAACAGAGCTCCTTCCCAACCCAACCCAAAAAGTAATTAATAATTACAATTTAATACAAATTTGGAATTATAGTTACAGCAAATTCACTTCGAACCGGTTTCTAAGGAAGGTTGCAACATAACATTTTTTCAAAAAACCCGAAAAATTCTAGTTTTAGATCTAGTCTATTTTGTTGAAAGCGAAAATAGATACAGTTTAAAGTGTTACAGACTTGTTTATTGTTACATGTACATGTATAACTAAGGTTACAGTACTTAAGATATAAGAAAGAATCATATACAGGTAACAGACGGGAGACGGCCGTTTTTTAAATAAAAAGTACTCGGTAGATTTTTAATGGATTAAGCCTTTTAAATTAGGAATTCAAATTAGAATCATTCTCGTGAGTATATTTACAATTCTCCGCTAATAGTCTCTCATTCAAGCCAAGAGTTATTTATCAGTCATGAGCACTTCTGAAGAATAACATCCCCTAGCTCGTCCAAATTTCATAATTTTCTGACATGTCAATATATGTCCTGGTCTATGAAACAGCTAAAAAGATAGACAAGTTGCTTCATCTGAAATGACTTGAAAAAAATAAAGATTAACCAACTAAAAACTGATGAGCTTTTAATTAGTTATTCTCTTTTTCTGTATTGCCCGATTTTGAAGCATATCAAAGTATTGTTTCAGCTCAAAATGTTGTTGTAGTTAATCACGTAAGTTGCCAGTTTCGGATTTCTAAATAAATAACACTGGAGAAGTTAGTAATGTTGGCCATTTTTTTATTGATTGCGCAAGTGAAGAACGATTTTGAGATTGAATGAGCACGGAAGCTGAATAAATCATTTACACAAAACTTGGAATCAAGTAGTGGATTAAGAAAATTTGTGTGGAAATATTGACACTAACGGTTCGTCGCTTTAACCACACTTAGTGGTAACAATAAGGGTCTTCTAATCTGGGTCCCAAGCCACTCTGGAGTTGCTGGCAATGAAGCGGGAGATGAGCTAACATCTGATTTATCTTTAGAGCGTCAGTGGGTGCTGTTGAAAAACAGAGTTGAGAAAAGACTCAAACAACGAAAGACAGTTCTCAAAAAAAGTGACGAGTGCTAGTTTTACAAGCAGTGTTTAGCATTTAATTGACATTTTTTGAACTATTGACATGAACATTTTGTATACCAACAAGAATTTGGTATTTTCGAAGCAATATTAAATCTTATTAACAGTTTCTTCTAAAAGCAATAGAGTATTAAGTCTTTTGGAAGCATTTCAAATCTTCTGGAAAATTGCAAATTTTATGGAAATATTTCAAGTCTTCTGGAAGCAATATCAAGGGTTCCGGGGGATGTACCAAATCTATTGGAAGTAGTTCAAGGCTTCTGGAAAGATGTCAAGTTTTTTGAAAGCATTTCATGCCTTTTAAAAGCAATATCAAGTTTTCCCGAGGCAATAGCGAGTGTTCTGCAAAGAGTTCTTAAATTTTCTCGAAGCAATATCAAGTCTTCTAGAAGCAGTATTGGAAGAATTTTAGGTCTTTTAATAGTAGTATTAAGTCCTCCAGAGGCTGTATCGAGTCTTCTGGAAGCAGTTCAAGTCTTCTGAAAATAATCCCAGGCTTCTGGAAGCTGTATCAAGTCTTGTAGAAACATTTCAAGCCTGTTGGAAGCAGTATCACCATTGATGAAACCAAAGGTGAAGTTGAGGAATATTCTCGAACCAAGAATGAAGCAAGATCTATTTAAAATAATCTATAAGATGTGTTTTTAACAATCTATACGTAAAAAGGTTTAAAGAAAGATGACTATAAAGAAAGCTACAAAAACAATTTGATAATGCCAAACGTATGTTTTTTGAGCATCTCATAGTTGAACACTGAATCGATATAAAGTGTATACATATTTTTTCACACATATGCTACCTATTCTTACACCAGGTCATATATGATATCTTCCTATTTGGATAAATTGAAGATCCTATCCGATAAGTAATGCTCACGATTGAGGACGATAGAAAACAGCATTCAAGAGGATTAATTTAAATGGCACATTATGCTCTTTGTTTTTATATAAGTAAATTCCTTTCAAATTGAAAATATACAAAGTGCAAAAAAGTAAGTGTAACGTAATTCTCGCTGTATTATCATATCAGATATATTTGTACTGGTATTTAATTCAATTAGGAAGTAAAAATTTTCAAATGCACTTTTTGTCTAAAAAGTAATGAGAAAAGTTTACAAAATATTCAGCATTCAAAGTTTAGAAAATCGAGTCCTATATTGCCAATGGATACAAAGTTAGAAACTTTTACGGATGAGACCCAGTTTACAGGAATGGTATTAACAACATAATTATCACATTTGAACGAATCAAAACCCATAAGAAACAATTATTGTTAACCATCAACTTTGTTTTTCATCAAGAAATCGGAAAAGAAAACGGCTTAGTGTAGAAATTTATCTTCACTTTTTGGAAGAAGAATTGCCCAATTGCATGGAAAATATTCCTGTAGAAGCTTGTACTTACATGTGGTTTCAGCAAAATGGAGCACCACAACATTTTGGAAGACAAATGATGGTATTTCTTAATGAAAATTTTCCGGAAATGAGGTGATCCTGTATATTAGCCAACTCGGTCACTCGAATTGTCGCATCTACATTTTTTCTGTGTACATCGTGTATATTATAATCGTAATCCAAATACACGCGAAAAGTTGATTGACAGAATAATTGAAGCTACCAATTTACTAATTCTTCAGCTTCTAATTCTCATCTAATTCTCAGCTTCTATAATTTCGTGTTAATTAATTTTATCAATTTTAATTTTTATTTCGATATCTCCGAATCAAAGAGAAATTCAATTATAAGTGATACACCCTATATATGTACTAATCAAATAATAATATAAAAAAATTATAAAATACCTGTACACCACCATAACCTTTATGTTGCAAAAACCGTTCACACTCATCTGCAACATCAGAAAATTTCCATTCAAATAGATGCACAATCGTATCTCGGTTATCCCACATATTCGTATTGAATTGGCATTGTGCCAATGTAACAAGGGCAAACGTTACTGTAAATAAACGTAACATCACTGCATTTACAATCTCTTTTCAAGAGTGTTGAAATTTTCTCTACAATACTCGTTTTATATCATCCCCTTCTATTTTCAATGTCATCGATTTAATATTAAAGATTTATCAGTTAAGTGGTCGGCAAAAATGAAAAGAAAATCAATTTCAAATGATGGCCACTTCAGCTCGTAATTACACTGAATATGTTTATTTTTATTTTTAGCTGATAAAAATAGTTGGTTTTGTAATGTATGTTTAATAGCTTGTTTTTGTGATTTATTAATACGTCATTATTGCACCATATCGATTAAGATTTCGAGAAGTAATTGAAAACTAAGTAAAGATAACCACTTAGGGAGGATGCTTTATATTCTTGGTTTATTGATGACAAAATGTTTTAGTTTTTTACGACAAAATCAAGAAGAATAAGGAATTTAAAGCAATCATCATGAAGGAAGTTGTGGCCATCATTAAATAACAATGAAATAGAAGATGAATGGGATTTAGAAGACGAGCTCCGCATTGTAGAGTTGAACAGTATGCTAAAAAGTCAAGAAGAAATGTAAAATTTCACACAGGAAGGCGATATATAGGCGATTGGTTAGCAGAAGATCCGCGCAATGAACCAATGATGAATTAATAAATGAAGTGATCAGAGGTTGCCACTCAAGCTCTTCAAGTAGAATTTCTCGTGTTTTGACTTATTATTTTTTGGACATTCATAACCATACTTATCACCAGATAATAGTCAAAACATGTATTTACCATGATGTATTGAGAAAACCTCTTTGTACCTACGAAGCCTTCACCCCTCCATGCTTTGTCCTCATCCTGCGATTTCAGGTTCTATTTATTATGTTTCCTGTACTACACTGTGGTTCTTCAAGTAGAGAACACATGTAGTGTTTAGTCCTGCCATCTTTTAGCAATTAGGTATCATAGTTAATATTGTATGTTTGTACCTTTGTTACTTAGATGAGGTCATGTTGAGGACTCCCTGTTTCTATTTTTACGTTAAAATCCCTAAGATGATTTCATCATTGTTTTTGTTTCATTACCTTGCAAAAAGTAAAAATTAAGTGAAACTCACTTCAGTTAATTACTTTTACATTAATAACATATTGATTATTTTTAAAGAGGATTGAAATGATCACTAATTATTTCGTTATCGATAAGGTTTAAATAACTTTTTAAGTGCACATTTTGAACGTCTAACAAGTGTGCACGCCTACGTTGAGTGCTTCTGAATGCATTTTATAAGATAAGTTGTGTTTGGTAACTTTGCGACATTCAATGAATCATCGATTGTTCCAAAACAGAATTCTAAATAATTCTAAATACAGACGTGTTCCTGTGAACTTATGCGATTCATAACATAATTAAACTTAGTTAACTTGGTAACTTGAAATTTCATGATTCATGTTACATTCAGAACCATCTCTATATCTATTGATCTCACAATCGATGATCTTATAATAAAGTGTCAATAGAAAGGGTCAAACGAAACTGAAACCGAGAAATCGAGCTGTCTTTAACTTAACTCCATGAAAAAGGTAAGAAAGGTTAATTCCACGCTGTGGACTATATTTTGTAATGAAATAATTGACCTTGAACAGAAAGAAGGTGTGCATGTGGTGGCTTATAATTAGATGCAGAACATTTATACAGACTTCTGCTAATGTTTGGAAGTCTACTACACGAAAAACGAGGCACCGGTATGGGAGAAGGTATTAATAAGGAAGAAATACGTCGCAAAGACGTGCATCATATGAGCATTATGTGTATGAGATGAAAGCAATCGCAAGTAAAGGGACCATAAGTGAGAAAGCGGTTATCAAATATATTATTAAAGGTATACATGATAAAGACTTAGCAAAATCATTAGCGTTGAATGCTGTTGATGCTGTGCGTGATGTCCTTATAAAAATTAAACAGTATGAAAGTGTGATGAAAACGCCAAAATTCTCTCACAAACATAACTCTCCAAACCAAACGTCAAAACCAATCAAAAAACATGAATATCAGAAGGATAGAAACGAGACACAGAAAGAAAAGAAGTGCTACAATTGCAATGAAATTGGGCATCTTTCGATGAAAGGTCCAATGCCACAGAGAAAACCTAGATGTTTCAACTGCAACAAGGTAGGACATGTTGTAAAAGATTGCAAAGGAACAAAAACTGTGAATAAAATTGCAAAATTAGAAATTCCCGACGAGTATCGTAAAATGGTTAACGTCGATGGAAAAGAAGTAAGAGGATTCATAGATCTAGGCAGTGAAGTAGTAACAATGAGAAAACGCGACGCACACAATTTAAATTTAGAGTACATTCCTTGCGCAATTCAATTGAAAGGATTTGGCGGAATGAAGAGTTGCACAATTGGTAAACGTCAAATAACCTTAAAGATCGATGATATTGTTGTTGATGTAGAAATGTACATTGTGCCATTAAAACGTCAAAAACCACATCATTCCTTAACATTTCTTAGTTGTAATCTACTTCAAACTGAAACAACGGGTTATACATCATTTGACAGATGAAGGTTCAATCTTCAATTTGATATACAAGTCATTTCTTCATTTTCAAAAATAAGACCTTCATCATTTTTCAAATTTTATCATTTTTACCTTGATACACCAAAACCTTAGAGCAACATCATCCTTTAACATTTTTTAGTAGGAATCGATTTCAAATTGAAAAAGCGAGTCATACATCATTTCAAAGAGGAAGGCTCAACCTTTAATTTGATATACAAATCATTTCTTCATTTTCAAAAATAAGACCTTCATGATCTTTCAAATTTTATCATTTTTATTTTCATTCCATTAAAACGTCAAAAACCACATCATTCCTTAACATTTCTTAGTTGTAATCTACTTCAAACTGAAACAACGGGTTATACATCATTTGGCAGACGAAGGTTCAATCTTCAATTTGATATACAAGTCATTTCTTCATTTTCAAAAATAAGACCTTCATCATTTTTCAAATTTTATCATTTTTATCTTGATTCCACCAAAACCTTACAACAATACCATCTTTTAACATTTTTTTGTTGGAATCGATTTCAAATTGGAGAAGCGAGTCATACATCATTTCAAAGAGGAAGGCTCAACCTTTAATTTGATATACAAATCATTTCTTCATCTTCAAAAATAAGACCTTCATGATCTTCTAAATTTTATCATTTTTATCGTGATTCCACCAAACCCTTAAAGCAACATCATCGTTTAACATTTTTTAGTTGGAATCGATTTCAAATTGAAAAAGCGAGTCATACATCATTTCAAAGAGGAAGGCTCAACCTTTAATTTGATATACAAATCATTTCTTCATCTTCAAAAATAAGACCTTCATGGTCTTCTAAATTTTATCGTTTTTATCGTGATTCCACCAAACCCTTAAAGCAACATCATCCTTTAACATTTTTTAGTAGGAATCGATTTCAAATTGAAAAAGCGAGTCATACATCATTTCAAAGAGGAAGGCTAAACCTTTAATTTGGTATACAAATCATTTCTTCATCTTCAAAAATAAGACCTTCATGATCTTTCAAATTTTATCATTTTTATCTTGATTCTACCAAACCCTCAAAACAACATCATCCTTTAACATTTTCTAGTTGGAATCGATTTCAAATTGAAAAAGCGAGTCATACATCATTTCAAAGAGGAAGGCTCAACCTTTAATTTGATATACAAATCATTTCTTCATTTTCAAAAATAAGACCTTCATGATTTTTCAAATGTTATCATTTTTATCTTGATTCCACCAAAACCTTACAACAACATCATCTTTTAACATTTTTTTGTTGGAATCGATTTCAAAATGAAAAAGCGAGTCCTACATCATTTCAATGAGGAAGGCTCAGCCTTTAATTTGATATACAAATCATTTCTTCATCTTCAAAAATAAGACCTTCATGAACTTCAATTTTATCATTTTTATCTTGATTTTACCAAACCCTAAAACAACATCATTCTTTAACATTTTCTAGTTGGAATCGATTTCAAATTGAAAAAGCGAGTCATACATCATTTCAAAGAGGAAGGCTCAACCTTTAATTTGATATACAAATCATTTCTTCATCTTCAAAAATAAGACCTTCATGATCATTCAAATTTTATCATTTTTATCTGGATTCTACCAAACCCTCAAAACAACATCATCCTTTAACATTTTTTAGTTGGAATCGATTTCAAATTGAAAAAGCGAGTCATACATCATTTCAAAGAGGAAGGCTCAACTTTTAATTTGATATACAAATCATTTCTTCATTTTCAAAAATAAGACCTTCATGATCTTTCAAATTTTATCATTTTTATTTTCATTCCATTAAAACGTCAAAAACCACATCATTCCTTAACATTTCTTAGTTGTAATCTACTTCAAACTGAAACAACGGGTTATCATTTGACAGATGAAGGTTCAATCTTCAATTTGATATACAAGTCATTTCTTCATTTTCAAAAATAAGACCTTCATCATCTTTCAAATTTTATCATTTTTATCTTGATTCTACCAAACCCTCAAAACAACATCATCCTTTAACATTTTTTGGTTGAAATCGATTTCAAATTGAAAAAGCGAGTCATACATCATTTCAAAGAAGAAGGCTCAACCTTTAATTTGATATACAAGTCATTTCTTCATTTTCAAAAATAAGACCTTCATGATCTTTCAAATTTTATCATTTTTATCTTCATTCTATTAAAACGTCAAAACCACATCATCCTTTAACATTTCTTAGGTGGAATCGATTTCAAATTGGAACAACGAGTTATACATCATTTGAAAGAGGAAGGTTCAACCTGTAGTTTGATGTACAAGTCATTTCTTCATTTCCAAAAATAAGACACCCACGATTATTCAATTTTTATCATTTTTTTCGTGATTCTATTAAAGCATTTCTACAAAAATATCATTAAAAGGTTACCGTCTTCCTACATATTGTACATGATATACATTTCCTGCAGCCCCTGTATTTTCCCCAGATTGCATAAAACTATCTTGTGCTATTTTTTATCATTATTGTATAACACTTATTTGATTATTTAAAAAATTTAGAACGATCAAATAATACAAAACGCGTTGATTAACAATTTAATAAAAATTCAATTAATAACATTTTTAACAATTAAACTTTATTCATTATTATTGTTAATGCAGTTTTTGTTGATATAAGTATATAATTTCAAAAAATCTTTTATTAAGGATAGGCAACCTCCCGTACAGTTCGCAATCTGTTTAAAAATAAAAATATTAATACATATAAGTCTAATTATTAATCAAAATTTGACTTAAAAATGTATTATAATTGAATTATATGTAGTAACATCCCAATTAGATCTTATTTGTAATAATTAGTATATTTCTTATTGATTTAATTTGACCATTTTAAAAAGTTGAAATTAGGCAACATCCCATACACTTCTTAATAATTATTAAAATCAAAGAAAATATTGATATAGAAATAAAATTATTTTGTAAAGTCGTTTAAAAATAGCAAATAAGTTAAAATAATAAATATACAAACAAAATATACTTCAATAAATTTTTTACAACATAAAACATTTACTATTAAAAATTACCCATAGATGGCACCATTTACAAAACGTCAAATTCTGGTATTAAACGTCATTTTTGTTATAATTTTCTTTTAATGTGCAAATCGTGCAAAAATAACTGAAAAATCTTTTTAACAATGGCAATGTACACATCCGGGTACGTATACTCTTATTTTACAAGTCCCTTTTAAATTCAACGTTTCCTAATCGTTTTCAGCGAATTGGAAGAGCTCAAAACCTGTCCCTACAATGCTTCGCACAGGATTACAGCGAAACGATTTTCCTTTCATTTAGTGAAATGCCGTAAAGCGAATCCGCATGTAAAATTAGTTACTTGCCCTCTCTTCGCCCAGCACAAAATTCCAGAACCGGAATTGGAGGTAAAATTGATATAACCTCAAAATTTATGAAAGTCAAATAAAAAGTTTTAAAATCAAAATTTAAAGGAAATAACTTCAATTTTAACTAATAAAGTTATGTAGGATGCTTTAAATTTGTTATGATAGTTATATCAAGTTAAGGGATTAAAAAAAAAAATGTTTTAGTAACGTGGTGGTTCTTATATAAACTTAGTCTAACCTTACTTTGATAAATGTTTAAGTAATTTGTTATTTTCTTCTCAAAAAGTACCACATCAAGCATGTATGCGACCAAAGGAAGGAATTGGAACAGCAGCTGTATGTGGACGAGCCGATACAGCAAAGGTGGCAAATAAACAGGAACGTCCAAGAAATACATGACGATACTTGGGAAACGGTGAGTTATTTTATTTCTTATTTTTTTTATTTTAAATCTTGATTGTCTGGTTTGAATTAATTCAAAATGAAATTAATCAATATTAAATTGGAATTCAAGAATTCAACAATCTTTTTTAACATTCTCAATTGACAATTTCTTGTTGTGTACTCGTAAAGGTGTTGTTCAAGCTTGAAGCTTATAATTAAAGACCGGATTAAAAGGCACAAAAAAGACGGAAAAAGGCACTTAAAAAGGCATAAAAATTAGAAATCGAAATAATTGCTATACCTAATTAATAATGTATTTTAATAACGTTTTTATTAAAAAATACATCGTTAAACTAAACATTCATATATAATTATTAACCTTCGAGCGGGCGCGCTGCTATAAAATTTATCACAATCTTCATTTTTTCAATGTATTTTCTTATATAATGCATTTTATGTGGTTTAACACTTCGTGTAACTAAGTGCTTTGAACATTACTATGAGAAGATTAAAAAAAAAAGGTATTGTCTTCGTTCTTATGGCATAAAAAAGGTGTAATAGATAAGAAATTTACACTTTAATTGCTGATTAATAAATTTTTTTTTTTGCCGTATTTATATACAGGATTTGATTCTCTACAAATTATCTATAAACATTGCTATACCTATTTATAATATATATATTTATAATATATATCAGAAATATGGCGGATGATCAAGGCGTTAAGAAAGCCGCGACTGTAAACTCTGCTGATTGTAAAGAAAAAAAACATAATTACTGTGGTTATTGTAAATCTAAAGTGCAGCAAGGGCCCACGTGTAACATAACAGGACAAAAATTCCACCCCAGCTGTTACGATCGTACCAAAGAGAAGCTAAAAAGGCTATGGGAATCAAAAGGTGAAGATTCCGAAGAAGTTCAGTATCTCAGATCTACAAATCATCTTCTATCCAAATTGGTTGAGGAATTGGAAGATAAAAATAATATATTAAAAGAAAATGTTTGCCTGCTAAAAGAAAAATTAGAGGTTAGTTTGAAAAGAACAAATAACCTAAAAGTCTTGGAAGGGGCCGTTACTGTGAAGGAGAGGGTGAAATAATGTCAAAAGCAAGTGTTGATAAATTTAATTTCCAAAGTGAAATTTATTCTAATTCAAAAAACATACCTATCCAAAAAGAGCAACATTCGAATCATTCAATACTAGTAGCGAATCAAAAAAATCTTATGGATGACATCATTTATCTAAATGAGGATACTATAAGAAATAAGGAAAAAATGGAAAGCCAATTTCCAAATAAAAATTCAATGAGGGAAGAATGGGAACTTGTGAAATCGAAAAAAATTAAGAAAAATGAAAAGAAAAAGAAGAAAAAATCACATAACAAGTATTCGTTTATTGGGGAGTCGAATGAGAGTACACTAAAGACAGCTCCAAAAAAAGCCTTTATTTACGTTGGCAGGCTTGATCCAACAACAAAAGCGGAAGATGTGATCATCATTTGAAAGAAGATTTTCCAGAAGTGTTATGTGAAACAATAAATTCTAAATATCCTGAATATTATGCATCATTTAAGCTCACTGTGGATTTGATAAATTATGAAAAAATTATGAATCCAAAATTATGGCCCCATGGTGCCTATGTAACAAGGTTTTTTCACCCGCGCAAGAAAACCAGCGTAATGAAATAACCAGTACATACCAATACAGCTCTATTAATAAGACTGAAGCACAATCTTTTAGTATAATACATCAGAATATTCAGAGTATTAGAAATAAAATTGATGAATTACTAATCTTTGTTAATCAACTACATGAACAAATACAAGTAATAGCTCTAACGGAACATTGGCTAAAACCCAATGAACCACTTGTGGTGGAGGGTTATGAAGTGGCTTCTATATTTACAAGAAAGGATAACCAACATGGAGGATCATGTATACTTGTAAAATCAGGAATTGAATATGAGGAATTAGTATCAATAAAGGACAAGAGTACAGAATTGACCTTTGAATGTAGCGTTATAAAACTCAAACCACTAAAAATAATTATCCTCGGTATATATCGCTCTCCATTGTCTGAGGTTGAAGATTTCTTCGTCATATTGGAAGATATACTATATCACTTATCAACATTTTTAACATACACCATTTTCCTAGCTGGTGATTTTAACATCGATATAGGGATGGATACATGACAAGAATTCGTCTAAATTGTTGGATATTCTTTCAAGATATAATCTATACCCTTCAATAATGGAACCAACTAGAAAAACCAATCGATCTAGTACTATTATCGACAATATCTTTACCAATTTAGATATGTATGAGAAAAAGACGGTGGTGTCCGCATTGTCAGATCACTTGGCGCTACAGATAATTTTTCCCGTATATGCTGATGAAAAGAAAAAAAGTAAAAAAACGTATTTTTAACAACACTGCTTTAGCAAATATTCAACTAGACATAAATGCTATGAATTGGTCCATTATAAAAAATATGCATGACACAGAAGAATGTTATGACATTTTTTTGAGCACTATTCAAAATAGCCTCAACAATCATACCAAATTTAAAAAAATTGACATTTCAAAAGGATCTGAGAAGAAATCGTGGCTAACAAACGAGATAAAAAATAAAACTGCGATCAAGAGGCAACTATATGAAGGACTATTAAATGGAAAAGTTACAGCAGAACTGTATAAACATTATTGTCAACATCTTAAGAACGAGATTGCAATATCTAAACGATTATCATATTCGAATTATATTGAACATTCCAATAACAAGATAAAGGCTACATGGAAAACTGTTAATGCACTCCGGGGACAAAAGCAGATGAGTGGTTTCAGTCTAAGTGATTTCAAATTTATACATACTAATGACGTCAATATTCTTAATGCAATTAATAAGCATTTTACTGATATCATAAAAACATCTAATAACACTGTGAATGTAATGAACAAACACATGTCAAAATCATTCGCTTTTTATTTAACCGACACAGCAGAAGTAGAAAATACAATAAGAAATTTAAATAATACTAAGGCGGTGGGCTTTGATGAAATCCCGGTGACCGTACTAAAAACATGTGCAGATATTCTTTCCGAACCGCTGAGTGATGTCATCAACATGTCATTTACAACGGGTGTGTTTCCACAAGCTCTGAAACAAACAATAATAAAACCATTATATAAGAAAGGTGATCGATCTGACCTAATGAATTACAGACCTATTGCTTTAATTCCAAATATTGCAAAAGTGTTTGAAAAGATCACGTTAAATAGAATGGCTGATTTTATAACTAAAAACAAGATTCTTAATAATACCCAGAATGGCTACATTAAAAGACGTTCAACCACCCGAGCAATATTTCAATTATTGGAAAAAATTACATCTTCTATTAGTAACAATGACATCACTGGCTGTATTTTTATGGATTTGACCAAAGCCTTTGACTGTGTCCATCATGAAACTCTTTTGTGTAAAATGGAATGCATGGGTTTCCGTGGTATAGTCTTAAAATGGTTCAAGTCTTATTTGTCTTGCAGAAGACAACGCGTTGTGTCTTACAACGCTTCCGGTGAAGAAGTGAAATCGTAGTGGAGAGAGGTGGTTCATGGGGTACCCCAGGGATCTATACTTGGACTATTCCTGTTTCTTCTATACATTAATGATCTACCTGATATATTGGACAGCCTATTGGTGCTATTTGCTGATGATTCCACGTGTGTGGTAACTGGAAGAAACGTAGAAGATGTCTCAAGAAAAGCAGAAGACATCTTAAAAAAATTGAAGCAATGGTTTACAGGGAATAACTTACATCTCAATATTGACAAAACAAGTTTCATGACCTTTGGAAACAATCCACCAGAAATAAAGATTAACTTACAAGAAGAAATACTTAATTTTGACCGAGAAATTAAGTTCCTGGGGCTAATGCTTGATTCCCGTTTGTCATGGAAACAACACATCGAAGTATTTTTTTTTTAATATTTTATACGAATGTTTTTCGTCTTGAATTAAATGTTTATTTAATAATTTTTTGTACTTTTATTAACAAGACGATATTATATAGTATTTTACACAATGTTACTACCGGTTTCGGTTACGTTTAAACCATCTTCAGGAATATATTTTAAAGAAAATTGTTGATGTTATTGACATTTTATTTTAATATCTTCATCATGACTAAATGATAGTATGAACATGTTTAATGGTTGTTTGGTTTTCCATTTTAGTTTAACACTAGCTTTTAATATTTTATATCCTTTTTTTCCGAAGATCATCAATAATTTCCTCAGTATCACATGAATGATGTAGTTATCTTTTATTAGCGACAACCATTATAGGTCTATTTTGTTTATTTTGATATGAGTGCCATAGTCGCTTTTGGCTATTTAGTAATTCAGTTAGTTTTCTATAGTTTTCGCTATCAAAAACATTTATTTTGAAGCTATCATCGTTTATTAATTCTACTTGAAACTGGGCTAAAGTTTTGCTTAGATTCTGTATTTATATTATAGGATAAATTTATGATGTAAATATATTATAAACATGTTACGAGTCATATATTTCGAGCCACTGTTTACGAGTAAATTTGACCTCCATTGTTACTTTCTGTTTGAGTTTGAATTTAAGATTTTTTATCCTTCGACAATAAGAGGTCAAGTTGACTTTTTTTTGGAGATCACATTCAAACAGTGGGTTAGCTTCAATACAGGGAGCTTGCCACTGCTAAGTATGTTACACTAAGTTTGTAATTTTTTAATAATAAATAGATATAAAGTGTATTTAACGTTTCAAAATTTATCTATACTATAATGTAAATATTCAGTAAATATCACAAATTTTGATATCTTATTCTGACATTAACAGTTTTTAAATAAAATTAAAGTTTACTGAATATTTACAAATCATATAACCTTAATTATTAAGTGGGTCAGCATTGACCCGGTTTAGGGATTTCATGTAAGTTTATTATTTTGGGACGGCGAGGGTTAAAGACATTTGTATGAAGATTCATGTCTTTCAAGTCTTCTGCAAGCAATATTAAGTCTTCCAGGGACAATAGTAAATCTTTTGGAAACAGTTCAAGTCTTTTGACAGTAGTATAAAGTCTTCCAGAAGAAGTTTCAAGTCTCTTAGAAGCATTTGAAGTCTTCTGAAAGCAGTAAAAAGTCTTCTGAAGTCATTTCAAGTCTTCTGCAAGCAATATTAAGTCTTCCAGGGACAATAGTAAATCTTTCGTAAACAGTTCAAGTCTTTTGGCAGCAGTATAAAGTCTTCCAGAAAAAGTTTCGAGTCTCCTAGAAGCATTCAAGTCTTCTGCAAGCAATATTAAGTCTTCCAGGGACAATAGTAAATCTTTTGGAAACAGTTGAAGTCTTTTGGCAGCAGTATAAAGTCTTCCAAAAAAAGTTTCGAGTCTCTTAGAAGCATTTCAAGTCTTCTGCAAGCAATATTAAGTCTTCCAGGGAGAATAGTAAATCTTTTGGAAACAGTTCAAGTCTTTTGACAGTAGTATAAAGTCTTCCAGAAGAAGTTTCAAGTCTCTTAGAAGCATTTGAAGTCTTCTGAAAGCAGTAACAAGTCTTCTGAAGTCATTTCAAGTCTTCTGCAAACAATATTAAGTCTTCCAGGGACAATAGTAAATCTTTTGGAAACAGTTCAAGTCTTTTGACAGTAGTATAAAGTCTTCCAGAAAAAGTTTCAAGTCTCTTAGAAGCATTTGAAGTCTTCTGAAAGCAGTAACAAGTCTACTGAAGTCATTTCAAGTCTTCTGCAAGCAATATTAAGTCTTCCAGAGACAATAGTAAATCTTTTGGAAACAGTTCAAGTCTTTTGGCAGTAGTATAAAGTCTTCCAGAAGAAGTTTCAAGTCTCTTAGAAGCATTTGAAATCTTCTGAAAGCAGTAACAAGTCTACTGAAGTCATTTCAAGTCTTCTGCAAGCAATATTAAGTCTTCCAGAGACAATAGTAAATCATTTGGAAACAGTTCAAGTCTTTTGGCAGTCTTCCAGAAGAAGTTTCAAGTCTCTTAGAAGCATTTGAAGTCTTCTGAAAGCAGTAACAAGTCTTCTGAAGTCATTTCAAGTCTTCTGCAAGCAATATTAAGTCTTCCAGGGACAATAGTAAATCTTTTGGAAACAGTTCAAGTCTTTTGACAGTAGTATAAAGTCTTCCAGAAGAAGTTTCAAGTCTCTTAGAAGCATTTGAAGTCTTCTGAAAGCAGTAACAAGTCTTCTGAAATCATTTCAAGTCTTCTGAAATCATTTCAAGTCTTCTGCAAACAATATTAAGTCTTCCAGGGACAATAGTAAATCTTTTGGAAACAGTTCAAGTCTTTTGACAGTAGTATAAAGTCTTCCAGAAGAAGTTTCAAGTCTCTTAGAAGCATTTGAAGTCTTCTGAAAGCAGTAACAAGTCTACTGAAGTCATTTCAAGTCTTCTGCAAGCAATATTAAGTCTTCCAGAGACAATAGTAAATCTTTTGGAAACAGTTCAAGTCTTTTGGCAGTAGTATAAAGTCTTCCAGAAAAAGTTTCAAGTCTCTTAGAAGCATTTGAAGTCTTCTGAAAGCAGTAACAAGGCTACTGAAGTCATTTCAAGTCTTCTGCAAGCAATATTAAGTCTTCCAGAGACAATAGTAAATCTTTTGGAAACGGTTCAAGTCTTTTGGCAGTAGTATAAAGTCTTCCAGAAGAAGTTTCATGTGTAAATTTCGATAACTAATTTCTCCAACTTCACGTTTAGTTACAGAAATTTTTAATTGACAAAAATCAGCAAATGATCAAAAGACAATTCATTCGTTTTAATAATGATATTAAGTGACTTAGACTTCATTCACATTTACAATTCTTGTAGGTTGTTCAACAACCTGCTTCAAGTATATAAAATATTGTGTTAATTTATATTAATTAAATACGCTTTTATTATTGTTAGATTGATGGACCGTCCTATAATCCACAAATATATTGCGAATCAAATCGAATCATACGAACAATCCAAGTTGAGCCACCAAGTGTACGCAAACAATTCCGCCAGGCAGAACGAAAAAGACATCAAATGTTGGATCAATTAGAACGAGACAGGAATCAACTAGCTTTAAAAGCAAAACAAGAAGAGCAATCAGAACTATCTGAGAGGGTATTTAAAATTTTTTTCTTTAACCAATTTTGCAGCATTTATTAATTTATAGGAAGCATCAACGTCAGAAGCATCTCGATTTTCTGTTAACGATGACTCAGATATTGAAGCAAAAAGAAATCATTTGAGCAAAATTTTAGCCGGTCGCGAAAGAGGTGGGGAGAAATCGAAAAAGAATGAACAACAACGCCCTGGAATTGTTCCCCCAAAATTGATGACTGAAACTTCAAACCGAGTGAATATTTTAATTAGTTTTTGATTAATCATTTAAATTAAAAAAAAAATATTTCAGGAAAGTGCAACTTCTGACGAATCTACTTTGGTTGAGTCATTATCCGATCTGAATTTAGCTGATACAAAGAAAAATCGAGAAGAAGAATGGGTGACGGTTTCGCACGGTCATGCAAGAGGAAGTAAGATTTTTTTATTTTATTTTTAGGGAATATTCCAAAAATGTTTTTTATTTTTTAGGAGGGCGAAAAATTCGAAAATAAATTGCTATTTGTACCTTAATCTCTCTCACTCATTTATTATTTATTAAAAGTAACAGTGACTTTTAATTTTGTTTTGTAGAATATTGACTTATTTTTAAGTTGAGAGAAAGTTTTTGTTATTTAAAGAATATATTTTATATCTTAAATAAGAAACAAAAAGGTCTTTAATCTGTTAAAAATAAGAAATAAATAACACAAATATTTTTATTTTTGTGAAGATCAAGTTAGGTAAAGAGAAAATATGTAGTGATGTTTTTTAAAATAACTTTAAATAAAGGATAATGTTGATTTAAATTATTTATGTAAAATACTTCCTCAACCGGCTGAATTAAGCCAAAATATTTTGAGAAACTTGCAGAATTGTGCAGATTACTTCTAAAAGTTGATTGAATTAAGCTAATTACTTGTAAAAGCTGATAGAATTAAGCAAAATATTTCAAGAGTATGCAAAATTAAGGAGAATTATTTCCAAAGTTGCCGGGATTAAGTAAAATACTTCCAAAACTTGACAGGATTAAGCAAATTACTTCTAGAAGCTGTTAAAATTAAGTAAAGTATTTCAAAAGCATGCTAAATTAAGGAGAATACCTTCCAAAGTTGGCAGAATTAAGTAAATACTTCCAAAACTTGAAAGGATTAAGCATATTACTTCTAGAAGCTGTTAGAATTAAGCAAAATATTTCAAAAGCATGCAAAATTAATGAGAATACTTTCCAAAGTTGGCAGAATTAAACAAAATGCTTCCAAAACTTGAGAGGATTAAGCAGATTACTTCTAGAAGCTGTTAGAATTAAGCCAAATATTTCAAGAGCATGTAAAATTAAGAAGAATACTTTCCAAAGTTGGCAGAATTAAGCAAATTGCTTCCAAAACTTGACAGGATTAAACAAATTACTTCTAGAAGCTGTTAGAATTAAGCCAAATATTTCAAGAGCATGCAAAATTAAGAAGAATACTTTCCAAAGTTGGCAGAATTAAGCAAAATACTTTGAAAACTTGACAGAATTAAGCAAATTACTGCTAGAAGCTGTTAGAATTAAGCAAAATATTTCAAAAGCATGCAAAATTAATGAGAATACTTTCCAAAGTTGGCAGAATTAAACAAAATGCTTCCAAAACTTGACAAGATTATGCAAATTAGTTCTAGAAGCTGTTAGAATTAAGCGAAATATTTCAAAAGCATGCAAAATTAATGAGAATACTTTCCAAAGTTGGCAGAATTAAACAAAATGCTTCCAAAACTTGACAGGATTAAGCAGATTACTTCTAGAAGCTGTTAGAATTAAGCCAAATATTTCAAGAGCATGTAAAATTAAGAAGAATACTTTCCAAAGTTGGCAGAATTAAGCAAATTGCTTCCAAAACCTGACAGGATTAAACAAATTACTTCTAGAAGCTGTTAGAATTAAGCCAAATATTTCAAGAGCATGCAAAATTAAGAAGAATACTTTCCAAAGTTGGCAGAATTAAGCAAAATACTTCGAAAACTTGACAGAATTAAGCAAATTACTGCTAGAAGCTGTTAGAATTAAGCAAAATATTTCAAAGCATGCAAAATTAAGGAGAATACTTTACAAAGTTGGCAGAATTAAACAAAATGCTTCCAAAACTTGACAAGATTATGCAAATTAGTTCTAGAAGCTGTTAGAATTAAGCAAAATATTTCAAAAGCATGCAAAATTAATGAGAATACTTTCCAAAGTTGGCAGAATTAAACAAAATGCTTCCAAAACTTGACAATATTATGCAAATTAGTTCTAGAAGCTGTTAGAATTAAGCAAAATATTTCAAAAGCATGCAAAATTAAGGAAAATTCTTTCCAAAGTTGGTAGAATTAAACAAAATGCTTCCAAAACTTGACAGGATTAAGCAGATTACTTCTAGAAGCTGTTAGAATTAAGCCAAATATTTCAAGAGCATGTAAAATTAAGAAGAATACTTTCCAAAGTTGGCAGAATTAAGCAAATTGCTTCCAAAACTTGACAGGATTAAACAAATTACTTCTAGAAGCTGTTAGAATTAAGCCAAATATTTCAAGAGCATGCAAAATTAAGAAGAATACTTTCCAAAGTTGGCAGAATTAAGCAAAATACTTCGAAAACTTGACAGAATTAAGCAAATTACTGCTAGAAGCTGTTAGAATTAAGCAAAATATTTCAAAAGCATGCAAAATTAAGGAGAATACTTTACAAAGTTGGCAGAATTAAACAAAATGCTTCCAAAACTTGACAAGATTATGCAAATTAGTTCTAGAAGCTGTTAGAATTAAGCAAAATATTTCAAAAGAATGCAAAATTAAGTGGAACTCTTTCCAAAGTTGGCGGAATTAAGCAAAATACTTCCAAAACTTGACAGGATTAAGCAAACTACTTCCAGAAGCTGTTAAAATTAAGTGAAATATTTCAAAAGTATGCAAAATTAAGGAGAATACCTTCCAAAGTTGGCAGAATTAAGCAAATACTTCCAAAACTTGAAAGGAGTAAGCAAATTACTTCTAGAAGCTGTTAGAATTAAGCAAAATATTTTAAAAGAATGCAAAACTAAGTGGAACTCTTTCCAAAGTTGGCGGAATTAAGCAAAATACTTTCAAAACTTGACATGATTAAGCAAATTACTTCTAGAAGCTGTTAAAATTAAGTAAAATATTTCAAAAGCATGCAAAATTAAGGACAATAGCTTCCAAAGTTGGCAGAATTAAACAAATACTTCCAATACTTGAAAGTATTATGCAAATTACTTCTAGGAGAATACATTTCAAAGTTGGCAGAATTAGGTAAAATACTTGAAGAACCAGTAAAATTAAGCAAATCATTTCTTGATGTTGCCAGAATTTACCAATAACTTGCAAAATTTGGACAATTAAGTGAAATACTTTCATAAGTTAATAAATTTATGTAAAATAGTTCCACAACCAGCAGAATTAAGCCATAATACTTCGAGAAACTCGCAGAATTATGTAGATTACTTCCTAAAAGTTGATAAAATTAAGAAAAATACTTCCAAAAGTTGATAGGATTTAGCAAATTACTTCTAGAAGCTGTTAGAATTAAGCAAAATATTTCGAGAGTATGCACAATTAAGGAGAATAATTTCCAAAGTTGGCGGAATTAAGTAAAATATTTGAAGAACCAGTGAAATTAGAAGTAAAAGAACTAGCAGAATTAAGCGAAAATACTTCTGGGAATATGTAGAATTATGCTGAATACTTCCAAAACTTGATAGATACTTATAGATACTATATAAATACTTGAAGGACCAGTGATGTTGCCAGAACTTACCAAAAGCTTCTAAAATTTGGTAGAATTATAGAAAATAGTGCAAGAACCAGTAAAATTAACCAAATTACTTCTTGAAATTGTAATTTCAACTTATTTTAAAAGAAATCTCAAAAACGAATTGAGATATTTATGTATGGTATTGTTCTGAGAAAAAAACAAAAAAAAATCATCATGATATCTTAAGAATTCGATTTTTGACAACTTTTTTTTCAACATTTAATTTGACATAGGTACAAGTCATCTTTTCATTTTAAAAGATAAACTTCCACAATCTCTTAAATTTTATCATCTTTTAATATTTCTTAGGTCTTTCAAATTTTGTAAGTTTTTCGTGATTCTACAAAAACAACGAAAACACGTGGTGCTTACAGCATTTCTTAGGTTGAATCGATTTCAAATTGAAACGACGACTTATAAATCATATGAAAGAGGAGGGCTCAACCTTCAATTTGTTATGCAAGTCAATTCTTCATCTTCAAAAATAAGTCCTCTACGATCTTTCAAATTTCATTATTTTTATCTTAATTCCAACGTGAATGTAGAGTAAGTTAATTGAAGGCCTGGCAGGAAAGATAGGATCTAAATGAGGGATGGACAAAAATCTTCAAGAAGTTCTGTGATAGTATAGACACAGTGGAACATACATTATTTGTTTGTGAAAAGTTTAGTGGTGAAAGGCATATTTGTGAAAGGAAATGTGGTCGATTATTAAATTGAGAAAACATAGTGAAAGTGATGTTAGAAACTGAAGAATTGTGGAACATAGTGCAAGAAATGGTAATGAAAATAATGAAAGTAAAGGAAAGCCATGAAAGACTCCTAGAAGGAGTTGGAAATGGTGAAGATGAGAACTTGGAGATTGTTGTGGAAAATAACATTGAAGAATAATAAATTGTTTATTATTAATATTCCCTGAAGCTAGTACATTGGCGGGTGGTTCCGAGAATAGAGGGGGAAGGGTTTTAGACGGTCGAAGTTTACTTGATGTTTGCTTCAACCCGTCACTATCTGGCCACATGATATAATCTTCGGTCAGGTATCTGTTTACAGATTTCCTAATCCCCTCTATAGAAAAATAAAAGGTTGGTCTACATGCCACTGCTCGGTGTCGGTTCTTATGCGGAACACCCTGTATATAGTTTTAAAAAGGAAGGTTCAACCTTCACTTTAATAAGCAAGTCGTTTCTTTATTTTCAAAAATAAGACCCTCACGATCTTTCAAATTTTGTAAGTTTTTCGTGATTCTACAAAAACAACGAAAACACCTGGTGCTATAACATTTCTTAGGTTGAATCAATTTCAAACTGAAACAACGACTTATAAATCATATGATAGAGGAAGGTTCAACCTTCAATTTGTTATGCAAGTCAATTCTTCATCTTCAAAAATAAGTCGTCTACGATCTTTCAAATTTCATTATTTTTATCTTAATTCCACTCAAACGTCAAAAACACATAATTTTTGTCATTCCTTAGATGGAGTTGATTTCAGATTGAAACAACATCATATACATCATTTGAAAGGCGAAGGTTCAATCTTCAATTTGATATAGAAGTCATTTCTTTATTTTCAAAGATTTTTAGAATTTTTAAAATTTTTATCTTTATTCCACTAAATCGCAAAAAGCTCGTCGTTCTTTAACATTTCTTAGGTTGAATCGATTTCAAATTGAAATAACGAGTTACAAATCATTTAAAAGAGGAAGATTCAATTTTATATACAAGAGTATAATTTACTTTTTATCATTTTCAAAAATAAGTCCTCCACGATCTTTTTAATTTCATCATTTTTATCTTAATTAACTAAAACGTCAAGAATACATCATTTCTTAAGTGAAATCAATTTCAAATTGAAACAACGAGTTACATCATTTAAAAGAGGAAGATTTAACCTTCAATTTGATATACATAATTTGATATACAAATTCAGTCATTTCTTCATTTTCAAAAATAAGACCTTATTACGCTCAATTTTATCACTTTTTTTTAGGTCACAAATTGTTTTATGTTATTTTAATTAAAATTAACGTTCCGTGCTTTCGTTTTATATGGGTGCATCAAATAATCATGTGACGCACACACGCAATAACAACAATTTGTGGGAATCCCGTATTTTACTGAGTAAAATACTCAGTAGAATAGGGGATTTTAACTTTGTTACATTAACACGAGTTATTCATGAATTTCCGTTATTATTTTCCTCATACGTAACATATCCAAGTGGATATGTGTTAAAGTGAAATGGCTCACTCACTTCGTGGTGTGATTTGTGTTCATCCGGCGAGATAATAGCAAAAAATGTGGTGGGATGTAATACTATAAATAGCGAACAAAGGATAAGATTATTCAGTAGTTGACGACTTCATCCGGAGAAGTTGGCTACTCGCCTTATTTACTATTCCAAAAGTAAGTTGTTTTCGTTCTTATCTCTACTTGGTTACATTTTTATTTTTCCTTCAGATTAGAACAATACATTAACCGTCCATTTCGAGTCACCAATCATGAAAATTTCAATACCACTTCAATAATGGTGGTCGAGATTTTGGGTCAGCCCAAGCTTAGGCCGGGTGTCCATCGCAGATGGGAGGGTCCGCGTGGGCGTCATTAAGGTTTCATTTCGATGATATCTTTTTGACGCTCGCGACCTTACTCAAGAGATGTTCACGAAACTATCCAGTATCCATAACAGCGACATGAGACCACACACCGTAGCTTAAAGAACATGAAAATCTCCCTGTTTTACATTCTTATTGACAGGGGGTGCTCCCTTTGAGCATACGTGCAAGGAACTTATTGTTCCTTGTGTTGAGGATTCTGTCCGATATGGAGGATGTTAACAACTTCAGCGCCACGTATAAGAACGTTAATGGTACTTGATTCAAGATAGCTACCGCCATGTTATATAGATTTATTTTTTAATAAACGATATCTAAGAATGGTAAATTCTTGTTTTATTTGTTTTAAGTAATGCCAAAAATCCATATATTATTAATTTTAACAAAAAGCTTTCGACTTTTCTTATACATTTTCAAATAATATTGAGTTATATGATATCTCGATGTAGCGAGAATATTAATATTTGAAATCGAAAATGTTAAGACAAAAATTTTAAATATATCTAGAGACAACGGAAAACGACAAAAAAACGGATTAAATAAAAGTGGTAATGTTGAATGCTCTTGGGGTGATGACGTTCTCTATTTGTTTAACACATTCTCGTTACAAGAAGAAAAGAAAAATTATAAAATGGTGGCAAATTCGTTTGAGGTCTATTGCAAAAGAAAGGAAAAACTTAGTATTTATATACCACGAAGTGAGTGAGTCATTTCACTCTAACACATATCCACTTGGATATGTTACGTATGAGGAAAATAATAGCGGAAATTCATGAATAACTCGTGTTAATGTAACAAAGTAGTTCCCTATTCTACTGAGTATTTTACTCAGTAAAATAGGGGATTCCCACAATTTGTTGTTATTGCGTGTGCGCAGTGTTGCCAAACATACGATAATTATTGTACATGTACCATAATTTCAAATCGTATACGATAATACATTGATACTCATTATTGTACGATAATTTGCAACATCAATAATTTTCAATACAATTTTATTTTTTATATAAAATTTGTACAACTTTATAAATAAATAATTTTTTGCAAATTCTGCAACTTTTTATACGTGTATGAATTGTTTCCCAGCTCGAGCGCAGATTCCCAATTTAACTTATCCAGGGATTTCCCTAACAGTTAAATGTGCGGAGCACGGTTCGTGTACGAGCGTTGAAACTTGAAACGTAGTTCGTCGTTTACGGTAAATACTGTTTTAACGAAAATGTCTGACGGTGATTGTGATACATCTTCTAATATACCCAAAAAACGGGCGAGAAGGGTTCAATACTTTAGAAAAGAGTGGTTGAAAGACACGGATTTTAAATATTGGTTAATACCAGTAGAAACATTTTAATAATAATAATACATTTCCATGATTCAGTAATTTATTTTATTTATTTATTTATTCGGGATACGAACAGGGTTTCCCCCACAATAGTATCCTCTAACAGAATACAATAAGTAACAACATAAATGAAATCAGTAAATTAACAAATTAACAACCAAACAATTTCACATAAAAATCTGGTAACAGTAAAAATAATTAACAAACTCTAGATAAAGTAAAATAAAAAATAGCGTTCTCAGTTAATAATACGAGCCAGATTGAACACGAATATATTCAATGACATATTGTCAAACTTAATACACTCTTGCGGAAGTACGTCAACGAAGAATTAAAAATATCGCACGTTGAGCAATGACGATTATAACAATGCATCAGTCGCGGTAAAGGTGAGTTGTAATAATAATTAGTAGTAGAAGCAGGCAATCGGAAAAGACATTGATCTCGAGTGGGATAACTGGGAATCAAAAAAGGAATGTGTCTCAGAAGCTCAGGCGAGTCAACGAAGCCGTTCGTTAGCCTGAACAAAAACATCAAGTCAGCAGCAGTACGACGTCCACGCAGTGTACGAAGGCCAAATACAGTGCACCTCTGCTCGTAGGAACAATAAGGCAATGCGAATTTGTGAGCCAGATATCTCACAAATCTGACCTGCAAGGCCTCAATGCGATCAATGTACACAGCATATGCAGGATTCCAAACAACTGAAGCAAAACTAAGAATGCTGTTCACATAAGCCATGTACAAAGATTTGATGCACTGTAGATTGGTAAATGGTTTTGACAACCTAATAATAAAACCTAGGCTTCTGTTCGCCCTGCTAATTAATTCCTCTACATAATAGAAGAATAATAGCTTGGAATCAAGCACTAAGCCCAGGTCCTTTACTTTAGACGACACACTTAAGGGACACACTTAGTGTATCTCTTTCTGGTGAAAGTTATTTGACTGCATTTACCATAGTTTATAAAGAGATAATTATTAGTACAGTAGGTTTGTAAACGGTTTAAATCCATTTGAAGTTTATCGCAATCAGAAGAAGATTCAATCTTGGAAAATATTTTACAATCATCTGCATACAGTAAAAAATTACTATGGTGAAAGCAGTCATAGATGTCATTTATGTAAGCCACAAGTAGAACCGGACCCAAGTGACTACCCTGAGGCACTCCTGAGGTGACTGGAAAAAAGTTAGATAAGTAATTATTAATTTTTATAGCCTGGCTCCTATCAGATATATAAGATGCTAACCACATTAATAACCCATCAGTCAAGTCAAATCTATGTAATTTAGTCAGAAGTACCTCATGATGCAACCTGTCAAAAGCCTTATTGAAATCGGTGTAAACCGCGTCGACCTGATGATTTTCGTTCAGACAAGCTTGAATGTAGTTTACATAGGATACGAGATTGGATTCCACAGATCGGCCACGGATAAAACCATGTTGCTGCTGGATAAGAAAAGGTTGAATTGAACGGTATATTTTATCATAAACAATTTTTTCGAAAACCTTAGATAAAATGGAGAGAATAGAAATTGGACGGTAATTTGAGACACAATTTCTATTTCCACTCTTATAGATGGGAAGTACAAATGCTTTTTTCCACTCTAATGGAAATACTGATTGCGCCAATGATTGACTAAAGATTATAAAGAGCGGTTCAGCCAGTTCAGAGGCGCATGTGTTTAGGAAAATACCTGGCAATCCGTCAGGACCCGAATTCATCTTTTTATCAATGCTAGTGAGGCTCTGCGCTACATCTTTGATTGAGAACCATGGCTGAAAACTGGAGGATATAGTAGAACGTGGGTGTTGTTGGAGTCTGCCGTCAACAAATACCGAACTAAAGAAAGAGGCGAATAGCTCCGATATTTGCTGACCACCCTCTGCCAAATTGCCATCGTGTTCCATACAAGCCGGAAAACTGTAAGAACAACGTTTTTTATGTTTAGCATAGGACCACAGTTGTGAGGGCAAATCGATCAAACTGGATTCCGTGTTGATTAAATAGGATTTGTAGTCATTCGAGATCAATGCTTTAGACCTGCTACGTAGCACTTTGAAGGAAAGAAAATCCGCGTGATTACCCCACCTTTTCCATTTTTTATGAAATTTTAATTTTTCTTTAATGACTTTAATTGTGGAATTAGAATACCAACTAGGGTAGCGGTGTTTACTAAAAGTAAGACGCGGGACATAATCACTAATAATTCGGTTCAACTGGCCGTAAAATTTGTCAACACAGAGGTTGACACCAATACCAAAAAATAAATCATTCCAATCCGTATTGAGGAGAGCGGTTTTTATACTTTGGTAGTCAGCACGACCAAAAACTAAAGTAGACGACGGACCATTACGTAAATAGTGAGTGCGGTTAGACTGATATATAAATTCTAAAGCAGGATGATGATTATCAAGGTCAACAAGAGGATCGTCGCATGAGTGCACAGAGTTCACCGCGGGTGAGTTACATAAGATCAAATTTAAAGTCCTACTATTACTCTCTCTTAACTATGGTAACTATGGTATTAAATTGCGTGAAATTACAATATGAGAAAAGTGTAAGAAACTCATTTGAACGTGAGTCATAGCCGCCTAAAGGGACTAAACGACCTCCGGGAGACGATTTCCATACAATATTAGGTAAATTGAAATCGCCGATGATTAAGAGATCGTCGTCAGCATTTTGATCACGTACAAGCTGCGTCTGTTGAAGAAACACTGAAAAGGCTAGAGAATCACCAGGAGGAAGATAAACACAACACAAAATCACTCGCGTCGCACCACAATGTATACACAACCACAAGTCTTCAGCCCCTGTAGTATAAGATGATAAGGGTGTAACGTGAATGTTTTTCCTAGCAGCCACAAGAACTCCACCTCCATCACACTTACGAGAGCTGGAAGCATTTCTGTCTCTTCGATAAATAGTATAATCGCTACAAAGAATCTCTCCGTCAAGAATAGAATCGTTCAGAAATGTTTCCGTGATACAAATCAAATCATACGCAAAGTTAAGCGAGTTCCGGTAAGACTTAGCAGTTTTTGTTCGTAAACCACGCACGTTCTGATAAAATAAGGATAGGGCCATTGTTAACAAGGAAAATACAATAGTTAAAGGTAAGATCATTAAAGTTTCAGAAGGTCAGCTTCACATTTTATTACAGACGCTCTCGCGCGATCAGCCTTCCGTACGTGAATGATACAATTCCTCAACCAAACATATTTATAACCCTTATCCTGACACGCCTTCTTTGTGGATTTCAATAATTCGGCATTTTGGAGCGTTAGATGTTCATTAACAAACAATTTATCAGATATGTTTGGTATCTTAATACCGGGAGATCCGTTGCTATTATTTTTGCGGTAGGATTTTGAAGCCGTTATAAAATGATCTCGTAATCTACGAGAAACAAACTTAACGACAATATTTCGTGGGTTTCTGTTAGGATCACCAGGTGTGGGCCGAATCGGAAGACGATGAACGGCATCCAAGTCGTTTTTCAAAACTGGGCAATCAATAATCTCTCCGATCTTGGATACAGCGCAATACAGATCCTCGTCGTGCTTTTCAGGGATTCCAGCCAAAATCAGATTATTCAATCTAGAATATTGTTCTAGATGTTCGACACGTGAAGTCAAATCGCCAACTAATGACTTGAGCTTAATGTTTTCGGCTGAAACCGATTCAACGCGCTTTATTCTACCACCCAAATCCTTCAAAGTATTTTCAAAATCGCTGATCTTATCTCCGTAAAACGAGATAGATTTAACCAACTCGCCGTATTTCGCGTTCATGTCTTTAATTTCAGATTGAATAGATTTTAAAAGTTGATACATAACGGCAGTTGTAGGTACTAATGAGGTAGCGGTCGTTGTAGGGTCTTCATCTATAACAATGGAGCGATTCGCTTGCTCCCTGCAAGAACTGCACCTCCAAAAAATACCCTCAGATTTAAATTGGGCCAGATTCGCATTAGAGATTTTAACACACTTTGCATGGAAGAAAAGCTCGCAATCTCCAGTGCACTGAAGGCCGGGTTGTTTCGAAGAAAGGCGCGTTCCGCACGTATTACAAAGTTGGGCCATGTTACTCTGAATGAACCCTGGATTATAACTTGATTGTCACAAAAACTAACCGGTTCGCGTGCCACGGCCAACCGAACAACTATGGCAATATAAAAATTAATGCTAAAATACCTCGCAAATAGTCAATGTCTTCAAAACGGTATAATCCCGTAAAGCAGATATCACAAGTCACTGTTTGGAACAAAACGTACTAAATAAATACTAAAATTACTACTAGAATAAGACTTTGTAAACGCGATCGAAAAACCAGATGCTTTCAGCACCGATTCCCACTCGAGTATATGTTAAAATAGTAATGATAAAATTTATTTAAGGTAACCCTGATTTGGCAGGCTGCAGACTCTGCAATACACAATTTAAATCAGAATTAAGTGTTATAAAAAACCACAAAAAATCTACAAAACATATCAAATCCGAAAGTTCAATACCATCTACATCTTCAATAACAAAATTCTTTAGTTCTTCTCAATTGGATGATACCAAAAATATAAAACGCTGTGAAATAATTATGGCAGCATTTTTAGCCCAAAATAATTAGCCATTTTCGCTAGCTGACACAATGCTTGATACATTCCGAAATGCCGCGCCAGACTCAAAAATTTTAGCAAAAGCTTCCTTACAACGGACCAAAGCAACAGCTATTATTACAAATGTGTTAGGAAAATATGAAAAACAAAATTTAATTAATTTGTTACTGAAAACAAAATTTAGTATACTAACTGATGAAAGCTACTAAAGATGATTAGTATTAGTAAACTTAATGCAATTGTTGTACGATTTTATTGCCATGAAACTAATAAAATTGACAGTAAATTTTACGAATTAACAAATGTATTTGTTGATGGTAATACCAAATGCGACGCCGAAACCTTATATAAATTAATTACGGATGCATTTTTCAATAATAATAATAATAATAATAATAATAATAATACTTTATTGTGTTAGTAAGCAGCTGCTCATACACTCGTCCAAATAAGTACACCTTCAATACAATTCAATACACCAGCATAATAAAGAAACAATAGCGTGTGGTGATTACAATCCGATCCCTGCATTTAGGAACTCCTGCACCGAATAAAATGTTTTTTGACATAAAAATGTTTTTAAGCTACCTTTGAAAATCCTTCTATTAGACACTTCCGTTAATTCATTCGGCAGCTTGTTGAGTACCACTCGAGATAAGTACTCTGGCCCAAGCTGTGTTTTGGATAAACGGCAATAATTGTTATAAATTTTATTCTTATTCCTAGTATCATGCTCATGAATATCTGCATGTACCTTAAAATGTTCCCTGTTATCAAAAGCATACAGAGCGCATTCGAGAATAAAAAGTGAGGGTAGAGTTAAAATCTTTAATCTATTAAAAGCATCACGGCAGTCTTCTGTGTACCGAAGACCCCCCACTACTGTCACCGCTCTCCTTTGCAATGCAAAGATGTATGCACTACTTGGACTGCTTCCCCAAGTGAGTATTGAATATGATAACAGGGAATGAATCAGTGCATAATACGCGCTCTGAACCGCCTCCTGAGTTATTTCAGTTTTTAGCCTTCTTAGTATAAAGATGTTTCTACTGATCTTACTGCCTAATTCCTGAACATGCTCAGCAAAATTTAAATTAGGCGGCCCCAAATATATACCTAAAAATTTAGTTGAACGCGGATTGGGATAGTCGTTCTTTTTTAATGTGAAAAGAGTTTTAACTGTTTTGCTGTTATTTAAACAAAGTTTATTAACTGCACACCAATACTCTGCTCTAGCTAACGCCTGTTCAGCCCTATCCAAAACCTCGTCATAATTTTCCCCTTTAATGACAAGGGTTGCATCATCGGCATATAATAGACAATGCACGTCCTCACCCAAATAGGTAGGGAAGTCATTGAAAAATAACAGGAATAACAATGGCCCCAAAATGGAGCCCTGAGGAACACCCATTTTAACACTACACCTGCCAGACACAGCTTCCGCAACCCTGACCTGTTGAGATCTGTCTGTCAAATAAGATTTAATTAGATCAATACTTAGTCCATCAAAATTGTAAAAATTAACTAACTTATCGAGTAGTATTTGATGTGAAACGGTGTCAAAAGCTCGTGTCAGATCCAAAAAAAATGCAGCACAATACTCATTTCTCTCGAAACTATCCAAACATAGGTTAACAAAGCATACATTTGCGTCCGCCGTACATCTACCCCTTCTAAACCCAAATTGATTTACATGTAGTAAGTTGTTGTGCTCGACAAAACTCATTATTCTATCATAGATAGCACGTTCATAGATCTTGGAAAAAATTGGAAGAATACTAATTGGGCGATAGTTAACATAATCATGATGATCCCCTTTTTTGTGAACTGGCACCACGGACGCAAACTTCAGCCTAGCTGGAAAAATACCAGAATCAAAAGATGCGTTCACCAGCCTGACAAGCGGAAGAACATACAAACTAATATTTCTTTTAATGAAACTAGTAGAAATGCCATACACATCACGTGCTTTGCTAGATTTCAATGACATTAAAATTCTACGAATTTCATTTGGCGTTACAGAGGATAGAGAGAAATTAAAGTGTGAACCAACATTGACATTGCATAAATTGACTGCAATATCTAACGTATGCGGCAATTTTTTGACAGTATCCTCAGCTACATTCACAAAATAAGTATTTAAAGCATCAACATTTAGTTTCCCATTATTGGTTATTCCGGTCTTTCCGCGCTTAGAATTTACTATCTTCCACATTGCCTAAGTTCTATTATTTGAATTGTAAATATACTCGCTAGTAGCTGTAATTTTAGCGGTTGTTATGGCATTTCTATATTCATATCTAATTGTATTACGCAAATTCAGTAAATCGTTCGTTTTAAATTGTTTATAAAGTGCACACACAAAATCATACCGCAACCTCAATTGCCTTAAGTTTTCGCCAAACCAAACAATATCAGTGTCCTGACTTCTACCCCTTACTTGCTTTTCGGAAAGGCAGAATAAAAAGCAGCCAAGAATTCATTATAGAATAGGTTGAATTTATCATTAGCATCCAGCTGCGGATCATTCAAAACATCCCAACATTTGCTAGACATAATGTTAAAGAAAGCCAAACCACCAAGCATCGTTATTGGTCTAATCACTCTAGAAACATACAAAGTATTACAACGTTTGGTGGCCGGAATTCCAATGCGCTGACCTAGGTGATCAGACAAATTATTACTGACTACGGCAGTCAAGTATTCGTCTGTAGAAAAATTAATAAATATATTATCCAAGCAATTAGTTATCCTAGTAGCATCAAAAATTGTCTGAACAAAACCATATGATGCGAATAGGTCCACCACATTAGTCACCCTTGAATCTGACGTACAAAATTTCAAATTAAAATCACCAGCAATAATAACCCTTTTACGGTTATGTAGAAGATTAAGCGCCCGATCCAAAGTATCACGAAAAATTTCATAATTTCCGCTTGGTGATCTGTACAAGCAAACAATGACCGTACCAAAAATCTCGCAGTAGGCAGCAGCTAGCTCACAGTTCAGCTCAATAGACAATGCATTAACTTGATCTAGACACGAGCATGCAATGTCTCTTTTCGCAAAAACTGCAACTCCTCCACGAAACATTGTAGAGCGCGAAAAACCGGAAACTAGTGACCAAGTGCCAAGAGTTAACCCGTTATACACTTCAAATTCTCTCAACCAGTGCTCACTCAAACATACAAAATCGTACTGAATGTCCTCTCGAAGCAAGAAAGCTTCCAATTCACCAAACTTATCCTTCACCCCTTGAATATTTAGATGAAGCAAGTTCAATGAGCACCATACCGCAGAACAAACGCGAGAACATGAGGGATCAGATTGTTTCACCTTCAGATTGCTATCTACGTTACACAAACGAGGCACGGCCCTGCTAAATACAATTTGAAACATCTGAAATTAACGACGCTCGACAGCTATTAGATATGTTTTCACAACAATCAATATTAATAATATTTCCTAATGGCCCATTGCGTACTAAGTTAAGATTCAATAGTAAATTAGAAATATATGAAAACAATTTTTCCTTACCATGTTTGTTATAATGCAAGCCCTGACTAGTTTTATCTTTAAAGTCAAGAAATGCGTTAACATCTACATAATTAACAAAGCTACCCAATTCGTAGTAAGTTAACATATTAAAATTATAGATTTGTTCATTTAATTGCAAATTGTTCGTCATATAGGGTACATTTATGTAGAATACATTAGTTTTACGCGATATTTTACAAATTTTAGCGAACGATCGTGAACTAACTCTTTGGTTCCTTAATAGATCATTTATACCCCCCATTAATATTACATAATCTGCTTTTCCGAAATCTTTACAGAGGCTATTGATATCATAAATTACATCCCGTAAGTTAGCGTTTGGTTTAAAAATATTTACTACTTCAAACTCCTCGCCCAATCCAGTACGCAAAAAATGAGAAGCGTCACGTCCAAGGCTGTCCGCCAAAACCAAAACTTGTCTTCGCTGTTTACATTGCTTGGACCGTCTTGCTCGCTCATCAGCTTGACATCCTTGTCGTCCCGGATTCTGCGCTGAATTAACAATTGTTGAGGATTTGGAGATCTTTTTCTTACGGTTCTTTTTCTTTTTTTCACCACGGGATGTCGTTACGATATCTGATTTCTTTGCTTTTAATAAGTTATTTCCAATTTCCAAAATACTTTCTTCAAGGGATCCCAACTTAGATTGAAGTAGGTTCTCAACTTGCTGAACACGATTTACTATGCTTTCCAGGCACAAATCAGGTCCCACTTTTAATGGTGATTCCTGAACAATTATTCCCTCTGGAGCATCACACAAACGGGAATTATCTTCAATCACTATCGGTACATTCACCACATTTTCTACAGCATTCTCAGATACCCTTACCTCAAGGAGCGACAGCCTGTGTTTTAACTGGAGAATCTCCTCGTTCTTTTCTTCACACGTGCAGGTTAGGGTAGAACAGCAGAATATTTTACCATCGTTGGCAACAAAAACACCAGGAATTCTTAATATACAGCTTGGGTGATAACTTTCACCGCATTTAACACAAACTACACTTAATTTAACTTCCTTTGCACACCTTTTACATATGTTAGCTTTATAAGTACGCTCACTCGGCGCCATTCTTTCGTGTTAATAAAAATATACCAAAAAATAATATAATAGGTTTTGCATCAGATGGATGCAATTGGATGCAATGGATGGGAGAGAAAAATTCTGTGTCAAGTCGATTAAAAGATAATTTTGAAGGTATAAAAATAATGAAGAATTCCCTTCATTTATGTGCTAGCGAGGCATGTAAGGAATTGCCTCGAACTCCAGAAGATTTAGCAAGAAATGTACATAATTTTTTTAAGGTAATTTCAAACATTTTTCTACATGAATTTTGTTTTGTTTAATTATGATTATTATATATTTTAGACGAGTTCAAAAATATTAGCAGAATATCAAGAATTTCAAAGTTTTGCCCAAGTTAATATACATAAATTACTTCACCCATCTCAAACAAGATGGTTATCGTTACATTCTGTAGTTATGAGAATATTAGAGCAATGGAATGCACTGGTGATATTTTTTAATCAAAAATATTTGGGAGAAAAATTACTTGCTGCTGAGCAAATTCATAAATCTTTAAATGATCCATTTATTGCTATGTATTTTAAGTTTTTAGATTGGATTTTACCAACATTTACACAACTAAATTTATACTTACAAAAAAATAGTGCAATAATTTTAAATTTGCATTCAACAATTATAAGTGGTTACACTGACATTCTGTTATGCTACATGAAAAATGATTACGTTTTAAAAAGCGATATTAACTCAGTTGATCCTACAAATACTACCCAGTTTAAATCTAAATCCCAGTTATACTTAGGAGTGAATATTTTAAATGATTTAAACAAACCAGAAATTCAAGCAAATAAACCTGCCCTCGACTATTTTTACGATAGATGTTTCAAATTTTTTTCAAAAGCTTGTTCTCAAATTAAACAAAGATACGATTTTGGCGATCCTTTATTATCTCGTTTACACATTTTTTTGCCACGTAATGCAGTATTAATAGACAATAGATTAGAGAGTTTAGTTCCTTTATTAAATAATTGCAAAAGATTCGCCAACTTTGAAGATTGGCAAAAAATTGAGGGGTGGTAGCAACAAATTTAATCCACCAAATGATGTCATAAATCAAATAAATAGTAAGATGTATACAGATATTTATAATTTAGATTGGATTAATTTAATAGTTTTGTTTTTTATTATTACTGTTACTAATATCTTTACTGCAAAGTTTGTTAAGAATCAAGTTTAATTTCAAGTTTTTTGTATTCAATAAAGATTATTTATTTATACAATACTTTATATTTTTTTATGCGTACGATAATTGAATTTAAAAAACGATCATTTTTCTGCGCATGTACGATAAATGCAATATTGAAATCTGGCAACACTGCGTGTGCGTCACATGATTTTTTGATGCACCCATATAAAACGAAAACACGAAACGTTCATTCTAATTGAAATAACATAAAAGAATTTATGACCTAAAAAAAATCATGATAAAATTGAGCGTAATAACCTTGTTTATAGATATACATGTCGTAGGCAAATTACAAAATCCGGCTTATTACAATAAGCGCCGTCATTTTGCAATGTGCCTGGCAAATTGAAAAATTCTCTCACATTTTTTAATCGGCCTAAAATTTCTTAGGCTTATTATAATAAGCGCACATACAGTTAGGGTAATTAGAAAGTGAGCACCAGTTTCATCAAATAGTCTGCTGGTTTCTAATCTTGTTGCAATAAACCTAGGCTAATATAAGTTCATTAAAATTATATCGAGAAAATTACCTGACCTTAAAGTATTCTTGAAGTATTTGAACTAATTATAGTTATTTTATGCAAGAAAGTTGAACGACAATTTTTGATGAACAAGTTTTTATTGATAAACATTTATCACATATTAACTAAACAGATCATTGAGATCAATGTTAAAATAGAGCATATAATACAATAATAATATAAAGAAAATTAAATGAACAAAAACTTTTTTAGACTTGTGTTTTATTAATTAACACTAATTTTATTTTCACTTATTTCCACATGGTAAACTCTTATGGCATTTTGATGAACACATTTGCTTTGCTTTCCTGCACAAGCACGTTTTTGTTTGGCATTGGGTTTTTGACACTGTACACTTACAGCTATTATAGCCTTGACCTCCAAACATTGACTCATTTGCTACAGCTTGACGAATAGATATATATTCTTCGGGGATATCTTCAACAAATTGTGCGCCAGAAATTTGGAAGTCACTTCTAGAAAACCATGTTTTGATAATTCCACTCTTTGTTCCTATCTGATAAACATCATCAAAATTTCCAACTGTGACCGACTTTAGGTTCTTCCCGGTATTTTCAATCATTTTTTCTGCCGCTCGTTTTTGACCTTCGTGTGCTTTTTGACGTTGTGAAGATATATTTTCTTGTCTATTACAAATATCGCATTGATACTCCTTATCATTTTCATCGGAGATTGAGCAAACGTTTTGGAAACAAGTTTTATGAATCTTCATGGAACATGAAGAGCATGAAACAAAAGGTGTTTTATTCAAATATCCCGAACAAATAAAACACAACTCTTGTTGAACATTAGAGAATTGGTTTTTATCTTGACTTTCTCCAACTTTTCCCTTATATTCGTCATTTCTTAACTTTTCCAAATCTTCTTCACTAAAAACTTTTTCAAGAATTGCCTATGGAATGTTAGTTGAATTTAGTCCTATCTTTGGTTCCGTTCCAAAAAGGGCTATATATGGACTGCGCCCTATGATCCTGTGCTTTGACGAGTTTTTTTGCCACTGACAACATTATGCGATGCTACTGCGCCGCACACGTTTCAACAAGTATAATGCGTTAATCACAACAACCCCACCCTAGCTTATTCTTAATACGCCGTCGGCTGTAAGGCTAATTGCAAAAAACCTCAATAATACAAGGCTTTTTAAAGAAACAGTTGTCCACTTTTCAATTGGAGTAATGGTTCGTGGGCTTATTGTAATAAGCCTAAAAAATTTCAGGCTGTTTACAAAATGTGAGATAATTTTCCAATTTGCCGGGCACATTGCAAAATGATGGCGCTTATTGTAATAAGCCGGATTTCGCAATATGCCTACGACATATATATTACAACTCATAATCAGTTCACCTTCTTTTGTAAATGTTGTACTTCGATATAATCCGAATATATCTCGCGAAATATTCAGTAACACAATCTTCTAAATATAACGCTTGCACATATTCATTTTTACTTAATAATATAAAATATGACAAAGTGGACAAACTAACAATGGAGAAGGCTTAAGAATTAAGAATTCCAGAAGACCCGTGGCACACACATCAAATTTGAATCATTGGCAAGCCGAATACAAAAGAAGAAGCACAATCAGTCAACAACAGATATAGTGTCCCACTAAGAACAAGGAAGAATGATACTAGCCATAGGACTGAATTACGCAATCGCGACAAAAAAAGTAGTCCCGCAGGAAGCAATAAGAAGTTTTTACTAAGGAAACAAATAAAGAATGCTGTAAACGGTCTTCGCCAGAAACTCATTGCGGATGGATTACCAGAATATGTGCTAGATTTTGCGGATTACTGTTTATTCTCGATGTATTTTAGTTGGAAAAGAGAATTTTACGTGCAGTTTGACGAGGCAGACATGGAATCTCCATTGTGGGAACTGTAACCTTATAGTTTCTGCTAAATTAGGGTAAAAAATCTTCATATTAGACGCAGCTTTTACCATGTATGCCGCTGCGTCTGACACCATCAGTAAAATTTTATCATTCGGTACCGGCTCCGGTAAGAAAAAATGCGTTAATTCGTCGTGAATAAATCTTGTTACCGTATTATTATTTATTTTACTTAATTCTTTGGTACTTATTAGAAAACTTTTTGACGAATTTTCATCACTTAATACTCCAAGTATTAAATTTGCCACGTATCGTCCACATACGTCAGTTGCTTCGTCTACACTTATCCAAATATAATTATTTCCAATAATATTTTTTATTTCTTGAATAACTTCTTTGTAGACTGAAGTAATATAATTTTTGCGGAGATGGCTTTCATCGGGAATATGCATTGTACAATATGTTTGTAAAAAAGTTTTGAAAAAATTTATTAGTCACTTTATGGATTGGTATGCTATGATTTTTATTCTTCTTCAAAGCAACTTCTTCGAATAATTCCATATAGAAATTAGCTATAACTAATAAATTAATAAAAAGCGGTAAAGAAATATTTGTTAAAGCCCCTTTAAGGGTAGCTGCATTGAGCCAAGTATCCCATCTCGTTATTACTGGTTGGGGTGGAAGAGGTAAGCCGGGTAAAATATTTTTGTAGTGGTCGATACGCAATGGCGCTTTCACAAATATTTTTTTTGTGGTATTCACCAAATTATTAATGTCTGGGAAAGTGTTCCGTATTTCTTCGGCAATTCTATTGACGCCATGGGCCAAACAGGTAACATGAATTAAATTGTTATAAAACATTTTTAAATTTTGTGCTGATTTCACCATATAGGTTGCGTCATCAGTCAACATTAACAACACTTTGTCACTTGAAACAGCTTTTGGTAGATAGAACTTAATCAATACATCATTTATAAATTTTGAAACAGATATATTGTTTACTCCATCTAATTCTTGTACCCCGATTAAATATGATTTGCTAGAAAAATGCTCATTTAATGTTCCAATTAGCAAATTTGCAATATATCGTCCAGTAGAATCGGTTGTTTCATCTACAACAATATATATGTAGTTGTCGCCTATTATTTCCTTAATTTTGCTCATGGTGCTTTCAAATACTTTTTCAACATATGTTCTCATTAAGGTAGTTCTGCTGGGTATCTCCATTTTTGTATATTTTTCCAAAAATGATGTAAATGTCGGATTATCTAATTTTGCCAGTGGTATGTTTAAGCTCATTAATGTATTACATAAATCAAAACAAAAAGATTCTTTTTCGACATGCTTTGAAGTTGATGCAAAGGATTGAGACAATGTAAGCTGTGTTGTTGATTTGCAGTTTCTTTTATGTAAATTAGTACCGACATGCTGTGGTATTTGAAATTTTTTATCGCAATGTATCTAAAATTACATCAAATTTATGAATTTGCAGTATATGCATATGTCGTCCTTACCTTTTTACTACAGTGTGTACAAAACACGTTATCATCAATCAAAATAAGTTCAGGATATTCTTTAATTGATATTAACGAATTCGTTTTCGGCATGTTAGTTATACTAATTAACTTGATCACAAAACCTCGATGAGAAGACCTCGATTTACGCGCAAGTTACTTTAATGGAGAATTTTCTTCGCATATTGATATTACCAAATATGCATTTTGCATATAATCACAGCTCCACTCATAAGTACTTTTTTTTACTTTGTCGATTAGTCTACTACTTCTTTAATTTTTATTCCCTGACTTCTTATTCTTCGTTTCGAGATGTTGTACCTTTTGAAACTCTTTTATTTAGTTTAGAGCATCGTTATACAGTTGTTTTAATTGTAACAGTTTGAGGTATAATACGAATGACTGGGTATTCTAATGGATTCCATTTTGTCATCACGTTTTTGTATGTATTCTGGCGTCTTTCGAGACTTTACCGACAATACCTACATGATGAAGGATAATGAATGAATAACAAATAAATGAAATAAATTATTAATTTATTTCATTTATTTGTAATAGCTTTTTTACTAAAACCCTAAAATTAAAAAAAAATAAACTGAATATAAAAAAATCATTCGGACAATCACAGTAAACTAATACGTAACAATACATGTAAATTTATCGTACTTGTTAATCACTAATCAATATCAGATGCTTTTATCAATTCAACTTTATCACAACAAAATTGTTGTATTAAGTGTTTTTCGCATTATCTTTGATATAAAAACTATTATTTTAATTAATAATTGATGTTTTATTATCTAAATGATACACATATTGACCTCATAACCAGATAAATTAGGGATTCCCAGACTGTACTAGAAATAATGTAACAATAACTTTGTTTCAACCAACATATTACAATCAATAGTATATTTATGTGATCATAATACGCACCACTTTTCAGTATTATTTTTCAATTTCAGAGATTTTATAAAATCTTTAGCTAAAAGCTTTCTTTTGAGATATAAAGCATCGAAACATCTCAACCCATCCATAAGATATAGAATATAAAGTAAAATTTTTGTGTCGATGATTTAAAGCGATACAATTAACTCGGTGAGAATCGTTTCATACATATCATAAGATTAAGTTATATCATATTGAAATCGTCATTATTTAAGCTTTCTTTTAAAATATGATCCATAAATATATCTCAAATTTTTCAGAAGATACTGAATAAAGAGTGCAAGATTAATTTGATTCATTGCAATATTTTTAAATATTCAAACCCCGTTGAATTCGAATAATCCAAATATAATGTGTTATATTGCAATGAATTTTTAATTAATTAAGATAACTTTTAAGATACTCCCCATTAAATTATCTTAATTTTCCTGAAAGTTATGAAGAGAAAATAAATTAATCATTATGAGATATAATGAGATATAATGATGTTAAGATATAACGAGTAATTTAATCGCAAATGTTCTAACTATAAGATTATAATTGTATTGAAATCTATATTAATTAATGTTTCTTTTGAGATATAAAGCATCGAAATATCCCTATTCATCCATACGATATAGAATATAAAGTAAAATTTTTATGTCGATGATTTAAAGCGATACAATTAACTCGGTGCGAATCCTTTCATACATATCATAAGAATAAGTTATATCACATTGAAATCATCATTATTTATGCTTTCTTTTAAGATATGATCCAGATATATATCTCAAATTTTTCAGATGATACTCAATAAAGTGTGCAAGAATAATTTGATTAATTGCGATATTTTTAAGAACCCAAATTTCGTTGAATTCGAATAATTTAAATATAATAAATTATATTGCAGTGAATTGTAAATTAATTAAGATATCTTTTAAGATACTCCCCATTAAAATATCTTAATTTTCCGGAAGGTTAGGAAAAGAAAATTAATTAATCATTATTATCTTAATTTTAATATATAACGAGCAATTTAATCGCAAATGTTTTAATTATAAGATTGTAACTGTGTTGAAATCTATATTAATTAAGCTTTCTTTTGAGATATAAAGCATCGAAATATTTCAATCCATCCATAAGATGTAGAATATAAAGTAAAATATTTGTGTCGATGATTTAAAGCGATACAATTAACTCGGTGAGAATCGTTTCGTACATATCATAAAATTAAGTTATATCTCATTAATATCGTCATTATTTAAGCTTTCTTGTAAAATATGATCCATAAATATATCTCAAATTTTTCAGAAGATACTCAATAAAGAGTGCAAGATTAATTTGATTCATTGCAATATTTTGAAGTATCCAAACCCCGTTGAATTCGAATTATACAAATATAATGTGTTATATTGCAATGAATTTTTAATTATTTAAGATATCTTTTAAGATACTCCACATTAAATTATCTTAATTTTTCTGAAAGTTATGAGGAGAAAATAAATTAATCATTATATCTCAATTTTAAGATATAATGAGTAATTTAATTGCAAATGTTCTAACTATAAGATTATAATTGTATTGAAATCTATATTAATTAATGTTTCTTTTGAGATATAAAGCATCGAAATATCTCTATTCATCCATACAATATAGAATATAAAGTAAAATTTTTATGTCGACGATTTAAAGCGATACAATTAACTCGGTGCGAATCCTTTCATACATATTGTTTTCTAGGGGCGGAGGTGTGGCTGCATATGTTAAAGATCACAGGTTAACTCGATTGAGATGTACGGCGGATCCTCTCGAGTAATGGAATTCCTTTTGATTGAGGTTAAGTGTTTTAATACTAAACTACTATTGGGTGTTTTTTATTGTCCACCAATGATTAATTACCTCGAGCAATTTGAGGATCTCCTTGAAAGACACAGTATGTACTATGACACAATAGTATTAATGGGCGATTTCAATACGTGTACATTGAGAGATGACCTACGTAGTGAAAAACTTCGATTTGTTACTTCTTCCGCAAATCTATTTATCACCCCTTCTCAGCCAACCCATCACCTTCCTTCGTCTAACTCTCTGCTTGACTTGATCATCTCGTCTTACACCGATAAGATTCTTGTTCACGGTCAGCCACCAGCTCTGCAATTTTCCAACCATGATCTTATTTATTGCGCTGTCGAAGTCCGAAATGTAGTTTGTCCGTAGCGTAGTCTGTCTTACCGGGATTTCAAACATGTTAACCTTCAAGAACTCAACTCTGATGCGCTGAGGATAGACTGGAAACCGTTATATCTTATGACGGACATTGATGCGAAAGTTAATTATTTTAATAACAAAGTAACATGTTTGTATGACAAACATGCTCCGATAAGGCAAAGGAGAGTGAAACATTTTCCCGCTCCCTGGTTAACTAATGATATTAGGGGTCTCATGAGCGAACGTAATAAAGCAAAAGCGTTGTACAGACGTAACCCGTCAATTAATAACTACAAATGTTATCGATCTCTGCGTAACAGGTGCAATCACAAATGCAAAAATGCTAAAAAAATATTTTTATTGGAAATTATCTTTGTCGACACCAACTACTTTCTGGAAGACCTTGCGATCTCTTGGCGTTACTGACTGCAAACTCACGCAATCCTAACTTGTTGGCCAGCTATTTTGTCGAATCGCCGGTAACGCTTGACACTATTCAGAAAGCTACCTTATCTCAAATCATTCGTGCATCAGGAAATGTGAGCATGGGTGATACTCGTAGTTTTTCATTGACTATGGTTGACTCGGAGGTTGTTCGTGATGCTCTCACTCAAACCCGCTCTACTTGCGAAAACAAATTTTGCCAATACTGGATTCTGTTGTGCCTCCGCTGACCCATATTTTTAACTTCTTTTTTGAATCATCCTCCTTCCCATCTATATGGAAACATGCTCAGGTTGTCTCCATTCCCAAATTGAAGACTCCAATTTTGACTAGCGACTATCGTCCTATTTCAGTCCTTCCTATTTTGTCAAAGGTTCTGGAGCGTATTGTATACACCTAGGTTTATGATTTTCTTCAGGAGCATCGATTGATCAGTGACAGGCAGTCTGGTTTCCGACGGGGTCATAGTACTACTACTTCCTTGATCAAGATTATGGATGATATAAGACTTGCCTGTGATAATCGTCGTATCACTATTTTGGTTCTACTTGATTTCAGCAAAGCCTTTGACTCTGTCGATTAAGATCTTCTTTCTATACTTTCATCTATTGGTTTTTCTTCTCCGAGTCTTTCATGGTTTCAATCATATCTTTCGAATCGCACACTGTGTGTCCATGCCACTTTAACCTTTTGCAATCGCTTTGAGCTTTCTTGTGGTGTGCCCCAGGGCAGTGTTCTCGGTCCGTTGCTGTTTTCTATCTTCATTGATAGTGTCACCAAGGTTATTTCCTCAAATTTTCATCTTTACGCGGATGATCTGCAGATTTATACCGATACATCAGTTGATGACTTTCCTCAAGCTATTGAGCGAATTAATAATGATCTTGCTAGAGTATCTGAGTGGTCTAAACTATACGGTTTGAAACTCAATGTTCAGAAGACCCAAGCCATAATTTTTGGTACAAATCCTTTGCGGAGCAGGGTGACTTCTTTTGCTAGCTCGCAACTTCTACTTGGTGACACCGTCGTTATTTGAATTTGAAAAAAAAAAGAAGGAGAGTTGTGTATTAAACGTCCTCTGGTAGATGTTTGTAGAGTACTAGAAGTAATTAAGTGCCATTAAATCAATTTCCCATTAAACGTTTAAATTTAATCGACTTTGATTTTCTAGTTCCATTACCGCAAAGATGAACAAGCAAACTATCCCATTAATAATTAATTTTCCCATTACCTTAATTGATTTTTCACTCACGTTCTTCTCCTACATCGTCCTCTATAAACTCAAAGTACTCAGTGATAGATTAAAGCCCAAATCAATCCAACCGCTTTATTTCTCCTCCATTCAAAATGTTAAAAACGTTCGGATATCACCTTTTCGAAGAATACTTCGGCAGCTATCAGTGTTGGCCCGCCTCGCGAGGACTCCGAGGATTCGGACCAACAATTATGATTATCGTAAACATTGCTTTTGCCTTTTATCCCGTCCTAATGGAAGTTAAAGGTAAATAATCACCGTGAATAATCGATTTATTTTTAAAAGTAATTTTTAGATTTCCAACTAAATTTTGGAATTATATTAAATCATGCCGAGCTTACCATAATGGGTATGTTACTTATGTCAATTAATCTTCAGATTTTACGCCATCGCAATCGATTATTCAAAATGATTGATGCATTTAGCGATTTTAAACGATTCGGTAAACCGAAATCGAAAAAATTTATAGAAAAAAATCTCAAAACTTTATTCAAATTGGTTCATTATGGAGGATCTCTTTTCGGACATCTTGTTGTGATAACCTTAATTGCGTTGGATGAAAATTGCGCTAAATTTAAAAACGCGAAATATTGCTTATTATTACCATACTACGTTCCGTTTGATTTGAAATCGTGGGAATTGATGTTAGTTATGTTACTCGTAATTTACACCATAAAAGCGGTATTCAACATTCTATTTTGCGGAATATTATTGTATTATTATTCGTTAGAATTGGTAATCGAACGAATAGATCATCTTAATGAGATTATGGGTGAAGTTAATTTAACCAGAAATGAGAAAAATAATTTTAATGCTTTGCGAAATATTGCGTTATATCAGCAAGATATATTCGAGTAATCTGATTCATACTTGATGTTATGTAATGAGATCATTAATGTGTATTTTAGGTTATTCCAACTCGCTTATGATTTCTTTACAACATTGCTCATTCCAACAAAAATATTTCTTGCAGCGTGTTTATCAATATCTTGCACTCATTTTTTTCTGGTTTGTATTAAAATCTATCACATCTTATTTAATTGCGGTGATATTTCCAGAGGAAGAATACAACAAGTTTTTTCCTTATCGTTGCCAGTTTGTTGGCCTTGTTTCTAAACCATACAGTTGGACAAAGATTTACAACAGCGGTTTGTTTAGTTAATTTGAATGCAATATTTAATTTTTTTTGAGCACAATTGAGTGCTTTTAGTTAATTTTGGTGTTTGCTGCACAAGTTGAAAAAATCTACCCTTTACTGGTAGTATCATGTTTATGCTCACTTCCTGCTATACGAGAAAATGCCACAAAATCTGTAATTTGATTTCAACGTCGTTCAGGAATCTTTCCAAAAGTACTCTCATAACATACAATATTCCTTTTTAACCCTCATCCGGACTTTGTTTCTAGAACCAAGTCTTCATGTATCAAATTGATAAAATGTCAGACAATAATTATTTCTTTATTGCTGTCTATTTTCTTTATGATTGGTTCATGTGAAAAAAAATGATAACGCAAAAAACACTTGACTGACTTCTACCAAAAATAGACTTCTGCGAAAATGCTTATTTGTGGTGTTCTAATTGGTATTCAACTGGGCAAATAAAGCGAAATTTTATGCAGAAATGTGCAGAAAAAAACAGCATTATTTACTTTCCGTTTGCATCGATACTAACCAACGATTTGGTCTAACACCACACTGACGATGTGTTTAGTTGTAACATTGTATAATGTTTAGTTTCTTCAAAAGTTTTTTGCCCATTTGATCGCCGAATTAATCGTAGGTTGATGCTGTTTCGAGAATGCTTCTAGAATACTCGATAATGCTTCTAGAAGATTTGACAATGCTTCTAGAAAACTTGAAATGCTTCCAAAAGACTTGATATCGCCTCTGGAAGACTTGATACTGCTTTCAAAAAACTTTAAACCTTTTCAAATCGCTTGAACCGCTTCCAAATGTTTCCAGAAGACTCGAACTACTAGAGAAGACATGATACTGGCTTTGGAATACTTGGCACTGCTTCTAGGAAACGTGACACAGCTTTCAGTAGACTTCAAATACTTTCAAAAGACTTGATATTGTTTCGAGAAGACTTGAAATATTTTCAGAAGCCTTGCACTGCTTCCAAATTACTCGATACTGCCCCTCGAAGGCTTAATATTGTTTCCAAAAGACTTAAAATGTTCCCAGAAAGATTGGACTGCTTCTAAAAGACCTGATATTATTTCTAGACAACTTGATCTTGATCTGCTCGCAGAGGAGGAGAAAATCTTTATGATTAAGATCTGTTCGGATATGGCTCCTTAACAAAAACTAATCTAAACGAGAGTGTGAGACTCTCTTGACCTCAGTGTTGTCGGTAAGAATTACCGCACTAAAAATACTCCCTCTTTTGAAGAAAGAGAGCATGCGCAACGTCTAAGAGGTTCACTAACGCATGGCTCTGATAATATTAGTAATTTCTTAGAAGAAAACGTTATTTCATTTCAAGAAAATCATATTACGGGGTAGTAATAGTGGTCTTATACCTTATCTTAATACTAATTCTGTGGGAAATTGGTCGTAAATGCCGCATGAAACAAGACAAATTACAACAAGGAAAATGGACGAATCTACTTCAACGATTACGGACCCGTCGCAGTTGAGACAACGTATTTTGAGTGTGTGTTCATCACCTGAATTTATAAAATGTTATCAAATAGTTTAACAGAACTTTTAATTAAAGTTGTAACTGATAACCTCTCTAAAGTTAATATACAAATTAAAGAGCTGTCAGGTGAGGTTGCTACCCTAAGATGCGAGGTGGAAGATCTTAAATCAAAGTTGTCTCGAGAAGCGGAAGTGAATGTTGCTAAAATTAATAAATTAAATGAGGCATATGACAAATCTGAACAATATTCTAGAAGAAATTGGCTGCGGATTTTTGGAATTCCGGAAAGAAAGGATGAAATACCGGTTGATGTTGTCGTCGATCTCCTCGTAAATAAACTCAAACCTGTACTATTAATAATAAGGAAATACTATTAATAATAACAATCCACATATGTAACTTCTTGAGGACAATAAATCATTTATTTATTTATTTTCCTCGCATTTAGGTCTGTCTTGAATCACTTCGGGCAGCTTGCGACTGTAGATATTAATATTCTTCTTTTACATTTTTCTACTTCCAACTCTCGCGTTGTTTCCTCACTCATACAACATTTCACTCTTCTTATACTTAATCCCATCCTGCTTCCTTCTTAGTTCAACCAGTATCTTTTTCCCTCGTTTCATCCAGTATACATGTAGACATAGAAATCCTTTACTTTTTGAAATATTGTACTTAAAATTCATAACTGGGCATACGCCCTTTCATTGTTCCTCTTCTCCTTTCTCAAACTCAATTAGATCGTCCTTTGCTTTCTCGAAACCTTTGCTTTATTTCTCGCTCCATTCCACCGCCGTTCATGTGGACATAGGTATCTATTAATTCTTTAACTTCCTTTATTTTAATTCATACCTGAAGGAGGGGGTTGATGCCTTCCCACTGTTGTTATTTTCCTCTGTTATTTCGACCTACACTCTTTCTTTATTGGCTAGAGTATTGCACCTTCCCATTCCGGGGCAGTGTACAGGAATATTATTGCTGATTCTATTACCATAGCCAGTAGTTTTCTTTTTCCCTGGCTTAGACCTCCGCTTTTTGGCATGAGTTGTTAGCGCATAAATTGTTTTGGCCACTTTCTCGTTTATTTTGAATATGTGAGCCATAATTCTTAGATTTTTATTGACGTGTACTTCACAGATATGGTACTCTTAATTTTTAAGTTGTTCACCTTTAATTCGATATGCTGTAGTCCACGTCTTCCTTCAAGAATTACTATTTCTGTTTTATGCGTTGCCAACTGAAGACCCATCTCTTCCAGTTTTGCACTTATATTCTCTATGCAGTACTCGGCTTTATCTTTCAGCTCCTCTACAATCATTGACCGTACCACCACCGCTATATCGTTTGCGTATGCCACTATGTTGACTCCCTTCTCTATCATTTCCTTCTCTCTTCCATCCGGTAATATTACAGTTCTTTTATATAAATATCTTTCCATTAGCTTTAGGTACTATCGTTGCAGGTGCATTACAGTTTTACAGGTCTCCCAGCAGTTTCTCCATGGCACTCAATTGAAAATATTTCTTAGTGCTTGGTTACTGCTTGGGTGTCGGGTAAGCTGGTTGTCACTTTTCGAGGTGGAACAGCGGTGGTGGTTGATGCAGTTAGGAGCTAGGCTTTTAGTGTTTCAGGAACCTGTTTATTAGCTTACCTCTTCTGTCTGTTCTTTCTACCTGTCCATGTATGCAAAGAATGCTAGGCATCCTTTACAGTTGGCGGTGTGGGTATCGCCGCACTTGGCTGAGGTGTCTCTAGGCTTGGAGCAGGGTTAGGTGAGGTGAGGTTTCGCGCATTTGACACATTGGGAGTCTTTGTGCAGTGAAAGCTGCTGTGACCGTATTTCTGGCACCTCATGCACTGGATAACCTGATCTCTCTTTTTGTTGTGTTGGAATTTTAAGATGACGTTATCTATGAACTCGACCTGGCGGATTTTACCCATGTACAGGACGAGGGGGAACTCTGTAAGGAAACTGGAACAGTACTTACACTTACGCTTTGGTTTGATGCATTTGTTTACCATTTCCCCTTGTTCGGAGAGTCCCTGGACTATCACCTCGGGGGTGGTGAAGAGAGCTGAATGATGACCGTTTTCTGCATCTTTTCGCTCTTAGGTGTCTAACTCAAATAACATAGGTGTCTAATTAAGTTCGGATGGGTGGGGGATGCCTTGGTTTCTTGGAGGCTTATTGGGTAACCTGCATTTGGACGGGGACAGTATCGTTCTCCAGGTTCGTGAATCTGTTGTAGGTGGTGATGGGGTTGGCAGCCTGGGATTTCGTTTGTGGGGCGGTCCGGCTAGGTTTCATGAAGAGTGCCGCTTCGCTTTGACCTGTCATTATTAAGCGGACGATGGCCTGGTCCCGTCCTTCTTGGATGCCGATCTTGGGCTTACCGATTTTCGCCGGCGTGATGGTGGAGGAGCCGGGATGACAGAGACGGTAGATTTTAGTTCTTCTGGAGGCGGACGGTAATCTATTTAGTCCTTATAAGGATTTCTAAAGAAAAAGGAAAATATAATTAAAGAGCTTCTGATGCTTTTTATGACATTGATTAGTTGGTATCGTGGTTATATTCCGATATGTATTGATATGTTGATTGATATGTACGATGGTCTTACATCTCTCCTTGAACACTGGAAATATTACACTCACCTTCCAACCCCAAATGTGTTTAACAACTTCCCTTTCACCTCTTCTGTTGCCTCCAATCACGATAACAATTAACCATAAAAAGGCAGCCCCCTTTTTCAGTATCAACTTAGTGTATGGGAGATATTCAATAACATGAAAGCATTATACACAGTTATATTTAAAGTCTACTAGTTACTAGTCTACTTAGTACAGTTACTTTCTGTGTTTAAATGAGTTGTTCTGTTTTGTATCTCACAATACAGAACACACTATAACGCATTTTGGAGATATTAGAGATTATTTCCCGTGATTAAAGACATCTAACCTTGATCGGCCAAAATAGATTTGGCAAGCAGCATTTGAAATCAACAACCCAAAATTACCTAAAAAACACTCAACTCATTAATTGTTAATTTTTTTATATTTTGCTTTAAATTAAAGCATATAATTTGATTTATGATAGAATAATAAAGTTGCGGAGGTTATTTATAATTTAAACTGGTACGAAGCCGACGTTTCAACGCGAAAATTCGTCTTATTTTTACTATCAATCAGCCAAAGGGAACTGAAAATTGAGTTGCCCTTGTTTGGGGAAACGTCAAATAGAGCAGCAGCGAATGTAAGTAAAAAAACCAATCCATTGAATGTAAACATATTGAATGGGAGTTTTGTAGGAGTTCAAGAAAGTTTACGTTTTCTTTAATTGGATGTCGACAGTTACGACAAAAAGAAATTTTCCAATTTAATTTTGTAATCAATAATGTAAGCAAGATGTTTTAAATAATTTAAATTAATAAGAATTACGAATCCACTTTAATCTTAAATTAAATCTTAAGCTTTAATCTTTATTTTGGTTTATAATAAGTAACACGATAATTATTAAATTTGTTTGTAAAATTGAAAAATATCGATATTTGTGTATGGCAACAAAAGTAAATATTTATTAAAGTTTAAAAAAATATTACCTATTAACTACGTTGTTTTTAATTATATCACTTTATTATCATCATCATAGGATAATGCATAGCAAAAAAATAGAGTAAAAAATAAAGCATCATTTAGGATTGTTTTGCAAAGAATACTTGGTCAGGAGCAAATAGCTGATCATCAAATCATTAGGTCATCAGCCTATATATGTATAGTGCAGTGTCTCAAACATCTACTAGATAACTGGTGTAGATTAAGTATAGCAGAGGCACCAAAACCAAACCTTTGGGTATACCAGATGTAACAAATCGTCATCGGAATGCAATCCATTTAGCAATTTAGTAACTACCTCTCTTCTATGAAGCAGATAGTATTTATTTATTTATTTATTTGGGTTGCAAACAGGGATTACCCCAACACAGCAACCACTAGCATAATAACAAAATAACAAGGAGTTTTTAACAAAAACTAAAATAAAAGAAATTCACGTCAACAGGAGTTAGAACGTAAAATGCGCACCAAATTGAAGTCTCGTATTGAGAATGGTGAAAAAGACTTGCGTTTGCAATTCTTTAATGGTTATCCTCGAATTGTTAAAAGAAAAAACTAGCTGTCTCCCAACGAATACAGTATGCGCTTTACTATCAGAATACTCGCGGTTTAAACACTAAATTATAGACTTTTTTACATCAGCTGATGCCTCAGATTTCGACATTTTTGCGCTTAGTGAAACATGGCTCAAAGAGACAGTTTTTGACCACGAGCTTTTCCCGCACAAATACGATGTTTTTAGATGTGATCGACCTCACCGTAGGGGTGGCGGAGTTTTGCTGGCCATTGATTCTGATATTGCAATCTCAAAGGTAGTGTCTCTTGCCCAATTGAAATAAATAAATGAAATAATTGATTTGGTAGTTGCAAGAATTGGATTTAAAAGATCTAAATATGTACTGAATGTTGCTGTTTGCTATATCACGCCTGGCACACCTGGAGAAATGTATGGTCACGTCTTCGATTACATTGAGTCAATGTTGGATATGTCTTTGGATACTGTGATCGTGGGAGACTTTAATATACCGTCTCTTGACGCTGCAAATGATGAACGTGCCACTACTAGGAAGTATTAAGTCCTAGGAAGTAAAAGTCGCTTAATATTGGCAGATGATGCTACTACATCGTATGTAGCTATTAAAATAATTTTAATATAATAGCATCCAAAGAGATAAAAAAAAGATCAATCTGCCAGTCAAGATTTTGCATTTTGTCTAATAGTATTTTATATTTTCGAAGGACACTCAAACAGTTTATCAACAATATCGTGTTTTTTGCAATAAACATATTTTCTGCCAGAAGTTTAAAAAACAATATCAAGTCTTCTAGTAGCAGTATCAAGTCTTTTGGAAGCATTTCAATTTTTATAAAACCAGAATCAAGTCTTTCAGAGGCTATATACGCTTTTCTAGACGAAGTGCCTTCTAAAAGCATTTTAAGTCTTCCAAAAGCAATATCAAGTTTTCTGGAAGAACTTCAAGAAGCAGTATTAAATCTTTTAAAGCATTACAAGTATTCTGAACATTTCACGTCTTTTGGAAGCAATATCAGGTTCTTTAGAAACAGTATTAAATCTACTATGGGCATATCAAATTTTCTGGAAGCAGTTTAAGTCTTTTGTGACTATTGTAAGTCATTACATGTCTTCTGGCAGCTACATCAAATCTTCTAAAAGCATTTCATATCGTCTGAGAGCAAGATCAAACCTTTTCAAATGCAGTATCAAGTCTTCTAGAAGCATTTCAAGTCGTCCAGGGGCAGTAGTAAGTCGTTTGGAGGTAATATCAAGTCTTCCGAAAGTAGTACTAAGTCTTCGAAAACCAGTATGAAAATTTCTGGAAGCATTTCAAGTCTTCTGAAGCATTACAAGTATTCTGGATATATTTCAAATCTTTTAGAAGCAGTATCAGGTCCTCTAGAAGCAGTATTAAGTTTTCTATGGACAGTATCAAGTCTTTTGAAAGCATTGTCACACAGCCTATGCCTCTAGATAATTCATTTCTACATATTCAATTGCACTACCTATTTGTTCCCGATTAATATTTGCTCCTCAAAATCGACGTTTTAGTATAAGTAATGACCGTTCGTTAACGTCATTTCTAAACGGTCTAAAACGTTTAAAACAATAAAAAAAGCTACATGCTTTTTTTATTTTTGTTTAAAATGAAAAGGAAACATGTTTTTCCAACTTCGATTTTAATGGAATTACACAAAGATCATAAAAATAAATTAATCTTTATGTTTTGTATTTGTGCGATTAATAAAGCTGTATTCAAGTTAGGGATTACAATTCCGAAGCAAAAAAAAAATTCGTTTATAATATATATGATATGATATGATCCTAAATTCGTTTTTTATAAATGCAAATCTTTACAGGCGATACATCTAGGCGAATGATCCGACGAAATATTACTGTTATTTGTAGTTAAAAAGGTCGATCGCTTTTGTAACTTATTGGGAACTGTTATAGTGGCGATCAAAGCAACCTTGTTTCATTAACTGGATCAACTTTTTCTGCAACGATAATGCTTCTGAAAGATTATTCGCACCGGGTTATGGTTTTGTATTATTTTTGCTGCAGCAGGGAAACGAAAACCTTCACTAGCTGCAAGTTCCTGTAAAGTGCGGAGAGCCAGAAATGGAGCAGAGGTAACTCCATAGGTAACAGTATTAAGACGATATTCATCAATTGGTTCCGATTCAGAAAATCTCCATAAAATGCGTTGATAATCTCTTTGGTTTGGATCAATTAGAATATGACGATACATCTGACGAATGTCGCAAATAAATCCAATAGCAAAACATTGAAAGTTAAGCAAAATATTGGTGATATCCTTTTGTAACTTGAGTCCAATAAACAATGTTTCGTTCAATTAAATTTGATTTGATGTCTTTGCTGAAGCATCAAAAACGATTCGAAGGCGAGTGTAATAAGCTCCAGACGACTTGTAATCTTCCTTCCTTACCAAAGACATGTGTCCATTCTCGAGGTAACCACGCATAAATTCCGAATATTCGAAGCGGAGCGCCGGACATTTAAATAACCGGATTCCTAAAGCTATAAATCGACGCATGGTTTGTATGAATGATGATTCTAAAATTGGCCTACTACTTTTAAACGGTAGCGAAACTATTAATCGACCATCAACATTGCGCTGAACGGTAGATGTAAGTATCTCCTCACATTTCATATCATCTGCCGATATCAATGTTTTCTTATTCATATTCTCCACCTCCCAAAATCGTTCCATAATTTGATCCAATGAGACATGTAATGATGTGCGAATAGAAAGGTTTGAATTAGGGAAAGCTCTTCCTTGTAGAACCCATCCGAAAACCGTCAATTGAGCAGTAGGTTCATCCATTGTTTTTTCCAAAAATCCGATCGGTCCTCATTATGTATGGTAGTAATTCTGCTCCAATTAAGATATCTACAGGTCCCGGAATACCACAACTATCATCTGCCAATTGTAAGCCTTTCAAATGTTGCCATTTGGAGACGTCAAAATTTATTTGAGGTTGATTTTTCAATAATTTTATGTAGATGTTAATTAAGAGGTAAAGGGCACACTTTGGTAATAGGTCTCATTAAGGTGCCTGTTGCTGTTTTAATTGTTACCACCCTGGTAACTCCATCCTGTCCAGGATGAACCTCTATAATCTTACCCATCTTCCAGGAAAGGGAAGGGTATTGGTCCGATTTTAATAGAACCATGGTTCCTGGGTTAATCTGCACTGCCGGATCCATCCATTTCCCTCGTTGTTGTGGCGTGTGCAAATACTCCGCATGCCATCTAGACCAGAAGTGGTCTCTCATCTTCTGTACCAATTGCCATCGCGTCAGGCGTCCGACAGGGACTTGAGATAAATCTGGACTAGGAACGTTGTTTATAAGAGGTTCAGAAATCAAAAAATGGCCAGGAGTGAGCGGCATAATGTCATTAGGATCATCACTTATAGCACATAAAGGACGTGAGTTAAGAAGAGCCTCTATTTGAACCAGGAGCGTGGATAATTCCTCATAAGAGAGGATTTGGTTTCCAACAACTCTGTTCAAGTGTGTCTTTGTTGGTTTCACACCAACCTCGGCCAATCCGTTGAAATGAGGAGCGCTGGGTGGATTCAATATCCATTTGATAGATAACTTTTCTCCCGCTAATCTTGATAGCTCTTCTAGTTGACGCCGGGCTCCGACAAAGTTAGTTCCTTGGTCAATATAGATGACAGAACAATGTCCGCGTAGTAATACAAAACGACGAAACGCAGCGAGAAATACATCCGATGATAAATCCGAAGCGAGCTCCAAATGAATTGCCTTTGTGGCGCAGCAAACGAATACACAAACGTAGGCTTTAGTGGTCTTAACTCCTCGAGTACGAGTCATTGATATGATAAAGGGTCATGCATAATCAATGCAAATGGCGTTAAATGGCTTATTTCTTCTTACTCTCACAGACGGCAGATCACTCATTGGTTGAATAAAGGATTTAGGGCGACATCTAAAACATTTCAAACATTTTGAGAGACAACGTTGAATACTTCTTCGTGATGACAAAATCCAGAATTGCTGTAGTAAAAGATATTGAAGAGCTCTAGGCCCAGCATGAAGATTATTTTGATGAGCATTCTCAATTATCAATTCCGTCAAGCGATGTTTACTCGGTAAGAGCAACGGATGACAAGTTTCAAAATTCAGTTGAGAATTTCGAAGACGACCGCCCACCCTGATCAAGTGTTGATCATCCAGAAATAATGATAGCTTTCGGTACGATTTTGGGAGTAAACGGTTTGTCTTCAAACAATCAATAAGTTGGGCAAAACTATATTCTTGTACCAATTTGATAAGTTTAAGCAATGAAGCGTGACATTCATCAGGTGACGGTAATGTTTCATATGGACGAAACTTCACCGAAGCAAATATGCAACAATACGTAAAATTTTAGGCAAAGATGAAAAACGATCCAGAAGGTAAGTAGCAATGGATATTTCCGTTGAAACCTGCAACGATGTTTGGATTTCTTCCACCGGCATGGTGACGTTATTTTTTAGCGATGCATCCGGCCATAATTCCTCCGACATCGTTAAGGGCCATTCCAATATAATTGATTTGTAATGAGTTGAGAAGGTGTCAATCCTCGAGAAGCGCAGTCGGCAGGATTAGACTCAGATGCGATATGTCTCCAATGGATTGTTAGAAGCACTTCTTGTATGTGAGCTACTCGGTTTGCTACAAAAGTTTTCCAACGAGATGTAATCGATGAAAGCCAACTTAGTACTATTTCGGAATCAGTCCAAGTAATAAGGGTATTAATAACTATCTGTTCTTTAACGGCATCAAGGACATAATCAATGGCATCTGCCAATAATACGGCATCACATAATTCCAAACGAGGTACAGAAAGTTGTGAAGAAGGTGCGACGCGCGATTTAGAATAGACCAATTGAGTGGAAACTTTATTCGAATTTGTTATCCAAAATCCAAAATTCGTTAGGTTTCATATTATATATTATAAAAATTCGTCGAAAAATTTCAGCATTACATTATATGAGGAAAGGGTTGTCGTTACCGGAATTTCAAAAAGGCTGAACGAAGGCGAATACAGTCTTACGCTGTTAAATCATCGAAATCAAACAATCTTCAAAGGTCTTTTCTAAAGGACCATAACTTTTTTTAAATTTCTTGCAGCATGCATTCTAAAGCAATATCTGCTTTATTAAAATTCATGTCTCGATGATAAATACCTTCAACATTCATTTTGACCAGATCTAAAAGTCAAACCAACTTCTCATAATTTGAAACTCACTGTCATTAATGTATATAATACAGTACTTTAGACTGTCATATTGCTTTAACTGATTAAAAGGCTATTTCATTTTCTTTTGCAGTAAAGTTGAAGTTTCAGTTCTTTTCCATGTTCTTCTTTTACATATTTTTGAAGCTCTTTGTTTTTTGTTAGAGATTTTCGGTACTTTTTGACCAATATTAGTCAACGACAAATCCCAGATTCATAAAAATTGGTTATTATGGAAACAATTCCGGGATCCAGGGATTCCGAACAATTTTCTTTTTTATTCATATTAAATAATATTAGAAACAAAATGTTTTTAACACATTTGTCTGTTTCACTCCAGATTTCTTTTTGTATTACACGACTGTATATATGTTCAAATTTTGCTTCAATGTGCTATGCTTAAATATTGCACGAACCAATACCTTTCCTTACAACTAAAGCTAACGCAAACGGTTAAGACTAAGACTACGACTAAAACTAAATGCATGAACCCACCATTATAGTTACTAATGGAAACATTTATTATAGGCAATTTCCCATTTTTAAGAATTTGTACAACTTTTTCAGATATTTTGACACATTTTTATAATTTTCTTAAAACAAAATGTTTTGTCTCTGTTTTTTAAGCAAAGACATCTAGTATTGAATAGAAGATTTATATTCAGTGTCGTAATACTTCCTACTTTATCTCGTATCCCACAACTGTCATTTTGGTGTCTCATTAGACGTTTCCTAATTTTAGGTTTATGTGGGCTATCATATTAACCATTATATGTTACCGTATTAAAACAAAGAGCAGGGAATTATGCTGAAAAGCTACACGCAAATTATAAGGCAACTGATGGTTGATTATCTCAAATTGCGCAGCAAAGCATTTTTTGTTAAATTATATTCAGATATCAACGATGGTACTCGAAACATGATAAAATTACTGATGATTTTTGAATTTTATAGAAAATTACGTAATTTCAAGTCACAAATTTATTATTATTGACGAAATACTAGAGTGTGTCAATTAAGACGAAATTAGTAATATAATTGCTGATGATAGTATCATCAGCAAATATCAAAATGCAGATGCATTCGTTGACTACTATTTCTAATGATTCGTATCAAACCTTCACTTTATTTTGAATGCTTTTTAAGTCAATTTTCGATTAAATGATATAATTCAATCGACTTTCATTCTTTAATGCCATTACGAAGAGGCACAAAGAAATGATCCCTTTAATAATTGATTTTACCATTACAATAATGGATTTTCAACTCACGTTCTTCTCCTACATCGTCCTATGCTCAGTGACAGATTAAAGCCCCAATCAATCCAGCCGCTTTATTTCTCCTCCATTCAAAATGTTAAAAACTTTTGGATATCACCTGTTTGAAGAAATCTTTCACAAATATCGGTGTTGGCCTACCTCGCGAGGACTGCGAGGATTCGGACCAACTATTATGGTTATCATGCATTTTGCTTTTGCATTGTATCCCTTCCTAATGGAAATTAAAGGTAAATGATCACCGTGAATAATCGATTTATTTTTAAAAGTCATTTTTAGATTTCCAACTCAATTTTGGAGTTTTATTAATTCACGCTGAATTTGCCATTATGGGTATGTTGCTTATGTCAACTAATCTTCAACAATTGCGCCATCGCAATCGATTATTCAAAATGATTCATGCGTTTAGCGATTTTAAACGATTTGGTAAACCGAACTTGAATAAATTTAGCGAAAAAAATCTCAAAACTTTATTCAAATCGATTCATTATGGAGGATATCTTTTTGGACATCTTGTTGTGGCAACCTTTATTGCGTTGGATGATAACTGCGCCAAATTTAAAAAGACGAAGTATTGCTTAATATTGCCATATTACTTGCCGTTTGATTTGGAGTTGTGGGAATTGATGTTAATTATGTTACCCGTAATTTACACCATAAGAGCGGTACTCAACATACTTTGTTATAAAATATTAATGTATTATTATTCAATGGAATTGCTAATCGAACGAATAGAACACCTTAATGGGATTATGGATGAAGTTAATTTAACCAGAAATGAGAAAAATAATTTTAATGCTTTGCGAAATATTGCATAATATCAGGAAGATATATTCGAGTAATCTCATTCATTACTTGATGTTTTATAAGATATAATTAATGTGTATTTTAGGTTATTCCAACTCGGTTACGATTTCTTTACGACATTGCTCGTTCCAACAAAAATTTGTCTTTCAATGTGCTTATCAATCTCTTGCACCGATTTTTTTCTGGTTTGTACTAAAAATAGTATATCTTATTTAATTGTGATAATATTTTCAGAGGAAAAATGCAACAAGTTTTGTATTAATGATAGCCAGTTTGTTGCCTTTGTTTATAACTCATACAATTGGACAAAGATTCACAACAGCGGTTTGTTTAACTAATTCATATGCTAAATCTAATTTGCTTTTGTGCTCAGACTGTTTTGTAAAAGTGCAATTTTCTCATGTTGTATGTTCACTGTGTAACCGACGTAACCACTAACCCCCCCCCCCCCCTTTCTTTCTTTATCCGGAACCACTATACTGGTGTTACTTCGGAGATATTATCCACCTTCCTTCTATTTGGAAGATACGAATCTTTTACTTTTTGAATTTCTATATGCATTATACACACTGGGTAGGGGTGGACCCCTGCTCTTGCTTCTGTCCTCTTCAGATTCATCTTGTTCAATTACCCCTTACTCTGCGGATTCCTCAAGCAATGAGACACCTCTTAGGGAGGCACACCCCATCTTGGTCCTGTCCTCCTCCAGCTTCATTATCCCTTTGCTCTTCGGTTTCCTCTGTGACGCTTTTTTTAAAGAAAACAAAATAACAATTATAAAAGAAACACAATCGATAGGCTTGAGCTCCCGTAACTTAGTGAAGAAGTATATATCTGGAAGTATATATCTTCTCCTTCTCTCTCATTACTTTGATGATAAAGTCCGCGACGAACCTCCAAAATTCCTCACATTGAAGCATCACCTCCACCGAGTTGTCTTCACTTACGGGTCCTCCACACTTCCTTCCACACTTGTCTCTCGCATCATACTGTGCCAAGGAGAGTACAGAAGTTTTTATGTTAATTGAAAACCTTAAAGCTATAAACAATCTACAGAAATTCAAAAAGCAAATGCTGAATGGATGGCTGATCAAGGATTGTATTGATCGACACAAATTTGAGAGAAATTGAAAAAATGACAATTGATGTAGATACGTAGGTGAATTTGGGAGTTGGGTCAAAACCACGCCTAAGGGAGATGGGCACTCAAACCTTAAGCGAAGGAGAGATACTACTGTAGGAAGTGATTAAAACATATGGGGGATGGAATGAGATCGGAGACAAGAAATGAACCCAAGAGTCCTTGATGAAAATAGAAATTAAAAGGAGTAACCCACTCGGTATGAAAAACGTGATATAGTGGCGATAGTGGATCCGTACGACGTTCTTATGGAAAAGGGTATACAAAAGAGGATTAGGGACAGGTTCTCGGAGCTCGAGGAAATAAAAGAGGGCATTGGAACAGAGCTACAAGATAATGATCTAGGGTGTAAAGAAATTGTCAAGATGTTTCATGGGGACACGGAGGAGATCGATTTTGAGAATCTGCTATGTTTCATGGAAGAGACGGAAGGAAACGAGTGAGCACAAAATTAAGGGAATGGAAACTTCGAGGCTGAGGAAGCTGCTTGAGTGTCCTTTACTGATCTGGCACAAATTTGCTGATCTGTACCCGAAGAAGGAAGATGCAAAACATAGAGACCGGAGAGAAAAACCTACACTCTGGTGAGGGAGAGTAAGGAGGTAAAGTCTCATTCTATAACCCTTAAAAGGGTCAAAGAGACCTTGAGTTGTGAAAATATAAAAGATGGCATATGAAGTATAAAAAATACAGAAAATAAAAATCTCCCTTTGACTATTGAAGAGGAAGGCAATACGCTGAATAGAGTGAGCGAGGCTATACAGAAGGGATATACTCCTCAGAAGAACTCCTAAACCGCCTTTGCCTAAACTCAGACCTACACATTCAGCATCAGCTCCCTCAACAGATTCGCCATGTATATCGTCTTTCCCGATGTCTCTTCGATGTGTTTCTTCATCCTCATATCACTATTAATGTTCCCTAGGTATTAAACGTTTCGGCGCGACACAATATCCACGTAATCTATTTGCAAGTACAACTCCTTGAGATTCCTTCTGCCATGCAACAACACCATCTCTGTGTTATCGATCGCAATCTTAACCCCATTACACGTGGTTTTGTCACAATTCCCAATAATTATCCTATGTTTTAACTGTTACGCTTCTTTGGCGCAAACAACGATTCGTGTGTAGCCAAACATGAAGCCAATTCGTGTTCTTCCATGTCCATTCACACATCACATTCCACAATATTGATCCCAACATCGACCCATATGGCACTCTGTTCGGAACTTCTATAACGTTACCATTTAGAGCTTCAATGTATCTTTTACTCAGATAGAACTGTATCATTCTGAGTAGATATGCGCTGATATTTCCCTTCTGTAATACCCCCACAACTCCCCCTACGGGGCGGAGTTGAAGGCGTTTTCTGCATCCATAAAGATCATAGCTTATGGTGTTGTATGACTTTTTCCTTTATTTGCCTTACTATTCCCTGACTCTGAACATCGCTTCGACCATTGACCTCCTGCGTTTCTTTCAGTACAAACCCGGAAAATTTCCCTTTTTCATGCACTGATTTACGCACGATAAATGCTATGTTACCCCTCACGGTCGCTACCATAATTTAAAATTAATAATTACTCTAAGCTAATAATTACGCTAATAATTACTTAAAGGTAACATAGTCGAGGCCTAGAGCCTTCTTTCTTCTCACCTCCTTTTTACTAAATACTACGTTACATTCATAACTTATTCTGTTTTCCACGTATTCTGCTGTAATGTCTTCAGCTTGTTCTCGAATCTAATGTTTCTCTGGTCACTCATATTTTCTTAAAGTCTACAGTTTATGATCGATTCGCCCATCGGTCCAACTCTCTTCCCTCGTTTATCACCACCAATTCACATGAGATTAACCGCTCATCGAAGATATCGATCGTTTGATTTCTGTTAATTTAACTAATCGCAGGTGTTTTATGTTCAGATCCCTCCAATCCTTTTCTGTACAATCTTATACGTGAATCTATGTTCAACTGTAGATTTTCAAATCTTCTTAAATCACCATTCGAACACAGCATCAACCAATTCCACCAACACATTGCCACAACCAATAACACTGTCCAACACCTTCACGTCACTACATATATTAATAAAGCTATCACAGTTCGTATCACAAGAATTCTTCACAGCCTTGGCGCTCCTCTCGCTCTCTTAAAATTTAACTGAGCCACTCCCAAGGTTTTATTTTTAATGCTACCGATCTGCGCAATTTTTTGATAAGACTCTCCCCATCTACGGCAACTTGTTTCTTTTAATTTCTTTTGCCTCGTTTTGAACTTCCGCTGCGTGTTCCATGTATTTTCTACTTCCTCTGGCCCATCCCCCTCCATACTTACAAACCCACTTTATCAATATTTGGCAATTTTCTTCTTGTTTATCCCGAACCTCCTTTATTACTTTCTGCACCATCGCGCTTTCCTTATTACTGCTCGTATTTTGACCTTACCTGACCTGTAATCTACATATTTTGCATTCCATGCTCGTTGCTCTGCGCACTGCGTTATCACAATCCAAACATCTTTTATTAAAATCTTTTATTAGGTGCTGAGGTACTAGCACTTTAGATATCGAAGTACCTTCCGCTATTCATATGTAAAGCACATGGCAAATTAAACTCTAATTTTCTTTTTGTTTAAGATAATTTGTTTTCTAGTGACATAGTATCCCCATTTCTATATTTGCGTTTCTGAAGACGATTTCCATCGTCTTCCTAAACATCTTTAGGGACATCTGCCTGAGGTGGTGTATTGCTATTTTAATCGCTTTAGTTTATGTAACTTAGTCCTGACCGATTGACCGTTTTTTTTTGGGTTATAAGCTTTATTACCTTATCCATTTTTTCAGAATCGATCCCCTCATATTTATTCGTATCGTTTGCTCGATCTCTTCGTAACTATCTTTTAGCTCAGCCAATATTGAGTAAGATTTCTTGTACTGGTTTCGAATCGTCGTATTTTCATCATCGGGCTCATCTATTACCATCCTAGTTCGTACGTCTTACTGTCACAAAGAGTTGCCTTCTTTTAATGCGGTCCATTTCTAGCGTATTTTGGACCGGGACTGTCCTCTATTTTTCAAAAGTGACTACTTTCTCTATAAATCTTTCTCCTTTTCTCTCTCTGATTCCAGCTTTCGCACCTTCCCAATCAGTGTCTGTCTATGTGTTTATCCCTCTTACTACTTTCGCTTCACGCTTTGTAGGTTTTTCGCCTATCCTGTATATCCTCTCTGATTGTATGTATGGAGTGAGGAGTGCGTATTTTATACGCGGCACCTAGGCCACAACGGGCCTCTTGTACACGACTCCCTCTAAGAGGTTTGAGATGTTAAATGCGAGTATAACTCGATTTTTGGCTGATTCCGCTTCCTGACCGACCCCCTACCAAACCGGGCGTGCTATGGCACAGGCCCAATGTGGGTTCGCCCCTGTCAGGAGCCGCTCCAGGAGTACCACATCCTCGTGGACCCCAACGAGGTGCAGGCCTCCAGGGCGCTAACGTGCATTCAGCCATTTTTGTTCAAACCCCTTACACACATAGTGATAACGACAGCCAGAGATGAACGACTGGTTGCCGGGACCGACGGCTTAACGTCCCCTCCGAAGGACGGGGGGCGATCCAACGTGATTACACCGGGATTCGAACCCGGGACGTCTGCGTGTTAACTCGAGAGTTAACACGCTGAGCCATTGCGCCCCCTGAGCCATTGCGCCCCCATCCTCTCTGATTTTGCTTTTATTAAATAAAAGTGTCCATATCTCCCTCTTCGTATTTTGCTCCTCATTTTTTTAGTATTTTTATCAACGGAAATATGTTGTCTATCACTTTCCTCGTATTTTTCGCCTGTTCAACTACCTCTTCAGGCTTGTCTTTCTCACGTTTGACTATCTAAATCTATTGTGCCTACAGTATTTCTTTTAATATCCTAGTTCACCACAGTTTTATTCAATTCGTCCTCAACATCTATATCTTACGGATCCGCTATGGTAATGTTCGAATTTGTGCTTCTATGCATTATTAGGGGTCTTCGCCTACAGGCTCCCTCTTCACAGCCCTGGCTAGCAAGGTCTTTTGGGCTAAGTAATCACGCAGAATGGACCTTTATCCACGCGTAGTCTACTGCACTGCTTTTGCAGGTGTGCAGGCGTAGCATCAACCGAGTCTGTGAAAATCTCAACCCAGCCTCACCAAACCCAACCCATAACAGACATCATATGGAATGGTATGATGTTAGAGTTCAGAACTTTTTTTTTAAATCATTACTTTTATGCTTTTATGCTCCGGAATTTCTGAATCTCCGAATCTCCAGCCCGTTGCAACGTATGTTCCTTTTTTCTCCATGTCCTTTTCATACTCTTCCTTTTTCTTGAGAATCGATGTTATAATTTCTTGCATTTCTCTTCACTTCTTGACTCTTGCAAGAAATTGAAAGACAGACGCTCAAGCATTTGCTCAATCATGTTATTATTTGTCATACGTACTCCGCATCTAATTTCACCTCTTCCTCGTTGTAGATTTACCTCTTTGCACTCGAATTAATCAGTAATTTACTTCTCCCCAATCTCTTGTCATCCATTGTTGTGTGTTTGGGATCATGATTTTTGTTCAGCTTGTATTGGTGTCCCATCTAGCTTGCCACTCTTGCAACACCCGCTCTGTTCTGTACATTCGGCTTTTCCTCCTTTCCTTTTTTATACATTTTGCATCGCTCGATCACAAGAAGATCCAAAGGAGGTGGCCATGCTATGTCGGAAGCGATCCCTATTGCCACATTTCTGTTTTTCCTAGTAAGCAGGGCACGGTATCTTTTATATTTTAAAAATCTCTCCCAGATAGGTGCGGCACACAAAATCACCGCTATCACTGCCGATGACAATAACTTCCTGCATCTAGCCTTACGGCCTTCAAGGGTAGGCATCAGTCTCATGATAAGATTACGTTGATGACATGTTCCGTCATGCTCATGATCTTATTCAGAAAAACTCCAAGATACTAACGGTATTTTTTCACACACACCTATCTTGAGTGATCTTACTGATCTTTTGTCCTGCAGAAGCACTATTTCCGTCGTCAGTGTCGCTGTCTTCAATCAAATTCTTCTCAGTTCTGATGTTATGTGTTCTACGGCGTAAAAGGCTTTATCTTTCAGCTGTTCGCGGTTTTTGGCTGTCACCACCAAGGAAAGATCATCTGCATACACAAACAACTGCGCCCCCTTCTCCAAGTTTAGTCTGAGTATTCTATCATAGACCAGAGTCCATAATAATGGGCCCAACAGAGAACGTTGTGCCACACGGTTGCGTATTTAGTTTTTTATCCATCAAGACTTTTACAATTTCCTTCCATGGTGCTGAGTTGAACGCATTTTCTATAACAGGATCAGAACACAGACTTCCCTATTTTTTAGAGCGTTCTTTCTGATACTATTTTCTGGACTCTTTCCATAGCCTGTACTGTCAGTCTCCATTTTCTGTATCTTTGCTTATATCTTTTCCCTGATCAGGCTCTTAAGCAGTTTCCCCATCGTATCGAAGTGACATAAAGGTCTGTATGACGCACCTTCATATGCAACAGTGTGGCTTGTTTCCAATATCATGTTATCGGACGTCATTTATAAGTAACAACTACTCGAATCTTTCAATGTACGTGTTAAAATCTTCTTTTCCTCCTTCGAAAGTTTCCTAATTTCCGATTACTCGTTTTTCACGTTTTTACGTACCAAGCTTGATTTTCAGCAATTAAATTTTCGCATTGTTCTCGTCGCTAATAAATAAATACTTCGACTTAATCTTACGCCTTGTCTTACGCTTAAATATGTAGAATATTTATTATTTTATTAATTATCAACTCCTAAAAACCGAAAACTCAATACTTAACACGGAGTTAACATACACCTTTTACTCCGGCGTATGTGACCTTGATCGGCCAATATAAATTTTCTAAGCTGTATTTGAAATCACTAACCTAAAAACACTTAAATTATTAATTGTTCCAAAAAGTTACTTGCAGCACAATGTTCTTATTTTGTTTAAAATTAAAGTGTATAACTTCTTTTGTAATAGAATAATAAAGTTGCGGAGGTAATTTATAATTTGAACTGGTACGAAGCCGACGTTTCAACGCGAAAGTTCGTCTTATTTTTACTCTCAATAAGCCAAAGGGAGCTAAAAATTGAGTTGCCTTTATTTGGGGAAATGTCGCATAGAGCAGCAGCAAATGTAGGTGAGAAAAATTCACTAAATGTAAACATATTGAGTGGTGCTATCTATGTAGGAGTTCAAGAAAGCTTACGTTTTCTTTAATTGGATGTCCAAAATTACGACAAAAAGAAATTTTTCAATTTAATTTGGTAGTGAAGAACTTACGCAAGATATCAAACCGATTTTGTTTATAAGAGTTAAGAAACGACTTTAATCTTAAATTAAAGCTTAAATTTTAATCTTGATTTCGATGTATAACACGATGATTATAGAACGTAGTTGATTTTTAACGATGTTTTTAGTTTTTTAATATCCCAAAACATTATTGAGATATCACCCCCTCTTAGGGAGATAAATATATGTAGTACATAAAAATCGTTTTAATAAATTGTAGCAAATTTAATTCTTAACAAAACTCCTCTCATTTTTCCCCAATAATGTACCTCTCACTTACAACTGGTCAAAGCATTCGCGAACTCTTCCTAAATTATTCGTAACAACAGAAATCAACCATAAATATAGACCAAAATTAATTTCAAGTTAAAGCAGGTTCGAGATTCGAAAGAACATATTAAGAGATCAATAGGACTTCTAGGGAAGGAAAGAAATAATCGTTGAAAAGAGTGAGTCTCTCTTGTTGACAGGTGGTTGCAATGCGTATGCAACAAACGGAAATTTATTATGTAAAATTATTGATTGGGTCAAGAAAGGAGAATGAAAGACATTTTAATTTTTGATATCTTTAATTATTAATAGTCTTAAAAGAAATTATAAAAATAATCAATAAAACAAGATGAATCAAACGAAATATACCTAACAGAATGTAGCAAACAAATTATTATCATTAAAATATCAAATCAATATAACGAAAGGAATTAATACAATTATAAATTAAAATATAATAATAATACATAACGAAAATTTTGACTAAATTTCACATATATCTCGACTAATCTTATCCATTTCTGGAATTGTAATCCTTTTTGGTTCTTATCCAGAATTAGATCCTGTTCCCACACCAAGCATTATTCTCTACCAGTACATTATTAGGTGCTTGTGGTAGAGATGAAGAAACTGATTGTATGACGATCCTTGCTAAAGGATACTGATATCAAAATCCTATTTGGAGAGCAGTTAATAATAAACAATAAATGTAAAACGTTCTTGGGGAATTTTTGATTGCAACTAAATCTTAAATAAATTTTAGAATGTTTGCCAAATATAATTTTATCGTTTGCAGAAAGATAGAGACTGCTGGAAGAAGACAGCCTCTAGTCTTCTGAAAACGTCTGTTGCGTATTCGAGATTAGTAGAAGATAACTCAACCCTATCAAACCAAATTCTCGAATCAAATCTTATTATTTCGCTCAAATATTAGAATTTAATTAATTGACTCTAACTTTCCAGTTCCATAACTAAAGATATACCAACAAATTAATTGTCCCATTAATAAAAGAGTTACCACAATCGTTATTGATTTTCTCGATACGTTCTTCTCGTTACATGAGAAGTCAATAAATAACAGCGGCAGCTTAATAAAAGTGCAAAGCTCGCGCATTCCTTCATCAACCCAGCCATTTCATTTTTGCTCCATCAAAAATGTTAAAAACCTTCGATTATCATCTTTTCGAAAAGTACTTTCGCAAAGAACATTGTTGGCCCACCTCGCGAGGACTCCGAAGATTGGCACCAACAATTTTAATGATCGTAAACATCAGCTCCGTAATTTATCCCATTTTTATGGAAATTAAAGGTAAATGATTAATTATACTAAACCTTAATTTTTAAAAGTCACTTTTAGAGCACCAATTTAATTTTGGAAATTTATTACTTCACATAGTGTTTGTTGTTATGGGTATATTCCTTGTGTTAGTTAATGTTCAACTAATCCGCCATCGCGATGGATTATTCAAAATGATTAATTCATTAAGCGATTTTAAATCATTTGGTAAACCGAAAATGGGTAAATTTATCGAAAAAAATCTTAGAATTTTATTGGGATCGATTCGATATGGAGGATATCTTTTTGCGCATCTTGCTGTAGTAACATTTATTGTATTTGATGATAAGTGCGTCGTATTTAAATATTGTTTAATCATCCCATACTACGTTCCATTTGATATGAAATCGTGGCAAATGATGTTAATAATATTGCTTATGCTTCATACCATAAAAATGACAGCTACTATTTTATTATCTATGTTGTTAATGTATTGCTACTCATTGGAATTGTTAATCGGACACACAGAACGTCTTAATGAGATTATTGGTAAAGTTAATTTAACCAGAAATGAAAAAAATAATTTTGATGCATTATGTAAAATTGCGTTACATCAGCAGCATATATACAAGTAATCTAGTTAATTACTTTGCATTGTATAACGGTATCAACCATATTTATTTTAGCCTTTTTCGAGTGGTTTACGATTTCTATACGACCTTGCTGGTACCAACAAAAATGTCCATGGCAATTTGCTTATCAATATCTTGTACCGATTTTTTTCTGGTTTGTATTAAAAAATATATTACATCTTATTCCATTTGTGTAACATTTTCAGAGGAAAACTACAACAAGTTTTCTCTTAATCATAAGCACCTTGTCCACCTTGTTAATAGGTCATACAGTTGCACAAAAGTATACAACAGCGGTTTGTATAATTAATCCCACTGTGTTGCAAAGTTTAATTTTTTTGAATATACAGTTGAGGATTTTTAGATAATTTTGGGTTGCTGATTTGATGTTTTCCATTTTCCTGAAAATTCCTGTTATTAATAGTATTTATATTATTATATAAGAACAGTAATTCTATTTCGTAGAACTGTTTTGAAACATAAAGGCACAAAAAAATCATAACAGTAACATTCTATCGATCAGCTATCAACTCCTGATTCCAATCTAGTTACTAATGTAAAAATATCTGTTTTGCTTACGTGGGTCACGATAATTATTTAATGTGTATGGGTACTAGAAATGTGCAAATTACGTGAGACCCGTCGGATCACGATAGGTCATGCATGACTCACCGTGAGAGGGCATCCATTTTTGAACCACACTGACTTTGGTTGGAATGACTTTGGTTTCGACGGAACCCAGCGTGACCCGATTGAATCGATTTTGAGACGGAATTTAAAAACCGATGTTGATATGAAAGACGTGTACGTTGTTATCTATACCAGCAATTATCCCAATTAACATTCCCAATTAACATTCTTTTGAATATATACTCCATTCGCGATTAAAGGAATCAATTCCGTAAATTTTTAGCAATTGCTCTTGGACAGAAATGATGTATTGGACCAATTTAAACGTTTTTATTTGCGATTTATTTTCGAATTTTACGTTAACATTAGATATTAGTTGAGAACCTTAACGTGAATGCAATGTAAGTAGTTGGCCAATGTTTTTTAAAAACATGAGAGAGACCGCAAACGAAATTAATGAGATTTTTTTGCACCCTGAATAGTATCAAAAAGTATTTTTCATTATGCAGTTGAGCGTCATGTAAAAAATTAGGAAAAGAACAAACCTTTACTGAAAAACAGAAGTGTTCATGTTTTTGCTAAAATAAAGCTTTTCTATAACTAAGATGATATTAATATCGTCATTTGGCCGTCCTATTTTACTGATCAAGCTGATTTGACTAAATATGGTATTAATAAAAAATCAATTTTGCACTTAAATGGATATAATCTTTATTTTCGGCTCTATCGATTTCGATCACTCAGATCACCTTCAGGAAGCTTCTATTTATAAAAGTATAGACAAATTTAAAAACTATCAAAAACGACAATTTCATTTTATAAAAAATATGCAAATATTATTAATTAGATATTTTTTCTAAATCTTACGGCAAATTAAGAAAGTAGGAAATTTGTTGCAAATCGGATGATAAATCTCAAAATGGAATAGAAATTAGACGAATCAACACAATCAAAGACATATACTGTCCGTAAAGTCATGAGCATTTTTGATAATTTCAAAGTATTCAAAGTATGATGTGAAAGAAGTTTGACGCAAGAAGGTTGAAAAGTATGACGCATTGCCTAGATCGAATCTTCGACAATATTATTCGTGAGTTTCACCATTAGACTTTTAATGTCAGATTTTACCTTAATAGATGTTCTTAATCCTGTGTGGGAATTCTTTATCACAATGCAGATGTGTAAAGTAACAAATTATTAGCTATTGTAGTATTTATTCATTATACACAATGCGTTCACGTTAAAAGTAACTAATTCGATACATTTTTGGCAGAAATAAAGGAGCTGAGGAATTAAAACTTATATTAAAACACTGTACGTTAACAATAAATATTAATTGAAGATCATAGTACTACAGTACCATATTAGCATAGAATATTACTTGGGTTCGGTTGAGCCATCAACTTGATCTGAACTCAACCCAACTAGTTAATTAGGTTTAGATATTAATTGCGTTAAGTTGACCTTTTTTTTAACGAGGACGGGGAAAATCTGCTAGACAGACATCTGGCCTGGGATGATGGGCGGCCAGAGAGTGTGGGGTTGGGTTGGGTTGGGCTAATAAATTAACCCCGACCCAATAAAAACCCCTTTCCTCGTCTTCACCGGAATCCACCTGGAGGCGTTTCTTCGGAGTGCTCATCGGAGTGCTCATCGAAATCTCTTCGTTCTCCCTTAACTTGCCATCTCTCCACTCTTCCTCTTCATTTCTTCCTCCACTGACTTCCTCCCATCCCTCCTCGTGTGAAAACCGTAACATAGGAATCCAATTAACTTTTGCATTTAACATAGTTTTATACGTACCGAGTTGGGGGAGCCAGATAGACTCCCCCTTCTCTTCGTTCTCTCTCAACTTCCCATCTCCCCATTCTTCCTCATCCTTTCTTCCTCCACTGACTTCCTTCCATCCCTCCTCGTGTGAAAACCGTAACATAGGAATCCAGTTAACTTTTGCAATTAACATAGTTTTATACGTACCGAGTTGGGGGAGCCAGACAGACTCCCCTTCTCTTCCGTTAGCTTCTTTTTTTACTACCGCATCTTTTACCATCTTTCTTCGTCCCGGTCGTAAGCTGAAATCGAAAAGGGCCCCATATTCCTTCCCGCGTGTCGTCGTCCACACTCCATCTAGGTTTCTCAGGATTTCGATTGTGGGGAGCTGGCCTGGCTCCCCACAATCGCTTTATCATCAGTTTCTCCTCCACTTCCTTCGTCTCTATCAGTCTCCTTACATATCTTTCAATTCCCTCCCAATTTTCTTGCTTTCCAGCATGATATTCACGCAGTTTTCCGGTGTAATTTTTATCCCGATCTTTTTGTTTGCTTCCATCCTATCGTCCTTCCATCGGGTGCATCTGAATATTGTATGCTCTACGTCATCCACGCTATCCTCGCAATATAGGCATCTATCGTTACCTACTTTTTTGTATTTGAAGAGGTATTCGCGGAAACAGCCATGTCCACTCAAGAACTGGCTTAGTGCATAGGTCACTTCGCCCCATCTTCTTTTTATCCATGGTTTGAATGACGGTATTAGTCGTTTGGTCCATCTTGCTATGCCTGTGTCCCCCTTCCATCTAGATTCCCAGTCTTCTATTAGATTTTCTGCTACTTCTGCCTTTTCAGTCTTAGCAGCACTTCTTTTTTGATCATTAGATTAATTGGCATTGTACTTTCCATCGTAGGTAACGCTTCCGTAGACACCGTTCGGTAAGAGCTGGTAGTTTTAATCAAGATTCTCCTTTGTATTCGTAGTAATTTTTCCATTAGTTTCTTTGTATTAAGAGCCTCACTCCATGCTCTGCATCCATATAGAATCTGGGAATGTATTACCGAGGCAATCAATTTTTGTCTTACACTCTCTAGGGCCATGTGTCGAGCTCATCACCCTGTAAAGGGCATTTACAGTTTTTTGTGTTTTAGTTGAGACGTATTCTATGTGTTCATTTCATGCCATGTTTTTTCCTATCATTATTCCCAAGTATTTTACTGATTTTATTGATATTATTTTGTGCCCCTTGACATTTATGGTTACTTCTGCTTTGCATTTTCTGCTTTTTAGAAGTATCGCTTCCGTCTTTTGCGGTGCAACTTCTAATCCCATCTCTTCCATCTTGTTTATCACTCTATCTATTGTGTTTTGTGCTTTTCTTTGCAGGTCGTCAATATCCCAGCCGCTCACCAATATTGCGAGATCATCCGCGTAAGGGATGGATACTTGCGGAACTCCCCTGTTTATTTGATATTTGGTAGCTACCTATCAGATTTATGACGGTTTTCGACACATTCTTTTCTCGTAGTGCTTGTATTATTTTCGCCCACGGCGCTGTGCCAAAAGCGTTTTTTACATCCACCGTAATGACTAGACACTTCTTTCTTTTCCCTCTATTAAATTTATTTAGCATTTTAGTTTCTTTAAGAACATTCTCAATCGCATCCAATGTGGATTTACCTTTTATGAAGCCATATTATGCCGTTGCCATTGACCCTTTTTCTTGTATTTCCTCCTCTAGTCTTTTCTTAATTATTGCCTCATACAGTTTGCCATAGCTGTTCAGGAGACATAGAGGGCGATATTTATTTGTGCCTAGTTTCTTTTCTATTAATACCAATCTGCCTATTTTCGAAATTTTTGGAAACTCGTTTGTCAATATTAATTCATTAAACATCTTTTCCATTTTCTTCCCACTTTCCGCGCTAATTGTATCTTTTAATATCTCAGCCGTTATTTTATCCGGTCCTGGTGCCTTTTTGTTTCTTAAATTATTAATTAGTTCTCTAATTTCCTGCTCATTTACTTCCCTACATTTCTCTTCATCATTGTTTATGATTTCTCGCACAAAGGTTCTGTTTCCGCCCTTTTGGAAATAGTTCCCTTATTAATTTGTCAGCCTTGTCCTTTTGTAGCGTGACTGTTGGGACATTTTTGGTGTTTTTGATAGCAAGTGACTGTCCGTGACAATACACGGATTTTCCTGTAGCTCATCACACAGCTTTTTCCACGTGTCCTTTTTTGCCTTCCTAATTTCTTTTTTGAGTTCCGCCTTCGCTTTTTTATGCTTCTCATTAATCGCCCGTTTTTCCTCTTCATATCCACTTTTTGAGTTTATTGTGGTCAGTTCTCTTCTATATTTATTTGCCTCTTGTTTGGCTTTTTTGACCATATCGTTGTACCAATATATATTTCCATGTCGTGGTGTTACTTTTTTGGGCGTTCCATATGCTTCGTCGCAAGCTTGGGATGTTAGCTTGGTTAGCAGTTCCGGCATTAAGCTGTCGATGTTCGCCAGTTTTCTCTTGAAGTTTTCTTTGTATCTATCTACCAGTTCCTGAAGAAAAGGAGGGCTTCTTCATCCTTCCCTTCATCTTCCGGGAATTGCTTCTCCTTTATGTTTTCTATTTGAAAGTAAATATTTTGGTGGTCGCTGAGGTTCTCTTCCTCATCCGTCTTCCACTCTCTTATATGCCGGAGGATTCCCTCATTGCACATGGTTATATCAATGTGGGACTGTTGGTCCCCTCTTTTCCAGGTCGGCATAGCCCCGTTGTTCACCGCCGCTAGTTCCTGCTCGGACATCCATTCGCTTAGAATTGCCCCTCTCTTGTCCTCCCTGTCTGCTCCCCATGTAGCTGATTTTGCGTTAAAGTCCCCTGTAACCACAACTATTTCCTCTCTCCGTCCATCGAAAGCCTCTCCTATTTTTTCAAGTTGTACTTGATAGTGTTCGGATGTACAATTTGGAGAAAGATAACCCTATTATTTTACCAATATCTGTTGTGACGCAACGTAGCTCTTTCCTTCTTTCCAACTAAAAGCTTTTATACTACTGTTTATTATTTTTATGACAACGCTCATCGTTTTTGAACCATTTTCCATTTTCGATCTTCCGTTTATTTGGCTCCGATATTATTACTATGTCTATTCGCCTTTTGTTTATATTCTTCTCCATCATATTCATTGCTTCTACGCTTCCGTTCACATTCAGTTGTAGTACTTTAGGCCTCCTTTTCCACTTTGTTTTCAGACGCTGTCGTTCTAACTTTTTTCCGTTATTCAATTCTTTCTTGAATTCATCGCATACACCGGATTCTGCCCTATGTCCACTTTGGTTACATAGTGGGCAGAACCCTTCATTTGTACAATTTTTGGCTGCATGCCCTTCTTTTCCACATTTAAAGCATTTTTCGCTCTGTGAGCAATCTTTTCCCGAGTGCCCGAAACCCCAACATTTATAGCATTTCTGGACATCTAGTCTGCTTTCAATATCACATCTGGTCAAGCCGATTTTGATATTTCTTTGCCTTAATAACACGTCCGCAATGCTTTTTTCTATCTTAATAGTAATCACTCTCGTCTTATCTCTCATAGGCCTAATATCACCTAGTTTAATGTTGTCTTTGAATAAGCTAGTTAGCTTTAAATATTAATTGGGTTGGGTTTAACCACCAAAATTGTCTGAACCCAACCCAACCCAAGTAACTTATTAGTGCTAGATATTAATTGGGTTGGGTTCAGCCATTAATCTTAACCCAACCCAACCCAACTAGCTAGCTAACACTAAATATTAGTTGCATTGCGCCGCCAGCCTTATCTGATTCCAGCCCAACCCACCTAACCAATTAGTGCTAGATGATATTAATTAGATTGGGATAAGTCATTAATTTTAGCCTAACCCAACAAGCTACTTAGCATTAAATATTAATTGTATTGGCTTGAATCATCAACCTGATCTGAACCCAACCCAACCTAAGTAACTAGTTAGTTCTACTTATTAGATGGGCTGGGTTAAGTCATTAATATTTACACAACCCGACCCAACTAACTTGTTAGCACTAAATATTAGTTTTGTTGAGCTATTAACTTGATCCTAATAGCTATTTAGCACTAGATATTAGTCGGGTTGGATTGAGCCATCAAAATTACAAAATTTATTCCTTTCATCATGAAGACACTGGATTATTATTGTTCAAAAATTAATATCATTTTATTTTCCATAATGTGTAATGAACAGGACATTGTTCAAAATAATTAACCTATCCGTGTAATTTTTGGTGGTTTTAGGAGAATAGGTTCGTAGGTCAGAAAAGGTTGAGAAACGCTGATCTATACTAAATGTTGAGATCAAAATTCTAATCAATTTTTAAGTAAACAAGATTATAGCGAAGTGCAAAATTTAAGTATTGGGTTAAATTAAGTATTACCATAGCTTAATTTATTTCAGAACATGATAAATAAAACTAAACACTGTGTAATTCCGCCATTCTGTCAAACATGATTAATTAATTATCAAATCAACAGGTAATCAAACATGATTCATACATTTAATCACTTAATCGAGCGTGAGTCACGTGATTCTGGGTCTAGATCGTGAGCGGACATAAAAAGTCACTAACGCGCACATCTCTTTTTTTTACGAGATCGGGGAAAATCTGCTAAATAGACATCCGGCTTGGAATTCTTGAACGGCCGGATAGTGTGGGGTTGGAGTCCATCTTTGGATCTCCGACCCACTAAAAACCCCTTTCCTCGTTTTCCCGGAATCACCCTCTCGGGTTTTCGTCGGTACGCATTGGTAACACCACATTACCACCATATATTGGTAATATTATAAGAACATGCGCAATCAAACTCAATCTGCTATTGCAAAGGAAAGATGGCGTTAATATATCCTGAGAGATGATTTGGTAGAGATTGGAGATGCCGAATCGATAAATGTTCATTTCGTTAATGCTATACCTCATTTGGTACCGGACCTTGTGATGTTAAGCACTTATAGATCGGTTCAGTTGGAGAATACTTTTCTTTTATCACGGTCTCTATAGCTGAGGTTGAGGGATTTATTGCGCAAACTAAATCAGAAGCGATTGATCCGGATGGTTAAAGAGTTTGTGTTGCGCTGATTAAATCGTGGCTCATCTCTGACTCCATATCTTACTGAATGTCGGTCTGACTGAAGGTGTGTTTCCTAGGTCTGAGAAAGTATCGTATATGACCCCCATACCAAAGATCAAGAATCTGATGGGTAAGAAGAAAAGTCGACCGATAAGCATTTTTTCGGCAATATCCAAGATATTGGAGAGGTGCATTCTGTGTTAGCTGATGTTAAGCGTGGGTTTGGTTGCTGTACGGCATTGATATAATTGACGGATGACATTATACAGGCTCGTGATGATGGTTCTATGACGGTGATGGTTATGTTGGATTATTCACGTGCATTTAATATTGTTAATGCTTCCTTTATGAGCGCCGTCCTTCAACTCTTATGATGCCGAGTGATTTGCCGCAAGAACCCATTCTTGAACCATTGTTATTTTCAACTTATACCTTTGCGCTTCCGAGGGTTTTAAGGCATTGCGGTGTCCATATTTATGCTAATGATGTCCAAATTTACTTACCTTCTATTCGACCAAGTCAGAGGAGGCCCGGGAGTTTTTGAATACTGATCTTCAAGCGATAAATGATTATTCGCGGCATCACTGCCTGACTTTAACGGTAAGAAATATTTTCAATTAATGGTGTTTCTCTGGCGTCCGTTGACACTTGTCGCAATCTGGGTGTGAGTCTGAATACTCAGCTTCGATTTAAAGGCCATATGACTTGTTGCATTCAAAGGACGCACGCGTCATTACGTCTCTTATGTAAAAAAGAACTATCGTGTTATCACATTTTTATGTTTGCGATGTGCTGTATGGTCCATGTTTGGATCAAATTGATATATTAAGAGTGCAACATATTCCGAACTCCTGTGTGCGTTTGATTTATGGGTTGGGAAGGTATAATCACATTTCTGATTCCATTGGTGACTAGGCATGGTTTTGGATGTCTTGTCGCAGAGAGTTGCATGCGTGTCTGCTGTATCATCAAATCATAAATAGTCGCTTACCTCCATATTTGTATAACAAGCTTACAATTCGTACCGATGTACGAAATAAATAAAGTAAATAAATGAAAAATCGTTAAATAGAGAAAAATGGTAATAAATAAAATATTGTTTCTGGATAAATCGACTCTGATTTTCCAGCTCCATTATTCCATCATTAATAATAAATTTTACCATTATCAGTATTGATTTTCTCGTTATGTTCATCTCGTAAATAGTCCCATAAGAACTCAATAAAAAGCAGTATTAGCTTATAACAGTGCATTCCCCAAATCAATCCAGTCGCTTTATTTCCGCTCCACTCAAAATGTTGAAAACTTTCGAATATCATCTATTCGAAGAGAACTTTCGCAAACACGGGTGTTGGCCTACCTCGCGAGGATTCCGAGGATTATCACCAGCAATTTTGATCATCGTAACCATCATTTCCGCAATTTACCCCATCTTCATGGAAATTAAAGGTAAATGATTAGTTATACTAAATCATAATTTTTAAAAGTAACTTTTAGATTACCAACATAATTTTGGAAGTTTGTTACTTCATACAGATTTGGTCGGTTTGGGTATGCTCCTTCTAACATTTAATGTTCAAATATTACGCCATCGCGATCAATTATTCAGAATGATTAATTCGTTAAGCGATTTTAAATTATTGGGTAAACCGAAAATGAATAAATTTATCGACAATAATCTCAGAACGCTACTCAAATCGATTCATTACGGAGGATATGTTTTTGCGCATCTTGCTGTAGTAACATTTATTATATTTGACGCTAAATGTGCTGCATTTAAAAATACTAAATATTGCTTAATCATCCCGTACTATGTCCCATTTGATATTAAATCATGGCAAATGATGCTAATAATACTACTTATTCTTCACACGATAAAAATGGTAGTTTCGACTTTGTTATTAATGCTGTTAATGTATTGCTACTCGCTCGAATTATTAATCGGGCAAACAGAACGTCTTAATGAGATTATTGGTGAAGTTAATTTAACCACAAATGAGAAAAATAATTTTGATGTTTTGCGAAAGATTGCATCATATCAGCAACATATTTTTGAGTAATCTATTTTATTACTTTTACGTATAGCGATATCAAAAATATTAATTTTAGGCTTTTTCGACTCGTTTACAATTTCTTTACGCCCTCGTTGGGGCCAACAAAATTAACTTTGGCCGCTTGCTTATCAATATCTTGCACTGAATTGTTTCTGGTTTGTATTAAAAAATGTATTTCACCTTATTTCATTTGGTGTAATATTTTCAGAGGAAAAATATAACAAGTTTTCTCTTGTTCGTTAGCAACTTATTCACCTTGATTCTGATTCATACAATTGTGCAAAAATTTACAACAGCGGTTGGTATAATTTATATTACTGTGCTGCAAAAAAATAGTTTGATAATGTTGGGTATCTTTAAGTAGTTGCTGATTAACTGGCTGAAGGATGCCACATTATTTCTCTTGTTCAGGTGTCTCATTGCTGCTGGATATAGAATTTTATAGGGCAACTAATGATGCAATGAATTTGGACGAATGGGGTATACATGATTGTGAGGAGAATGCGAGAATCTGGAATGAATGTGTGTGAGGAGTTGATTGGCAAAAACAAAAGATCCGGGGCTGGAAAAATAAGAGTCAAGCTTGGTGGAATGAAGATTTGAGGCTGATTAGGAAGGAGACACGGGTCGTGTATGAAGAAAGGAGTGAATCTGCAAGGGAATAGAGATAGGTTTTTGGAACAGAGAAAGGCCTTCAAAAAAGGGATAATAGAGGTGAAGAAGGTACTAGTGGAAAGAATCGGGGAAAGAGTTAGAAAGAATGATTACTATGAAGTGTGGAAGTGGAGTAGAGGGAAAGACTATATGCTCATGATGAGTACTGTAGATGAACAAGGGGTGGTGACTGAGAAGAGAGTGTGATCAGGAATCAATTTGGGAAATATTTTCCTGAAGATAACGCGGCCCAGGATACAGAAATGCAGCGGAATATCGGAAGGGAAATAAGAGGAAATTGAGCTAAATGAAATCATACTAGGTATGGGAAAAGACTAGAGAGATTCTCAGAGGAGTGATTAAACATGGTTTGGGAATGTCTTAACCGACATTTCTCTCAGGGTTTGGAAATTCGCTAGGGTGGTGTGACTTCCAAATCCAAATGGTGGCATCAGACTAATTTAGCATAGTGTTGTAACTTGGCAAGATATTAGATAGGGTGCTTGCGTCAAGGGTGTTGGAATACGTGGAGAGGAAGGGCAAATTTGATTCAGGAAAGGAAGAGACTGTAACGTCCACTTTTGTGTTATTGTGTATTGTCTGAAATTGTTAGAGAAATCGGGGAATTATATACCACTTTGTTTGTTTGCCTTTTTTATAATAATATTTTTAATTACAGCAAACTGAATTTGGAACACAGGCAGAGTCATACAAGGTCCTTTCCACTTCATTACCATTATCCTTAAACTTTTCTTTAAACAGAGTTTCTTGCTTCAATTTTACCCTCAAATATTCTGTTTGGTTGGTTGGTTGTCTATCCCGTCAGGTGTTGGAGTTCGAACGTTAGTTCATCTCATACTCCAGTCACAAGGTCGTTATCGATTTTATTCAGCTTCTTCACGCGACTTATCTTTTCTTAAACTTAGTTTCCAAATATTCAACTCCGTTTTTATCCCCGTGGTAAAGAAGCCAATATAGAATTATAGACAGTCACATACATAAATTAACACAGGAGTAGTCACTCTTCTGCGACCCGGGGGCCCGGCGACTCGGCTTGAACACAAAGAAAAAAAAATATATTCATTAGGAGAGCCCTCGGATTAGGTTAGGATAGAGATAGTAGGAAGTATATCACAGATCTTATATCACAGTTTCTATTTTTTATAATCTCCATTGCGTTTATTATTGATTTTGTACTATGTCTATAGTCATAAAGTATACATATAGGTCTTTGGCACTACATAGGAGTTCTACATCATATTTGGATCCCTGTTTCTATCACAAATCGATGCAATATCATATATATCCCGAAAAATTGGCGAGACAGGATGGTAGATAAGTTTATTGGAAAGATACAATTCTCTTTTATCAATCCACGCAACAGTTTCTCTCTATATCTTTCAAAATTAATGCAGGCAAAAAACAGGTGGTTAAGATCACCTTCCTCCCCGCAAGCACATAACGGGTCCTGTTTCAATTTAATTTTGTAGAGGTATGCTGGTGTCAGAGCATGTCCCAACCTCAACCTCGTTATTATCGTGTAGAAACGTTTACAGATAAAAGGGTACTTCTCAAACCACGCAGTTCTCCTCGGTGTTGGTTGACATTTAGCATAATTTGCACCCTTGTATTTTAAGGTCTCTTTCCATTCAATTTCCCATCTGCTATAAATTTCTTTTTCAAGCACTTTAAATACATCTCCTCCCGGTATCTCAATTTCGATGATCCTTTTATCATGACCTTCATTGGCGAATTTGTCAGCTACTTCATTTCCCTTTATTCCAGCATGTCCTGGGATTCATGCCAAGTGTATTTCCAGGCCACGCTTATGTGAACGTGACCGAAAGCAAACCTGTTTATGGCATTAATTGTGCTTTGCGAGTCCGAAAGTATTACAGCCCGTGAGATCGACCTTTCCATACAGATTCTGACGGCTAACGAAACGGCAAAGGCCAAAAATAGAAGGAATCTCCGGGAAGCGAGTGCAATCTTCAATTCCCAGACGCGGTGAGTATATTCCGCACGCTACACTTCTTGTTGGGCTTTCCAGCAGTGATCCATCTGTATAAATCTGATGTGCATCCGGCCTCATTGCTCTTATACATTGTTTTATTTCTGCATGTATGGTTGTTCTTTTCTTGAGGAGTATTTTTATGCTTGGGTACCATTGTCTTGTTTCATATTCCAGCCCGTGCACTCCCAGGCCCCGCTCCTTATATATGATATTCCGGAAGGGTAACATGTCTCGATAAATTTGAGCAATAAATGGTGGGTTATTTTGATTATTTGTCAAGGAATATAACCGTGCAATTTTGTCGTTCAATAAGCAATCGCTATCTGACAAGTTGTTTTTCATAAACCTTGCCCCCAATAGTTTTGCTCTGACCTCCAGGGACGTCTCTCCCACCTCGACAGTAAGTGCATTGGTCGGCGATGATCTAACAGCCCCCAGAATAATCCTGTATGCCTAAAATGTAATTTTATTTAAAGTCTGAACCGCTCGTTTAGATGTTGGTAAGATGATCCACAATCCATACTCCAACTTCGATCGAATTATTGCCCTGTACAAAGTACTCAAAATTATTAGGTCTCAACCCCATTTTGATGATGCAAGAGATCTTAACATATTCATTCCCCCTGTGCACGATTTTGCCAGCTCACCTATATGGTATTTCCAACTCAACTTATTGTTGAGATGAAATCCCAGATATTTTACTCCGTCTGAGTAGTCAATTAATTTGTTGTCGTATCGCAGAATAGGGCGAACAAGAATTCTCTTCCTTGTAACCATCATGGCTTTCGTTTTAGGGAGTGATATTTCCAAAAAACGGGCATCCAAGAACCTATTCTTTTTGGTTTATTCATCTTTATTTACTTTTGGTCAAATTTCATGTTTTCAATCATAGAGGGAGGGAGTGAGTTTGAATTTTTAGTATGGCGCGATTTTAAAGCGAGTTTTTTTTGACAAATTTTTGGGAAATGAATAATCGTGCGCGATTTGATTCTTCCTCTTTTGTAGCCAACATTCATAATGCAACGATTATTAACAATTTTATAGTCGCCGACATTTTGAAAATTTCATCATCTCTTTCCATTCATCATTAAACAAACATGTACAATTATTTACAATCTTCTCTTTTTTTTGAAACATAGGTTTTTTTTTATACTCTAAACTCCTATCCTGGAAACAACCCTGGAAAACAAAGACGTTAAGCTATTTCGTCGAAACTATAATTCCTGTATCCACCTTGGGCCAGTGTTTTCAAAGGAAGTTTGCAGAATTTTCGTATCTACATCAATAGTCCTGTTTGCCTGTGTGTGTGAAGAATCTGGATTAAGGTCAGATTTTCTTTTTTTGTTTTGCTAAAAAAAAGAAGAAGTCAATTCAGCTAAGTTATATTTTTTTGTATCATATAAACCAGAATTTGTTTTATACTTACCGATTTAATTTTTGTTTACTTCACTTATTTCAAAATAATTTTTTTAGATATTAACTATTTTTTTGTCAAGTCATTCTTTTTTTATTTTTCGAAATTTGTTGTTTAATTATTAGTTTTTTTTGTAAAGATACGTCAGTGTATTAGGGGGATTGTTCATTTTAGTTTCGATTATAAATTTTTGTTGTTTTTCTTTAACGTTCACCTGATCGAGCGCTTGCGTCAATTCGGGAACGGGTCGCGATCAAAGTTCAGGTTCATTTTATTTTTTTTATATTATATTTCAGTTTCTTTCACCCTCTAATTACTCGAGACAATCTATTTTTTTATTATTGTCGAACAGTTTCGATATTTATATTTTTTTTTATTATTATTGTTTATTTTCTTTGTGTATATTTTTCTTTGTTTACCAGTTATCTTTTTAATAAATATAAATTTTGGTAGTATATAATTTTGCCGATTTCTTGTGTTGTGTATATATTGGTGTTCGTCGAACCTCATTTTTTTTCCAACCCGCTTCGCAGTTAGAGCGATCTGCAATTGAAACTGCGTGGCGCCTTAGAAATTCAGACCTACCCCACTGTACGTATTTAAGAATGAAAATCACCTTTACTTTCTTCAATAATGGAAAACCGTAGTATGGTCCTGATTCAACCTTCTCCCAATATCTCGGACCGATCTCTTTCATGCTGATAATACATCATCGGTTTATCAATGTCATTGATATGGGTAAAATTTCAAAGACGTCACGCTAAGTGCCAAAGCAAAGCGTTTACTTGATAATTTGACAATCGAATAAGCTGATGTTGTATGGGCAAAAAATTTCTAGTTGCTTTAGGAAGAAAGTTTTGAAAGTTGGAGAAGTTTTTATTTTACATTTTTTGCAATTAGTTTTTTTTTTCTGGGAAATTGTAAATGTAGTAAAACAATATAGTGATGGTATTAACAATTTCTGGTGTAATAGAAAGTGGTGCGAAACACCAGTACTTAATGGTAGACATCTTCACCTTGTATTAAAGTTCTAATTATCAAATTTATTGCATCTTTAGTTGCTCTAAAAAATCGTATGGCAAGCAACAGTGAGACACCTCAACAATAAAAAAATATCTTATGGAAAAATAGCATATTTAAAAACAACAACCCAAAAGTACCTAAAACCACTCGACTCATCAATTGTTAAAATGTCTTGCAACACAGTGTTCTTATTCTATTTTAAATTAAACTATATAATTTATTTTATGATAGTATAATAAAATTGCGGGAGTAATTTATAATTTAAACTGGTACGAAGCCGACATTTCAACGCGAAAATTCATCTTATTTTTACTCTCCATCAGCCAAAGGGAACTAAAAATTGAGTTGCCTTTATTTGGGGAAATGTCGAATGCAGCAGCAGCAAATGTAAGTAAATAACCTATTTACTAAATACAAACTTATTGAATGGTGTTTTTGAAGGAGTTCAAGAAAGTTTATGTTTTCTTTAATTGGATGTCGAAGTTTACTACAACAAGAAACATTTTAAATTAATCTTGTAAGAACTTTCATGGAATCAACAAATAAAATACTACTATTAAATAAAAAAAAAATATTTTAAAAATAATTATTAAAAAATAATTAAATAAAATTATTAAGTTTTTATGTGGGAATAATTTCTTATAAGGAAGTGAACAACTTTCCTTTCATTACATCACTATTATCCGTGCCAGATATCAAGGCCCCTTATTTTAGAGGTCGATATCTTCGAAATCGCTCTATGATAAAAATTACAGTTTAATTCAGTAAAGTTTATTGTAATCAGTGAACATTTCTGTATATCACAGTTTAATATGAAACATTGTGGAGCTGCAGTTCTTTTTTATCTCGAGTTAATTGATAAAAGTACCCAATTTTTGAGAGTATCTATTTTACGATTTTTTTTCTCAAAAACTATTTGACAAAAAAATTTCAAATTTGAATTGATTGTAACTCAACGTGTTCTTAATGCGGGGCATGTTTTAGTTTATCGATTTTCCTTATAGTTTCGCGGAAAATTTAGTGAGATGAGGTTATTTCGAAAACGTAATGGTGAATTTCAACGCGATTTTTACCAAAATGTGTTTAATAATGTTGTATGTCGGATTTCGTGATCAGTTTTTCAAAATAAGAAATCCCTAATTTTTTAAGAGCGATTTAATGGGAATACAAGTTAAAGAGCAACAGAAATAACACTTCGAGAAAAGGTGCTCATGAAGGATTGACATTCTTTAACATATTTTGGTAAAAATCGCAATGAAATCCGCCCGGTCTATCGGAATATCGTTAAAATAATGTCGTTAAAATAATATGTGCCCCACATTGAGAACACATTGGTTTACAACTCGCGATAGAAGAAAATCCGCGGATTCGAGAATTTCCAAATTAACCAACACAAATGTTGATATGATGATATCGATCTCTAAAGTGAGGGGCCTTGACTTCTGGCACGGATAATAGTTGTGTAATGAAATATTACCTAACGGAATCGTTATTTTTTGGGTGTTAAATTTTTGTAAATTTATTAAATTAATAAGTTATTTATCATACAGCACTTAACAGACTATTTCAATGTAATAATAAATTTTCAATGTAAGTTTTATATCGTAATTTTTCCTATAAAGTATAATCTTCAATTATATGTATAATAAATAATTCTTTAGATAATAAAGCTTAGTTGTAAAATTGCAAAGTGTTTTAATTATATTAAGTTTTAAGAGCGATATAATATACAGGCTACCCATTGCATATGGAATGTAGTATACCTTTTGAGAATTATATTGAAATAAACAAGTTTTTGTCATATTTAATAGCTTACATGCATTTGTTAACACAAATAAGATCTTGGGTACATAGACCAATATATTGATGAAATTAACAGAATTTTGCATTTTTTTTTGTAAATCTAGTAGTTAGTACCCTTACTAACATTTTTTTCATTCGTTATAAAGGCGTGTTGTGACTTACCGTGATCTAGGGCGAGTTGATACTAATTTGCTCTTGTCAATTGCACTGATGATTGATTGGCTTCCACTATATCGTTTAGCAGATATTGATGCTAAAGTGGACTACTTTAATTCTAAAATTATTAAGCTCTATGATAGACATGCCCCGCTTAGGCAACGCAGGATGAGACATCCGCCTGCACCTTAGCTGAATGATGAGATAAGATCTCTTATGCGACTGCGTAACCATGCAAAGTTGGTATTTAAACGTACACCCTCTAGTACTAATCGAGAAAACTATCGAATTCTACGCAACCGCTGTAATCATAAATGCAAGTATGCTAAGAGATCTTATTTCTACCAGAGGCTGTCTGGAGTCGCGCCGAGAACATTTTGGAGGACTATGAGGTCTCTCGGAGCGATAAGCCCTCCGTCTGACCAGATGGATCTTGATTGTGAGTCGCTGGCAAATTTTTTTGCAGAGCCTCCCCTGATCATTGATGACGTAACTAAGGCGGCTACAATTAATGAAATTCTTACTGCTCTTAAATCGTGTTTCTTCTCTTTTACGCTTGTAACCACGACCGAAGTGGGTGATGCTATGGCATATTCAAAGTCCCCTTGCGTGGGTTCTGATGGTATCGGTCTCAACCTTCTTCTTCCTATACTGGATATAGTGCTTCCACCATTAACACATATCTTCAACTTTTCTTTTGAACGGTCTTTATTTCCCTCTGTCTGGAAAGTAGCTCATGTCGTCCCCATACCTAAATCCAAGTCCCCTTCATGTAATACTGATTTCCGTCCGATTTCAATTTTGTCCGTACTATCAAAACCTCTTGAACGTTTAGTTTATTTACAAGTCCAAGGATATCTCGAGAGGTTTAATTTACACAATGAGTTGCAATCGGGATTTCGCAGTGGGCATAGTACGACTACTACCCTCATTAAAGTTACTGATGATATTAGGTATACCTGTGACAACAGATGTGTTACTGTGCTAGTTCTACTCGATTTCAGCAAGGCTTTTGATTCTGTCGACCACAACCTACTTTTGGCGTCTCTTTCTGCCTACGGATTCACTCCTTCCTGTGTTTCTTGGTTTCATTGCTATCTTTCCCATCGATCCTTGTGTGTACGCGCTAATTCTTCAGTTTCTTCTGCTTGTGCAATCAAATGTGGTGTTCCTCAGGGCAGTGTATTGGGACCGTTACTTTTTTCTTTGTTCATTAATAGTGTTAGTGATCATATCTCGTGTAATTATTATTTGTATGCTGATGACCTCCAAATATACACTACTACAACTGTTGCTGAATTTCCGGAAGCTACTGTGCGACTTAATAATGATCTGTCTAACGTCTTGAACTGGTCTCGGAGATACGGACTTAAGTTGAACGCAGTTAAAACGCAAGCTATTGTGTTTGGTACTCGTCAATTACTTGGTAAGATCAATCCATCTAGCTGCAGTGATCTGATGCTGGATGGTACTGTCATACGGTTTTTTGACACAGTTAAGAATCTCGGAGTCTTTATGGATTCTTCACTGTCTTGGAGACCGCAAATTCAACATGTTTGCAGAAAAGTTTATGCTTGCTTCCACTCTTTAAAGAGACTTCGTTGCTCTCTTCCTCCTTTGGTCCGTTGTAATCTTTGCTATTCACTTATATTTCCTCACTTCGACTATGCGGACGCGGTTTATCCCGATCTCTCGGTAACTCTCCTGGATAAATTGCAGCGGCTACAAAATAATTGCATCCGGTTCATATTTGACATAAATAGATTTGAGCATGTAACGCCGTATCGCAATTACATTCAGATGTTAACTTGTGAGAGACGTAGATCCTTTCGTTTAGTAAACGTTTTATTTAAAATTCTTCATAACTGCACCCCAAAGTACTTATCAGATAGGTTCCAGCAATTATCATCTCATGAGTTTGCTACTCGTTCGTGTTCTGATGCTATTCTTACATTTCCCGTTCATAGCACTGAAATTTATCACAGATCATTTACAGTACGGTCGATTGCGCTGTGGAATGGACTGCCTTCTGAAATTCGTAATATTTCTAATATTGCTAATTTTAGACGTGTTTTAAAGAACCACTTGCTTGCCCTTCAAATGTCTGTTTCCTGATTTTTTGTTCTTTGTCTTTCTCTTTTTCCTCTCTTCAACTGCTCTCACTTGTTGGCAACTGATATCCGGCAAATTCTTTTGGTTTTTTTAGCGTTTGTCTCTCTTGTCGTATCTTTTTCTTTACTTTTCTTCTTGATTAATCTTATTTACTGATAAATGTTATTGATATCTAATTATCACTACTTGCCATATTAATCCTAGGATAATTTTGCTTTAGTAAATACTATTTTTGTTTGTTCTGTTGGGTCATTTGGCAGATAGCGCTTGTGCGATAAAATGATCCATTTGCTTATACTGTTTAAGTTTAAGTTTATTCATTGCTCGACTAACAGTCGACAATGGGATTATGTATACATATATTTTGTTTTTATTATTATTTTTTTTCTCTTCTTGTGTATTTTATGTAGTTTTGTATTTTTATTTGTGGCAATAAATGGTAATAATAATAAAGAAAACAAAAATCTCTGTCAAATGAGCCTAATGAATGGGTACATCGCTATTTAATTAATCACTTAATACCTATTACCATGATTAATACTAGAATCTAAATCTAGAAATATTCGGGTTATGTCGCGCGTCATTTGAAAAAGTGTATGACGCTTCGGATACCTTCTTCAGAAACTAGTTCAAATCTCGAATCATTTTCGCAAACATTTTTTGAAAAGATGCACGGCAAAACTCGTGTTCTTTTAGAAAGAAGCTTCTTGTTTTCAATGTAGTATTAATCATAGTAATAGTTGTAATATTAATTTTAATTAAAGCAGAAGATATAGATAATTTAAATCCATATATTTTGTGCAAAGAAATCTGTAAGCTTTCATTACACAGGCATCACGTATCAGACACCTGTACATTATAAGGTAGGTATGGATAATACATGTTTTTGATATTAGTTGATAATAAAAAGGGCTTATTCCATTATTGCATATGGGTAATTATAGTTTCTTACGGTTTTCTTAGCGGTAATTACCGTAAGTATGAAAGTGACATTGTTTGTGTAAAAAGAATGTATCTTGTCGCATATGTTAATGCAAATTTCCGTAAGTCGCTACAATTTTGGCTCGAAAAGTCACGCGGCAAATTTTAAATTTTAATGAAGGGTTATTTAGTACAATGACCTTACACTGACTCGTACTTACAACAATCAACAAAATTTTGTTGTATACATATGTACTGATGGTTCAAATTCGATGTCAAAATAGGCCGTTTGGAAACTAAAAGAAGACTTGATATGCTTCCAGAAAACTTAATATTGCATCTAGAAGATGTGATTTTTTCAAGAAGCCTTATACTACTTCTAGAAGACTTCAAATATTTCTAGACGACTTACAATATAATATGTATACAATATATTAAGACCTGGAATGCTTTCAACTTAATTGATATTGCATCTAGAAGACTTGAAATGCATCCATTTGGCTTATAGTACTTCCATAAAACTTGATGTTGGTGTTAAAAGAGTTGAGATGCTTCCAGAAGGCTTGATATTGCATCCAGAAAAAAAGTCTTGAAATGTTTCCAGAAGATCACCACCTCCCTTATCCCCCAGATTCTGGGTGATGTAGAGTCGATAGTTAGGTCTATACCTGAAAGTGGTTTGAATTCAAAGAGAGCTAGGGTAACCAATCTTCTCACGAACCTAATGAAGGTTAGGGACACCCCTTGTCCCTTGAATGGTCTGATCTCCCATCTAAAATCAGAAACTGTCCAGTTCCTAAAAGAACCTAGATCTGATCCCTTCTAGTTGTCCCTGCTGACAAGGGCCAAGTTACTGTTGTCCTGAATCAGGCTCAATATGTGGAAAAGTCTCTTTCTCTTTTGTCTGATACAGATACATATCAGTAAAGACCGGATTAATAGGCACAAAAAAGACGGAAAAAGGCACTTAAAGGCATGAAATTTTGGCAACAAATGCATTAAAAAGGCATACAAATTAGAAATCTTTCGATTGCTATACCTAATTAATAATGTATTTTAATAACGTTTTCATTAAAAAATACATCGTTCTAAATATTCCATTGTGAAGTTGTCTTCTCTCACTTAACGTATTCTTGTAAGCCGAAAAACTTCTCTTCACGTCCACACTTGTAATTGGTGCATACTTGAACTTTGTAATTAATGCGAGATCCAGAATAAATCCAGTAACAATTTCACCACTTAAAATTGATGCAATTTTTTGTAATGTGGTAAATCCTTCATTTTTACACAAAACGTCATTAAATTTATTCGTAATTATTTGACCAATATGTCCTGGTACGCTATACGTGCTGTCTTGAAACTTTTTAATCATTTCTACTGCAGTCACTAAAGGTAAATCCTGTTTTTCAAGTGCTAAAGCTTTTTATAAATGCCAAATTATTTTGTAGCTCCACTTCTTTTAGGACGGCCTGGCAATCTTGTATTGCTTTACTACTTGTAACCGGAAATTCATTTATTAATTGTTTAAAATGATCTAAGGCGTTTGTGTAGTATACTTCTAGTACATCTGGAGGAGTTGAAATGCTTCCAGAAGACTTGAAACTGCTATCAGAAAACTTGACACTGCTTCTAAAAAACTTGATACAGCTTATAACTACTTTAAAATGTTTCCAGAAGACTGCTCTTGCTTCCAAAAGGCTTGGATTACTACCAGAAATCTTAATTAATTAGACTCGATAACACCTCTGAAGGACATGATACTAGGCAAAATATTTGAAATATTTCCAAAAGACTTAATATTACTTCCAGAAGACCTGAAATACTCCAGAATACGTGACAGTGCTCTGGAAGAATTGAAATGCTTCAAGAAGATTTGATATTGCTTCTGGAGGAGTTGAAATGCTTGCAGAAGACTAGAACTGTTTTTAGAAAACTCGATACTACTTCTAAAAGACTTGATATTGGTTTCAGAAGACTTGAATTGTTTCCAAAAGACTCGATACTGCTACTGGAAGACTTGATATTGTTTTAAAAAGACTTGAATTAATTCTAGAACACTCAATACTGAATCTGGACGACTTGATACTGAATCCAAAAGACTTGTAACATTTCCAGAAGGCTTATCACCTTTGAAATTACTTGAAATGTTTCCAGAAGACTTGATATTGTTTCTAGAAGACTTAGTATTGCCCTTGGAAGACTTGAAATTCTTTCAAAACATTCGATACTGCTTCTAGAAGAGTTGATGTTGTTTCCAAAAGACTTGTAATACTTCCAGAAGACTTATTATCCTTGGAATAATTATTTGAAATGCTTCCAAAAAACTTGAAATAGCTTCTAGCAGACTTAGTATTGCCCTGGAAAACTTGAAATTCTTCCAAAAGACTGAATACTGCTTCTAGAAGATTTGAAATATTTCTGGAAGATTACACATTACCTCTGGAAGGCTGGAATGCTTTCAAGTTAGGTGACACTGCTTCCAGAAGATCTAACATTACTTCCAGACTACTTAAACTGCTTCCAAAAGATATGATACTGCTTCCAGAAGACATGATACTATTTCTAGAAGAATTGATATTGTAATTTTAGGACTTGAAAAGCTTCCAGAACAAATGAAGTGATTTAAGAAGACTTAATATCTTTCTTCTAGAAGACTTGATTTTGCTTCTAGAAGACTTGAAATGACTTGATACCTCTTCTAAAAGGCTTGGAATGTTGTCAGAAAACTGAACATTACCTTTAAAGACTTAAAATGCTTGCAAAACTTGATACTGCTTCCAAAAAAAACCATAACAAATAAATTAAAAAGACATTTATCATGGTATATTAGAACCATGATAAATATAGCAGGCATATATAGCGGCATCTAGCCGTGTTCCCCATCTTGTTAGAACTGGTTGAGGTGGTAATGGGGTATTTGGTAACCTCTCTCTAAACAATTCTACCCTTAAAGGGGCTTTAACAAATATTTGTTTACTGCTTTTTATTAATTTATTAACTAATGGGAACTGTAACCTTATAGTTTCTGCTACTCGATTAAGCCCGTGTGCTAAGCAAGTACAATGAATTAAATTAGTGTAAAAAAATCTTCATATTAGACGCAGCTTTTACCATGTATGCCGCTGCGTCTGACACCATCAGTAAAATTTTATCATTCGGTACCGGCTCCGGTAAGAAAAAATGCGTTAATTCGTCGTGAATAAATCTTGTTACCGTATTATTATTTGTTTTACTTAATTCTTTGGTACTTATTAGAAAACTTTTTGACGAATTTTCATCACTTAATACTCCAAGTACTAAATTTGCCACGTATCGTCCACATACATCAGTTGCTTCGTCTACACTTATCCAAATATAATTATTTCCAATAATATTTTTTATTTCTTGAATAACTTCTTTGTAGACTGAAATAATATAATTTTTGCGGAGATGGCTTTCATCGGGAATATGCATTGTACAATATGTTTGCAAAAAAGTTTTGAAATATTTATTTGTCAGTTTATGGATTGTTGTGTTTGCTTTTATCAAAGCTTTGCAAAGATCAAAATTGAATTTTGATTGTTCAGTGTAACCGGATGTTGATGCCACAGGATGTTGTTCTTTGGATTGACTTTTAGTCAGTTTTAATTTTTCCTGATGCAATGATGTTTTGACATGCTGAATTATGTAGTAGTTCTTGTCACAATTAATCTGTTAACAGTAATTTAATAACGTCAGTATTTTATAATATCTTCTTATAATATCTAAATTTTTAAATAATTTACCACGTTTGATAGATAGTGTTACATTATTCAAATTAATAGTTCCACAAATTAATTATTTTTGAAAAAATATTAGTTCAGGACTTATTATCAGTTATTTTTTTATTCCCACTACAAGATTGAAAATACCGCTCTAAGCGTTAGAAGAGTCTAGTTATGCTGAAGAATAACCCTAAAAAATGGTAATGCATCTAATTGCCATCAAGACCAATTCATAGATTCAGAACTCCCTATACGTGTACTTAACCATTTTAACATTTATTGACTACACATCTCTCTTAAAACAATGTCGTGTTATTATCAAATAAAATATTATCAAGTTTTTTTCCTGAAAGCTTATTAAATCCATATTTCCAGTTCCATTACCATTGAACATGTAGGAACAGATTATCATATTAATAATGAATTTTACCATTACCATCATTGATTTTTTCCTCTCATTCTTCTTTAAACTTTCCAATACGAAGTCAATGAATAACACTGATTGGTTAGAGAAGTCCAAAGCTCGCGCATTCCCTAATCAATCCAAACGCTTTATTTCCGCACACAAAATGTTAAAAACTTCTGGATATCATCAGTTTGAAGAAATCTTTCGCAAATATCAATGTTGGCCCACCTCGCGAGGACACCGAGGATTCGGACCAACAATTATGATAATCGTACACGTTGTTTTTGGAATTTATCCCTTCATAATCGAAATTAAAGGTAAGTAAATATAAATAAATTTTTCGAATTTTATTAAAGTAAATTTTAGATTATCGTCTTAGTTTTGGAACTTTCTTATTTCATACCGAATTCGCCATCGTGGGTGCATTACTTGTAGCAGTTAACGTTCAAACATTATGCCATCGTGACCGATTATTCAAAATGATTGATTCATTCAGCGGTTTTAAATTGAAACAGAATAAATTCATAGAAAGAAATCTACGAATTTTATTCAAATTGATTCGTTATGGGGGACATCTTCTTCCGCTTCTTGCTGTAGTCGCCTTTATTGTGTTGGATGATAATTGCGTTGCATTTAAAAATACTAAATATTGCTTAATATTCCCATATTATGTTCCATTTGATATGAAACCGTGGGAAATTACGTTAATAATATTATTTGCAGTTCATACCATACGAGTGGTATTTAACACTTTGTTATTTAAATTGTTAATGTATTGTTACTCGCTTGAATTATTAATCGGTCAATCAGAACGCCTTGTTGAGATTATTTGTGAAGTTAATTTAACTAGAAATGAGAAAAATAATTTTAATGCTTTGAAAAAAATTGCAATATATCAGCAACATGTATTCGCGTAATTTATTTTATTTATATCATATAATGATATTAAAAATATTTATTTTAGGCTGTTTAAGCTTGCTAACAACTTCTTTACAAAATGGCTTATTCCAACAAAAATATTGATTGGAGCTGGCTTATCACTATCTTGCACCGATTTTTTTCTGGTTTGTATTAAAAAATATATCACATCTTATTTAATTGGGGTAATATTTTCAGAGGAAGAATACAGGAAGCTTTTTCTTAATCGTAACCAGCTTATTCACCTTATTTATGATCCACATAATGGGACAAAATTTAACAACAGCGGTTTGTATAATTAACTCTTATTCTACACTTTTACGTGTTTAACATTTAATTATAGAATAATAAAGTTGCGCAGGCACTTTTTAATTTAAACTGGTACGAAGCGGACGTTTCAACGCGAAAATTCGTTTTATTTTTACTTTTAATCAGCCAAAAGGAGCTAAAAATTGAGGTGCCTTTGTTTGGGGAATTGTCGAATAGAGCAGCAGCAAATGTAAGTTAAAAAAAAATAATTCATTGAATGTAAATGTATTGTATGGTATTTTAAAGGAGTTCAAGAAAGTCTACGTTTTCTTTAATTGGGTGTCAAAGTTTACGACAAAAAGGAAAATTTTAATCTAATTTTTTGATAATTAATTAAACCAGGTTTGTATTAATCTTTGAAAAATGATCTTATATGTCTATCTGTATACGTAAGCTTAATCTTTGATGTAAAATGTTTTAAGATTAAAATAAACTACAATCTGTTTTATTGTGTTAAATTTCTGCTTTACAAATTTTGACCAAAAATCACCTTCAAAAGCAATAAAACTGGTTAAAAATTGTAAATATCTTGTTATAATTGATGTTAAAAATAACTTACTGAATCCAATCAATAATCAATAAACGCGGTCGATCAAAAAATAATAATTTCATCACAAGCATCACGAAAAATTAAGTTTAAATACTAATTAATAATAAACACGTTAAAATTATTACATGTTGTAGTCATCATAGTATGAAGTTAAAATATAAAATGGATGAGAAGTAAGAAGCATTCTTTTTATGTTGAAAATGAATAGAGAGAATGAAAAATCGGTAAACATCGAAATAAACAGGGCGTCTCAATTAAATAACCGTAATATTTCTTCCAGTATACTTTTTGTATAAATACTCTTATTCTTCATACATTTCTAAACAAATAAGAAAAGGTACTCTTATGGTGGGTTCATGCAATGATTTTTAGATTTAGACGTAGTCGTAGTAGTAAGTGTGCAAAGTTAAGGTATTGTGTTATAGTTAAAGATGCGACGTGTTCGGGTTGTTGATGTCTATAGAGTGGTGAACCTATTATAGCGTAGTACTAACATGCTTCCATCGAGCATATGGATGTGCCACAACGGTTGAATGTTGATCCATATAAGATTTGGGGAAATTACACATTTCTGTCAACTTGTTGGCAGCATGAGGTATTTCTGCCTTAAACACTATACATTATCTAAAGACTCCTAAAATATTGACAGCATAAGGTATTATGTCTCCAAAGTACTGCTCATCAACTTGAACTTGGCAAACTTGTTGACAGCACGAACTATGTTTCAAACACTAAATTATCTTAAAGATTTGCACTTGTTGGCAGCATAAGTTGTTTTGTCTTCAAAGTCCTGCTCATCAGTTTTTAGTCTGTCTACTTGTTGGCAGCATGAGTTATTAATGCTCCAAAGACTGTATATTATTATAAAGTAATTTGGTTCTCGAGTTACAGCCTATGCCTATAACCAAAATTGTTAATTTTCACATTTGATACTTCCTGCTACATATTTAAAGAACTGCCATCGTTTGATTTTATCTTGTAACGAGTTACGTATTTTTAAATAACTATGAATAATTTTTATTAATAACATTTATTTCTATCTATTTTGGTTCTCGAGTTACAACCTGCGCTTAAAATTGATTTTCACATTTTGATACTTCCTGTCACAGACATAAGGAAACGAAATCGTCAGACTTTACCTTGTAATTGTTTATGTGCTTTGGTATAATTATGAACAATTTTTGTTAATGACATATATTTCTATCTATTTTGGTTCGCGAGTTACAAACTATATTTATAACCAAAATTGTCGATTTTCACATTTTGATACTTAATTTTTACATATTGCTACTTTGCTACATACATAGAGAACTGCCATCGTTTGATTTTATCTTCTAACATATTACACATTTTGAGATAATTATGAATAATTTTTGTTAATGACAATTTCTAACTATTTTGGTTCTTGAGTTACACGTTTATAACCAAAATTATGTTGTTGATGTTGACATTTTGATACTTCCTGCTACATACGTAAGGAAGCGTCATCGTTAGACTATATCTGATAATTTTTCGTGTATTTGGTGATAATTATGAACAATTTTTGTTAACTGAATTTTTTTTTTATATACTTTGGTTCTTGAGTTACGACCTATGTTTATAACCAAAATTGTCGATTTTCCCTTTTTGTTATTTCCTCCTATATACATAAAGAACTGCAATCGTTAGTGTTTATCTTGTAATTAATTGCACATTTAGGGATAATTATGAACATGTTTTGTTAATGACATTTATTTCTAACTATTTTGATTCGCGAGTTACTACCTATGTCTCACCAAAATTGCCGATTTTCACATTTTGTTACTTCCTCCTATATACATAAAGAACTGCCATCGTTAGTGTTAATCTTGTAATTAATTGCGTATTTAGAGATAATTATGAACAATTTTTGTTAATCACATTTATTTTTATATACTTTGGTTCTTGAGTTACGACCTGTGTTTATAACAAAATTGTCGATTTTCACATTTTGATACTTGCTGCTACATACATAGAGAAGTGTTCATCGTTGGTGTTTATCTTGTAATTAATTGCACATTTAGGGATAATTATGAACATGTTTTGTTAATGACATTTATTTCTAACTATTTTGATTCGCGAGTTACTACCTATGTCTCACCAAAATTGCCGATTTTCACATTTTGTTACTTCCTCCTATATAAATAAAGAACTGCCATCGTTAGTGTTAATCTTCTAATTAATTGCGTATTTAGGGATAATTATGAACGATTTTTGTTAATCACATTTATTTTTATATACTTTGGTTCTTGAGTTACGACCTATGTTTATAACAAAATTGTCGATTTTCACATTTTGATACTTGCTGATACATACATAGAGAAGTATTAATCGTTAGTGTTTATCTTGTAATTAATTGCACATTTAGGGATAATTATGAACATGTTTTGTTAATGACATTTATTTCTAACTATTTTGATTCGCAAGTTACTACCTATGTCTTTCACCAAAATTGCCGATTTTCACATTTTGTTACTTCCTCCTATATACATAAAGAACTGCCATCGTTAGTGTTAATCTTGTAATTAATTGCACATTTAGGGATAATTATGAACATGTTTTGTTAATGACATTTATTTCTAACTATTTTGATTCGCGAGTTACTACCTATGTCTCACCAAAATTGTCGATTTTCACATTTTGTTACTTCCTCCTATATACATAAAGAGCTGCCATCGTTAGTGTTAATCTTGTAATTAATTGCGTATTTAGGGATAATTATGAACAATTTTTGTTAATCACATTTATTTTTATATACTTTGGTTCTTGAGTTACGACCTGTGTTTATAACAAAATTGTCGATTTTCACATTTTGATACTTGCTGCTACATACATAGAGAAGTGTTCATCGTTGGTGTTTATCTTGTAATTAATTGCACATTTAGGGATAATTATGAACATGTTTTGTTAATGACATTTATTTCTAACTATTTTGATTCGCGAGTTACTACCTATGTCTTTCACCAAAATTGCCGATTTTCACATTTTGTTACTTCCTCCTATATACATAAAGAACTGCCATCGTTAGTGTTAATCTTCTAATTAATTGCGTATTTAGGGATAATTATGAACAATTTTTGTTAATCACATTTATTTTTATATACTTTGGTTCTTGAGTTACGACCTATGTTTATAACAAAATTGTCGATTTTCACATTTTGATACTTGCTGCTACATATATAGAGAAGTGTTCATCGTTAGTGTTTATCTTGTAATTAATTGCACATTTAGGGATAATTATGACCATGTTTTGTTAATGACATTTATTTCTAACTATTTTGATTCGCGAGTTACAACCTATGTCTTTCACCAAAATTGTCGATTTTCACATTTTGATCCCTCCTGCTACCTACATAAAGAACTGTCATCGTTAGGCTTTATAGGCTTTATGAATTGTGCATTTAGGGATAATTATGAACTATTTTACCTCTTAAATTTTGATTACATATAACCACTTATGTAGTAAGGAATAAGACTTTCAATATATGCAAGCTTTATGTCATTCAAGTACGATTAGCTTTTGAAATTATAATGACGAAAATAAGCTCTATTAATAACCACAACTGTCGATTTTCACTTTTTGATACTTCTTGTTACATACATAAGGAACTATCTATCATTGTTAGTCTTGTAATAAATTACGTACTTATTAAAACATTTATTTCTATCTATTTTGGTTCTTGAGTTACAATCTATGCTTATAACTAAAATTGTCGATTATCACATTTTGATACTTGCTGCTACATGCATAGAGAACTGCCATCGTTTGACTTTATCTTGCAACATATTACACATTTTGAGATAATTATGAATAATTTTTGTTAATGACAATTTCTATCTGTTTGGTTCTTGAGATACAACCTACGTTTACAACCAAAATTATGTTGTTGATGTTGACATTTTGATACTTCCTGCTACATACATAAGAAAGCGTCATCGTTAGACTTTATCTGATATTTTTTCATATATTTAGTGATAATTATGAACAATTTTTGTTAATCACATTTATTTTTATATACTTTGGTTCTTGAGTTACGACCTATGTTTATAACCAAAATTGTCGATTTTCACATTTTGTTACTTCCTCCTATATACATAAAGAACTGCCATCGTTAGTGTTAATCTTGTAATTAATTGCACATTTAGGGATAATTATGAACGTGTTTTGTTAATGACATTTATTTCTATCTATTTTGGTTCGCGAGTTACAACCTATGCCTTTCACCAAAATTGTCGATTTTCACATTTTGATCCCTCCTGCTACCTACATAAAGAACTGTCATCGTTAGGCTTTGTAGGCTTTATGAATTGTGCATTTATGGATAATTATGAACTATTTTACCTCTTAAATTTTGATTACATATAATCACTTATGTAGTAAGGAATAAGACTTTCGATATATGCAAGCTTTATGTCATTCAAGCACGATCAGCTTTTGCAATTATAATGACGAAAATAAGCTCGATTAATAACCACAACTGTCGATTTTCACTTTTTGATACTTCTTGTTACATATATAAGGAACTATCTATCATTGTTAGTCTTGTAATAAATTACGTACTCTCTACATACATAGAGAACTGCCATCGTTTGATTTTATCTTGTAACATATTACATATTTTGAGATAATTATGAATAATTTTGTTAATAACAATTTCTATCTATTTTAGTTCTTGAGTTACAACCTACGTTTATAACCAAAATTATGTTGTTGATGTTGACATTTTGATACTTCCTGCTACATACATAAGGAAGCGTCATCGTTAGACTTTATCTGATATTTTTTCATGTATTTAGGGATAATTATGAACAATTTTTGTTAATCACATTTATTTTTATATACTTTGGTTCTTGAGTTACGACCTATGTTTATAACCAAACTTGTCGACATTCACACTTTGATACTTCCTTCTACATGCATAAAGAATTGTCCGCGTTGTAACGAATTACGTATTTTGGAATAATTATGAACAATTTTTATTAATTTCCTTATGCACTAAAATTATTAGTCAGGCAGAAGGATGTAATGAGATTTTCTTACCAATTAAACACACAAGAAATTTATAGGAAATGGTCATCGTTAGACTATATCTGGTAATGAACTACACATTTTGGGATAATTATGAACAATTTTTGTTGATGATATTTACTTCTATCTATTTCGATGCTCGAGTTTCAACCTATATTTATAACCAAAATTATTGATTTTATCATTTTAATATTTCCTGCTACATGTGTAAGGAACCATCATTGTTAGGTTTTATCTAGTAATGGATTATGCATTTTAGGACAATTATCAACAATTTTTGTTCTTAACATTTATTTCTATCTATTTTAATTCTCGAGTTACAACCTATGTTTATAACCGAAACGATCGATTTTAACACTTTGATACTTCCTGTTACATACATAAGGAACAGTCATCATTAGACTTTATCTGGCAATGGATTATGTATTTTTCTACAATTATGAACAATTTTTGTTAGTGTCACTTATTTCTGTTTTGGTTCTCGAGTTACAACCTATGTTTATAACCAAAATTGTCGATTTCTATACTTTCTATTACATACATAGGGAACTGTCATTATTATACTTTATCTGCTAATAGATTATGCATTTTAAGATAACTATAAACAATTTTTGTTAATGACATTTACTTATATCTATCTTAATTCTCGTGTTACAACCTGCGTTTATAACCAAAATTTTCGATGTTGACATTTAGACACTTCCTGCTACATACATGTCGAACTATCATCGTTAGACTTTATATGGTAACCGTTTAAATATTCTGGGATAAATATGAACAATTTTTATTAACGAAATTTATTTCTATGTATTTTGGTTCTTGAGATACAACCTACGTTTATAACCAAAATTGTTAATTTTGACACTTCCTGCTACATACATATGGAACTGTCATCGTTAGACTTTAAGTGGTAATGGTTTAGATATTCTGGGATAAATATAAACAATGTTTATTAATGACGTTTATTTGTATCTATTTTGGTTCTCGAGTTAAAACATGTTTATAACCAAAATTGTCGATTTTCACATTTTGATATTTCATGCAATATAAGAATATAATTTGATATATTATATAGATGCTGCGAAGAGTTTGTTCTTGGAAAACATTGATACGTATTTTGAATCATTTTTTCCCAATTCAGACTTGTACAGTTGAAAAACAGCCATTTGTTGTTTTAAGCACCTCGAGCAACTAACACCTATACGTATTTAAAAAAATTTTTATTTTAGATAAAATAACGAATTTTTTGGCAACTAATCATAGTTGGCTCATTTTTTCATTTCATTTTTCTCTGTGCAGAAGCAAATATTTAAGTTCTTCGCTATCGATACCAGAACCCCCAATTTTTTTGTGACGCCAACGTAGACCCTTGGGGTCCACTTGGACCACTTTGAGAATCAATGACATCTTGAGCCAGGCCCCATTCTAGGGATGAAGTCATTATCGTGCTTGTATTTATTATTAATTGTAGCGCATTTTTTATTTTCCTTTAACAATAAAGAATTGGTAAAGGTATGAATAAAAATTGATTTGATGTTTAACAAACGTTTACTTTATCGCTTACAACTCAAATAGGTAGTTTAAAAATTTAAAGAAAAATACAAAACTGATATTCCACTAAAATTGCACTTTTCGTGCTTTTTTATTGCAAGTTCGTCAATAACGGTATCTACATTTATTTCTTCTGACAATTCTTTTTCTATTGCTATTAAACTTAAGTTACTAAGTCTCTGTTGGCACATATTTGATCGTAAATATGATTTAATTAATTTTAACTTAGAAAAGCTCCTTTCACCTGTTGCTACTGTGACTGGTAGTGATAAATATATTCTTAAGGCAACAGAAAAATTGGAAAAGAATGAAATTAAACCAATGGTTTGAATGAATTGTAAACTCTTTAAAGGATCGGTAACATCCTCATTAAGTATTTTGTACATTCTCAATTCGTTGTATAAATCTTCACCGTCAACATCGCTAGAGATATCATCGTTATCTAGAACTTGCATAGCTATATCAAAGTCTACACAAGATTTTCTTAGACATATTTTTGAATTCAATTAAAAATCTATACAATGCGTTGCACTCATTTAACGAGGTATCTGATTTCTTTTATATTCAAAAAAGATTTTCTTGAATAGAATAAGAGCTGTGTTCAAAAGTGCAAACTAAAATTCCACTTTAAACAATAATTTTGGATCTTGAATCCGTTCATCATGGCATTCACAATCGAAGATAGGAACTTTTTTCTGCCTCTTCAAAGGAAATTCTATCTCTTTTTTATCTCTCATCGGTTGCTAATGTTGTAGCATTGTTAATATACTTATTGAAAACTGCATCACACCTGGATGAATTTAAAAAGTCAATAATTTTGTTGAGTGGTTTCACAGAATTATTAATTGTTGTGAACGATTGTAGTAGCTGATTCATTCCACTTTTGATAATCGAGTATAAGATCAATACTTGATTCAGGTCGGGATAATTGTGTAGCCAAATGTCGCCATTCAGGAAAACCGTCTTTTTCTGTTATTTTCATTGATTTAATGGAAAATAATTTGCAACAATAACTAAATGTGCTCTTTGCCTTAAGTGAATACACCAACCATTTCCTTTCAATTTCCAATAATCAGTTATTGATTATTGCTAGCCAAGTAGGGGGGTCGCGTAGATTTATAGTTGATTAGGTCGAAGATACATTATCAATTTCTATTTCAGTATTTTTTAATTAGTAATGTTACTAATATTATTAAATGTTGCTATCTAACTTAACAAACTTAAGTAAAGTTTTTCGTAACTTTTTTTAACTACTAATAATAATAATAAAATAAAAATTAATTAAATTTTAATTTTTATTTTTGAAATACACAACGGCAAAGTATCGAAAATCCATGAAAATTCATTAAATCATCAATCTAAAAGCCAAATCGTTTACCAAATCGCAAAAATACATGATCAACAGCCTGCCTCTTAATTCCACGTTCTGCATGCTTATCATCAATGGTATCACCTACAATTCAAAAAAATCAAAAAAAAATTAAACTAATTCCAATATTATTACTCATATTTTCTTGTAATCTTAAATTTTCCATAACATAATAGCAAAGATGTTGGAGATTATTAGAAGCCTCAGATAACGAATTTGGTTCGCAGTTGATGATGGGTACGGAAACGACCGATTTCGAAATGCAAAGTAACGTTAATGCAAAAATAATTAAATGATTCATCCTAAAAATTAACAATTTTGTTATATAAAAATAAAAACATTTTAATATTTACTTACTTGAACTTAATTAACGTGTGAACTTTAGTGCTTTTAGATCGGAGGTGCTTTTATATTTGGAGTGCGTTAATACGCGCAACCCTTTTTATACTTTTCCTCTACATCTTATTCAAATACTAAATATTAGAATATGTTGATATAAGCGTCGATGCGTGAAATTGTGTTCTTTTAAAAGGTGCTAAATATTTATGATAAATCTGTTAAAATAAATCTTTATTTCATAACTTTTAATATTCAATTGTAGAAAACATAAATTTTTTTGTATTCCTTGAATAATTGTATTATTTTAAAATGTATTAATTATAATTAATACTTACAATTACGGAGGCATCATGGGAGTATTGCCCAAAAAGTGGGGTGAAAAATTTAAATTATTTGCGCGTTAAATTAAGATCGTATGCTGTTTTGGTTAATCTGATTAAATAAATAAAAATGTAAAAAAAATAAATTAATTATACCGTTTTAGTAAAATTCTGTACAAGAGGGTGAGAAACTAATCAAATCCTTGCTCTAAAAATATACTAGAACACACACAATTGTGTTAAAATAAACTTAATTCTTATCACAGCAAATTTAAATGAGTGAGGCAAAATGAGGAGAAAATTTTTGTAGGTACAAGAAAGCTGCCGAGGAAATCGTTAAGAAATTGAAACATCCTAAAATATTTTAATTAATAAAAATAATTAATTAAACCTTTTACTGTCAATAATGATAAATTAAACAAAAATAAAATAAAAAATAATCAACTTATATTGATTGTGATTTGTATTGAACATTTCTATAAGAGGCTGTTTTATTGTTTTATTAATAATTCTAGAAAAGTAAAAAATTTGAGAAAACGGGAAAATCAAAGACCTGCCAACACAATTCTATTATCAGCTAAGATTATTGAAAAAGTTGGCTATAAACCGTTGAAAGACTTTATGTCTCGCACTTTTCGTGGACGTGGCTCAAAAGCTTATCCAGTGATTGCGGTACAAATTTCGTGGGTACCGACAAGGAGCTTCGTAATTTGCTGTCAGTTGCTTCAACAGAATGGAAGGAAATAGCTAATTGTATTTTGAATAATTTTTTTCCCAATTCAGACTTTTACATTTGGAAAACAGCCATTCACGGTTTTAAGCACCTCGAGCACCTAACACCATACATATTTAAAGAAATCTTTATTTTAGATAAAATAACGAATTTTTCGGCAACTAATCGTAGTTGGTTCATTTTTTCATTTCATTCTTCTCTGTGCAGAAGCAAATATTTAAGTTCTTCACTATCGATACTAGAACCCCCAATTTTCTTGTGACGCCAACGTAGACCCTTGGGGTTCACTTGGACCACTTTGAGAATCAATGACATCTTGAGCCAGGCCCTGAGCCAGGATTGTGATTTGTATTGAACTTTTCTATTAGAGGCTATTTTATTGTTTTATTAATCATTCTAAAAAAGTAAAAAATTTGAGAAAACGGGAAAATCAAAGACCTGCCAACACAATTCTATTATCAGCTAATATTATTGAAAAAGTGTTGAAAGATTTTGTCTCGCACTTTTCGTGGACAAGGTTCAAAAGCTTATAAGGGCTATTTGGCAGTATTCGTTTGTATGGCCACCTCTGCCGATCATTTAGAAGCGATTAATTTGCGCAACCTTATCCAGTGATTGCGGTACAAATTTCGTGGGTACCGACAAGGAGCTTCGTAATTTGCTTCAGTTGCTTCATCAGAATGGAAGGAAATAGCTAATTGTTTATCGAATCATGGAACCTTGTGGAAATTTAATCCTCCATCAGCTCCACATTTTGGTGGAAAATGGGAAGCAACTGTGAAAGCAACAAAACTTCATTTTAAAAGGATATCGGAGATACTTCACTAACTTATGAAGAATTCTCTACGTTATTGGTTGAAATAGAAGTAGTATTAAACACCCGACCTGATTATCAACACCGTCTCATTTTTTAATAGGTGAAACATTCGCATCAGTTCCGGAAATGTGATTAATAGATACAAAATCATCTCGACTTAGTTAATGGCAATTGTTGTGAAAATTTGTGGAATAATTTTGGATTCAGTAAACAAAATATTACATTCAATAACACCTCCGTCTAAATGGCCTCTTGCCCAAGTTTTGCAACTTCATAAAGCGGGGGCTGACGGTATCTCTAAAGTGGTTACCGTGAACCATACCTGGTGGATGTTCCACTAGGACATTGTTAATGTCTTCTAATTGTTACCTATTACAAAATTATGTTTGCTTCCTAATATAGTATTTAGAAGTTAGTTAGCATTTTGGGTGGTATGCGATTTTTGCTCAGAATTGTTTAATTTAATTGATAAGAATTTTGTTTAGTTATGCAGTGTGCATCGTTTAAAACTTTGGGATTTATTGTAAGAATTGTTTATTATTTTTTATTTAATTTTGTTGAACGTTTTTTCTTAGTAAGTAAACCTTATAACATTTTTCTTAAAATTAATAGTGCTTTCATTATTGGCAATATAATTATTCAAAATAATAGGATACAAAATAAAAAGATTCTTTTAATCGTATGCAACAATTTTGTATACTTGGATTTCGAAGTATAATTCATCAAATCATCTCTCGATACTTAATTTGTTTTAAAGTGAAGCCACTGTCTTATGCCCCATTAATGAAGAATCTACCAAAATTTCGAACAGAAGCAATTAAGGCCTTCTCAATTGCTGCGGTTGATTTTGTTGGACCGATCTTCACCACCCTTAATAGAAGACAAAGCTCTCAGTCATTTAAATCTTACTTAGGTATTTTAGTCCACCAAAGCCATGCATCTGGAGTTAGTTTCAGACTTGTCAGTAAATGCGTTCATTGGAGCCCTCAGAAGGTTAATTGCAGGAGTTGGTGGAGAATACTGGAGTTTGATTCTGGCTCACATGGAATTTCAATTCACCAGGAGCACCACACTTCAGTGGCCTGGCAGAAGCAAGAGTAAAATGTTTCAAAACCCAATCAAGGTTATCGGGGACCAAATACTCACTTTTGAGGAGGTTTACACTGTTTTAACACAAATTGAAGCGGTATTGAATTCCAGATCACTCACTCCAATTTCCAATGATGCAAATGATCTCCAGCCTTTGACCCCAACTCATATTTTAGTGCTTGAATCAATACATTCTGATGTTCCAGATCTAGATTTATTGCAATCCCCAATGAATCGATTGAGTCGATGACAATCGTTCCAACGAATGGTGCAAGAATTTTTGACACGATGGAAAAGAGATTACTCTCCAGCAAGGATCCAACTAGAATAAAGAATCACTAAATTTGGCTGTCGGTAATCTGGTCATAATTAAGCATGAAGCAACCTCCTTTAAAGTGGGACACCGGACGAATAATTGAAGTTTACCTCCGAAAGGATCGGGTTTACTTAAAAGGCCCGTTACCATACTGTGTCCGCTACCGATTGAATCTGAATGTTAATATATATTCATTTAAGTATATCAAATAGTTTTCTTACGCTCCTTCAAATAGACAAGAAGAATGGGGGAAGGAGTGTTTTATATTAAGCACCCTCTGGTGGATGTTTGTAGAGTAGTAGAAGTAATTAAGTTAATCGACTTTGATTTTCTAGTTCCAGTACATTAATAATTAATTTTCCCATTACCATAATTGATTTTTCAGTCACGCTCGTCTCCTACATCGTCCTCTATAAACTCAATGTACTCAGTGACAGATTACAGCCCAAATCAATCTAACCGCTTTATTTCTCCTCCATTCAAAATGTTAAAAACTTTTGGATACCAACTGTTCGAAGAAATCTTTCACAAATATCGGTGTTGGCCCACCTCGCGAGGACTCCGAGGATTCGGACCAATTATTATGGTTATCATGCATTTTGCTTTTGCATTGTACCCCTTCCTAATGGAAATTAAAGGTAAATGATCACCGTGAATAATCGATTTATTTTTAAAAGTCATTTTTAGATTTCCAACTCAATTTTGGAGTTTTATTAATTCACGCTGAATTTGCCATCATGGGTATGTTACTTGCGTCAGTTAATCTTCAAGTATTACGTCATCGCAATCGATTATTCAAAATGATTAATGCATTCCGTGATTTTAAACGATTTGGTAATCCGAATTTGAATAAATTTAGCGAAAATAATCTCAAAATTTTATTCAAATCGATTAATTATGGAGGATGTCTCTTGGCACATATTGTTGTGGCAACCTTTATTGCGTTCGATGATAACTGCGCCAAATTTAAAAACACGAAATATTGCTTACCATTGCCATATTACGTGCCGTTTGATTTGGAATTGTGGGAATTGATGTTAATTATGTTACTCGTAATTTACACCATAAGAGCAGTATTCAACATTCTTCTTTATACAATGTTATTGTATTATTATTCGATGGAATTGCTAATCGAACGAATACAACAAATTAATGGGATTATTGGCGAAGTTAATTTAACCAGAAATGAGAAATATAATTTTAATGTTTTGCGGAATATTGCATTATATCAGCAAGATATATTCGAGTAATCTGATTCATTACTTGATGTTATGTAATGATACCATTAATGTGTATTTTAGTTTGTTCCAACTCGCTTATGATTTCTTTACGACGTTGCTCGTTCCGGCAAAAATTTTTCTTGCAGCGTGCTTATCAATATCTTGCACCGATTTCTTTCTGGTTTGTATTAAAAAGAGCACATCTTATTTAATTGTGATAATATTTTCAGAGGAAGAATGCAACAAGTTTTCTAGTAATGATATCCAGTTTGCTCCCTTTGTTTCTAAATCATACAATTGGACAAAGATTCACAACAGCGGTTTGTTTAACTAATTCGTATGCTAAATTTAATTTATTTTTGTGCACAATTGAGTGTTTTTAGTTACTTTTGATGTCTCACTACCAAACTTAATCGAGATGGTAACTATGTTATTTAATACGTATATATGTTAGGAGGAGATTTCGTATCCGCAAAAGTGCAATTCTTTGATGTTGGATGTTTACTCTCACTCCAGTCCTCTTCATATTCCTCTTGTTCCATTACACCTCGTTCTTCGGTTTCCCCATACAATGGGAGATCTGTTAGAGAAGGTCTCCTCCTCTTGATCCTCTCCTCCTAGTACTCCTCCGGCTTCATTATCCCCTCGCTTTTAGGGTTTCTCTGTGACGCTTTTTTTATGAAAACAAAATAACAATGATAAGATAAGCACAATTGATACGTTCGAGCTCAGGTAACTTAGTGAAGGAGTACACATAGGGAACTCCATCTCCTCCTTCCGCCTCTTTACTTTGGTGATAAAATCCGCGACGAACGTCCAAAATTCCTCACTTTGAAGCATCACCATTAAGATTCCTCCACACTTCCTCTCGCTCTCCTCTGTCGCACCATACTGTGTCAAGGAGAGTACAGAAGTTTTCATGTTAATTGAAATGGGTGATCAAGGATTGGATTGAGCGACACAAATTTGAGCCTATTGATGAGAATTGATAACAATTGATGTGGATACGTAGTTTAATTCGGGAGTTAGGTCAAAACCGAGCACAAGAGAAGTAGGCACTCAGACTTTAAGAGAAGGAGAAATACTCCTGTTGGAAGTGATTGAAACATACGGTGAATGGAACGAGGAAAGGTGTAACCCATTCAGTATGAAAAACAAAAAAGACATATAAAAGAGCACTAGAGACAGATTCCCGGCATTCGAGAAAATAGAAGAGGGCATTGGAGTATTGGAACAGAGCTATAAGATAAGGATCAAGAGCAAATCGAAGACGAGGTGTAAAAAAATTGTCAAGATATGCCTCAGGGAAGAGATGGAAGGGAACGAGTGAGCACAAAATTAAAGAAATGGAAACTTCAAGGCTGAGGAAGTTGGTTGATTATCTTTCAATCATCTGACACAAATGTGCTGATCTGTACCTCGGAGAACGAAGATGCAAAACGTAGAGAGAGACCAGAGAGAAAAACTTACGCTCTGATTGTGGAGAATAAAGTCTTATTTTGAGATCCTCAAGAAGTTAATAGAAAAGCTTATGAAAAATAAGAAGTACCAAAAATGGAAAGCTTATATCACTAGCAAAGTGCATCCCTAGGTATTTAACGTTTCGGTGCGACACAGTTTCCACGTCATCTGATTGCAAGTACAACTCCTTGAGATTCCTTCTGGGTTGCAACAGCACCTTAACCCAATTGCACTTAGTTTTGTCACAACTCCCGTGGAGGCATAATTTGTGCTATCTTTCAAGTATTGCGCTTTTTTGGTACAAACCACGATTCCTGTATAGCCAATCGTCAAGCCAAATCGTCCAATTGGACGCTTTCATCCAGTCTCATACTTGACACCTCATCATACATCATATTCGACAATGTTGGGCTCAATATCGATCCTTGTGGTATCCCGCTCGTAAGTTTTATAATACCACTATTTGGAGCTACAATATATCTTTCACTCAACTAAAACTGTATCATCTTGACTCGATATGCATTTGCATATCCCTTTCGCAAAGTCCTCACAACCCCCTCCCCCACGGGGCAGAGTTGAAGACGTTTTCTACGTCTATTAGAACCATAGCTGCTGATGTTGTATTGATTCTTCCTTTTTTATTCTTACTATCCCTTGAACTCTGAACACCGCTTGGACCATTGACCTTCCTTTCCAGAATCTATGCTGTTACGTGTTTATTCTTCTATCTCCCGGTACAGCCCCTCTCTGATGACGAATTCAAACAGCTTCCCAAGTGTATTACCCAAACGAATGGATCAATACAATGCGTCATTAGCCGGATTCTTCTTTGGCTTATCTTTAAGTATCAGCCTTGCTATTTATTTAACATGTGCATCATAAATTCTATGTTATCTCTAATATATAACCACCATCACCTTAGTATCACCGTCTAGGTGTCATCAAAACTTCTTTCGTTATAAGTGTTATCTGGAACATCTCCTCAAAATTGCATCACGACTAAACCATCTTTTTGTGTTTGGCAAACAACTTCTTAGCTTCATGTATGTCAGCACACATCTTGCTCAACTACATCCCTCAGATCTTTCCATTTTTCTTTTTTGCTAGTTTTTCTCGTGATTCAGCTCTCTTTTTGCGGTCTTATACCTTAAAAGCACCTCCTCAACCCACTCAAGGATGTTACCTCTTCTTGCCCTTATCTATTCACATTCTTCAATTATCCTGTTTTCTACGTATTCCCTTTCCCTCCCACATAGGTCCAGAAGCCTTTGGCTTATTCTCGTATCTAATGCTTCTGTGGTCACTCATATCTTTTCCGTGTGTGACTACGTGCTCGGACTACTCTATCCATAGTACAGTATGGGAAAAGTTCCTCCTGGGAGGAGTTTGATTCCTCCTCCCTCCGCTTTTTCCTGAATCTCTGAACCAGACCATTGCGCCACACGTTTCTTTCCTTCTCCATGTCCCTTTCATATTCTTCCTTTCTCTTAAAAACTCTAATATGCAGAATCCTACGTACAGCGGTTTATTATAACGTAGTTCTGCGAGATTCAGCTGAATTGCTGAATACTTTTGAAGATTTGAAATTTGGTTTAACCACAATTTGGTTTTAGATCAGACTTTTACGTCCGGTTTCCTGTGGCGACATTCCCAGTGTGTAACTAATCTTATATCTACCCACTTTTCCCCATTTTCCATCGTTTTACCGAGCACGTTGTTATTCATCGACTTGTAATGGTTTTTTTTAAATTCATTTGTCGCTTTCGCACGCTTTTCGGAATTGAAATCAATGTATTTTCACATCCACTCTGATTGTTTAAATTCTAACGTCCTATGCACCTTTGGTAACTTCAAACTGAACTGTACACATTGCTTTAGGTTCATGCAATTAATGATGTATCTTGTTTTATTATATAAATTTGCTATTAACTTTGCATTTTTTGAGCCTGGAGGTACAATTCGTTCAGGACAAAATGCTAAATCGTTGTGTTCATCATGCAAGTTTCCCAATACTCTAAGTCAACTTCAAACACGTAACCCTTTCCTGAATCTTCATTCATATTGTCAATGTCAAGCCTATGGATCTCTTCATCTAATAGCCATCGAAATCCTCCGGTTGGTAGTTTTCTTCTCATCGCGTGCCCATACAAATTTGTAGCGTCAAGATATAAAATGTAGGATGTTTCTCAATTGGGTAGAAATTCCGGCATGAACTTGTTATTTGCCTCAGCACTTCTCTTACTGCACATACTCAAACCATCGCGAATACCCGTTTTAAAGAAATGCAACATATCTATATCGGTTAGCAATTCCAATTTTACCCTAGTCATGCGTAGTAAGGCATCAAAAACGAAACCCGGTGATGTGAAATAATGACACGGATCCAAGCCATAGTTCTGAATCGATATGGTTCGAAAATTCTCAAATACATCCGCCAAAAGTAAAACATCTTACGTTAGATATATGTCACTATATTCTCCTAAAGTGTGACAATTAAACACTTTCCACGCTTTTTGTGCTCGACAGTAATTTTCATCAGTTATTTCTTCATCGCATAATGTATTATGAAAACTTTTTTGATCTGGCAAACAGTTAAAGTTTAGCTTTTCGAATGAGTCTACAAAACAGTATGGAAATACTCCCTTTTGACGCACTAATCGAAACTGTTCTTCATTTTTAAAATGCTTTCTGATTTCGACACATTGATTATCTTCCAAAACTGACCCCAATTTTTCTAACGATGAAGCCATAAATCTATATGAATCGACAAATCTTAATTTCATCGACACTCTTCTTAGCTTTCCCTTGCTATCAACATAATCTCCTACGACAATTTTTTTTTGAAAACGATATGTATTTCTTTTTACTTTGTGCTATAACTTCAACATTTTCCTCTCTTAACGCCATATCTTTTACGAACATGTGACAATCGTAATTTGAAAGATTATGAAAAAATATTGGTATGAAGTTTGGTAATTGGTAATTTATATTACACACACTATGTGCAGGTCCTCGATATAAGCCGCTGAGGTGGTCATGATCGTATACTTTGCTGCAAGTTTTTATCTCTTTCGAACAAATGTGACACGTATCTTCCATATGATGTATTAATTTTTGTAGATTTTCTGATGGTAACATTTCTTTTGGCTTGCTTAAATAGTTGTTGTATATGCTTAAAACATCTTTCTACAACTTGTTCATAAAAACTTGAGCTGCATTACGCCCTCGATATATTTCAAATTTCGATAACGAATCATCATAAGAACATTTAATATAGTATGCAAACGCATACGGCTCGTGTTCAAAACATTTTACGGAGTATGAATTCTCATTGTTCTTTTCTGTATTCTCGATAGCGACGATTGGTTTCTGTAACGATTCAAAGTCTGCATATATTACAAACGGTATTTTTAATTGTTTTTCAAAACTTTTTTAATTATAATACATTCTCCTGTTCTTGCTCTCCATATTTATTTATTTTAATACTTGTTATTGGAAAAATTGCTCTTACCTTGCCGCAATCATGCGTTCGATGTCGCTGAAGTTGACACTCTGTTGAAAAGAATATCAAACATCCCTCGCAAATAAATTTTTCATGGCCATTTTTAAATGCTTGTGCTGACAGTAATCTGGATAAACCTTTTATCCAACAGTAATGGCTATTTCCAAGATCATCCGATATCAATAATAAATTTATATGTCTTTCTTCTTTTTAATATAAATATGAAAGATTTCTTCTTTTTGGTGGGTTTATGGTGATTATATCATAATTCATAACTCCGTCTTTAAAATATTCATTTAAACCATAGACATTTATCGAAACTTTGTTCTGCTTTTCAAACTCGGGTATGTCTCGTAATTTAACCGGAAATGTTATATTTGAATAGTCAAAGCCACAATTTTCATAATGAGGATACGAAGTTGTCCGTTGTGGTAAACCGTTCGGTTCACACACTGCTGATGTTAACGCCCAAGCAAAGCATGCATCATCAGCATTTTGGATATTTATTACAGCACGCTTAGCTTTTATATGATATGGCACATCCATGTAGCTCGACGTTCTTGTGGGGTTATATTTGTTGAAATTAACCTCCATATACAGTATTTGTAATAGTGTCCACCCTGTATACAAATTGTTTTAATTAGTATTGTTCAAACCTTGCACCTTAGCGCGCTTACCTGAATCGCGTTCTTGAAATTCCGACATTTTTGCTGATGTTTCATCGATAATATCCTCTGTGATTCTCTCAACTCTATCGACGATTATTACAAAGGCATTGCGTTTATGCTAATTACTGCGCAAATGTGCAGAATAACATTGCTTATTTACGTACTTATCGCACGCATCACATTTTGCCATATTTGATTTAGATATTTTTTCAAGTTTGAATCTTTTACCAATGCATGATTGCCGCTGATGTCTCTTCAAGTTATCGGATTGGCTGAATTTTTTTGCGCAATTCTCACACTTCAACATTTTAGACTTTATTCTTTTTCACTTCTCTACAAATAACTACGTCCATGTGATACTTTACCACCGTTAATAATCATCCGTTTATAATCAATGGCATCACATTTTGCCATATTTGATTTAGATATTTTTTCAAGTTTGAATCTTTTACCAATGCATGATTGCCGCTGATGTCTCTTCAAGTTATCGGATTGGGTGAATCTTTTTGCGCAATTCTCACACACCAACATTTTAGACTTTATTCTTTTTCACTTCTCTACAAATAACTACGTCCCTGTGATACTTTACCACCGTTTATAATCAATGGCATCACATTTTGCCATATTTGATTTAGATATTTCTTCAAGTTTGATTCTTTTACCAATGCATGATTGCCGCTGATGTCTCTTCAAGTTATCGGATTGGGTGAATCTTTTTGCGCAATTCTCACACGCCAACATTTTAGACTTTATTCTTTTTCACTTCTCTACAAATAACTACGTCCCTGTGATACTTTACCACCGTTTATAATCATACGTTTATAATCAATGGCATCACATTTTGCCATATTTGATTTAGATATTTTTTCAAGTTTGAATCTTTTACCAATGCATGATTGCCGCTGATGTCTCTTCAAGTTATCGGATTGGGTGAATCCTTTTGCGCAATTCTCATACACCAACATTTTAGACTTTATTCTTTTTCACTTCTCTACAAATAACTACGTCCCTGTGATACTTTACCACCGTTTATAAACCTTTCCACCTCCTCCCAATTCTTGCAGGAGTTTTATGCAGGAGGTTTTTTTTGTATACATAATGAACCCAAATGATGCCAGGTAAATATGACTTATTCCTTTTCTTCGAACTAAACAGCATTTCTTATCTGAATATTTTTAACATAAACTTGCTTGGGCAGTATTACTACCTGAATAAATTTATAAAAAACCCTCCTCTTACTTAATTACGGTCGATTTAAAACCTTTTCGCAAGCAACTTAAACCCTCCCACATTATTTCGTCCAAATCAGGTAGGATGGGATGATAATCATTTTAATTAATATATATTAATAAATATTACAAGATTATTTTTCATTCTATCGGAAGACGTCGAAGATTGACCATCTACGAACATGTCTTGATACGTCGACAGATACAGAGCGTTATTATTTTATTTTCTGGTTTTCCTATTTAAAGGTGTCACTTGGGAGGAGGTTGCAAAATAATTAAAACTTAGTTGGAAACTCCTTCCACATTACAACTTTTAAGGTTAGTAGGTTTGTAACAATTAGCCGATTCTAAAACTTCCTCCTCCTCCTCCTCCAACAATTAGCCGATTCTAGAACCTCCTCCTTCTCCAACAATTAGCCGATTGTAGAACCTCCTCCTCGGACGCAGGTTCTTCTCTAGAGTGCCTGTAAGAAGTAGTAATCTACTTCTCTCCACCCTCTTGTCATCCAGTGTTGTGTATTTGGAATAATGATCTTTGTTCAGCTGATTTTGGTGTCCCATCAGCTTGCCACTCTGGTAATACTCGCTCTTTGCATGCAACCTTTGCCTCCTTTCCTTTTTTCCTTTACCAGCGCTCCGTGGGACACTTAGTGATTACTTCTATTTGGTGCCAATATAAATCGTTTAGATAAATATCCCAATAAATATCACTTTGACTTAATCTTACGCCATTCTGTTTATTGCTATTTATTACCAACTCTTAAATACCAAATACTCAATACTTTTATTCTTATCACGGAGTTAACACACATATAGATTTTCCAAGCTGTAATTGAAATTAGTTACCTAAGAACACTCGACTCGACAATTGTTAAAATTTATGTAGTGTTCTTATTTTGCTGTAAATTAAAGTATATAACTTGTTTTATGATAGAATAATAAAGTTGCGGAGGCAATTTATAATTTGAACTGGTACGAAGCCGATGTTTCAACGCGAAAATTTGTCTTATTCTTACTCTCAATAAGCCAAAGGGAGCTAAAAATTCAGTTGCCTTTGTTTGGGGAAGTGTCGAATAGTGCAGCAGCAAATGTAAGTAGAAAACAAATTCACTGAATGTAAATACATCGAGTAGAGGTATTTTTTGTAGGAGTTCAAGAAAGCTTTCGTTTTCTTTAATTGGATATCTAAAATTACGAAAAAAAAAAATTTTTCAATTTAATTTTGTAATCAAGAATTTAAGCAAGACTTCAAACCGAGAAGGAATAATACGATGATTATAAAGTTTATTTGATTTTTAACGGAATTTTTATTTTATTAATATCTTAAAAAATTATTTAGTTATCACTCCGAGAAGAGATATTGATTCAAACTTTGTTTCTTCACCCCCTCTTGGGCAGATAAATATAAGTAGTACATAAAAATCGTTTTAACAAAAATTGTAGTAAATTAATTTTTAACAAGATTTCTCTAAAATTTTTTATGTAAAATTATAAAAATATGATTTAATTATAAAAATACCAAATGATAATAAATTTAGAATTTCCTCTTTCTGTTTTTTTTGTCATTGCTAAGAAATGGAAGTACTTACAATGCTGTGGCGCAGATTTATCCAATGATGATCTATATTTTATTTTTTTTATATTTTATTATATTTTTTTTTATCCAGTGATGATTCGAGCATGAGCTACGAATCTACGCTATAATGTAATAACCAAGTTGTTAAAATTCCGCATTCAATTATCGAAATCATGGGTCTATCAGCCGCTGACAAATCCGATATTGTGAGTCTAATAGAAACCACTCTTAAAGACATATTTGGAACAGACTTTATTGCCAACCCACATAAATTTACAAAAATAAATCGATATAAAACTAAGAATGAAAAATAAAACAGAATAAATTACCTAAATAGCTGAAACTAATTACAACATAGTGCGCAAGGAATTCGCAAGGGGCAGATTCAGGAAAATAAAATCCTGTTCTTCCATCTGGACCTCAAATAATAATAAGAATTATTAAATATTAATAATTGAAAACATAAGAATACAAAATATAAAAAAGTATTGAAATGGATACAAAAATTAAGTAATTAACTAAAAATATCATTCCGTAACATGCGCAACGCAACCTGATATCGGGAACCCCTGCAACAGACAAGTACTTTGATATCTGAACAATCTTTCAAATAACCGAGATCTGAATGTCGATACACTTAATTTTCCATCAGGCATTGAAATAAGATTATAAGATTTGTAAATGTGATATGAGAATGATCTCTCAAACAAACCTGTGCGATGACTAGAAGGAGAAATAAAGGAAATAGACCTAGCCAATCTATCAGAACCTTTACCTCTGAATTTTATCTTACTGTATAAATAGCTTGGAGTCGTGCTCAACAGCTCAACATAAGTTTATGATATAATAATAATAATAATATTTATAGGTGTACCTCAAAATAACATGATACAATATATACAAAAAAAAGAAAACAGAGATAGAGGTCATCAAAAGGGGTTGAGTTAATGCACCTGTAAGCAGGCATATCTTCTCCACCTGCCACACTGGAATCTGTCCTGGATGCGGTCAAGGAGATTCGGTTTGATGTGAGGTCGCTGAATAGCAGATATACGGACATCGTGGAATCTATACAGTTCTGCAGCAACAAAGTATCGGAATTCGAGGGTGTTATAAGCAAGCTTCGTAATCAATTCAAACTTGTTGAAAAAATCACTGCTGAGAACATCGCGCTAGAAAAAGAGGTCAGTGATTTAACTGGTCGTGTTTCAGAATTGGAACAATATTCTAGGCGCAGTAACCTCGAAATACAAGGTATTCCTCAGAAGAACAACGAGGATCTAGTAAAGGTCCTTACTTCAATCGGGGAATCCTTAGATGTCCCCATCTCATCTTCCGACGTTGATGCGATCCATCGAGTTCCTCAGTGACCCGGCAGAGCTACGAATTCGGACCCTAAAGCAATTGTTGTCCGTTTTTGTAGTCGCATCGTTCGTGATCAGCTACTCGCTGCAGTCAGGTTTCGGAGACGAAAGAGTCTGAAGGATTCTGGGCCTGGTGTCTCCATTGAAGGGATTTCGGATAGACTTTTCATCAATGAACATCTTACTCAGGCGAACAAAATCCTCTTTGGGAGAACCAAGAAGGTGGCCAGGGAGAAGAAGTACAAATATGTATGGACTCGTTACTGCAAAATATTTGTACGGAGGGGGGATGATACACGCCCCATTTCAATAAAATCCACGGGTGACATTGATAAGCTTTAATATGATAGGCTTCCATTTGTCATTCTTTATCTTTTTTTTTATGTATTAGTTGTTTATGATCAATGGCTCCTCTTTCGTGTTACTACCAAAACGTGCGAGGTCTTCGCACTAAGCTGGTTGATATATATAATGGCCTTTTAAACACTGATTTAGACATCATTTGCTTAACTGAAACCTGGCTTCACCAAGGTATTCACTCTGCTGAGGGCTTTCCCAATTGTTACAGAGTTTTCAGACATGATCGCCCGAACGTCCCCGATAATAGTGTACGAGGTGGTGGTGTTTTGATTGCGGTGGCATCCTCACTGTTTGTCCTTCCGCAGCCAACATGGTTTGTGGACCTTGAGGCAGTTTGTGTTACCCTACGTACCGGTTCTACTACCTTACACATTTGTTGCGTTTATATACCTCCTTCTGATCAAAATGCCTTGTTTAATTTTATTAATGAAATTAATTTAATTATTGAAAGACACTCTAACGACAAATTTCTGATTTGTGGTGATTTCAACTTACCTGATATTCGCTGGACAGCCGATCTCGCCACCGGCGCCTCCACATCTTCTGTTCGTTTGGGTGAGTTTTTGGATGCCCTTGCCTTATGTGGTCTTAACCAACTTAATTTTCACAGGAATGTCTTTCATAATACTGTTGATTTAATTCTTGCTAATTTTTCTAATATATCTTATATTACATTAAGCACCCATCCTCTGGTTCCTGAGGATGGTGCACATACCACTTTGGAATTCTTCTGCTCGCTTGAAATGCCACGCCGCCTTCCTGCTGAATCATCTAATGTGTTTAACTTCAAACGTGCTAACTTTTCTGAGATTGATTTGTACCTATCTACTATTAACTGGGATACAGAGCTAAATACTCGCGAAATGGACCCTGTTGTTGACTTCTTTTATTACCATTTAAATGTTGCCATTCAAAAATTTACTCCGCTTAGGCGTAAAATCACCAGTAGTTTTCCTTTGTGGTTTTCGCGGGATACTATCAGAGTGATCAAAGAAAAGCGAAGAGCTCATGTTAAGTGGAAACGGTATGATAAACAAATAGACTACTTGTCCTTTTCATTACTGCGAGGGTGTTCCAAGTTTCTCATTCGGCGCGACTATGGGCAGTATGTTGGTGGTGTCGAGAGCAGTATTAAGGCTGATCCTAAATATACAATTCCCACACCTATGTCATTAAATGGTACTATTGCCGGGGACAGTAAGGGTATCTGCTCGCTATTCGCAACATATTTCTCTTCCGTGTATATTTCGCCCTCTGTTAATCCACTTAATTCTGCTAACATTGGCCTTAATGATACTACATTTTTGGGTCCGATGCGCTTTGAGCAGTCTGAGGTTGTGGAGACGCTTTCCTCCTTGAATATAAATAAAGGTCCGGGCACTGATGGAATCCCTCCTTTTCTAATAAAATCTTGTCTTGAATCTCTTTCTCTACCTCTTGTCATTTTATTTAATAAATCTTTAACGGAAGGTACGTTTCCCACTTTTTAGAAGCAAGCCTATATTTTGCCAATTTTTAAATCCGGTAGTCGTAACCTTATTTTTAACTATCGCCCGATATCTATATTGCCTGTGTTTGGTAAGGTTTTGGAGAAACTGGTTTATACTAGACTTTTCTTTACTCTTAAATCCAAAATTGATACCAGACAACATGGTTTCTTTGCGAATCGGTCAGTGGAGAGCAACCTACTTGAATACACTAATTATATTTTAAAATCGTTTGACGAATGTTGTCAAGTTGATTCAATTTACACAGATTTTAGCAAGGCTTTTGATCGTGTAGATCATAGCCTCCTTTTAACTAAACTTCATGATTTTGGTATTCATGGTGGGTTGCTCCGCTGGTTTGATTCATACTTGAGAGGTAGGAGCCAGATTGTCTCGGTTAATGGATACTGCTCTGACCCTATTACAGTTCCCTCTGGCGTTCCTCAAGGCAGCCACCTCGGTCCCTTGCTATTTAACATCTACATTAATGATATATTCAAGGTTGTGAAACATTGTGAATGTCTTATGTACGCTGATGATCTTAAGCTTTATCTGCGTGTTTCCTCTCCGAGAGACTGTTCAAAGCTGCAGACCGACCTTCTCAGGATTTCTGACTTTTGCACTGAGAATTATTTGACTTTAAATTTATCTAAATGTAACGTTATTTCTTTTTCGAGAAGAAAGAGTACTCTTCATTACGATTACAGCGTCGCTGGCGAAAACTTAACACGCGTTTCCTTCATTAGAGATCTTGGTGTGACTCTCGATTACAAGCTTCTCTACGCTCAGCATATTGACAACATTGTTAATAAGGCTTGGCGTATGCTTGGCTTTATTATGAGATCCACTTCGTCCTTTACAAGCGTTGACGCTATCAAAAATTTGTATTTTGCCTATGTTTTCAGTGTTCTCAATTTTTGCACTGTAGTTTAGAATCCCCAATATACCTTATTTATATTGATCGAATTGAGAAAATTCAATCTAGATTTGGAAATATTTAAACTTTAAATCTTTCACACCTTACATTAATTACGATTCGTCTTGCAGATCTTTTCGTTTAATGCCTTTTCGCCAGCGTCGTCTGTGTAATGACGCACTATTCTTCTACAAGGTCTTACACAATATGTGTGATTCCTCAGTTCTTTTGGAGTCAGTTAATATTCATGTTCCTTCCCGCCTACTTCGCTTTAATTTCTTGTTCTGTACGCTTATTCCGCGCACCAATGCTTTTCGGAACTCTCCTATGTTGCGAATGGCTTGCCTGACTGACAAACTTAATATTGATTTATTTCAGCACTCCTTTTTTACCTTCAGGCGATTAGTTCTTGATACCGTCAGCGAATTACCTCCTACGTTTTGATAGCTCGAGACTCTTATTAATTGAAGTACTTTAATTTAGCCGTTATTTTTTATTAGTAGGCATTGTTTATTTTGTTTTAAAGGTTTTTTAGTTTTGCTATGTTATTTTGTTTGTTTTATTTTATTATAATTTCTTTTTTCTTAATGACATTTAAGTCCACTGTTAAGTTTAATTTGATTTTTAATTGTTTAAGGCTCGTTACTACCATCTTCTGGTTAAGCTATCTAAGGGATTATTACCATGGTTACGGCTATTTTACGCGCTCTGATTGGCTAGTAGATGGGTTTATCTATAAGATAACTTTAACTGAAAGATGGTAGTAATGGGCCTAATTAAGGCAATTTTTGATTTCTTTTGTACAGAACTTTTGGGTTTGTCCTGTCTCTGTACCCATAAAATGTAAATAAATAAATAAATAAATTATTAAACATACAGTATACATAGGAATAAGGCTCGCCATCTATGAGAAAGGTATTCAACTACACTCATAATATAACAGCAATATCCAGTTTATTTTTGACCCATAATATTGTGTTGGAGGGATTTTGCAACTTACTGTTTTCTGTGTGATTTATACAAAGTTATTTAATTATGCCTAAAAACAAACTACCTGAAGGGTGAGTAATTTATTCTTTAAATTAGTTTTTACGCATTCTTAGAATTGCACATTTTAACATAACCTAAAAATCACAACAAAAAACGTCAATATGTATATGCAATAATTTCAAATTTGTTAATAAAATAAAGTTGTGTAATAACTTTCATTTTACAGTCAAATTGTTAATGCTGTTAATAGATTAAGTAAAAATAACATTCAATTATCAGTTTCCTTTCTTATCGGCGTGATTTTAATTGATCCTTTATAAACAAGATAGCGCTTATTTTTTAAAATTTTAATTTTTGATTTTTTAGTTGGGAATTGTACTCAATCATGGGGGAACAAATACCAAGAACGAAATTCATCCCGTTTAAGGTTCCATTAAAAGAGGTAAGTCTTTAATATTAACTCAACATTTTTTATTAATATTATTAAAAAAGAGAAAGTTTTTAATTCTCAAACCGATTGTTTATGAAACCGTAATTCGTAAAGTTGTTGTGTAAGATGATCTTGTAACACGGTCCAAGTTCGAGTGTGGTCCCGTCACTTCGCGATCCTGTTCGTTGAAGAAACTACAGATGTCCGGACGTGTTCGCGGCTGAAGGTGGTTACACACCCCGAAACGCAGCCCGCCAACGCGTCCAAACCCATGACCCGACGTGGCCGGACCGAAAGAATAGAAATATTAATCTGGCCTCGTTAACCGTTGGCAGGCCGATAAATTCACTTTATCGTGCTCGAAACATGACTCACACGGGATTCTTATGGTAGAAAAGAAAGAAAGGTTTTTTTCCAAAACCAATTTTTGTTTGAGTCTAGAAAGTATCGATGTTTACAACTTGGGGGGTTCTTGTTCGTTCTCATCGGCGATATATGGCCGTATTTTGTAAGAGTTTGGGAGATATGAAGTGTGCACACGCATCGGAGGAAGTTTCGAGTCGAAAAACGTAAAACTAAAAGGGTGTTATTCGAGACGAACTTGATTTAAAATTGAATTTCTCTGTTTTTCAACTATCTACATAAGATTGCAATTATTTTCTTTTTGAGCCAATTCATTGAGACAAATATTAAAATAATAACTGTTATCTTGGGTTTTAATCATCGTTGTGATACAATAAATAAAATACAAACTGTTGCACTGCATTACGATGAAATAGTTTTATTAATTTTCTATTAGTTTCGGGGTACATGAATCCCCATCTTCAGGCAAATACCTTCCATTAAACATTTGAAATTTTTTTTCTTAAAATGAACACATCAATATAATTATTATTATGATTTATTAAACAGAAATTGAGCGATGAGAAAACGAAATCAATTTGGCAGCAAATGTTAATAAATATGAGCTTATGAAAGTTGTCATATCAGAAATACCAACCTAAGAAAATTAAATATCCGTAATTTATAAATTTAACATAAATAATGTTGATATAATAATGGGGAGGGGGGTATGTAAAGGGTAATTGGGAGAAAATGAGATTCTGATTGGGAGCAGATTGGATTAGAGTAAAGGGATGATAGCCAGGATGTAGGAAATATTGCAATATCAGTTCTCGTCATGTTCTAGTTCATTCTAAGGGGTGGTGTGAAAGGTTCCTTTAAAAAGGAATACAGAGGTTAATTTATTGGTTATATTTGTTCGTTGAGGCATTCTATATTTTTGTAGTTCTCTAATTTGTTAATCTCATACCCATATAATTAATTTGTTTAGTTCTCATAAATATAATTGATTAAATATTAAAATGTTACCTATTGGTTTCTATTTCTTTTCAAAAAAATAAATTAGATTGCAATGCCAAGAATAATTTTCTTTTTGTATTTACTGCTATATTTGGAAGAAAGGGGTACAAATAAAATTAAATTTTGATTATCAAAATCAATTTGATTAAAAGTTCTGCTCAACCTAAATCTTGAAAGAGATTAAACAAAAATTGATATTCTAAAGATGCAGTTCGACCCAAATATTTTTCTTTCCATATTTGCTGCTTTAAGCTATAAGAAATGCATTACAATACAAATTTAATCAAAAATTTGGTTTAACCTGAAACTTGCAAAATTTCTTCAAAACTTTGTTTCTCATGGAGATTTGCGGTGCTAAAAATAATTTTCTTTTTGTATTTGTATCTCTGTTCCTATAAATGAAGACGAAATCTATGTTATCTATCATAGACAAACTCATATGGTTTATCAAAAGAATCTTACGGTTTGCAATGAATGTTTTTTACTAGCAATTTTAGAATTGGTATCAAGTCTTCAAAAAGCATTCATGGTGCTCTAGAAGCAGCATAAGCTCTTTTGGGGGCAGTTTAGTTCTTCTAGAAGCAGTATCAAGTTTTCTTGAAGCATTTCAAGTCCTCCACAGGATGTATCAGTCCTTCTAAAAGCAATGTCAAATCTTCTAGAAACAGTATCAAGATATCTAAAAGATTGCAAGTTGTCTGCAAATATTTCAAGTCTTCTGGAAACAATATCAAGCCTTTTAGAAGCAGTGTCAAGTTTTCTGGATGCATTTCAAGTCTTCTACAGCCAATATTATGCTTTCTGAAAGCATTGCAAGTCTTCTGGAAGCAATGCCAAGTCTTCTGGAAGCAGTATTGTGTCTTTTATAAGCAGCATCAAGGCTTCTGGACACACTATCAAGTCTCCTAGAAGCAGTGTCAATTTTTCTAGAAGCATTGAAAGTCGCTTAGAATCATGTCTGTTGCAGTATCCTGTCATCTAAAAACAATATCAAGTCTTTGCATTCATTCTTTTGGAAGCTGATCGATCTTATGAGCAGCATCAAGGCTTCTGGACACACTATCAAGTCTTGTAGAAGCAGTATCAAGTCTTCTAAAAGACTTATTTATTCTGGACCTATTTTGGACATAGAATGAATGAAGAACTCTTCAGTCAAGTTCTTTATAGGCAATATCAAGCATTCTGGACGCATTGCAGGTCTTCTAGAAGCAGTATCAAGTCTTCTGGAAGCATTTCAAGTCCTGTACAAGCAGTAGCAAGCCTTCTCGAAGCATACCAAATCTTTAAGAAGCAGTATCAAATCTTCTGGAAGTATTGCTAGTTTAATCTATCAAGTTAACTAGTTTAATAATATCAAGTCTTCTGGAAGCAATGTCAAGTCTTCTAGAAACAGTAGCAAGCATTCCAGGAGCAGTATCAAGCCTCTAGAAGCATTGCAAGTGTTTTAGAACCAGTATCAAATCTTCTGGAAGCAATGTCAAGTTTTCTAGAAATAGTATCAACTCTTTTGAGCGTATTGCTTGTCTTCTAGAAGCATTATCAAATATTCTGAAAGTATTATAAGTCTCCTGGAAATATTTTAAGTCTTCTCGAGCCAATATCAAGTTTTCTAGAAACAGTATCAAGTTTTCTGGAAGCATTTCAAGTCCTCTACAGGCAGTATCAACCTTTTTGGAAGCATTACTAGTCGTCTAGAAACAGATCTTCTGGAAGAATTGCAAGTTTTCTGGAAACATTTCAAGTCTACTGGGAGAAATGCTAAGACTTCTAGAAGAAATATCAAATCGTCTGGAAGTATTACAAGTCTTCTGGAAGTATTGTAAGTCTTCTGGAAATATTTCAAATCTTCTGGAAGCAATGTCAAGTCTTCTGGAGGCAATGTTAAGTCTTCTAGAAGTAGTATCAGGCCTTCTGGAAACATTTCAAGTCCTTTACAGGCAACATCAGGCATGCTCGAAGCATTGCAAATCTTCTAAAAGCAGTATCAAATTTATTGGAAATATTGCAAGTCTTCTGGAAATATTTCAGATCTTTTGAAAGTAATGTCAAGTCTTCTAGAAGCAGTATCTAGCTTTCTGGAAGCATTGCAAGTCTTTTAGAAGCAGTTCAAGTCTTCTAGAAGCAGTTCAAGTCTTCTAGAAGCAGTATCAAATTTTCTGGAATTATTGCAAATCTTTTTAAAAATATTTAGTCTTCTGGAAACAATGTCAAGTCTTCCAGATGCAGTATCAAGTCTTCTGGAAGCATTTCGGGTCCTCTACAGACAGTATCAAGCTTTCTCGAAGCATTGCAAGTTTTCTAGAAGCAGTATCAAGTCTTCTGGAAGCATTATCAAGTCTTCTAGAAGCAGTATCAAGTCTTCTAGAGGTATTTCAAGCCCTCACAGGCAGTATTAAGTTCTCTGGAAGCATTGCAAGTCTTCTAGAAGCTGTATCAAGTCTTCTGGAAATATTCTATGTCTTCTTGACGAAATGTCACGTCTTTTAGAAGCAGTATCAAATCTTCTGGAAATATTTTAAGTCTTCTTGAAGCATTTCAAGGCTGTACAGGTTGTATCAAGCTTTCTGGAAGCATTGCAGATCTTGTAGAAGTAGTAACTAATCTTCTAGAAGTGTTGAAAATTTTCTCGAAACTTCTAGATGCAGTATGAAGTTTTTTGGAATCATTTCAAACCTCCTAGAAGCAGTATCAAATCTTCTCGATGTATTACAAGTCTTCTGTAAATATTTCAAGTCTTCTAGAAGCAAAGTGAGTCTTCCAGGGGACATGACAAGTCTCCAAGTCGGAAATCAATTTCAGATCTTCTAGAGGCTATATTGAGTCTTCTAGAAAGAATTCCAAGTTTTTTGGAAGTGTTTCAAGTGTTCTGAAAGCACTATCAATTCTTATATCTTAATAAATCACGAAAACTATCATTGTCTACAACTGATTGAATGGGGCTATAAGTTACACTACAAAGTTTACTAAATTATTATTAATAGCTTCTTGAGTGCTTTTATCATCAAGTTGAATCTTTTCAAAGTTGAATATATTTCTGATTGTGACAAATTTCAAATGAACCTTAATCGCTTGCAAATTATCTACTAATAATTATTTCTTTTTAAATTATGATAAATGTAGTCAAATAACGTACATCAGAAAAGCTTGCACTATAAGTCAAAGCTAGAACCTTGGTCCTGGTCCCTTAAGAATTTCATGTAAGGTTAAGGATTTGGGCTTAGTACTCGATTCCAGCATTGTCAGATCAATTCAGATAATAAATGACTGATAAGAAACAGATAGTGGCTGGTTAAATAGATGTCTATTAATATCGTAACTCATACTGTCTCTCATTCAAAATATAGGCTGGATGTCATAATTCATGTTGCGAACAAGATGGCAGATTTTATCATACAAAATATAGGTACCAAAATATAGAAACTCATGCTGTCAAAAAATTGGCAGATACTGGCTGATTGAATAGGTGTCTATTGATGTCATAGCTCAAGCTGCACTAAAGTTGGCAGTCTCTTATTCAAGTACAGGTATCAGGATGTCATAATGGATAGTGCCAATAAGCTGGCAGACTTTATCGTACAAAATATGGGTCTCAGAGTATAGAAACTCATGCTTTATCGTACGAGTTGGTAGATACTCGCTGGTTGAATATGTGTCTATTGTAGTCATAGCTCATGCTGAGGTCAAGCTGACAAACTCCCATTCAAAATATAACCAACAGGATATGACATCCTGTCATGCGGAAATTATTTCTTAATCACGAATAATATTTGGGGCGGCCGATGTCTTCGAAATCTGAGATACTTTTTCTATAAAGTTTAAATAGAATATACTTACATCAATTTGTTATTATTTCGGCGAGAATATTGCTCGTGCTCCTTGAGCGTAAATTTATTTTCAGAAATCTGTTTTTCGAGATCCGAAACGCGTGCCTCCAAGGAGACCACTTTTTGTCGCTCTTCCTCAAACTTGATTTGGAATATTTCAACGACCCGATCCTTTAATTTGTTAATGAAACTTTGAATAAAAGACTCACTACCAAGCACTTTTTCAACAACCCTTGCTACTAGGGCGTCTTCATCAGCAACAGAACAACTTCGGGTATACATATTTTGCATGAAAACTCTACGAACGCACATGAGAGGAACGCATATCAGAGTTATCCGCCGGATAAAAAACAAACAAAAATCTTTTCTGTCGAAAAATTTGTTTTCTATTTAAAAAATTATGCGAGGCGAGAAATTAATAGCCGAAAATTTAGTTAACACTTATACAGGCTGATTCAAAAAACCGACTGCTAGAGTCAAAAACATGTGTGAAGAAAATTTGTTAATTAAATTTCTGAAAATTAAACATCACAGTCAGTTGTATGGAGAATACATCACCAACAACAATTGCATCATTTTCAACACGTCCAACATTTATTACCGCAAAATTACTCGCCAAGACTAGAATGATGAGAGAGATGCTTGGAAAACTGTAAATTACTCAAAAACTGTTACTTTAATCAAAGAATTGTAAAAGAATTAATAATTGACCACTCTACAAGAAAATTGGCAGTGGCGTAGACTTTAATATTATGTTACAATGAGAGAGAGAGAGAGTTTCCAATCTATCAACAATTTACCCAAATAGCTACTTAACAATTTTTCATTAAACAAAATTCTTAAAAAGATTCGTTTCGTTTCCCTAACCACACTGAATGTGGTTAGATTGTTCTCTAATTTCTATTTCCTTTATTTTTATTCATATGTTTTTAGACTTGCTGCGTTGTTGATTGTACAAATTAAACATTTTTTCAATATTGTTGAAGGTGCTAATTATACGGTTTTACAATTTGTATTATTGTCGGAAATGACAAATCAATTCAAATTTCAATTAATGACGTTAGCATTGCCATATCTGCTACACAAATTTTTTTATTTCATCGATAGAAATTCTTACAATAAAAATAATTTGAACAACACCGAATATTTTTATCCTCCCGATAAGTTTATCGGCCGGATAGTTGTCAAACAGATTTATCGGTATATTGTATAACCGGACCTAAGTCTTCAAGAAGCAGTATTAAGTCCTTTGGATGCATTTCAAGTCTTCTTCAATTAGTATAAAGTATCCTAGAAGCAGTATCTAGTTATCTGGAAGCATTTCTAGTCTTCTGAAAGCAGTATCAGGTCTTTCATAAGCAGCATCAAGGCTTCTGGACGCACTATCAAGTCTCCTAGAAGCAGCATCAAGTGTTCTAGAAGCATTTCAAGTCTTTTGGAATCATGACTGTTGCAGTATCATGTCATCTAAAAACAATATCAAGCCTTTGCATTCATTCTTCTGGAAGCTGATCGAGTCTTCTGGAAGCAACATCAAGTCTTCTGGAAACATTTCAAGTTTTCTAGAAGCAGTATTAAGCCTTATATAAGCATTTCAAGTTTTTGCAGAAGCAGTTTCAAGTCATAGCATTAGACTTGAACTAGAAGTAGTATGAAATCTTCTGGAAGCAATACCAAGTCTTCTAGAAACAGTATTAAGCCTTCCAGGAGCGGTATCAAGTTTTCTGGAAGCAATATCCAGTCCCCCGGAAGCATTCAAGTTTTCGACAAGCAATACAAAGTATTTTAGAGGGAATATCTAATCTTTTGAAAGCACCTACAAATCTTTTTGAAACAGTGTCAAGCCTTCTGGAAACATTTCAAGTTTTCTGGATGCGTTATCAAATCTCCTGGAAGCAGTATTATGTCATCGGGAAGCATTTCTAGTCTTGTAGAAGCATTTTGTTGGTAATATTAAATCATTTAAAAGCAATATCAAATCTTCAATAAGCATTTTAAGGTCTTGTTGATGCACTTCTGGTCTTCTGGTCTTGTTGATGCGATATAAATCTCAATCAAATTTTTGAGAAATTTTTCAAGTTTCAGTTCGAAGAGAACTTCTTTTCCACTCAATTTAAATTGCATAACATTAGTTATCATTCAAAAGAACCAATTTAAAGAAAATTATTTCTGCCATTTCAGAGTCTAGTTTTTGTTGGAATTTTTTCGAATTTCAATTGAGCAGAATTTCTGACCAATTTGCATCGCACACTACGTCATTTATAGCAGCATGGAAAATATGCTATAAATACAAAACAGTTTCTAATACAGCCAATTTTTTAAGAAACCAGATTTATGTGCATCGCATTCGTTATCATTTAGAAGAACCAATTTGGAAAGAAAATTGTTTCTGCCATTTCAGAATCTCGTTTGAATCTTATTTTTGTTGCAATTGTTCAAATTTCAATTGAGCAGAATTTCTGATCAATTTGCACCACACATTACATCATTTATAGCAGCAATTCTGACTAGAAAATTGTTTCCATTTCCTAGGAAACCAAATTTTTAGGAATTTTTGCAAAATTTGTCTTGAACAGAATTTCTTATCTACTCAATTTAAATTGCATAGCCTTCGTTATCATTTAAAAGAACCAATTTGCAAATAAAATTGTTTCTGCCATTTCAATATCTCTTTTAAATCTAGTTTTTGCTGTAATGTTTTCAAATTTCGATTGAGTAGAATTTCTGATCAGTTTACATCACACACTACGTCATTTTATTTTTTAAGATCTCAGGCTTTTCAAGAATTTAGCAAGATTCGGATTGAACAGAATTTCTTATCTAACCAATTTAAATTGCACCAGATTTGTTATCATTTAGAGGAACCTATTTGGAAAAAATTTTGATTCTGTCAACACTTTTAAATCTATTTTCTTACTTTTTCAAATTTTTTGATTGAGCAATTTAATTTTCTTGTAAGAATTAAATTTGCATGAAAAAAATTCTCCGAATCATACCTAATTGTTTATTTTCAGAACAAATTTTTGTGGGTTCTTAAAGTATGTAACTGTAGGGGTCCAACCGAAACCGATGATACAAGATACCCCGATGATGTTCCTATTCACTTACGATTGTCTCGAAAAGTAATTTATTTTGGCATTTATTGCGCTATATAAATTTCAATAAGGCTCAAACAAAAAAAGAAACGCTGTCACGTAACCATTTTTGATGGTGATTTATGAACTGTTTGTATTGAAACTCTTTTACATCAATCCTTAAACAAAATACGAATTGTCTCTTCTTCAGAATTATCCGTCTGTTTAGTAAGAATTATAATCCTTTAAAGAACCAAGATTAATGGTTCTTGTTAATAAGCTACGACTACTTCTATTTAGTAGATTTAGCCTTAAGACAATTCTTTCATTTTCCCCCTTTTTTCTTGGCTACCACCATAATTAATCAAAGTTTCAAATTGACTTCTTCTTTTCCTCTTGGCCGGTGATGAATATCTAATTACAACTGGTTGGTTTGTCGGTCGATTTGTGGTTGGGGGCATCGTCGGTCCGCTTTGGGGGCGATTTATTACGACAGATCGGCGCGAAAGTCGACGCGATTTATCGATCCGTGCGAATAATTACGCGCTAAGGGCCATACACATTCCAATATTAATTGAATGCCGCACTTACCACAGTCGCCGCCGCCAACAAACGGCGTGGGCCCCACTTTTGATATCTGTCCCGATGAAAATTAATTGGCCCAAAGAGAGAATAAACGAGATCTTATTGTAGATAGAATAATAACTGATCAAAAACAGAGAACACTTCAGGATCAATTTTTATTTGGATTCTTTAGATCAGCAAATAAGCATAGACATGTTTTTCTCAAATAGTTTATTCCAAGATATAGATTAAGCAGAATTTCTGATCAACTTATCTTCATTTGCATTCTATTCCATTTTTGAAGAGCGAACTAAATTTAGACTGTATTGCATTTTTTGTTGTTTACCATAAGATATGGGTTGAGCAGATCTTCTGGTTTTGGATTGGATCAGACAAGATCATGTCTGATTGCACTAATCCCTAAGATCATTCAGAACTTTGTCTAGGGTTTATTCATTGCTTTCATTATGCATCAAAATTATCCTTGATATTGCTTAATGTTTTCTTGGTCTGCTTCAACAACTTTTTCAATCATTCATCAACATCGGCTTTATCATCTTCCAACATTATCTATGATTAATGGTAAGATCTTTCAGAACATTGTTCGTTGTTTCATGTTGTTTGGGTCAACTTCTTTGTCATCTTTCAATCTCATGTTTGATACAATTAGGTACTGTTTTTAACAAGACATTCCTCAGCATCCTTCTGACACCACTTAAAACATCATCTTTAACGTCCATCACCACTGCTTTGGTTTGTCTGGAAAGCTTTTTTCTTAAACACTCTTTGTGCTATCTTTCGAAGAAAATGACCGACATTTTCCTGGAATTTGGCAACATTTTAAAATAAAATCTGATCTATAAGATCATTCTCAAAGATAGTATCTATATATTTCTTAGTATTGTTTATGACATCTCTATCAACATCTTCTCCAATCATCCATCAACATCATCTTTGTCATCTTACAATATCATCCCTGACTAGACTAATTCCTAAGAGCATACAGAACATTGTTTAGGGTTTGTACATTTGTATCATTATCCATTAATATCATCCTTGACATTGCTTAATGTTATCTTAGACACCCTGTATAGTGGGATGCAAATGAAATTGAATTGGTTGGAAATTCTGCCCACTCGAAATTTCAAAAAATTCCAAGAAAAATTAGATTTTGAGATGTTGAAATGACAGAAACAATTTTCTTTCCAAATTGGTTCTTCTAAATGATAACGAATGCGATGCAATTTAATTTGGGTAGATTAGAAATTCTGTTCAACCCGAATTTTGCAAAATTCTTCACATATCAGATTTTCTAAGAAATTGGCTTTATTAAAAATTATGCTGGGTGCTAAAAAACTGATTTTGAACAAGATTAATTGCATGATTAAAATCATCAAAATATGTCCAAAATCATCAAAATCTGTCTAAAATATGTGACAATCGTGTATAATTTTCAAACCTCCTAAAATATCCAACGTAATCTAAATTAATCCAGTTGTCTAAACTTGTCCAAATCTGTTTAAAATCCTGAAAAACTGGATATGGTTGTACACTATGAGTATATAAAAAAACTACAACGCTCTGGTTTAACAACTTGTTGGAACTGGTCTCCGTTTGGTACTTATTTCCGCGACAAACTTTAACAACACGACACATTAACAGAGTACAAACAACAGAGAAAATAAACTTAAATAAATCCTTTAAATTGTCAGCTATAAACAAAAGTTAAGTATTAAATCTTAAAGTTAATAATCAACAAAAATTGACTAAAATATATCCCTTATAGCTTATAATTATCTAAACTAGTCTAAAATTATCCAAACCTTGTCTAAAGCATAACGCAAATTGTGTAAAGATATCTAAACTCATCAAAAACTGTCTGAAATGTGTCTCTAATTATCTAAAGTTAAAAAATCATTAATAACTGCCTTGAATGTCCAAAATTAGTTTACAATCATCTACAACTTGTCTAAAAATATTTAACGTTATCTAAATTAATCCAATTATTTTCAGTTGTCTAAAGTTTATCTTTTAGTTCAGATAAACTTTAACTAAAGTTGTTTAAAATCATCAAAAATCATCTAAAATATGTCTCTAATAGCTTATAATTTTCTAAAGTTTTCTAAAATTATGCACAAGTTGTCTCAAATGTGTCTCTAATTATCTATATTTGTCTAAAGTTGTTTAAAATCATTAATAATTGTCTAAAATCATCTAAAATTAGTTTGGATTATCTACAAGCTGTCTAAAATCATCCAACGTTGTCTAGATTCCAAGATTCCTCCTGCATCCATCTTCTTCCCTCCACCATCTCTCCAAATACTCGCCACTTATCCATCTCCTCCTCCCCCAATTTATTACAGTCAACCAGAATCCCCTCACAATGTACAACCCCTATCCATAAACTTCATCCAACATCTGTTGGCCCTCTCTTCCCCTTGTTATCCCCATTCACATGAGGTACTTTAGTAGCCCCTTCGATATCACCTCGTAATAATTCAAATTGTACCTACTTTGCCGTCTTTCTCTCTTGCATATCCACATCCCTGTCCATGCTCTCCAACTGTTTCCACATTTCAATCCTGTTTCTCCTCTTTCTGATCAACCCTTTCATTGAGCATCCACCCTTCTGTAGTACTCTTCCGTTTCTTGTCGCCCATAATTTTAAATCGACAAAAAGGGCATAAAGTATCTCTCCCTTACGACCCAGCTCACTATTTACCAGGTGTTTCAATATATATACGTTGTCTATTGCACCCCTTCCTTTTGTAAACCCTGACTGACCATCTGGTAGTAGCTCCCTCTGCCTCTTGACTTGCCTCTTCACAAGGGCCTTATTATTGCCGTTTTCAACACTTCCGGAAACTCTTCTCCCTTCCGTAGCCTGTTCAACGCTAACCACAAAGTCTCCCTCACAGCCATCGTTGCCTTCATCCAAGCCTCGTTTTGGACCCCATTTTCTCCGGGTTGAGTTGGGTTGGGTCTCATCCTGCGTTATATCATCTTCTCCTTGTTCCCCTCTTACTAACTCCTCTGCTCGCCTTTGATCTTTTCCCCCCAGTAACCCCATAAAGTATATCCCTCCATATTATTTGTAACAGTATTTGTCAGTCAACAAGTATACGTCCAAATTATGCTACTTGAACTTTATGTGGTAGATACTTCGCTGGTTCTTATAACATTGGTGTTAATAGCTATAGAAAATTTAAAAAAATAGTGATGTCTGACAATGCTGTGATAAACTTCCCCATTAAATTAGTCCATCCTGCCTTCACATCCAAATCATTATCTTCCTATATAGCATTAGCTTCTAGGCTTACTGTTACGACTTCTCCGAGTAGCATACTTATGCATGGTCAGCTCTCTGCTCCTCAATTTTCCAATCATGATATGATTTACTGTGCAGTGCAGCTACGACATCATATTTCCTCACAATGTACTAGTTTTGTTCCTGACCCGAATCGTATTAATAATAACTTGCTGTTGTGTGATGCATCGAATATAGATTGGCACTTCAATCTTTTTGACAATTCCCCATTCAGTCCCCATTCAGACATCAGCCCATGGTGATGATTCCAACTTCTACTACTCGTGAAAACTATAGGATTTTGCGTAACCGTTGCAACCACCAATGTAAGAAAGCTAAAAAAATTTATTCCTACCGGAGACTATCCAATACTAGTCCAAGGTTGATTTGGAAGATTATGCGTTCCTTAGGGGTGGTAGAGTTTCGCTCTGTTCGAGCTGCTTGTGATGGGGATTCATAGGCAAGGTTTTTTGTTGACCATCCTTTGATCATTGGGGTGAGGCTAAGAAAGCTGACTAGTATTACTGAAATTCTTGCCTAACCTAAGACCTCTTTCTCTTTTGGCCATGATCAACATCTCTGGCGAAGCCTCTGATCTTGCGTAATCCTTGTAATCCCCAATGTAGGCATGTCAAACATTTTTATTCTTACGGGAGATCCAATGGAGGACTATTCAATGCAAGTCTGATTATATTTTGGAAGTCTACCTCTGCTCAGGCTGCTTCGATGGTTTTTTTGCTGACCTTCCTCTGATCATTGATCATTGAACATTGATAAAAACGTAAGACTTTCTATCTGCATTGGAAATGTTGCCATACTGCCTTAATGAGTCCCTTGTTAAATCCATTTGAATCTTTTAAAATTGAAGGAATTTTTTGGGACTTTACTAATTACTGGACGTTTTCGGATATTACTCAAAAACAAGAACCATCACCAGAAATTTGGCAAAAATATAATTACATGTATCAGGTAAAATTCGAACATATCATAGAATTGTATCTCAAAAGAATTCAGGTCGATTTTATCAATTTCAAGTTCATTCAAACACCCATATTATAAAAATTCTAGACATTAACCAAACTCACCTATAATGATTTATTATAATAATAGCTATTTTGTTTATTTTATCATGGTGAGAACCGAATTAGAAAATCTTTATTCGTTTTTGAGATAAAGATTATTTAAGTTTATCTAATTTTTTATGACGTTTTGAAATTAATAATTTTGTTTTAAAAATCACGAAAAATCGAATTCTTAAGATATCTTAATGAACTTTTCATGATTTATAGAGGAAAGTGTCTATTTTTTGGTGATGAAAGCGGATCTTGAAAATATTTATTCGTTTTTGAGATATAAATCATTAAATTCAACGTGAACATTTATAGCTATGTCAAGCTAATTAAAAATCACCAAAAATCGAATTCTTGAGATATTTTGATGATACATTCTAAATTTATAGAGGCAAGTGTCTATTTTGTCATGGTTAAAATCAAATTAGAAAATCTTTATTCGTTTTTGAGATAAAGATTATTTAAGTTTATCTAATTTTTTATGACGTTTTGAAATTAATAATTTTGTTTTAAAAAACCACGAAAAATCGAATTCTTAAGATATCTTAATGAACTATTCATGATTTATAGAGGAAAGTGTCTATTTTCTGGTGATGAAAGCGGATTTTGAAAATATTTATTCGTTTTTGAGATATAAATCATTAAATTCAACGTGAACATTTATAGCTATGTCAAGTTAATTAAAAATCACCAAAAATCGAATTCTTGAGATATTTTAATGATACATTTAAAATTTATAGAGGCAAGTGTCTATTTTGTCATGGTGAAAACCAAATTAGAAAATCTTTATTCGTTTTTGAGATAAAGATTTTTTAAGTTAACCTAATTTTTTATGATGTTTTGAAATTAATGATTTTGTTTTAAAAATCACGAAAAATCGAATTGTTAAGATATCTTAATGAACTATTCATGATTTATAGAGGAAAGTGTCTATTTTCTGGTGATAATAGCGGATCTTGAAAATATTTATTCGTTTTTGAGATATAAATCATTTAATTCAACGTGAACATTTATAGCTGTGTCAAGTTAATTAAAAATCACCAAAAATCGAATTCTTGAGATATTTTAATGATACATTCAAAATTTATAGAGGCAAGTGTCTATTTTGTCATGGTGAAAACCAAATTAGAAAATCTTTATTCGTTTTTGAGATAAAGATTATTTAAGTTAACCTAATTTTTTATGATGTTTTGAAATTAATGATTTTGTTTTAAAAATCACGAAAAATCGAATTGTTAAGATATCTTAATGAACTATTCATGATTTATAGAGGAAAGTGTCTATTTTCTGGTGATAAAAGCGGATCTTGAAAATATTTATTCGTTTTTGAGATATAAATCATTTAATTCAATGTGAACATTTATAGCTGTGTCAAGTTAATTAAAAATCACCAAAAATCGAATTCTTGAGATATTTTAATGATACATTCAAAATTTATAGAGGCAAGTGTCTATTTTGTCATGGTGAGAACCAAATTAGAAAATCTTTATTCGTTTTTGAGATAAAGATTATTTAAGTTAACCTAATTTTTTATGATTTTTCGAAATTAATAATTTTGTTTTAAAAACCCATGAAAAATCGAATTCTTAAGATATCTCAATGAACTATTCATGATTTATAGAGGAAAGTGTCTATTTTCTGGTGATGAAAGCGGATCTTGAAAATATTTATTCGTTTTTGAGATATAAATCATTAAATTCAACGTGAACATTTATGACTATCTCAAGTAAATTAAAAATCACCAAAAATCGAATTCTTGAGATATATTTAATGAAACATTGAAAATTTATGATTGTTTCAGAGATGTTGAAGAAGATCTCTGAAACGAAAAAAAAAGAAGCTGGTGTCTATTTGGTCACGGGGAAAACCAAATTAGAAAATCATTATTCGTTTTTGAGATAAAGATTATTTAAGTTAACCTGATTTTGTTACACTGTTCTCTGTGTAATTAAGCCTTTAAAAAGTTTTCTTATTTGTTAATTATGTTCTTTTACTAATAATTTTCGTTATTATTAATTTCTTGTTCAGCAATTTTTTATTTTTGTTAAGAAATTATTTATTTATGTTATTTATTGTCATTTATTACTGGATGCTTCGCTGGGCATTCCAGTTTTCATCTCATAAATAAATAATTTTATGAATTGTTATTTAAAATTTTTACCGCCCACTATCAACGGGAATAAACAGGTAACCGATTTTTTTGACAAAACTGCCAAAAACAGCCAATGTAGGAATACTAAAATCTTTTATTGTTAAAAGAGGAGATCCAATGGAGGACACTATCCAATGCTGGTCCGATGATATTTTGTCTGCCTCTGCTCAGGCTGCTAACGATGGGATTTTTTGCTGACCTTCCTCTGATCATTGACGGGTGAGCCTAAGATGACTATTATTGCTAAAACTCTTGCCTTACTTAAGTTATCCGCTTTCTCTTTTGTCTATGATCAATATCTCTGACGTAGCCACCATTACGCAAGGTACCTTTGCAGTCTCCAATGTAGGAATACCAAAAACTTTCATTTTTAAGAGAGAATGTTTTTTGCTTACGATAGGTTTCTTTTTTGCTGACCCAGGATTACTTCTAGGTCCTTATTCTTATCCTCCTTAGTCTTGCCTCCTCTAAATCCTCCTCGGTCTCCTTTGTCTGAGTCGCAACATCAAAAGTCCACGATGCCTTAATTATCCCAGATCTACTAGTGTGGGAGCTGATACTGACGCAAACTTCTTCTTTCTATATTGGATATTGTGCTTACCCCTATTAATCATATTTTAAACTTTTTCTCATTCCCTTCAATCTGGAAGGTAGCTTGTGTTGTCCCAATACCAAAATCAAATTTAAATGATTTTCGTCCTAATTCCATTTTATCAGTTCTAACAAAAGCTTTCGAGCGCCTTGTTTAGTTACAAGTTTAAGAGTTTCAACCAATTTTCGTTAAGGTCATTCAGCGCTTATTAAGGTTACATAATGTTAGATATGCATGTGATAAACATTGTGGTTTCATCCTTGTATTACCTGATTTTTGGATTTGGCTGATCATGATCTCTTGTTTAACCCTTGGATTTACTTCTTCATGTTTATCTTGGTTTCGATCTTATTTTTCCTGTCGTTCTTTTTGGATGTCGCAGATTCTGAGCTCTCGTCTACTTGTGATATCAGATATAGTGTAGCACAGGGAAGTGTATTTGGTTGATTGCTCTTTTTAATTTTTATTAGTGCCGTTGCAATTATCATTTTTCTTTTTAATTTCTTTCAATTATCATGTGTATGCGAATGACCTCCAAATTTACACTACAAGTACTGATAATCTTCCGGAAGCAATTGCACGACTCAATCATGATCTTTCTAATATTTTGGATCGTGACTGTCTTAAATTAAATAGTGCCAAAACTCAGGCAATTGCGTCTACTTGCGAAGCTTAATGGTTTTTCATCCATTCACTTAATGTTGATAGCATTATGCAAATTAGTTATTAAATGTATACATTTTAATTTGTTGATTTTATTATGGTAATAAATTTATTATTATTGATCAGATCATATTTAGTGTACGATAACTTTTAGGACATATTTAGGAAATATGTTCTAAGTTATCCTAATTAAGTTAGGCATTGTTCCGAGAGGAATCGGGTAAATTAGACTATATTATGTCTATCAATAAACAGATGGCGCCATAAAATATGGGCTATCTCTCCACTAATAGGTGGCGCTCACAATATAACAACATTTTTTTCTCTAACAACAATTATTCTGATTTAGTTAGGAATAAGATTGAAATCATCGTCTTCTTCATGTTAACACATTAAGTGACAGGAGCGGCTATTGCGGTTCCAAAAAAGGTTCGAGCGAACTAAGCGAACGCGGGCGAGAACGAATTCGCATTCGCCGGGCCGAAAAATCGTATGAGTTATTGCCCCGATTCAATTCACTTAAGCACGCCTATTAACATATGTGATTATAGCAGTGCATTACTTCCCGTTATAAATTATTTATAAATTCTTTTGTTATATTATAATTTTATTACCTGTCGCGATATGCGTCTGAACGGAGTTTCATGCATACATATAAATCGACGTTATTACTATGGTCTTAACTTCTTCAATGTATATCGTATAACCATCATATGGCATATGAAGAACAATTCTTTACCATTTCGTATATTGATGTGTTTGGGAGAAAGTTGTATTAACCTAAAATCTTTTCAAATAAATGCGTTTGTAAGAAATGTAGAGTTGGTGTTTTAATGGTGGTTAAGTTCTCGCTTCTTTCGTTTTGTTCGTGTTCTTTTCGGTTCGTTTCTTCGACGCGTATTCGCCGTTTTATTTATCGGCCCGGCAATAAATATTATTTAATGTTTGTTGCAATACGTGTGTGTTGTGTGTGTGGGTCCACCGTTCTTCTTCTACGTTCGTGACACGACTCCGGCGCTACGTTTTGTACCTTATTTGGTTCGCAAGCGTCTTTAAGGGAATTCTTAACCACCCACATCACATCAATTCAATACATCAACATAACGATCATTCAAAAAATGACATTGTCATTTTTTAAATGTTATAAACATCTAATTCAACATTTGCGCTCGTATTCATCGGCATGCCAAAATTGCCACCAAATAACCGAACGAACAACTTGCGTCCTCCTCCCGGGAGATGGAATCGGCCCGGAATTAACAAAATCCGTACAATGTTTATTTGAAGCTCACTCAATCCCAATCGAATTGGTGACCCACGTTATCAAAAAAAAGGAAGATGGCACATTTTACGAGGCGATGGAGGCTATAAAAAAGTATGGGTTATGTTTAAAAAGTTCCTTTGATAAACACGAACCGACTTTAGCGGGGGAGTACCAAAATTACAACGTCCGTTTGATTAATCTTTTAGATATTTACGCGAACGTCGCTCATATCCAAACTTTGCCGAATGTTAAAACGAAACATAAAGATCTAAGTTTGATCGTAGTCCGCGAACAAACCGAGGCGAGCTACAGCAATCTAGAACATGAAAGTGTTAAAGGAGTCGTCGAAAGTCTTAAGATCGTCACGACCCGCCGATCGAAGCGGATAGCGAAATTCGCGTTTGATTACGCGACAAAATTCGGAAGAAAAACCGTTACGTGCGTCCATAAAGCGAACATCATGAAAATGACCGATGGATTATTCTTAAAGTGTTGCCACGAAATATCCAAATTATACCCAAAAATCAAATTCAACTCGATCATTGTTGATAATTGCATGATGCAACTCGTTTCGAATCCTTCCCAATTCGACGTTCTCGTAACTCCGAATTTGTATGGAAGCATGGCGGATAATCTTTGCGCTGGTTTGGTTGGTGGCGCCGGAGTCGTTCCGGGAGCTGCATACGGTGATGATTGCGTGGTTTTTGAGCCGGCCGCTCATCATACATTTTATGGAGCCGTTGGCAAAAATGTTGCAAATCCAACGGCTATGTTGCTGTGTGCGGCTAAATTACTTTGGCACGTCAATATGCGGCAAGAAGCTGCCACTTTAAAATGTGCCGTTAGAGATGTTCTGAAAAAAGGAAGAGTCAGAACGGCTGATATTGGAGGGACAGCGTGTGCTTCAGAATTTACAGATGCCGTTATTGAGACTATGCATAAACTTAAATGTGAGGAGAAAGCTGTTTTTAATCTATAAAGATGAATCATTATGATCGATGTTGTTTTGTATCAAAATATAATTATTGGGGTTATAATTTTGTCTTTTGTTTTTTCTTAACTTGAATTACCATCTTTTGTAACACCATGTATGGAGGAAGAGGAGAGGAGAGTATGCTTCGACATACAGCATCTAGGCCTCAACAGCCCCCTTGTACATCCTCTCTCTGACTACATCAACCAGCCTAAGAAATTTCCGAAGGCTAATACAGCTTAGAGGCCATTTATTTCCATGTAATTTTGTTGTCAAGTATAATGCCCAGATATTTGACTTCTTTTGAAAAAACTAATGGAGTACTGGCAAGAGACGGCAATCTGGGCTTGCCAAGCTTCCTCAATCCTTTGAAAAGACTCAACTCTGTCTTCCTAGGGTTCAGAGAGAGTCCTTATCGGTCACACCAAGACTCAATCAATTTGAGAGCCACTTGCGTTCTATCAAAATGTACATTTATTACTTACTTCTGACTGCATAACCAACTGTTGTAAAATTGGTTTTAGCGAGACAGTTCAAGAGGCTGTCCAGGGTGAGATTTCAAAAGAATGGGGAAAATGGAAAACTGACATCGCCAGTCTTAAGCTTAACTATTCTATGTTTGAGAGTGTTCTCAATCCAATTATAAAGAGTCGATGGAACTTTATGCTCTAGTAAGGCATCATTAATTGTTGAAATTGTTAAAGTTGAGTTAAAATTGTTAAAGTTGTTTTATCAAATCTCTCTCAATATTTATGAAACCACCCAGGGCGGACTCCTTTGAGTCCAGCGCTCCACCAACAAAGCTAATCATCGAGTGAAGAGCCATTAGTGTGGACTTGCTCTTAGTGTATATACTGGTTTATTTAGAATACCTAATGTATGACACAGTCATAAAGGTTGTCAAAACAACGGAGGAGAGTCTGTTAGGTCTAAACGATTTCGGTGTGAAATAATTTAGTTTACCGGGTTTTGGTATGAAGTCCAACGTAACCTCACGCCACCGATTGGGTATGTACTCTAGCGCCAGGCATACCTGGAAAATTCTCACTAGGTGAGGTACTAAATCCTCCAAGCCCCATTGTAAAAGGACTAGTATAATACCATCTGGTGTTGGTGTTTTGAATGGCGAAAAACTATTAATTGGGTTTGAGCACTATTAACTGGCTTTTTGCAAGTAAGTCATAAGTATTTTGTCATTTTATGTTTTTTTGAAAAACACAAATAGCAAATTCTACGTTTTTCGAGAATCAGATCATATTCTTTGTTCTTCTGCACTCGGGACTCCAAGTATTCTACCAATAATACTACGTAATTCGCGTGGGATATCCAATATCGTCAAGCGCTATTTCATATGATCTTGTACCAATTGCTTGGCTAGTTGCATCACAAAAATACTTATTTTCATCTACACTTTGAAGCGGTATCCTCCTGGGAAGCTTACAAGCAATGCATCTATTAATAAACTGTCCAAGTCCATAAACATTTTGACAGTTCTCTAGAAATGTGTTAAAAATAAATGAAATTGCTGCAGCCGGATTGTTCTTCTTCCTCTCTTCCCTGTTCTAGGATTGTAAAATCGTATAGCCGCAAAAGAATAGCAAATCTCTTCTTACTCATGTCTACTCTAAATACAAAATATATATTTATTATAATGTTATGTACACCATCTATACCGATTTTTTCAATACACATACTTTTGGCCACATTATCCACGATAATTACAGTTTCATCTACGCAGTCCTCACTAGCAGACAGTTCTGAACCGATATCGTGCTCTAATTCAATTTGGTTATCTTCCGATAACCAAATTGACCACTATCGCCGATGTCTATAATATCTTGATACCAATTTAAAAGCGCTTTATCAAAATTAGGAGCCTCACAAACTACTCGTTTTGAAGACCGGCCTTATTTCAGTAAATATTCAATTCACTAAGACACAAAAAAGACATTAAGAAAAAAGTTACACAAATTGACCGACGCAGTCTGAAAGACTTAACGATTCGTGCTCGTTATAACTTTTAAGCTGATATAACAATAACAATATATTAATCATGTTCAGAGAGGTGGAGGATTAGATCGAGGACGGGTTTGTACACGCTTTTAGTAATCGCTGAGAAGCAAGTATTTTAATCGGATAGTGTACTGGACTATACCTGACCGCTTAAGAGCCAACTTGTTGGCAGAATAAGCTATTAAGTCTCCAACGTCCTGCTCATCAGATTAAAGCCTGCAAACTTGTTAGCAGCATAAACTATTATCGTTTCACAGATTATATAGTATCTTACTGACTGCCAACTTATTGACAGCTTGAGCTATTACTGTTATAAAGACTGTATATCATCTTAAAAACTGCCTATTTGTCAATAACAGGAGCTGTCTTATCTCCGAAATTGTGCTCCTCAATTTGAAGTCTTCCAATTTGTCGGCAGCATAAGCTATTACGTCTACAAAGTCTTACTCTTCAGATTAAAGTCTTGTTACAAGTTTAACTTGTAATTCGGTATAAAGTTATTGTTTTTATATTTGGTATAAAATTTCGCTAGAATTTGTCATGACATCTGTTATTTAATCGAGTAAATTTCTGCTTCCAGGATAGGATTGAGGACAAAAAGAACGCAATTATTTTTTCATGACCAATATTTCGCTTCCATTTATTGAAGTTTCTTCAGGGTTTGAAGGGTGGAAGTAGAAATTTACTTGATTTGCTAACGGGATTGAAGAATAAAAATCTCCTGCTGTTATTTAATGTTCAGTATTTTCGTTAATGGTAGCATCTTTTATGGATGGTAGGTAGATCAGCTTGTACGCATGTGTAAATGCATTAAATTCAGATGTAGATTTTAAATTCTTCCTCTTCCATAATTACAACTGTTGCTGTATTGACGTGTTTGACACTGACCTTATGACGCCTTAATTTTGGTCATGTTGTGAATTGAATGAAACTTTAGTATAAATTTAATTCATGGTTCGTTGATTTACAGTTGATCGACCCGAGATTTTTGGACATGAGGGTTTTTTATTTTATTATCACACGAATTTAATGTTCATACATTTTATTCTGTTATTTTGTCTTGTAAGATTTCGTAGGGATTTTTTCTTTGATATCTAAGATCATTTCTTAATCGGTCCATTGTTGGATTTTCTGGTTGAGCCTCAACTTCTTAGTCAAAGGTCATCTTGCGTCATATTTTGAGATACAACAGCTGATGTTGTCTCCCTCACCTACCACAACATCCATAACATAATCTGTTGGTTGCTTTGATACAACGGATTACTCCAAACAACGAAATGATTGAAATGAATTGGTGTTGAATAACTTATTAACTCTAACTCCGAATTTTTCTATCTTCATCAGATAAGTTCTATTCAATTTTATTCTATTCTTTTTATAAATAATTAGGTTTTTTTTGTCTTAATAATGGAGATAAGTGATGTAAATGAATTTATGTTTCAAATAATCAATTTAAATATCAAATTTAATTACAATTTAGTATGTTAATTTTTAAGGTTATTTTATTTCATTTGTGATTTTGACTTCCAAGATATTTTTTCTTGTAAATTTGTAATAATAGAGTTTTTTATTGAAGTAAAAGATAAAAACACTGTACATTACCTTAAAATGTATTATCTTACAGAGTCATTCTCAGTAATTTGAAGTCTCCAATTTCTTGGCAGCAGGTGCTGTTATATCTTCAAAGTCCTGCTCATCAATTTGAAGTCTGTTAACTTATTGGCAACATAAGCTATTATTGATCCAAATATTGTGCATTATCTTAAAGACTTCATATACCACGATTATGCTGTTATGTCTTCAAACTCCTGCTTTGAATCACTTTGAAGGCTGCTAACTTGTTTAGAATTGGTTTAGTCCAGCAAAAAATTACGTATTATTTTATAAAAAATTATGGATCATTATGGACCATTAATCGCGAACTAGTGCCGTATTTTGTCACAGCTCGAACGGTAGAAATAAAAAACAACATTTTTTGATACGTCATACATATGAATTAACCTAACTTCAACTAGTGAGTGTTAATTGTGATTATAACGGGATTATACGGGATAAACGAAAAAAATGGATGGCGGATATCCACTGCAGGATATCTATTCCTTCGAAAATTAACTTTCCATACATATCCTTGAATCCGTCTGACTCCCTGTTCTTGCTCCTGTCATCTTCAAATGATATACGTTCCAGATTATTTGCGAGCTCGTTTCTTATTCTAATTTAGAACAGTTCAACAGCGTACACAATGCCAATGACAAAATCTTGGGCCTGGTATTAAGTAACTCGTTTATCGTGATAGATATCACTCAGACTATGAGGGTTTGCGTGCGTTTCTTGCGTCGGTTGATTGGGATGATGCCATTGGCGTCTTATCGGTTGATGGGGCGGTTAATATACTTTACTCAATTATCCGTGGTGCAGTTGACGAGCATAATTCTCATCGAATTATTAAGTCATTAAATAAAAGCTATAATATTATAAAAACGGAAATCCACAAATTGCGATAATTATTATGAAACGTTCCGTTTGCTCAGAACTCGCACTAAAGCATTAATCGCAACCGATTATAGCATTTTTCTTGACGTCACACAGTCTAATATGTGTGTCAACCCTAACGCTCTTTGGTCTTATACTTAGTCAAAAAAGGGTAATGAACATCCCCAGTAGAATGATCTATCGCAAACGAACGGTAGATCGCGGGCTGGATGTCTGTGACCTATTCGCCGATTATTTTTGTTCTGTTTTTGTTGATGCCTCCCTGGAAGGCGATCGCAAACGACCCAATCTGGGGCTCAGGTAGACGCCATATACACCGATTATAGGAAGGTGTTTGATAGAATTGATCACGGAACCCTTTTAACTAAACTTACTAATTTTGACATTCCAACTGGCTTAATTTCCCGGATTTCATTTTACATCTCCAGCGGATCGCTGTTATCATCGGTAATTGTCGCTCTACATTTAGTGATATCTCTTTTGGTGTCACTCATGGTGATCATCTTAGACCGCTTCTGATTCTACTTTATATTAACGATATCCCTTCACTATTCAAATTTTCTCCTTTACGCCGATGATAGCAAGATATTTAGCCGCATCTATTCTACCGATCACTGTGCAAAACTGCAAGACGTTTAATCCCTTGGTTCAATTATCCTCAAACAATCCGAATGCGCGTAGGACCTTGGAGTTATCTTTGTCACTAAACTCTCTTTTTCGGTTTTATATCCGCTCGGATTTATACGTTCCATATATTTATCTATCCTGTATTCGCTCACTTTATTCTGCCTTTGTATCTTCTGTCCTTAGCTACGCAACTCCCGTTTGGAACCCTCAATATCATACCTACCTCGACCGTCTGGAATAAGTTCAGAAGCGTTTTGCTCGGTATTGCAATTATGCGCAGCGATACACGGTTTTTAGTCTTTTTCTTTATTGTTCTCTTATATTAGACTACAGTGCAATATTGTTAGTGGTTGCTTCACTGGGCTTGTTCTGTTTACATCTCAAAGACTACAAATAGAAATAAAAAAAATGTCTGGTTGGAGAGGTGTTAAATTCCATTTGGTGTAGAAGCATTGAAAATCTGGCAAAGAACCTAGAAAGTGAACATACATTAGTAAGCGCAATAATTCTTCTGGGTCTTTGGTAAAACTGTCATCAGGTTTTTTTAGAATGTCATAACTGTGTTTTTGATCGCGAGATAGTATTTTGTTTAGGCGAGAATCTGCTTCTTCGCAGAAACATCTCCGGGCTAGTCGATTTTTGTTGTCTTACTAAACTTTTTAACTCTGGCTGGTATATTTTGAACAAAATCCAGCCAGAATTCAGTCAGTTGTTTTGCCTTATTAACCCTCGCCGTCCCGCAAGAGGGTTGGGTATAATTATTTTCCTTGCGATTTCCTCTTGTGAATCCTACTATTTAGTATTCACAAACAGTTTTTCCTATATTTCACATCAAATTAAAAATTAACAAAAGTGCAATTTGCAATTATTTTACATTGGGTCACTGTTGACCCGATTCTGGGTGTTGATACTGACTAAAAACTTGTACTTTTTCGCTGCGCACGCATCTGTGTAAAGCTGTTCTTGTGGACAAGTTCTCATTATGTCTTGTAATAAGGAAACTCTCACGGATGTAGAGCTTTTCAACGCTCTTCTGAATGATGAAAATTATCGCGAGTTACCGCTAGACGAAGCTTTTAGTGACGATCCTCAGTCGGAAACTGAGGACGCCATTGAAGTGTGTACCGAAAAAACTGACGAAATCGAAGTTGACAACGACTCGCAAAGCACTCGTGAATCTAGCGACGATGAAGTTCATGATGAGTCCGTATGTAATTGGAGATAGCGCCGAAATTGGGAAGAATGAGAGTCACCGAATTCATTCGTAAAGTTAAATGTCTTACCGAAAGAAGCAAGAATGTTTCTTCTATATTGGATACATTCAGACTTTTTATATCAGACAATATCATAGATCTTATTGTGAAACATACAAATAAACGAGCTAGAGAAATTGTGGATGTCTACAATGAAGAACAACAAAATGCAGAAAATCCGAATAGGATGACATGGAATGACGTCGATGTCACTGAAATGTTTGGATTCGTAGGTATTCTTGTTCTGGCTGGTCGTTTTAGAGAAAATAAAGAAAATCCTCATAGCTTATGGTCAGTTACCAACAAAGCATTCAACAGACCTATCTATCAGGCAATAATGAGTACAAACAGATTTTTATCTATTATGAGACATATTAGGTTCGACGATCTTAGTACCAGACCTGAAAGAAAGAAAAAAGATAAATTAGCTCCTATTCATGAGATGTTTGATATTTTTGCTCAAAATTGTAGAGATAGTTACTATCCTTCACCTTGGGGAACCATTGATGTACAGTTAGTATCCTTTAGAGGGCGATGTCCTTTTCGAGTCTACATACCTAGCAAACCCGGCAAGTAAAAATGCAAAGACATTTTTTTGTTGCAACTTCGAAGTGTATTTGGGAAAAGTAGGAGATATAAGTGAAGGAAATCAAGGTTCAAGAGTTGTCAAGACCTTAGCACATCACTGGCATGGAAGTGGGCGTAATATTACGACCTACAACTTGTTTACAAGCATTCCTTTAGCACAAGAATTACTCAGAAAAAAAACTCACGTTGGTTGGCACCTTGAGAAAGACTCGTAAAGAGCGCTGTATTCGTCTGATTTTTTGTTTACCAAAGAAATGACTTTAGTGTCCTACATTACAAAACCTAGAAAATTTGTCCTACTGTTGTCATTTTTACATCATCAGCATGATATATCCACTGCAGAATATAAATTCAACCCAGACAAACAAAAAGTGGTGTTGACATTTTAGATAAACTAGTGAGATAATACTCATGTAAGAGAAGCACGAGGAGGTGGCCCTTACGATTATTTTTCAATTTTATTGACATTGCGTGTTACAACAGTTTGGTGATACGGCTTTTGAACAATCCTGAATGGAACTCAAATTCATCAATAAAATTTCGAAGAAAACTTTTTCTAGAAGAACTAGGAATGGAGCTTAGCAAACCCCATATCTCTAAAAGGTTAATCAAATTATAGACGATGGTCGAGGATTTTCAAATACAGTGTGCGCGGCCATCGAAGCTTCAGGTGTGGCTGTTCGTAAAAGGCAGGAAAATCCTGTATCGGGTACCAAACGTGGCAGATGTCATACCTGTCGCGGCAACGACAATAAGTACAGTACCAAATGTAAAGGTTGTGAACGGTTTATGTGCACGAAGCATAGCAAAACGACTCAAACTGTCAAAAGAACAAATTGTAATAGTTGTCGACGAAGATCTACAGATATTGACGAAGATGGTGAACCATAAATTTTTTGATGTTGAACGTCAATAGCATATATTAGACCGCTTTCTAAGTTAGGCTACTGTTTATGAGTAAATTTGACCTTCATTGTTACTTTCTGTTTGAGTTTGAATTTAAGATTTTTTATCCTTCAACAATAAGAGGTCAAGTTGATTTTTTTTGGAGATCACATTCAAACAGTGGGTTAGCTTCAATACAGGGAGTATGTAATGTATTTAACGTTTCAAAATTTCACATAATGTAAATATTCAGTAAATATCACAAATTTTGATTCTTATTCTGACATTAACAGTTTTTAAATAAAATTAAAGTTTACTGAATATTCACAAATCATATAACCTTAATTATTAAGTGGGTCAGCATTGACCCGGTTTAGGGATTTCATGTAAGTTTATTATTTTGGGACGGCGTGGGTTAAAGGCTTTCTTACAGATAACCTGCAGTAAATGTAGATCAGGAATCGACTAAGGCTTCCTAGTAGCCTTTCCTTTCTCCTTTACAACTCTGTCAAGACATGCCGTGTGTAAGGCCTGAGTTAGTAAGATTTAAATACTTCTCCAATTCGTTGGTGTTTTCAGGAAGGGCATCTGGAAAATCCAGTATTTGCTCATTTAGATAACTTGCAAATATGCGCAAGTTAGTCCGCTTTGGATCTCGGACCTTCTTTTCCAAAAATCTGGGTGGTCCTACTTCAAAAGCGAAACATCTATGGGCATACATAGATGCTTCCTTGGAGACACACCAGTTGTTAATGTTTTTGGATACGTTAGCCGATGCAACGGTCAAAAATAATTTGACTCATAGTATGTACAAACGTGGGTTCACACCCTTGGTTTATTATTTCCAAGTCATTAGTTCAAGCAAAGAGTTAACATTGCAGTCACAGCATACAATGAGTAGCCATTTATTTACTTTACTATCGTTGATTAATGTTGTTAATAATGGAAGCCATCTCTTTTATGGGAAGGTAGATAGATGCTAGAGTTGGCGTCGTTTCCTTCTTCGCTAGGAAGAAGTGGATCTTGACTACAGCACAGTCTTGATCTGATTCTTCCAGCAGAAGATACGCAAAAGTATGTCTCGGTTTGATGTTGAAAAAAGTTTTCAGAAGATCGTATGGCTTCGAAACGCACTCACATACGTTGGGTTTTTAACAATTTATATTTCACATTCAAAATTCATATCTCAACATGGTATTTGCGTCGCTAACATATCCAATAAAAACAACTCAAACTTTAATAAATTCTTATTTATCATTATAAAGTATTAAGTTATAAGTTGGGTTATAAAATTTAATAATTTTAAAAAACAGTTATGGACCTTATAATTAAAATAAATAATGCGCATCGATTGGACGAAAATCGGACGGACTTTCATCGGAGTCGCCGAGAATGAAAATTGATATATTGGCTCCTCTTAATTTTATATCGATTAAGCAACGTGGACCACCCGTAAAAATGAAATTAAGGCGGATATAATCGGCCTTGCTCCTCGAAACATGACCTGATTTGTTCTTGTATTAACAGGGAGCTATCCGATCGTCTCGTAATTATTATGGGTGACCTCAATCCTTCTAACAAAAATTTGATTTAATACAAATATATAAATAGTGGGAAGTAAAATTGATTGTGTTGATAAAGGTGAAATGTAATAAAGTAAGGAAAGAAGGAAAATATACGTAATTCGGAATCTGTGCACTTCAATTTCGGGGGAAATCGTTTTCGGAAAAGATACGATGTTTACATGGGACCTTTTCTATTGGATTTTACGATGGAACTGTTGCCTAACGGTGGAGTTTGTGGTATTAAGTTGACAGAAGCCGGGGATTCGAGGATCGTATATAAAATTTGCATGGAACAAACATGTCTATGATACCATAGGGAAAGTTATTTTCTACCTACCATACTAAAGTCTCTTTATTTTTGACGTCCAAAGAGAAATAACGGAATAATCTAGGAACAAGTTACACGTTCCGCAAATAGAAGTACAAAGCGTAGGTACACGAAACGCATATGTAGCTAATTTAAATCAATTCTGGCGAGCGCGGTTATTGAATATCGAGTGTATATACTCATGGGTGGTAATAAAACGATAAAACGCGCTTCAAAGCTCGTTCCCTGTCCGATCGCCGTTTCTTGCGCAGGTGTCGCAACAATTGGAATTAAGTCGAATTACTCGGAACGCCGCACAAAACCTATTCAAGTTCATCGGGCTTTGTGACTCGCGTCGATATTCGCATATCGCCGCGAAATTCCTTCTATAAAGCTCTTTGTTCTTTACGCGTCGAAGCAGTAAAATCTTTCCGCCAACAAAAGAACGGACGTGACGATTTGACGACTTTGACTTGATCATTCCATCACAATGAGTATCATACCATGATCTTAGAGATGTATTAATAATGCGATGATGTTCAAACATATGGTGTAGTTGTTGATTGAAAAGAAATTGCGCGTATAAAAGCTCTCTTCGTACTGTTGTTTTTCATTAACCTCGATGGTCCTGGCGCCAGTCGAAATGCGTGGGATCACATGACGTCCGCCCTCGTGGCTGGCGGCTTCGTGAAGAACACGCGAATCTACAGCCTCTTTTACACAACACCGACAATGCTGACTGGCCATCGTAAATCATACAAAGCTGTAATCCTGTCCAACGTTAAAAAAAACAACAATTGATCCTTTTCAACAACCATGACGAAATAATCATTTTTCCCTTTAAGTTTGTTTGGGGGAAATTCCAGGTAGGTGATCGAACCCGAAATTTCTGGTAAACACGTGGAAAAAGTTTTAGAAAACCGTCGATTCACGCGGGATCAAACGGGCGGGTAAATAACATAAATTTCATTGGCGATTTGTTTAACAGTAAAAAGTTTCGGGGATGACGCGGACGCGGTTCAGCGAACTTGTAAAACTGCACCGGAACTCGGCGAATATCGATCACGTGACCCGACGACGGGGCGACGTCGCTTCGACGACACAGTAAACGACTTTTATTAAGCTCCCAAAATTAATTGGAGTGCCCTTTTTATGTTTCCAACGTTTCACGTTTTTATTCCGATCAATACAGTTAAAACAGATCCAATGAGAGAGGATGAAAACAATCCTAATAACTAGGAAGATATATCTATGACAAAAATTTTATAATCAAAATGTGTATTATATGATACAAAATATAGAAAACAATTGCAATTTAAATTTGGAAAGGAGATAATAATAAAGTTACGCATTTGTGAAATTGGGTTAAAAACGAATATAAATTTTTTCATAATTTTTTATTCGTAAGATGTTCGAAATTACTCACAAGAACACGATTAGCGCACGCAATTTTAATTTGGCAATGATTAAAGAAAGTTACATGTTTTTTGAAATCGTACTTTTCCTTGCAAAATTTGAATTTTGTATGGATTCATTTTTTTTATTCATAATAAAGCCCGAATGGCTTGTAGAACACGATTGGCGCCCTTAATATTATTTTGGCAATGATTAAAAAAAGTTTCGGCTTCAAATTGATCCATTTCATACATTTAAGTACTCAAAATTAATATTGAAACGAAAAATGTTACTTTTAGGCATAATTATATTCAAAACTCAATAAAAATGTTTTAAAAGTCTTCATCACGACTATACGAGAATCTTGTTTTTTCATCTTTCGACTCCTCTTTTGAAGTGATAGATGAAACATTCACTATTTTCTTCGGTGTTGATGATTGTGGAACTCCGAAACTTTCGACATCCATGCTTCCTTCCTGCACTTCCTCAGAAAACTGTGAAATAGGTAGAAGAGCAGATTGAACGATGTTCTTTCCGCGAATTAAATGTTTAATTCCTAGAAAGCTTGCCTAATTAGACAGAATGATTGAAAAACTACTGTCAGATTTCTAAAGTAGTTAACACATGAAAAATTAGAATGATGTCTTAATATACATTGGTTCACAAATGCTCATTGACGACATATAGGGCGTAAGGTTTAAAAAAAAAGGCTGAATGCTTCGAGTTCGTGATCAGTCGTGGAACAAGAATTATGGCTAAACTTGACTAATTCTAATTCTAAGATTGAGGTGGAATTAGAATCATTCAGGTTTAGCCAGGCGTTTCCCAAAACTACATTGAGACGCATGGTTAGATCTGAAGGATTCTAGTTCTAGCTCAGCCTTGGAACTTAGAAGACTCTTTTAGGTTTAGCCATGTGTCTCTCAAGACTGCCTTGAGACGCATGGTTAAATCTGAATGTTTCTACTTCTAGCTCAGTCTTAAAATTAGAATCATTCAGGCTTAGTCATGCACCTCTCAAGACTACCTTGAGATTTATGGCTAAACTTGAATATTTCTAATTCTAGATAAATCTTACAACTAGAATCATTCACGCTTAGCCATGCGTCTCTCAAGACGAACTTGAGACGCATGGCTAAACCGGAATGTATCTACTTCTGGATTAGTCGTAGAACTAGAATCATGGTTAAACCTGAATAATGATAGTTTTGGATCAGTCGTAGAACTATAATCATGGTTAAACCTGAATGGTTCTAGTTCTAGCTCAGTCTTAGAACTAGAATCATTCAGGCCTAGTCACACACATCTCAAGACTATCTTGAGATTCATGGCTAAACTTGAATATTTCTAGTTCTAGATATCTAGACTAAGCATGAATGATTCTAGTTTTTAGATTGAGCTAGAACTAGAATCATTCAGGCTTAGCCATGCGTCTCTCAAGACGAACTTCAGACGCATGGCTAAATCTGAATGTTGCTACTTCTGGATTAGTCGTAGAACTAGAATCATGGTTAAACCTGAATAATTATGGTTTTGGATCAGTCGTAGAATTGTAATCATGGTTAAACCTGAATGGTTCTAGTTCTAGCTCAGTCTTAGAACTAGAATCATTCAGGTCTAGTCGCACACATCTCAAGACTATCTTGAGATTCATGGCTAAACTTGAATATTTCTAGTTCTAGATAACTAGACTAAGCATGAATGATTCTAGTTTTTAGACTGAGCTAGAACTAGAATCATTCAGGCTTAGCCATGCGTCTCTCAAGACGAAGTTCAGACGCATGGCTAAACCTGAATGTTTCTACTTCTGGATTAGTCGTAGAACTAGAATTGCGGTCAAACCTGAATAATTATGGTTTTGGATCAGTCGTAGAACTATAATCATGGTTAAACCTGAATGGTTCTAGTTCTAGCTCAGTCTTAGAACTAGAATCATTCAGGCCTAATCACGCACATCTCAAGACTATCTTGAGATTCATGACTAAACTTGAATATTTCTAGTTCTAGATAACTAGACTAAGCATGAATGATTCTAGTTTTTAGACTGAGCTAGAACTAGAATCATTCAGGCTTAGCCATGCGTCTCTCAAGACGAACTTGAGACGCATGGCTAAACCTAAATGTTTCTACTTCTGGATTAGTCGTAGAACTAGAATCATGGTTAAACCTGAATAATTATAGTTTTGGATCAGTCGTAGAACTATAATCATGGTAAAACCTGAATGGGTCTAGTTCTAGCTCAGTCTTAGAACTAGAATCATTCAGGCCTAGTCATGCACATCTCAAGACTATCTTGAGATTCTTGGCTAAACTTGAATATTTCTAATTCTAGATAACTAGACTAAGCATGAATGATTCTAGTTTTTAGACTGAGCTAGAACTAGAATCATTCAGGCTTAGCCATGCGTCTCTCAAGATGAACTTGAGACGCATGGCTAAACCTGAATGTTTCTACTTCTGGATTAGTCGTAGAACTAGAATCATGGTTAAACCTGAATAATTATAGTTTTGGATCAGTCGTAGAACTATAATCATGGTAAAACCTGAATGGTTCTAGTTCTAGCTCAGTCTTAGAACTAGAATCATTCAGGCCTAGTCATGCACATCTCAAGACTATCTTGAGATTCTTGGCTAAACTTGAATATTTCTAATTCTAGATAACTAGACTAAGCATGAATGATTCTAGTTTTTAGACTGAGCTAGAACTAGAATCATTCAGGCTTAGCCATCCGTCTCTCAAGATGAACTTGAGACGCATGGCTAAACCTGAATGTTTCTACTTCTGGATTAGTCGTAGAACTAGAATCATGGTTAAACCTGAATAATTATAGTTTTGGATCAGTCGTAGAACTATAATCATGGTAAAACCTGAATGGGTCTAGTTCTAGCTCAGTCTTAGAACTAGAATCATTCAGGCCTAGTCATGCACATCTCAAGACTATCTTGAGATTCATGGCTAAACTTGAATATTTCTAGTTCTAGATAACTAGACTAAGCATGAATGATTCTAGTTTTTAGACTGAGCTAGAACTAGAATCATTCAGGCTTAGCCATGCGTCTCTCAAGACGAAGTTCAGACGCATGGCTAAACCTGAATAATTCTAGTTTTGGATCAGTCGTAGAAATATAATCATAGTTAAACCTGAATGATTCTAGTTCTAGCTCAGTCTAAAAACGAAAAAAAGTTTTTCTTAATCTTCATTCCTAAGATATTCAGAATCACCCCCAGAATACGATTAGTGTATACAATCTTAATTTGGCAATAATTAAAAGAAATTACGCGTCTTTGAAATTGAGGCTTTATTTTGAAAAATGAAATTTAAAATTTTTTTTTAGTCTTTCGTTATAAGTTGTTCAGAATCACACCCGGAACACGACTGGCGTATTTAATTTTAATTTGGCAATGGTTAAAAAAAGTTACACGTTTTTTTGAAACAGCCGTTTTTCTCTCAAAAATGAAATTTAAAATTTTTTTTAGTCTTTCGTTATAAGTTGTTTAGAATCACTCCCGGAACACGACTGGCGTATTTAATTTTAATTTGGCAATGGTTAAAAAAAGTTACAGGTTTTTTTAAAACAGCCTTTTTTCCCTCAAAAATGAAAGTTTCAATTTTTTCTTAATCTTCACTCCTAAGATTCAGAATCAGCCCCAGAACACAATTAGCATACACAATTTTAATTTGGCAATGTTTAAAAAAATTACGCGTCTTTGAAATTGAGCCTTTATTTTCAAAAATGAAATTTAAAATTTTTTCTTAATCTTCATTCCTAAGATGTTCAGAATCACCCCCAGAATGCGATTAGCGCACACAATTTTAATTTGACATCGATTAAAAAACATTGAGCGTTTTTGAAATGGTCTTCTTTAGAAATAGACAAGAAAAAAGTGATGTACCACTTTGTAATTTGTTATGTTACGCTACGAATGGTTTAATGCAATTACTTTAAAGCCGCTGTAAAGTAGCAAAGTGTTGAAGAAGATCCGTGCTTCTGAATGGTCGGTAGTCACATAAATCATATTTTATGTCACCGATTTCCACCGCGTTGGACTGCAATAAATAATTTAACAACTCGTTTTTCAAGTAGGTGTTAACCGCTAAACGGGCAAAACAGTTTGCAAATTAACTAAATAATCGCGGCCAAATTAATTAGTTCTATTAACTCGCTATATAAATACGAAGGTAGAGGCGAGCACAAATTAATTAGCTCTCGTAGTAACGGATTAATTCGTTGCGCGTAGGTTCTTAATCGAGCTTTCATAAATCAAGTTATTAACGCGAGCCGAAAACAAACATCCAAACATCGAAACATGAACGAGATGGAGAATGTTTCTTTTAAATGGAATTTTATCGTGACTCATTACAATTCATCACCATTAAAATCCAATAAATAAAACGCGACAACCTAATTTACGAAGTGTACGTTTAATTAATAACAACAAGGGTAAGATGGGCTGGGTTAATAGTTTTCCTCGTTTCCGCGGACGTGAAAGATGAATATTTACGGCGCGGCTTCTAATGGGTCAAAAGGGCCGCCGCTGAAAAATCCGCCTCTAAATAAAAACACACAGAAACAGTCAGTCATTTACATTTTGGACGCAACGGGGTGCCTATCGCCTTTATATTACCCATCTCGGCCATTCTCGTGCTCCTCGAGAAAAAAAAGGAACTTTAAGCTCCGAACGCATCATCACGCGAAGCTCGGTTTTACTCCATTTTTCGCTCTTTGTTTTTATAAATTCCAAGAATCCACCTATAAACTGTCCGAAATAATAAATTTGTCACAGCGTGAATCTTCTTTCCCCGATGTCACCAAGTTGATGCTGATAATCATCTTTTCGAATCTATCCGAGACTACCGTGAGATATTCTTGATGTCATCTCAAGGTGGATTCACATCGTATCTTATAAAAATTTAAAAAGAATAATTGAAATTTGAGATTAGACCTTGTTAAATCCACTTTTAAATTGATTATCAGATTTCACGAAGGTTATTGGTATTTAGATATCGTGACCTATTAAAATTGATCTCGCAAAATAATTCTTAGATATCGAATGATCGTTATTTTGCAACGCTCCTACTCTAAAGCGGTCTTAACCACGACAAGGAGTTGATGGATGCGCGCAACCTCTGCCGGTGTGGTCTCCTCATATTCACTTTGTCACCGTGATGAATGCGGCGTTAAGCTGTCACGTGTCAGCAGACCGCCGCCGACATCGCTGAATAAATCGATTCGATTATGATATGAGGCTCCCACAGAGACCCGGAAGGTGATTTACGTAACTCCTTAACGTATATTTGACAACAATAAAAAAACTATATATATATATATACATATTCCCAAAAAAAATACATATACATAAGATTCATTTATCTTCATTCTTTTGGCTTCTGGATTTATTAACCCTCCGTCTGTCGTCTGTTTTCTCATAATTTGAAACTCACTGTCATTAATGTATATAATACAGTACTTTAGACTGTCATTTTGCTTTAACTGATTAAAAGGCTATTTCATCTTTTTTTGCAGTCAAGTTGAAGTTTCAGTTCTTTTCCATGTTCTTCTTTTACATATTTTTGAAGATCTTTGTTTTTTGTTAGAGATTTTCGGTACTTTTTCACCAACATTGATCAACGACAAATCTCAGATTCATAAAAATTGGTTGTTATGGGAACAATCCGGGATCCCGAACAATTTTCTTTTTATTCATATTAAATAGTGTGAGAAACAAAATGTTTCTAATACTTTTGAAATTTCCACCAATACCTTTCCTTACAACTAAAGCTAACGCAAACGGTTAAGACTAAGACTACGACTAAAACTAAAACCCTTGTTTATAGATATACATAGTTATTCAACTGAAGTTAGTTTGTGATACTTAGATGGCAGGGTACTTTATGTGTGCCCATTCATAAAAATTTAAATTTTACTATTCGCACCTTTTACGTTTTACTGTGAAATTGTAAAATAAGTTGCATATATTCCAATATACAGTAGGGCCCCGACATTCGCGGCTTCAAATTACACGGATTCGCATATTCGCGTTTTAAATTTTGCTGCCTTTTTCAACGTTCACGACTCGATTATTCGCGAATACATAGCAAGTATGTATGTCATTTTTTAAAAATTTAAAACGAAGTTTACCGTAGGTTTACTGTACAAGCAACCAGCTTCACATATGCGTTTCTCTGGGAATCCCTCATTTATGATCGATTTTAATGTTTGTGTTAGGTGCTTATTTTTGTGTTCTGTATTTCGTTCAGGTTAGTGTTTCGCCCGTTTTTTTACTATAATTTTATAAACAATAAATTAATCTCACAACAGTACTCAAAATGGGTACAAAAAGGCCTGCGATGGAAATAAATTTAATTGCCAAACGTGCAATGTCAGTTATGACTCTAGAAAGAAAAATTCAAGTTCTTGATATGCTCCGGGAAGGGAAAAGAGCTACCGAAGTAGGCCGGGTCTTCGGTGTCAATGAATCTACGATAAGATCTATAAAGAAACAAGAAGAGGTAATTAGAAATAGCGTTAAAAGTGGCATACCGTCATCATTAAAGGTAACGTCACAAGTTCG